>CM056555.1:8812645-10156395 GCA_029721515.1 Synanceia verrucosa
CAGGCCTGGGGGTGAGCTAGCAGCTTCTTGCTGTTACATAAGGACAGGGAATTGCAACCTGCACATTCCCTGTTATTTATCCATGGGTATGAAAGGAAACTTACTACACACAGGCTCCTCATGTTGACAGCTGTTTGGGAAATGTTTGCCCGTTACCATACACCATCATACTGGTGCCACAACCAAGATAACAGAGATGATGTGACAAACAGGATGTGGCGCTTAGCAACATTATTTGTGGGTGATAAAATGATAAAGTGCGCCCTTTCTCCACTCTGCGTGCAATTTATTTCCGTTGCTGCATTTGTGGACCTCAACTCAAAGTGCAGAGTCAGAGAAGGGGAAGCTGCTGTGAACCACAGCCTCAGCCAGGTCAAGCTGATAGCAGCTCCCAGTAAGTAACGGCATGATCGCATGGATGTGCCTCATCTGCTGACAGAGAGGAAAAGAGTCGATCAAAATGTTACTCCATCAAAATGACGTCCAGTTTGCGGTGCGATGTAAATATAGTACTTGAGTCAATAGAGGGGATTTGGATGGTGCTGTGCTGGCTTTGGACCTGCTACCAAGCCATGTTTACAGACTGTGAGTGAAGGAGCCTTGATTTTTACCACCTAGTCTGCAGTGAGGTTAGCTGTTAAAGTTTATGGACCAAAGCTGAGAGTGTGGGGGGAGGCATCAGTAGCGTGCTTCCAGTGTAGCAAGGGCTGGCTACGTTTACCACAAGTTGAGTTTCTTTTTCTATTACCTGCAGCTTCTCTGCGATAAATAGACATGGATGTGGGAATCTGGCTCTCTATGTAATTTTATGAAAGCTCCGTCTCACCTGCCTCTGTGCCCTGTGTCGCACTCTGAGGCTTCTGTCAGAAAACCATGGCTCCCTGATAGTTGGTCAGGCACTAAAAGCATGTTTGAATGAAAACATGATTAAGTAAATGACAGCAGGGGTAGAGGGAGGGAGAAAACGAATAGAGTGGTAGGAAGGGCTTTTTGTTCGGGGGCAAGCAATGACAAGCTGAAGAATGTATGTGAGAGCAGGTATGAGCGCTTGAGTCTGCATCGCAGCGTTTTGCTCGCCTCTCTTTCTGTGGCAGCGGCTCACAGACACTCTGGAGCCTCAAACTGTTCTGTGAAAAAGAGGGACATTAACGTGTCCACCACTCTGCAACAATACATGGCTCTGTAGATATCTTTGTACGTACAGTAACTGCTGAGAAGGAATCCTAAAAGGACTTTTCCATCTCTCAACAGGAGCTTTCAGTGAGTATTTATACTTTTCAATCCAGTCTCTTTTGAGTGCTTATGAAGTCAGGAGCAAAAGCATCTTCCTGTTCTTGGTTCCTATATTTTTAGCTCCAGTGTGTCACTTTAAATGTTTTTGATAAGCAGGAGCTATCACACTACAGACATGTTTTTGCAGCACACTAAACACATTCAAGTCAATTCACTGCACCCACTGACTGAAAGCTGCATCCATGGTTAGTGACATTTCTACATCACCAGATAAAACACAATTCGCCGGCCCTCAGGGACAACTTGGGGTTCAGTGTCTTGCTCAAGGACACTCATTCAGTTCAGTGTTTGGATGATGTGTGGGTTTGTTGAATGGTCTGTGCACATAAATTGTGAATTATCTGATTAAAAAGCAACATCCGCAGTCCCAAAAAATATCCCGCTGTGGCACACTGCAGATATACAGTGGTAAAAATAGCACAGTAGAGAGACTGATAAATTCAATGGAAAATCTCCAGCCCACCCAAAAAATATGGAGACTTGATATTCAGAACAACACTGTGGCATAAAACACTGGCATAATGATTGAGTTTGTTTGTCATCGTAGCCCATATTTCAGCACAACGAGCTGTATTCCTCAAACAGCTGACTAATTACGCTACCAAATACATTAAGTATTGACAAAACGGCACCATTGTAACTCCAGTTTCATCCCGATACTAAAATATTGTTTCAGTTCTTCATGATAATGCACAGTAATGTATCCCTTGTTATTATTCCTCACAGTTCACTGCATAATTTAGTTTAGATATGGATTCTTAAATGTGTCAGACTCTGACGCAAGATAAGAGTTATCACTGAATTATGTGAGCACAGAAGTTAAGTCATGGAAAGCTACGCCTATTAACAGCCCACTTCCATGGTTTTACACTTAGTAATCTTTCTAGAGTGAAAAAGATGAAAGTTTAACTTTCTTTTTATCAAAACCAGACCTAGAAGGCATTCATCTCTCCTGTTTCTCTTTCAAGTTTACACGACGAGTCACTCTTTTGTTTTACAGTAGATGTGTTTGCTGCCTTTGATATATTTCAAAAGTTATTCATAAAGCAGACAGAAATAGTACGAGCGATTAATAAGGCATGTAATGGCACGAAAACACTGGAAGAACGCATCAAAGTATGTTGTATCTAAGTACAAATCAGTATTATTCCATTCAGATAAGTCTGCCTCGCATTTAGTGGAGCACACACACACACACACACACACACACACACACACACACACACACACACTGCCTCAGGACCAGCACAAGTAGCATAACAAGAATTGGAACAATTAGAATAGAATCCAACAGACCACCACATCAAAATTCATAAGCAGAACCTGCTGGATGGAGCCATAATTTTAGACAACCTTGATTGTAAGATGATTGTCCTGCTTTGGAAGAGGCTGTTTTCTAACATTGGAAACACTTTAGGATTTATCCAGTTGGAAACATTCCCCCAAGGCACTCTTAATCCAAAAAGGAATCCTGTAATACTTCCATTAAAGCAAGGTACCTCCTAAAAAAGGTTTGACTGCAGACTTTCCTTTTTTTTTCAACAGATCAGTAGCAGGGGAATGAGGTCAAGGTAGAAAACCATGAAACAAATAAGTCTGTGAAGATTGGGAGGACAATGTCGAGGGTAGACAGCAAAGAATGAGAACATCAGGCCAGCTGGGGAAAACACAGCCGCCTGCTTTTGTCTGTTCCTGTCTGGGTTTAGGGGGGTGACTGGTTGTCTAAGATCCCTTGTTGCCTTGTTCCCTGCAAAAAGCCTCAGCTGCCAGTGACGTTTGTTCTATGAGCTTTACATGGACTAACACATCCACTGCTCACAGCTCCATATAAGGCCCCTGAATAATGTGTGAGGGTGTGTGCAGTAACAATGATGTGCAATCTGCTGTGTGTGGTGGTTAAAAATACTAAAAATTAGGAATTAAGACTTCTTAAGGCTTTCCCTTTTACAGCCAGGAGCCTCAGGTGTTCACCATAACGTGGGCATCTTGTACTTCCTGTGGTCAATGTAAGACCAGTCCCTGCTGGTCTCTAGTGTGCTTTTCAGGAACGCACAGTTTGAATGCTCGAAAATATTCAAAGTGGGGCATTAAAAAGTGCCCTTCCAGTGCACTTGATTCATGTTTTGAACAAGCTTTGATCAAGGATTTTCCATGTTGTTGTGCTGTGTTCATTTCAGCTCCTGTAAGATTCAAACAAATCCCTATTGTACACATATATTTAGAGAGGGAATACGCACAAAAACAGTAATCACAGACGAAAAATGAGCTGTAACCAACTAAAAAGGGATCTGGCAACAGCGGGGATGCACTCCAGTATTGTGATGGAGTAAGCCGTTTGTTCGACTGAGAAGCCTTTTTTTGGGGGAAGTCTTTGCAGTGCTATCTGTGACGGCAGCTTCCACTTGGCACCCCGGTAATCAGTCGTCATGGTAATGAAGAGCGCTTTAAATCCACAGTCTTCACATCCCACCTCCCCATTAAGGAAAGGTGACGACTCATCACCATAACCTCCGTGCTCGTTGTGTTTCTACATTACAGTTTGTGGGCGCTGAGGTGTCCGGGTGGGTGTGCTTAAATGTTTGTGTCTCTTTGTGATGTGCTTATGTACCTGCACAGGGTGATAAGGGCCAGTGTTAGAGCGTGTCCTTTGTTCTGCCAGAATTACTCACCCCCCTGTGTTAGCATGGGTGAATTAAACCCTGCTTAATCCAAGGTTTGAGCCCAGATAGTTAAAGCCTAAGCTTGGTGTCACTGGTGTTGCTGTGTGGGTTTGTTCATCATTGTCTCATGTCTCAGAATGACTGGATTGATTTTTTTTTTTCAGCTATGTGTATGAAAGTGTGCAGTTTGAACAAGCCTCTTGTGTGATGCTTAAGTATGTCAGTGTGTGTTTTGAAGTGTTACTTCCTGTCGGAGGAAAACACACTCCTACACATTTACATACCTTGCACCGTGTGGTTGGAATTCATGCTAATTTAAGTAGCCATAGCAAGTGTTTCTTTTCCTGTCGGCCATCTGAGTCACAGGCTGCAGCCGAAGTGTGACACACTCTGTCTTTGTTTTCCTCTCTCTCCCTCTCTCTCTCTCTCTCTCTCTCTCGATCCTATTCAGTTAAATCCGATATGCTTTATTGGCATGAGTGTAAAGAGGACGATAAATCGTTAAGTAAGGAAGTAATCAAATAATCAACCCTTGCTCTGTGTGTTTGTGAAATACTGTAGAAGTTTGTGTTGATGTTGTCAGTGTGTGTGCTCTCTCTCTCTCTCTCTCTCTCTCTCGCTCTCTCTCTCTCTCTGTACTCTTCCATGTCTCTGTGCCATCTTGGTTATCTACCCATTAATTGTCTGTCTTCCTTCCCTCTGTCTCTTCCTCTTCTGTGTTGTTCTATCCTCCTCCTCCTTCTTCCACCTCGACTGCTTTTATTTGTCGGCTCCTTCCCCTCGTGTGGCTTCCTCCTCCTCTTCCTCCTCCTCTTCTCTCTCTCTCTCTCTCTCTCGCTTTCTCGCTAATCTCGCTTTACTGTCAAGCCAGCCACAGCAGCAGCAGTAGCGCCAGTAGCTCACTCTAGCCAGCTCTCAGTCACAGCGGAGGCTGCAGTGTGTGTGTGTCTATATATGTATGTGTGTTCTCATGTTTACAGTGTATCAGCCAGTGTGTGTGCTGCTTTTTCAAGAGTGAATGTAACACATGGAGTTACTCTAGCTGACGACTGGAGGGAGCTATGTAAGAAGAAGTGTCCCGGAGCTCATTAAGAGGAAGAAAGAAGACATAACATCTCCTTCCTCTCTTGTGCTTCTTTAGTTCTGTCTCTCGTTCTCCCTCTGTCAGCCTCTGCTCGTTTCTATAGCTCTGCTCTTGCTGTCTCACTCGCTGCTGCTGGCATTGTGTGCAACATACCAGTAAGTGGACTTCCTTGTGTACTGTATGTGTGTGTGATCTCTCTCCATATCAATTTTAAGTCACTGTGGTTATAATTTGTGCCTGAGTGCACACATTTGCATGTAAGTATAAATGGCATGCCATGGCATGTCTAATGACTTAATTAGGCCAATTTGTGAAGCTCTATTTGCAGTGAAGGAGCAGTGTATTCATGTAGACACTACTGACCTCCGTGGTATGAATCTGTTTAGATTCATAAATGTTTGCCAGATGTGTATTATTCAGTGAGTGCCAGAACTGTCAGCGCTGCCATTTATGTAAAATGTCACTTGTTGGTGAAGCATGTGAATGAATGTCCTCTCCTCCAGGTATTCTCTGCAGTCTGTGAGAGTGAGAGACAGATAGGGAGAGAGTGAATGATTGAGAGAGAGTTTGTGTGTGCGTGTGTGTGCGTGTGTGTGTGTGTGTGTGCGTGTGTGTGTGTGTGTGCGTGTGTGTGTCACCTGGGGCATGGAGAAAATCAATAGATCTACAGCTTGAGTTGGACCGCTTACCTCTGCCAAGTGATGGACAGACACTGTGGCCTCTACAGGTTCAAAGACAAGTGCTTGGGATTACCTGTACAATATGTCAAGCCTGTGTGTTCCCAAACAAGTGTCTTTCATTTTTTTCTATGACTGATCTTTTATGTGTTCTGTAGAGCACTTTAATGTTTGGTTAGGTTTGTGTGTTTATCTCTCATGTCTGGATGTCTCCTTTTTGTGGAAGCCAGTGAAGGAGATCATAGATCAAAAGTTCCTCCTGTAGCCTGAAACCAGCGTGACCAATAGAACCAATCGAGGGAATGAGCAAAAGATGGATAGAGAAAGAACAGAAGGACAGGAGCATGTGAGACGGGAACAGAGCGAGACCATCATAATCAATCCTCCGTGATCCTGGAAGAGCATCATTTGTCTTCTTTTCTCACTCCACTCCTCCTCTTGCCCCCATCTTTCTCTCATTTTCTGTGGTACAGCCACTTTGATCTTGCATAAGAGAATGGTCTCCAGAGCTTCATTACTTTTAAAGTCTTCATCGTGAGGGGCCATAAAAAGATGCTAAGGAATGGATTTCGAAGACCATTTACCAGACGTTCTGTGCCGGCTTGCGAGTAATGGCTACATAGGGATATAATGTTGCTCCACAGTGTGTAATGGACTTTTGTTCCTTTGTGCCTCACACTCTGGGTTATCCAGGCAGCGATGGCGGTACGTCATTGCTGAAGGATATGACGTTGTACATATCAAAGCGATGCCTAGTGGGGGTCCCAAGAGGACACTGTGCTGCGTGAACCTCTAACTGAATGTGATGCTTGGTGCTGGGAGTCCTTCCTGCTGAATTTGGACTGCTCTTTAACCTTTCTCTGTGTTTTAATATGATGTGTTGTTGTATTTCTTGTCACAGCACTGTTGACTGACCTTGTGTTTGGGTCTCTTCCTCTTTCTGGGTGTGTATGCACGCATGCGTGTGAGTCTCCGTGAGTCGATCCAGGCAGGAAAATGTGTTCAGGGCAGTGTTTTGCTTGAAGCATGTGGGGGATTCGTACTGGGTAGAAGGAAAATGCCCAGGGAGGAAATAATTTCAAGAAAAGGTCAGCAGACAGGATGCCCTTTTTTATAATCTGATACAGGGAAGTGTACAGAGACCCAGAAAAAAGGAGAGAAAGAGCAGTGCAGTGGTAGAAAGAGAGGAGGAACTAAGTAGAGGAAAGCAAAGCCAAACAGTAGAAGAAAGGTGACTCAAAACAGCCATGCACAATATTTTCACCCAGAAAACAATATCTAAATGTAGTAATCAGTGAGTAAAACTTCAATGTCCCATAATATGCTTATTTTCCGGTTTGTACTTGCGCTTTTTAATGGTTAATGTTCAAAAAACATGACTATGCTCATATTTAGCCTCTGTCTGGAACACTTGGCAAGAGCTTGGGTCCATGTTTACTTCCTGTCAGCTGATCTTTCACATTCACACTGTATCAAAGAAATGTTTAGAACTATATATAGGGTATATTGTATATTTGTGAATCACAAAATTGCAGAAATGTTTCAGGTTGCTGACTGTCATTAGTCTCTCCTGGTACTGATCCAATCCAATACCAGTACTCTCATTAGAGTCATTTTTTATCATGTCAGGCACTACTGTGACACTAAAAAAAGAGTTGGTCGCCTTATGTTACTGAATAAATGTAACTGAGAGCAGAATCACAGAATTTCATAAAGATACCGACAAAGAAACTGCATTCAACGTGGATTTGTTTTGTGATGACTGAAGTAATGAGTCAATTAATCCATAACTCAAAAGTGAATTGGCAACTGTTTTGAAAATATGCCAATTCTTCGGCTTTTGTGTCTCGGATAAGACAATTTGGAGCTTTTATTGTGATAGAACAGTATGCTGGATGTCTTTGGGTTTGGACTGATTATACCAGGAATTTTAAGACACCATGTTGAGCTCTGGGGAGTTATAATAGGCATTTTAAAAAATAGTCTGCAGATTAATCAATGATGAAAAATTATTGAAACATGCAGCCCTAGACGTGACTATTCGAGGCGGATTCTGATCTGTCGTATCAAAGTTACACTTTGTTTTGTGTGTGGAGAGAACAAATTGATCAAATGTGTGGAAGCATTCTTAAAATACCTGAAACTCTTGCATTCATTTCAGCAATCCTGTTTTTATATTCAGACAAAAGGCACAGCCTTTGCCATTTATCTAAAGCAACAGACGGCGATGGGACACAAATTGTCTTGTTTCTTATGTTTTGAAGGAGCATCACTGGCACCGCTGGGTTATAAATGATACTGTAGCATCTCAGAGAGGAGTGTGAAGAGGCTGCGGGTATTTTAATTAAGATCTTTTTTTCCCCTGTGTGATGAAATATGTGGGATCACCTCTGTACCTGTTGTTAATTACCTACTCTGTGTCTTAGCTTTGTTCAGCCTGTGTCCTTGGCACGGTCTTAGCCCTCCGCTCCTGCAGCATCAGCCCGCATGTTAATGGCGTTACATGCAGGTGCAGAACTTTTCTGTGTGTGTGTGTGTGTGTGTGTGTGTGTGTGTGTGTGTGGTGCCTGTGAGGGTGTGTGTTTTCTACAAATGTAAATCATCTCTCTTCCTTATTGATGGGCTCGTCCCCTATCTCTCTCTCCATGACCCAGTTCTTGTGAGCTGACACCAACTGTTCACATCATGCCTGTAGCAAACACATGTTGTCAGAGCAGTGAAAAAAGGGAAGAAGGAGAGTGAACAAGAGACAGGAAAGGAGAGTAGATAGTATGTGTCTTGTCTCAACAAGATCTTTTGGCTATTTTTTTTTTAGCTCATAGTGCAAAGTCGATTCTAACACCTCTATGATAGAAGAGGAGAAGTAGTTCTTCATTAGTTTCTTTTTATAGTTTTAATTCTATGCAATGCTGAAATGCTTTGCGTCATGTAAACAGGATGATTTTCTTCTTTTCTGTCTGGTTCTACAGAGCAGCTTCCTGGGCAGTGCCACGTTTTCAGTAGGAGATCTGCTGAGGGCTAAAGATGAACGGCTGACCTTGGGTCTCAGGTAAGCGATGTTTCTGTCATGCTCTGTTCGCTCTCTGTGTTCCACTGGTCTGAATAAAATTCAGACTTCAGAGTCCAAAGATTGTGCATCTTCACACAAGAACTGGCAGACCAACTTAAACATCAAACTGCCATGAGTTTGGGAAAAGAAACCTGCACACAGGTGTTGCAACAGCAGCTTCAGGAATGTTTCAGTAGCTGCCAGCTTGTTTGTATCAGAGATGTTGTGTTAGCGTACAGGAATACCATACTCTGATCTGTTTTTTTTTGTGGTAAATAGGGGTGGGAATAAGGGTTGTTGCTGAGAGGTAGAAAAATCAGTAGAATGAAAATGAATACATGTGGGCCAAAAACATTTTATTTTTCAAGGACATTTTAATGTTTTAGAATTCAACCAAATGGACAAAAACAGCATGTTTGATCTCCACAAATGCATGCTTTATGAAGGTCAAGAGCCTGTATGTACCTTCTGCTTTTAGTCATTCAAGCCAACAGGAGAGCTCTATTTTTTAAAACTGATGTATAACTAAGAGCACTACCTTCCTTAAAGTCAGAAAGGTATCATCAGTAATTCCACCACAAATTGTTTGCCTTGTACCTGACCTTTATCAATGCTGTGTGCTTCTTATTGACTTCTTGTTGACATGGTTGCTAATAAGTGTAATTGACAAGCATGAAATGCTGTGTTGCTGGGAGGTTTACTGGCACTCCTGTTGGTTAAAAATGCATTTTTGTGCTGACAAGAAGAAAAAGCGTCAGCCCGTTTTGAGCTTTTGTACAATTTATTGTGAATTGAGCAAATACCATAAGTTTAGGCAGGAATGTGAAATCATTTTGGAAATAACCGTGTGAGATAACTGGTCCTGACCTCACACCAGTCATCACCAAGCACCCCACGTTTACTGGGTCGTTGACTTTACGCACTAACTAAACACCTCCTGAAGCTCTCGTTTTTTGCGGAGCTCCAGTTGTTTGGCGTCTCTTGCAGTGATGTTCAGTTGCAAGGAACCTGTGATCTCAGTGTTAGGTGTGTTTACAGGTGCTACGCATACCTTTTTCTGTCCACACCCATCATTAGTGTCAGGTGTGGTTAGAGGTGTTTGCTGGCAGTGAAACACTGCTTTTATTTTGGTCATGATTTCAGCTAATTCTCTGGCTAACTGCTCTCTGTTGCCAATCATTATCACCACTGCTGCTGTTCTCTGGACCGCTGACTCAGCTGCATTTTAAGCTGATTCATAAAGTATTTTGCAATAGTATTACTCAACAACACTACATTCTAACATATATTTCATCATCTGGTATGTTGTTATATGCAGAGAGCAGAGATAAAGTGTCTTCTTCGCTCATATTTGTGTCTGAAAATATTCCCCTTTGGCACTTTCCCTTTTTTTCTTCCTCTCTTTTGTTATGCTTTTCATTTCCTGTAGGTGATCCCATGTCACTAGATGTAATTGTATTTTGAACGATTGACTGTATGAGCAGCAGTGAGAATAGAAATTAGAGTCCCCCCCCCTCCCCAGTTTAATGTGTCTGCATGCACATTTTCATGCAGGTGATGGTCTTGGTGTTGAACAGCAGATACTTGTTGTTTTACTCCCCTGTAGTCACACTGCCTTGTTGTGTTTCTGGCTCACTCTGTTGTTCGCTAGTGTATTATTTATTCCTGAGACTGACATGAGGCCCTCCCACGATACTTACACACACCGCTTTTTAATAACAGTAAAAAATGAAACCCCTTTTAGAAAATGTCAACAGTTTTCTTTACTATCCAAACATGTTCAGGAATATTCTCTCAATTATTTCCAATGTGCAGGTCAGGATGCCCAAATCTGATTTCAAAATAGATCAGAAGGGTTGCAAAATGGTCAAGAAGGTAAAAAAACATATTTCTGCCACACAAATCATGGTATTTTTTCACTTTGCTTTAATTGTTTTTTTTTTTTCTTATTAATAAATGTTTAATTCTACCTCATCAGACCTGAATTATTCAAATACACAAGGGGGGAAAACATCCTCAGGCAACTAGTGACAGCTAGTTGCAAGAAGGCTTTCCTTTGTTTTTGAGGTGTCATATTTCATAAAGGTCGGGGACAATTGCTCCAGGAGTTATTAAAAATCATCAGAGAAAATAAGAAAGCCTCTCACTGTGTGAAGAGATGGGTTTAAGTGAAATGAGTACACAGTAAAAACACACTATGTTGCTTTGTATTGCAACCATCTGATGACTCAAGCATGATAGTTTGAAAGTGGCACTGTGCTAAATAATGACAGGTACCATATTTATAACCTTCTGTACACAGATGGAAACACCCACAGTTATTATGGCCTGTAGAGCTGCTGCTGGTGTGGTGATGGAGCTTGAAAGCGTTACACTGCAGAGCTGGCGATGCATGTTTAACACTTGGAGACACAGAGAAAAGTGTTGTTGATTTGATTTGCTGTTTGCTTGTTGGTTCATCCAGTGAGAAAACATTTGAAAGATGAGCAGCTTTTCATGAACAAGTGTGATTCATTGTGAGCTGTTTGACCTGTGGACGAGCCTGTGATTCAGAGTTCAGATTAGTTCTGCTGGCCGAGCAGCTCGGATGCTACAGCACTGACATGAACGGCAATGCAATTCACTCTGCCCCTTAAAGAACAGATGCTTCGTTTTAGTGCACAGTTTTAATCCCCACCCAGTTGTTGCAGAAAGTCTGTTAATTTGAATTTCCTTTGCTCAGCTTTTATCTCCACGAGGCAAGGATTGATTCCCTTCAGCGAATCTAAAAACCAATATGACTCTGACCAACTTCACTTCACTCCAGATTTCTGTTGGTGCTGAGCATATGTAGAGAGGAAATTGGTATTTGCCGGCAGCAGTATGTGTATATGTGACTTTTCTTTTGACCCTCCAGTAAAGTTCACTCTCCTACAGGGCTGTCCACCTCAATGCTCATTCTTTATGAATTCTCTCTGCATCTCGGCTCCTTTCTAAGGTCTCACTTTCATGTGTAGCTTGTTCAGATTTTAGTCACGGATTGTTTTTGTTTCCTCTAAGGCACGACTGGTTTGATTTGGGTCATTTTTTGAGGGTTCCTGACAGTGTCACATTGAATGAATGGGTGTGTTGGATTCATGGACGTAGCCTGTGTGAAGATACGGCTCTCGTAGGCTCTGTAAGCCACTGAAACGATGATGAAAAAAATCCTCCTGCAGCTCTCACATGACCAAAAAGAGGACCAAGGTGCTCACACTCACCAGCATGCAGACAAAAGCGGCGCAGACCCACTTGACTATACACAACCTGCACACAAACTAACAACAGCAAAAAAAAAAAAAAAAAAAAAAGACTAGCTGGAGAATTGAGTTGTTTCTTTGAAGTCTGGATGTTTTTTTATTAATCAAAGAGCAGAAAACTGATTTAAAGGGAATTATTGATGATTTGTTTGATCAGCACACAAAGTCAGCTCAAGCCTGCTTGATCATGATTCTGTTATCTGTCTGCAAAATCACAAAAACTACATGTTGAATGCTTTATTTAGAGGCTGCACTCTCTGAATACTGAGACGGGAATGAATTTAAATGAATTAGAGAGTTAGAAGCTGTGTGTTGATTGGGATGAAAAGTCTGAACAGAAGAATTTAGCAACAATATCACTGTGTCATTTGAAATCAGATATTACAGCGTGCTTGATGTAACTTGGTTGTAATAGAGAGTGGCATCATGTCCAGTTTTTATTAATGTTTACTCTCCTTTTTGTTCTGTTTTGGGCTCCACCAAATCCTGAAGGAAAGATCAGACTCCACTTTCTTCACTAACTAGTAATTTATCCAACTTTTTTTTTTTTTATAGTTTCCTGGTTTAGCTGGTTGATAAAAACAGTGACAATGCAGAAACAGCAAAGTAACAAAATGAAAATAATAGGCTGAAAGATGCTAAAATGCTTCAAAGACCTGAGAGGAGCTGATAATATATGAGAGGTTATCACTACAAGCAACCCCTTTCCCATCACACATAGTCATCTAACCATAGTCCTGCATTGTTTTTAGAACAAAATACCGGTCACACTCTGCAGCAGGCTGCGTTTGCCCTGGTACCTGCACAGAGACCGCAGTAAATCTGTCTCGACTGGTGTGTTATATGGACTTGGACTCGTTGCCTGATTCTCTCGTGGCCATTACTCACTCAGAGTGAAGGAGCTACTGTACCTCAGAAGTGCTCCCACATCTTGGCTGAGTGATGCATCACATAGCCAGACTAAGTGTTTATTTACAGTGCAATAACTAATCATGATCATAATTGTGTGCTTAATTGTCTGCTGGTTGCAAACATAAGTTCATCATCTGTTGTATTTACCGTTATGTGATGATAGGGTTTGAATTTAACGATTATAGCCACTGATAGCAATGAAACGTGATTTTAACAAAGTTTATTGTTTGCTCCTGAATTGTCATTTGTTCTTGATTTTATTGCATTTTATTTAAAACTCAAGTCAGAAATTGATTTGCACACATTTGCTACTTTATATCCTGCCTCTATGCAAGCTTATAGACTCTTTTTTTTTTTACTGAATAACTCAAGTTGGTTTGTACCTGCTTCTACCTCCGGTATAGAGAGTTTGGCTTGCTTTGCAGGCACGCACATTTCTAAATCTAGCATGGTTAAAATGGGGACACGGGACAAGCAACACAACCGCTGTGCTACAGGAGGTGGAAGGATGTCAGCACTGCAGAGGTCTCTCAATAATGCATGTTATGTATACACACGGGAGGAATGATTATTATCTCAAAAAAATGGAGGTGAGCCTGCTTCAACCCACCACAGAAGAAAATAGTCTAAATGGGACAATGGAATGTGAAAATGTGCAAGCAGTGTACAGTATACAGTCGCATAAATATTGCTATTTCAGCCCTGGTGAGAGCATCACGTTCATTCTCTTGCCCTCTCAGTCTCTCATGCTTGTTATCTCTCAAACTTTATTCGCTCAGTAGGAGAGGCTCTCCATGACCCAGTTCTACAGTACAGTTTGAGATTTGATTTTGATATGAATTTGTATGCTTGCGTTTGTGTGTGTGTGTGTGTGTGTATGTGCATGCATGTGTGTATGTGCATCAGTGATTTACCATAGTAAAGCTACATTATCTCAGACCAGTGCCTCTGCCGCCTGGCTCCATGGCTTATTCATCCATTCCCATTGGCTTGAGCTTCTCTTTGCTGTTCCACCAGTTAGCAGTTTAGCCTGCTATCATAATAATACCATTTTTCCACCCCAGAGCCCTCACTATCGCCCTGTCCCAATTCTCACACTTAGCCTTACACTGTATCCCCTGTGACTGATTTTTATCTGGGTCTAACCTAAAAGCTTTAAGATCAACTCTCTGATACAGTTATACTAAAGAAAAAATGTGTGTGTGTGTGTGTGTGTGTGTGTGTGTGTGTGTGTGTGTGGGCGGGCGGGCGGGCATTAGTCATGGTGTGGGGACATTAATCTCTTCACATAGTCACATTATGGGGACTTCCCTCCCACTTTGTAATACAGAGCTGGTTCCCATGTGCTAAGCCTTTATCATTTGGTAGAGGTCAGGCTAAAGGTTGGGGTTGGTTAGAGCCTTTTTAAGTAAAAATCAGCATTTTGTGTTCATTTGGTTAGGGAGTCCTTCAGGGGAAGTCTAAATTAATGATATCCATATTGTAAACAGCATGGCACAAATGCCAGATAATAATTAAATAACTTTTGTGTGTATACGTCTGCTTGTGTGCCAAATGTAAAGCAGCCTTGCTAATTACGCTACTCTGTGGAGCGATTCTTCTTCGCTCCCCTGTGACTGTGGCACACATATGTCACCATTTCTCACTGTGTAGTCATTAGCTGCTCAATTTAAAGCAGAGGAATACTTACGCTGGAAAAAAAATAAATAAGGAGGGTAATTACAAAACATAATATTTACATAGTAACTTAATAATAATTATTATTAAACATAAAGGCAGAAATGTCTTTATTAATGGTGCCTTTGTTTTATCCATGTAGCAGTGAACAGAGGAACATATTGAAACACTTAGGGGAGTAAAGGACACTTAAGGCCTTGACATTTTAGTGTATAGCTGGTGGGAATTGTTTTATCTGTAGTTTGCACATTGGGGGACTTTGAGAAGCAAGTTTGTGTGTATGTACTGCATGTGTGTGTGTGTGAGGGAGAGGGGAATCATTGAATAACATGCATTTAATGCAGGTGGAATGAGTTTACACTCACATCACCTTGCATGCACCCAAACACACACATACACACACGCCTACAGAGTTGCTTTTTGTGGGGTATATATGGTAATAGTAACACACACAACCACACATGCCACCTATGCATGTAAAAGAGGGAGAAAAGGCAGAAATAAATGCATATATGGCCTCCTCATTTTTCCTTTTCAGTACTGAAAATGCTTCATTTCCGCACAGTTCTTCTGCATAATCTGTGAGCTCCCTGAGGCATGGGGGCTCATGGGCAGAATATCAAAATAACCAACTCGGCCAATGCTGCACCGTAATATTGAAAACAAGGAGTGAGGACTGTTCCATTGACAAGCTGTCTTAATTACCTGTCATGACTAATTTCAATTTCAATAAGCCCAAACAGTGTAGAGCTGTTAATCTACTGTCTATATTAGACAAGGTAAGATCTGTTTGTCATTCATCAGGCCCTTCCTATGGCTCTCTTTGCATCATAACACATACAGGTGGAAGGGATGGGAAAATGAGATGTGTTAGGAGCCAAAGATGGGGGACAGAGATTTAATAAATCTGGCCCGAAGTGACGCTGAGGCATGCTTGGGGGCACAGCTCATGCCAAGTCCTTGTCTAAATGATGAGAGGATGATAATGAGGACAAAATGGAGGGAGGAAGAGGGGAAGAAAGTAGATATAAAATCACGTCTCACAGGTTTCTGCTTTTTTTTTTTGCTTTGAGATTAGATTGTTGTGTGCCATCATTCAAGCACCCTGCTGGGACAATGTAACAGAAAGGAATGCAATCTTTCCTTTTGCTCCATCTCCAGTATGTGAGCGAGAGAAGGTGAGGTCAAGTATAATATCCTGTCTGCCTTGCTGTTTAATATCAGCCCCAGTAATGCAATGCAATGCAGTGTCCATTTGTAGGCTTGTAATGATTTTGAATTTTTATTTTTTTTTTTCAATTATGCATTGTTCAACAATGTGCTGTCTCTTTATTTCTTTATTAACCTAATTAATCAGGGGGTTGTACTGTAGAACACTCCAGCTTTATGCTAGTATATCATTGTAAGTTGCACATATCTCATCAGTTCAAAATAAAAAAAAAAATCATAACATTTTGACAAACTACAGGTGAGTTCTCTCCGAGTGATGTTATGTTATACATTCATCTGGTAGCTGTGGATTTTGCTAACCTTTGTGAAGTTTTCATCTGCAGATCCTTTCTTTTTTTTTAATTTTCCTTCTCACTTCAGACTTGGATGTTGTAGTCGATTTAAAGTTGAAAGACGCGTAGGGATAGCAAATACGAGCATAGTGTTACAGCCATGTTAACCAGAACGGCGAGTCTATGAATGCACACATTTTTATTGTTTTCTTTTTAAAATGTGCATGTATGATACACTGCCTACTGTAGTAAGCTTTACAAGGCAGCTTTGTGAGTTGTTTTGTTTGTTTGTAATCACTGTATTGGACTGGATGTATTATACTATCAGAATTTCCACTAGTTAGATCAGCAGTCAGGCAGCAAGATCACCATTTTTTGCCATTTGAGGGTTAACTTCTTGACATAACCCTTAACCAAGCCCCAGGAAGAGTGAGAGAGACTGTTATCTGAGTCTGGACAGTCCTGCAAAGAGGCCTAATAAGACAAAATAATTAAAATAGCCTGTGTGTGTGTATAAATCCATGTGAAAGGGCCTGTAAATTATTATAACCAGTTTTATTATCAATTAGAGCATATTAATTAAATTATTCCAGGTAATATTGAATGATAAAAACCAAAGAGTACATGCTCCGAATGTTATCATTACAATAAAAAAAGCATTTTTAGCACAACCTTGATTCCATACCTCTGTATTATAATTAGTCAGAAACTGTATCAAGGCTGAACTCTGTTGAAAGACCTATGTAGCCACTGAGAGAAGGCTACTTCTCATTATGTTGCTGTATTTGTTTTGGTGTCTAATTCCACTAACCTTGGGAAATCTCTAGAGTCACCAGCTCATTGCTGTTTCGAGCATCTCAGCAAACAAGAATAACTTTCTCCTGTTGTTCCCGTGTTTGTCCAATCATGCATGCTGCATATCTGCTGTGACAAGTATCCGCCATTACCATAACAAGAAGCCCATGTTGACTCATAATGTTGACACTGTTTGAAGGAAACTAGGAGTTAGGCTGCACTGCAGGGAAATGCTGCCGGGTGCATTTCTATTATTTTATTCACTCGCATTTGCATAAACGGTCACTAAATTTGTTGTTTTGGACGTTGGCAGATGTGACATTCACACATGCAGAAACACAACAGACACCACAGGGGCTGGTAGATGTCATTTAAATAGTGTTTGTGTTTTTGTAATGAAGGCTTACTGTGTTTTTGCAATGTCCACTGTGATGCATTCATTCTTAAGTAGAGGTCAAGGTCAAATATTCTTCTTGTTACCATAGCCCAGCAATAGTGCACTGCACCATGGAATTGTGTCTTATTTATGTACCGAGGCTATTTTTTGTTACTTAAGAGAAAGAAGGAGAGATGGATCTGTGCATACACTCCACTACTTGCATAAAGTTCACATCCCTAACCTGTTCCATGTTAGGCTGTAGTTATATTATACAGGAAGAAGCATACCTATGCAGAACACTATTGCTTTGTCTTTTTAACACCCTGAGAGGGAGCAGAATGCCGATGAGCTGTATCGACACAGCTCTTAAACCCCTTTCATTCACTCTGTGCTGCCTGCCTTAACCTGATTTTGAAAGGCAAAGTTATGGCTGACCTTTCTCAATGTGTTTTTTTTAAAGTGACTGACTCCCTTTTTCTGAAAACATATAGCATATGCTGCAGCACAATAGGAAGCATTGTGCTGCAGCGTGTCCTCAGTAGTTTTACACCGTGTTATTACTACTTTCAATAAAAGATCAGAGTATTTCTTCTATTTGAAGCTGATGTCTCACCTGAAGAGCTAATCTCCAGAGACATGGATCTCCATGCAATGTCTGTTTTGCCACTGCTGTCTTTATAATGACGGGATCGTGGGTCGTATAGCTCGGGTTATTTTTCTGGGAACGAGTGGTTTTAACTCCATTCTGCAGGTGTGTGTTTTAGCCAATAGCAAGACATGGTTGCTATGATCTCATTTTGCACTCTGCACAGAATTTGTTTGAGTTTGATCCCCATCATGTTTGCGTGTGACTGTAAAAATAGCTTTTATGGCACTGTAATGTACTGCTTTCATGAGCCCCATATTCGAAAAGTTAGAAAACAATCAGACAATGGTCTCTCTGAAATGACATGCAGCTCTTTTCAAGGTTGTACATTGCTTGTTAAACCAGAGATGGAAATCTTGAGGAGTTCTTTTGCCAGAAGAACTAGTCTTGTCCCCAACACTTTGCAGATGGGGGTAGTCTCCACCTTGGTCTTACAGTAAAAGTGATCTTCTTTCATGCCTTGAAGATGTTCAGGGTGCATACTCTGACAGTCCCAATGTTACCTATGAGTTATATATATACATATATATATATACACATATATATAAGTTTCATACAAAGGAGATACAAATTTTATGAGTTATATACATATACACATATATATGTGTATATGTATATAACTCATAAAATTTGTATCTCCTTTGTATGAAACTTGTATGTAAAGCATACAACAGTGAATCCAGATATAAGATCCTTAGTAAATTTAAACAAAAAAAAAATTGATGTCAGGCCACAGTGATGTATATATACCGACAAATATATATATATATATATATATATATATATATATATATATATATATATATATATATATATGTACTGTATATATACATCACAGTGGCCTGACATCAATTTTTTTTGACTGCATTTATCTATAAGCATACCAAATTTTATGCTTTTATCACAAAATGCACAATTGTTGTGCTATTTTCAGCTTAGCCACATATTTTTGAAGTTTTTCCTTTGTCGTGTCATATCCTGTACAGATTGTAAAGCCCTCTGAAATTCATAATTTGTGATATTTGGGTTATACAAATAAAATTGACTTGAATTGATTTGACTATATAGAGCATGCACAGATAGAAATAAATCAGCATGTATGGAACAAACCTAAAAACTACAGAGACCTTGAAAAATGAAAACATACCAACCACCTATTTAGCCTGAAAGGAGCAATGCACAGAGGAAGTGGTAGGCTGCAATTAGTGTTGTGTCGCTAAGCAACTCCACAGGGAACATGACTATATGGGGCTATACCAT
This sequence comes from Synanceia verrucosa, assembly GCA_029721515.1. Lineage (NCBI taxonomy): Eukaryota > Metazoa > Chordata > Actinopteri > Perciformes > Synanceiidae > Synanceia > Synanceia verrucosa. The sequence goes on from CM056555.1 coordinate 8,831,858, forward strand.
AACAGAAATGGACACATATTGGTAACAATGACATTGTTCAGTTATGCTGCAATTTGCACAACAAAGGCAAAGAAGGAACCTGAGAAAAGGCAACATTGAAATAAATGGTCATAAGCAAACAAAGGACTGTAAACCCTGTAGGGAGGTGTAGATGAAGGAGAACACCAGCTGAGCTTTTTCTTTGTACTAAAGCCTGGATAAAAGAATACTCTCACTCATAGCATGTTGTTTGTTTGCTGCAAAAGGAGAGACAAAACAGTATTATGGCTAAAAGTTGGTTATTGAACTGGGAAATAAGAGTTTCACAAAATAATGTCAAAGTTAACGCTAGCTTTTTCTAGAGCTTTTGGTGATGATGATAATGAAAGTCCTGTGGTGAGAAGCTCCAAAAATAATGAGCAAGTGGACGTTAATTTGTGATTGTTTTGTCTCAGAATGTATTTATTATTATTTCTCTTTCATTTTAGGAAATTGTAAGATCACTTGGTAAAGATTTGGACCCCTTGGATCTGACATTCATTAAAAGCTTTTGGCAAATCAGTGGCACAATCATCATCAGCCTTTATATAGCTAACCATCTTGTTCTAAGGGCATGCATTCACAGCCAACAGTAGCTCTCACTTTCCATCTGCTTTGCTGTAGCTCACCCACTCACACACACACACACCCTCTCTAACACACAGATAAATGCACATGATGTTTCACTCCTCTGATGAAAGTCGTACAGAGACGCAGGCAAAAGGTTTGCTAGTGCTTCCTCCCCTGATGTGTTCCTCATGGTCTGGTTCTGGTAGTTCTCCCAGTACCTGACAAAGATCATCCTGATGCAGTCCATGCAGCTTTTCAGGTAACAGTAGCATATCTTCATCTGTGTCTCATATGGCAAACTTTTGGGCAGAGCCAGACTTGCTTTTTCCCTGTTTCTTATTTTTTGTCCTAACCAAAGGAGTTTTTTCATCCAACTGTCACCAACAAAACAAATATTTTTTTTCCACATCAACTGTGGAAAACCAATGACAATGCAATTCATACAAACTCATATTTGACATCCCCCACTTAGCGCTTGGTTGCTAGATGGTCGTGGCGATCAAGATGCTGTTGGTTTTTACATCAAACCCATCAGTTTTACGGCGATGAAAGAAGACTCTTTCATAGTTTGTTGAAAAATAATTCTGAAGCTTTTTTTGGCTGTCTGAGGGGTCATCTCCTCGCTCTCTCTTACTGAGTCATTACATTTGAAACTAATTGTGATTTTCCGCTTCAGTTTTTCCAAAACCTGATGCGTGAGAACATTTCTTTCAAGGTTTTTCCATGTTTTGTATCGTAGCATGCTAGCTTAGTTTGAGCCGCTATCACTTTATAGTTGACAATGCATTGTTCATTGAGTGAGTGCTGATGAAGGTCTTAGTACAGTGTGTGTCGCTGCACCGCCTGGCCTCTCCCTCTCAGACGTCATCTCCACCCGCGCTCATTTAATTATTATCGATCTGCACTTCACACTGAATGAATGCCAGCCATCTTCATCATCAAAAACGTATGCACATAACTGGATGTACAGAGTTGTGATCATTATTATCTGAACTGTGACACTATGCTGTGTACTCAGTGCATTAATAATGAGAACTGTTGCTCAGAGAATTGTTGGAAGTAGACAAAGGATAATGTTTCAGTGTGTTGGTTGGATGAGATGAAGAATTAAAAGCCTGTAATTACATTTCTGCTTGTGATTGCCACTTAGTGCTTGCCATTATCCAATTTATACAGAATATCTGGCCTTAAATTCAACTTTAATAATTTGGCACATGGTCAAATGTACAACAGTCATGTACATCAATTTAAAGTGCTTTTCGCTGTAGTAATGGCCAATAACTCCACAGCAGTGTGTGTTTTTGCAGTGACACATTCCCCTAGGCTAAGTGTGTCATTCAACTGTGTGTGTGTGTGTGAGTATATTATTATGAATAATATGATACTTATAACCTGTGTGATTTAAAACTATACAATAAAGTCACTGTAGAGCAGTTAGAATGTTTCTTACTGTATTATACATTAAGACTAAGGTAAATATGGACAAAATCACAATCAGGAACATTTTCAAATTATCTTATTAGAATGCGTACAAAGATATGTATACTTTTAATGCAAGATGTTAAATTGCTTTAAGGAGATTTATGTATGTCAAAATCCATTCCTTTATCTACATTGATCCATGTTTCGGATATAGCAATTATTTTGAATGGTTTTATAAATTGACTTAAATAGTCCTTGATGATATTGACATGTATTATTGATAATTTGCTGTCTGTTTTAATGGTGTAGTTGCACTGTTCATCTGTGTAATAGCAGCAGTTGTTGTTGATGTTAGAGAAGAAATTATTGTCTGGGTCTATATCATGCTCCAGATCTAGAAGATTATGCTCAGTGTGTGTTGAAGTGTTCTAAGTTCCAGTTTTCCATGATCAGCAGTCCTTTGAGATATATCCCTGTTGTCTCCAGATGGAGATGAATGAGTCATGGTGGTGTGTTATCATACCTTACAGTCTGGATTGATGATCATTCATACCTGACCAGTTCCTCTGTGTTCCTGTGTGATCAGAACTTTGGCTTGCTCTGGTGTCCTGTTTAGTTTAATGCGTTACAGTTTGATGTCCATGTGTGCTGCATTTTTCCTTGTCCTTTCATTAGCCACACTTTTCTGGCGATTTTGTTTGGTCAGATGCTCATTGATAAATATGTTAGATCCTTTCTGTCAATGCCTTCTTAGGACCCATGTTGCTAGGTAACGCGAGGTAGCGTCTGTTATTACTCTAGCTGCCTGCTAGCTAATTTGTCAACTAGCCGCCTAGCTCCGTTCTTTCAGTCCGTTTCCAAAAATCAACATCGTTAAACCAGTCAGTGTTCAAGCCAATGGTGTCAATAGATAGTCTGATGTCCTTAATCCAAAATCAGTAGACAAAAAACACAGAAATAGTCCAAAACCGAGCACCAAAACACACAGACTTTCTCCAAACTTTTTTCCAACACGAAACAGGAAACAGGAAAAAACTTGATGGAAATAAGTGCTTGATGGAAATCAGCCTAATTAGCATTTATTTGATTTATTTTTGTGTTTACATGTGTGGCATTTGAATGGAGACACAGCTAGTGGTGAACATGAAATTTTATGGATCAGCTTGTTCTGTGGTGATGAATTCAGTATAGCAACCATCTTTTTTAGTTCTCCTTTTCCCCATGGTTACTGACAGTAGACTAAACAGGACATCAGTCATTGTTTTAAGATATAGTAGCTGCTGCTAGCTGCAATGTGTGTATGGGAGACATGCAAAATGTGTCTTTATGTGTACGATAAAATATTCATTTATTATTCTTTAAAATTACTACCCATAAATATTATATTTCTTTCTGACGTAGATTGTAAAGCTCTCTCAGATAAATTTATAATTTGTGATACTGGGCTATACAAATAAAACTGACATAGTGCCGTCCTGTTCATTAATGTAGCACAAGGGATTCTCAGTGAGATTTCTGTTGTTTTCCTTCACCAACAGCGTTCTCATCATCTCCCCTGTCTGACTGTCTTGAAAGTCTATGAATGTATAAACATTGCACACAGCAGCCATCAACCACCTGGCTTTGAGCCCTAGCCTGGATTGATGTGATTGGTTAAAGTAATGACATCCTTTCTGGATAGTTTTTTTCCACCTTGCTTCTTCTGTGAAAACAGCTTATCCCAGACTGTTTGTGACACTGGTTAAGCACCAGCATAAAACTAAATGTAGTGTGAAGACACTTCTCGTCATGCAAGAATACAGAAGTGTGTGTGTGATGTGACTGGAACAAATAGGATGCGTTAAAACTCACAAATCTTGTGCAAGTATGCATCCTACCCTGACAAAACTCCTATTCTGCTTATTACAGATGTGTTGCAGCAGACTGATTTTTTTTTTACATTGCATACATTTGCATGTTGTACAGGCTGATCACACCGGAGTTTTCTGGATAAATCAGCTTGTTTCTGATTGAAAGTGTGATGCTTACTGAACCTTTGCATAAAAACCCTCAGCATGCCACTTCCACCGAAATTTACTTAATTTCAGTACCAAACAGGACCTTTAATACAAGATACACAGCTTGTTCTGCATTAATTCTAGCTTCTGAATAAATATACAGGATATGTGTGTGTGTGTTTTGAGGTAGTGTCTTTCATCAAGAGGAATCCAGGGCAGTTTTTCTTTGGGTATATACTTCAAGTGGTCCAGACAAGCCAGAGAGTGGATGCTCAGTTTTGGGTCCCCTGGTGATTCTGTCCAGCTCCATGAACAATGCCTCCAGTGTAGTCTTATTGATTGAGTCAGTGCTCCTGTTGTAAAAATGCTGAGTCACATGATAATGCCATTCATCCCCAATAAGAATCAGGACCATCAGTATCACGTCTAATGCTGGTACCCCCCATTATTACAGTACCTGTGTCCTACTATCTGTCCACAATGAAAACTAGCCAGTGCTATATTTAGCCCACTCATCCAACTTTATATAGGTCAAGAATCCCATCTACACTTCCAGGCTGTAGCGCTCTTGTTTCCTGTGTCGGATCCTGGCAATTAGTTTTGTCTGATCCCTCCCATTACACAGGCAACGTACAGTTTTAAGGTGTCCGTAAGGACTTCGAAACTGGATCTTCTGTGAGCAAAATCCGTAGCAAGAATAATTTTTCCAGGTCCTGCTGTATATTTTTAGTTTCCCACAGTTTGAAGCGAAGCCCTTGTGGGGTGAAAAGCCATTGGTGTTTTGGTTCATTTCTATCTGTCAGGTGTTTTCCTCTATGAGACTTCCCACAGAGAAAAGCGCCTGACGGCCACAGAAGTGTTGCTGCTTTGAAGTTTTTTGATGAACTTTCCCCACCCACGGGCTGTTAAGTTCAGACCTTTGAAAATGTGGTACAATTGTCCCTCCCTTGGTGTCACCGTGTGAGTCTTCCCTTCTCAAGGTTCATAAGGCAGCAGAAATCTGACATTTGCTTTGCCACTTTAACTCTTCGTCCATTTGACTTTATGAGGTCTGCACATAATCATCATAAATATTATTTGACCACTTAACATGAGGAAGACAAAACAACCAGGGAATATTATGGCTTTAATCTCCACATTGTGCACAGGGCAAAATATTGGCATGCGACGCTATTATACCACAATATAACTGCTCATTTCACCAAGAAAATCAAGAAATAATAACTGTTGCTTCTGTATCTTCCTTCTAACCACCTGAGAATAGTAATAACGGTATTTACAGTAGCAGGGAAAATACCAGTAATGGTGCTCAGCTTTCTGTTAAAGCCAGTTGCAGCACACATATTCAGTATATGCAGCTGAAACACTAGGCTGAAGATGTGTGGCATCTGGAGGTATGACAAACTTGTTTCCATTTTTATTTTAATTCTAAATTAGCAGAAATGTTCCTTGAGAGTGTTGTGAGTGGGTATCAGTTGCTCATTGAATTGAATACACTGACTGATCCTCTTTGTAGTACAACCTAAGGATACAATTAGTTTGACCTAACTGTATTTTCTGTAAATCTGTCTATAAATAAATGAAGTTTTTATTCTTGCGAAGAAGTAAATGTAAGATCTGACCCTTAGTAGGATACTTTAATTGTATACAGATTATTTATCAACTCTCGTTCGAACAGTTGCTGACTGTATACATGTAGTACCGCGTATACACACTTAACGCAATATGACTCATACATTAGATCGGCAGGGCACAGATCAGTTATTTAAAAGTAATTACACTGCATGCTCCTACATTGGAAAATGTATTTGTAAATTGCAAGAGAGGCTTTCAAAAGAAAATAACTGTTTAATGTAACTAATAAGAGATAACTAATTGTTTTTTGAATTGTGCCAAATTCTTTGCAGCCATTTAAAACACATTATTTTTGTCACTTTAACAAAGCCATCTGATTAAGTGTTGTCATAAAACAGATCCTGGGCCAATTTGACTTAAAAAAAAAAAAAAAGATGGGCTCGCAGGCAAAGTACAATCTGCAGATTTGTTTCCTTGCCAGCTCGAACAGACGGAAAGGGATGGGTGGAGGAGTAGGGCATGTGGGAGGGTGATGGTAGTGGGAGACGGGCTTCTTATTCATCCACAGCTCACGGTAGAACCTTCAAAGTTAAATCAGGGTCAACTAGTTTGCATACTAAAAGACTTAAGTTTGCAAAAAAGAAAGTTTGTGTCACTGCAGTCCTGATATTCTGCCCTTTTCTTTACCTGATTGAAGCAGAATTTGTACAATAAGCAGTGCTACGATGGAGCTAAATCCCATCCCAAGGATGAGCAATAATGTATAAAGATTGTCTTTGAGCAGGTGCTGAGTTCGTGTTTGGCCTCAAATCAAAAGAATCACAATATATCTCTCAAAGGCATAGCTCAATTATCTGAAAGCAATTCTAACAAAGTCTGTTTAAATGGAGAGTTTCATTAGTGGATTGAGGCAGAGCAAAGAGTAGCAGGCCACTGTAACCCTGAAGGTTTGCATAGCGACGACTTGCTGAATGTGATGCATGTTAATCTCCATCTCCTCGATTGCGTGTGGGCCACTGTCAGTACAAAGTGTTTGTTCAAAGTCAGGGTGACTTTCTTTTACCGTGCTCCAGTCCTCTGTTGCACAGAAAAACAGAGGGAGAGGTGATGAGGAACGGGGGGGAAACAGAAAGACGAGCAGAGGAGTAAACACTGAGACAGGTGTCTGGCAGGGGACAATGATTAGATTTATAAACCTAGCAATGTTATTTCCTCCGCTCGGGGACTGCTGTAAGACATTAAGTGCTAACTGAAGCTCCCAGCGTCTAGCAGCAGAGACACTTCGTCCTCCCGTCTCCCTCCTTGGAATCCCAGTCCTCCTCTCCTGTGTTCCCTTACATTCCTCCCCACCTCACCTCAGCATCTCTTCTTCCCTTTCCTCTTTTCCCTCGGGCGTGATTAGATTCCTCCCTCGTGTCCGACCAAGATGGTTCGGCCTTGAAAGCATCCCTTCTGTATCCCTTCCCACCTTGCTCGCATTTTCTCCTCCTCAGTCAGGGGTGTGTCATCCTTTCCTCTCTGTCTCCTCAGACCACTGCCTGGCACATATCATCCAATATTCTCTCCAGCTGGAGTGGAACTGAGCACATTAGCGATGGGTCTGCTAAGGTGATCAGACTGACTTCTGTGATGCCCAGGGACCATTTTTCTTCATTTGAGAGCATCTGTCTGTCTGCCAATTCTATAGATTTTCTATCAGCTCCTTTATCATGGCTCATGATTGGGATTGTTATTGTTTGACTCTCTGATATGAAAACTCTAGTGTCCATTTTGTGTCTGTTAGGGCACATGGCCTGGGTTATTAGACTGCCATTTGAACAGTTATACAAAATGTTCATCCTGCACCCTTGTCAACTTCCTACTAGAGGAGGCTCGGGTTCGTTCTGCTCACAAAATCTGTTAAAAAAAGAAATTGCTGCAGGACAAGCATATATGTCTAGTTTTATGTACTACACAACCTGTTTGAGGCTCAAAATAAGCTTATTAGGTTTGGGGAGTTTTGGGGCCCAACATGGAGATGGAGATTTTTCTGGCCCATGGAGGGATAGTAGCTTGAGGAAAAGATGATTTAACAGAGCTGACTTTTTTATTTAACAGATTAAATGAACAGCCTAACACTGTAACTCTCTTCCTGTCCCCCTGTAGGACATCTGATGGTGTGTGCACAGCAGGAACTGTGGTGGTGAGTCGTCTGAAGATGGGCGAGATGGAGGAAGTTGACGTAGACCACATCACCACCGATATACCGTCACACAAGGTAAAATAGGAGGCTGAAGACACAAAGCTGGAGTTTCCATGCTGCGGATGTCTAGCGCTAATGCTAGGATTAGACTGGCACTGCTCAAGTCCTCCAATGAGATTAAATAAACTTCAGTAAACCCTAATGGGAATTTAGAGGGTGTGTGTGTGTGTGTGTGTGTGTGTGTGTGTGTGTATAATGTCTGTCTTCTCTCCATCATATATAGATTAAAATGAGACTGACTAAATTAGCATACACTTGACCATATTAGTGTGGGATTGCGCAGCCAGTCCTTCTGTCATCTGACCAAGTGGCAGACGCTTCCTGAGCTTTCTTGCTGCCGCCGCCGCCGTCTCCACTCTAATCTCATACAATACATGCTGCTTACCTCGGCTCTGAAGCGACTCACATAATCAGGAGAGAGAGAGAGAGAGAGTATTTTCCCTCTGAGTTTGACAGCAAAGCGAAGATTGTGTCATCCGAATGGGGTGCCGCCACACCAGAAATGAAGTTGTACGTATTCTGATTTCACTTAATTTTTCTGTACATGGAGCCACTTTTGTTAAACATTTGTCAAACTAGCATGTGCTGTAGAGTGTGGGTGTGTTGCTACTGAGTTGGGTATTAAAAAGTAATAGTTTTAAGTAGAGTTTTAATGATGTTTCTGATCTGTGAAATGGAACATTTCACATTTTCCCTCATCACAGCTCTGTAAGGCAGCACAGAGACTCGTAGTCCTTGCTTGCTTTTGATTTACTGTTGTGTGTGTGTGTGTGTGTGTGTGTGTGTGTGTGTGTGTGCGTGTGCGCACATGTGTGTATGAATCACTGTCTTATATAATTGACCAAGGGCCTCTACATGGCTGACTGCCTTTCGGTGCTGCCCACCCCTGTTGCTGGTGCAGGGAGGTTCCCTGCTAGGCTCCAGAGTGTCACTGACAATCTGCCCATGTCGCCTTGATGAATGTGTTGCCCTGTGTGTGTGCGTGTGTGTGTGTGTGTGTGTGTGTGTGTGTGTGTGTGTGTGTTGTCACAGCACATTTCCCCTTGTGTGCTGTTTCTGTTGTAGAGGATGAGGGGAGGAAGGGATATGACAAACGTTAGGGAGGGTTCAGTCGAGACCCAACACTCACTCGTGGGGAAGTTCTTGTTAAATTTACCTTTGTTGTGTGCACGTCTTGCTGCCTGAATTTATCGTGTGTGTGTGTGTGTGTGTGTGTCTGAGGCACTTGGACGCTGTTGTTTGATCACTCCCCGTCATTGGCTGCCACTCATGAATATCCCACTGACCCCACAAAACAGTCAGCTGAGACAAGAAAGAGACTCCAGTCACCTTTGATCTGATCTCTTTACATATATTAGTCATCAAAGAGCCGTCGTACACAAACTGTCTGCTGCATACAATTACAATGACGCTCCTTCCACAGCTGTGGCCCCTGGCTCATTGTTAATACTTTTCATTATCTGAGACCTTACTTGTATGCTTACTGAGATGTCCGGATTGTTTCTTTCTGTTTTGTTCAATGGACACATTTTATTTTGGAGTCTCTGGGTGTTGGGTTGAGTGTCTATTTTATTCAGGATCCGTTTCTAAGCTGTGAGAGGTGATGGATTGTTCCTAGCAGTCATTAAAGTCCATTTCTGGGGACAGGTTTGGGCTGTCTGGCTGTGTTAAATGGTTCATCAGACAGGGCAGAGCTGACATACAGCAAGCAAAAAAAAAATGTTAGTTGTCAGTATTGCTTTGATAAGGCGTCCCAGACTTAATACATCAAGAGGCACTGGAGGTTTTCAGTATCAAAGGCCTAGCAGAGGCGTCAAGTTAACATGAACATATTTGAGTTTTATTAGTAGCTTGATGGTTTTATTCTTGGTATAAGAGAGACACTCATTTTTTTAACTGGTGTTGTATGAAGTATTTATCGATAGTTTACGAGGTATTACTTACAAAAGATGGCGTTCGGCATACCCCCAGTTTAGAGAAGCAGACAGGAGTGCGAGTGGGGGCATAAAGCAATGTACTGCTGTGGACAGAACTGGGGGCAAAATGTATTTCAGCCTTCTAAAAGAAAAGCCCGCCGAATAGAATATAGTATCAGTTCAAGTGTACGCTGCCAGACAGCCCTTTCTGAAGCTGTTATATCCATCCATGCTGTCTTCAAAGCTACCAGACTCCTTTGACAAAAATTGACATTTTTGCTTTTCAAAGCAGAGGAGTTTTTAGTCTACTCCTGCCTGGATCAGTTACTTTGTTTGTGCTATTATGTGACTTTGGTATTTTAAAGGGTTAGTTTGGTTTCACCAAAATCACATAACACAGACAAACTAGCCAATCAGGCAGCAGTACACCAGCAGCTCCTGCAGTCTGTGAGGTAAAGTGACTGTTTTTGACAAAGTAGCATGTTGAAGAAATAATTAAAAACCTGTTCACTGGGAAAACAGTGATGTTAAAATGGGTTATGTTACAATGAAATAACTGTATGATCATAATTTTTCCTTGTCTAGTTACCTCTGCACTGCAATACAAGTACATAGCAGTTTTTATAACCAAATTTTCTACATGAGTTGTCAACATTTGAGGATGCTGAAATGCTGCTTTTCTCCAGGACATGCAGCTATAGTCTCAATAATAACTAAGGGTGTAGGACAAGTGGTCAACTGTAGTTCCTAATTTGAGGGTAAATATTTTAAACTTGGTTATGGAGATTGTCCTTGTCGGATTTTTTTTCCCCAAAACACAACATTACAGTATGTTCAGGAGTATTATGGGGGATTTTCTTCTATATCTTACATTTCTCCTTCCTGGTAGATTCACTGAAAAGCCACATGGAATATAATTGCTCTGTTGCCCTATAACACATTGAATTGAAATATTTAAACTGTATTATCTGTGTTATGTAAATCCAGAGCACTATTAAGCAACTATTAATGTTGTTTTTAATTATCTTATTTCTTTTGGTAACCTGTGGTTACACAAGTCACATACTGTGCCCTCACTGCTGCTCTAATAAATGTTACTCCTTGTACTATATGTCAATGCACAGTCATTTGAAATGCACAGAGGATGAAACTACAATTTGGTATGTTGATAAAGACTGAAAAGGCGGTGGAGGTAATCTATTCCCAAAACACAACCCAGTGAGTGAAGTCACAGCAGTGTGTTTTCTTTTAGCTGTCACCTGCTGGGAAATCACTGATTGCAGTGAAGGCTCAAAAGCAACCTGCTGAAAATTTGAACTAAAAAGAGAGCAGCTGTTTGCTCTGTGTGCTTCCAGTCTTTAATTGTAGTATTTGTCATGCGCACATAGCACAGACTGTTTCATACTTAATCTGCCGCTAAACTCAGATGTGAGATGAATTTTTGGTCATTTGCGCTATGGGTGTGGTCAACCCCATTGTGCATGATAAGTAAAAGTAATGACTGGAGCTGTCCTGGTCCTCAGAAAAATGCTGTAATTAATTTAATAGTCCTCCTCTTTTTCTCACCTTCTGTTCTTTTCATCTGTTCTTTCTTCTTCTCCCCTCCAGTGTCCCTTGGTTTGTGAGTCTGCGTCACATGCCTGCATCGACAGAGAAAGTAACCCACTGACAGGTCCAGGTATGAACCCTGTAATTTCTCTTCATCGTACCAGATATAATAAAAAGACTAAAAAGAGGTTTCTCTCTAATTTCCCTTTCTTTGTACTTACTCACCACTTGGAACAAAAATGGACAAATGGCAAAAACTCACCAGGTAGTGGTGTCAAAAGACTGCCTGAAATAATTTCCCTGGATGTTATAGTAATACAGCATAGTGTTACGCACCTCTCACTTTATCCAAAGGTTCTGTAAATTTGTGAACTATAAAATTGACCTTGAAATGCCCTTTTTCCTTAACAAGATCTCTGGGGTGTCCTATTTGATTGAGGAGTTATTACTTTTCCTCTTTTATTAAATAGGAGTCTGTGCTTTAGGCAGTGAGAGAGAACAGTGGTAGACAAAATAAACCCTCTTGGTTCTTTGTGGGCTAACAACACTAGCTGCATGATTAATGTAGAAATGTAGTTATCACTCTCTGGTAGAGAAAAATTTTGAAAAAAATTTGGCAGAGAGAAAGAAGACGTAGATGGAAAAGGGCATAACTCCTGCTGTGCTTAAACTTGTTCAGAGGACACTAGTTTTAATATCTTATTCATTTGTTCCACACGCCCATTTTCTCTTTTATCCAGATTCTCTCCCCCCCCCCAAGCTTCCAGCAGCCCCACGCCTGTTGTCATGGTGTCATTGTCACTTACCGTCTCTACTGTGATTAGCCAGTGAACTGCAGCCACGTTTGCAGGTGCACATCTGCAGCCCGTCAAAACAATCCCCTCCCTGCAGACCCCACCAGACGGAGTAATGCAATTTAGTCTCTCACTTTTATTACCTCTCAAAATGAGCATGCAGAGAGAGGGGAGCCCACGCACAGCACGTCTCTGGAAGTGATTTTCTTAAGAGGTGTCGGGAAGGGAAACAGAGGCTTGTGATTGGTGGTCAGATTAGTGTGGTGGCAGGGGGGAGTTCAGGGGTTAATCTGCTTCTCTGATGCAGCTGGAAGTCAGTAACTGACGCTCTTCCGATTAAGGTCGTGCCGTCACCCCATTCTCTCCATGTGTCCCTTGCTCCCCATTCATTTTTGTCATCCATTTCACTTTCTCTAATCCCTATGACAGCAGTATCTGGATATCCCATTTAATTTAGTTGCAATTATGAATTCTTTCTGGGGTGATTCCAGGTCCAGGCTTAACCTTAATCATCATTAATTTTAACATCAACTTCAGCAGCGTAGCAAAATAATAATAAGCCTCTCTAGCCTATTTGGCTAACAGTAATTGTCCTTCAGAGGAGCTCTAATTGTCTGCATATATCTGGGTTTATAGTTTAGCCACACAATATGTCTGCACATTAACTGCAAAAGCAGAAACAAATGAATTCTAAAATATATGCAACGAGAATATACATGATAGGAACGTACATATGCCAAAGTGATGTCTGAATATTTACAGTATATTCAGAAGTACATGTTAGATAACATGATATATAACATATAATATATAGTATTTACAGTATATAGGCTACTTTCAATGAAAAATTAATGTTATATAATTAATATGCAAAAGGAACTGCAGTGTCCACATTCATATTAATGAAGAAAGACCCCCATTATTGTGTTGGAATGATAATGGATGTCTATGGTATGAAGGAAGAAAGATACTATATACAGTATATTTACAGTTTTAGCTACACTGTCAAGATTTGCTTTTTTTTTTTTTTTTAGGCTTTCCACTGGATTCATTGAACATAAGAAAAATACCGAATATTGTCAGGAAAGCCTATGGTAATGTTAGCCTCAGCTAAGGTAAAATAATAATAATAATAAATAATCATTTAATTTATTTGAGTTGACTGATCCCAGGTCATGCTGCATGTCATACCCTCTTTCTATACAGTCGTCTATCCAATATATATGTATTGATATATGTATATATGCTAAAGGAAATATTTCCTCAAGCCAGTCTTGTTTTGCTTTGCAATAGTTTGTTAAAATGAAGTGAGAAGCCAGCATTTACACAGTTTTAAAACCAACCAAGCTAACCAGCTTCATGACTACCATTTTATGTTATTATCCTCTTTCTACATAATAACTCTCACTGTAGTGCACCTTTTTGAACCCACCTGCAATGAAGGGCATCACTGAACTTACACACTTGAGGACAAATGACGTAGCGCCACCAGGATTAATGACTTGGGCACTTAGATAAATGACTTTGAAAAAAAGGACAATGTGGGGCCAGACCAGGGTACAATGCAGTATGAAGGCTTTGGTGAGAGGGAGCGTTCTGTGTGCTGTCAGCAGGAGCAGAAGTGTGGCTTCCACTTTTGAGTTCAAGGAAAAACATTGTACTGGTGCCATGCATGTTTGACTGCCTAGAGCGAGATTGTCAATGTTTCACCCCGGGTGCTTCAGCTCCGACTTATTGAGTGACTTCGTTTATGGCTGCAGCTCTGGAAACGGAAAGGAGTGGTAAACACTGTTCAAGGCAGACAGCTTTCTTGCCCTCTGCTGCCAGCATGCAGATAAGAGCATTAGAGCTGTTTTTTTCATTCCCAGCCTTCGATTGCTGCTATTAGCCACTCTGTGCAGAAGTGAAGGAGAAGGGGCTGAATCTGAATAGCTTATAATGGGAGAGATGGGTGGAAGGGTTAGCAAGCAAATTTTGAAAGTGAGTCAATTCTCGCTGATTGACCATTTTACAATAAACAAGCAATTAAAATGGAAATGGAGGAAAAAGCTTAACAGGACAAAGTCTCAGTATTCCAGTTGGTATTCTAGTCAGCTGTGCTGCCACTGAAGTAGAAAGGGGGAAAGAGAAAGGCCTTGGAAGATGATGGACACCTTATCTGTGGCAGACTTTCTTATTGATTATAGAATTTAATTTATGCGACATACCTCATGTGGCAGTTGAAGTCTGTCTGTAGCCTCCTCCAAGGTGCCATCTGTCAAAATTGGTTTGGATCTTCTGTTTTGTGAAAGTTCGTATTATCTTTGATGAGAATGTGATCTATTTTCTGCTGTGTCAGATGGTTCAATATACCTTTCTTCCCTCCCTTTGTCTGCCTCTCTCAGTGTTCAAGAACCCAATATGCAAGGTGTACAGATTCCAGACAGTGGACAGCAAGTGGATGCTCGTGCGGGAACAAATGGAGGAGTGCACATTGTCCTTTAGCATCCCCAAACAGTTGCTCTCATTGTATATTCAGGAGGACATGAGCAGGTGAGTCACACTGAAATCACGCTGTTGATCCTGTGCATGTCACTGCCAGCTTTCTCATTGCATCAGATAGCTCATTTCCTTGTTTGTGGAGGTATACACCAACCAGCCAATGGAGGACAATTAAAAGTTCAAAGTGAAACTCCAACCAGGTGTTAACTAACAAGTAGTTAGGAGTGAATTATTCAGATCTGCTTAACATTTCAAAGGAGGCTCCTATGCACGTGCATACAGAAAACGACAAACACCTCCTTGTAGTTTTCCACACAATGGCAGGTGACAGTAATGTTGGTTACCAGACTGAGGAGACTCTTCAGCTCACTGCCTGTTCCATTACTCTCCCCGGGATTTAAAACCTATCCACGGTCGATTGTTGTATAACTTTGATAGATGAAACTCTGTCACTTCATCAGCTGGACCGGACTTTAATTGTAGCCACTGTATGTTGTTCTGTTTTCGGTGTGAGAATGAGTGACTGTGCACCTGTAGTTACATCCTATAGTCCCTTTCCTCAGGCTCCACCAGTGTTTGTCAAGACACATCATTCCTGAACTGGCCAGTTGTCCCTGGCAACCCCTTCTCATACCTGACACACAAAAGCATCCATACACAGATAGACAGATGATTTCTTTATGCTCCCTCAAACACAACGATCAGGCACAAAAAGATGCAATCAGAGACTTTCATGAACTTGGTTGTGGGAGAAGAGTTTGGAATCCCAGTGTGCCACAGCATACACACAAGTGCATTCATACCATCCACCACACATATATGAATGGAGGCAGTCACACAGCCATTATTGAGTGATTGACTGGACAAGCTTTGCAATCAGTTTGCCACTTTAATACTTTACATACCCAGACCATAGTTCCACCATATCTTTACTTTCTGTTTAAATAGAAGACTGTATGCTTTGCAAACAGATCATTTAAATCACATCTAAATTTAGAAGACAATTATAGAATATTCATTAATCATCTTATCTGTATAATACAGCTCATGAGCACACAGCAGGCTGCATGACTACCATGTACAATGTTTGTTTATTAATATGTACCGTATATCCAGCCTGGTCACTGAGACACTTCTCCGATAATCCTCTTTAAATGTGTTCTCTCTCCCTCCACGGTGCCTCTCCATTCAGCTGATTCTGTCAGCCAGCCTCACACTAGTGCTAGCTCTGTGTTTTTAATGATTCAGTTAGTGCTGTAAAGTTGTGAGTGCAGCAGCGGATGGTGGGTGGCTTAGTTTGCTTCGCCACTCTGTGATAATCTTGGATGTTTCTTCCTTGCGTTTGTTCGCTTTGATGTCTGCAGTCATGTTTTAATCTAACTGCGCGAACACAGGGGTGGCTGATTTTTCTTCTCTCTTCCAGTGAGCTGCTGTGTGTGTGTGTGTGTGTGTGTGTGTGTGTGTGTGTGTGTGTGTGTATGGATAATTAATGCATGTGTAGTAAAGTGTCAGTGTGTGGGTGTTGATTAAACCCCATTCATTAAGAGCTGTCTGTTTTCCCATTAATGGAAACCATCATGTCCTCCTTCTTTTCCTGTTAATAGATACATTTTGATTATGTATCAAGATCATATAGGTGACATTTTGACATCCGGCCTCACTGTTTCCTATTGTTCTGTACACTCAGGATCAGCATTAATGACTGTGCTGGTTGGATGGGCCTGTTTTTGTTTTTTTTGTTTTTTTATTTTTATTTTTCAGAAGGAGCTGCAGCGTTGTAAAAGAAGGATTTGTTTTTCAGTCCTCTCAAGCACATTTTATTGACCCCACAAACAAAGCTGTCTGTGATTAAATTGAACAGGCACTATAATGCTCCATGAAATAAAGGTGCCCACATAACAGTTCTGCTGTTGTCCCAGTCGTCTGTCCAAGTCAATTTGAACACATTGTTATACTTGATTTTTGTCTGCATAATATCTGCATCATGTTTTAGTCACAATAAACAATACAAATGTGTCCCAGTTTATTTCATGTTGCTGCGTATGCGAATGAACTGACAGGAAGCATACATGGATCCAAGCTGTTGCCAAGCAACACAATTCTGTTTAAATAGTATATAAGTGCTTTAATTCTTAGTAATTATTTTCCCTTCTCTTCTGCTGGTTTAAGTCTGCATTTTAAATTATGAAACAGAATTCGGCTCCACCACTGTACATAGTTTTACAGTCTCAGTCTGTGTATAAATTATTATTGGAGCACTTTTTTTTCCTAAATGTTTGCTATTATATGTAACACAGAAAGGCCTGATTGACATTGTGACATTTTTACATGCATATAGTTAATCAACCTACACAGCTCTTTTGCCCAATCACACCTTTACTCCTTCCAGACAATAGCCCTCTGATTAAGGAGGTGATGCCATATCTCTCTACCCACCATCCCTCTGCCTTATCACCCTCATTTAGCAAGCAGATACGTACGCTCTATTATTTTATCCATCATCTATTATTTAGACCGGGACCATCCACTCTGACCCCCTCTTCAGACTTCCCTACATAAAATAACAGACCTCTCTGGAGACAATAGTCCACTCTGACACTGTGATGAACAAATAACAGTGGCTGAGAGGTATAGTTAGAGGTTAGGATCATTGTGAATGGTTGCAATCCTTTAAAGTGCATCGGATGACCTAGTACCATGTAACATTTGCTACATAAACCAGAAAATTACAGAAGATTGACTGTTGATTGATTAAAATTGCCCATTTATATCAGGAGTCACTTGAACTGATGTGGGTGTGCTGGAAACTGATATTCCTCACTAGCTGGAAAGTGTACCTCAATGCTGACATCCATTGGCATGCATCTTTTTTTCTGAGTCTAATATAAAAATTGTATATTCATAATTGGCTTCTGTTTAAATCCCTTCATAATTAAGAATGGTTTCAAGCGCTATTTACAGTATATGCCAAAGTGAAATTACTTTTCCTTCTAATGCTGCCCTTGGTGCTGTAGGTTTCCTTTGCTCATGGCAATCTGGATTGTATTTTGTTTGTGAGGAATCCTCCCGTCTATCTTTCTATGCCATAAGCATAACTTACTTACAACCACCTGCAGAGCATGTTGGCAGAGTCAGCCAGCATGTGGCGCCTCTCTGCCCAGAGGTTGTTTCCAGCTGCAGGTTTGTTTAGAGCACAGCAGAGGCGAGGCATGAGGAAAATATCTGTGATCGACCATTTGTCTTACAGCTGGTTTGGTTGTTTTTAGCAGGGCTGAAATGGCATTTGCAAATGTTTGATGTATGTGTATGTAGTTAGATCTTAGCATACTGTGCTGTGATATATAGTATATTGAAATTATAGTAAACAAAAACATAGTTTCTCAGTTGCCTCTAGTGGTATTGACCCATGCACATTTTTGGACTCCCTGTGATTTCTGGCTCTGCCCTCAGTCTTAATACTAATTGATACACTGATACAGATTTTTTTTTTAATTATTTTAATTTTGACCAACATGCATGCTAAATGGGACATTTATATTTATTTTTATTTATATACAACCTATCAGCCTTTCAGATGACACTATTTCTGAATGACCTTCCTACGTACATTACTTAAAACAGTTCAGGAACCCTCAAGGTCAACACAGCAGGGAGTGGAGAGCAACGATACTAACTACCTCCTGTTGGGGAAGGTAGACTTTGAATCTGCAGGTGGATGCTGGAGTGGATGTGGGACATTTGAAATGCAAAGAAGCAGAAAGTAACAGCTATAGCTTTCAGGTGTTGCATGCAGGCATTCAGCAAAAGAGTGAGCAGAGCACTGGCAGCTTAAGTACACCATCATGATTAAAAGATTGCGTTTGATATATGGGGGCAGCACGGTGGTGCAATGGTTAGCCTCACAGTAAGAAGGTACCGGGTTCAATTCCTGGCCCGGGGCCTTTCTGTGTGGAGTTTGCATGTTCTCCCCACGTCTGCGTGGGTTCTCTCCGGCTTCCTCCCACCATCCAAAAACATGCATGGGGATGGGCATGGCTAACTTAAATTGCCCATAGGTGTGAATGTGAGTGTGAGTGGTTGTCTGTCTCTATGTGTCCTGTGATGAACTGGAGACTTGTCCAGGGTGTACCCTGCCTTTCACCCTAAGACAGCGACCGCGACCCTATGTGAGGATAAGCAGTAGAAAATGGATGGATGGATGGATTTGATATATGATGCCGTGAGGGAAATAAACCATGCAGGCGTCGCTTCATTAAGCTTATATCGGAAAAATGTCTTTCCAGAGAAAATGTGACTGTTGTTAACAGTTTTTAGTGGAAAAACATTCTCACAAAAAAATAGAAAACTCTTGACAGCATCACTAGATATCACTCGAGATGTATTAGAGAATATGATTATTTTTTGTCATTTGAAACTCACGCCTTTGAATCATTGTGGGTTTGATCATACATGTTATACATATGACCTTGACTCTCTCTCTATCTCTCTCTGGTGCTATTTCTACCGCGCTCTGCTGTGTATTGAAGTACTTCAAAGTAATCTAAAAATAACTTGCTTACCTGCAGGAGACCAGGAAATAGTCTGGAGAGGCTTATCTGCGTCTAACGCTTTGTTGTACTAGCAGAACTATAAAACAAAGAAATAACTAATACATTATGCATTCAAGTAATTATGACTGGTCTTAACAATAAGCCTTTCATTTTTAAGACATACGGTATACAAAATGTATGAGGTATAATCACTGAAAATTGGGCTCGTTATCATGAAAGCAATACATATGACGGTGTAGTTATTATCCTGAATTCAATGTTGAACCTCCTTCAACCTCTAATTTCTGTAATATCACACCAATTTACTTTTCAATGCGTGGTGAAGGACAGGTTTCTGAATGGCATCTGTCCATCTCATGTCGCCTTTCAGATGCAAATAATGACTCAGTGAAAGAGGCTGTGCGTCCTTGTTGTGAACCAGATGATTTTAGCCTTAGGCTACAGGCACAACTAGATGAAGAATGGGCAACAGATCACTCCAGTGACACCAGTAAAACCTGGATGGGTTTATTTTATGCGTAATGCTAAAAGAACGGTGGGAGCAGGGGAGGAATTTGATAGGACAGAGTGGATAAATGGGCACCAGCTATTAGCCTGGGGTCCTGAAATATGTTTATCTGGCTCAGCACAGAGTGCTTTGGGACATCACTGTGTGTGCATGTGTGACTTGGCCAACAGTTGAAAGTCTGCGTCTGTGCTTTACCGGGATTGTTAATCATTTTTTTTAATATATATACCCTAACTAGAAGACTTCAGTGCAGGAATTTGGGACACAGGGATATGACATAGCTCTAATAGCATTACATACATACTTCATCCCATATTTTATATCTTAAGTCAATGTTGTAAACAGAGAAAAGTGATGCGGAAGGAAGCCGAGATTTGTGCATGTCATCCACACACAAAGGTCCTCATAGATGTGTGTTTGTCTGCAGGGTGCAGGACCTGATGGAGTTGGGGGAGCTTTCTCCTCACTGGGACAACTTGAGAAAAGAGGTGATGACACGTTACAGAGGAATCATCAGTTCCTACCAGGAGACTTTGGCTGAACTGGACAAGATTACCGGTATGACCGCACCTACTGCTAAATTTTACATTTGTATGCCAATACATGCATTCGTGCACACATATACAAAGTTGTCTTAATAATCATAATCATACACTATGAATTAGTGAATGTCCTTGGTTGCATCGCTTCCTTGACAGTCTTCGGTCAGATATGATTGCCCAGGTATTTCAAGTAAAATAAAAAAAAAAAAATCGTTCTCTCTTTGTTTGTGGTGAAAATGGTGTCTTACAGAGACATTATGGAGAAATTAAAGGAGTGAGTGTATGATACCTGTAATCTGGTCCGACCTGTCCCTATGGTGACTCTTTGTAGCCCAATCATAGCCCAAAACATGGCAGCAACTTGTAACCCAAGGAAAAAAGTGAAGACAAGTTTGAGTTGAAAGCTGGATTCTTGGTTATTTGTGTCAATGAAAAGCTCAACGAGATGTTGTTGCATTTATCTATTTGCTGTCAAAGAGTTACCATAGCAACAGAGGTTTCATCAGAGGCCATTGAAATGTGTGTGCCCATGTGCCCTTCTTGTGTTTTGTCAAAGCAAACATTTGGCGTGCACATAACCAGAACTGGGGTAAATCTCTGCCACGTGCAAATGAAAACATGAGTCTTGCATCTCATTTACACATACTGTTTGTGTTCTACTTCGTATGCAAATACTTTATGCACACTTTTTGCAAATGTTTTACATAATAAAATTAATCCATGCAGTTAGCTCTAATGTGAGCACAGAAAGTAATTAGGCTTCCTCTGGCACTCTGTACAAGAAAACATTGGACATGTGATAATGCCACAGAAAGCACAGTGTGGTGTTTACAATGGATTTTGAAAATTAAGGTGATTTATTTACTGCGTTACTCAAAAACATACTGTATATAAACATATAAGCATACTGAATAAACAGTGGTTATTGAGTTTGAGCATGCACACACGACAAATATACAAAAAGAGATGTTCTTCCATTATCTGTCATTAAATTATTATGAGGGACGATAATAACAACAAAACAGACATTTACAGCCACAGACTGACCAATCACTCTGGATTTGTTTCTCTCCGTCTCCATATTCTCTTCCTATATATCCCTGTTTGAGTTTCCTATAGGCATAGGGACATTATGTCTCCTGATTAATTTAACTCTGATTTACTCTCATCCCCATAATGAGGTATTTGTCGCTGGCCAGCTGATAAGAGATGTTGGCTAAGCCTCTGCACCGCCTGCCTGAGCTCTGAGGGAGGGGGCTGAGAGTGAGGGCAATGGATGTGTGGTATTGGTCATTATGGTTCCTGACAAGTCCCTTGTGTGGCACAGATGCTGCAATACACAAAGGAACCCCTGTCCAATTCACCACTCTAATCCAGCCCTGCATTAACTTAACAGGATGACAGACATTACTAAACAAGTTGGGTGGGCAAGCTGCTACAGATTAATTATTGATAAGTAAGATCATTAAAAAAGGCAGAGAGTGGAAACACAAAGAGACAGAGTGTGGAGGTGGTTTGAATGTTTGAACCAGTGAGGGAGTAAAGACAGGATGAGGAACGACAAGTTTGTTACTCAAACTAATGTCATGATTAATGTGTGTGTGTACACACAAATCAATATGTTTAGATAGATACACAATGTGTATAATACACAGATAAATACACACATGTGATTTTACTTTTACAGATTTTTGAATAACAATACCAAATAAGAAGCAAAATATACCTGCCACAGTATGGAATTTCAATTTTCCACATAGGATGATGTCCATAAGTTTGCATGAGGCTATGAAGGTCGTGCCCTGGAATATGATTTATTATGCTGTTATATTATATTCATTACTGAGTGACTCAAATGAGCACTTAATATAAAATAATAACCAGTGGCTTGTGCACATTTCATGGGTCAAGCTTTTCTTATATTTCTGTTTTGTAGTTGTTGTTTTTTGTAAGAACAAAAGGAGGAACTGCAGAGAAGAGAAACAGTCTGCTGGGAGCTTGAGGTAGAGTCCCCATGTTCAGTTTCATTTGATACATTTTTAATGATGAGCTGACCTCAGCAAACACCTCAGACACTCTAATAATTGTTTTCCATTCATAAATGAATCATCCCTACTTTCATTGTTTACCAGCCGGTGAATTAAAGGCGGGAGCCTAATCCTTTTAGCGTGGTGTTTGTTGAACGTCCAACACTTCTCCACACAAAACTGTCCATCACTCTTAAACTCCACTTATGGGATAACCTCAGCTTAAGGCCCAGGGATATGTATTGTAGATTAGGGCTCATACCTTACCTTCTCTCTTTAATATCTGTATTAGAAGAGTCGTCTGTGCTGTCTGTTGCCTCCAGGTAAAGATGTTCAGCTGTGGAGACATTTTCTGTTTTGCAGGTTACTACAGGCAACATGAAAAAATAGTATGAAAAGAAAAAGCCCTTAAAATAATGACCTAAATATTGAAAGACATAAATTGGATCAAAGTAGAAAAAAAGCACAGTTAGACATTATTCGCTTGTCCAATTCACTCTTCTCTCAGGCTGGTTTCACTGCTCACACAGCATGTGTCCAATCCTCTTCCATGTCTATGACATATCTAAGTGTGGATTGATTTTAAAAAAAAGCCTGCTGTGCTCTCAGCACCACAGGACCATGAGGATGAAACCCCCAACATGTCACAGACTTATATTTATCTGACAGACCTCACTTACAATATGCCGTTGCTGGAGTTTGTGATCTTGTTTGTGTTTCTCAGCTTGTCCTCAGGCACCCAGGCAGACTTTTCTAAAAGAATAGGATATGGATTTCCCATCTTCTGAAGGATTCAAAGGAGTACAGAAAAGAGGCTAAGAGCAAAGAAATGATGGAAAAGGATTAAAAGAAGAGATAGTAGCCAGATGTTGGTCAGTATTGCTGGCAAGCAGCCCTTCTGTCACATAGCTAGCCCACCTGGCCAAACAGATGGGGATCTGATACGGCTAATTCATCTAACCTACAACGGTCACTGGCTCGATTAGCCCGGTCCCCAGAGCTCTACAGCAGACAGCGGGAGCCCACTGAGCAGGGATGGGACTTAAATGTTAGCCATTGGAAACAGCTCCTCCCTCTGAAGCTCAGAGACATATTGATGTAAGTTAAAGTTAAAGTCTGTCTGGGTGAGGGCATCTGCACATTACAGTATATAGGTCAAGGGTTTTTAATAGCCACAAAGTTGGTCTTTCTACTGAAATATCACAACTACTGACTTTGATGATCGCCTGATTTTGATGCTGTGAGACTGATATTTTTGTGTCTCACAAATTTGGCTGGATTCCTGTGAAATTTGCAACAAGTATTGAAGGTCTCGAGAGGAGCAACTCTAATGACTTTGGTGATCCTCTCAGCATGTCATTTAGTGCCATAAATTAGTCAACATTTGCCTTATACTTTGGTTTGTGGTCAAATGTCTGCAAAGCTAATGACATTCATCTCAGTCTCAGCTGTGCCTTGTGTTCAGTGGAAATATTAGCACGCTAACACGCACATTTCTAAACGTGAAGCTCGTGTTTAACTCACTGAGTGCCATCTTTTTTTAAAAAACAAAAGTGCCTTGTGCCAGCATTTTAGGCCATTTTTGAGTCATCTTTCATGAAACACAGAATATTTTGTACTATGTCTCTGAAAACACTGAATAGCTCAAATGAAAGAAGAGACTCTCTATTTCATCATGAAAAAAATATTTGTTTTTACCTTGTTCCATTCTTGTTTTATCAGAGGTAGAGTAGAGGCCACTTTCACCAAAATCACCAATTTTTGTCCAGATTCTGTTTGTTTTCCTCTCTAATCACGATCATTTCCACTTCCTGCTTTGATCTCTGTGGAGTATACTGTCTCTTTATGTCCCGACTACAAATCCTAGAAGCCCCATTGTTTCTCACAGGCTGTGTGAGAGCGCTCTTTTGTCCCTGCTGCTAAAAAAAGGAAAGATGGCACTCAAGCATTGTATTTCCAAAGAAGTGCTGTACGTATACTGTACGTCTTTGGTACTCAAAGGGTTAAGTGTTCACTGTATTTAGTGAGACTTTTTAGACAGATTGGATATTCAGTGGTTGGAAATGACATCTGTTTTCTATTTGATAAGTAGCAGCAAATCTGTTATTACCTTAGAAGAAGACATTCATGATTTTCAGTGCTTGAAAATAGTCACGTCGCTGTCAGCTCCAGCTGACTCACTAAATGTTGTCCCTTTCTGAGAGCTAGCACATTTCAGCTTGAGTGGGTCAGTCATTTCAGCATTATATACAGTAATGGAGGTGCAACGGATTTGTTTTCATGTTCGGCTAACCTGCCAAATGATGTTAAGAATCTGTGGCAGGTAGCAGATTTTCTCATCTAATTCTGTGTAAACATAAACCTTCTGCTGCACCGAAGCTTTGATTGCTGTATACTGGTCTGTTGGCTCGAGAGTAATTAACGAGCAGGGCGGAAAAGAGCAGCGAAAGTTTATTTCTTCTCAACACAAATTAGAGTTAGACACATGTCATATAGACAATTGGAACACGTGGATACTTCGTCGGGTTTGTCATAATATGCTGCAATTAACAGCACAAAGGAACGCGCTCTGCTTTATGTTGCCATAGAAAAGATTCAATGTTGCCAACATATTGCAGACATTGATAACCAATATTTGCAAACTTTAACTAACTGAACTCATGAAAGATTTTATTCTTTCTTGGTTGACCTTACCTTGGGGGGTAATTAATCACTTCTTCTGGTTCAAAGGATGTTGGGATGTGTTTCCCTCAACAGCAAAAAGAGAAACTCAGGGTGCCTATCATGATGAACCACAATCTTTGTGGACAGAAAGACGACAGAGGAGCAAAGAAAACCTCATCAACAGGAAGAAAAGACGTCATGCCACGCAATACTGAAATGATCTATGGGATCACAGCACAGCTAAATATACATCATAAAAGAATGATCATGGTAAAAGCAAAGAAAAGAGGATCTCGTAGGTAACCGCTGTGGTGTTATATAAAGACTGAAATATCACACTGATACTGCACCACAGAATGCAAAGGTGACCTAAAGCAGTTCACCTACAATAAAAATGAACAGATGGAACTCCTGAAAAAACATTACAATTTGGACTGTTTTTTTTTTTTAGCTCAAGCTTTGTTCCTTAGATGGGAAATTCAAAGACATACAGTATGTGTCTTAAAAGAGGATTTAATTAAAAGTGTCAATGCCAAACTAGATTATGAAACTTTGTGATATGAGACTATTTGTTCCCCTTTTCACTCTCCTGTACCTGTTTCGACTGCCTTCATTTTAAGGGACTTACCTCTGCCGGCAAGCATCATAACATTTCTAAATTGCCTCTCTGTTCCTTGATTGTTCTTGAAAGCTTTGCCTCGTCTCAAAGAGGCTCATCAGCTCTATTTACATATTTGAGATTTGAGCGGCCAACATGGAGTGTCACATTGCATTTTTGAGCTTAAACGTAAGCCACAAACAGAGTACCGTTTGTCGGAGAATTTTAATTGGACGTTTTGAGCAAAGCAGCTGCTGAAAAGGGCATAAAATCCTGTGCTTAAAGGATTACACTGCTTATTAGAGGATGTTCTAAGCAGCTGGTTGAAAATGAGCTACTTTTGAGGTGCTTGTTGATCTCCCATTGATACATTCTCTATCTGATATGCGTAGATGTGTCTTAAAGGATCTTGAATGGGCATTAAATATTGAAAAGTGGAATAGTGTGGAACCTTCATTTAAATCAACCCAATGTTAAATAAAGAATGTAGTTTGCTATTTTTAATAGTCTTTGTGGAATCTGTGACACTCTGTTTCTGTTTTCAGTTTCTTGGGTATTCTGAAAGAAATCTTATCAAGCGACCACTCATTCATTCTACTTTGGTGCTATGTATTCCCTTTTGTCCACTCATGTTTTTTTTATTGGAAAACCAAAGAAAATATTTAAACATCAAATTTATTATCTGATGTTTATTAATAAGTTTCTGGATCATAAAGACAAAATCTGTGTGAAACGGTCATGTTGGAAAGGTATAGGTATAGCTGCAGCAGATAGTAAGGGCACTCTGTATATTGTATTTCATGACAATGTGACAGGTACTCGTGTCTCTGTTTTTTAGGTCGTTCATTTAAGCCAAGTTGCTGCAAAGCCCAGAAATCTCTGGAGTTCATCCCAATAAACCTGCACACCCAGAGGATGAGGGTGACGTGTCCCAGAAAAACAGGTATCACACTACCGCTTCACACTTCTGTTAGGCCTGTACTTTCATCTAGTGCTTACACCTGGCCAATATTCACTCACTTTTAGTTGTGTTTTAGTGCCTACCAATTTCTGAGGGAAATGTCTGGCTCTTAAATGGTCCACAGTGTCCACCTGTTAGTCACAAACTGTGTCTGTCTGCAGTTTGGTGCTGAGCAGGTGGTGTACAGTGGCTTTTTAGGGATGTTTTGCAAACAGCTGCCTACTCAAACAGTGCTATGAGAGCTTCATAGCGAACCAAAACAGTAAAATGGAGCTGAAACTGGCTATAAAACTGCACAAAGCCTCAGGGAGTATAATTCTCAGTAGGTGTATCTCTATTAGCAATCCTTTTGTCACATTATAACCCATTGTCATTGCGTATATTGTTATTATAAAGGAATATAGATTAAAGCTGCTTTACAATGTGTTACAGCTGCTCAACAGAAACAGGTATTGTGGAAAGGTGATGTGGTTGTCACCTACTGTTGAGTGACTTCTCCATCTGCCAGAGATACTCAGAGGGCTCAGACAGGGCAGTTCAAGGTCATCGGCCATGTTTAAAGGTCAGATTTAACTTGGCCTTCGAAAGATTGACAAAACACTAATTAAGCCCTTAGTGTTTTTCCTGAGAGAAAGACAGCACTGTGTTCTCCACTGCTGCTCTCTAGCTGGCACAGTCTGTTACTGCTCAGTGTGTGAAGGCAACTAACTGCTGCCTTACTACCTGTGAGTGAGCTCCATTTCAATGATTGATGGCAAGTTGAAGAGAGACAAAACCTTGACATAAACTGTGCTTCTTTCAGTGAAGACATCAGGGATGACAGATAAAATAAGTAAAATCAAGTCATCTTACAACCCCGAAACTGTCTGCCACTGTCAAAGTGGAAAAGGGAGGAAATCAAGATGAAATACGCCTTAGTGGAGTTTGTCAATTGATTGATAGACACTCTGATAATGACCCTCTGTGGGGCCAATTCACACCTTGACTCATTTCCAGGCAGCGGTACATCAGCTGTGTGTGTGTCAGTGTGTGTGTGTGTGTGTGTGTGTGTGTGTGTGTGTGTGTGTGTGTGTACACATACACACTTTGTATACAACAGCAGGACCTGGACTACGTGCAGGAAAACACAGCTCCCATCGGCTTCATGATGTTAATCTGGATAGAAACAATGATGTTAAATAGCTGAGTCACAAACCTTGATTTAAAAAAGAGGGTATGTGTCACTGCAAAAATGTCTAATCGAACTCAGCCGTCTTGATGTTTTGTTATGCCTGGAGGCATTATGTTTTAGGGTTGTCTGCACATCCATCCCATTCTAGTAAACGCAACATCTCAGGAAAGCCTTGAGGAACTCCTTCATGGCTGCTTGGACTCAAAGATGAACTCATTAGATTTTGGCGTTTTTTTGCCTGCATATTCACGTCACCATGGTTATCTGTTTACCACACGTTTTTATCATGGTCACTGTATTTATTGCAATAAGAAGCTAAAATTACAGCAGCAGGCAAGTGGTATGTAGACAGTGTAATAACACAGCTGTCTGCACAAAATGATGCAGCATCATATGGAAACCAATAAGAACCTTGTCTTTGGATATGAAACTTAATATTGATGTGCATTTGTCAGATGTTAAGTGTCTCATTTATGTTTTAAAATACAGCGACCTCAAGGGGGAAGGGGGAGGACGCAATGTTTTCTGTATACAGAGTTGCAAGGAGGCGTGAGGCATAACTATTTATTTCAAAATAAGTTGAAGTTAATTACAAATGTCAACTTATTGCAGTTTGCTTTTATTTTGTTCAAAATAGGGCTGTTTTGGCTGACTTGGGCAAACAACCTGAAATGTGTTGCCAGAAATGTGGTGGCAGAACTCCATTCAAAAAAATCTAGGAGACTAAAGATGCAGCCATAAATAACAATCAAACATGATGATAAAATTAGATTCATAATCTTTTCTGAATCTGCATAAGCTTCTCCGGTAATTTGGAAAACAAATATTCAAATAATCCAAAGAGCATCGTTAAATTATTATTTTGTAACGTGAAATGGACAAAAACTGGACATGTTTATGAAACACCTTCAACAGTTTCAACAACACAACTTGAAAAAAACAATGGATTATCTTTTTGTCATTTATCCACAATCAATCAATGTGCGTCTGTCTGCTCCACCGTACTTGTGCATCGGGGTTGAATGATGTGCTGCGTCACCTTCAGTTGAAGACTATAGAGGTGGATATTTGGCGACTGTGGAAGCTCCTAAACTGCTCAGGAAGCCTATATATAGAATTTGTATTTAAACAGTCCTTTTCATCATTTTGTTCACATTTTGACATCATGAGACTATGACGACGCCTAACAATCGATCATCAATATCTGGTCATTGAGAGGCTTCAGACTGGATGTTCTCAGAGGGAAGTTTCCACTGAGCTTAGAGTATCACAGAGTGTCATCAGCAGGTTGTAACAGAGACACAGAGAGACTAGAAGAATGGCAGAAAGGCACAGAAGTGGACGTCCTTTGACAAACATCCCATGCTGATGACCACCCCATTGTGAACAGTGCCCTGTGGAAACAGATGGTGAATGTCACTCAACTCCAGGCACGTTTAAGGGAGGTGAGAGGCACCAAGTGTCACGTCCGCTTACATCATGGTGTACAGCAGGGTACCTGAACACACCACCAGACACAGCTTCATCATCTGGCATGGACATGGAGCATTTATGCCGGACAAGGAACCAGTGGACCTCAGTGCTGTTCTCTGATGAAAGTCAGTTCACACTGAGCAGAAATGATGGCCGCCAACACTGAAAGGAGGACGTTATGCATCAGCCTTTGAAGGTGGTGGTGTTACTATCTGGACAGGTGTGTCTAGTCAATACAGAACTGCTCTACACCTTGTGAACAGTACTGTGACAAGCCAATACTACATCATTAAGCCAATACTACATCATTAATCCAGTCATTGTTCCTCTCCATGAGCAACACAGGCCTGATTTCATCTTCATGGATGACAGTGTCCCAGCATCATCAGGGAACGGCTGCTGGAGGCTGGGCTACCTAAAATGGAGTGGCCTGCACTTTCTCCAGAGCTGAAGCCCGTAGAAAAACTTTTGGAATCAGCTGAGTCATCGTGTAGAGTGTTGTAACCCCGCACCCCAGAACCGCAGCATGAGACGTCGTTGTCGAGCTATAATTGATGCTCAAGGACACACAACACGTTATTGAGACACTGACATTTTTTGTTGGGGTATACCCATCATTACTTTTTTGTTTCAATAAATTATTTGAGATAAAGAAGTTATCATTGCTTCTACTTAAATGCCCTACTTTCATGATATAATATTAGTGTAGCATCAACTTTTTACATTTTCCATGAATTTCACCATTTACCCCTCTCGCTCTCTCTGCCCTGTCTGTATCGTTACGGTCATTAAACCAGTGTTAGACCTGCACCAATGGAAATCTCAAAAAATCAAGGTCTCATGTGAATATTTTGGCAGAAATCAAAACCTCCCCTCACAAAAAAACAAAAACACTACTCAAGTTTGAATATCAAGCTACCTTCTAGTTTTCATTTACTGTTTGATACTGCTTGATAGTGTATTGCTAAATTGCATATTTTGTTTGATTTAAAATGGAAAAAGAAAAGAAATGGATCATTGCAATCAGGCAGGGGTAGGAAATAACAGAATCAGCTTTGTTATAGAGCAGAGTCTCAGTTTCCAACTGTAGTCAATCGCTCTATTGTTCCATTTGATTTTCTGAAGTGATGCATTCCGTGACTTTGACTATGCAATTCACTCAGCGACGCTGAAACATTCATTTTCATTTTGTCTATTGATCATCCAGCAAGAAAAGGCAATTGGGGGGGGGGGCTGCACTTCAAGCTCAAAACAGTTTGCATTTGTTTTTCTAAGAATGGCTATCTCCTGTCTCCAGAATGAAAAGTGCAAAAATATTTCCAGCCTAAAAAGCTCTGCTTGGCAAAGCTGAACTGAAAGCATTGTTCAGCACTCATTTGAGCCAAAAAGGATCTTTTGTCATTGTTAAACAGGATTGTTGAATGGATTGAGTGTGAATTATAACCGCTCATCCTGACTGCCACAATCAATTTCCTCTCTTAGAGAGCAACTGTCCTCTCAGTGCTTAAACAGCTTGTTCTATTGTTGTTATATTGTATATTGAAAAACAGATGGTATGAGAGGAAGACCTGGCAAATTGAGCACAAATTGGTGATTGTGCTTTATGTTCTGAAGCCCATTGTTCCATTTTAGTGTACTTTTGCTTTGGGAGAACCAATTAAGGGAACCTGGACATCCTGAAACTCTCAGGAATAAACGTGTGGAGGACGGGAAGCCTTGTGGCCAGGCACCGGGCTAATGAATGGAAGAAGCAGTGGGTAGTCGTGAAGCCCCCACATCAAACCACTATTGGTCTATTGTGGTGTTGTTAGGGGGCAGGAGGCTCTGCGGCAACACTTTGAGCTGTGTTCTGTCATTAATTTCTATTTTCAACGATTTTTCAAGCAGTGTTTTTCTATGGTTGGAGCTGTGCACTGTTGCTTTCCCAGAGGTGTTCATTAACTGACCCAACACTAAACCACACCAAAATATTCACCCCCCCATAAACCCCAGTCCAACCCATCTCTGTCCTGCCTTTTTTTCGGGATTTAATTGTCAGCCTCATCCATTACTCATTCAAAACAAGGCCTGTTGTAAGCACTCCTGTGCCCGCCTATCCTTCTGTGAAGTGTTTATTTACTTGTGACGGCAGTGCGCAAATTAGAATGAAGCTCTGTGACATTCATCGTCCTTCTGGTTGATGTGAGACCAACACTACATTAAGGATGACCGGAAAGTAATGACTAGTAATATAGAGCCATATAAGCCATATAGCCACAATGTAAATTAACATATAATGTGTAAAAGAAACTATACTGGCATAGTGCAGAATAATGTCATACCTCATATCTGTGTCATTTTAGTGTGACCTAAAGCCCTGAAACAGCTGTAGGGCATATTCATAAATACTGAATCCACCCTCATGCCATTTATCATTAACTGTTGTTAAAACACTTATTTAGAGGATATTTTGCAAAATCATATTTTAGAATTTGACGTGTGATTTTTTTTTCATTTAATTTTTGCATTATACATATATATACATCTTTTCTTTCTCTTTGCAGATGCAGTCTATGATGTTGTGACTGTCGGAGCCCCTGCAGCCCATTTCCAGGGATTCAAGTGTGGTGGTCTGCAGCGTCTCCTGAGCAGATATGAAGCAGAAAAAAAGAGGTACACCGTGGTGTTTATAGGGAGCATGGCTGATTTCATATAGGTCACATGCTGAGGTGGAAACAGGCTTTTATTGATGAAAGAATTTAACTTGGGCATAATTAATAGTGGCAGACAGATTTGTCCCTGGCCTATGGACTTGATTTTCTAAACCCCATACAGTTACTCACAACCAAGCCATACTGAATGTAGACTCCACTGCCTCTGACAGCTCAATTTGACTGGAGGCAGCAGACATGATGGAAAAGGTTTGTTGAGTCAAGTTCCTCTGTACCGGGTCTTTTCCCTGGTAAGCACTGTGTTTTCTCCATCCTGAAGTTTTATGTTAACTCGTCACTTATGAGCCACACATTTTGCTGCAACTTCCCAGCTGGCAGCTGGAGATCGCTCTTAAAAAGCACTTGAATACAAAACCAAATGATCAGACCAAGATTTTATGTAACAAATGAGGAAATCTCTCATCTTAGATAATGATGGTACTCATATTGTTACTACAAAAAGGCCCAGGGTTTTGAACAATTGAACAGCAATACATAATCAATGACTGCCAGAAATGCGTCCACAATAAGCACAACAGTCATCAATCAATATTACTGCTAAATATTTCCCAAGGAGTGAGTCCTTAATCAGAGAAAGTCTGAGTAATGCTCAGACTAGAGATCTGGTGTGAGTTGACTGACACAAAGGGAGTCTCTCAGATTGAGTTTTATGTTAGACTGCGTTCAGTCTGTGGCTGTGTACCAGCTGTCTGCCTGATTGCTTGATGGGGAAAATATGTCTTGTGTGTTTCCTTTACTAGCCAAAACCGCTGGCTTCACAAACACTCAAGGTTGACTGAATAAAATGAGACCATGCTGCTGTGATTGTGTTATACATACACAGATAGAAAGATAAATGGATATGCACGCACACTGACTGAAAGTGCACCCCGAGAAAACAAATCCATATGACTTCCTCAAACCTGAGATCAGCAGTATCCTTTAAATTTTTGCTGCCTTTGCCCTTTAGATGCAGGGCGGAGGTATATGTCACTGGAGTTCAGTATGTGGTCACTTGAGTGATGCCAGGAGAAATGAAGGGTGATTTTTCTCAAAGCTCCCCATAGAGCGCAAAGTCATTACAGACCATGCCAGATCCAATTAGTTACAGAGTTTGCAGCTCAAGAAAGAGGGGAAGCGAGGCAAGATGGAGAGGGCTGAGGTGTGGGTATGAAATGGATAAGTTGATGGGAAAATAGTTCGGGGCCTGTGCTGATAATGAAAGAAAGGACTCCTTTACGCTGAAGTGCACAAGTGAATTTGCTGAAGATGGTCAGTTTTATCTGCTGGCCTGAACTATGATAAGGTTAGCATATTTTTGAGAATCCACTGAAGTGAAATCATTTTCACTGAACGAGAGATTAGACTTCAGAAAGAATCTTCCAGGGGAGACAGAGCTTTTTTTTGTTTCATATTTGACTTAGCTAATTACTCACTGTAGCTTAAATTTTCCAATTTTCCACCTGACTAACTGACTACGGCCTGCGCTGAGCCTTATCCATGTTTGACCTGGAATGCTGTCATTTGTCATTCATTGTCAGGAATGGGAATGTCCTGAGTTTCTCTATGATTGCTTGGCAGCCATTGCAATGAAGGTGCATGTTTGCTGTGAGGAACAGTCATTATTTCATGGTTTAATTTGCTTTTGCTTTTTGCCATGCATGCGCATAGCAGCTGACCAAATATTTAGACTGCAAGGACCTGATGAGTTCTTTCAGTTGTCTGTGAACGTGAAGTACTGTAGTCGTGAGCCCAAGTCCAATTGACGGTCACTTAATTGCACTGAAAATCAGCCTATCTGAACAGAGCAAAGGTACAAGTGTGTGTGTGTGTGTGTCTGTGTGTGTGTGTGTGTGTGTGTGTGTGCACACGCATGTGTGTGTGTGTTCACTCATTATACTCCTCCCAGTGTGTCTCCTCTCCTTTCTGAAGCAGCCTTTTGTAATCACATTTGATTAAAAAGGGAACAATCGGCAAGATGTGAGACTTGGCTGTTCAATGTGATATTAATTCATCAGAGAGGAGATGGAAAAGGATTGAGGGACAGGGAAAAAAGGGAAACCTGAGCACAGA
This sequence comes from Synanceia verrucosa, assembly GCA_029721515.1. Lineage (NCBI taxonomy): Eukaryota > Metazoa > Chordata > Actinopteri > Perciformes > Synanceiidae > Synanceia > Synanceia verrucosa. The sequence continues at coordinate 8,865,678 of CM056555.1, forward strand.
GGTGTTACCAGGAGGGCAATAAAAGAGCTATCCATCTTTGTTCCCCGGACACTAGAAGAGAGGAAGGGGGGTTCTTTCCAGATCCATTAAAAACCTGCATTGGCTTAACTTGGCAATGACCAGAGTTTGCAATGTAGTTTGTCTCTCAGGATGGACCAGGAATCTATTTAATCAATAACTACACTTAGTATTCCTCTAGAAATCTTGCACATGTACACACAGGGCAAGAGCATTTATCTTTCATTAATGCATGCAGTCCCACTTAAATGGCTGTTTTAAAAGTCGCTGGATTCTTATCCGTTTTTAATTGAACCCCATAGACAGAGCTGTGAATTTGCTGAGGTGGTGTAATCTTTCATTAACAGCAGCTTTTGAATTATTCAGCTCATCTGCACAATGATGCAAGTCATTTTTTGGATATTTTATGGAACCTGATCCAAATTGTCTGCTACATTTACTGGTGGTGCCTGTTTGTTTTTATTGCACATGCATGGAAGCAGAAGGTGAACAGTAGCCTATGTTTTTCACTTCACTGTGTTATTTGTCAGTGTAAGGTCGGCTGTACTTAGCTGGTGCAGAAGCTGTGCAGTAGAGCTCCTCTCCACATGAGTTTTGTCCACTGTAACACAGCGCTGTCATTTCACCAGCAGAACTGCCGAATGACACATTTCTGGGACACAGAGTGGTTGAAAGTACATCACACATTCTCTTGAGGCCAATGTTCAGATTTAATGTGACGAGCAGCATGTTGTCCAACAAAATAACTTCCTTGCAGGATTAGTGTGTGTTTCAGAGTCAGGACATTGGCAGTAGCTGGGACTCAGGTCAGGCTGATAGACAGCAGCTTCTTAGTTCTTTGCCTGCTCTGGAGTTAGCCTGCTCCAGGTTGTGGGTGGTAGAGCTGGCAGCAGCTTTGAGGCTTATCTGGTCTCAGATCAGGGTTTCTAGTTTGCGTCTGAACTAAGGGAAGCTTTGGCTGTTACTCTGAGAACTGATATGAAATCAGTGCCCAGTGGAGGATTCATCAACAGATGGAGTTTGGCAGTTAAAAGAATCTGGTTTGAGATCAGATTTTTCAGCATGTATCTAAAGCAGACTGTATACTTTTACTGTGGCTCTGTGGCAGTAACGTCCTGTTGTAAGAACCATGATTACAGTGGGCTGTCTAAATAACGAAGGAGGCTTTGGCAGTCACCTGGAGAGCTGCAGGGCTCTCTGCTGACATAGCTGCATTTTACTCCTGCTGGCTGTCAGCAGCAGGCCACAAGCTCTTCATTAATTTCCTCTCCACTATTAATTAGCCATGTGCTGGTGATGTTGGCTTAATTAGGCCACTGGGCCCAGCGGTTTTCTCCCTCTCATTACTGTTATAACCAATTCCCATTGATCATGTTTGGAAAACCAAGAAGGAAGTTCATCCTGGACACACTGCTAGTTTTAGTAATCTATTAGTAGACTGATGTCCTCCAACAATATGTTCACACTACAAGCAACAAAAGCAGCAAAACAGCAAACTACATCATCGCTGAATCGCTGCTCAAGAGCTTGTTGACGTCATGCCAGTGTTTTTTGCCCATTTTGAGTCATATTTCAAGACCCACAGAATATTTTGTACTGTGTTTCTGAAAACACTGAATAGCTCAAATAAAAGAAGACACTCGCTATTTCATCATGAAAAAAATTGTTTTTTACCTTGTTCTGTTCTTGTTTTATCAGAGGTATACGCCACTCCCAGGTCGAAACTGTCTAGCAGGTAAATGAACATCTCCTAAAATTTTATGTCAGAAAAAACTAAAAAATAGCGTAAATTTATTCAAAATGAAGACATCATGAACCTGATAAATCTATAGGCCACTCCCACCCTGAATGCCACTTTTTGTCCAGAATCTGTCTGTTTTGCTCTCTAATGGCGATCATTTCCACTTCCTGCTTTGATCTCCATGGTATATACCGGCTCTTTATGCTCTGACTACATCTCCCAGAAGCCCTAAAATTACTCACAGGCTGAGGGAGACTGTGATTGGTGACCCGCTGCCAAAAAAACACTTTGACAATGGCACTCAAGCGTCAGATTTTAAATGACATTGAAATAAGTCAATGGCACTCAAAGAGTTAAATAGCACTGGAGACCGGCTGGCATCATTCTTTAAATAGAATAGAACAGACCACATCATTGGAGGGTTGAAAAAAAGTTGAGACAAGCCCAACTTCAATTTGTAGCGTGTTGCACAAGTGTCTCTTGTCAGTTTGTAGTTTTATGTCATCGGCTGACTTGCAGCTTGTTGATGTGTCGCTCATGGAGCGAACTCAGCTTTAGACTCAAGTTTACCTGAGGGGACTTTGCACAACACATGATAATAATTCTCACTCCTGGAGATCCAGTGCTGTTTCTGTGTTAGATTTGAAATATAGGAAAACCAAGGGCAATCATATCATGAATCACAGTGCAGGAGCAAAGTGCAGTCAAGTGCACTGTGGATATTATGCAGAGGGAGTGCCGATATCCCTTCTGTATTTTCATGGCTTGAGGCACATGGCACACACAGGGTGCACATGGAAATGATGTGGGATTAAGAAAATCCATTATCATACATTATACGTGAGTGTAGGAAGCAATTCTTTCCAAAAGCATTGCTCTCCCTCCACAATGATGTACTGACATCATGTAATAGAGTCTGGAGGAGCTTCACCTAAGAGAAAACTAATATTCTCTCTCAGGAGGTGGAAAGTTATAATTATAATACAGCACAAATATGCATCCAAGGCCAGATGAGGTATATTTTTGCATATGAACCTGGAAAATATCCAGCAGCTTCTTCTCTGGTTTTCAATGATAATTCTCTCTTTTATTTGGAATCTTAAATGGTTGCATTTAGTTAGCTTACATACACCAATAAGGTCAGTGCCATGCCATTTTCTGTTTGGGTTTTTACAAAATAACCATGTTGAAACAGGACGTGAGCCATGAATACAGTAATAGCAGATATTTTATTTTTCTATTCTATTTCTATTTTCCCCAGTCACATGACTCACGGTTATATGATGAATGATTACTCTGTTCTGCAGTTGTGTGTCACAAAAAGTTAAGGATTTCGGGTGAAAACAAATTTGCCACTTTCAAATGGCTTTATAGGCAGTTAATCAGCTGAAGGGCCTTCACATGTGCAAGCTGCTTTGGTTGATAGATGCAGATAAATATCTGATATTAAAACTGACTCTGAACCTTGGAGTAACTGGAGTGTGACTGATGCAGTTAGATGTGTCTGCAGGTCAGTAAAAAAATTAATAATTTTGTGTGTGACAAAAATGTTACCATAAAGCCAGGAATCTCTGTCTGCCTGTTGTTTGCACGTCTCGACAGCTGCTCGACCGATCGACTTCAAACTTCACAGGTGTTTTGCTTTGGCCTGTTAAGAACTGGCCCTCCACTAATATCACAAAATACAGTTAAATCATGTGCAGTGCACTGTTGACTACGAGCAGGCAAGTAGCTGTTTGTATAACTGTCACTGTTAAGATAATATGTAATGCATAATTTATGTGCTGTGTAATATAGTGTTGCACAGACTGCAAAGATATTCCATCTATTATAGCTCCAGTTTGAGAAAATTCAACTGAAACACAGTCTGAAAGCTCTCATCATGCTGTTGCATATATGCAAGGATTTTCTAACATGCAAAAAATCTGAGTTTATTGATCATTATTTCGCATCATGGCACAGTAAAATTGACTTTGTGTGTCATTATGTTTGTAACACTCAAAAGACCCCCCCTCTAGACTGAGGTGTTGGGCCTAGTTTGTCTCTTTAGGGGACAAAACAAGTAAACCAGCTCTCTTAAAATGCTCTATACAGCATGGACGGAAATTTAATGAGTCGCTTAGATCTGTGGACATACACATAAATATTCATGAACAGCATGCCGACTAAAGATTTACATAGTTCCTGAACAAATGGCTCATATTCACATTATAAATATCAATGAACAGTCATATGATATTGTTGCTGTGCAGAATCTGCAAGTCTCTACAGCTAGCCAGTCTTTTATTTTATTTTCAAAGGTTTTCCCTGATCAAATGTTTCAACTGAAAATAAATGCATCCAGATTTCACCATGAGACAGATCTACCATCAAACAATAACAAGTTCATCTGGGAGCTCCTTTTAACAAAAGTAAAGAGTTTGTGAAGAAGGGAGGCCAGGTGAGTTCAGGTGAGCTGTAAATCTGACAAAGTCAAGACCTAGACAGGTGGGAGGATTTCCTGCTTATGTGTTTATTAATTAATATATTGTGCCAATGACACCACACACTATGGCTTCAGAATATTATGTGATCCTCCATAGGTAGTGCTTTTTTTGCATGGCTGTTGTTTTGGATTATATTGTCCATTTTTATGTCCGTCCTCCTGTTGTACTGGCACCGTGTTTTAAAAACCACACTCACAGTTCAGACAAATTGCATCAGGGATGGAAAACATTCTCACGGCTTGAAATGACAATTGGCTCCTTGTGTGCAACATCACCTTTGGCTTTTCATCAAGTTTGCAGTCACAGATTTATGCTGTTATATCTTTTCATGGTTTGCTGTCTGGGCAGAACCATTTTCACAGACAGCAATGCTGATGAGGCAATTAAAGTTCCTTGCCTTAGCCAGCCTGGGAGAGGATCAATTCTGTCGTCTAGCATCAGGTGGCATGTCCCAACATTCATTATTGCCTGCATAGGCTCCCTAATGGGATTGGATTTGTACTTATGAGTCAACAAGGCTGTTATTGAATCTCAGTCGCCGAAGCAATTGTCCTCTTCCAACAGCGTTCTCCTTTGTCTCTTTTCTGGAGTATCTGTATTGTTGCAGTCATTCTGTTTTTTTTTTTCTTTAGTTCTGCATAATGAAATAAGACAACTGTAAGTTCACGGGGATGAAAGGGGTTTAGAGACTTAACTTTGTTGCAGTAGATTATTCAGTTAGGGTCTGCTCTGTGGCTGAAATCGTAGCAGGTTTGGTTATGGAAGTGGGGATTTGGTGGTGTTGTATGTGCTTGAGTGTTTTACACTGTTTGCCCTATGTCTTTTTCTCGCTTAGTGATTCCTTTGATAAGCCTTGAGCTTGTGGGTGGTAATCCTTCAGGGAGCTCATTAGTCGAAATGGCAAGGCCAGGATTTTAAAGTTGGTCAGTCAAAGACAAAGTTAGTGGCTAGTACCTACTACGCCTCGATTCTTAAGGCCTTCACATTTTCTACACTTGTTGATAGATCAGGTGGTGCTCCTTCGCACAAGGCGACTTCTAAAGAAGTACTCGTTCCCTCACTGAAAATATTATGAACGCTGCAGAGAATACTGTACTATACCAGCCCTTTATATGTGCCCCTCCTTTCCTCTCTCTCGCTATCTCTCTTATGTCAATTTTGCCCCAGGATCTGGCTCCGGGGATTGGCCTACATAGAGGCTTGCAGAGCTGACTTTAAACTAGCTGCATGGGTTGCAAATGACTGCCTCGCTCCACTCTACATCTGATGTCAGGAAGTCAGCAGAAACTCATTGAAAGTCACTGGAACTTTACCTGAGGAGAATATTTGATTGGAGTGATTTGCCCTGAATCTAAGAACTGACAAAAGGTGTTTTTGTCTGAGATTAAATAGCTCCCCAGAAATGAAGAAGGGATTAATTATTCATAAAGTGAAAATGGGTTGACATTGGACTGCAGTTTCAATTTGACAATTCAGGCCGAGTACCTGGAAAGCGTCACTGCTGTACATTTTCCAAACAGCACAAGTGGACATGTACTGAAATGAGGTCAGAATATGACTGTGCCGGTCAAGTTTGTCTTCACATTACACAAATAATTGTTGAGGTTGTGAAGCTTTTATCCTGTTGTATTACTGTGTTTAATTTTGGCTTTGTAGTCAGGGACCAATTTACACCTGTGGTGCAGGGTAAATACAATTAGATGCAACTGCTTGCTGTTAGGAAAGGTCGTGCTTGTTATTCACAGCAGGGCAGCAGGAAGTTTAGAGCTGCTACATATACGGACACAAAGCAACAAGATGTGGTGCATCACACTTCATCCAGAAGCATCAGAATAAATCATTTTAATAATAAATTATATTTGAGGTGCTCAGTGCCAGCTATGCTATTATTTTTTTTTATAAATGTAGAAAATCATGAACATATTACACTTATATCCAAACAAAGATGAGATGAGCTTCTGTCCAGTCTACATGTCTACAACCTCAATTCAAGCATGGCCCTGCTATTTTTTAATCGGATTTGGGCCATTTTCAAATGTATCTTATTAATCTAGTCCATGGCTGTGCCACTGCAGCAACTGTCAAATCTGAATCAATGTGTTTTTCCTCCACCACAGCTTCAGCACTGCCTACCAGTGTATCTACTACTCCCCAGAGCACACAGCCAAAGCTCAGGAGGTGCTCAGCACCATGAGCCTCCTCCAGCCCCTCATCACAAGCCTAGCAGACCAGCTCCTCCAGGCTGCCCAGGAGCACTCCTCTCCGGGACTGAGGGATGCACTCAAGAACCTTTCTGACAAGGTGAGGCAGCACCCAAACCCTCCACCCACCTTCACATCCATTCTTAACCATCCCTCTATTCCTCTTGGCCTCAAACTGCTGCAACCAACTTTTTTATTCTTGGACATATCACCAAACATTGCCAGGTAATATATCAGCCTGAAAATCCTTTTAAATTAATCTTGAACTGTTGCGATAAGTTAATTTAAACCATAACACATCCAAAAACAACTCCATTATTCGCTAGGGGGTTCTGCTTTTAACCTGTAACCAACAGGTTTCCTGCTTGAGCTGCAAGTGGAGGATTGCTCGGGTGGATGTATAGGCTTAAATTGACTGCGACACTCAGAGTTATCCTACAATTACTGTGCTAGTGTCATTACAAACAAAACTCCAAAATGTATAAATAACATTAAAGAGGACGTACAGTTGGTCCCACCCACAGGCTTCAACTCTGCCTGTGGACTGCCCCCAGACTATACATCTGATGTTATAGTCTGGCTTGCCAGGCTACCGTAATGTAGAACAAGAAAAAAATTTGCATAATACCTGCCGAGTGTGTAGTTTGGAACGCCCTCAAACAGAGCTAGTTGGAGCGGATCTGGAGCAGAGTCTAAAGAGTTCAGTTTGTTCGGTCAATCACAACAGAGAGAGCCAGCTGACCAATCAGAGCAGACTGGGCAGGAGGATTAAACAATGTTTCAGTCAGAGAGTGGAAAGCAGTGCTGCAGCACAGCCGGTAAGTGAGAAATAAAGTGTTTTTCTTTTATCAATAAAGCATGTAAACATGTTCTAGTAGGAACCACAAATAAAAGTATGCACCCGAATGGTTCCTCTTTAAAACATTCAATCCAACAGTTGCTTCATCGACATGCTCATACTAAACAGACAACCCCAGGAAAAATCCATAACTCATCATAAAACCGCCAAACTAACAAAAGTGAATGGCAGCATGGAGGCTTATGGAGTTGAGGCATTTTTATCAGTATAATTAATGAATTACATCTGGTGCTGTCAGATTGCAATCTGTTGTGGGAGAGATTGTTTTTGCCACAGTGGAATAGAGCCCAATCAGCCTGCTTAATTGGTACATTCGCTCTGTCACCACTTCTTCTCATCCTTGATTAGACACACACACATTGGCCAAGCAAACCCCTGGCCTGGTCAGCACAAGCAGGGCTGCTCCCTGATTAAAATCTCAAGCTGTGTTTGTGTGTGTGTGTGTGTGTGTGTGTGTGTGTGTGTGTGTGTGTGTGTGTGTGTGTGGTCGAGGGTAGCAGAGGTGTGAAACTGTGTTTCTGTGTGTGTTTAAAAACTCTTGTTCAAGTGACATTGCTCTCTTCAAGCCCCAAAGGCTCCAATCATGAACAACATCACACGTTTTATCAGTGTGTCAGTATTTCCTCCCCCCCATCTGGCAGTCTGTCATTTTCTTCTTTACAGACACACAAACACCTACAGTGTTATGTGCACACACACACAGCCTCATGCTTGCTTGTTCATGCATGTGTGCAGACTGTGCACCTGTGCACGCACAAGTTGCGAGTTTTTTTTGTATAGCCTAAAATCACAATTTCCTCAAAAGACTTCACAGAATAATTTTATTCCTAGCTTATAGTTAGGTCAATATCAGTCTCATAACTGTCCTTTCAGTCTATGACTACAGCTAACTGTGAGTTAGCTTAGCTCAGCATAATGACTGGAAACAACAAAATCCTCCTACCAATATCTCCAAAGCTTGGTCAATCTTCACATCTAACTCTTGGCAAGAAAATGAATAAATATTTTTGTCTGAAACCATCCAACTATTACTTTACTTCTACAACACACAAGACTCCAGTGTGCTTAAATGTATCCTAAAATGTAAATGTATACTAGATGCTCTAGTGAGTAGAGCATCTAGTATACATTTAATCAAGCATTTTAGTCATATTTCAAGCAAAAATGCCATTATTTCCTGGTCCAGCTTCTCAAATGTGTTAAAGCTCAACTTCATTTACAGCATTAAACTGACTGTTGTTGAGTTTTAGACTGTTAGTTAAATAGAGTGAGCTATTTAAATATGCCACCGTTGGTTGTGGGGAATTGGCAGTTTTCATAATTTTCTAAAATTTCATGGACAAAATTGATTGATCAAACCAGTTATTACCAAAGTAATCAATAATTAAAAAAAAACTCCTCATTCAGGCAGATATTTGACATCCTTACAGGCACAAAAATAAAGGAGAATGCATTTGAGAGCGCATCACTGTGGAGTGTGTGAACTTTCTTCAAAAAAGACACTGAGTGAGTCGCACATTCAGAGATTCTGGGAAATATGAGATGCCTCCAGAGAAAATCAGGAGGGATGTAAAAACCTTTTTATCAAGTACTCTCTGCTTCTGACATTTTCCTTCTTGGTTCAGACCACCTGATTCTAGGCCTAATGCAATATCTCACTCCAGAATACTTTTCCTGGGCACATTCTGATTAACGTCGGACACGACAGATGCTTCTCTGTACATGGTCATGATTCTGTTGATGATGATAATAAGAATTTCACTCTGATGATAATCACAGTGAAAAGGTAATTGCAACACATCTCTCCTCCCTCCAGCTGTGTCCTAGGACAAGTTATGTGTCTCTGCTGCAACGGTTACCTGGGAAGAGCTTTGGCTCGATCGTCTATGCATGATTATGTTAGATTATATAGTGTATAGAGGTCATATACGCGATAGTGAGTAAATGTCCTCACAGCCTATTGCTGTTGGAATGTGACCATATCTATTCAGCCAGCCAGTGAAGGATCACTTCTCAAGTGGAGTTACACCGAGTGAAAAAGCTCTATTTTTAACCAAAATCTGCTCATCCTTCAGGGTGAAACCATTCGGGGTGAATAGATTTCTACAGTTTTCTGCTTTTTTAGATCAAACGGAACTTATTTTTTCCACTGTAGGAGTCCACAGAGGCATTTTCTGACTTGCACTTCTGCTCAGCCAAGATCCTATCAGCAGATATATTGAAGAAAGACGAGCAACAGCATTCTTCCCAAGGGATTTTGAGAATTTCAGATCTCTAAAACAGGTGGGTGTGGAAGAGCTACACTAAGGAGTAGGTTTTGCACGGGGACGAGCAAAGTTGCTTTGGTTTAGCCTTGGTAAGAGAATGACGCTGAAATGCTTTTCTCCCTTGCCCAAAGGAGCGCACCTTTGATTCTTCTATTTTGAACACCGTGTCTATGTGAATCCTGCAGTACAACTTATCATTAAAGTGATTTCTGAACTTGGCTGTCAATCCTTGTCTTAGAAGACACAAGCTAGCTGAATATTTAGGAATGTGATTGACTGTCATGTAATATATTCCCTTCTATCCACATCCAAGAAGCATAAATTGCATAGAAAATAAATTCATAAAATGTTCCCCTATGAGCGCTGTCATAGTGAAATGCATGACTTCTGTGACCCTGTGGTTAAGAAGTGCAAATAAAATCCAGATTGTTTTAAATACAGTGAGTGGCTTTGTGCACTCATCTCAGGAAAGATAATGAATAATACATGGTTTCATAGATTGCAAATTAACATTGAGGTCAGATAAGCAGAGTTCAATTTGAATATGAATTTTTTTGAATTCCCAGTTATTGGTAAGTGTTTTGGTTGAGAATCAAGCTTAGCTCATTTTTTAGTCATTTGGACGTTTTTATCTTCAAAATGATGTTTACTTCTTCATATGTGCATCGCAGAATAGCAATCCAGCAGAAGCGCTTGTTCTCAGGCAATTACACACGCAGTCTTATCCATAGATTTCAGCTCTCACATCATTGACTTACAGTAATGGAACTCATTTGGATCCATGCAAGGCAATTAAAATGGATATGAATTTAATACAATGGTGTTTTAAGTGCAGCCATCATTTGCTTTCTCTACTCAAACATTCATCAAGCGGCCCATTCGATGTGGATTACAGTCTTCATATTTTTTAAATCAAGAGGAGAACCATTAAACCTGACTCTGCTGGACCAGTAATTGTGTTGTTTTTTTAAATGACTAAAACGTACTGTCTGCATCATGAGAACAGTGTGAACGATACACCCTTGAAATAAGTCAGCGGCTTGTTCTCAGCTATAATTAGTGAGGTTTGTGAAACGTGGTCAAAGTAACAGAAGTAAGGAGTCAGCACTTGGAGCTGTAGTTTAATAAGGAAGAGACCAACTGGAGGTGTTTGACACTAGACTCCATTGATGTGAAGCACATTGGTGAGCAGGTCATGATCCCACACAGTGTGTATGCTGGTCATAGTGGAGTAAATCCAACATGTGGGTGAACACTGTATCTTCAAACTGAGCTGACTAAGAGAATCAGTGTGTTAACAGTGGTGGCTAACATCAACCCAGCTTTGATTACAGTAAAAGTTTATTCAAAGACAGCAGCATTCTTAAAAACAAGCAGGACTTGATAACTCTCATAGGCTACTGAGCTACCAACCTCATTAACCAGCTCTTATGAAAAATTAGGTCATTTTTTTTTTAATTTTATGTCCTTGTGTTATACTGGGTAGTTGGATGAGTAATGGGTAATTACACAAATGGCACAATCAGGGAAGTGAAAATTAGTCCTTTGTTTAACTGCTGACAGGTCATGCAGCCTGTTCAAAGTCGTCATTGCCTCATTTTAAGGGGTCACAAGCTGAAAAAAGTTCAGAATCACTTCCTTGTGACAGCCACACAAAACATCTGTAGTTCTGGGACAGCACTGGCCTGGCTTCATTTCCTCAGTTATCAACTTCTTTGTTTACTAAGATGTCTCATCGACTTCTATCAGTCTCACCAAGCTTGCTGTTCAGTCATCACCAGGGTAGGGCCAGAGCTGACCTGTGGAAAAAGGTGCTATTAGCAAATAGCTCATAAAACTCTCCACAGCTTCACCCATTGGTGGTGGAAATGGCAAAGGGCAACAGCTACAATCTTGCCGAGGACACCAAATCGGTCCAGGCTGACTTTGGATTGGGCGCAAGAGAAGGGTGGTGAATATACTCTATGTATATACAGCATTGACCTCACCAGTTGCTTTCCATGGAGGGCTTGGCTCGTGCTTTGTTCGACTCCATTTTGCTGTGGTAATAAAATTGCTTATTGCAGCGCTAACTCAATTACTCCTGAGAGCCCTTATCATTTTTCATGCAGTGGCGGCAGCGAGCGTGAGGCTCCTTGGTACCGGGATCATCATCAACTTACAGTAGCTGGTGAATTTGAGATCAAAGGAGGTGTGCTCCTCGGAGGAGCAGGCTGGAGGAGGAGTAATTGAATTGTTTGTTGTTTGTTGCTGTTTTTTTTGCTCACCGGCTGTGCTGCAGTAATGGAGAGCACCTACTTTATGACGGAAGAGAGTGTTTCATTTGTTCCCTGTCTTCCCTTCCTCTGTAAATAGTCACCGGCTTCCAAGATTACTTCCACCTGTTTTCTCCCACTCACTCTCCCCACCAATGTGACAGTCTCACTCCCTTAATCTGTCTCTTTTGCTTTTTCAGCACTTAAAATTTAATTTGTTGTTTTCCTTTTTATCTATCTCTCTCCCTATCTCCTTGCTACAGACAGAACAATTTGTTCACACGCTTAAGGATGAATTGGTCAAGAGCGCTCTACTGGCACTGCACGCAGCGAGGCCCGGATACGTTTCCAAGAACCAGAAGCAAACCCTGGTGCAAGGAGGCCAACATCAAGGCCACATCCACCAGAGCGGTGACCAGAATCAGAGCCCAGTCCAGGGACTTCCAGGTCACAGTCCAGCCACGACGATCACCGACAGCCCAGCGGTGTGTAATAACGTGGAAGGATCCCAAACCACGACTAGAGGAGAAGGTGGACTGAAGCACCAAGACTCCATACCGCACCATAAAGAGTACGACGAGGAGGAATGGGTAACTACTTTTCTAAGTCATTAAGAAATCATTTAAGCTGTGACTTGTTGGGAGTTTTTTATCTTAAAGTACAATCATGCAATGATTACTGCAGGTCTTCAGGGTAGAGCACACATAGGGAGATGCCATACTACTGTATTACACATGAACCAGTTTTATGGTGAATAATGCAAAATTTGATTGCATACCAAACATACTTTTTTTTAATGAGAGAGTTTTCTCAAAGATGTTTCAACATTTCATCATGACAAACTCACTGCTGAATCTTAAGTCATGCTGGGTCTTTCAATTGAAGTGTGTGTGTGTGTGTGTGTGTGTGTGTGTGTGTGTTTGTGTGTGTCTGCTGGTTTGTTTGTGTGAGGACATTATCTGCCTCACTGACAGCAGGAGGTTGACATGATTTCTGCACCCTAATGCCTAATTATTGCTAAAAAATTTCCTCACTGTTGTATCAGGTTCAAACTTCAAACTATTTTTTTAACCATGAAAAACCAAAATACACCAGCCACCATTTCTTTAATACATATACACACACTCACATACATGATTGTCATATTTGTGCACAGGTACACAAAATCAAAAGCATTTTTTCATCCATCAATATTTGGAATTCAGGAAAAGCAAGAGAAAGATGGAAGCAACTGACAGTAATCTGAGAATATCCAGACAACTATTTCCTTTTGACCTTTTGCACACAGGACTGTAGAAATGAATCACTTTTTTAGACATAGGGGATTCTTTTTTTATGGTTGTAGGTACAGTAATGTCAGGTAGTTCCTTTAATTTCACCATCTCAGACAGAGTGAGAAAGAGCGAATCATGAGGCTGATCTGACTGCTCATTCTGATCCGGCTCCTTTAGGACAGGGTGTGGGCTAACGTGGCCAAATGTCTCAACTGTGTAATCGCCATGGTGGATAAACTCCAGGAAGAAGACAACAGCAAGCAGGAGCCTGTCCCTGAACAGCAGCTCGCTGATGTCATCACCTCACACAACCCCGGTAAATAAACATCTATTGAATGTGATCATATCACAAGATGTGATCACACATCTGGTTCTTTTGTTGTTGTCAGTTCAGGTGAGTTTCTTTAGCAGCAGAATCAAAACCCCAAAATGACTTAATAATCAAATATACTTAATTTATACTTACCTTTTGGATAAAGACCTACTCTAGTCTAGATAACCGTTGCTCACATTATGATTACCTGGAGAGAGTAATCCAGACACCTATGTGGAGCTCACGTCTAAAATATGCTGACAAAAAATTGCTATAAGCAGCTTAAATAAGCTCTTTTGATCACTGCAGACAACCTGCTGTGTGTGAAAAGGCTCACACTGAAACCCACCACAGAAAAACAGTGCAGAGTTGTCTTTAACTTATCCATCATTATCACTGACAGCCTTCTGAATGTTATTGTTATTGTGTTGTGACATTCTTGAGAGTTTCTTTCCTTGTTTTATCCCAAAACAGACAATTTTTTGTTTAAATTAGCTTATTGGGCAATTATAGTATTATATTAATAAACTAAATGAAATGCTTTTTCACTGCGAGGGAAATGAGCACTGAGCAGTCTGTGTTTTTCCGTGTATCTATGCAGCGAGAGTGAGACGACACTCTGGTCCAACTTAGAGCTCCCTGTTGTTTAAGCATTAGCAAAAGAGAATGCTGCCAGAGAAGTGGATGAAAGCAATATTTGATATGCAGAGCCATTCACTGTTGACCGCAAGCTGCCCAGTCTTCCCTTACGTCCAATGAAATCCTGCCTCAAGCTTGTGCTCAGACAAGTGCCCAGCCTGCTACTACTGCCAACTGGCACCCAGAGCGGCTGCATTAGTCTGACCAGGCGACAAGGAGAAGCTGTGTGTGTGTGTGTGTGTGTGTGTGTGTGTGTGTGCGCGTGTGTGTGCGTGTGCGTGCGCGCATGTGTGTGTCTGCCTTATGTCCACATCGGGGTCACACACTTGACTTAATACCAGGTGATTGGGGACGGCATGTGCAATTGGGGACAAAGTCCATGTCCCCAATGCCTAAATAGCCCAAAGGTGACTTAAACCAACGTGTGTGTGTCTGTGTGTGTGTGTGTGTGTGTGTGTCCAAAGGACCTGGCAGGTAAGAACGAGGCAACCCACCCAGTGTTCAGTGTGAAAGAGAAGCTCAGCTCCCTGGGCACCTTTATTAAGGCGGTGAACAGTTCTCAGAGCAAGTGGTCATCTGCCTGTCTAAATACAAACATGGCCAGAATAATGGGAAAGGCTTTATCTCCTAGCTGAAATTGGTGGAGCCTGGGCTTTTGATGACAAGGCTTCATGGGGGTTTTGATGTGTGGACAGGTGGGCTGGCAACAGTTGACAGCTGGAGTTCTGCTTCGCCTTCTCTGTGCAGAGGCGGTATTTGCAGAAGGAGATAAGACATGATTTTCTGACAAGGCAAGGGCATGGCTGATGTACTATACATTATTGGTAGTATCCAACTGTGCTTGTGTGTGTATGTTCACACAGATCCTCACCTCTCTCCAAAGAACTTTTCAGTATGTAGAAGTTGAATTTCGGCACTTTGCTTAATCAACACTGCCCCCTGTTGTCCAGTGAGGAGATCATCAGAAACTTGGATGGAGGAAATGCTTATGAGACACCATGAAATCTCACTATAGCTGTGTCCCAACTCCTACATATGGTTTCTAAGTAGGGTTTGAGTGTCTAGTGTGACTAAATTAAGTGTTCTCAAAGAAATTTGTATGCATAGTAAATCTGTTTCATCTTTGAGCGTACTTTTGATTTACAATAGAAGACACAAAGCGGGTACCTCTGCTGTTGTCACTGCATACATGAAAAGCAACTACTACTGCTGTAACGTAACTGTTTGTGATTTATTCATACAGTAAGACGTAACTAAGTATTGTGTACAGTGGGCAAATAGACATACAGGATTACAATTAGGTGTGCTATTGATTGTTAAAACAGTAAGGTGCCAACAACAATACATGCAAACTATTTAACTCACACAGGCGGGAGATGCGTTCAAATCCACATCATTAAAGTTTGATATGATTAAAGCATGAAAGTAATTCAAGCAGCACTCATCTGTAAATACAAAGGTGATTCTTAGAGTATCTGTTGCTGTAGTATTGGCTGTGTGTCAACACTGTATGTAACCTTTCTCTTTCAGTATAGTAAATTCCTGCAGCCATGTGACGGCAGCAGGACGGATGTGTTGATAAATGTCCAGCCTCTGATTTTAGAAGTGCTGTGCCACAGCATGGTGCCATTAAACATGGCTGCTCACTGTGTTCACCTTGATTACATTCCACCAAGCTGTTAAAAACTGCCACACACACATCAGTTTATTGGTTATAACTGTTTATTTTGCATGTTTGTGTGGGAGACATCAGATCACTGGGGCTCATTAATTCTGTTCATCATCACCTTTGTTTCTGCTTTTTTTTTCCAATAAATGAACTGTATCATAGTGCAAATGTTGACGTGTCACATCAATTACGACGTGATAAAATAATCATTTAGGAAGTAATGTGGCATAAAATTATGACTGAGATAGCGTCAGATTGATATGATCACATCAACAGCTTCAACAAACTCTTTTTTAAAGTGATTTATGTCTTTTGTCAATGTACTAATTAACTCTTAAAAGCCCCACTCCATCTGCCATTGGTTGCATGTTTGTGGTGCTGGATGTTCACGTCATGCCACCATCCAGATACCAATATGATTTCCTGGAGGAATATAGAGCTGTTGGTCTAATACTGCAGTGACTGACACAGCTGTTTTAGACCCACCAGACCAGTGATATGTATTTGTATTTATAATTATCCCAGCACCCGTAAGAACACAACTTAAAACATAACGTACAACAAGTACAACTAGAAACGCATTCAGAGAGCGTAGACCTCTGCCGAGGCAGCATTCTGAGAGAGCGTGTACTTCTACAAGCCCACAACGCCTAAGAGTGAATGTGCTGAATTTGACTGAGCTTGAAACCCACATTTACCATTGTATTCACCTTAATATCATGTACCTTTTATTTTTTCTCTATTTTCAGAAATATGCAAAATCTCCCATCCATTACCATGGCATGACCTTTCATTTGACCTTGAGGACCTTGAATCGGATCCGATCACCACCAAAAATTAACCAGTTTTAAGTTAAGCCACTTCTGACCAATCCTGAAAATTTTGTCAAAATCTGTCCATAACTTTTGGAGTTATTTTGCAGACCAACAAACAAACAAATAAACAAACCCTGGTGATCACATAACCTCCGTGGCAGAGGTAAAAATGTCAAAAATATTTGCCATTATTTGTTGAGGCTAATAATAAAAACATACTCAAGTCATGTATTAATAATGATTTCATGACCATACTGTATATCACTTTATATTTTATGTTTTTGTATGTGGGTTTCCTAACTGACCTGTGCTTTCTGTTGAACAGCTTGATTTTTTCTGATAATTCATACTCATTCTCACCTGTGTTTTTTCTGTGCAGGCGACTGGAGGGAGCAGCTGCGTCCTCTAGTGACCAGGTTAAAGGAGTGTGTTATGGAGGTGGTGGAGAAGGCAAAGAGAGCCATGACCTTTGTGCTCCTGCAGGAGGCAGCCTGCAGCATTCCACAGGGCTTCCTGCTCCAGCAGCGGCGAGACGTGGTCTTCAGTCAGGCAGTACGTTGCCCTCAAACAAACTAACTAACTGTGTAAATTCATATGACAAATTAGTACTTTGAATTTTAACCTCTTGAACTGTGAAGCATTTTATTATCTAATTGTATACCCTTTGTGCAACACGCTCAGTGCTGCTCTTTGCAGCCAAAGTCCAGACATTGTAAAACAAATCCCCATTATTAATAAACTCAGACTCAAGCTTCCAGTTCAAAATATGTCTTTTTTTCTTTATCAGGACATAATAATACAATAATTAATTGTGTGTGTGTGTGTGTGTGTGTGTGTGTGTGTTTAACAGCTGGCGGCCCTAGCCTGTGGTTTTGTCATGAGGCTGTACGCAGGAATGCAGGACCAAGGCTTCCTGAGGCAACTCCACCTTGTTGGCCTGGTGGCCCAGTTTGAGAGTCTGCTCAGCACCTACAGTGAGTACATTCTTTAAGGGTCATCTCCACTGAACACACCTGTTAACTTGGATTTGCTTTCAACAAAGAGTGATTTGGTGTTGAGTGAATGTGAGGATTCAACAAATCGCAACATGTAGCCAAGGTGAAGCATCACTGCAGTGTTTTTGTAGCAGGCGCATTTACAACATGTTCCAGGTGAAGGTTGGTCGATGTGTCATGGATGGATTCTTATCAGATCAATCCAGAGACTGAATTAAAGTAAGTTCCCTGTGAGATACGAGTACACCTCTTCTGGTTATCTGCAGCTTTATGATCAAAGTTCTTGTGCTAGCTAGTTCTGGCGCAGCTCTCAAAGAAGTGACGTTGTTTTGCCAGCAAAATGAACAGCTGAAAGACAGAGAATGAAAATGATGCATACACTGTTTCCTCTTGACATTTGAAATATCTGAGACAAATTCTAAATAAAAAGACATTTGACAAGCTGGAATGAAACCACGATGACTCTTGTTGTAGGTGAGGAGATCGGGATGCTGGAGGACATGGAGGTTGGAATCTCAGACCTGCAGAAAGTTGTGTTCCAGATCACAGAGGCCAAGACAGATGACCTCAGCGACCTCCAGCCTTTAGTGTGTGGCCGACGGTGAGCCCTTCTCTGCTTCCCTCAATCTATCATGTTCAACTAGTGTGTTTATTGGCACAGCAGCCTGTTATAATACCAGATTAGTAGCAGTTCAATACATACAAGGAACAAGTACAGACAACTGTTAGATGTAAGTCTCTTAACAAGCATTAGAATTTTACAGGCAGGTATTTAAATGAGCATTTTTATACAGTCCTATTGAAATGGTGCTTACTATGTGTCATGTTTCACATCACTGATACAACACTTGTGAGTGTGCAACATTGAACTACAGTACAGCGCTCTCTGCACAATCTCTGACTGGATACCTTATTGTACAAAGATTTCTGTTTCACATGAACTCAAAAAAAAAAAAAAGAGTTGCAGCCATTTCCTCGTTGATAAGAATGTTGTGCCGCCCTCTGAAACCTTTTCCCTTTTTGGATTTCACACAGACTGAAAGCATCTTCCCAAAGCTACAGCAAGAGGTTCCAGGTTCCAGATCAAATATTGACCACACTTCATATGACTCATATGACCTTATAGAGCCATGGAAGTGTTAACAATAGCAAAAGTGTGTCATATTCAGTTGAGTAATTCTGGCAAAGCTTGATGCTCAGGGGCGTTGTGGTATGACCTTTTGGGGTAAATACAGTAAAATAGAAAAATGCTGGGTGATATTATGCTAATCAGTAGTAATGAGGACATACTTTTTAACTTTATTCCACATGTAAGTTAAATAACTTGTCTCCGAGTCACCACTGTGTTATAGCACTTTAAATACTCTCTCCTTTCTGCAGTAAAAAGTTCACTTGTGGAACATTTGCCATAATAAGGTCATGTCTGTTTATTTGAGCTTGTTACAGTGCTCATTATGCCAAGTGTGATACAGAGATACACTCCTCTTGCCCCACCCTCCTCCATGTCCGTGTTTAATGCAGTCTATATGACACATTTACACACTCTGTGTCTCTGCCACAGACGTACTAACACACTATCAGCCTTTGCTCAGGCTTGTCAAAGGTGTCAACTTCCCAAACTTACCAAATTCTACATAACTGCAGAACGTGTTGAATTTCTGTTACACCATGTTCTCTCTCTTTTACCTTCCATGTCTTTGTTTTTTCTCTCCCTGCATTCAGAGACCACTTCACTGTAGACGTGCCATTGCCACGACTGGTTTTCCAGACCTTGCCGGAAGAGATCAAGGAGGGCAAGCCTTTACGAGTGTTCCCGGTGCTGTTTAACGTGGGCATCAATGAACAGCAAACAATAGCAGAGAGGTACATTCAGAACATCTTTGTTCACTCAAATTTGTTGCACTTTAAGGACACTTCAGTTACTACTGTTAACCAAGGCCAGTTTTCTCTTAAGGAAAACAAAAAAAGCATCTTGATGATGCTTCACAATAACCGCCCTTACGCTCTCTGTCATGCAGGTTTGGAGATATCTCTCTACAAGAAAGAATAAACCAGAGGAACTTTGAGATGTTAGAAGCCTATTACAAATCATTAAGTGAAAAGGTGCCCCTAGAATGTAAGTGCACAAATGTTTCTTTTCTTTTGGAATAGAATTAATTTATTGATCCCAACCTGAGAAATTATTTATTATTAAAATTATATACTGTATTATATGAATTATTTGTCCAAAGAAAAATAAAATAAATAGCTTTCACAAATAATCTTGTTCCAGGTCCCAGTGCTGCTGCAAAGCAGCTCAGTAGCAAAACTGCGAGTCACAAAAATATGGGGAAAACAGCATTGACGAATAATAGTTTGACTCACTGTTTAAATACGCATCGAGTTGATATTATGGAATTTACCACATTATTTGTACTCTTACACTTAAATTATTTCAAATAAAGTGATCTGTTTTGTTGATTGTCTGCATCCCAACAGAAGAATGTGCATTCAGCCTCAAACCAGAATAAAGCAAGAAAACTCACTGGCAATGTGCTTTGTGCTTCCTGTGAACAGGTCTACCATGTTTTCAGACACAGACTGACATAAAAGAATTACTTGAAACCCTGGGCCAGAATGTAGTTACAAAGAAGAGGAAGAATGTGGAGATACTATGGATTGCTGGAACGGTAAGCGGTGATTTGTCAAAGAAGACAGTTTTCTCTGAGCCGTATAAAAAAAACATCCTATCTTGCATAACCGAGGTAACTGTGATCTGTAAACATTTAGATGTAGCCTAGTGGTAAGCTTTGATAAATGATATCTCATGGGCTCTAATGGGAGTCTGCCTGAGTGTGATGGATTGACTGTGGAAGACAATACTTTATAGACGCTGACCTTTTACCTCATGTTCAGCATCTGTTAATGAATTATTTTAAAGCACTGCAAGAATCAGTTTTAACAAGACCAGGAATTTACAGGCATGCCAGCAGCGCTGTGCTGATGTTAAGCTGCACAAAAGGCAAAAGGTGCAAAGTTTTCTTACAAGTTGAGAAAAAATGAACAGTTTGCATTAATGATGCATGTAAACATTGCATGTGTTTTTTTTGTCCACTTCCCTCCAGATTTGCCGAAGGTTAAATGGCATCAGGTTTACCAGCTGTAAAAGTGCCAAAGACCGGACCTCCATGTCTGTCACGTTAGAGCAGTGTGCTCTCCTACGTGATGAACACCAGCTCAGCAAGGATTTCTTCATCCGTGCTCTGGACTGTATGCGCAGGTAAGACAATAATAAAACATATGTACGATATGGGTGCATGTTATTGTTTTAGCCAATCCCAAACATGTTGTGTTTAAAAGTCATTCATCCAAATAACATAAAAACTATAGTTCTTCACTTTGATTCATTAGTATGTAGCCGTGCTGATAGTGCTAAGATAAATTATCAACGACAACTTTTCTGGCTCCTTGCTGATACAAAACAGTGAAGAACATTTAGCAAGTTTAGTTGTCTTTCTTAAAGTATGTTTAAACTGAAACTACTTTCTGCAAAAGAAAATAGTCCCTGTGTCTGATAGTAATCATCCAGACTGAGAAGGCACAAGGTGGGCTTTCCTCCTTTGTCTTGGATTGTGAGCAGTTTTCAGGGGGATATCTCAAAATCTAGTGATAGAGGCAAGTGATACAAATTTGGATGAACTGACGTTTTAACCAATATTGCAGACGATTTAGCAGTTGCACTCTTTAGTCATTAAAATAGATGTTATTATGAGCATAATAACCTGCACCCACAACACATGTTACTGTATGTGAGCAAAAGCTGACACGGTCCAAAAAAAAGAAAAACAAACATTTTGTCTGCACCCTCTCCTCCATCTTGCCTGTGTAAACATCCTCATGTGCTCCCTCCTCCTCCTCCACCTTCCCTCACACAGTCAAAGGCAACCATGCATGTTCCCATCAGTCCTGCAGGTACTCTGCTGCCTTTAATGTTTGTGTTTGCCAGCAGGGTAAACATTGACATCCACATCTGTCTCAATCTGATAAGTTCTGACTTGAGAGCTTTTTTTAAGTCCATTGGTGATGTGCACATCTGAAATGCCCGTGGTAATGACCTGTACAGGCCAGCTGATGGCAGCTGTGTTGGAGGAAGAGTACAGGACCAAATACAAACTGACCACAACTCAGTCACCCAACATATTGTACAACTAATCAGGGTTCTATACATGATAACCTGTTAGGGTTTTGTTAATAAAATGAGTGTCCAACCCATATAACATTTACTGATCTGATATGTGACATTAAAACAAACAAAATTTACTTCAACGAGTGTCTTCAAACACAACGTAAAAAAAAAAATCTAAATCCCTGAAAACAGTAAACTTTTTCTACCCACTTTTTCTACCCACTATTTTACACCAGATTTAACCGTATGTATGATCAAGAGATCTTTTCTAACATTGTGGTCATTTTCAAAAACAATACTTATCACCATAAATGGTAAATTCAAAGTTAATTCATCTTAATCAATCATTGTTTTGCAGTTAGCAAACAATTAAATTATAATTACAGTTTATTGTAGCACACATTATCACATTATATACCGTTTTATATCAATATTTTGTAATTCATAAAACATCTATAAACATTACAGAGACTGATGGAACAGAAACCAATTATCAACCATTATAATTATCTATCTAAATATTGTTTGTAGACGCTTTACAAAGCATTTATTAACCATTTGCAACATATTTTAATAGTGAGTTACTGCTTTATTATACCTGTCAAAATAATGTTTATAGAGCTGGTTTATAAAGTGTTTATTACCCACTCTCTGTCTTTGTAATGTTTTTAGGTGCTTTAAGGTTAAAAATAATATGTTAATCAGTAACAAAAACTCAGATTTTCTCAAATAAACAATAGCATGCATAAAGAATTTCTATATTATTATAGTTCCACCAATGCATTAATCTAAGCGTACCAACAGACCCAGACAGCTCATGTGTCCAAAAGTAGTGTTAATAGGTTAGAATGTAATGTTGCTCTTTATTGATGTGTGACATATTTCTATCATGACGTTGTGATGTGTGAAGAACCTGAGCACATGCCATACAGCTCCGTTAGAAGGTTGTTGTGCTCGGTGTTTTTATTCAGAGCCTGCAGTAATGCGCTACACTTCTAAAACGACTGCATTTTCATGCATAGCTTTGTTATTTGTTCCGAAAAGGTGTGCTTTATGTTTTCTCAGTGGAGTTTTACTAAGTGTGTGGAGGTGGGAGATAAGTGATGAAGATGTTTAGCTGTGAAAGCACACTCCAGTAATCTGAAGTGATCTCCTGCAGGCACTGGAAGGTGATCCTCTTTGACCAGCACTTCAGTTTTAAAATCTTAACTGATCCAACGATAAACAGCTCTGTTTTGTTCCAGATTAACTGAGGCTGTGGGTCTAATTAAACCTCTCTATTCTTAGATTGATTAATCTTTAGAGGAAGAAGAGGAGAAGAAGATTTAACATCAACTTGGTGTTGAACTAAAGGAATATAATTGCAAAATCTTGACACAAATATCAACATTAAATTATATGGTTGATATTTATTGTGTCAAAGCTAAGGATAAGCTGCAAATAGTTTGGATTTGATAAATAGGCATTGATTGAAAGCTAACGAGATACTGGACACACCAGTGTGTTTGTCATGATTATAACTGTCTCATCCACAGTGCAGGTTTGACTTCATGGTGGAAAGTCACATTTTGCGTGTACAGAAGCATCAGCAGGTATTTGAGGTTGCTGTGCTTGTTGGAATCAACAACAAGGACGATGAGATTTTGTGTCTGGTATTTGTGTGCTTATTGATTTAGGTCTGTTGTTTGTTTTGAATAATAAAAGGGAGATGATGTTTGCGATAAGACAGGCTGGATCAGTTGACTTGAATGTTGCTCTGTAGCTACGTACATTCACATAGTAATCATAACCTGCTGGTTTGTACATGTAACCATCAGGTATTTGGCGTCATGTGTTTTTTTCTACCTCTACCTTGTCTGTCTTGTCAGTTTCACGCTCCACACAGGATAAAGAGCCTACAAATTATCAGTCCAAACTACTGAAAATCTACTGATGATCTCAAAAGGACGCTGTCACTCTTTGCTTCACACGTTTTCTGTCCTGCTAACAGTGACAGTCTCTAAAGTTTGTCATTAACAGTGTGAATGGAATAAAATCCTTTCCAGAGTGAAATTGAAAAACAAGTGTTAGGTTTCACAAAAGAACCTGTTAAACCGCTACCGTAAACAACGAGTCTTCCAGTCTAGACTGAAGTGAATGCATTAAATAAAAAAAAAATATATATATATATATATATATATATCTGCTGGATCAGATGTGCATCAAACTGCATGCCTCCTCTCCTCATCCTTTACCAACTCAATCATTTCATTGTGTCCTAACATGAGCCTGTTTCTTGCACTGCCTGCATGTCTGTGGCTCTTTCAGGCAAAGTCTGTGCTAATGGCTCTGTGTCTAAGTGGGCCGTCTGGTAGCTGTAGTGATCAAGTCGTCCCAGAAGCTCCACTTAGACAGCCTCTGGACCGTGCTAACACCACAGGGTTTTGATTTGTCTCTGTTCGTTCTGTTTCACTCTGATGGGCGCCCCTGCAGTCGGCTGACCCAGGGAGACGTTGGGCAGTGGGAGGACCCTGAGGCTGGTGCTGTGACAGAGAACAAACCAGCGTCACGACACTTTTACCCCATTGCCCTGCTGCTCGTTAGCTCACACTTACTGGTCGTGTGGCTCATTTTAAGTCTTGTTTTTCTGCTTGCAAAATATCAATAAATTGCTGACAATGCCATCTCTACTCACTCTTTTTTTTTCCTGTGCTCGCTGGTTATTCTTTGATGAGTGGTGCTCGTGTGAATTGACTGGCTTCCTTGTATCTAATCAGTGTGAGTGGTTTAATATCGACATAAAGCTGTGGGTGTTAATCCCAGAGCAGCAGTGGAGGTTTGGCAGAATTGATTTGAATTTCATAGTATTTAGTAAAATAACCATCAGTGAAACATTTTGTTTTTCTTGATTTGGCAGCACAAACTTTTAGTCCTTAATATCTGACAAGAACAAACTTTACCAAGACAACGTTAACGTTAGATTCACAGTTAATGGTTTAGCCTGGCATTAATCCGTATTTTTTTTCCAATTTTTCAACAACATTGTTCAATACAGTCTGACTTTCCTACCACGTCAGTCTCACCCGTCCTAAAACAAACTGATCCTACAAAAACTGAAATCACAAACATGCCTCTTTATTTATTTTCTCATTTTTAAAAAGACTCAGTAATGAACACTGTGATGTCACACATACTACTGTGCGCTACACTGTGTTAGCATTTTAAAAATGGGTGTGCTTTGTTGAACACAAGCCTCTTCATAATATAAACCACAATCCTTTTGTTATTTTTGCAATATTGTGGCAGCGCTGATTTAAATCACTGCAAACAACAATTGTTGTGCATCTGGTGCCTTTTTCCATCTTTCCAACATACTGATACTGCTGCTTAATCACTCCCTGTCTTTCTCTAACACAATCAACATTACATGTTTTTATATCACTTTCACTTTCTGTGTATCTGTGTGAGTGTAGCTCTTGGTGGACTTACTAACATACCTACAGTGGAGAGAGACATCAGGTTAAAAATTAAGAAGCACATCCACCAGTCTGACAACACGTGTGTCCTAAAGAAAAACACTGCAAATAGATGAAACAGCAAAGGTTTCAGAGGGAGACTAAAAACTGATTAATATAAATAAATCATGCAATCAGAAACCAAGATAAGCTGTAGCTCATTTTGCAACATTATTCACGTGGTCAACTTCAACAAACCTGTCAGGAAATTTGCAATCAGCGTGGTTTTTTGTTTATCAGCAGTGCATCAAGCTCTTGCTCTCTGTCACTGTAGATATCTCTTTTAACATCTGCAGTTACACCATGATAATACTTTCCTCATGTTGTTTTGATTGTGATAACTAGTTTAGAGGATCCGTTTTAACAACGACCAACAACATTTAGAATTTTGCCATTGAATCAACCTGTAAATCAGATGTGTTACCTCTGTGTGAATATCTAGCTGTGTGAGTTTCAGTGCTTCTCAGAGGTTATGACATCTCTGCCACTCGACTTTCACTTCACCGTCCCAAATGTTTCACTGGTGAATAGCATTTAAGTTAATAGCAGCATTCTTCTCCAGAAACAAGGTCCCTCTTGTACCAGTTATGAACAGGCCTCTGTACAGTAGGCATCATCATCACCACCACCATCATCATCATCAGCAGCAGCAGCAGCAGCATGATTTGAGTGAACTGACCTGTGAAGGATCTGTACATACTTGTTGTATTCCAATGAAAACAGCCCCACAGGAGAGCTTGTAATGTGAATTATATATGTTTGTAGGTCGTAGTTGTGGTAGAAGTGTTTTTGTTTTGATAAAATCAAAGCAAAAGAAAACTGACATAAAATATACTTGTAGCATTTTATTCAGTAGGAAAGAAGTGGTATTAGCTGTTGCACCTTATAATAAAATGCTTCCCTGTGCACCCAGAGGTTTGTTCAAATGGGAGGAGATTCACTTCCTTTTCAAGGGCACATCAGTTACAGACGTCTAAATCCTTGAGGGCAAAACGTTTGTCATGTTCCTGGAAATCTAAGCTCCTGGCTCTTGTCCAACACCAAATAACGCTTTCAAGCAGAAACATAATCTTTGATATATGTCGGAAACGTTGGCAAACAGGAGTGAATGCAGTGTCACTGCACTTTAAGGTGCTAAAACCTGAATAAATGAGCCGTTTCTTGGCTGAAAGGTAGTTTTCAGGGTTCATGTGATTACTGTTTTTAAATTTAAAAGAGAACATGTTCAAATAGACAGTGAAGGGCTATAAAATATGAAATATCTTTCACCATCAGGATTGTGATTGGTTGGAAGGTTTGACAGGCACACTGGTAGTAAAACCAGTCAGGCCAAATGCATGAAGAGTGAGGGACCAATCACTTCTATCACTCATGCTCAGACCACAACATTTTCAAACCTGACCATGATTTTAATCTCAGCTACACCCCCATAAATCTTTGTGATTGAATCTGACAGGTTTGCATCTGTTGTGGTCACAGAATCTGTCAACACACACACACACACTCTCTCTCTCTCTCTCAAGGTGAAAACAATACTTTTGCTGGTAACAGTGAGGACGATCAAGTTTATTTTCACTTGGTTATGTTCTTTTAAACTATTGTTGTGGTCAAACTGGTAGCTGTGTAACATCTGAGGGATAGCTGCAAGCTCAGAGAGAAGACCAGAGAAGGAATGTGAACAAACCTGAAGAAAATAAAACGAAGATGATCACGCCAGCCGTGATGCAAAATTTGCCCGGGGGCATAAAGTAGAGGGGTCAATGGGCCATCCTCCAGCCACCTTGTTTGAAACAACCATCTTCAAACCTGGCCTTCATTTTGATGTCAACCACACATCTGTAAAGCACGGTTTTGCACGGTTGTGGTGATATCATGCTCACATAAATCTGTCCACAGACTCACAAGGTGAAATGTATACCAGCACCACTGTAGTGGCTGGTAAAGATGTAAAGATGTCACAGTTAAGCTTTAGGGAAAGAGTGACAGCTAAATAATAATTTTAATCATGTGTCTGCATGTGAGAGGGACAGCTAGCTACATGACATTATCTCTGCTGGTTGGTTGAGTATGATCGTCATTTGAAATATTTCTCTCCTAGTTCCAAAACTTGACTGAAACAGGATTTTAAACTCCTGTTTTAGCAGATATTCTGAGGCTCAAGCATCACATTATGACCACTGACAGGTGAAGTGAATAACACTGATTAGCTCTTTAATGTGGCACTTGGGATATAAAAGGCAACAAATGAACATTTTGTCCTCAAAGTTGATGTGTTAGAAGCAGTAAAAATGGGAAAGATGATGTCTAGAGGACTGGATCAGAGCATCTCCAGAACTGCAGCTCTGGTGGGCTGTTCCTGGTCTACAGTGGTCAGGATCTATCAAAAGTGGTCCAAGGAAGGACCAGTGGAAAACCAGAGACAGGGTCATGAGAGGATAAGGATCACTGATGCAGGTGGGGAGTGAAGGCTGGTCCTGGTGGTCTGATCCAACAGACCAGAGAAGTTAATGCTGCTGAAGATAGAAAGGAGTCAGAATACACAGAGCAGAGCAGTTTGTGTGTTTGAGGCTGTTTTGGCAGAAAAAGGGGGACAATCACAGGTAGGCAGGTGGTCATAATGTTATGCCTGATCGGTGTATGGTCACAAAGAGTAAGACGTTTTCTCTGCAGAGACACGGTTGTATAATTTATGGCTGATTCACAGTCACTCCTCTATACTACATAATAGAACAAGACATAGTTAATACAGATATAAGCTGCTTCATTCTGTGCCTTGTTTGAATTCTACCAGCCAGGCAGCCATGAAAAGGTACAGAAAGTATAACATTGCACTGCATAGCGCATGAGTTATGGTTTTCTAGCTTATTAAATAAAAAAAACTTCAGTGATTCAGAAAGAATACAAATTAGTTCTGTTTGTGTCATTTCAAACATCTCATTCATGTTTACTCTTTTGTTGTCCTTTCCTTTCTTCCCCTCATTCCTCTTTGCCCTCTTTATTTGATCACCAGAGAAGGATGTCGGATTGAGAACGTTCAAAAGAATATTAGATGCAGGAAATATGCCTTCAACATGTTGCAGCTGATGGCCTTTCCCAAGTGCTACCGACCACCAGAGGGGACTTACGGCAAGGTTGACTCTTGAGGACGTAAGCCATGTGGTGTAAAACCAGCTGTTATGCCACCAGAGAAGTATAAATGAAAGCTTATACTTGGTGGTTAAAATGTTTTATTGTTTGTAACCCAAAAAAATGCTGGATTTTTATGTTTATTCCAAAGCTGGATTTGCCAAATATGTTATTTGTTAAAGCAATGCACTTTCCATTTCTGCCTTGTCTATTTGTCACAGATCTGTGCAGTGCTAAACAGTGCAAATACAGTCAGTGGATAGTCTTTGCGTATGGCTGTTCTGTGTGTTAAAGGTCTTTTTTAAAGACTTTTAAGACCATATTTGTGTGCATGAAGAATTCCCCTCTTGCTCTTGTTAACTCAAAGGTCCACTTGCTAGCTTCACTCGCTGTAAGATTCAGTTAAAACCATTAAAAAGGCGTGCCTAGTGGAGGTTTGAGTTGAGACTATTGTTTGTTAAATTTTCTGTCCCCACTGTCAAGAATGACCTTCCACACTTCAGTGATCTCTGTGGTATAAACACCACTCTCCACAATGAGCGTTTAAACTGTTTATAGCCGTGTGTTTGGATGTCTGGGGTTTTACATGATTAAAGTTCTAAAATTGGACGTGTTCTGCTGTACAGGAGTTCATGCATTCCTGACTGACTGTTCTGCACATTTCCATGGTACCACAGGTCCAAACTTTGCCTATATTGTTGCATTTTTTTATTTTTATTTTTATCTGTGATAAGTCATATCAGTATTTTGCAGCATATATTCTCATGGTACAGACCAGTGAACCCACATGAAGTACAGATGGAAGTTAGAACAGGATGAGGATATTGTTTCTGAATGCTGTGTATCACCGTTCAGTTATTTATATTCTTAGATGTAACATAATACGCCTCACAGTTGTCATCGCTAAGCTGTTGTTGCTATCATGACTTTCCAGAGTTGTAATGTGTGTTTTGCTCCAATAAGCTTTTTCTATTCCCAAACTTCAAACGTCTTTCTGGATCATATTTCATGTCTCACGAACACTGACTGGTGTACTATAGGTATTTTCCCATGTTTCGTGTCTTACTAATCATCAGGGATCATCTTCTGAAACTGGTCCAGTTTTGAGTGAGAACGCCGTAGACAGCAGATGCTCATCAGCTGCCTGCATCATTTAGGCTGGATCCACTACAGGTGCTAGTTTGTTTCAAACTGGATAATAACTGGACTAAAATTAATAAACCAATGGCATCATGTTGGATTAAATAAGAACAAATAACTGCTCAGATGGTCGGTTAATAATCAGAAGACGGTAGCATTACAGCATTGACGTGTTTATTTTGAAGTGCGGATGGAAGTCAGAACAGGATGAGGATACTGCACCTTCATTTCTGAAGGCTATATATCACCAGTTATTTATTTTTGTATTCTTAGATGTTTTCTTATTCTAAGGGTTGATGCCTTGGGCTTTTATGCATGTTTCAAATGTATTTGTTGTGTCATACACTGGACATTCACAAATGTCTAAAAATGAATGGATGATTGTGTAATCATGTTTTGTATGCTGTTTACTCAGTTTTACAGGTGTACATTTAATATAACAAGTAAGTAAAAATTTAATTAAGTCATAGCTTATTCCATTTGTTCCATTAAAAACATCACTTACAAGTGAAGCACTGAAAGACATAAGGTTATATTTTAGTAACCCAGTTTTACCCATTTTTGGATGTTAAATTAAAAGATTTGACACTCCATTAAAAACCCATATTTTGTCTATTAAACACACACATCCTTTAGTCTTTAGACGTTGTTTAGTCCTTACACAGCAGCTGTGGTCTGCTTCAATTCACAATAATAACTCTGGATTCCAACAGTGTAAAAAAAAGAACTTGTCAAACCACTCCTGAGGCGAAACAATCCTCCCCTTGAATATTTTAACTTTCAGTCTTGCAGTCTCTCTTCTGGACCTCTGGAATCATGACTGCCTTTGCCAAACTCCTGTTATTCAGTCACTGATACAAATTGCCAACTCTTCATTCATGCTGGCCAAGTATCATCTTCAACAACTGACAAAACATGAGACCTGAGCTCGACCAGAGTCCAGAGGTGATATTTTTCTTGACTTCATCAATTACTGACGGTTAGCTCGGTCACCAGGTTAATGCAGTGCATCACCCACTCTGTCTGTAGCGCCCTCTTCTTACTGGGCGATAGCGATCTAGTTGCTACTCATGAGTGGTTGTCAGGTTCTAGTCCACCTGCAGTGTCCTCATTACAACAAACTGCTGTCACATTCACTTTCAGTCTGATGTGACAGAAGCTGTTGAACAGTCAACCTACATCACTATCAAGTTATCCTATCACTTACAACACTGTAAGGATAAAAAAAAGCCTCCATGCCTGCCTGGCAGGCTGCACGTTTCCCATGTTGACTTTGGCTTCATGCTAAATTACAGCGGAAATCCACCAAGAGACACAGCAATAAAGCACAGCCAAAAGATACGAGTAAACAAACATGGATGTGACCAATGCACAGTAAGTGGTTATGAGGAAGGAAATGTTTGCTAGACATCAAGGACACTTCATGTCTAGCACTTAGGTGACTTTGGCGGCGTTCAGACCAACTTTAGCCTTGCGTGCGTCTGTTGACATGTCAGCAAAAAAAAAAAAAAAAAAATCTGGGTCAGCTGACATGACACCAGTTTGTCCAATAAACATGTCCAAACACACATTACTTTGTACCACTACAGTTTATCTCACAGTTGTCACAGCGAACATGCTGTTGCCTTTTCTGTTCCCAAACTTCAAGCATCATTCTGGATCATATTTCATGTCTCACCAACACTGAATGCAAA
The DNA here is from genome assembly GCA_029721515.1 of Synanceia verrucosa. Classification (NCBI taxonomy): domain Eukaryota; kingdom Metazoa; phylum Chordata; class Actinopteri; order Perciformes; family Synanceiidae; genus Synanceia; species Synanceia verrucosa. The sequence continues at coordinate 8,896,829 of CM056555.1, forward strand.
CAAACTACAAAATAAAAAAAAGCACATTTATAGGGTACTATAGGTATTTTTGCTTCATTTTCCCATGTTTGGTGCCTTACTAAGAGGCAGAGGCGCCATTAGGCCTATTTTGTCCTTTTTTTTCATAAAAAAATTGTCACATTCTGTGTAAAAGCATTCATGACATACCAACAGTACAAAGAAATATATTGTGTGAATTAAAAAAACCCCACCAAAAACACTTTATTCTTCGATTTACATCAATAAAAAATGTTTAAGAAATGTTTAAAAAGATAGACTGGCCTTGATGGCAGTGGTGTCATTGGCTTATTATTCTTAAGCTTCCTTAAATAATTTGGTATTGTTTTATTTCCTTTTTTATTTATTTTTTTTTTTTCACAAAAAATAGCAGAAAAATTTAGCATAAAGTGGCCACAATAGTTTAAATAAACCCCCTCCCAATGGCCCGATTATTGAAAAATGTGTGTTAAAGTGCCCCCTTTGGAGGCAAAAACGTACACTTCAGTTCCCTCTTGCAAGGCAAAAACACGCAGTAAGTGCCCCCATTTGGCAAAACACACTAAACTGCCCCCCTTGGCTTGTTAAAACATGATAAGCCTCACCTCACCCCTCTCATCTGGGGGCTAAGCCCCCCTGTCCTTAAAACCTAGTGACGGCCCTGCTAAGAGGCCAACCAATGGCATCATGTTTGACTACATAAGAACAAATAACTGCTCAGATGGTCGGTTAATAATCGGTGGATGCAGCATTGCGGCATTGCCGTGTTTATTTTGGCGAAGTCTTGCTGAAGAAGTCTTGTTCTTAGATCTCAGGTATTGATGTGTTGCTGGAAGACAACATGGTGAAATAGTGGAAAATACATCCATGGTGGAAACATGAGTGCATGATGGACAGAGGCTTAACACAGAACGCTTCACTTTCTATTTTCAGTGTCATGGCTGAATACTGAATACACAGATCAGGTAAACATTATGACCACTGACAGGTGAAATGAACAACAGTGTCGACATGTTAGAAGCCTTTTTTATTATTATTTGAGATGGTCTTCAGATTTCACAAGACTTCTCATTGAGCTTTTACACAACAACAAACAGACCACAGCAAGTGAAAGGTAAGGAAAATGTTTTATTTCTCTGTAAAGTCTTTTCCATAATGTTGTCATACATTTATAACAGCAACATGAGCCTGTCAGGGGCTGAAACAAGCACCTCATGAAGGAGAAACAAAAAAAAAAAAAAGACGGCTGTAGCTCAGTGGGTGGAGCGGTCGTGGCTTCGATCTCTGACTCTTCTGTCTACATATCTGTGTCCTTGAGCGAGACACTTAACCCCCAAACTGCTCCCTGGTGACTTTGTTCAGCAGCCCACTGCTCCCTTACAGGATGGGTCAAATGCAGAGGACAAATTTCATCTATGCACTTTCATATAAGTGACAATAAAGGCTGTTTAATATCACAGCTCGTTTCACAGCCTTGTCGCTCAATACTGGACCCATTCCTGAAATTGTCCCCCCCCATCAGTCATTTTGACACAAAAACATGGGAAAACAGGGACCAGGGTTGAAAAGTACCGTACCCTTTATCAGACACTTGAGATAAAAGAAAAACATGAAAAGACTTCATAGTTCTGATATTATTTACTGAGTGAGCAAATATTCTGAAGATACTGGGGTTTGTTAGTCATATACTGTATAACGAGTATACATTCAGTAGTGTTAAGCAGTGAGCTTGATATTATACAGTACATGCTGCTACGCTATGCTACTTCTCTCAGTCTTTGTAAAAGTGAGAGGCTTATTGTGCCGCACAGTGACAGACTTTATCTGTACAGGCCTGGGATGCAGCACTATCCCAACTGTTAAATTATACAAGACAGCATGCTTTGTCACAGGTTGGCATAGTGATTGTGTGATATTTACAAAGTAAAACAGCTACTTTTGTTTTTTTACAAATATATATACAAATAGACATTTGTAGCTTCCAATATTTACATCACATTACGTTTTATGACTATTCATTTTTTGCAAAAGGTTATTTAGTCTTTCCAGGAATACTGTAATATTTTTAAGTGAGTATGCTTCACATGGTGGACAGCCAACCTGAAATTCAAGAGACAGTAAAATATATTGTTAAAGATGTGTTTTTTTTAAAAGCAAATATAAAGTTGATAAAGCAGAGAGGTTTTGTGTGATGTAATATGTTGACAGTGACATTCTCACTTAACAGTGGTTATGTGAGAATGAAAGGTAGTTAAACAGTTCAGGAGGATTTGGTTAAGAGGACTTACAGGAGTCGCTGCAGGCAGGTTGTCATTGAAATCAAAGATGCAATTTGCTTTGTGATCAAATATTTCTTCTTCAGTGATGACCATCATCAACTCCAAAATGTAACATCTGAGCGACATCAAGTTACATTTCTCCTAGGAGAGTGAGAGATGCCTCAGTATGGACACATACAGTTGCAGATGTATTATATATAATATATATTATTAAAGGTTATAAAGAAGTTTTGCATGTTTTTGTTTGTTTGCTGTGTTAAACACCAACAGCATTACTGGCAGCAGGATGGTGTGTGTGTGTGTGTGTGTGTGTGTGTGTGTGTTTTACTCAATGAATTATTAAGGTGATTAACAAGAATGGAGCAGCTACTCATTACTGAGTCCTTTTTTGAAATTTGAAATTGTGATCACGAGGGATTGTTTGCAAAATAACTCAAACAGTCATGGACGGATTTTGACGGATTTTTTCAGGGTTGGTCAGAAGTGGTCTAACTTAAAAGTGATTAATTTTTGGTGGTTGTCAGATCTGATTCAAGGTCATCAAGGTCAAATTAAAGGTCACGCCATAGTAATGTGTGGGAGATTTCGCATATTTCACTCCAGGGTGTACAATTTTCAGCCATACGTCACCTAATTCGATATATAAACTAATATATGAATCCAGAAGTCACCCATTCAATTTGGTCAAGATCAGTAACAGGTCATGATCACCAAGGTCAAATATGCATTTTTAACCAGAACTTTATGTCGGAAGGAGCTAGAGCAATGCAACTGGTGTCAAAATATCAGGAAAAGAATTCTCAATTTAGACATTCTTATAGTCAAATATTAATATTTTCCTCAATAATTGCAAAAATCTGTGCATAGAGGACGTAACTGCGGCTCGGAAACCAACACATTCACTCTTAGGCGTTGTGGGCTTGCAGGAGTATACGCTCTCTCAGAATGCTGACTTGGCGGAGCTCTGCGCTCTCTGACTGCTTTTGTAGTTCATTTTAGGGGGGGTTTGGGTTTTTTGAGATGTGGTCTTTACCTTTTGATGAACAGCCTATTTCAGTTTAATGGTTGTTTGCAATATTGCTTGCTGAATTTTTCTTTTGTCTCACACCCAATTCTTTTTTTTTTACATTTTGAAGCACTACTTAGAACCTTCTTAAGATCCAACAGTGTAAAAAGGAAATTCTTGCAGTTTTTCAACTGGTCCTAAACTTTTGATCAGGGGTGTAGATGTATGTACTGTAACCTGAATACATGTTAACCCAATGCAGCATGTCTGTGACAGGCTACATAGATAATATGTTCGTTGGGTCAGTGTATTTTTGGTTTCGGTCCTTTTCATTTGTAGAGAATAAGAAAGTTAGTGCGTTAGAAAGCAGTATAACACTACTCTTATCCTCAGTTTAGTTTACGTTCGTCATTGAGTCATGTGTGATGACCTGCTGGAACTGAAATCCAAACTGACACTTTTACAACTTACTTCAACTTCATTAGCTGATGGAGCATACAGCATAGCATCAGATCTCTGAAAAAAGGAAGGACATTAAAAAACACAAACAATAGAATTAGACACATTTTAAATCATGTTTTCTATTATTAAACAAAAAGGTAACTGTTGACTTAAAAAGGAGAATAAACTTGTAATGGTTTCTACAGCTGGTATAAAACAAAATGCTCTCAAATGCTTAAAATGATCACAAGTGATAAAAATATAAACCTAATCAGATTTACTTTTATTTGATACCTTCTCTCACCTCAATGTTGTTTTTCAGTCTTAAAGCGTCCAAACAGTTCTGTAGGTGTACTGTATCAGAGGCAGCACATGTGGACGTACTCATGAAGCTTTAAGACAATGAAGAGATCATTTTATGTCCTTTAAACAAAGACTGTGAAAGTAAACAGGCGTTTATATTTTTCTGACCCACTGTTTGTTTGTTTTTTTATTTACTGAGCCATGAGTTTCATCTTTCAGACAGATACTGTCACTTCCCCACATTAACGCAGAGTGATATCAAGTTATACAGGAAAGAGCTGTACATCACATGCTCAATGCAACTATAATTGTAGATAAATAATCTCTTCTTGTTTTGTCATGAATTATATCGAATGTCTGCGTTAACTTGTGTTGAATTTGATTAGTTTGTGTTTCCATCTACATTACTGATCATTTCCTCTGTTGGTTAGAAATATTATAACCAATAATTTACGTTCGGACAAACAAGTCACATACCGTATGCCTACCTCAGAACTAAGAAACCAAGCCAGACCTGAGTTTTGTGACTCTCTCTGGACAGGTTACAGGTCAGCTGGATCTGGACACCTTTCTAGAAACAACACAAGGAAAAAGCAGTATGTCATCCTTCATGCTTTGTTGTCAAGCTTGATTGAAAAGAGGTGATAAGCAAGATGAGTTTTACCTTGATGCTACATATTCAAGAAGTTTATAGCTATCAATATGATAAAAATATTTTTTAAAAAAATCAAGCCGTTTATTTTGGTCAAACATGCACACAAAGAGCCAAAGCAACAGAAGGCTGCTGGTCTTTTCTTGGCCTCAACATCACCGCTCATATAAATCACACACTATCTTTATGAATTTATCTGAACATTTTAATAACGTAGTTTCATGTGCTATAATGTTAATACATGTTCACATTATTTGTTGTGTTTTATTCTACTGTTAAAGAAGTTCCAGACTACACTGATGAAGAAAGTAGCTGCATATTTATAGAATCATCAGAAACACAAGTGGAGCTGCTAAGGCACCTGTTGAGTTAACACTGATCATTTGGCAGCTCTGTGGTTGTTTTGCTTCTCTTTGTGGTAATTTTGCTCCTCTTTTTGGTTGTTTGCATTTGATTTTGCCACTTTTTGTGTTCATTTTGCATCATTTTATGGTTGTTCTGCATCTCTTTGAGGACATTTTGTTCTCTTTGTGGTTATTTTGCAGCCCTTTGATTGACTTATAAATAAGAAATATTAACAGTTTCTGGTCCAGGTCTTATATCTGATATGTCAGTTCAGTGATCTATCCATGAAACTAATGAAACGTTGAGTACTAACCTCCCATCTGATTCAACCAGAGTCACCTCACATGTTGTGACTAAGTTTAAAACATACAAATATTGTTTTTTTTTTCCCTGCAGTGACAGTCATCAGTCTACAGCTTGAACGGTGTTCGTTTGGGTGGTGTGTACGTGTCTGTTCAGAGTTCATAGCAGAGAAACTATTGGTAGCTTTGCAGTTGTGTTTTACTACATTTAGCCACAGAACGGGCTTAAAGTGTCTCACAATTTTACTTTTACTGAACACAACGGATGGGTGTGTCCTCCACTTTGGTTACGTAACACCTTATGCAACACAGAAAGGGAAAAAACAAAACTTGTTGATTATAAATTATAAAACGCAGAGCTGCAACTAACAGTTTATTTCATCATTGATTAATGAAGGGACCCATCATTTAGTTTGTAAAATGTTTGAAAATAGTAAAAACATATCCATCAAAGTTTTGCCCAAACTGACATCTTGCCGTTTATTTTTCCACTGGGCCTAAATCAGGACAAAAGACTTAATCTTAAAAAAAATGTTTATATAAAAGTGACTCTCTATTGCCAAAGGAGGTCACACAGCTGATGAAAGTATTGCAGTATTTATATATTTGCAGTATTAAAAATGGATGTCTGTGGTGACATTTTTCTATTGTTCACAAACAAAAGATGGAACCATCTACTTTATTTCTAAGTGCATGCATCAACAAAAAGACGTCGGACCTCTAAACTTTGAGCACGACTCCATTGTTTTCACTCAGGTCTGACCTCTTACAGATTTCCATTTGTTGTTTTTGCTTAAGTCACTTCAGCACCACAGAACTGAAGCACGTACTGTCCGCCATTTGTAACATCGAGGACTGTGCAATGTTTAACACAAAGTGGTAAATCTGGGATCCTGTGACGAGCAGACAGAGGAGGAACTTATTTTTACTTACTGCACCTTTCAGAGTGGCCTTTTATTGTGGGCAGACTAAGGCACACCTGTGCACTAATCATGGTGTCTAATCAGCATCTTGAAATGGCACACCTGTGAGGTGGGATGGATTATCTCAGCAAAGGAGAAGTGCTCACGATCACAGATTTAGACTGGTTTGTGAACAATATTTGACAGAAGTGGTGATATTTTGTATGTGGAAAATGTTTTAGATCTTTGAGTTCATCTCATAAAAAATGGGAGCAAAAACAAAAGTCTTGCGTTTATATTTTTGTTGAGTGTACATATACTATATAATACCATGTATTCTTTTAGATTAAACTATCAAAAGTACACACATTCGTATGAATTTGCTCCATTTTGACAAGCTAAAATCTATTTGTTTCTGTTAGTTAATGATAATAACCATTATTGTTATTCATTATAATCTGACAAAACAATCTCTAAATTATACAATCTATATTATTGAAGATTGTCTGATAATAAAATAATCCTGTGTCTAATCTAGACACAGAGACAGCCAGCAGGTTCTTACTTATCATCACTGATCACTTGGATGTTTTTTCTTCTCTGTGCAGAAAGATGTTTGTACAGTTTGGTTCAATTCCCGGGCTCGGGGCCTTTCTGTGTGGAGTTTGCATGTTCTGGAGCCTATCCCTACTGTCCTAGGGCAGAAGGCAGGGTACACCACACAGGACACAAAGAGACAGACAACCACTCACACTCACATTCACAGTTCAGTTTAAATTAGCCAATGCATGTTTTTGGATGGTGGACCCGGAGAGAACATGCAAACTCCAGGGATTCGAACCCGGTACCTTCTTGCTGTGAGGCGACAGTGCTAACCACTACACCACCGTGCTGTCCCGGTTGAGGCCTAGAGAGGTGCAAAACAAGTACAGTCCATTTACAATAAAACTTGACTCAAGTTGTCACTACCACTTTAGCTTTGATGTTTTAAGTAGATTTTGCTGATAATGCTAATGTATTTTTGCTCAGATTGGATTGTGACTGTTTGCCTTATAACTTAATATAATACTAGCCTGTATTTATACTTTACTGATAACTGATAATAGGCGACTAAACTCTGTGACACTGACCACAACAAAGCAAACATATAGGTTAATAAACAGCAGGTAAATTGCTGATGTGCACGTGCCTCCTGATCATTCTCCCCCACGTCTAACAGCTGGCCAGATGTTCCTTTACTGTAGTTTAGCCAAGCATACACAAGTGTCATGTTGCAGCCATTTAAATCCTCCAAACAGAAGGAGGCGCTTTTTGAACCAGATCACGTCCTTCCCATCAACTGAAAGCGAAAGTAAACCAGTGAGTGTACTGGTGTTTGGTTTGGTTTCAACCACACAGCAGATATAGTCGGTGAACCGGGCTCCACAGCTCCTGTTGACGCACGTGCTTCACTAGAGTCGATCATTACGCACCAAGTATTTCCTGCCGCTGCGAACTTTAATAACCTTCAGCCCTTATAAATGAAAACTTGTACTACGAGTCCAAACCTGAGGTGAAGTTGGGCTACAGGTTGGCCACACGCAAACACACACACACACACACACACACACACACACTCAGAGAGTCGGCTCACCTCGCTCTGCGCTCTGGACACTCTCTGGACGTGGATCACCGGGGTTGCCGTCGTGAAGTCTGTCATCTGCGCAGCGGCAGAGGTGTCTCTCCTACCCAGCGGAGCAGCAAAACAACATCACATTTTTGCATTTCTTTTGTCTCATAGTCCGAGTTCAGTATTATCAATGCTTGAGGCGAGCGTGAGGGCGGTCCAGATCCTCCTGAAACCGACTCCACACACACGCCCTGCTGGTATAATGTTCACTCCTCCTTTGATTCGTCACGTTGTTACTCACCACTGCGTGTCTGGGCAGCTGTTTACGGATGTTGTAATTGCACAGATTAACAGTTAAATCTGTATCACTCATTTGAAAATGATCACTCACTCACAAAGTATTTTTTTAATTATTCAATGGCATGTTTAACAAAAAGGAGTCTCCAAAAATGCAGCTGATTACAGGGAAAGTAACGTTTGGACAACTATACCCAATCAATTGCCACAATAAATGCAGATAATTCCTCAGCATAACAAGCACAATCCTCTGTGCAGTGGAAAAGGTCAAAGTTATGATGTAAGTATCATGTCCCAGTAGTAACCTGAGGCTCCTGGGTATCCTCTTAAAAGCCATCTGCCATCAACTGACAAAAATAACATATCTTCATCAGATGACATGATATCTTAAAAAATAATTGTAATTGCTCACCACAACATATATGTACATCATTGTTATCTAGGAGATTCTTGTGTTTCTATGTTGAGGAACGTTCAGAAAATGTAAACTCTGATAAGGTTTCCTGTCTTGTGGAGAGGCCCTGTCAAGCTTCTAACCCTCCCGCTGCATTAATCAAACCCTGAATGTAACGGCAAAGGGGTGGTATGGAAACCTCAAATTCTTTCGACTGCCTGGTCAGATTCATAATCTTGTTTACGTATTTTTAAAAAACAGTTAGTTTTGACCACTCTGCTAGTTCGTGTGTACATAAACCTGTATTCCTCAAGCACCAAGCTTTACCCAACTACGTGACTGAATTGTTATTTTAAATCCTGATTAATTCTTGCATTGTAACAAGTGAACATCTGCCAAAGTTCATTTGGATCTATGGGACTGTCCAGTCTGTCTTAGCTCAGGCAGCCCTGTCCAGTTTCAGACCAGCCAAGGAATCAGCAGCCTTTTCCTCTTCACCTTCTTCTTCCTCTTCATCCTCTTCCTCCTCCTCATCGTCCTCCTCCTCATCGTCCTCATCTTCCTCATAGTCATCATCCTCTCCATTGTCATCCTGTTGGCTGCCTCCAGATGCTAGGTTCTTCCAGTAGGAGTCGTAGCCCGACGCCCCGTCATAATAATCATCGTCATCATCAGCGCCAGCCTGGCGGCCAAATTTCAACGTACGAGCTGCAGAAGGAAAATTGGAAAAAAAAAACAAAAAAAAAACCAATACTCTTTATTGATCCCAGTTTTTGATATCACAGTGGAAAACTGACATAACATTGATGGTATCAAATTTAAGTTTTTTTTATGGGAAGATAAAGAGCAGTGTGTGTCGACTCGCTGTTGGAGAGAAGATAGTATGTATTATTTCTATTTCTATATGTAAAGTTGGCTTTAGAATCACCCCAGTTTGAGCCTCCCATGCAAAGCATTACAGTGAAAGTCTGTTTTCTTGGAAAACAACATTTACCAGGGGTAGAAAAGATATTTCTAGAATCCTGAAAGAAACTTCAAACCACTGCTCCATAAATAACGATTGTTAACCCACCATAACCATCTGGAAATAACATTCCTTATTATCTCAACACAAGAAAAATATAAACATAAAACTTCAATTGGTTGATTGTGCCTTTTGTGTCTTTTAGCAAATTAATTACACTCCAAATCCATCCTAACTGCAGTACTGCAATTTTGTATTTGACGCAGTCACACTGGAACAATTAAAACATGGCTGGTCAGATGCACCTCTCATAATTATTGCTGTAAATGTGTTCATATCACATTATACCATATTTGGAGAAAAAAAGTCAAATATAAAGGTGAAATGAGGAGGAACAGGAGCCAACAATTTAGTTTAACGCACAATGTGCAAAGTGGACAAACTCAACTCTAACATTCAGAACCTTTACTGGAACTAAAAGTTCACTTCTCAAAAATGTCCCTCTTTCTGTTTCGTTTCTCAATTGACGATTCAGCAGGAAGTTGAGGCTGCTGGAACTTCCTTTACTGGAGAAAACAACTTGGCACTCACTGGACATGCTGAGGTCTTTGGTCTCCTGCGTCTCGTGACCACACTTGGGACAGGGTGGTGCTTTGCCTTTCTCCTGTTTGAAGACCTTACTCTTGGAGTGGTCGTCACAGTAACAAGCCTGAGAAGACAACAGTTGATTAATGTTTAAATCATCACATGGAAATGTTGGCAGCACACACATTTTGATATTTAGTGTAAATTCTGGTTGTAATATGAGAATGAAATGACCAATGACCACTCACGCATATTTAGACAAGAAATGCAACTCACCCACATCTACTTAAAGCAACATATTCTCGCCCTCCTTTTCTCCCGCCTCAACTATAGAGCTTCCCACCAGCTTATCCCTACTGTCTTTTCTCCTCTTGTACAGTTTGATAAAGTTTGTCTGAACATTTTGCATCAATGTTTAAGACAAAAGTGACCAGACAGTGTTCTTGAATGATAATTCACTTTAAAGGGAAGGTGGATTTCTTATCTGGATGTGGAAAGTATCATTTCTAAACATCAGCCTACGGTAAAAGACAAAAGGACTAAATCCACTGTTCTCATTCCGTGTGAAATGTTACCGCTGCTTAAGTTCTGATAAACCAGCCAAAAAAAATGGTAAAATATGTGGCTGCTCGATTTGCTTCACTCCAGGGTTATAAGAAGCTGCTGGAAATATTTTTAGTGAACTAAATAAAAACTTTTCTACATTAAGTCCATTCCAACATATTAAGTGGCTGGCTCATGTGAAACCAAAAACGTGAACTTTTCTTTTGATGAAACAGCTGTGCATGTATTTTGATACGATCGACATTTAAACTTGTTTCTTTTATTTTACAGCTTCTCACTCTATGGTGTGAAAAGTGCCATGTAAACCTAAATATTTACACACTGGTCATTTAGCTGAGCTAGGTGTGTCTCTACTCTGGGTTTCGCCTGGCACTTCTGCATTTCGTAGATAAAGCAGCAACGTGATAACCCAGCCTCAGCCTCATTCGGGGGTCCAGTTTTATCCGATTCGAGGCCTCTCTGCGGTTTAGTAGAGTGTTTCTTGTTTTAATCATAAGTTTCGATTACACATTTTCTGAATTCCCTTTCATATGGCAAATTAAAAACAAATGAAATTGAGAATTCAACTATCAGTTCAGAGATGTGGGTTGTTCTTTGTCATGGATACAATTTAGGATGTGAGCTGATAAGATGGGTGTAGTTGAAAACATAAAAATGTTTGGTGTAGCCTAAAGGTGTACCCTCACCTTACAGCGCAGGCAGGAGTGCTGTCCCAGTCTATTACAGGAAACACCTAAAATGGGATGTGAGGAAAGCAAAACAATGACATTCCCTCAGGATATGATTTTCTGCAATGCATAAGATACACGTCACTTACGTACACTCCATTAACCACAATGAATGAAACTGTGAAAGTAAAACCAGATGACTCACATTTGTATGTTTCAGCTTGAAGGACTTGGCAGCTCGCCTGGTGCTCAAATTGATCATCCTCACACAAGAAGTTTTGACAGAAGGAACAGCGGAAGATTCTTCCTCCTGTTCAGGAAGTTAAAACAGACAGAGTTGACCTTTCGCATGACATTGATGTGACCGGTTGAATATCGAACACAGATGGTGGTGGTTGCGGCTCGTACCATGATCCAAAACAGCACGATCACACTCGATGCAGTCTGCATCAGTCAGAGGACACATACAGGCATGAGTGCTCAGACATTTCCTGCCATGGCACACCCAGGCTTCGCAGAAGTCACATACCGCCCCCTTATAATCAAGAAGACGATTACAATAGAAAAAAGTACAATACTGTAATTAAGTTGCCCTGAGAATAAAAACAATGTACTGTATTGCAGGTTATTTTAAACCCTTCTGTAATTATTATGTAATTAAATTTGCTCAAAGTGTGCAATCAATCACAACGTTTTGCATGTTATCATATACACTGTAATGAATAATGTCTCCACAAACTTGATACCAAAGATACTACCAATAGCTCTTTGATGTACCTACTTCTTACATCATTGCAGCAACCAAATGTCCCCAAAAAGGATTGAAAAGTATGAATGGGTCAAAGCACAAAGAGGCGTTCTTCTTGCTGTGTGATTATTTCAGTTCAGAAATGTTGCTAACTTACCACCATGGCCATTCCAGTGGTGTGGATCCCTGGATGTTTGATGACACAATCTGATGACTTCATGCACTTGGTTTTGCCTGACAACACAAGCATTGTGTACTGAATCATTTATTATATGTAATATATTAACACATCACAACCTATTTTAATCTACTTTACTTTCAGACTATTATTACATCCACATATCGATAGGAAGATAGATACTGCATTAATCCCAAGGGAAATTAAATAAATAGCATTATAATATAAGAACAGTAATATAGTGGATGAAAGGCACTACACTGTTTTGACATATGAGAATCATCTTTCTTGTTGTGACAATCCTACTCTGCCAGTGAAAACAGTTGTATAATATGTTCTGTGGCTCCAAGTTTGAGAAAATTTCCCCCGAATAGTGTAATGAAACTTGGGCTCAAGGCCTCATGGCTTCATATCTGTTAGGGAGGGTCTAACAAAAGTCAGGATACAGGATGAATAGTGGAGTTTTTGTTTAGCTTGACCTGTTCATAGTCACTGAAAAACAAAATATCCCTCTGCTGCACCATGATGTACCTGTCCTGCATCTGAACCTCCACAGCAGGGAACCACACCAATGCACTGGTCCCTTCATTATGACATAAGCTGATCCTGTAGATCATCCAGATGATGTAAATAGTACCCAGAGCACAAAACCCTTACCCTGTTTACTCTTGAAGTATTCTGTTTTAGTAACAGTGATTCATGTTGTGTTTCTAGAGATGTGTGGATGATCTTAATGCTGGGAGCCGCAGACAGGATGTAATGTAACCACACAGTGCAGTTCACTCACCACACTGAGCGCAGACAGGCAGCTTCTGCACTGCATTACAGAAGTAGCAGAAAGCTCTGTTCTTCTGTTTCCTGTCAGGTGACATAACAAGGAGAGGAAAATGTTCAAATAGTATTGAAATGTTAACCAGTGATACTTGTACTTATAAATGTGATATGATACAGTCACTTACCTCTGACATTTGTCACAGTCCTACACAAACAGAAGATAAATATTATAAGAAACGGTGCTTTGGACACTGAGTGTTGTCATTATGTGAGCTAATGCTACAGTAGCTACATACCATGTTGGCGTTACACGGGTGTTTGGCCACATCCACGACATCCCGGTTGGCTCTGTTCTGTTTCTCTCGCTCTTTACGACTCTCAGCCTTTTTCCGGGCACCGGTTTTCTTTTTGGGCATTTCTGGTTCAACTGGCTGTTTCCAAAAGAGCTACTGTCTGGTTTGTCGGCTGCTTCCCTGCAAAAACAAAGGACATTAGTTAGCTAAGTGCTGTTACGGGCAGCGTAACGTGAACTAGCTAGTTATATGTATACAATTAAGCCTTTAAAGTTACTTTGCTTTATTTGACATCTGTTAACAACAAACACAACAAGACAGAGTCGAGAAGGCGATGCTAGGCCGCTAACGTATGCTACCCATTATGAGCTAAAACACTGATGACTGTTTAGTTTATAACATGTTTGTTAATGTTGGCTAAGCTCGCAGCCGGCGGAGACACGTAGAAACACATGGTGACGTTAATTAAATGTGTTTTTCTTTAGTTATAGAGGTTTCTGTATAATATTTAGGATGTCTAGTTGTTAGATTAATGTTCTGTAATAATGAGTCTAAATGTCACTTCAAATGTAAGCGTCTGTTTTGTGATGTTTTACCGAGACGATCAGCACTCCGGACTTCTTGTAGGTTCGGTCTCAAAATGTGTCCGGGCTGAAACAAATGTTCCTACTTTGGTTCCATGCTCCCTAAGTACAATAAGTTAAATTTGCTCTCGTTTAGTTATTTGCACGTTTAAAGTAAAAGTTTAGTGGGTGTTTCACTTACAACTTTAAAAATAATCTCATTAAAGACCTTAAGAAAAACAGTTAATAGTTAATACATAGATTAAGATTCAACTCGATCGTCATTGACCACAGTGCTAAGACAAGCAAACACCGTTTATCATCAAACCAGAGTAAAAGTAGACATAGTATACAGTATTAAATCATCATTTAACAACATAAGTGAATAATACGATAATTCATTGACTGATCATTTAACTTGATATAGCCGATCAATGAATGGATTTACTATAGATCTATTTATTCCAGGTAGAATTCCTTGCTAAACAAAGAATAACAACAAAAGATGAGTCTATAATGAATGACAAAATGAGATGATAAACCATTCTGGAGTTGAAACTGTCAGGCTCATATTGCTTTGGCAGTGGATTGAATGATTTCTGACTGTTTAGTTTCTGCACATGCCATGGGGCACCTTGACCACGCCCAGGTCACGTGTTGATGAGCGGTGAGCCAATCCTGAGCGAGGACGGTGAACAGCTGACGGTGAACAACAACACACACACACACGCACACAGTGTCGCTTTCTCCTGCAGGTGGTGGTGTGTGGTGGAGTCTGCTCCTCGTCTATGAGGGTTCAGGTCTGGCTCTTACGCGACGTTTATGTCTTTTGGTGCCTCCTATAAAAAGAGGGACGTGGTGCGAGCTTTCCGGTGAGGAGGAGACTCGGTCCGTCCATCCCGAACCAGCTGCACAATGGCACCGTCCCTCATCCGAGCCTGCCGCAGTCTGGCTCTCTCCACCTGGCTGCTGTCTTTTTGTTTCGTGCACCTGCTGTGCCTGGACTTCACGGTTGCAGAGAAAGAGGAGTGGTACACCGCTTTTGTAAACATCTCCTATCTGGACCCCGTCACCTTGGAGGTCAAGACGGAGAAAACCGAGTGCGGTCGCTATGGCGAGCAATCACCCAAAAAAGAAGCCAGAGGTCTGGTCCTGGTGCCGTCCACCCTGCAGGACAGACAGGCGTGCGACCCTAACGTGAGGTTCCCTCCCGTCCCTCACAACACCGCCTGGGTGGCGCTGGTGGCTGCAGGCAATTGTACATACCGAGAGAAGATCCGTAACGTAGCAAACTACAACGCCTCTGCAGTTGTCATATACAATGTGGGCTCCAGCGGGGCCAACGACACCATAACTATGCCCCATCCAGGTGAGAGACAACCATGACTCCTGTTAAGTTGTGTGATGGAGGGTTAAAGGGTTCACAAGTCATTAATTAGTTCGGCACCTCTGACCAAGATTAATGGGTTTCATTTCCCCTACTGAAGTCCCAGAGCAGCTTCTGTGTCTGTGTAATCAATAATCAGTAATCACTTTCATGTAAAGTAGAAACGAGTCCAGATCCTCAAGCAGAGTGACTGATCATCACCTGATCTGCTGTTTTTTTTAACTGTCTGCAAGTCTCAAGTCTTTAATGTCATGATACATCACCTTTTTGGTTTTGTATCTGAGTAAGGAAAGACATATCTCACTTAAAACTCCAAAACGTTGGTAGAAATCTGATAAAAGATTACATATCTGATGAACAGCAGTTGATACTTGACAGCATTCAATAATCAGTGCCCTCTCAAACACACACCTTTGCAGTTGTCTCTCCTAGATTTTAAATTTCTATGCATGCACTGCATCTAAACATAGTGAAATCAACTTTATGCATTCTTAATCGACAAAAACAAAGCAAGAAAAATCACTGAAACTTCTTGTGGATGAGAGGAAAAAAGAGCACAAAACACAGAGACAGTAGTATGAAAGAGTAGTAAGAAAAATGCTCAGCATGACAACACATATGACAGAGCTGAAGAACACACAAACAATACACCACCAAAGCAAATATGAAATTAACTGAAATGTTAATAACAAAGTAAACAACGCATCTAAGAACCCAGACCTCAGATCAGGTTTTTCTATGGAAAGCCCCAATTGTTTTCCCTGTTGTCTGGAGGCAGTGCAGGCCAGTAATGAGACAAATACTTGGCTTAGTTTAGAGTAACTTGAAGGCTCATAAACAGGTTTTTAACTGTCACAGAGGATTACTCTTCAAATGAAGATAAAAGTATGCACTGTGCACAGGCCTGTTACTGTGAACACTGTTATCTTCTATTTTTGTCTTGTTACCATCATGCTGATAAGATAGATAGATATACTTTTTTCATCTTACAGAGAAATTCACAGAAACATAAGATCTGAACTGACAAAAATGATTATTCCCTGAGTCCCCTTGATTTACTACTGGGTTACTATGAGCACAGCAGGCAGTAGAGAATGTAATTATTAGTTCATAATATTATTATGCTATATTATATTTACATTTAATATTCTCACAATAAAAGACGAGGTAGTAAACCACAGAGACATATCTAGTAAAGATGCAAACACAACATTGTCTATCAGGTATCAGTACCCCTTGCTCTTATGACACCATATTAAGATGTTAAAGATGTCAGACATAAATAACCACTTGCCAGTAACTCTCTTGTGTTAATGAACAATATGATGCCTCATTGATTGCCTTGGGGATTTTCCTGTTGGTTCAATGATCCTGGGAGTAACAGATAAACAGTTTTTGTCCAACAAAAGCAAGTTTTCCTGGTCCTATGGTGCGCTCCCATCGCAAGATGGTCTTTAGTTTCTACTTGACTTCCACTTGACATATTTCCACTGGAAATGGGTTCTCAGGCAGCTTGTTGCTAGTTTTCATAAAGGTGTGGCTGGCCAGACCACTGCTCCAGACAACAACACAATGCTGTCGAACAAAAGGATTTGTGCAGAGATAGATGTTCAGATAAACAGGGCTCAACACCTGATGACATTTTTGGTCTGATTGATTTGGATAAGCTTTCAACTAAAAGGTCCTTTTGTGTGGAAGTGTCTGCGGCACCTGTCATGACAAGCAGATGATTTGAATTCCATGCAAAACCTCTTAAGCTTTTAATCAAATTAGAGACCAAGGCAAAACTAAAAAGATAGTGAATGTTGGATTTCACCAGGTGTCCAGATGCACAATTACACATGAAATTGAAAATCAGGCTGTCCCTGCTGCAAGCCATGACATAAATATAAACTGAGGGACAGAAATGGCAGCCAGGAGAGGTGTGATGACAAAGCTTTTAGAGAGAAGGAGGCTAACAGAGTACAGTGATAAAGGGACAGGTCTTAATGTGTAGACTGAATATCCAGAGCCAACACAGCTGGGCTGTAAAATCCACAGTTGCCAGAAGCAGAAACCTCTCAAGGCTTGGCTTTATGTAACCCTTCCAGTCATCATACTGCCAGGCCAGACACTGTGGCTTCATCAACTCTGAAGGATTGGTGGTCATTTTCCTGTTAAAGCTGTATAGGTTAAAGGAAATATATTTATACACTTTCTTGGAGAATTAGACAGGAGGCTTGATACCACTATGAAAAAGATATAGCTGAAGTCAGCAGTGCATTAGCATATAAGGGAAACGGCTAACCTGGCCAAAAACCAAAGTGTACAAAGCATTTATGGGCAGCTATACAGTCCTGAGTATTTCTTTCTGCCTTAAAGCAGTAACTTCTCTGCTGGTTGCCTGGCAACTGCTCAGCACCAAATAATATACTGCGACATACAGTTACACCCTCTTAAAACCACTGTTTTTAACGTATACACTTGAATTATTGTGTTGATTTATTCCCTGCCTTGATATTGATTTTTGTTACGGTTGGACAGAGCCAGACTAGCTCTTTGCCCTTATTTCAATTCTCTATGCTAAGCTAAGTTAACCACCTGTTGGATTCAGTGTCTTGTTTAACATATGAAAGTGGTATCATTTAACTTGTGGTAAGAAAACATATTTCTCAAAATGTCTGACTGTTCCTTCAGTGACAGACTTTGCATAACTATAACTAAGCATCCACCAGTTAATTCTGTGGTAATCTGTGCCCCAATGTTATCCTCATTGCTTCCACATTGTGGCCCAGTTGGTCTAAAAACACAGATCAAGTTCAGTCACAGTCTCAGACTGCCCTCCTGTTTTAGAAGCAGCTATTTTTATCCGCTCTGACTGCGTCACAGTGAGCAGAAGAAGGAGATAAGAGTCAAGGCTTAAGGAAATCTTTCATGCCGTGTTATGCCTCTCCTTATTTCTGCTGGCTGTGAAACTGAAGAAGGCCACACAGGCAAGCCCACAGAGTCTAGAAGCAACAGTTTTAATGTAAAAAGCAAATAAAATGTAAAACAATATAGTTCATATTGAGTTTATAGGCAATTGTTACATCACAGTGATTTGCCCTCTGCACCATATAGCTATGCTTACTAAAACCATAAACCTGCAGGCCTGGAGTGTGTTTGAGGTTACATACACATAAGGGTCTTGAGAGTTTTCTTCTATTATTTGTTTTAATCCTATCTTAAAACTTTCATTTTAGAAACTGTGAACATATCTTCCAACCACGTTTACCTTTTTTATGTCCGTGAAGAAAAGCAAAACTGGAGAGGAGAAGTGTGACAGCCAGTGGTGCCAGAGTCTGAATACACAGTGGTGTTCAGCAGCATATTACCATCTGTTTGCTATCCAAACACGCACTTTTGTTTTCTCTGTCATTGTTTGTCTCAGGATTTGCTTTAGTGGCTCTAACATCCATATACTCATTTTAAGGTAGCAGCCACTGTAAAACAAGGATGGCAACCAGCTGGATTAGTGTGTGGGTCTGAATCTTGCATTTTTTGCAGACGATGGTATACCAAATTATTCTATCATTCCAAAGATGTAAATGTTATTTTTGTAGCCATGACTCTTGCACCTGCATGAAAGAAAAGCAGTTGAAAATGTTCTGACTTTTCAGTCCCTGTCATATAAAATGCAGCAGCTGTGCAGATTTTACAAACGACCTGTTACATAAAGGGATTTATGCACATGACAGAAATAATGCATTGCAGCTACATCCTGAAACTGAAGCATATCTGTTTGGATTCAAAGTCTTTAACTCCTTAGGAAAACACAAAACACCATATCTTTCTGTATTGCCTTTGTGGCAGAATTACCACAGAATGTCATTTTAAAATAGCTCTGTGCAGATCTCTGAGGATTTGTCTATGTTTCTGGCAGGCAGCACAGATGCTGACGGCAGGTTGAATAAAGCTACTGATAGAGGAACTAAAGCACCACAGGGAGCCACTGCAACCCCATGCAGTCACAGTCATAAACAGGCAGCAGCAGGGATATGATGTAACAGTACTCAGTCTGCTGATCCTGGAATCATCAACCTGTCGCTGTATGCTGAGAGAGTAGAGGCTTGGTATTCCCTTATTGTGTCTAGGAGGTACTGAGTTATGTCTCATGTGTTGTTCCCTTATTACAGACAACTTCAGACGGACGGAATAGAGCCTGATACTGCTGATCTGTTACATAACAGAAGGCAACTTTTTTTTATCTTCAATGCAAACTGTCCAATAAAGGCAAAACTGTCAAATTAACTATCTTTAGCGCTGTGTTATTCCCAAATCTTTTTTTTAAATGTGTGTGAAATTGATTATTGATCAACAGAGGATTAATGGCCGGCAACTGCAATATTTTTTTCTTCGTTTTTGAAGACATGTCATTTCATCATTTGTAATTTGAGTGTAATAGTAGAGTTTAAACTGATCTCCGGGTATTAAAACTCCTATTAAAATAGGACTGTCTCATGTGGAGGCGATGGACTTAATTCATCTACTAAACTGGTACTTCCTGTGTGTGCAGGTACAGGTGAAGTTGTGGCCATCATGATCCCAGAGCCTAAAGGTCGTGAGATTGTGGCCTTACTGGAGCAGCAAATCATGGTCACGCTGTACATCTCCATTGGAACCCGCAACCTGCAGAAGTACGTGAGCAGAACGTCAGTAGTGTTTGTCTCCATCTCCTTCATCGTCCTCATGATCATCTCCCTGGCCTGGCTTGTCTTCTACTACATCCAGCGGTTCCGCTACGCTAATGCACGAGACCGTAACCAGGTATGGCTGTGTGTGCTCTGTTTAGCTGATGTGTTACTGTCTGAGAGGGATACCGACTATGATCTCACTTTTGACATTGGCCCATACATTTTTCCATCTGGTCTCTAAGGCTTAAAAGAGAGGCCAAAATTAGCCTGACAGCTGGCCGAACAGAGATGTGGCGAACCAGGGAACCATCAACCATCTCAGCACTCTGGCCCTTTGAGTCTCTTTATTATGAATGGCTGTCTCTGACGTTCTTGTGATGCCTGCCTGCATTGACAATTCATCATTGTGTTTGTTATGATAGCAGCTGGTGCCGTGACAACCACTGTTTGCATTTTCTCTTTGAATTATGTTGATTTATGATATACTGAAGTCAGCCATAATGAACAAATCTGCTCTCAATTTATTTCCAAGGCAGCACAGTGTAAGGTAAAACTGTTAAAACGTGCTGTTTCATCACTTTTATGAAAATATATCCCAATGATACCTGATGCTACTCATTTTTTTAATTATTAAGGTACGGTCACACAATAGAAAATTAATATTTGCATCCCATTCACTCCCATTCTATGCAAGTGATGAGAAAAAAAAATGCTTCTGCTGCGGAAGCCATTTTTGGGTGGTTCACTGGTGGTGTTTTATACTGATGAGTGTCATTATCATATAGTCATAGATATTAGTGCTGCTTGTTTAAATTCCTTTCATCTATAACAATTATGTGTGGAGGTAATATTTAGCAGTCTGCAGCACAGTGATGCATGATGGTTGATCTGGTGGAATTGTGCACATGAACATACTGTAGGCTTGTGATGGCACAGTAAATCATTTTTTCAATGATTGAATGCTTTCAGCTGTATATCAACAGACTAATGAGATACCCGCACACTGCTGGGTCACTATTAAAGCCCTGCTGATCATGTCAGTGATAAAGTTTGTTATGTCCACAGAGACGTTTGGGCGATGCTGCCAAAAAGGCCATCAGTAAGCTGCAAGTACGCACCATTAAGAAAGGAGACAAGGTAACTGATGATCTCTGCACTGTATAGTACAGCTCACATAAACCTCAAAGCATTTTTGGTTGAACAAAGTTTTTGGCTAGTAAAATGTGTTTGTCTCCGTAGAGGTCATTATTTGAATGATGCTGTATGTATTTTATTTGAGCTATAGATATACAGGTATTATATAGGCAGGTAAATGCTTCTGAATTTCTTCCTGAAACTTTTAATTGTATTGTGTTTGTTATTATTATTATTATCTAAGAATTACTTTGTTGTGAGTTTTATTTCTTGCCTGTGTTTTGTGTTTTAGGAGACTGAGTCAGAGTTTGACAACTGTGCAGTGTGCATTGAAGGTTATAAGCCTAACGATGTTGTGAGGATATTACCATGCAGGTAAGCTTTGTGTGTTTGATCTTTCTTTAACAGACTATGACTTTAAAACAAGGTGTCTCCATTTGTTGTTTGCATAGCAAAGTGGAGGCAGCACGGTGGTGTAGTGGTTAGCACTGTCGCCTCACAGCAAGAAGGTACCGGGTTCGATTCCTGACCCGGGGCCTTTCTGTGTGGAGTTTGCATGTTCTCCCCGTGTCTGTGTGGGTTCTCTCCGGGTACTCCGGCTTCCTCCCACCATCCAAAAACATGCATGGGGATTCAGTTAATTGGCTAATTTAAATTGCCTGTAGGTGTGAATGTGAGTGTGAGTGGTTGTCTGTCTCTATGTGCCCTGTGATGAGGTGGAGACTTGTCCAGGGTGTACCCTGCCTTCCACCCTAAGACAGCTGGGATAGGCTCCAGCCCCCCCACGACCCTATGAGGATAAGCAGTAGAAAATGGATGGATGGATGATAGCAAAGTGGAGTCAGCACTTGCACCACAGCTACCAATATCGACACATTTCACTTAGCATGATTTAGCAGTCATTTGTTTTCAAATGTATTTATTTGTGCACTGTGTTCATGTTTGGTCAGGCATATCTTCCATAAGCACTGTGTTGACCCGTGGCTACAAGACCACCGGACGTGTCCTATGTGTAAAATGAACATCCTCAAAGCCTTGGGAATCCCAGTAAGGCCCTTTTGATTTACTGTGGTAACAAAGCACTCGTAGCATGCATGATAGTACCTCTAAAGACAAGATCTTTGGCATGTTCCAGCTCAGTGCAGACTGTTTAGATGACGTTCCTCCAGACTATGAGGCATCTGTCAGGGGTCCTCCCACCAACCCCATCAGCAGGGCCAGTGAAATCACGGTCAACGAGAGCTCGGTGGTTCTGGATCCAGCTGGAAGCGCGATAGACCTACAGCAGCTCCATCTTGAAGAAGAGACAGAACTTCAAGCAGAGGAGAGCCACGTCATTGCCAGCAGTAAGTACAGACATTTTTTTAAACAAAGAGGTAAACACCTGACAGTCAGTGAAAAGTGATTTTTGACGTACAGATGAAATTTTTGACATTCAATTTACAGTATGTCTCTCTGTCCATTTCTATTTGTCTCAACTATTTAACACAGTTTAACTTTTCTACTGATTTCGACTAATTTCAATTGTGTCCTGTGCTTGAAAATATTTTGGATATACAGGAGTAGTAAGTCTCACACCCCCCCAGAAGAAAGCAGCTGATTCTTCCTTTTCCTCACTTGAGGTTTGAGTTGTTGTTGTTATTCTGAGGCCTAATTTGGCCTAACACAGCCAAACACACAAACTTTAAATTAAATGTTTGAGAGTTTGTACAGTTTAGCGCCTATGCAAGCACCTAAGGGCTGTTCCTTTTAACTGACGACTGTTTAACATCTGCTAGCAATCAGCACTTTACAGTGTACATACAGTCACATGGTCATACACATGTTCTTTCTGCCATTTAGTGTCCGAAGCCAAAACCTTTCCCCAGAACAGAGATTTTGAGTTTTACAAGTGTTGATGTTTTTATAACACCTATTCTATGTAAGGTATAAACGAGGGAACTGGTTTAAATATATAGCAGAACATTTATCTGCATTTGGGCATAGAAGGTAAAGGTCTTATTTTCACTCCAAGTCAGTAAATGTCTGAAACAAGAATTTCCACAGGCCACAGATTCATACTTGGATTTAATGCCACTCTGTTCTTTTACAAATTACTTGGTTTATTCAGCTTGGTGGTGTAATTACACCTCCCAGTGGTCCCTGCTGTTTCAGATGTCACATTACTGTCAGTGTATGTGGAGAGGTAAATAAACGACGATGTATCAGACTGACGTCAACACTTCCAGGCACAAACACCGTCCACACACAGTATTTGTATTTGTATTTGGAGACTCACTTGTGACAACCAGTAGTGATGGATTGATGCAGTAACTTTTTAGTCCTCACTTTTTTTACCTGAACAGTATAAAGAAAACACTCCCCACCATGGCCAGTTATGGCTATTATGTTATTTGATAGAGTATACATATATGTTAAAAGATGGAGGAGGTATTGAATTATGTGTTATGTGGCAGCACTTGAGCTAAGAGATGTTGTCACTGACGGGAATTTAGCAAGAGATGAACAACCTGATCTGTGTGCTGTGGCTGGTGTTTGAGGGCCCACTGTGTTACGTCTTTAACTTGAATAATGAGCGCTGTCGTTAACGGTATTGCAGCTATCATTCTTTCCAGAGTCAGCCATTTACAGGGTGTGTGCTAAAATCAGGGTCCCAGAAAAAGACCTCATTTATTGCTGAATGTAGGGAAAAGATTGTGTAAGTGCAAACTGGTATTAACCCAACGACTTCAACCTTTTTCAAAGGACTAAATAATATTCTTCCTGTTCTGAGACACTGGTATAACTGCATCCTGCATAATGAATTACATCCCTGTCTCTGCCCTCAGGTGGCCACCAGCCTCCGCTCAGCAGTGATTCAGACACTTCCATCATGGAGGTAAGCATGTCTGAAGGAGATCTGTCCATGGAACAGGAATGTGATCGGGCCAAATCCTGAGCCAATGAAAGCTCTGAAAATTAATTATGAATCAACAGGAAAAGGAGGACAGAAGCAGGACAAAGTAAGCGGGCTCCCCCCCCTCCTCAAGGAATCGCCACATTTTTGGCTCCCTGGTGGAAGTGACTTTTCAGAAGATAAGCAAATAAGCAATACAACATGGCGGCATATAAACACCCAGTATTGACCGAAAAAACACATTTGTCGTGGCATGTGTGGACGTGTTGCTTGCTCGTTTTCTGGCGGTCACACGTCACCATTATGTTGGTTTGCTGTGCAGATCAGACAGCCAATCATAGCTCTCACATCGTGGTGACCCAGTTTTTGTCACATGTAATGTTTTCACATCCCTTACGTTTCTCTATGTGATCTTTAGTGCATAGAGTAATGGCTATCTGAGCAGAATGAAGTCGTCCATGATAACCATCCGTGCCATCGTGGAGGCGAAGCGCCCACCCTCCTGTTCCCTGCAGGTTAGCTCTGTTAGCTCTGTTAGCACTGTTGCCAGTGTTTCAACTGGTAGCCTGCAGCTGCAAGTGGCCGGCTGTTAAGAACTCCATGGAGAATAGAAATAGAAAAGAAATTCTCTGAATTTCATGTTGAGCATCTTTAAACCTTGCATCTAAAACACAGTAAGTACTGAGATGTTTTAGTATGAGATGTTATAGTAACTGAAATGTGCTGCTGGACACAATATGAGCACAGGAGCAGCAGAGCCTCCATAACATCATATTGCAGTTTTATTATTCTGTTAGTAAAAATACGTGCAGATTGTTTGATTTCTTGGTGATAGATCACTGCCAACATATTCCAGAAGTAAATTTTACTGTTACAAACAGCACATATAAATTCTATTTCAGCCATTTGTGACTCCCCAACTGTTGATGTGAATTCCCACCAGCTATTATTCAACTTCAGACTTGAGTATTTTTTATTATTCGTTGAAAACTTGAAGCATAGGTTTCTAAGTTGATGTGACATTTAAGGGTTTGTGCTGTATGCTGTGATGGTTTCCTGTTACTATTCTTTAATATTTCTTTAACTTACATAACATAACATATTTTGACAACTAAATATTCCAGGGAAAAGATATTTCTGTCCTCACATTTGACAATCATAGCTTGCCACAAGCAGTTTGAAGTGATGTCACCCACTGCCCTATTGAAACTGCTGCTGATTTACAAGTTATTACAACACATGGCCCTGGCAATCCCTCACTGCTGTCTGTCAGGAGTTCATATCATAGTTCACACTGATGCTGTCTACAGTTGGCAGTTGTCATCAATGGTTTCTGGCAGTGTGCACATACCAGCCAGAGAATACTGTATACATGTCAATGAGTCTTTGTGCAAAGATCTTTAGTAGTATTTTAAACATTGTTTTTTTCATGCACACCAATGGAAATGGAAGTAACATGAGGACGTAGAATTGGATGGTTAAAACAGGTTATGTGTTGTCTGAAAAATAAGATGCATTTGGGTGCGTGGTCAGTTTTTTTATTTGAGGAATTTGATGCACCAAGCATGGCATTATTTATGGCAACAAAGGCTTACAGCATGAAAAAGTTTACAGTCCTGGAATAATGGTAAACTTTTGGTTGGAGTTAAGCCACATTAAGTTGGATAATTTTGGAAAACAACATGCATGCAGACTAATGACTAAGATAAGATAAGATAATCCTTTATTTGTCCCACAGATGGGGAAATTTGCATTACATTTCTTACATTTCTTACTCTTCATTCTCTATCAGCAAAGAAGGAAACTGCTAAGTCTCACCTTTGTTTTGTCCCCTACTACACTCTTGATTGCTTATAGTGTAAGATATATATACAAAAACATAACTCAGAGTTAATGACAACAGCTGTGGGGACGGCCATATTTATGCAGAAAATTAGCTGCATTTGAAAAACACCAGCTTCATGTGGACAAAGGGCCAAACCACAGAAATAAAGGTGCATTTTTAAACATAGCCAGCTTAGTGTGGGTGGACTCTTAAACTCACTTTTCCTTTTGTTTATTTCCTTCTGATTTTTTTCACTAATATCTAAATGAATAAGCTCAGTGTGATCTAATCATTGATTGGATCTGCTTCCTCTCACATTCCTGTAGACTTGCACACTGAAGAAGCACAGACTCCACTGACTGAGTAGATGGAGCCAGTGGAATGTAACTGGGAGTTTTCACTTCCAGTCATTGTTTCCATTAAGTCTCGTGGACACCCGGGACTCTGTTATATAACATGCATGTGTCCACTTCATTGAAGGATTTGAATGTATGAGCAAATATTTAAGTGTTTCATGAAAGCACTGCCTTTAGGAGGAACACAGTGTAATTCTTTATTTTTTTAAGCATTTTGGGTAAATTCTTGGCTGAAGCAGCTCATTACTTAAACACACTACTTTCTAAATAATACTAAAGTGAGCAGTTACATTAATGTAACTGCTCACTTTATAATATATTTATAATATAGATATTTAGTTTCTAACAGCAGTTGGAAGCATTCATGAATGTATATTTCTAAATATCTATTAGAAAATGCATATGGTCTTATTCTAGATCTTTTGAAGGTGGATGATTGTGATTCTTGCCAGCACATAGATGTTTGCGTCTCAGCCAGTCTAGTCTGGACCTTGAAGCCTTTGTATGTCACGTCAGCTCACATGGATAATGAGACAGCACAACACATGAGACAAGACAGAAACACCCAACAACATCAGTATCTGTTGCTCTCCGTTCTTTCCACACGCAGCAGACACTGTTTCTCCATCTGACCATTTGTTTGGTCGGCATAGCGACAAGATAAAACAAAGCACATCCGTTTGTCTAAAGTTAAACCTTCTCCTCACAGAGAGACTTAAAGAATATATGACTAAGCTAAAAGGCCATCTCTCAGTTCTGTCTCTTTACAGTGATTCACTATTGACCTGCTTGTAGGAATAAGTAGAATTCAAAGGAATTTTTAGACACAAAAGATGCCACGTGATGACATTCAGTGTATGTATGAAACACAAGATAGTTTCCCCTAATTGCACCTCCGACAACACTTTAATTTATGTGTCTATAATTTCCTAATAATTTCCAACATGTTCGTGATTTGGTGCTGATTTGGGGGAATTTGTGCAAAAGAAAAGCTAATTTTTAACCAAACATTCATGTATTACTGATAGGGCTGTCCTCGACCAAAGAAATTCTTAGCCAACTGAATTCTAATCAACTGAAAAAAACTCTTAGGTGATTTAAACCAAAACAACCAACTGGTCAATGAAAACTTTATTGTCCATATTTGTCCATTTTTCATTTATTAATTTGAAAGGCTTATCTGATGGCTATTGGTCATTGCGTAACAGAAGGCAGAGTAAGCCTAAACGCCAGATGAGAAATAGGCGGCCTTATCTTCATCATACACCATATACATAACAAAACATGTATAAAACAGTACAGCACAATCCCACCGATTAATAATTCTACATAATAACTACAATCCACTTTTTTCACTTATTCCACTGGTTAGCTGCAGTTTATAATAAATAGGTAAGAAAAAGAAACTGGTAAATGAAGTTTGCCTGTTATGTGCAGATTTAGTAAAAGTCCCTCTAGCTTACACTAGCAATTAATTAATTATTTGTGATGAATGTACCAATTGTACACTGCCTCTATTTTACATCTAATTAGTACCAAAATGTTCTTTATGGGGCTGTAAAATAGAGCGGCCTAACAGTTTTATATTTAATGGATAATCAAAGCTATCATGATTTTCATTTTGTTCACTTGACACATTTTCTCCTGTTTGTGTAAACTTTCCTGTATTGCACTTTAACCCTCCAGAGTATGAGGAGCGCCTATGCCGAACGACTTGAGAAAAATCTTTTCTATGTACAGCTTTTGAGAAAGAGGGCTACAGTATTGAACATGGCACACAACTCAGCTGTTGCATATTGAATAATATTGTGATCCTTTATCCGTACTGTTGTGTGTCTGTGGGGTGTGGGGGGAGTATCAATATATTGTACACTATACCCAGCAGAATTAACAGCATTGCTATTTTGTCATATAAATGAATTGTATGTATGATTAGCGGTTGTCTCCATCCATTTCTTGTACCATGATGCACGTGTAGCAATGTCTCTCATTGTGACTAAAATTGAATCAGGTTTTTTCAACTTTGATAAACTTTTTTTTGTTTCCCATAAACTCAATAAAAATGTATGTTTTGCTACATAACAAAGACTTGTAATGCACATTATCGGAGCTTGTGATGATTGTGACTGTGTGAGTGTGATTGATTGCTTTAGTCTGATTTTACTGCAATCTATTATTCTGGAAAAAGAAAACCTGAAAAAAAGAAAACCATGTTCTGCTTAGCTGTGTAGATCTGAAAACATCAGAGCCACCAAATATTACTGAGATAAGACACAACTTTAAAATAAAAGTGTGATCAGAAAGAAATTTTTTCAATGAACTACCACGAGGTGTCACTGTCTGACTATCCTGAAATCACACCATGTTTTTCCAAAATTTCCATAGATGCAAACTAAAACTCATGACTTTCCCCTGTTTGTACAGTGTTTACAGATATTATCCCCTAGTTTTTACCTTATACTGTATTTATTTTTAACCCTGCATTACTTATCCTTGTTTTTACTGTAAAGCACATCCAATATTAATTAGATTATGATTATGTAAACACAAAGCAGGCTTTGTTTCTAAAGACTACGGTAGAAGCTGTAGCCTGCATGTTATTATATATCTTGTTTTTTTTTTTTTTTAACTCTCTCTTTATTACAAAAAAGAATATACATATCTACACACAGACACATTATACAATAAAAATACAAATTAAATTAAATTACAAAAAGAACACCTAACGTGTTTCCCCTATAACTAGTAATCACCAATGTCCCACTTCAGTCCTCAGTACAGTCAGCATGAAGCGAAGTGCGTTGGTCTGCATCCTATTCCTACAACAGGGTCAGGCCCTAAATAACTATTTTTTCTGAGGATGTTATCATCTGATTTGCTTGTAATAATAGATCTAAATAAATCTGCTCTTTAACTTATCTCCTTTAGGGTAGCAAAAAAAGGAATCTCCTCAATCATATACAGTGCTAAACAAATTTATTAGACCACCACTCAGGGTAAGGTGGTTGCCACGGCAGCCCAAAATGAACAGTATTACAGATTTTTTTTTTAGGTTTCTGTGATGGTTAATCGACCAGTCTCTGAAAGCTCTTCAATCAAAATTATGTCTTTAATACTAAAATATAATTATTGTTGGTAATTGTTCACAGTTTTACCAAATGAAGCACAAGAGATATCAAGTTAAAGTTATTTCCTGTCATTCCTGAACAGAAACGTGTTTTTCTCAAAGAATTACAGTCTTCTGGCTCAAAGGTAAATTCAAATAAAGCAGGTGGTCTAATAAAGTATTCCTCTTCCCAGAGTTCCCACACGCTGTAAAAATGTTTCTTTGAGTTGTCCATATTTAAACCACAAATCAGGGGAAAAAAAAATTTCTTTCTGATTTTGCTGCTAATTGCACCTTTGACTTTAATTTCTCTTGTATAGTTGATATTTTTATGTCTAGTCCTAGTCTTGTTTTTAGTTTAACCTGTGGAGGGCAGTAGTAGTGGCGCTGACACTGCTCAAAACACAGAAGAAGAAACGGGGGAAAGAGGGGAGGTGATAAATTGATGCAGGATGCAAACAGTCTGCGGCACGATGGGTCGCAGTGAGGAGCTCAGTGACTTCCAGAGAGGGACTGTCGTTGGCTGTCACCTGTGCAAAAAGACTGTCCGTGAGATCTCCGCCCTGTTGAACCTGCCCCGCTCCACCGTCAGTGCTGTCATCCTCAAGTGGAAACGTGGAGGAATAACGACGGCTCTGCCCCGGAGCGGCCGACCGCACAAGCTCAGAGAGGAGGACCGTCAAGTGCTGGAGAAAGTAGCTTTGGAAAACTGTTCGCCCTCGGTGGAGGCTCTCACCGCCGAGTTTCAGACCGTCTCTGGGACTAACGTGAGCCCCAGGACTGTCCGCCGGGAGCTGCATGAGATGGGCTTCCGCGGCCGAGTGTCCACGTACAAGAATCCCAAAGGTGAGCTCAGGTGTAATGTCAGTGCCCACACACCTTTAGCAACACCTGTACTGCATGAGAATTCATCATATTATCATTAACCCCCATTTAGCTTCAGGACAAGAGTATTATTACTTGGTTTAAAAATGATGCATTGATTGGAGCACAATCCAAACTTAAAAATATGCATGTTGGGACCTACGTACGTCTGAATTGATTTTATTGCTTTTAAATAATGCATCCCTCGCTCATGTAAAACCCTTTAATTTCCCTCTGTCTGCTATATACTGTATATTAGTGGGGCAGATTAAGTCAGTATACCATAAGAATCTTTCACTTGGTGATACAAGCACCAAAATTTGCCACAAATGATGTTCAGGGTGTGCTCTTTAAGAAAAGTATGCTATCCAGCTTAAAATCCAAGATGGCCGCCAGTTTTCAAAATGGCCGCCAAATGCAAAAAAAATAGTTTCCAGGTAGAATTTTAATGAATAGAAATGTGTTGATGACCAAAGCTTCAAAATGAATGTATTCTGTCTTGAAATACCCAATGATGTCAACTGAATTCCAACATGGGCGCCGGTTTTCAAGATGGCGGATATTACATGATTCAAAATTAAGGCTGGTAATATACTTCTCCGACTACGTAATACATTATCCAACTCCATAGCTACGGAGACCCCTCGAGCCCTCGCAGTTCTCCGTCATTATGCGTGTTGTGCAGCCCTGCCGTGAAATGCACCCCCTCGGAAAGTGAAGCAATTCGCCTTAATATCGCAGATTGAAGCAGGGGAAAATACTATGTTATGATTTAATTATTTGTGAGGGAGATAGAAGAGAAGATCACCGATTGCTTTCAGTCTTTAAAACTCCTCTTTCTCTTTCTTCTCAACACAAAATCGGATAATAGCGAATGCAAACCAACAACTTTCGGTATGTTCTGTGTAAATATACCCCAGCCATAATTGCTAAATGAATTAAATGGATTTTTTGAGCAAGTTGAATGTGTTTGACATTGGCTTTCACAAGGCTAATCAATACTTTAGTTCCTGTCCTGTCTGCGCTGCTGCAGAGGTGACCTGTTGTCTGTTTCTGTGTAGGGACAGGGGCTGCTAAACTGGTGTGGACAATCTCTACTATTTTGCAATATTTTATCAAAGTGATGTCATAGCACAACCGGGGCACACTGGTGACATCACTGCTGTGAGACTCAGCATGGGGTTCAGTGCTGGCTTGTAGTGTACTAGTTGTAGTTGTGCTTCACTTTGCTAAGTGTTGTAGTAGGGGGTGGCAGTAGCTCAGTCTGTAGTGATTTGGGCTGAGAATCGGGGGGTCGCTAGTTCAAGTACAGGTCGGACCAAATGTGGCGAGTGGCCTTGTGGAGAGAGGCCTTGAGCAAGGCGCCTGGATAAGGGGCAGCCCCCTCACTCTGACACATCTCCTCCAATGCATGTGTTTGTTTCATAACTTGTGTGTGTAATGTGCAACTGAAAAAATATACTAACTACTAACAGAGTGAAAAAATATGATTTCCCTTATTGAGGGATAAAGAAATTCTTCTTCTTTCTTCTTCTTAGTGTACTCACTCAGAATATAGTATATTAAGTGTCCCAAATGCTATCTAATAAGCCCCAGTATACACATCCTCTAGAAGGTTAGTTAGTTGTAGTATTGTAGTTAGATGATGGAAGTGGTATTGAGGATACATTGAGGCAAAACAATGCAAAGTATTACCAAAATTGTTGCCAAAGGACCTTCAAAAATACAAAGGACCGGCTTTGAAGTGCAGCAGTGTTTCCTATGATCAAAGATGCAACCTACATCAGAGCTGCGGCAAGCCATGACCATGCAGCTAAATCAGACTCAATGAGTGCGCTCATAATAGGGCTGGGCAAGATGGCTAAAGACTGTATCACGAAGTGTTTCATATCAGTCAATATTGATAATTATTGATTTTTTTTTTATGACTAATTAAAAAAAAAAAAAAAGGACATGGGGAAAAAAAATCTTACATTAAACCCTTTTATTGTAAACTTCACCTTCCTGAGGTATCAGTCTGTACAAACAGGAAATGTCATCACAAACATGAAAAACACTCAAATGTACACTTAAAACAAAAGGTGCATAAATGTTTTAACATCTGTGAGACTACGGTGGTCTGCCTAAGAGCCTCAGAGCCGTTTCAGTGATCACCGTAAACAGCGATCATTTGCGCTAGGAAACAACGAGCGGCTCATTTATTAACCAGGACAGCAGTGCGGCAGTCAGACACGCCTGTAGTGTGAACAGCACAGTGAGTCAGGTCGGACTTATTGGCGAGCTGAACTTTCCTTTTTTGTCCACAATTACCTCGCTCTCTGCTGCACTCATTTCCTTTTCTCACTGCACACCGCATTTGTTTTGAGTCAGACACGAGGTGATGAGCTGGTGCAACTGAACTGAAACTGTCACGTGTTCGCTGACAGCAAATCGCAGTAGCGTCACATGTTACTACCAGGGAACGAGAGAGTTTGTTCATGCAACCAGCCTTGCTACATTTGCACGTGATTGGATAAACCACTTGTCCGTCATCTTTAATGACGTGTTACTTCAACTGATGAGAGCGACGCACGGAAAAACAAACAGAATAGCCGATAGACATTAATATCAATAAAAAATATGCTTGATAAGCAATCAATAATTTCACAGAACTTCACTGCAAGAAACTAATCTGACGCTTTCCAGCTGGATGTTGTTCCGCCTTGGTCCACACATCTGAACTCGCACCCGAGTTGTGACGTGGATGTCGGCTGCTCTGTTTGGTTTTCCCTGCGTCGCTCTCATCACTATATATTGCTATCATTTTATCGCCCATCCCTAGCTCATAATCTTAATGATGGCAAGCTCCTGGCTTTATTGAGTGCTGGAGATGTGGTGGCTCAGGAACTCAAATACCATTGCTCTTGTTTATCATCCCTGTACAACAGAGAGAGGGCACACGTGACGGAAGTTTTTCCTTTGGTGTTTTCTGAACTTCTGACCTATGTCCTCGAGATAAAAAAAACACACTGATGGGCCCACTGTGTTTCGACTTGCTGAATTAGTCTTTACAGGGAGAGACTCGTACAGTTTGAGACAGACATGCCTGATGTGAACTTGATGCGACTGAAGGAGAGATTGTTATCTGAAATACCTGGACTGGTAGCTTACAAGAAAGGATAAGATGTAATTCTGGCATATCTGATGCCATTATTCTGGCAAAAGCTGCCAAGGTATTACGTAGAAACATGGTCGACCACGAGTCTAAGTTTGAGGGCAATCTTTCTGAAAGATGAGCGTATGATTCCTTGCTTTCAGCTTTGCTTCAGTTCGTCTTTATGATTGAGCACAGGGCAAATATAAAATCTTAGCTGAGGTTTGGAGTGACTACAACTGACCTGTCAGTGGCTCAATTCCTTCAATACAACTGCTTTGCCAAGAACAAAGAAGGTGCTGCCGCACAAAGACATTCTCGAGAGGAACCCCATTCCCGGTCTACATAGGAATGTCTGTTTATGCAAAGACCAGAAAGAGACATCTCGTGGAAATGCTTCATGACCATAGTCTTAGCATTTCATATGATCAAGTACTAATATTATTTTGATTGATCAGTGAATCGGATCAACAAAAAAAAAGCATTGTTTAATTTCCTTCCTCTTATTCAAAAACAGGACATTATCTCAAATTGACAGTGCAGAAAAGTGCACAAATCACAGGTTGCTGCATGAACATCCCAGAGCTCTTAAAGTAATAAATAAAATAACTAAAAAAAACAGCAATTAAATGTTGATGTCAAAAAGCACATCGATGATGCCATCTGTCAAGACCACAGCTTGCCGGGTTGTACATGCTGTATTTCCCATCAAGCAGCCTATCATGGTTTAAAAAAAAAAAACAAAAAAAAACACCAGCGCTGCTCCATATGAGCCACACTGCTCTTCTTTTGTGATGTTTTACAGCAGTGCATGCATTGACATTAATCACGCAACACAACGAATCGATAACGAAATTCATTGCCAGGACTTTACGATTTTTATCAATTTTATCGATTCGTTGTTGCAGCCCTGATTATCATATCAGATTCCCACTGTGAAAAACATTGTAATTAAACATAGAAACATTTTAAATTCCTTGTGTTTTTGTATGCATGCTTATTACTGCAAGACTTGACTTTCTTTGATGCCAGGAGGGGAGAAAGTGGAGAGGAAGCAGGCAGCACCAAGTCAAGATGAAACCAAGGTGGACGTGTCTCATCTGGACCTGCGCGTTGGACGTATAATCACAACTCTGCAGCTTCCAGAGACTGACAGTCTGTATGTGGAGCAGGTCGATGTGGGGGAGGCCTCTCCCAGGACAGTCGTCAGTGAGCTAGCAAAACACATACCTCTTGACCAGGTACACAGGTACTCTTGTAAATGTGTTGTGGGAAGTCCTTGAATATCATGTGCTTTCTAGATGTAATAAATATAATTTGATCTACAATTTTTTTTATTGACTACTTGTTTTGTCTGTAATTTAGTATTCTGGTTGTTTGTCCGGTTCTCATCAATGTAATAACTCGGAGCGCCTTGAGGGAATTCCTTCAAATTTGGCACAAATGATCACTTGGACTTAAGTATGAACTGATTTAGATGTTGGAGGTCAAAGGTCGAGGCCACTGTGATCCCACAAAATAGGTTTCTGGCCATAACACAAGAATTCCTATGCTAATTAGGACACTTTCACCAGATGCCTAAATTAGATAAAATGATGAAGTGGTGACATTTTGGACAGATTTGAATGTAAACTGCATCGTGACGGAGACATAAGGGCGAGGTGGAGCAATTTCCTTGCTCCCTCTTCAAAACCAAACAATGTTAAATTTCCATAATAGCAAATTAAGAAAAGCAGATAATACTCACATTTAAGAAGCTGGTAACAAATCAAATATAAGAGCATCATCAAAGTAGCTGCAGGTTTTATTTGGGCTCTACAGAGAGCCGTAAGGTTGAAACAGGAACGAGCCTTCCCTAAACTGTTGCTTGGAAATTGGAAGCACACTATTGTCTAAAATGTCATTGTGTTGTGTAGCACTAAACCCAGCCCCAGACCAAAAGCATGTGGACACATACACTGTATAGTGTTATTTAAATCAAAACATATGCTGAGCTCATGTATCCAAAACAGTCTGTCTTTGCCAAAAACTTTAAGAAAATATATGGAAGAGGCAGCCCTTCCGTGCACAAGGGCAGTGATGGTATTTTGTAGCACAGCTTTATGAAGTGCTTTCTGTCTGCAGCTTGAAAGACAAGCACACTTTTGGCTACTGCTGCCTTTTGACTAGTAGTCATATAATGTGTCTTTTTGGTTTGAGGCCATTTTACATGGTTTGGTTTGGACCCCTTTGTTTTACAACATCTCATTTATCATTGTATAAATTGGAAGTACTTTGTGAGTTTAATGGAAATACACTTTCACTATTATACTTCCACAGATATTAGCGAAAACAAATGCAGTTTCTCAGCTTATATACACTAAGAGGCATTAAAAACGCAACAAAGTCAATGTCAAATAAAATTGGATGCAACTACTTTGTATACAAAAAAATGTTTTGTTTACTACCACTCGTGGCTATTGAAACTATGGAGCCACATTTTTCAGCTCAAACAATAAATTAACGTGGCAGACGGTACCAATCCCTGTTTTTGCATGTGTGATTCGTTAGGACATTGTTTGAAAGCTTTCAATGAGTTCTTTTGGTGATTTGAGCTCAACTGGACAAGGCTTTAAAAACCCGGAGGAAAAATGCAAGCTGTCACAGACGGTCATCATGCCACGCTTAGCAGCAAACATGAGGGAGCAGGCCATTGGTATGCTGAGATCCGGAATCACCGAAGCGAGGGTAGCCAGGTATTTTGGCGTCCACAGATGCACTGTCTCACGCCTGCAGGCACGTTATGCACAGACATAATGTGCAGGTTATGGACTGGCTGCCTTATTCCCCGGATATGAATCCGATTGAACACCTTTGACAATCTGGATCGCCGTGTACGGCGTCATATTCCACTGCCGGTGACGGTTGCTGATCTCCGTACTGCACTCTTGGAAGAGTGGGAAGCGATTCCAGTGGCCGAAATCAACGCGCTCATCATATCTATGCCACGACGATCACACAAGATACTGACATTTGTAATCCATGTCGATTAATTTTTCTATCTTTGGTTCATTCATGTTAAGTATCATGCCAAGTGAAGTCGCCCAATAAATTATGAAAATTCAAATTAATATCGAAAAAAATACGTCGCGTTTTTGATGCCTCTTAGTGTATATACTTTACATACCACAAAAAAATATCTTATGTTCTTCATGCAGATGCAGAATCGCATGGCAGTCCTGTTGTGTAACCTCAAACCAGCCAAGATGAGAGGAGTGGTGTCCCAGGCTATGGTCATGTGTGCCAGCTCACCTGACAAAGCGGAAATCCTTGAACCTCCAAGTGGGGCAGCGCCAGGGGACAGAGTTACTTTCCAGGGCTTTCCAGGTACAATTACACAGACAGATATATAGATAATCATTAACATAAAACTTAAATGTAACAGATATTTTCTGCCAAATAGACACTGTTATGGTAAGATGTTTTTCCACAAAATGTCTCTGTCTGAAATGAGATTGTTGAACCTTCTTGATGCAAAAAAACAAAAACAAAAAAACTGCAGTTTGAAAAAGGCCCTTTCCAGTTTAAACATGTCTACAAAGCAAAGTTTACAAAGGATAGCCTTCTTTAACTCAGTGAGACACCTTTGGAAGGATCTGGGATGCTGCCAGGCCTAAAGCTGCATGCACATTTTGTGTGTAGTGTCAGTCCTTGACTCCTTAATCCTGCATTTGTGCAGAATGAGGGCAGAACAAAGGCAGTTCTCTAAATATATCAAACTGACTTCTTGATTGCAGGTGAACCAGACAAAGAGCTGAACCCCAAAAAGAAGGTGTGGGAACAGATTCAGCCGGATCTACGCACGGACGGCCAGTGTGTTGCAACCTACAAAGGTGCTGCCTTTGAAGTCGCTGGCAAGGGAGTGTGTAGAGCCCAAACCATGCGCGATAGGGAAATCAAATAAACTAACGGAGCTGCTCGAATAGCTCGGTGCAAATCTTTGCAGCTAGACAGGATCTAAAATTTTGCGTAGAACCTTCTCAGAAGAGTGGTATCGTATTAATGCCCTCGGGTTTGGAATGGCGTGCCCAACAATCACCTTTGAGTGTTTACTTGTTTTTATGACATGTAAGGA
Source organism: Synanceia verrucosa (assembly GCA_029721515.1). Classification (NCBI taxonomy): domain Eukaryota; kingdom Metazoa; phylum Chordata; class Actinopteri; order Perciformes; family Synanceiidae; genus Synanceia; species Synanceia verrucosa. Next base: position 8,934,160 of record CM056555.1, read on the forward strand.
AGAAAAGAAGGGAGGAAGGTGACAGTGAGCAATCTGTTGCCCTCTGTTGGATGGACATGAACATTACTTTCACATTTTTGTTTCATTTCTGAAGTTCTGTATTTGGTCAGGCAGTGGTGGTGGTGTAGTGGTTAGCACTGTCGCCTCACAGCAAGAAGGTCCAGGGTTCGATTCCCAGTCTGGGGCCTTTCTGTGTGGAGTTTGCATTTTCTCCACCTGTCTGCGTGGGTTCTTTCTGGGTACTCTGGCTTCCTCCCACCATCCAAAAACATGCATGGGGATTAGGTTAATTGGCTAATTTAAATTGACCGTGAGTGTGAGTGGTTGTCTGTCTCTGTGTCCTGTGATGAACTGGAGATTGGCCAGGGTGTACCCTGCCTTTCACCCTAAGACAGCTGGGATAGGCTCCAGCCCCCCGACCCTGTGCGAGGATAAGTGGTAAAAAATGGATGGATGTATTTGGCCAAACAAGGGCACTTTTGTACCCATGATTATGTCTATGTATTTTGAGAGATGAGAACAGCAAACAGTCATACCTAGCATTGTAGTGGTTTTACTTTCTGTCAATACTATGAACATTGGCTGGAAATGTTAAAATTAGTTATATTAAACTAGTTAATAATGTTCTTAAGCAACTCAAAGAAATCAATTCTTTAAGCTTCTTCAGTAAAAGTCTGATCCCACCCAAGACATGTAAAATAATCAGTGTGTATACCCACATAAATGGCCTATAGAAAGTTTTATTTTAATTATGTTACAGTTTGCAATATTATTAGTTTACCAGGAATCCAAGGAAAATGAAAACTGGCAGTTCTGAATCTTTGGTTTGGATATACTGCACATGCAAATATTTTCTACTTAGTGTTTGTTCTAGATATACCCATCCAAAAAGATATTGTAATGGGTTTGCCAAACCTAAGATTGTGCTGCATCATGTAACACGCATCACAGCTTCCATGCATGATTCCTAATAAGCCTATTTATCGAGCGCAAAAAAAACCAGTTCCCTTATTTTAAAGGAAGAACTGCAATACTGCACGTAAAAATAAGGATGTGATCTAGGAACTTTGAAGTGGAGCAGATTATCTGAGACATGAGATTATATTCATTACCATTTCATAAGCTAGGTGAAAAAACATAGAAAAAGATCTTTTCCGGTGTACATTAAGTGTTTCTGATGATTTTTGACTTTAAAAAAAATCAAATTTTTGACATGCTATGGTATAAGTTTTTTTTTGCTTTGAAATCTTTTAACACACTATAATGAGTCTTTCTGATGACTTTTTTTTTTACTTTTGAAATGTGCTTTTTTAAACTTTTTTGACATGCTATAGTATGACATTTTTTGACAATTTTCAACATGAAATAAAATTTCTTTTATACAATGTCTTAACACAGTATGCTATGAAATCATTCAATACACTATAATAAATCATTTTGATGACTTTTTTGACATCCTATACATATATGACATTTTTTGAAAATTTTCAACATGCTATAAATTTGAATGAAGTAATTTAACACACTATAGTGAGTCTTTCCGATTACTTTTTTAAATTCTTTTTGTTTTTTACTTTTTTGATAAAATTGATGAAAATAACAAATTGTGCTGTGAAATCATTCAACACAAGATGAGCTATAATATGACATCTTTTTAACATGCTATAAATATAACTTTATACAACTTTTGTTGTAATTGTTCAAGAATGTGCATTTTTTCACTTTTTTAACATGCTATGTTATTAGATTTTTTTTGTTATTTTTCAACATGCTATATAATGGATTTTATACAATTTTTAGACACATTGTGCTATGAAATATTTCACCACGCTATAATAAGTCTTTTGGATTTTAAAAAAACTTTACTTTAAAAAAGTTATTTACTTTTCTAAACTTTTTGACGTGCTATAACTTTCTTGTTGCACTTTTCAGCATGTTATATATTTGCTTTTTTATAACATTTTCCATCCTAATTAGCTGTGAAATCGTTCAACAAACTGTTGAATCTTTCTGATGACTTTTTTACTTTTATTTTTATTTATTTATTTATTTATTACTTTTTTTGTACTTTTCAACATGTTATAGTATGCCATTTTTGACAGTTTTCAACATGTTATAAAATGTATTTTTTCAACTTTATAACACATTCATTCAGCACTCTATTTGACCTTTAATTTCTTTTATTTGACTTATAAAACATATAAAACATTTTTTTACAACTTTAATGATTATCATCAATATCACAACATTAAAACATTTACATTCATGCTTCTATTACTTTATACAGCAGCTGCAACATTAATCACATATTTCTGTTTGGTTACATTTCTTCTGTGTTTCATTAAAGATTAACTTCCTTTATGACCTGCTGGGAAGTACCTTGTTCTCATTTGGTCAAGTTGATGACCATAAGTCCTGATGTTTGCTGGAAGCAGGTGTTGTGCCATTTTTAGGCATTGGGTGATTCTCAACTCACATGACACCTGCTTTTAGAGGATCCAAATCTGAACATTTTCTGCTTTCACTATTCAATAGTACTGCCTCAGACAGAATCTGAAGGGGAAAATGAAAACCATTTGTCTAGCTTTGGGTTAGCCATGAATTGCCTTCTGCAGTTGACCTTTGCACACTTGCTCAGGTAAATATGAGCACTGGTCACCTTTATATTGCTTACCATCTGGCAGATTAAGGGATCAACCTATGGGTCATTAAATTTAGTTGATATAAAGATTTAGCCACTTTAAAATCTCCCCGTCAACAACGAATCAAATTCAGCTTTACTTTCTATAGTTTAAATGATGATAATGATTCACAATAAGAAAGCCAAGAAAAAGTACTATTTTGAAATGTTTTTGTAACAGAGAAAAGCAGAATTTATTAGAAACACAAATTGTTTGGAGGTCTCTGTCCTTTGTTAAATGATTGTGATTAATGGTCAGCATGAGGATGTGTTGTCAAACTTAACAAGTGAAAGTGTCAATGTTGCCCCTCCCTAAATGCAGAACACGTGCTGTGCGTAGGGCCTCATCCTTCATGAGGGGCAACATTTTTGCGCGAGGGGACGGTGGATGTGCATGTGCGGGTTCGATCAGGTACCTGCCACTGATCTTTGGGACGGCAGTAGCTCTGTAGTGACTTGGGCTGAGAATGCAAGGGTTGCTCCTCCTGGGCACTGCCGAGGTTCCCTCAAGCAAGGCACCAAACCCCCAACTGCTCGGGGAGCCAGTTTTTTGTGCAGCCCGCTCACTCTGACACCCCCACATTAATGCATGTGTGTTTCTTCACCTGTGTGTAATAAGCAGCTGAAAAATACTAACAGAGTGCAAATTGAAATTTGATAAAGGAATTGAAGATTAATAAAGGAATTCTTCCAATTTTACATTTTGCAATTTATCCAATTATTTAATTTAGTGAATAGTTAAGTACATTTAAGAAAGCATCGATCTGTACTTATTTTACAGCCTCAATGGTCCACTCATCCTCCGTCCTACGTAGTTTGGGATGGCCCTTAATATGGAAGAGCCTCCACGAGAACATGCAAAAGGAGGGTGAGTGTGTGGGGGATGGTTTGGGATTGAGTTAACCAGAGAGGGGGCATGGCATTGGACAAAGCACTGAAGGGAGGAGGAGGACGGGGGTGAGGTTTAGAGGAGGTGCCACTGGCAAATCTTGCTAGCTCCCCAACATCACCGACTATAACTTTAATCCTCAGGTGCTGACACTAGAGGTGTTGTTGAGCAAGGCACTATACTAGAGGTTTTTTTTTTTGGTTTTTTTTTTAGTTTTGATTGAAACATAATACACCCGCTGACTGATGTGCCCTGCAACTCAACTTATGGGACTTTCAGTGGCAGTGAAGAAAGCATTTAAGATTTAGGCTCTTCATCAGATGTGGAGATTGATCGTCTTCTGTAGCACAAAAAAAATTGTTACATCATAACTTTCATTTGAATGTTTGAATGCAAGTTGAGACCCATTACCTTGTTTGCTCCACATCCTCGATAGTCTCTGGTAGACGGATATTATGTGTCTCTGGAAGAAAAGAAGCTGACAGAGCTGCGGCAACAGCCACCAGGGAGAAAATGGTACTCGGTAAATGGTCCCATACTTCTTCAAGAAGGATGATTGGGGGGGCTACAGACACGCCTATACGGGCCATGAAGGAGCTGTAACCCAATCCATTTTGCCTGTCCAAGTAAACACACAACACGTAAAAATCAGTTTTCTGCAACTCCCCCAAGTCTCACTGACTGATATGTGAAGACCTGATAAAGGTGTTTCGTTATCCAGATGCCAGAACATGCAAACTCCACACAGAAAGGGCCAGGAATCAAACCCAGTACCTTCTTGCTGTGAGGCGGCATTGCTAACCACTGTGCTGCCCTGTTTATAAATATATAAGCTCAGTATTATATAATTTACTAACCTCAATACTGTGGGGTAAAGCTCTGTTGTGTACAGATATACAGTTGTAAAAGATGTCTCTGAGAACAACTTTCCCACAGCTCCCATAGCTGTCCGAAACACCTTCATATCTGAAAAGAACAAAGCAGTGAAAGGATGGTTTAGCACCACCTTGTGTTACAATTCAAGATTTGGAATTTGGCTAGTCACCACTTTAGTCATTTTTACTTACTTCCCCACTCGGGGAACATAGGACCCTTTTTTAGAAAAAAGTTTTAGGGTGAGAGAGCAGGGTGGGGGATGTTTAAAAAAAAAAAAAAAAAAAAAGGTGGGGATGGGGGGTTAGGGTAAAAAACTAGTGGGGGATAGTCGTTGAGTGGGAAGGGTCCTATGTTCCCCAGTCTCATACAGAGAAGGGAACATAGGACCCGGGGAACATAGACACGCTCCAATTTTACCTTGAGGGACAAACATATTGCAAAACAGGAAGAGTCCGGTTAGAGCAAGTGCTCCAGTCTGAGTCCACCTTCGGCCAATTTTGTTCAAAGTGAATAAAGCCAATGCTTTAGCTGGAAATTCAATCACGCCATAGATGAACTGTGTGAAATAAATGTTCACACCAAATCCAGCAACATTCAAGCTGATTCCATAATAGCTGCAGGCCAATCCAAACCTACAAACAAAGAGAGTAAATTCAACGTTTGCCTCAGAAAATACTCATTTACTGCTTCAACAGTCAAAACTTAAACCACTGCTCTAAATTAGAAATGGACCTAACCACAGTAATACACAGTGTCTTCATGTGCGACAGCTTGAGTGTGTTATCACACTGTTTCCTTCACAAACTACTGGTCACACACAGACCACAAACTGTCATCCTGTTATTTAAGTTTGTTCTCAGGTTGCTCATGTATGGACAATGGATTGTACAGATTTTACATTTTAAAATCTAAGCTGTTTGGAGGCAAAAATAAAGAAATGTGTATATATACCACATAGTGCCAGTGATTAGAGCCAGTCTCCTCAATCTGGGGGTCCTCACAAGATCCATATAGGAATATGTTTTGTTTTCATTTTCTACAAGTATTATTTTGGACAGAACCTAAAGAGTAAAAAGCAAACTTTAGTTAGGGTCAGAGTTGATATAAATTTTTGACTGGGGGTGATCAGGATATGTAAGATTTTGTACCTCAGGTTTTATGTCAGCCATGAGCTGCTTTCTGCCGTTGACTTCAGCACACTTGCTCAAATAGAAATGAGCACTGTTGACCTTGCCATTACTTATCAGCCATCTGGCAGAGTCAGGGATCCACCTATGACAAAGTTTGATTGATAAATAATTGTTTGTTATGGCTGAATCTATATCTGAAGCTATAATATTATTTTTCCCTTACCACCAGCAGATCATTGCCAGAAACAGTGGGGCAGTTGCTGTGGCAATGAGGTACCTCCACTCAGTCACAAAATAGGCCACAAGAGGTAGCAGAGCAACGCCAAGACTCCAGTCCAGACTCATACATATGCCCACTGCAGTTCGATGCTTGATACCCACCCATTCAATACCTACAAAGAGCAATGATAATAAATTTAATAAATTTAAATATATATCACCATAGTACAGCAGATCATTACCATCTGATCAACAACTTTACAATATGTTGTTCATAATTAATAAAAGAGATAAAATAAGAGAGTATGTCACCTCAACAAACTTTATTTCACAAAGAGAAAAACAAAAAAGTGACAGACATAACTCACAAAGTACTATGGAGATAATACTTATTCCAGAAAGTCCCAGTCCAGTAAAGAACCTCATTGCAGCAAACAAGGCAAAATTATGTGAGAAAGCACTTGCAAATCCAAAGGAGGTGGCTGTCATGTAGGACACCAGAAGTGCCATTTTCCTTCCAAACCTGTGACATAAACAAATTATGTATAAATCTATAGAATGGGTCATTTTTTTTTTTTTTTTTACAAGAAGGTATGACCCAACACTTGATTTAGATAGACAAGTCTTTTCTATAGTGTCCACAGTGTGTGAAATTAAGTAGTTTAGATGATGATCATGTGTGGGTTGAGGTTAAAGGTTAGACATGATCGGGGTAAAGGTTAGAGCTGTAATAAAAAGAAGAGAAGTATATATTTCTGTTAACATTAAAAAAAAAAAAAAAACAGTGTGTACGATCTGGTGGCATGCAGTGATGAGGTTGAAGTTTGTTATAAAAGTAGCACAGGCCACTTGTGTCATGTCTCGTCTGTTGGGTTTGGTTAAGTTCAGCTTTTTTGTCTGGTGCCTGCATGTTGTCCTGTCATTTCCTGTTTTATTTTGAAAGAACCCCGTCTCCCTCTCATTTACTTCCTGCCCTCCTGTGCGCACACATCTGTGATTGTCACCCCCACCCTGATTTTTTTTTTCCACATGTGCCCATTTAGCTCTTGTATAAATAGTCTTGTCTCCCTCTGTCTTTTGTGAGTTTGTCTTGTCTGATGTCCCAGCCGTGCTCTCTGAACCAGTCTCATGCCTCAGCAATATCACAAGTTTCCTCTTCCAAGAGTGTTTTTTTGTTTCCAGATTTTTCCTTAGCCACTAGTGTAGTGAGCTTCTGTTTGTTTCTTTTCAGCCACTAGTATAGTGAGCTTTCATGTTTGTCTTCTAGCCACTAGTGTAGTAAGCTTGTTTGATCCCTCTAGTTTAGAGCGCATTCGTTTTCTCTGTTTCCACTTTTGTTATTGTTTTCCTAGTTGATAGTGACTCTCTTTTCATTCTAGTTTTCAGCAGTGAGGATTTTGGTTTGATTATTCTTTGACCCCCTTGTTGGTTTTTCTTTTTCTATTCGCTCCAGCATTAGAGTAGAGTAGGGTTCTGCGATGTGTCTCTTCCTCGCAGAATAGTGCACTCCTGCCTTCTTGTGCGTGCACCTGAGCACTTCTGTGTCTGCCTGTGCCTTTCAATAATAATGATGATAAAAATAATAATAATAACAATAATAATAACTAGAAAACCACAAGCGGTTATGAAGGGCCCTCGTGGTACGTCGCGGTTGGGTATTAGAATAATGGATGTTTTGGAAGCTGAATGTTATGACCTTTTGATGGTTCAATGTGGAAAGCACGCCAAAATGATGAGTCAAAACAAAATGGCCGACTTCCTGTTTGGAATAGACAATTGGTGCAAGAGACTTTTTTGTGTGTTTCATCAACTTACACATGTGTACTGATTTTCATGTTCCAACTCCACAAAAACCACTATGGGGAGGGGTTTTTGAAAATATCAAGGGGGTGCTATGGAGCCATTTTGCCCCGCCCATGGCTGTGGCCCCCATCAGATGTTAGAGGTCACCACCCTCTACTTGTTACCTGTTACCACCGGGGGTGGCGCCATGAGTAAGGCTTGATATTAATACATCGGAACGTTCAGGGCTGAGCATCCGTCAGGCTTTGAAAATTTGAAGCTGCTAGGATGGAGTATGTGAACGTGAGAGTCGTTTGAATTTAAACGGCGAATTCGCCAAAGTTTATTGAACCCTAGCAGCCAAGCCCTTTGACCTAATTATGTACAGAGCACAACTTTAGATCAACTAGGTCTGGAGATGATCTGTACCAAATTTGATGTCGATGGGACGAAATCCCTAGGACGAGTTTGTTTTCATCAGAAAACAAAGATTCAAAATGGCCAACTTCCTGTTGGAATTTCAGCTTCCCGCCAAGAGACAGATTTGTTCATCTGTGTGCTTAACCTCTGTATCAATTTTCGTTGAAGCATAAAACCAAGGTATAAAACCAACAACGCCGTGCTTGCCAAAGGTAAAATATCAATTGCTAAGTCCATAGAAATTCACTAAGAGGGGCCAGTGAGCAGCGACAGCAAAATGCACCAGCGTGCACTCAACCAAAACTAGAACTTGCTTCCCTTCACATAAAATACTAATAAAGACTGTGAAACCTTTGAACCTCCTGGACTCAAGTCGCTCTGCTGGGTTCTAGCCTGAACATGAATCCATCACGACTTGGACGTCCTCAAAATGTCAAGGTAGGCATTGTTGATACTATTGAACTCTAACTATAATCATGTTTAACAAGAATACTTGGCCTGGATTTTGGGAGTTTAGCTTGTCTGACAGTGGCTATAACACAGTGATCGCTCATATCATTTGCAAAAGTACCATTGTAAATGAGGATACTCCCTCAATGATCATTCAAGGTTAAATTAAAAAAAATATATGTATTTGAGAGTTAAAGGCATGAGCACCTGTCACTAAGATAGCCAAATACTGCTGCTCCAAGTGTGACTCCTATGAAGAAGATAGTGGCTGTGGCTCTATTCAGTCTTTTCTTATCACAAACCAGATCCCACTATGATGGAAACAGACAGAGACAAAGTGAAGATTATTAGATTATAAGAGTATTCAAAGTGGCTAATCTGTAATTTGTAGTACTTTGTTAAAAAAATAATATTCACCTCTGTGGCCAGGGTAGACTTGAAGGTGGTGTTATCATACACCCATCCATTCTGACACGGCACTGTCAGTAGTTCAGTCATGTTGGAGGCGTTGAGCAGCAGATGATACTGAAGCTCTGCAAACATCTGACAGGAGTTTGGAGTCCCATCCTCTTGGACTGGAATACTAACAACAAGCCTCTGTGCCTGGGATAAATTCCTAAAAATGCCTCCATCATCCAGAGAGCTGATGTCGCAGTGGTGAGAGGGAATAACTGCAATGAAATTATTCAGCATAAAGTGAACAGGCAAAGTCAGTCGAGGAATTATCAACAACAGGATTGTCCTTAATTGGAATCTCCCAAAGCTGCCTACATCTGCCAGCACATTATCAAACTTCATCTTTGGAATAAATGATGCATGTCTCAGATAAAGAAATATCACAAACATGCAAGAAGTTTAACAGTGAACCAGAAGCCTTTTACAGACTGTTAAGTGATGCTAGTTAATGGTCAGCTCAGAAAAGTTAGGTAATTCATAATGAGAACTGTGTTTTGACTGTATAAAAGTCTGACAAGTAACCTATTTTTATGAATAAATAATTTACTAACAGTACCAAAGTACACGCCAGTTGAATTTCCCTAAGCAGGATAATACTCTGCCTTTAAATGTAAAACGTGTAATTTTAAGATTCACTTAATACTGCAAAGAGGCATTTTTGTCTAAAGGCCAAAAAGAGTCCTTGTGAAAATATGTTGTTCTCTTCTTCCACCAAAGTGGTGCATAATGAAATGTCTCTGGACTCCCATGAAATTCAGCAGACATTCATGGTTCTCCAGAGCAGTGGTTCTCAACCTGTGGTACGCGTACCTCCGGTGGTACTTGTACCTCCTGCTGGTGGTATTGACTTTATTTTGAAGGTGTCTGCTATTTTGTCATTTTCCGTACATCTATTAATAGCCTAATTGTGGCATCTAGTCTTAATTAAACCACACAACTGTTTCTTATGAAAAGAATAAATTCATATTGACCAGAATTGAGTTTTGGCAGCCCTCCACAACAGTTTCAGTTTCTCATGTGGCCCCTTGGGGAAACTAATTGCCCAATCCTGCAGCAGCACATGTGGGGAATCCACACACAAAACATGACACAAATACAACTACAATTTGGATTTGGATTCAGATGAAGAGCCACATTGATGACTTGTGGTCCAGTGATAGTTATGCTCTCAGTGCCTCTTGCATTGTACAGTATGAGAATTATGTGGAAGAGTTTGCTAGTTCTAGTGCTCCCCCTTTGAACATTGTGGCTGTGCCTGACAAAAGTTAACAATAAGTAATGTCATTAGGAATAAATTTGCCTCCTGCGTGAACTGTGCAGAGCTAAACAGACCATTTTAAAATTGGTCATATGCTGGTACTTGGACAGCTAACTACTTTTTCAGGTAGTACTTGGTGTAAAAGGTTTGAGAACCACTGCTCCAGAGATATATTGTATGTCAAATGTATTGTATTGTATATTGTCATTATACAATTGCACAACAGAATTGTTCGAATTGAAACTTCTCCCTTTTCAGTACACACAGTTACAAGAATAAAAAAGTATAAAAATCTTCGAATGTAATAACAAAAATAAGCATAAAGGTATTGTTTCAAGGTTTTATTGGGATTTCAACAATTTTATTGTTACAAAACAGTGCATAGTGTAAAACATAATCAATAAATTTATTTTTTTTTATAGAATCTCCTAATTTCTTGCTGATTTTACCCTGAAAAGTAAATAAAACAATTTGAATGTAGTAATCATTTTAACATGCATGGATTACATTATTTATTTTCAACATCTGCAAATGATTTAAATATCAGTTATTTCAGAAGGTAGTAATTTAAATTATGCACTGCGCTAAAAGTATCAATAACCCACTTGCCCTTGCTGGGTTTAGTGGTTTATTCTATTGCAGTGAAGTTCAGTGAGGTGGGTAATTGTTTACACCATAGTGTTAATATTGAATTTCATGAAATGATTCATGTTGTCTTTGCCTTGGTTTCTCAACATCCTCGATGCACTCTGGCAGTCTTGTGTTTAATGTTTCAGGCAAGACTGAAGCCACCAAACCAGATCCAACTGCCACTGCACAATAAATGACTGAAGGGAGGAGATGCCACATATCCTCCAATAGCATGATGAGGGGAGATACGGACACACCCAGCCGTGCCACAAAAGAGGTGTAACCTAAACCATTCTGTCTGAAACATGAAATCACTGAGGTAAATGAAAACATTCAGAATATGTTGTGACAGCAGAATAGATAGTAGTTTATTATAATAATAATAATAATAATAATAATAATAATTTGTTATTGACTAACCTTACGACTGTGGGAAAGAGTTCAGTAGTGAAAAGGTAAATGACTGTGAATGAGGCCTCTGACATGGATTTTCCAATTACAGCCACGACAGTACGAATGAGCCACTTATCTGAGGGAAAATAACCCCATATTTGATCAAGATAGTTTTCTGATGTGTTGCCAAAAATGTGATTATATTTAATAAAGTATTGAAAAAAAACCTTTTGCAACAAAGATGTTGATGAAGAGACAGAAACCAGTTGACAGCATGGCTCCCATCAGACCAGCTCTTCTACCAGCTTTCTCCAGGAACAGATATACACAGAGCTTCACTGGCATTTCAATGGATGCAAATATAAACTGCGTGAGGTATATGTTTAGTCCAAACCCAGTGATATTCAGAGATATCCCATAATATGTAAATGCAACTCCATACCTGGAAAATGGAACAAAATCACTGAAACTTTCTGTATTTATGTGCTGATTTTAGCCTTAGGGTGACAACAGACAGCAGTAATCTGAGCCTCACAGTTACATTGTATTGTATTGTATCACCAGTCATCCCTCAATTATGTACCACACACATATTACATGAATTATATAATTATATTTTATTATGATTAACAATGTTTGATATCACTCACATTATTTTAATAGTTCATCGGTGTATACGCTTAATAGTATTGTCTCTGAGGATTAGATGAGAATAACGATACCACGCAACTAAGCAGTCAGGGTTTGCCTCAAGTCCATCAGCACCACTAATACTCATTAAGTAAAATGTTTTAATTGCCTTGTGTAATCCATGCACAGACAGAAATGTAAAATCAATAATTTGTGACTGCAGTTTTGCTCGTAATTCACAAACTCATCTGACTCTTTGAAAGAAAGCAAACAAGCACATTTCCCCAAATACTAAACTTTTCCTTTAACCCATCTTATGAAATTGACACTTACCATACTATTCCTGAACATATAGAAAGTTTCCTCATATTTGGGGTCTGGAAAAGATCCACAATGCTGTACTTCTTATCAACAATTTCACTTTGTACAGATTCCAGTAGTTTCTGTGAGAAATCAAACACACAACACAATTAAATAGTTGATTGTAGTTTTTGCCCATCATATCACTTTGAGATCATCAGATAACCAACATTAAAATGTACCATTGGTGTAAGGGTGGCAATGGACTTTGCTCTGTTGTTCACCTCGGCACATTGCATTATGTAATGATGAGCAACGTCTACCTTCCCGTTTGCGAGAAGCCACCTGGCAGACTCAGGAAGCCACCTGAAGTGACAAACCAATTGATTTCATTGTCTTCTGATAGGATTTTTATGCTGCAAAGTGTAAAAATATGAAGCTTTAATACTTCCAAGCAATGATTGACACGATCAAGGGTGAAGTCACTGCCACAATGAGCATCCTCCACTGATTCACATTGTATGACAGTGCAATGAGTAACCAGTTTCCGAGTGTCCAATCCATGCTTATGATTACACCAGAAAAGGTCCTGTATTTAATGCTGAACCATTCAACATCTGGAGAAAAGTCAGCACAGACACATCAATCTATTTTCACATTTCAAAACAAATTTGAATGATATATATATATATAAAACTATGAGATGATATATATATATATATATATATATATATATATATATATATATATATATACATGTATATATATATATAGTTTTAGCATTAGTCTACTCACTTAGTACAACAGAGATGATACTTATTCCTGCGAGTGACATCCCTGTAAAAAACCTCATGACAACGAACATCACATAAGATGAAGAGAATGCACTCAGGACTGCAAACACCAAGGACGTCAAATAAGACACCAGCAGCAGCGGCCTTCTGCCAAACCTGGTTAGCAATAGAAAATGTTAAATGCAATTTAATGTTATTCTCAGTTTACAACATTTAGAATATTTAGCAGTATTCTCTTAATTTGCAAATGTTAGGTTTATTTTACTTATTTATATTTCACGTAAAAGAAAAACAAAACAAAACCATTATATATTTGTGTAAGTATTTGTATGTAATAGTTGCATAGTTATTCTGTTCTAAAGTTAGGCTGCTAATATGCATCATTTTTACATTATTATTGTCATGGATTTATTATTGTTACCATTATCATTGTTGTCTTTTATACACACCGCTTACGTTTCAATCCAAACCGTGACGTCTGGATAGCTGGGTACCATAAAATGTAGTGCAGTATCTTTTTATGGTTTTCAGTGTCCAATGTAACGTACATAATTTTCCCACAACCTAATTTTCCTGGAAGTGCCTCACTTGACTCAAAATTGAACATTTTGGCTTCAAACACAGCTAAAACATCTGCTTATCTTTCATAGGATTCCAGATGTCATAGGGCAAAAGGCAGGGTACACTGTACAAGTCGCCAGTTCATCGCAGGACACATAGAGACAGACACTATAGAAACACAGACAATCATTCACACTCACATTCACACCTATGGGCAATTTAGATTAGTCAGTTGACGTCAGTGCCGCCCCCAGAGAAAACAGGATAAAGTTTAAAAAAAAAAGAATTTTAGTTTGGGTCAAGCTTCTTCTCTTAGATCCTGCATTGTTTCAACCCCAACACGACAGATTGCAGCATATGCTGACATAATTTTAGATCAAGATACAATTATGCAACTCAAATTGGTTGAGAGCCCCTTTTATCTCATCTGATATTTGTTATAGAGAGTCAGTGACATTTTAAATGGATGGAGGAAGATACAGATGTCTTTTCATTACCTGTCACTGAGAAACCCAAATAAAGGGGCTCCACACATAACGCCAATGAAGAAAATGGATGCTGTTGCCTTGTTCATCCCTTTTCTGCTGCACACAAGATCCCACTGCAAAGAAACAATTGAAAGCATTACAATACAATATTTTGCAATTGTTCAACTCTAAGAAATTCCCTACTTTTGCATTTAAAATGTGAACCATAAAGGTTGCTAAAATGTTTATTACATATATACTATATATATATGACATCATTATTATTATTAACATCATTATTATTTTTATGTAATCAGTTGATGATGTCTTAGCCCTCTGATGAATACACCATTTGATTAAAACATACATAACATGAAAGGAAACTGTCATGTTTATTGAAAACACTCACCTCTGTTGCCAAAGTAGATTTAAACGTGCTGTTGTCGTACACCCATCCGTTCTGACACGCAACAGACGTTGCATCTTCACTACTGTTTGAGTCTGACAGATGGTGAAACTGGGGCTTTAAAAACATCTGACAGGAGCTCGGAGTGCCATCCTGCTCTGTTGGAACCCCAACAACCAATTTCTGTTCCTGGGTTAAATTCCTGAAGATATCTTCATGATCCAGAGTCATGATGTTGCAGTGGTGAGAGGGAACAGCTGCCATGAAGTTATTCAGCAGGAAGTGACATGGCACAGTTATTCGAGAGAGGAGCTGAATCAAGACAAGCTTGATTTGAAATTTTCCACATCCATTAATTTCTGAAAGTATGTTGTCGAATTTCATTTTGCAGCTGTGCTCTCAGAGTCGACAAGAAACTAAATGTTCTGGCATGTCTGTGACAGACATGCCAGAACATTTACTAGATCTGTGTTAATTTTCTACAAAGGGAGGTTTTCCAGCACTTTGCACAGCAATTACTGAGAATGTCATTATGGAAAACAGCAGTTGACTGAATTTCCGTTCTGTTGTCGCAATTATGGCTATTGCACTCAAAACTTGGCTTCTTCCAAACCAATATTTAAAATATCCATGGTGATTAGTAGTAGTAGCAGTAGTAGTTGTAATGGTAGTGTAACCGAGTGTTCTGGGTGCATATAACTGGGTGCAAGTAATCACACAGTAACAGGACTGGAGTCAAAGTCATTTCTTCGGCAGCAACCGCTTCTCTTTTATATATATATTTATTTATTTATTTTGCACGACAATATCAACATCTTACGGCCAAACTCCGCCAACCCCAGCCTTACAGAGGGACACCACACCTCACACACAGGAATACACGGCCCAGACCAAACAGTCTGTTACAGTAGTGGGGTATTTTACTACAAAAACAAAATAACTATTAAATGGCTAGCACTGTCACCTCACATCAAGAAGGTACCAGGTTCGATTCCCAGCCCGGGGCCTTTCTGTGTGGAGTTTGCATGTTCTCCCCGTGTCTGCGTGGGTTCTCTCCGGGTACTTCCTCCCACCATCCAAAAACATGCATGGGGATTAGGTTAATTGGCTAATTTAAATTGACCGTAGGTGTGAATGTGAGTGTGAGTGGTTGTCTGTCTCTATGTGTCCTGTGATGAACTGGAGACTTGTCCAGGGTGTACCCTGCCTTTCACCCTAAGACAGCTGGGATAGGCTCCAGTCCCCCTGCAACCCTATGAGGGTAAGCGGTAGAAAATGGATGGATGGATGAATACATAAGTGGACTATCAGTGTCTGTACTCCTTCTGCAGTAGTTTCTTCCCATAATACTTCTGCAAACTCAGATTTAGATCCATGTAAGGGCATACTGTCAAAGAACAGCAGTCTCAGTTACTGCACATCAGCGTTATAATGTATAATTTTACCCTGAATTCTATTAATTTCATAACCCAGTTTGACAACAATAAGCAAATGCTTATTAATATAATTTATAACTGTAGCAACATTCAGAATATCTGTGTTTATTTTGTTTATTTATCTGAACTTCCTTCAGTGGTTAACCAGTGAAGTTGTTATCATGAAAAGCAAATCGCCCCCACTGATATCAAGGCACGTATCAAATCACTTAAATCAGTGTGTCCTCAGGAGCAAGTGGATGTGATAATGTGCTGGGGGCAGGATTACCTTTTCTTCTCTCTCTCTCTCTTTAAGAAAAGTGCCATACATGAACGAGCAAGGCTACACTATGAGTGACAGGCCCTGAACCTGAACATCTGCAGTCCATAAGTGCTCAGATTCTGTTTTCCACAGCTGTGCACTTAAGCCAGCAGGATGTGAAGTCTACAATGCTAGATGTCGACTGACAAGGTGTTTTTTGGGAGGACAAAATTTTTCTTGTATCAGGTATGAAAAGGTGAGTAATTCTTTAATTCTTTGGTCCTCCTTCCATCTTTTGTGTAGTGGTTTTCTTAAGCCATATTTCTTTGTTTCTTTCACCCTACTGTTAGTTAGTTAGTTACTGAATTTTATTTAGTGGGATTTCCTCAAAGTGTGCCTGGTTTTGGCTTAGATGGATACCTCTATGTATACTGATAAATTGTTTATTGTATCAGTTATATACTGTAGTGTTTTATTCTTTTGACATTATATGTTTCTTTGTTGTATGAGAAACTGTCAGAGTAAGAACCATCTGTCATTGCTGCTGCACTGGTCTGTTTATTGTTTAAATATAATTAAGGTAAAAAGTGTGTGCTAATTGATTAATTGAATTGTGGGTCAATACTGGTTCAAGATGTATATTCAGATTTCTGTTCTGTTGTAAAGCTACTGAAGTGAGTACTACTAAGGTGTATGTGGCTGTTTTAAAAGGTGCATGTTTCTCATTAGTGTCAGTCTAATTGTGTGGAAACATCTAATCCTCTAAGAGTTCATCTGCCAGACCAAGAGGTCACTCATTTGTCAAGGATACTGACTCTGTTTCCATGACAATCAGTCAACATACTGATGTTACTGCCATACTAGGAGACAGAAACTCTTGCAGCACCAAAGTAAGGCTTGATGATGGTTGAGTGTTAAAATGAAGTGGAACCAAGTGTGACGAAATACTTGAGCAAGTTTGCAAGAGTCTTTTGGCTTTTGGTGATCCTGGAGCTGTGTGCAGTGTCATAGGGCCTCTTTATAGCAGTATAGATGCAAGATAGGTTATATACTGTAGGCTGATGCACTTTCAATCCAGTAATGTGTACCACCCAAAGCCAAGCCAAGAGCCGCAAATAGAAAAAAAATGTGTGCAATGGTGCATAGTACAGTAATTTGTCATATGTTGATGTCATTGATCATTGATGTTCTGCCACTCCTTATGGTTTTGAGACTACAATATCCTACTTTCCTGTTTAAATGAAATCAGGTTGCAGTGCAAATACTCGTATTAATTCATGACAAGAAGGCCAAAACATGGCCTGCTAATATTTAACCTGAACTCTAATCTCTTTTATGGAATAAAAGTATGGAATTTTTAATGATACATTGCACCACATTAATCTGCCCAAAACAAGTCTGCTGAAGCTGAGTGTTAGGAAGTGTAGAAGGAATCTAACAAAGGAAGGACATTGGTGTTTTCAAAGTAATACACAACACAGTTTTAATCTTCATGAAGTTCCTGTCATATTCAGCTGCTTTTAAGGTGAAATCAAGATGCCATGTGAACTGATGCAAATGTGCATTATAGCCTCTCGCTGACCTCTTTTGTCAGCTGATTTTTTTTAATATAATGAAAGTATAAACCTATTTTTACATTTGTTTTTAATCTGGAGTGAATTATGTAAATCATAATTTGTAATATTTTGGCACCACCTTCTGGTGGATGTCAGGAAATGTGTTTGAGAGTAGACATGAATGATTTCAACATGGCAACATTGAATTGTACAGTCAGTTTACTAAGGTAGCATTTTCTGTTCATGTCATATGACTATACCTTGCCGCTGACTAGTTTTTGATAAATTATTGTTTAGATGGAAAAACATTGATAGCAGCTGTTTTGCATTGCAAACAATCAAAACAATTTAATTTAGTTTCTGTCAAAGAAGGTACCAGGTTCGATTCCCGGCCCAGGGCCTTTCTGTGTGGAGTTTGCATGTTCTCCCCGTGTCTGTGTGGGTTCTCTCCGGGTACTCCGGCTTCCTCCCACCATCCAAAAACATGCATGTGGATTAGGTTAACTGGCTAATTTAAATTGGCCGTAGGTGTGAATGTGAGTGTGAGTGGTTGTCTGTCTCTATGTGTCCTGTAATGAACTGGAGACTTGTCCAGGGTGTACCCTGCCTTTCACCCTAAGACAGCTGGGATAGGCTCCAGCCCCCCACGACCCTATGAGGATAAGCAGTAGAAATGGATGGATGCATGGATAGTTTCTGTCATTGATTTTGATGCTGCTTAAATAAATAACAAAACAATTACTGGCTTTAAGTGAGGGAGTAGGAGGCCTAGTATTTCTACTATGTATAAAACAAATACAGTCTCTCAGATTCAGTTCTTAAATGGAGATGCTGATTTTAGTGCTGATATTTGTTGCAGTGATGGATGAGAACAGTGGAGGGAAAGAAACCTCACTGTATAAACAGGAGTTCGGAAAACAGCCACCCAATTGTTTTGCTTATCCCCTTGGATGTGGATGCTGTTTCTCCCTTGATATTACATACCATTCCATTTAGAGCGATGGCAGCTCCGATGTGGCTGCCAAAGAAAAGCTGCATTTCCTATTGGGGATAGGAATAATTCACTACATGGTAGTTTGAAATTTTTAAGTAAGTGTAATTTAAGTGTAATATATGTACTAATATTTACATCTCAGTCTGAACAATAAACACTTTATAGTCATATTTGATAGAATTTTAATATTTCTGTAAGGCCATCAACATGTTTACTTTGACAAATTATTAAACCCACTATTTATATTCATGTTAGACCAGATGGAAATGATTATCAGAAGTATTTAGATAGCGTGTTATATTGAAAGTGTGCTGAAATCTCTCTTTTTTTCTATTTTAAAGGGCTCCTTGGCCTTAAACACTGTTTTTGTCTTAATGAAGGTTTTATCAGTGATACCCAGGACATTGTCAAACTGCATTAGAGATGGAACCAGAAGCTGGAGACTCAGACAACAATGATAACCTGGTCCCTTGGTCAGGTTCAGATGGTTCCCAGGAACTTTGTGAGTCCTACAATGGAGAAGATGCCAGTGATGATGCAGAGTACCCTCTTGACCCTCTACCAACGCACATCCTGAAGTCTGATCTCGACTCCCTAGAACATCGTCAGTCTCAAGAATCCACAGGTGAACAACA
The DNA here is from genome assembly GCA_029721515.1 of Synanceia verrucosa. Lineage (NCBI taxonomy): Eukaryota > Metazoa > Chordata > Actinopteri > Perciformes > Synanceiidae > Synanceia > Synanceia verrucosa. The sequence goes on from CM056555.1 coordinate 8,953,363, forward strand.
GTTGCTGCTTGAACTTAGAGGAAGTGAAGAGGATGACATCTACCTTAGAGAATCAAGAGAGTCCAGTACAGAGTCTCCTCACATACAATCCTCACCCTCTCCACACTCAGAGCACCCTGACTCCGAGCCTCATCCTGGCCAGAAATCAAGGCCTCTTTCCCAGTCATCTTCCTCCTCTCTTGGCTGTGCAGCTGATATGACCCTGGCCTTGACCCTGACCACAGAACAGCCCCTAGGAGCCAGTAATAGACAAGCCCCCGGCACTGGGAACATGAGGGTTGAATCTTCAGAGGAAGGAGGGAGTAGTGAAGCACCTCCTGCTTCTGTCTTCTTTGGAATTTCAGACGGGACTGCTGAGCAGGCAGAGAAGTGGATCTCAGGGTCTGAAGCAGATCTGTGCAGACCGGACAGGCACAGGGCAAGGTCCACACGTAAGTGTTTATCTTCTACCCTCGCTCCTTAGATTCCAGTGGAAACATGAAGCTAGTCCTGTAAACTGTGCAGCTTTAACAAAACATTTTTTTTCTTAATTTAACTTATGTATGACTTATTTATAAATAATATATATATATATAATTTTATGTCTGCTTGCCTGAGGCATTAATTAACTTTTTAACTTTTTCTGCCTGCAATCATTATTGGGGTCATATGAAGATTTAATTTCATCGATAAATAACTTGTGCAAAGCACTATGGGTGCTGGTTATTTTCATGCTGTAATGTGAGGTCTATTTAAGGTGGACTTACAGGGAGAATTCCCATGGCTTTAATAGTCAGAGCAGGATAAGAATAAAATATGACCATATGATGAGGCTGGCAGAAAGTAATTTGACAGACACCAACATGTGTCACCCCGGGGCCTGTCATCCGATCTCTTTTCCTCTTTTATCGTAAGACTTGACGGCAATGGAAAGTGAGCTCCTCACTTTTCTTGCCTCTTGGACCCCCCCAAAGTTAGCTGTAAGTAAATATGATGCTTTATTTAGTGTGCTGGCTTCAACAGGGGCAATTTTGATATTTCTCCTAGTTGTTATTAGTGTGTCCAATAATCTGTCAGTCATCTATCAGTTGACTTGATCAGTTAAATTAAAACAACGTGTATATTGTTTTCATCATCGTCCTTTTATTCTCACTGTCACTGTCTCACTCTTCTTTTCTGTCAGGGCTCAGTCACAACGAGAGCCAATCAGAAAGAAAAGTCAAGGAGACCAAGTCCAAATGTAAGCGCATTGCTCGGCTTCTAACGGATGCACCCAACCCTCAAAATAAGGGAGCCTTGCTGTTTAAGAAACGCCGCCAGAGGGTCAAGAAGTATACACTTGTGAGTTACGGGACTGGTGAGAACAAGCTTGACAGCGAAGACCAAATAGAGGAGGAAACCGAAGAAGTCAGATCAGCTGGTTATAACTTTGTGACCACAAGTGAATCTGAGTTAGAAGAGGATTATTCTGTTTATTGCCAGCAACATAATTTAAGTCTGAATTGGGGAAGTGTTCGAGAAATGGAAGCCCTGCCAGAAACAAAGGGAAAGGGGGTTATGATGTTTGCCCAACGCCGCAAACGGATGGATGAAATTGCGTCAGAGCATGAAGCAATGAGGAACAGAGGATTACCTGTGGAGACATTAAGGGAACCTGAATATACAGAATCACAGAATATTTATGACCCCGAGGATATGTATGTGCATACTGAGCAGGCTAACCACACGGATGCAAATCTTAAGCAGTATGTAGAATACCAAGGAAGTATTCAACAGATGAGCCACCTATCCAATGTGCCAAGACCCTTGGTGCCAAACAGAACTGCAAAGCCTTTCCTAGGATTTCACGTCAGCACAACTGCTCCTGTCACGCCTGGTGGCGTTGCGCCAGTGACTAAGAAGCAAGAACCGAGATTCAGAGTACCTGTGCCTATTAACACTAACCCGATGGTTTGGTCCCCAACTGGAGACATCATAGCCTCAAGAGATGAGCGAATATCTGTGCCAGCAATAAAGACCGGCATCCTACCAGAGTCTAAAAGGAAAGCCACAAGTAAACAGCCACCAATGGCAGCGCAAGGATCAGCTCATCACCTTCAAAAAGGGGAAAGGAGGTCTTATATTGAGTCAGAGGAAGACTGTTTTAGTCTAGGTGCTGAAGCTTGTAACTTCATGCAACCCAGAACACCGAAACTCAAGAATCCCCCTCCAGTTGCGCCAAAACCCACAATCAACCCTGCCTGCCCACCATGGATGAGGAGGAGCCCCTCTATTGAGCCCTTTATTCCACCAAAAAGTCCAGTTTCACAACCTTCTCAAAGTGCTGTGGGGCCTCAAAGTCAGCATTACTCACAGCAGCAACAATGGGCTCAACCTCAACAGATGGCCAACCACTGGACACAAGATCAAACTGCGGCGACACTTCAAGCTTCTGCCAATGCCGGGGCTCCTGTCAGCCCCTCTTCTCGGCTTCATCTTCAGCCAACATCAAATAGCTGGGGTCAGCAACCATTACGATCCCCTGTGAGTATGCAGGCCCGCAGTCCTTACAGTCCTCACAGCCCACATCATCCACCTTCACCCTCAAGGAGTAAGTTAGACAGTGCTCCAAACTCAGTCGCCTCTTGCCCACCACAAGCAGGGAAGTCTTACTTCCATGCATCAAAAGCCTCACAGGCTTCTCCAAAGGGTCGGGTCTCAGACAGAAGCACTAATCAGGCCGGTGATGGTCATACTATGGCGGGGAAAGGTGCAGAGTTGTTTGCCAAAAGACAGTCCCGTATGGAGAAGTTTGTTGTTGATGCTGAAACGGTGCAAGCTAACAAAACAAGATCCCCCTCCCCAACTTCATCACTCCCTAACTCATGGAGGTATTCCTCTATTGTTCGTGCACCACCTCCTTTATCATACAATCCCCTTCTTGCTCCTTTCTACCCTCCCTCAGCAGCCAAGCAACCCACTTCCACAAGCCCCCAAATCAAGCCTAAGACCAAAGCAAAACCTAAAGGAGCCCCAAAGCATCTCAACCCCTTAGATATTATGAAACATCAGCCTTATCAGCTGGACTCATCACTATTCAAGTATGATGCAGTCCCTGAGGCTAAAAGCCCTAGCTCCAAACCAACTCCAGCATCAAAGTTTGAGGCTACCAAAAGCCTTAAACATAAATCTACCCCTTCTCAGTCTCCTTATAATGCCTCTGAGCTTGATGTTCAAAGCAAGACCGTCATCCCTGCTAAGTCTTCAGTGTCGGTAAGTTCCCAAAATTCTTATGCCCGCCAAAGCACAAGAGCAGCTGAGCCTCTTGCAACTGACAAGCACTTGGATGAAAAGCACACTGTCACACCCGCAGCCCATCACATAACCAACAAGCAAGCACCAAGCGTCCGGCCCACTAGTGCATCCTCCCAGCATTCATCCATTGGTGACAGCACCAGCATAGCTTCAGCTTTTTCTCCTGCAGCTCTTATTGCTAGAGGCGCACGTCAAATGGCACCTCGCCCAAAGTTTTCTGCTAAGAAGCCAGTAGTGACAGGCAAACAGTGGAGGCCTGTTGCTGTGCCTCATTAGCTCTAATACTGTATATGGTCATGATTTGTTGTAGTCACCACCAAGACGCATAGAGACAGATAGAACACTATTAAATCTGCAGCTCTGATGCATCTAAAATGTCTTAACTGGTGAAAATGGACAGCATTTCTTCAAAACATAGGTCACATCCAAAATAATTCACAATATGCTGCTATAAGGATACATTTAGCTGGCAATATAAAGAAAACATGTTGAATGTTCAGCAAAATTTTAAATCAATATAATAAAAACCAAATCAAATGCATAAATTAATCATCTTCCTCAAACTTGGAAGGTGCATGTGTGCTTGAAAAATGAAATGTGAGATGAAATAATGTTGAGTGATTCTCAGGAAGTGCTATTACATGTGCAATAATGTGTGCAGAGATCCTTGTTTAACTGAGGTCTCTAGTTTAAGTTCTTTTTCTTTCTCTAGTTGTGTCTCTTTTGTAAGAAATACAATTATATGCCATGACTTCTTATCTAGTAGTAGTCGTCATCACTAACCCCAAAAACTTATACATACTTTTCATAATTCTGCCATCTGAGAGAACAACATCTAACAGTTTTATTTACTGAATATTTTGATCATTTAGTGTGTCTGGAGAGAAACTGTTTATGCACTACTTTTTTGGGATGCATACAATTTGCAATTCCTTCAGTCTCATTCCAAACTTTAATGGCATCACAACAGCTAAAATTATTAACTTTAGTTGTGATTTTTCACCCTGATGACTTTAAATGTTTTTTTTTTATGTGGATATATTTTTCTGCATTTGTCAGTTATGGCCAGTTATTTAACTGTTAGTAAAGCCATCAAACATTCTGTATTCTCATCCTTGATGTAAAACATGATTTATCACAAAAAATTGTCTATTTATTTACATTGCCAATCGCAACTCAAAGTGAAAAAAAGAAACCATTGTCTTATTTGTGTTTATGTCTCCGTCTTTCAAACATATCACTGTTTATTGCACTTCTTGTTCTCAGCACAATTATGCTATTAAACTTTTCTTTCACTACTTGTGTACTTCCTCTGTGTGTCATGAGCTATTCTTTTTTTCACAAACTACTGTATCACTACTTTTTCTGAGCCACCCATATTTCTGTCTTACTCTTTCTCACTGCCTCTTGCTTTCACACAGAATTCTTATTCTTATTTATTCTGCCTTCAGCAATATAAGTAATGATACAGTTTCATCACTGCTTTTTTGATTTTTTTTTCAAAAAATATTGCTCATATTGATTTAAAATGGAAAATTGCTGAAGGTTAACACTGACTAGTATAATGTTATGTTTCTGGATTGACTGTTTCTGCTTGTTTGTTTTCACAGCATCAGTTCACCCTTAACTCTGAATGTGAAAGGTTTGGAACTATGATCTCAGCCCTCTTAAGATCTTCTGCATACTTTTACGACAGTACTGACAGTCTGCTGAATGGAGAGCCACACTAATGTAGGATCTAAATTTTGCTATTCTAAAGATTTATTGACACCAGGTTTGACACAGTACCCAGTATGAATACAAGTAGGTGTTTCAAGTATATTGAATTATATTTTAGTGTGGTTTTGCCCTTTAAGCAGATGAAATAAAGAAAGGGCGTGGACATGATTCCAAGCAAAGGTTCACCATCTTTAATTCTAATATTGCCACTTATTTCAAGTTTATTGAACGAGCAGCAGGTAAGTTCCTACATCTTTATGTATAGTGTGTGTGTGTGTGTGTGTGTATATATATATATATATATATTTTTAATATTGCTCCAAGACTTTGACACAAATCTTACCCACCCTTGTGAATGTGAATAAATGTACATGAAAGGAAATTAAACAGCAATAACAAATTGGGAGAAGTGTGAGGCTGACAAAATTAGTTTTGTCACATTTCATATTTTTTCTATAGAATAAATTCATTTTGTATCTTTCTTTTCACTGTGCTGGCTACTTAGTTGGTTTAGCAAATCATTATTTTTTAATTATATTTATATATAATTATTGTTTTTTTTTATTTTTTTATTTGCACCCTTCATTCACCAAAATTATTAGTTATTTAATTTCTAATAAAACATATTAAAGGTTATTAGTTCTCCAGGCTTCCATGAAGCCAGAGGGTGGCAGCAAAGTCTGCAACACTGTTGTCACTCCAGTCAACTAATACTTGCTTTGCTTTCAGGAATTTGGTAGAAGCCGCTCCCTGAGTCTGCCCAGGCGACTGAATTCAATGTCCCCTCCCAAACTTCTGTCTCCTGCAAGCACACCTGGGATCCAGTCATCATATTTACCCACACAGAGGCAAATGTCCTTCCAAGAAAGAGTCTACAAGCCACTGTCACCATGGGAGGCAGCATCCAGAAGCCCCATTGGTTCAGTAGATGATGCCTTTGTGTTCCAGAGCTTCCCGTCATCTGTTGCCTCTAATGTCAAAGCTGCAGGGCACCGCAGATCTCTGCCAGAGCCTCCAGATGAATGGAAGCGCAGGGTGTCTCTTGATCCTGCACCTGTCAGTATGGGTCATTATCATGCAGCCCCAGCTTTCCAGGCTCCGTTCATGAGCAGGACATTTTCACCTGAGAAACCAGCCTTCTATGGGCCTCCCTTTAGACCTGCCCAGCCCCTGAGGCCTGCCAGTAGGGCCAGTATTGGCTACATGGGTCAAGGCTCCAGTCCAACACATTACTCCCCCTTGTATAGCACAGTCCAGAGAAGTTAATACCACTAAGACGAGCTCAGGCATACATCAGATATAAAGAAATATATTCTGAAGTCAGCATACATTTTACGTAGTGTACTGCCTATGAAGGAGAAAAATGTGAAATTAGCAGACAGACATGGAATATATGGTCTCTATTATGATGAAAACTTTGGTTGTGGTTTTGGTTCAAGCTTTTCCAGTGGGTCTGAGCATATTTTCAACACTTTATTGTGTCTGTTTGAAATTGGTGAAGGGAGTGATAAAAGTCGCTATCTACATAGTATGAGTGGTCACTTGGTTTGTGAAGAGCACAACAACTTACTGCAGCTATTGTTGTGCTGCGGATGAGATATTACCCTGCTGGGAATTGATGGGACGTTCTGCAGTTGTGTGTCTTAAGAGATGATTTCAAAATGATAATTATTTACCACAGACTTGTTTAAGAGTGGACCACATGTTAGAAAAGTGTGAATGAAAGTGTTAGGAGAGCTAAAGTGAACATGTAGCAAATGAAAGAAATATTTTGGTCGATGCTTTTTTAGTGGAAGACATTTTACGAAATATTGTGTGTGAATTTTCAGTCTTCCGTTTATATCTTTACTGTAGCTTTAAAACTCACTGTGACTTTGTGCACATCTGAACAGTTCGTACAACAATAACGTCTCACTACTATTGCAGTGATAAACTATATTAACAAACTGATCATTCTATTCATTTTTGCATTTTAAGGAAAGTGATGTGTCTTACTGTTATTGTTATTTAACCTGATGACCCTTGTGTGGTATTTCAGAATATTTAACAGATTTAAGAGGATTAAATGTTGCATGCATGCATTAATTATGTACCCCACCATTTGTTCACACATTATGTGGTTTTCAAGTGTAAACAGAAGGGTCAGGTTGACTGCGTAGCCTATGTTGTTTAACTTTGGAGGTCCTTTACCCAGTGTTTGATGATTTCCTTGAGTAAGATGTAGTGTTTTTGCACATGTTTAATCACAAGTTGAGAAATTAAAAGACATGAAAATGCTTTCGGTCTTTAAAATGTTTGTTTTTTAATATTATAACATCGAGCAATACCAAAAATAAGCAGCATATTTAGTGCAGATAGTTTTGAGTATTTCTCTGACTACATGTTGTATTTCTTCTTTTATTCTAACCCAATATGTTGCAGGTGCCGTTAAAACTGGTCCAAAAAATTGACATCAATTTCTGTCACGCTCTTGTGTATTTGTCAGTCTTCTTTTTCCACAGAGATTAAATGTCCAGTGTGTCTGAAGCATGACAACAGGTTTAGCTGCCATGGCAATGACCTTGATGCTGCTTTATCAAAATCTTCTTGGCTGACCACCATCTTGTGGATGAGATAACACTCCCCCTTCCACTGGTCTGTATATCATTATCCAAAGTCAGTAATCGCACATAATAACAGGAACAAAATTCAGTTTAAAGAGAGGCGTCCACAAGTAGCAGCTGTGCAGCATTAAAGACAACCTCAGTGCCTCTGAGGTTACGTCGTCCCCTCTGGGAGACGTGACAACTTTGAAGATTTAACACAAGGAAGGAAACACGTCTCTGGAGAGGAGTCCTCCTCTCAAAGTGGGCATGGATATGTTGTCCATCCTCTCTTCTCTCTCTCTGGTAGCTATCCTTGCCCCATGGTGTTTGAGAGTGGTTTTGAGTGTTTGGCAAGTTAAATTTAGCCTATTGATGTAAGCTGCATTCCAGTCACAACAGACACAGAGACACACTCACAGTTTGGCTTTAGTGTCCGGGAGTGTGAAGATCAGGGAAGATCAAGCTACCCACTGTAGGTTGACCCCTGAGCCTCCGTGTCTCCCCTTCAAGGATACAAGTTGCACACTAGGGATACCATCACAGGTACGGACAAGCATCGTCAAGGTGTATTTTGTGAGTATGCGGTTTATTTTTGATGACATAGACGTTTCAAGTAAGTCACTGTGTTGCGATAAAATACATTTTATTTTAATTTTCTATGAATTTTAGCAGTCACTTTCTTTTGACGTTATGGGAATGCAAACATTGAAATCATTAGATCTTTTGGAATTGTATTGTTTTGCTTCCTCTTCAGTTTGCATGGAAATAATTTTGTCACAAATACAGTATAATAGCTGCAAAGTCAGCAGATTGATATTTAGTAATGTACTATGTCGCATCATGTTCTGAATTTGGCAACAAAGTAAAGCTAAAAATATCAGATTGCACCAGCAACTGCAAATGTAAGAAAGTTATTTTGGATATTTTGTTCCTGCTGGACATTTGTTGTATCCAGCTACACATTCAAACTTAGGACACAGTATTCATCCTTGACCTTTACGCAGTTGATTTAACTTGTGACAACATTAAAGGGAGCTACCATTCATATTTGCTCACAATATTGGTCTAGTGACGAGGCCAGATTTGAGAATTACGTGTGTGGTACCGATGCAAGTACAACAGGGCTTTAGGATTACATAATACATTATAATCTATTAGATGTAACCCCTACAGAGAGATTATTATAACAAACACTGTGATACGACAGATATAGTCAACAGGGAGCCTTCCTAATCGCCTTGAAATTCTAATAGAAGCTGAGAGTAAATGGGAAATATACTTTATAGTCTAAAACACAATGTACATTGTGCTAGCATGTTACGTAACAGAGAACAATACAGTTTAATTCGGTCCTTCTCGCCTTCTCAATATTGGCAACGTTACAAAGTTTTTTTCTCCGACAGCTGATGAAAGACGACTTTACACCTGCACACCACACAGCAAACTGTGTGTTTAGCTGCAACCTGTCAACACGTGGGCTAGAACTGTCAATGTCCTAAGGGGTCAAAGCATTCGGATTAAAACTCCTTCTTTGTGACTCGGGCAGAACAACTACATGCTGTGTCCTGTATGTGTTTCCAGTACTCCTGAGTTCTGCCAAACTTGCCAAAGCCACAATGTCACAATTCTGTACAATGCCAACTGGAGAGAGGAAGAAGCATGCAGCAGCTATTTGCCAAGAGGTCCACGGTACCAACGGTATGATGTTGGAGCTGAAGCTCAGCGGACAAACACACTGCTGCAAAGGAATATCCATTGCGATCTAGGTTCAAAATGTCAGGGCCACAATCCAGCACTTGCCATAAATAAGCTAATGGGGTGATTCGCTACCTATGGGGACTAATCCTTTGTCGTTGTCTATTTCTGGAGGGGGGGAGGGAAGTTGTGAGGCCAACTGTGTGTAGACGGTGGAATAGCGTGAAGCTTTGTGACAGCTGGGGTACATACCGTCTGTAGCAACAGATGAGGAAGCATCATCTCCATCCAAAACTAATTCTCAAATTCAATGAGAACTCATTTTCCATGACAGGGCTTACAAAATGGAAAATTAGGGTTTTATGACACCTTTTATGTCAGTTATGGAAGCTTCCCTGACACCAAATCAGTGACAACATGATATCAGGGTACATTTGGGATGGATTTAACCCACTGTTCTAACTGCCTGCCATCCCCCATCATCCCAAGTTAGTCTGTCAGTTTATTTTTGTTTGCATGTCAGTTTAATGTCAACTGACACATTAATGGTGTTAAAGGGGACATATCACGGAAAAGAAAATAATTCAGCGTACGTACATATGTTTGGGTAGCTGGAGAAACTGTGAAATATGAGCTGCATGCATAAGAAAGCAATTTTCGATGACACATTCGGATTTGGTTCCCCTTCCAATGTTAAATACAGGCTGTTTAGAATTAGATATATTGTCCATGTCTGCCTTAGCAAAGCAGCACCATAGTTTTAATTAGAACAGACGTTTTTTTTTTCAGGAATGGGTCTTAAAGAGACACATGCTAATACTGAGTGTTTTACAAAGAGAGAACACAAATATATTCAGACAGACAGTGTCAGAGAAATAATATGATTTTTGAGCATTAAAGCATGTAAATGTGTTTGAGTAAAAATATGAACCTAAAAATGATCATGATATATGCCCTGTGATTTTTTTTTTTTACGCAGGATCTTTCTGAGAGACAGCCTGAGGATTATCTTAAAACCAGTCATTGCTTCAGTCTATATGGTTCTTTTGTAGTGGGTATTCCCAAACAATGCAAATTATCATTGTATTATACAATTATCATGATTTCCACACTATCATCTTTGGGACTCAAGAGGCACTTTTGTCGCCACTTTTGTCTGTTAGTTTGCAACCCAATAACATGAAAAAATATATTTTTGGTTATCCTCTTCAGAAAATTGAATGATACGTGTTGGCATAAATATATGTTTTTGTTGAAAATATCAAGAGATCACCAGTATGTTAAAAAAATATGCAAAACATAATACACTTGACTGATTAAAGTCCACTAAAGCTACATTTTTCTTTCTTTTTCCTCAACAGGGGACGTAATGGATCTCGGAAAGAAGCTGAGCACACCTAAAGACATCATGCTGGAGGAATTATCGTTGCTTTCCAACAGAGGTTCCCGGCTTTTCAAAATGCGCCAGAGAAGATCTGACAAATATACATTTGAAAGTATCCAAAATCAGGCAAACGCACAGCTGAATGTAAGTCAATTTTTGTGTGCTATTCAGTCACTTCATATATATCTGAATTAAAGAACACTTCAATTCTGTCTTCTTGTCACCACAAGCAGTTTCACTTGCAAAGAAAATTCATCAAGAAATGTGCTCTTGAAAAAAAAAGGTGTTACAACACAGGGATGATAAGAGAGAAATGTGCCTTGTTCCTTCTCCATATCTTCTGCTCAGGCTGCTCAGGCACTTTGCTTCAGAGCTGCTTCCCTCTTTATCACTGACTGTTGATGCGTTTCTGTATGTGAGCACACAATAGAGCTATGAGTGTGTGTTCATATCAGGAAGACAAGAGCAGCTACGGATGGGCCAGCTTTATGGTTTGGTGCTCGGTTGATAACCAATGCATGTGCTGTACTTTATTGTGTTTTGCAGAATGATATTTTACACACTGTGGAAATTAAAGTGGACCCACCAGCTGAAGGAAATACTGCCAATCCAGAAATCACTGTACATTCTGGTAATTATGAGTGTTAAATCCAATATGCAGTTTTTAAGATTTACAATGTTTTCTGAGATTTAAATTCATGGTCATGGCAATGAAAAAGTCATGATAATGAGTAGAAATTAATGTACTAACATCAATGTTAGATTTGGTTCCTGAAAATTATTTCTGTTATCCACCATTTCTTCAACATTTAAACTGTGAAAAGTGAGGCTGTTATGTTGAAGTGACTTATGTAATGCAGACATGATGACCCCTGGTCTCATACTTGACTCCATGACTTCATTAAGGTAGATATGATTAATTATGTGGCCTGATCAGCTTAAATTTTATTTTACAATGTTATATTTAAATAAACCAACAGAGCCATGACCTTCCTCTAAAATGCTCCAGTAGGGTGTCATCCCATGTCGACACATTATATGATGAGTGCACATTTCAACTATGTGCTATATTAAGTCTTCAGATCTCAATGACGGACAACTCAGTCTGCCTGTGTAAGTGTTCTTTAAGCACAGTCTCTATTCATAATCCTATCCTCTCTAAAACTTTAGCCCTCCCTACCAAAAAAAAGGCTGAAGAAAACAGCTCAGTATTAGCCCTTAAACTGCAAACCAGATAATTCTGTTGGGACAATCCTTCACAATAGGATCTCTGGTGATGCTCTGTTTCTGTTTGCTTCTTGACAGAAGTGACTACAGAGAAGTTAAACACCACAGCTATGCCCAAGTCCTACCACTCCCCGTGGGCGGAGGTGATACTCAGTCACCCCGAGCTCGCCGAAACCCTCAAACTGGCCATGTCAACACCGGACCCACGACCAGACCTTCCTGAGTACAAATGCTTTAACCGGTGAGAAAACTACGAGCACACTTTCGTGAATTAGTGCAACGATGAAGAACCATTCACATTTTATCCCAATTACAGGGTTGCCACTCCTTTTGGTGGCTTTGACAAAGCTCCCAGAGCAATCACATTCAAGATCCCTGTGGTGGACCTGAACCCGCCCAAGTACCCAGAGCTGCAGGAGCCAGGGATGAAAAGGCCCACCTTCAACAGGACGGCCCAGGGGTGGATATCTGAGGGCACCCATCTGATCCTACCCACTATTACCCTGGAGCCCATCAAAGTCCCAGAGTCTGACGACCTGTAGATCCTCTGGCTGAATGAAATCTGGCGACATGATGTCACCTGTAGTATTTTGACCCAATCTGTGATGACATTTAGTAGCGCAGCCACAATTCCTTATCAATAGTTTGGATTTTTTTCCCCATTCAATGCACACAAAATGTTTCATGCATTTGTTGACTAGTACGTTTGGTAAAGAAAATCCTGTAAATAGCAAAATGGCTGTGCTATACATAACTCTGAAGAGGAGTAGCCACTGAAACAAAACTGTAAATTTTCTAAATGTTCAGATAAATTGATGAATATGTAATGTAAATAAAGAAAGCAACATGTTTATTGATGGCACACAACTGGAACATGCAGTGAGTATTTAGTTATTATTAGTAGAAAGCAATATTTCAATTGTGACAAATTGCAAAGAATTATGTTTCAGAAAAATACACTGAAGATATTTATTGGTCCTTGTTCTAATCTAAATAATTCTAAGATTTATTGTTAGAGCAAGTAAGCAAATGTTGACGATACATGTTATTTATTATATATATATATTTTTAAATCTTTTAAATACCCAAAAAGTTACTTTTGTTTGCTTTGCAACTGAGAAACATTTTATCTTGGGGAAACAACAAATCTGAGAAAACTGAGAAACCTGGACTTTTCTAAAATGATTCATTAAAAATGGAGCAGATTCAAGGACCTTTGACAACGCACATACATTTTGTAGCTGTACAAAACGGACATAGTCCCATCTGCCTTGTTTGGAGTGGAATAATTAATAAATATTTGTTCCATATTATTTCTTGTCACAGTTGCACTAAAGCTTTACAGCATCACGGCCACCAGTGTCAGTATGAGAGCAAACTACACTGAATGTCTGTGAGTGAAATTTTGTTCTGAGTGAAAAATCTGAGCTGCGTGATTTTAATTCTACAGTTTAAGTGTATTTCCTTCTCATGCATTTACAGCATATTGTTAAATAACTAACAGTGAATGAGAATGAATGAGATACAGGAGACAAAACACTGGTAAGATGAATTTAAGTCCAGTTGGAACTCAGCTTAATACATGACTATCATTTCTCTGAAACCTCATGAAGCCAAGGAATTTGCATTTTCCTTTGACATGTTTTTTTTAAGTCAGATGTGCGAAAGGGATTTTACTTTAGTCAGCTTTGTCATCAGTGTCATGTTAAGAAATCTCCATTTGTATCATTTAAATGAATTAATACAGCAGCTGTGCATTTCTGCAGAATTTCAACTATTATGGTATCTTGGCAAAACATGTAACAAGTTTAATTCAGTATCTGACAGAGACTTTAACACTTAAACCCTGTTTTATATAGAAGGTGTACTGTATTGGGGGCAGTTTTTTTCAGACGAAATTCTAAAAATCTGATAATAATAGCACTAACTGAACTAAAACTACTGTATAAACTCTAACTGCCCTTGTAGCCACTGATTTATTGTAGCTGGGAGTCTATTTAAGTCATTTTTGGATGAACTACTACACTCTAGAAACTGAAAAAAGAAAGAACAATACAGATTGTCCAAAAATAAACTGAAGAACAGTGGAGTTTGACAGCTCATTTGAAGTGAGCTCGGCTGTGCTACATTCAGAAAGTGAAATATGATGCTTAAAATAGATAATACCAAAAGCACTTCATGTGTCTCGAGGGAGGTTTCAGTGCTATTGCTGGAGACAGGATCACAGAAAAGTTATATATACAGTTATACTGTACCATCTGCACAGGGTCCATACTTTTCCCATATATTCCCTTCAGTATAAAACACTGAATATATCAGGACCTGCATGGCCATGATGGTAAAGACTTATTTGAACTTCCTGCAGTCACAGTGCATCATTAAAACAGAAGACATGCCTGTTTAATATTCACAAACAGATTTCATTCTTGAACTCAAAGTCTTCTCAGTGTAACAACTCACCAAGAGTGAATTACACTATTCACAGTCTGGCCCACATGCTGCAGACTTACACTTTCACACACACACACACACACACACACACACACACACACACACACACACTGTAAGCTGAATAATTCACACTGTATTTGAAGGAATTGAAAAAAGCAGCAGGTGATGAAGACACGACAAATGACAGCTTTCACTCTTTGCACAGTGAGTTCCATCTTCTCCCTTCTGAATGGAGGTTTTTAGTTCCAAGACACATTACCAAACATTTTAAAAACAGTTTTGTTCCAGCTGCTATTACACTGATGAACAGGCTGTAATTTTGTCACTTTGTCTTTAGGTGTTTTTATTCTTTTTTTAAGGATTACAGCACTTTTATTTTTCATTTTTATGACTTTTATTACTTCTATTACTTTTTACTGTTACTGTTTTAGTTTATTGTATTGGCTTACATCTGTTTTTACTGTGATGGGTACCTTGCTGGAAGCCGCAAACCAAGTTTACCCACAGGTATCAAATAAAGCAACCTGAACCTGAACCTGATTTACCATGCCTTCAGAGCACTCATTCGATCTGTAACACTGATAATGACAGAAATGAATTATTCCTTATCTTCTTTTTGTTTGCAAAGGTTTGACAACAGTCTTTGTTTTGAAGGTGCAAAATCTGCCATTGAAAAGGGTACATTTAAACACAACATATAACATGCAGACAGCTACATTAAACCATAATATGAAATAGAAGCTATGTTAAAAGAAGCACCAGGAAGGTGATGGTGAGGTTAAATGTTGAATGAAGATAGGAAATGCTGTGTACTGAGGTAGTTTACTAGCATCTAAAAGTTGCTGCACTTACTGATTATGATATTTCATAACAACAAGATTTTTCAAATTTCTTTAAAAAAAATCTTTGCACAGGGGGTGAAAGTGGTGATTTAAGGGATGGCGTAAATCACATTTTGCCACTTAAGCATTCAGACTGTTTTACCATGGTTTATTATAATATGAAGTATCCAAAGCACCATTTTGGACATTCAAACCTATATGGGGGAAAAAACACTGTAATCACTGAGTGCCGTTTTTGCTGACTGTGGCTTATACTGTATGCACCATCAGTCATCCTGTCTACACTTAAAACCTGCCCAGCTCTGCAGCCCTTCTAGGTCCTCCATCTGCCCTCAGTTTTATGAATAGATCCTGTTTTCTGCATAGTCACGGAAACCATGGAGGGTAGATTCAGACTATTTCTATTGCTATTTACTAAAACATACATGCTAAATATTATGTGTCATGTGCACCAATGTAACAAATTATAAGCAACAAATTTATTGTGGTATATTTCCCTTCAGATCTGGATATAAATCAGTGTTCTGTTCTGTTGTTTGACATTTAAGTGAGAGCATTTACTAAAAAAAATTTAAAAAAAACAAAAACAGGCAGGGTTTAGTCCCCACAGTGCTGCATGATTATGAAACCAGTGCAGTCATGTGATGTCTTCTCTCATCATCATCATGACAAGTTGGAAGTCTGACCTTCCGCCAGCCAGCACACAGTTTGCCATGCAGGGACTGAACATTGCAGTACAGCAGCAGTGCACTTGAGGCTACGCTAGGGGCGGAGTTTGACCTCTCAAGTCACCGAACATCACTAATCCGCGTCGGACATTCTGGCACACAGGCCACCACTGGCTCCGTTTGTACACAGAGAGAGAAAGAGAGAGAGGAAAAAGGGACGTGTTTTTTGTTTTGTTTTGTTTTTCTCTCACGGAAATAACGCCGTCCCACCCGGGTCTGTGTGGCAGCACCGAGTGACTGCCTGCCTGCGTGTCGGAGGGATTGGGAAATGCTGCACTATGGCAGATAGTGCGTTACATGCGCCTGGACATATCTGCAGTGTTTTCTAGCGAGTCTCATGTGCAGCTTGCACAGAGGAGGGAGAAGTGTTGGGATTTACGTGTTGACAGCTGGACCGCCCTGCGCCTTCGTTGGAGACAGACACATATCCGCTTTCCTCTAAGGTGAGCCGGCAGGACACTTGTTTTGTTCTGTCAATGCATGAATGCAAGTTGCGGCATATTTGTGCTGCTGCCGCTGACCGGCTGCTGCAACGCTGGCAGCATGTCCCTCTCCTGCTGCTGTGGGAGCTTTAGGTTTTTTTCAGTTTATTTATAAATTCATGAAAGCTCAGGATGGTCATAAAACCATCCTCTGTTCAGTAAAGGATTTTGTCCCCGTTATGAGCCCCTCTGCAAAGATATGCACTTATATGATACCGTATAGTCCTTATACGGGCATCACATGTGAAGAGAGGCTGGTGCAGAAAAACATGTGGGCACATGAAGCACATGTAGGCTTTAAAGATGAGTTCACAGGATAGAATCGGTGGAATATTTAAGATTAAGTTCTGGTCATAAAAATAACATAAAAATAAATAAGTATGTTTACAGATAAGCCTATAATAAAATTAAACTGAAAGAAAATAAAGTTTGAAATCCCAATTTTATGTCTTTCTCATCTAATCATAATTGATTTTTTTTTTTGGAAAGATTAGTTACGTTTATGCGTGAACATTACAAATGTAAACAGCATCAGATCAACATTAAAAAATTAAGATGTAAGATATATATGTACACACTCATTATATATACATATAAGTTAGTTGTTGTTTGGTGTTGCTGACAGCAAGAACAGTCTTCACATCTGTTTTGATATTTTGGTGGTGGAGTGAGGCACTTGTTTATATTTGCATTAGAGATTGTTGCTTAATATTTCATGTAATTCAGTGTCAGACAAGGCAAGCTGCTCTTTATGATCATTATTAGCTCCCTAATATGGTTATTTATTGTGATGGTATATTATCACATCCATAAGAAAGTCAGTTTTGTGGCTTGGGTTATTATTGTTTTGTTTTTTTTGTTTTTATTTTAAATTTTTTTGCAAACAGTGTATCAGTAATATATCAGAGGGTACACTTTTTTAAATGTATCTGAACATCTTTAAGTTGTGGGTTTTATTAAAATCTTAATTATGTTTTCAAATCAAAGGTCAGTCTTGTTACTATAGAAGGTAAAAGTGTTTTACTCGTGTCAAATGTGGCCATGTACTTGCATCGGCCAATGTGGTGGGCACAATGCAGACTGTAGAGGCGGCACACAAGTCAAAGTTCTGGTCTTAGTGTTTCTGAACAAGTGGTGAGATACTTTCTAAGGTGCTTATGTCAGAGTATATCTGGTATATTCAGCAGCCCTTGTGCTGTACTTGTTTGCATGCCTTTATGCAGGAAATGACTATTACTTAGCTAGTCTGTTCTCTACCCTCTCCAGCTGCACAGTGTTTATGGTTTCCTTCCCATCTGTCATTAGATATTGTCCAGTTGACATTCAATGTCCAGCAGCACATGGCTGACGCTGCCATGTGGCTGATCCAGACGATGCTTTCAACTAACCGCTCCGGAGGTGCGTGGGGATGAAATGGATGGAGCCCATGGCCAGACCAATGCACCAACTCCCACCTCCCGGCAACATGTCCAGCAACAGCAAGTCTCCTCCAAACTCTGGAGAAGGTAGAGCACATGATTCACCTGGCCACCAACCAGATCGTCCATTTGGATTAGTGATGTAATGCAAACTGTGTCCAAAATGAGCTGAATTTTCATCCAGCATATCTTATAATGCCTTCATAGTGCTATGCAATAATAATCACATTTTGGAACATTAGTATACAGGTATTAAAGGAAAATGCATTGATGTTCATTGGAATTATCACTTTGTATGTTTAGTATGTGTCTGAGTGACATCTACAACATATAGCATAATACGATATCAAGATGCAAAGACAGCTACTGTGTGAAACACTACACAGAAGATGCATGTGGGTATTTTTTTGTCAGTTGCAGGCTCTAACTCCATGGCATGGGTGAAGATGTTCAAAAAACCTGGAGGAGGCCTGAAGAAGTCCTACCAGCCTGGGAGCATGCTGTCTCTTGCTCTCACCAAAGGCCTGCTGAATGAGCCCGGGCAAAATAGCTGCTTTCTAAACAGTGCTGTTCAGGTCAGGAACCATTTTCTATCAGCTCTAAATGACTAAAAATATACTTCAATGAAGCAAAAACATAACTGTCTCAAACAAGGAGGACAACAAATTTTCTTCTAACATTCCCACACTCTTGTCTTAGTGTGTGATCTGTAACCACGAGAGAGCAGAAGTAGACCCTGAGACATTTATTAGTTAGAACCTAAACACCAATATGGGTAAATATTTTTCCACTGGTCTAGGTTCCTATTATTAGCTGTTTGTTGTTATCTGATACTGGCTACTTTTTTCAATGGCAGTGTCTCAATGATGTGTGATGATGACTAATAGCAGAGAAAAGCTAAGTGTTAACCTTCATTGCATTTCATTCAATAGTGATATCAAATATCTTGTAGGGTTTTTCTTGTTTAACTGTGCCTCTGAAATCCTTGAAACCTGTTTCTGTGCATGACGGTATTGGATGTTATTTTTGCTGTTGTTAAACCCTCACAGGTGCTTTGGCAACTGGACATCTTCAGGAGAAGTTTGAGGCAGCTCTCAGGTCACTTCTGTCTCGGTGATTCCTGCATCTTCTGTGCTTTAAAGGTTTGTACGTTGCTGCACTTAAATCCTACAACCAGCAATTATTTGGCTGAATATTTCTCAGGCTGCGTTCAGACTGTAGCCTGAAGTGACCAAAATCTGATTTTTTCACCCCTATGCGACCTGTATCTGATTTTAATTATAATCGGAACGACACAGATCCGATTTTTTCAAATGCGACCCATGCCACTTGGATATGTGGTCCTAAAACCAATACATATCTGATCTTTTGACATGCGACTTCAGTCTGAACGGGCAGGTTGCATTCATCTGACCTACACGTCATCAACAAGCGACAAACATCACTATTCTGTGCTGAAATAGGCGGAAGCAGGAAGAAAAATAACCATGGCCAAAAACCTTGCTCTTTTCCATCTTAACCGTCTCCTTAAAACAAACATGTTGTACATGTGCTGGCTCCGGTAAGACAGCATCTTTAAATTCGCCAAATCCATGTTTACGTCCATAAACAGTGAGCATGCTTGCTTCGTGTGACTTTGTTGTGTCCTCAAATACCTCTCAAAAAAAATCAGATTTCATAAAAAAATCATAATTGAGCATTAAGCCCTGCAGTCTGAACATAGCCTAATTTCAACAGCCATTCAATCATGGTTCAAAAATGGTATAATAATGGTAAATAATGGTCATGAGTTGGAACTCATTTCCAATAACTAATCATGTTTTTCAGAGCATCTTCAGCCAGTTTCAGCAGAGCAGAGAGCGTGTGCTCCCGTCCGACAGCCTGCGCAACGCCCTCGCTGAAACTTTTAAGGATGAGCAACGTTTCCAGCTCGGCCTGATGGATGATGCTGCTGAGTGCTTTGTACGTTGACACTGTGCCTTTGGCTTTTAATCAAAGTAACATCCAGTGGAAGACCTTTCCACAGTAACTGTGTATTATTATGGTGCTCCCTCCTCGGTGACACTGAACGTAAAATGAAGCAGTGGCAAGTGAACTCCTGCTTTGCAGCACATTTAAGCCTTGTTAGGATTGTATATTGGCTTTAGTTGATGAAGTTGTTTTGGTTGTCTTTGGTTGAGTTTTTGATTTAGATCATCTAAAATCCCCTTATTTGTTTACTGAACTCAAAGGGAGAGACCTCACTAGTTCTGTCTGGTCTGATTACAAGCTATGAAATTTAAAAAAAGGGACTGTGTTTTATATTTGTCAACCATTTTGATAGATATTTTCAGTGCTTCTCATACATGGGTTTGACTGACGTAGCTTGATTGTTAAGAAAGTCTGTACACATTTGCATGTATTCAATATTTGCACCGTATCTGCTCTCATTTCTTGTATTTTTTTTAGGAGAACATCCTGGAGCGAATTCATTTACACATTGTTTCAGACGCTGCAACAGACGCATGCTCATCCAAATCCTGCATCACCCATCAGAAGTTTGCAATGATGCTTTATGAGCAGGTAACAATAACAATACACTATTTATTGATGTGATGTGCATGAGGATGATTTTAAAAACGTATTATAATAATAATAAAATGGAAAGACTCCCACAGGTGCCTGAACTAAATGTTAGAGTTGACATTAATCCCTGGTCACAGGAATATGCACAGGTCATTTACCAAAATATAAACATAAAATGTAATCTGTATGTTTTTTTTTTTTCAGTTTGTGTGTCGCTGCTGTGGAGCATCTTCAGACCCACACCCATTCACAGAATTTGTACATTATGTCTCAACCACTGCTTTATGGTGAGTGCTTGATTTACTGCCATGGCTTTAAAAAATGGGATACAAAATTGAGGCCAGAGTGCTAAATCCCGATTTAAATGTCAGAGTACGAGAAAATTATTTGATTCTAATTTTAAGCATCTTAGATCAATGTCCTCCCTGTCCTTTAGCAGTCACACCTAAATGTTTTTAAGTTAAGATATGAAGCATCTTTTCTCTTTTGCGCACAATTCCTCCTCATGTCTTTTTACCAGCTTTGATTCCTGTCAAAAAAAAATAATTCAAACCTCATGGTGAATAGCTGATAAGTGTCATTTTTCACAAAGATATTTAAGTTCAGTTTTAATCAACAGAGGTATTAATATAGCTATTATGTATTGTATTGTAATGTATTGTTTGTTATGTATTTGTAGTTTATTGTAGTGTTATATTGAGAGATGTTTCTACTGTTTTTTCTACTGTTTCTACTGTTTTGCCTCTTTGCAAGCATAAAGGGGAGGAATATTAGAAACACATTTCAAAATAATCCAGTTCACTTCAACACCACTAACACAATCTGCAGCCTCAGTAATCAAAGAAACATATCTAAACATCACAGTCTTTCAAAAGTGCAGATTCAAGGAATTGACAGGACTTAGCAGTGTAAATATAAAAAGTACGACAAGGAAAAACAGAGAAATAAGACTAAATTAAAAACAAAATTAAAAACAAACAAAATGAATTATGAACATGAGGTTAGATGAAGTCAAAACAGTACAAGTGTTTTTTATCCAGAAATGCACATTGGGATTTGTGATCAAGTTAAATTAATTGACTTCCAGGCATATTTTGACAGTGGGGTGAGTTAAAATTTTAAATTAGTGACAGATCTTATGAATTGTATAGGTATACCTAATAAAGTGACCATGGAGTGTGTGTTTCAAATTAATATTTATTTCATATTGAAAATTAGAACTCATTGCATGCTGAAGACCAAACACATAAAGGTTGTGGTGATGGATGGAATATTTGAGACTTACTGATACAGTCTCTGTTTTTCTGCAGCCAACAGGTTGATCGCATGTTGGGGAAGAACGAGCGGCTCAGGTCAGACATGTTTGGAGAATTGCTGCAGGCAGCAAACAACACAGGTGACCTAAGAAGCTGCCCGGTATGTGACTTATTATTATTGTTCATTTTAATGTGATCTTTTTCTAAACAAATCCCACAAGTCGTGGCTGAATTTCCCTCTTCCGCTTTTTTTCCTGAAACGTCAATCTTAATTCAACCATGATTAAAACAGCTATTAATGAATCACATATCCAGCTGAGCAGTGACTATGTTACTTTAACATGGTCACTAAGATGACTCCTGCAGCTATGCAGAGTACACTCTGTGCTTTCTGCTGTGAGACTGCACTTGAAGCAGCCGGAAGGAGACAGTGCCAGACTAGTGTTAGGATATAAATAGAAATATATCCACTGCTTTTCCTCTCATCTGTATTTGCTAGCGCTGTCTTCTTCTTCAGTGTGTATCAGTTGGGTGAAGCTGAGTGCTCTCTTCCCTTTTAACCCATTATTTTTGCAGAAAAAGCCAGCTACAGTGCTGACTTAATGATGCTGATTTGCAGATAACACGGGCTGCCTGGCTGTTCTCCATCTTCTCAGTAGTTCTTACTGTGACATGTTAAAGTGATAAGGACATTTGCATTTTTTTATTTCTAAGATTTAAAAACACAGATCAGTTTCACTTTTACCCACTGCACTTTTTAGATTTCTTTCTCATGTCTGCTTGACTGGTTTCTGTCTTGTTAGTTTTATTCCGGTATGTCCGTATTTATTATTTCTTGTGTAAAGCACTTTGGAACACATTTTTTTTTACCGGTTTCTGCCTTTTGATTTGATTGTTGTATCTTTGTTTTGATTGTTTTTGAGTGAAAACTTTACAAGCTAACAAACTTATCACACCCAACAGTCTGCAGGGTTTTGTTCACAGTTAACAAAGCTGGCAATTTTGACGTAATTGGGCCAAGCTGTTGTTTTCAGGAAACAGAAATGCAGACATATAGCTTGTCAATAAAACTAATTTTAAATTGTTGACAAACTGTTCACCCCTGCTTCTAGTATAAGCGCTAAGCTAAATACCATGACCGACACACATTATTCTCTTTGCTAAAATGTTTATTCAGCATCTTTTGACGAAAGTGCTTGTAGTTCTTGTAATTGTGCATTATAATTATTATTATTTTTGATTATTATTGTTATTATTATTATTGTGGACCTTTATATGTTTTTCTTCATATCTTGTAGAGCAACTGTGGTCAGAGCATCAAGATCCGCCGTGTTCTCATGAACAGTCCAGAGATCGTCACTATTGGATTTGTATGGGATGCTGAGCAGTCCGATCTCACAGACGATGTCATCCGGTCACTTGGTCCACGTTTGAACCTGTGTGGGGTAAGAGCTTAAGCAAACTTGACCAGATGACTTGTCCATAGACATTATATATCTGTATTCTATATGTTGATATTTTTCTGAACAAAAAACTACATTTACACATTCAAAATTACAATAATCACAGCTGTCAGCTATTTTATGAATTTTCATACTGTAAACTAGCAATGTGGACGGTCAGTGTGCTATCATCTTAAAAAAGAATAACAGACTATCAAAAGCAGACATCAATTTTATTCTCGTGGGATTTAGCATCTGCCAAAGAGCAAAATATGGAGAGATCAAACTTGTCTCAATTTGCTCTATTTCAGCTTTTCAACCGTGTCACTGATGAAAATGCCAAACGGAGTGAGCTTCATCTGGTGGGGATGATCTGTTTTTCGAGTAAACACTACTCAGCCTTTGCCTATCACACCAAATCTTCAAAATGGATGTTTTTCGATGATGCTACTGTAAAGGAGGTTAGGAACTCTGCTGTTAATCTGCTTTATCCCCCTTCAAAGGTCTACTCCCCCCTGTTACTCTGTGTTACGTGCTCTTATATCACACTCTCCTTTTCCCTCAGATTGGATCCAAATGGAAAGATGTTGCCTCTAAATGTATAAGGGGACATTTCCAGCCACTCCTTTTATTTTACACCAATCCTGAGGGATCTCCAGTGTCTAATGAAGATGCCCCGAGACAAACCACTATGTGTCCTCGTTGCAAAGCCCAAATAAATGGTGACGTGACAGGTAAGGCAATCCTTGCACATCTGACAGACATTCAGGAAGGGTGTATTTATACATTTTTTAAAAAAAATACTTATTTCAATGTAGATGTTTCACAAAGCTTTTATTACTATATAATAGAAAGCCTGCTAAAATACTCTTTTACTACTAACTAAAGAGTGACAATGCTAGAAGTGCAACAGTCCACTTTTACCTCATTCATTCATTATTTTCTGATATCAGGACATGTTATCATGCATTACTGCTTACTGAACATAGACTTTGTCGAGGATTATCCTAAAAATAAATAAGTAAATCACTCACTACTGTTTGTTGAAAGCTTTGAACTGTGTGACAACACAATCAAAAAGTCAGTGATTTTGTTTGTCAGGGAACAGATGGATTAAAACATATTCATTTTGAACAATGATAAGAGTTTTAGCACTGTGTAGTTTATGAACACCTTAACCTGTAGCAGCAGTACAAACATTGTCTTCACATGCACTCTACCACCAGAAGTGCTGACCACACTGAGCCTGTGTGGCATTTTGTCTGTCGCCATGCTGGCTTTTTGCTACCAGAAGACAGCCCTGCACATAATAAGACATTTTTAAGGATTTATTTTTAAGAAGAAAACAAGGATAAAGCTGAGGTAAAGCTACCATCTGACCTGTAACATATGGTAGCTTTACCTTTAAAGTATACCTTGCTTTATTGTTTAGTTTACGCTACATGGAGCAATAATTTAATAAACAAACAGAAGGCTGTATTGAAAAAGACTTGAAACTAGTGATTGAGAAAATAAAATCATGTTTATAATGTTTACTGAGATAATAAATTTTAAAAAAAGTGAGAAGCTGACTAATTTTCTCAGAGACTTCTATGTAATTATGCTTATTTTTGCAACCAGAGGAGTCGCCCCCTGTTGGCTGTCAGAAAGAATTTAAGTTTTAGGCATCTTCCTCATTGACTTCACTTTTCAGAAGGTGGCTGCTGGTTTGGGCCGGCACGGTGGTGCAATGGTTAGCACTGTCACCTCACAGCAAGAAGGTTTTGGGTTCAATTTCTAGCCCGGGAATGTTCTCCCTATGTGTGTGTGGGTTCTCTCCGGGTACTCTGGCTTCCTCCCACCATCCAAAAACATGCATGGGGATTAGGTTAATTGGCTAATTTGAATTGACTGTAGGTGTGAATGTGAGTGTGAGTGGTTGTCTGTCTCTATGTACCCTGTCATGAACTGGTGACTTGTCCAGGGTGTACCCTGCCTTCCTCCCTAAGACAGCTGGGATAGGCTCCAGCCTCCCCACGACCCTATGAGAGGATAAGCGGTAGAAAATGGATGGATGGATGGATGGACGGCTGACTGACTGACTGGCTGCTGGTTGACCCAGACCATAGTGTGATACAAATCCACTGCCATAACAGAATTAGAAAAATGGCTTTGTCCAAACTGCACCAAAAAACCAAGATAATGCCTTTTATGAGCAAACTTACTTGGCAATAAACTTTAGCATTTGAACATTTCATGGGTGTATCACTAAGCAAAATGAAACCATGTCATTTCACTTTGTGAATTAACAGTTATGGTTGGCAGTGGGATGGAGAGATTGCTGTTAAATCGCAGGCAGAAAGATTGTCCTGCCCTGTGTGCTGGCTTGAACTTGACATGAGGATGAGGCCTCTGTTGCACGCAGATTACCACCCACGCCTCCCTCCCTAATCCCTGCTCCACGATTCGCACTCCTCCCCTAGACATTTCCGATGTTTGCCTCCATTAATTTATCTGCTTGTTTTTTTTGTTGTTTTTTTTTGCAATGGCACTTTGCCCATTTAGATGGATTGGTTTGCTTCAGTGCAGTGCCTAGACACTTTGACTGGCATGGGACTGGATTCTTGTTTTTATGAAAATAAGCGTAAGTTGTTTTTTTTTTGTTTTAGTGTGAGATATGGCTCATTCTTTTTTATTATTATGTTTATTTATTATATGCTAAATTTGTTTATATTTAGCTTTACTTATAATTTACCCTGCTGTATCTAGTGGCAGGAGTTTATCTCATCCACTCTACACCTAACAAAGACAACAGCCCTGCACTTGCATTACTCAGCCTCAGAGTCTCTATAACTTCAGGCAGCGTGAAGAAGTGTAGTCTTGGTAATGACTTGGCAGTTGTGGAAGGTGTACTACATCTAAATCTAGTATCTTTTTCAGTCAGACTGCTTAAATGTCAGCATCAGGCTACATGACAGCCATAATACTGCAGCTTACTCACTGCTGTTACTCACCGCTGTTATAACATTCAGTGGTCATGCACATGCACACAGCTCTCATGTTTTAGATGTATTTATCATACTGTTGTGTTATATTGTGTTTTACTCACAAAATTATGTGTAACATTTCTCATGGAAACCCTCTTCAAGTATGGTACTGACAATAAAAACACACATGATAAAGAAGGAAACATTGCTAACATGCAGGAAGTAGGAATGACAGGTGGATGTGAATGTGGATGCTGCTGGGTGCTGATTGTTCACAGCATCTCGTTTCTCACTGTGACCTGCTTGCCACAGAGGCAAAGAAACAAACCACAGAGTGAGCAAATATGGAAGCGGTAGTGTGTTTTAACATTGATGTTGATTCACAAGCATCTTTTTTTTGGAAAGATTTTTTTTATTTTGTCTCTTATCTCATTTGCAGCAAAGATTCAAGGTGAGAGTGCCACATTGTGCAAAAATTATAGCTACATTAAAATCAGTGATGAATGATGAAGTCAAAGATGACTAGGTAGCTGACACACCTCAAGCTGAACACCTCCAGTGCAAAACACTCCAACACCTCTGATAAACCCCACATGTGGAGGAATAGCATGCTGTACCTGTGAGATTGTTATTACATGAACAATCATGTCCTACCCTTGTTCATATCCCATGATGTTTTATGCATCCATCCATCCATCCATTTTCTACCGCTTATCCTCACATAGGGTCGCAGAGGGGCTAGAGCCTATCCCAGCTGTCTTAGGGCGGAAGGCAGGGTACAACCTGGACAAGTCTCCACCTCATTGCAGGGCATGATTTATGCAGACAAAGGGAATTATTTACAATTAGCTTTTTTACGTTCCAAAAAAATATAAATATCAATGACCATTCACTCACCTACCATTTCAATATTTTCTTCCTGCAGCGAAACTTCACCTTGGCAGTCCCAACAAATTCCAGGAGTCTTTCATGGAAAGGCCAAGTGAAACCTCAAAAAAGGATCGAGCGCATCGGAAAACGGACCCATCACAACACAAAGGTAGAGCCTTGTGTTTGAATTATAGGAAAATGTAGAGCTCTGTAGAGAGGTGAAAGCAAAGACACACAAACCAGCATAAATACCTACTGCACATCAGAAGTTGTTGATCAATAATCTGTTTTCACTCTCTTTAGAAATGGGACATGCAAGATCTTCATCTCCAGAGAATGGGCCGAGGCCTCCTGTGGACCAAAAATTGAAAAGCTATCCACGCACTGAGAAGTCTTCAAACCATTCAAGTAGAGGATCTCAAGAGCCACGTGAACAGTCCTTTGGTACACAGGGTGGTGGGCACAGCCGGAGGAGCAATGCTTCCCCGAGTCGCCATGATCAGGATAGCTGCCAGGAACAATGGGAAAAAGGCGAAGGAAGCCGCAATAAATCGAAGTCCACTTGGAGACCCATTCGAGAGGTGTTAAATGTGGACACCGTGCTGAACGAACTGGAGCAGCGGCGTCAGCAGCAACACGACAGCCCGCGGCACAGTAAGCTTTCACCCCAGGAAAGAGTGCACTCTGATCAGAGCCGAGACCGCGAGCGTGAATGCGTACGAACCAGAGAAGATAGGAAGCAGAAATGTTTAATGACGATTTATGAGGACGAGCAGCGGCACGAGACTGAGAGCCACAGCTCTGTAGAGTCAGAGTGCAGGGCCAACCAACAGAGGGGCAGCAGACTTAAGGGTGGCCCCAAGACACTGCTACGTAGTGATACCTGGACCATCCAAAGGACAGAGTCTGGCTATGAGAGCAGCGATAGACTAAGCAGTGGCTCCACCAATCCTGACTCACCTGGCGTTGATGGCTTTGTTGTCAGAGACCAGAGATCAACACCAGAGGCACAGTTGCAAAGGTAAGAAACGACTGAGTATTGTTCAATGGACAATATGGTTTCACACAGAAGTGTGGTAAGTTTAAAGGGTAGGTTCACTTTTTTTCGTTGGCTTCAGCAGTCTAGACTTAGACAAATCAACTGGGTTCCCATTTTGCATGTAAACTGCAAGCCAAAAAAATCTTATTGCAAACAACTATTGAAGCTTGGTTGACAAAATACATTGGAAACAGACTGAGTGAATACATTTTTCACATTCATACTTCACTGTCCACTGGAGCCTCTGCTGACGAAAAAATAGCAGCAGATTAAAACATTGCTCTCCTCATCACTTCACACAAATCTGATGTAGTTTTCCTTACATTAATACTTGATTAATACTCACATTAATACTTGAAAGAAGGGATATTTTTTGCTAAAAACATTCACTTTGAAAGATTATCACTGGATTTGACCAATTTGGAGACTGAAGCCTTGTATTTGTTTCACATAAACTTAATGCCACATGCACAAGGCATTTTCGCACTGAACAGACTGAATTTCATCCCCCATTAACATTAACATAGAAAATCTTCTCATTCATTAATTACTTAATGGCTCCACCCCATGGAAATAAAAATGAAACATAATTTATGGAATTGACAGTGATCATACACAGACTGCATGCTTATCAATCATTTCTTGGAACACTTCCTCCAGCACATTCTTCCACCAGTTTGTTATTCTGAGATTCATGACGGGTGATGACGCTCACTACTGTGCATCATTACTCAGAAATACTTCTCATCTCCCTGGAAACGAGGCTAAAACTGTAGTGCAACGGGAAACACCATTTGTTCCCATGACATTGCTTTTCAAATAATGTGTGCTGTATATAATATCAATAACTACCTTCCCCAGCAAATATCTTACCCAGTTAAAGCTGCTGTTTTAGTTTAAATAAACATCCAAAGGAGGATAGTGCAGAATGCAATTATTACAAATCTGTGCCTGACATGAATTGAACATTTTTGGAGGATATATAAAAGTATCTGTGATATAATATTCGTTTAAGTCAAATCAATCAAAGCATCAACTGATGGTAGACGTCAGAGGTGTTTGAAGTTGAGATTTGTGAGAAGCGCTCATAAATCCCTGTCCTGCATTTATCTGGAGAAACTACTTAATATGACTGTAAGAGGAAGTGAGAAACTACTGGTTATATTAGGGTGTATTATACACATTATGTGAATTGTTCTTGTGGCATATTCCCCCAAAAAGCACATGATGCCCAATTAATTTAAAGCTATAGTCTGTCGTGTTAGAGAGCTAGCAAAAGAGCTAGCCAGATTTGAAAGTGGCACCTCCTCTCAGCCTCCTATAAGCTCCTCCCCCTCCCGTCAGTGCTCCGTGCAAAGCCACACCCCCTCATACAAAATGACAGACTATAGCTTTAAGTCTTTGAAATTATTTTATTGAACTGAATAAAAACTGAATCTATATCACCCAGTACATGGGGTGATATACAAGGCTTTTTAAAAGAGCAATAAATTAAATATTTTTGGATGTTAGAATCCAGTTGGACCCAAGCAGACAGTGAATTATTTAACATCTTTGTTTGTGTCAATCTGCCATTGTTTTCCCCCTGGTGCTTTGCAATGTATACTGCCTATAGACTGCTTTTTTAAAAAACTATTTAGTCAATCATGAAAACAGGATTGGTGAGAAATGTGTGTAGAATAATTCTATTATTTTTTTTCCAGTCAGCTGCACCAAAAAGGATGCAATGCCAAATCAAGTGTAACGTCCTCACCTTCACACAATGGTAAGTTCCAGAATGTCACCTGACACTGTCTATGGCAAAATCTTAAATTAATAAAATGCTCGGCAACAGATTTACATGAAGCCATCTTTAAAAACATATAGGTTATAAAATAAATAAATACATAGAATGAGACACAAATTAAAGTAGCATGATATATATATTCAGACAACATTTTGGTATATGCACAAACACTAATAGTTCTAGTTCTATTCTGAAAAAAGTTTCTTGTGTTTCGTCATATGCTGACAATTGTATATTCTCAATATTTAGACTTCATTTTCAATATTTATTTTACTATCAAAAAATACAAAAAAACTTCTTCATATTATGTATTTTTCATATGCCCACCACCAATGCTAAAAGTTCAAACTCAGTGTCATTTAGACATTATTTTCAAAATGCAAAATAAAAAAAAAATTACTTCTCTCTTTTTTTTCCTTATGCCTGGCCCAAATACTCTTCCTTAGACATCTAATCTGCAACACTTTCAAGGAAAACATACATAATTTAATTTCAGTCAGAGCAGGAAATCATTACTGTCTTTCTTTCTCTATATTCATTTAGTGTGACAGATGAAGTGTGAGATGATAATGTGAGAGTAATTGAAGATAGATTTCTGAGCTTGGACTAACTTTTTTCACCTCTTCACCCAGTCAGCTCTGCGCAGGCAATAATCTGATGATAATCCCACAAAGCTCATTCAGATAGCACAGCTGGACGTGGCTTATGGCATTGTCATGAATATCTTTCTTTTTCATGCACTACTTTGAGCATGCTGCACTTGATGGTTGAGCGAGGCTGTGTGCATCCACAGCCAGTGCTTCCAACAGACAGCTAAAGCTTTTATCCTTGCATGGGCCTCTCCAGGGCAACAGCAAAGAAAAAAATGACACATCTATTTTTAAAGGGAAGGAATTCAGCACCACACTGCCTCTCGCTGCGCTGGTGCACGGAATGAGCGTGCTTACTTGTTCATCCAGCTGCAAGACAGTCAAGCGTGATTAATACTCCACTGCTGCCACCTGGTGTCTTGAGAGAACTTCAATTTCTACTCGGTTCCTACTTTTGATTCATTTGATTTATAATAAGCATGTATCTGTCAAGCCTAGTTCATAATTAGGATGATGATTAAGAGTGAAAATAAGAAAATAATAGAGTGAATAACTATAATTAAAGTCTAAAATATGTGATTTAATAGCTTGGAATATTGAATTCAGTCTCTAAATTCTGAGAAAACAAGTAATTAATCTCACTCATCACATTCAAATCTAATTGTATTCCTGTTTTTATGCTAACTATTTTCTCATTTTCTATATTTTTATCTTTTGACATATTCTATTTAGAAGGTTTCTGTTGTGATAGATTTTAACTCTGAAGAGGTATGGACGGTCGGGAGATAAAAATACATTACCTTTTCCACTAATTACAGTATGTAAATAGTTACAATAGAGCAGGACCTTTCCAGTATTTCCATTTTTTCATTTTCTGTGATCATGTTTTGACCATGTTCACGTTTGTTTTATTTTTTTATAGGTAAACATCAACCCAAACCTCAGGGAAAGAACCATGACCAAGTTTCACATTCACATCTAAAGTGCAGTCCAAGTTTGAGGTAGTGCCTTTATTATAAACTATATGTATACTTATAACTTACTCTAGTATGTACGTATAAGGACTCATAAATTTGAATTATAATTCTCATCATCCTCTCTCTCATAGACGGAAATCAAAGTACACTTCTAGCACCTCCAGAAAAGCAGCATCCTCAGAGAGGGAGTCCACAGGTTCAGATAACAGGCAGAGTGAGCAGCAGGAGCTGACCAACTGTAGGCTGCATACTGGGGAAAGTACATCCCTGAGGCACATAGCCAAAACCAGCAGCTCAGAATGGAACAGCTCTGATGATCTCGCACTCTCTGAGCCCGAGGACAGAGAAAACACTGTCGCCTCTGAACCCCAGTGTCCTCTCATTACGCTGCCATACCACCCTCCCAGCAATGCGACCGCAGAACCTCTCCAACTGAACAATCAGCGTCAGCTCAGCACGACGGGGTCGCCTCACCTTCGACAGACCCAGCGGGTCGCTCCTCACCAGGGCGAAACAAGCCAAGCGGCGTTCCGTCCGAGGATGCTTCAAGAACCCTTTCCATCAAGTCCTCGACTTTCATCCACGTCCTTCGTTAGTCCTCACAGGAGGCCTGACATCTCAGGCCTTAGAACCTTCTCAGATGCAAGCTCTAAGTCGGGCTCTGACCCGGAGAGGAGCACCCCATCGTCATGTGAAAGTGAGGAAAGGCTGACTGGATGCAGAGTGGAACAGACGACGCCGGCTCACGAGGTTTCGTTGACAACGTACTTCACTGTGGATAACTGTATGACGGAAACATACCGTCTCAAGTACCACAACCAGAGGCCTCTTGTCCTCTCAGCCACAGTGCCGCGGACAGTGGTTGTGACTGAGCGCAGAGATACAAGCCACACACTCCCCACTGACACATACTCACAAGATGTGCCAAAAGCCAGACCTGAAACAAGTAAGCCTCTCTAATATGCAAACCTTAATGTCGGGATAACCATTATGACAACATGTATCTTCAGCGTATGAGAAAATATCGACACACTTGAGTATCGCAGTGTTACGTTTAATGATACTGTTGATTGTCAGAATCACTATTGATTTTTAATTAGTGGTTAACATAGAAAGTCATGTCAAACAGTGGCTCAGATTGTTCAAAAAGTAGTGCTATGATATTACAGGGACTGTGATAAATTGATTGCATAAAAAAGAAGAATTCTCAGATTTTCTGCATATGACAGTGAAGATGATTTTCCTATAATGAAATTTTAAAAATTGCTCACAGTATTGCAATATGTTGCAATATACTGGAACATGTATATATTAGACCACCACCCAGAGTAAGGTGTTTGCCTCTGCTGCTGATTACCCAAATATTTTTTTTTATTTTCTGGTTCAAGCTCTTTAATCAAAATAATTTATTTAATGGTAAAATATAATTATTTTTGTTATCCATGAATTTTCAAATTTACTGGTTTACAAAAAGCAGATAAGCTCATTATTATTTTTTTGGATTGAGAAGCCAAATTACATTCCTTAACTGAAAAAAAAAAAGTGTTTTAGATTAAGTTCTGACTTCTCAGGTAATTCCAATGTTCTGGTTCAAAACATGAACTCGGTTTGAAATTCCTCACTCCTGTTCAAAATGGTTTAGTGTAGGGAACTCAGTGAGAAAGATAGAGTAGAGCTCCTCATGATGCTGGGTGCTCACTGAGACAAATAGAGCAGGTAGTCTTAATAAATAAGTTAAGTACTGTACATATATACAGTATATACTGTACATTTAACCGTAACAGTTATTCATTTAACGTCTGGATTTTTCAGGCCATTGAGGACAAAACCATGTTTTCTGCATCAATCTAATCAAGTACTTATTTTCAATCCATTAACAGTTTCTCAGTACAGTTTAGAGATCATGTACTATTTCACCATATATAACAAAATCACAATATAAAATGACACTTATGATGAGAGAAGCTTTTATCTATAATAACCGCATTTGTTTTCTTTGTTGTGGTGTGAATGTGCACGCAGGGTACTCTTAAGATATAATATAAACAAGATTATTCTTTTTTTTTTCTTTACAGGCCATAATAGCAATAAACCCACTGCAAAATGGAACCCAGTGACAGCCAAAGGACTGGATGAGCGTGGTTTTTTATGAGTGTTACTTGGTAAGGTCTGTTTACATGGATGAACAGTGGTCAGTAGAGAACTAACTGAATGCCAAAGAGTTTACAGAGTGGAAGGAGTGGAATTTATTTATGCAAGCTTGTCACATAAGTAAAAGCTATTTCTAAATGCTGTTGCGTGTCTTTTGACGGTTTATCAACTATCACGTCTTCCACTGTCCCGCAGTGTTGCTGTAAAAAGATTTTGTTTTACCCAAAATCTGGATTGTTTTCAGTTTGCACAAAAGGTTTGTGAGTCTTCTTTTTGGTCGCCTTATGTCAAGTTTATTAACTGTTAATTTTTATTTATTTTTTTTAACTTCGTGCAGTAGCTCTGCAGAATTGAAGATATACCAATATATTTAAAGTAAATAAATTACCATGAGCCACAGTTAAACTGATTGGGCTGCACAGCAATTAAAAAGAAAGAAATGTGATGACAAATCGCAGCCTGAAAAAATATGATAAATATACTTTGTCAGAATATGATGTCATTCTACATAACTACAAATAAAAGCAGCAGGTTTGAGGTCGTGAGAGCTGTCAGAGGAGTAATATCCAGGCAGCTTAGCGATTTTCTGCACATTGAGGGCTTCAGGTCACCAGGGAACAGACATGGCGTATATTAAGTTACTGATTTGTTTAAACTGTTATCATTCATCAGTTTTATTACAACATTCATATGTTAATGAATGACTGAGGGCTGCTCCGTACCAGTCAGCTCTTTTGGCTATAAAAAAAAACTGTCGACATATTCTTCTGCGGTCATTCACTGATATGTATAGATCTCTCTCAAGATGTTTGTATGGCTGTGTTCAGTTTCTGTTATTCATGTTATTCGGAGGGGCAGCCTTCATGTTATTCAGTAGGTCATGAAATACTGTACAACCATGTATTTTACCTTCAATTGCGCTGGTTTTGGAAACCTTTTTTTTTTTTTTTTTAAATTCTCACTGATGTCAAATTGTACCTTTTCAGTCTTCCTTTTAAAGTAGACAGATTTAAACAGGTCTGTATCTGCAGGAATTTTCATAAAATATAATTAATATGCCTATCTGATATTGACAACACAACAATTATTCTCATCCATAAGACGAATGTTCTGAAACCTGCATGTGGCCTTTACAAACTCTTACTAGCTGTGTGTACAGCATAAGCATGAGCATGATATTAATGGACTTTGAGTCCAGCGAACATAAATTTGAAAAAAAATACTTAATTG
Source organism: Synanceia verrucosa (assembly GCA_029721515.1). Taxonomy (NCBI): domain Eukaryota; kingdom Metazoa; phylum Chordata; class Actinopteri; order Perciformes; family Synanceiidae; genus Synanceia; species Synanceia verrucosa. Next base: position 8,988,039 of record CM056555.1, read on the forward strand.
TACCTCAAATCAACTTATTAAATAGCAATTTATCACTACAGTTGATTGGGAAACTTTTGTAACACGTAAATGTTATTCCCTTCTCTTGCTTGTGCAGTGACACATGCTTTTGGTTATACATCCATTGCAAATATAAACATATGATGCAAACAGTATGCTGGAAAGAAACAGCCAACTGTCCAATATGTACTATGCACTCACTAAAAATGAATTTAAGATTACTTTAAAAGCATAGTTTGGCTTTTTTGAGGCTTTGTATTACGTGGATCCAACATTCCTGAGAACACATAAAAATTATTATTGTTCAAATCTTGATAGAAATTTTCTTTTGCGCTCAAGAGATCACCAAGTCTTTTCCTAAACATGCTGCCATTTATGAATATTTTTCATTTTTCGTCTGTCCACATTAACTTTTGTCCAGGTATTTCTCAAATCGTCCAACAGCACACATTTAATCATTACAGCGTGTGTGTTGTGTGTGTGCCGTCTGACACTAAAGGATGGTGTTTGGAGATTTATGTGTGGCTGTGTAACCACACCTAATCTTGTAATTTGAATATCTACTTGTATTTGTCATGTTTTATATATAAATTCAACAAAAAGAAGGCATTCAGTGCAACTGAACGATTAAGACTTTCTTATCATTCAACTAGAGTAATAATGCCTTTACACAAGATTGTGCTGCAGTAATTTATTTATTCACTGGATAAAAGAATCACTAAACTACTGGATTAGATGAGCCTCAGTTAATGTTGTCTCACCCACAAAGTGTTTTTTTGTGATTTCTTATGTGACTAATGGTTATGTCATTTATTTACAGTATTTTCCTCTTATTGACTTATTTTCTTCAGCTGTAAAAAATGGGAATTGCTTTCACACAAGTTGTATTTTACATTCTGAACTTTGTGTCTTCAGTTGTATCAAGAGTGCCTTGACTTGTTTGTGAGTGAAACCACCATTGAATGAAGGAGATGGATGAAAGGGATGGAGGATGTCATGCAAAACTTTTATTTAAATATGCAATGTTAATAGTGACATATCTGATGTTCACCATGGTACTGCATGTGTGAGAGTGGGGGGGGGGGTCGTTAGCAGCTGCAAATGGTACATCTGAGCTTGTTAGAGGCAAATGAATCCCACCTTCCCAGTTTGAAAGAGCCTTAATACAACTAAATCACTTGGGTCATTAAATGTGCATGCCTGTGTGTGTCTGTATGTGTGCAAGTTTGAAAAGGAGCTTATAATTGGTTTTCCTCATGCACCCATGAGCCATTGTCTTCAATGAGAGTAAGGCTTTATATACTCAAAGGTCTTCCTGTCCGTGTCACAGTTGGCATTGCATCAATATGTATCTTTTATCTTGTGCTAAATACACAGACACAGAACCCAATTTGACAGAACTTTGCCCATTATGTCACTGATGTTATCTATATGACTCACTGAATCCTATTGTCAGACCTCTGTGCGGTCAGGATTTGGCCTGAAGTTACTGTCGAATTGAGTTGTCGGTGCTTCAGTGAATGCTTCATTATTTCTGTTAGTACAGATCAATTTAAAGAAACATAAAATCTGTTGACACTTTATATTTTTGTAGATAAAGAATTATTTATTTTTATTCATTGTTGAATAAAGTTTAAATTATTGTATCACTCTCAAATCAGTCACTTCACTGTGTTGTTTTGTTTGCCGATACCGCAGGCACACGCCCAAAATGTACAACGTAGGCATGTTTGAATTATTGTGTTATCTTAAGAACAGTAACACGTCTTGCAGAAGAGTAAGCATCAAATGAACATCCCAACATTTTGAAGTGGAAATCCCTCTGGAAAGATTACTTGTGGACAGTCTGATGCTAATAAAGTGAAACAGAGCAAAGATGGATTTTTAAGGAGTGGTTTTCACATTGGTCATTTAGGTATCGCCTGTGACAGATACATAGATAGATAGATAGATAGATAGATAGATGTCATGATCATGAAAATAAAAACAATCCAGTGACGTCACAGTTGCTATTAGCAATGTAACTATGCGCTCAAAAGGTGGCGCTCTATACTGCAAGGCTGTAATCGTCCAGTAAACAGCAGAAGAGGAAGTGGATGCTTGCGAACCGGAAACAAAACTTTTAATAATATCCAAGATAAAATGGAGAAAGTTCCTCGGTAATGTCTTTCATTTGCATTTAGGAAGTTTTAACACAGTGCGGAGATAAAGAAGGGCAAATGCACAGAAAACACCTGCAGAGGAAACAGCTGATCCGTCACGTGAGATGTCATCTACGTCAGAATTTATTTTGAAAAGGTATTTCCTTAATCCATCTCCTTTTAAACAACTTGAGTAATTTTTATTTTTTATTTTTTCTAATTAAATATTCAAAATGAGAATAAAATATGTAAATTGGTTAATGTTGTTAAAAACCTAAATATAATAAAACAAAAAAAAAAAACAGAAATCAGATATTTACATTATGGTTTTATTAATGCAAGTATCAAAATCCTGTGCAATTCATATCTTTTTTTCATATACTTTATGGTAGTTACACGAAGTGCACCTTTTGCAGTGTATGTTAGTTTCAGTAGTTGATATTCAACACAATACTGTCTGTAATCCTGAAGTGAAACATCTCACTTTAAAGTCATGTTGGTCAGTTTGGTTTAACACCTCTTGAAAATCCTCTTTGCGTCCACACCTTCATAGCTGTAGCTCTGTTGACAAAAGATAGTATGGTTAACAGTTATTATATCATTTTGATAATTTTATGAAGAGGGTTTTCTTATCCATAACATAGCCTATTAACTTGAGTAAAACTGGTGGATGTTAATTTATATCTTATTACAGTAGCTTATAACATTAATAATCGGCACCATAACAACTTCTCAAATGTTTGATATGAAATGTTAATTTTGTAGTGATAGATAGAATTTAACCCCACCTGTATAAGTTCATCTCCTTGGACGATTCGGGTTGTTGTAAGTTGCTTTCCGTTGTCCTTTCTGATGAAGATCCCCTTCAACACATCTCCCTCCATGGTCCATGAGCCCTGTGCAGCGAAACATGAAATGTATTCACAATATGAATACAAGGTGGGAAAAGTTTTGCAGAAGGTGACAGTTTTCTTTTTGTGACAGACCACATAAAAAGTCAATAGTCAAGCCTTGAGCTAACAAATGAATTATTTTTGCAGCTCAAGGGGTCAAAGTCTAAAGTGATAGAAATACCTCACCTCAAAGTATCTGGAACTAAACAAATAGTTACACTAAATGACTAAAATATAGATGAATGGAGCTGCTGTAAAGGTTAGTTTCTGAGTCATTGTAAAGATCAATGATGGAAAAATGTGCTCACTGATAGTTCTGTTCCATCTGCAAGGCTGTACTCGAAGGTGACCCCCAGGGTGAAGTCTAATTCCAGGGTGCGGAAATTGCTGCTCTCCTTGACATGGAATTTGTCTCCAGTCTGTTCAAGGGTTATCTTGAGGTTGTCGTGAGCAGCCAGCTTCCTCTTCACCATGTTAATTCCTGTCAACAGACACATTGTGATATGTTCAGTAGGCTCTTAATAATCAGCGGAAGTTTGTCAGGATTTAATCACTTTTCAAGTGCATTCCTTTGAGTGTGTATTTGTAATGAAAGTAGGTACAAAAGAGAAATCACAAACATAAACCACTGTGCCAGCAAGCAAGTGAAAATTAACTTCCAGTATTTGCTCTTTTTTTAAGCATTTTAAGACAATTTAGAACTCATTTGACTGCACACATTTTTAAAAAGGGGAATAGATTTGATAGAAAACATTTGTATGATCACTTTGCTGTATAACTGACATTATCATTACATTTATAAATGCTTTATCAGATCTTGATTATATCACGGTCATCTTATCACATAGAGTAGGCACAATAATGAGACATAGTTTGATTTTTCTATCATTGCATCAGATTCTATCATGAAATATGTTACTCTGTCTGTCAGCATTTCATCATAGTTCCAGTTTGTGACATCACTCACCCATTTGTTCCATGAATTTCTCATAATTGTCATTGCGATCAATTTTCCAGTTGCCATTGAAGGTCATGGTGCCTGTGAGGTTGAGCTGGATGACTCTGCAGTGAGGAGTGTCTTAGTCGAAGTCTGCTGCTCCTTATAAACCACACAGCCCCGTATCTCATCATCTAATCTCAGTGCTGATGTGGCCGTTTAAAGCTCATACGCTCTCAAAGCAGTATCCACACATGCAGCTGATTAGACAATGCCATGTTCCTGAACATTACTGAGCCATGCCCATGGATTGTTCCTTCACGAACCCTATACTTTTGACTGGATAAAATGTATGACATCCTGTTTTACCTGTATCTCTGTTTGCAAAGGGTGTTTTGTATCAACACCATTTAGTCAGTGCACAACTGTGGCATGCAGCCAAAATACTGAATGTATGTAAGTCAATCATGTTTTTCTCGAGAGCCAAAAACACAACTAAAAATCCCTGCTGAAGCATATATGAACATCATTTTGAATGTGACTGTCTAGATATTACTGCACTAGATGTAATGGCTTTGTGCAAATACAACAGTAATCAGTATAGCTCTAATGTGTTTACAATAATGATGACCTTTGAACTTAATCTGGCCACTGTCAATAAACTAGACCTTTGATTTTCAGAGTTAATATTAAACATACACACTAATTGTGAGTCCCATCCCAACATCCCAGCTGTCTTAGGGTGAAAGGCAAGGTACACCCTGGACAAGTCTCCAGTTCATCACAGGACACATAGAGACAGACAACCACTCACACTCACATTCACACCTATGGGCAATTTAAATTAGCCAATTAACCTAATCCCCATGCATGTTTTTGGATGGTGGGAGGAAGCCGGAGTACCTGGAGAGAACCCACGCAGACACGGGGAGAACATGCAAACTCCACACAGAAATTCCCCGGAATCGAACCCACCCCCCTCATGTTCACGGTCCCTTTAAACATCGCCACATCCACAACAAAGTAAAACATCTGCAACATGTCAATTCTCATTCTTATCTTAGCTTTCTCTCATTTTCCTTTGTAGCTCAAGAGACCTTTGCCTGATGTCCACTCCCCCCTCAATGGATCTGCCTCTTATCACACAAAGACCTTTCTATGACTGCTGTGATGAAATGCACAGATGATCTTGTGAACTTCTTGATTAAAAGTGAAGCTAATCTTTAACACAGTTATATCCCACGTTGTTTATTATATTTGTAGTGTCAGGTCTAACACTACATGCAACATAGATAGATAGATGCTTTATTGTTTTATTACACACAGTGTTGTAGTCTGTTCTAGACTGTAGTATAGTTTATTGTAGTGGGCATACTCTGACCTCATGTGTGGCGGCATAAAGTACGCAGGGATTTTAGCCCCATGAAAAGAAATGTATTTTTATGTGCAATTTTCACATAAAAATACAATGAAACTTTGTTTAGCAACAGTACCTTATAGCAGCTTCCAAGTTTAATAAAAAATAAAGGAAATAAAGATAAAATATCAGTTAATAAACAGATGAATAAATTGCAATAAATACATTAAAAGGTTTTAAGGTGCAAGTTTGAGACTGAGATAACAGCTGTCTAGTTGTTAGCACCAGTTATTACACCACATAACCACATGATATATGAAAGGAGAAGTATACCAGCTGCAATGCAACTCAAATGCTGTATTTCCATGAAAACTTTAGCATTTATCAAACTGTGAACGTTTCTTAGCAGCATCAATCCAAGCATGGAGGAGCTGAATTTACCAACACTCGAGGGCCCTGAAGCTCTGGGGCCATTAGGTCACACTGTGGTTGAATTGAGAACTTTTTGCATTGTGACATTGGTTATCTATTTGTTTTAGGACTCATCTCGTATTGAGTACTTTTACAGCTCTTCATGGCGAGGAGTTGATTTTTATCTCCTGGGCTGTGTCTAGCCGAAGGTCAAAAACCTGATAACTTAAACTGTATGATGATGAAACTTTCACTCATCATGGTAAGAAACACACAGGTGTAATAAATCATTTGACATGATTATGTGCCACAGCTATCAGGAACACCTACGGGTTTTTCAAGTTTAACATGTCTGCTGTGACAAAGGCCTTCTGGCTAATTTACCCATGCAACTGTAACAGAATTATCCTGATGCATTTAAGTCTAATTATTAACTCTTTAGTTACTCTGCTCAAACAATATAATAAAGATAAAAAGTTCAAGAATGGAGAAAAGTTATTTATTTATTATCCTTAAGTGGCCGTTCTCATATCTTAAGTTATGATTCAATGGATGTTTATACTGGTTCTAAGTAGTCTTTAAAACTAATTAGGATGTACTTAAAGGAAAAAAAATTATAAATGTTATGTATAGATAGATAGATAGATGTAATCTTCTAACTGGCCACTGGAGGGAGGTCTTTACAAAGTAATGTACTTCATATTATTAGGAACTCGCCTGAAAAGTAAAGACCATTACTTTCTTCTTCAGCTGTAAGGTTTAGTGTTTCTAATAGCCACAATAAGCAGGTTGATAGCAAAACTAGTGCTGCACAAAGGAAACATGAAATGACCAACACTTTTTTATTCATTACCTCTTGACAGAAACATTGTTGAAATAAAACAATCATGTCCTATAAACAGAAATGCACTCGTACATTACAAGAGGCACCTATTTGTTTCTTATACAGGAAGCTGCATGGTTGAAGAGGATTCCTAGAGAGGACAGTATGTGACGTTTAATAATAAATACTCTGGAAAAACTGAGTGAAAAAAAGTGTGGTACATTTACTCGTACAGTACATAGTCAAACTTATAGTGGCACAAACGATAGTTTCACCCACAATTAAGTTTATTCAGTTACTAGTTCTTGTGAAAATAAATACCAAGTTACACAATGTTAATAAATATATAGATCATTAGGAATATCACAACAAAGTTTAGTAGAACTGAAAATACTAAACTGAGTAAATGCAATCAGTACATCAAATAGTAATTTTTAATAATCAGCGATAGCCTACAGGTTTACTAATGGCTCAACACATGTCATCTGTGACTTTTAAAAAATAAATAAATATGAAATATATCTTTGAATTTTCATATATAATTTTTTAGCACAGTAGTTGCGATGCTAAAGAACTAGTGACTGTGGTAATACAAATCTATAGAAACACAACAGCCTATGGACAAAAAATGGGTCCCTCAAATAGTGACAAAATGTTTTGGCACAAACATTGTAAACTTATAGTGTGTGTGTGTGTGTGTGTGTGTGTGTTCACATATATAATTTTGGCCAATAGAGTAAACTAACTTCTCAATAAAGCAACTACAACTACTACATATTAAAGATAGATGGAAAATGTTTTGCTTATCAAAACCTTTTCGTGATTTCTATGTACAATAACTATGTGTGAATATTCTTCCCAAAAATTATCAAACTTGAATATCACTAACCTCTACTATTCATGAAACACTTCACTATTATTTCTACGCTAAAAAAATAGAGTGAGGTCACGACAGATCATGGTAAAGCAGAAAAAAACAGGGAGGGCACAGGTTCGTCATATTAAAAATATCTGGATTGATAATCATTATTTATTTCCCCATTCCATCTCCTCCCTGCCTTAAAATGAGCTTCATTTTTAAGACATTTGCTGAAGCGTCTTGTTAGGTGACCTTCTTGGTGTTTTAGTGTTGGATCTGTATCGGTGAGCTTTAACTAGTGCTGGTGGACTCTGCCTCGGTGGTCTTCCTGGACAGAAACCAAACCTTCATGGGTTCCTTCTTTCCTTTCATGGTGACTGGGCCCCGATACTCCAAATTAAACTGAGGGTCAGCGTTCTCAGGAGACTGCAAACACCTGGAATAAAGCAACAATGCTGTCATGAATCACTCGTGCTGTACAGTCCAGAGGGATTCTGTATCTGATTCTCACCAACTCCATGATAATGTCTACTACGCAGATTGTGTTTTCAATTGATTTCAACACATCCTCCATGTCTAATACTGGTATTTCCTTAACAAATAACAAGTCCTTTATAATGCTGTTATACTTGTCAAACACACCTCATTTCTCTGCAGCAACATGGCTTAACAAAAAAAAAAATCTATATTCCTCTGCACTTCTACTTACCGGTACGTATATTCTGAGACATTTATTTTTCCCTTTTCACCAGTAGTTTCTGTACGACTTGTGAGGTTGACCGTGTTTCCAAAAAGGCAATATCTGGGCATCCTCTGGCCAATCACCCCAGTCACCACTTCTCCTGTGTGGATCCCAATAGTAATCTGGAAAGAAAGGCCAATGGAGAAGGAGACTGTGATTCGACCGTATGTCAGTTAGAATTTAATATACATGCATAAACATGCCAAGCTTATCCCTTTTTCTTGTCAAATACTGCCAAAGCCAAGCTCAAATCTTTATTACAGGATAAACAAGAGTGATAATGATACATTGATCATTAGTTATCTGCGGTACATTACTTAAAAGCTTTCTGAAATTGTATCTTTAAATATACAAATGAGCTATCATCTTATTAAAAAAATCTCATGTGCACACATTTCCCAAACAGACATCTGAACATTGGATAAAGCCAGGTTCAAAATATTCTTTCATTTTGTTTGCACATTAGATTTTTTACACAATATTTTTTGGGGAATATCACCTTGTATCACACCATAAATCAGAAAAAAAAAGCCATAAGCCATATGTAAGCCATATATAGCCATAAAAAATATTTTTTAGGAATTATATATTATATAAATCAAACTATGAATGATATATGAAGTAATGTCTTGATAAGAACCTTCATAATATCGAGAGGAATTAAATTGGAAAGTTTGTAGTGTCTTGGTTTTACTGAAATAATGAGAAAGCGGCTCTCAAAGACAAGTATAGACACTACAGGTTAACTAATAAATATCACCAAAATAGATATATACATTTTGGTGAATTTCTAGTCAAGAAATCTACTTATGTAAATTGACAAAGTTCAGTAAAAAGAAAAAAAAATGCCTGTAGTTTCTCGCCTTAATTTAAGGACATGCTGAAAAATGTAGCGAGAGGGAGAAAAAAATAAATACAAGCAACTACCCACGTTTCTCTTAGTTTGTTGGCACAAATTCTTAAAACTATCCGCTGAAAAGGTGTAACATCATTTTGTGGGTGGATATACACTATATATATATATATATATATATATATATATATATATACATATGTATACATAGCTTCCAAAAGTAGCCGCAGGCAATCTCCAGACTAATATTTACTCTTGAACTTGTCGACACTTCAGTGCTTGTTGTCTTCAGAGCATGACCGCTCTGAGAGTGTCTGAGAGAAATGAGAATCTATTTTTAGATGCAGAATCGTGAGATGATTTGAGTCTGTTTCTGCTACTAAAGCAGGCTCCTCTTCTGCCGGTGCCATGTCCCAAAATAAACAGCCTTTTGTTAACAAGACATGAGTTTCCAAACCTAAGTCTCAACAGTCATTGATACAATAACAATCTCCAACAGTCAGTTAAACAAAAGTCTGCTGTTTTCTTTCCAACTTTTCACTGTGCATTACCTCAGCTTGGAAATATGTCCATGTGCACAGATACATACAACAATGGTAAAATCAATCCAAAAAAAATCCTAGAGAGTAAAGTGACGGTCATATTAGGTTCAATGCCAGTTAGCAGTATCGATCAACTCTGATGCTCAGTATATTGATATGTGACTTTTCAGAGCAATATTAGAAAGATTAAGCATCAAAATGTCAAAATAACAAACGTGTTGTGCAAGATGAACTGCGAAATAATGAAATATGTGAAGGAAAACAGGTTGACAATCACAACGAACATCTGCCAAACCATCTGCCAATCTAAAAAAAATCTTAATTGTTGGTGGCCAAAATTATTTCGGTCTCAATGTCAGTTATCTGGAGAATAACTGAATATAAATATAACAGGAATATAAATAAATGATAAAAATTATATTTTAAGCTCATTTGGTGAGTGCTAAGTGTAGCTTTGCTGTGTGTACAATGTGTACAAATAACAGGATTTAATATTTTCAAATCAATGAACGTTATCACACCTGCACTGGCTGATCATCCACTTTGACTTGTCCAGCAATCTCCATCATATCGAGAGCGAGGTGGCAGATGGACTTGGCGTGGTGAGTGCACGGCTCTGGTAGGCCGCTCACTGTCATGTACTTATCACCCACCGTTTCCACCTGTGTGAACACAAACATTTTGTCATTATTCACGTGAATGTCATCATAACCTATTTTACTTTTGGTGCTACAAAGGTTTTTTTAAGTGCACTGTGCGTCTAGAAATAAACTTAAACACCCTGAAATAAACACTTAAACACTTACATCAGCTTTGAAACATCCAGGGCCTCTTTGAGTCCTGTTTAAACCTTAGGACCACCTAGTCATTGAGCTTGTAGAGTAAATATTACTTCTTTTGGTGACCCAGTGCCTGAAGCCGATCCCCTGGAAGTGCCGAGGTCTGTTTGACTTCTTAAAGTGCATTCTTGTCTGAAAGCCGGAGCGTAAATCTGCTGCACAAGGCCTGTAAAATGGCACTGATCCTCTGTAAAACTACACTGTGTTTAGAAGTTAGCGCTACTCTTCTTATGGTGAAAAACTCAAGTCAACTGATATAAATACTCTTGCTGACTTGCATGAACATTATTGCATAACATTATTCACCAAATGGTCAGTGAACCTCACAAGTGTATTTAAGCTTAAGAGCACAGTAGTTCAAAGCACTGAATTCTCAGTTTTAGATTAGAGGTTTTGTACACTTTCATTATTATCACTTTGCAGCATAGTTTCTGCTCCTTCTATTTCTCTACTGAGAGAAATGTAAGCAAATGTGTGATATAGCGTCATGGTAAAATTCTTGCTTCCAACCTTGTATACATAAGGGTTGTTCCGAGAGTCTGTCAAGATGTCAAAACGAGTGTAAACATCATTGAGAAGGTTGACTATCTTGATGGCTCCCTCGGCCGAGGCGTGCTTGCTGCAGAAAGCATTGAATCCGACAATGCCACTGAAGAGGATGGTCAAGTTGTCGTAGCGTTTTGCCGGGACGGGGCGTTTGTGTCGCAGCTCGTTGGCAACAGATGGCGGCAGAACGGAATAGAGCAATCTAAAAGAAGCGAGGAAGAAGAGAAGCGAACATTTTGAGCATTATTATGGTGCACTCGGGCAGATTAAAGGCCTTGCACTGCTAGGCTGAAGTCCATCATCCTTTTGGATCAGCATTTTATTTGCTCAGCTAACCACCTTTTGGTCATTTCGCTATGCAAGCTGCTCTCAGAGGGGAGGGTGGTGTTTCTATGGTAACTGCTTAGATAATGGCTGCCTGTTGGAATACCTTTCATGAAGCATCATCATGAGGACACATCCAGAATAGAGAAGACACAAAATACATGGAGATATAGTATATTTACCCAGAAGACAAGATTGAACATATTCATCTGTAACATCTTTAACTTAAATGTACATTTTCATGATCAAAAATCATAGTGTTTTAAAGTGTTTTAAATGTAAAGATGGTGCAGCAGCAGTTCTCTTAAATATTTAGAAGGGAGCCGTGAATTCTAGTCAACATACAAGGCCTGAGGCGCCTTGAGACCATGGTGAGAATAATAATATAGAGATCCAAGAGGCAGAGTGAAAGTCATTTCCAATGAGGAGATCTTCTACAGCAGTTTCTTAATAAAGACCAGCTCCACCTCCATGCTCCTCTCCAGCTGTCACCCACCGCTGTGCCAAATTACTATGACAGGTCCTATTCTCAAAGCCAAAACTTAACTGTCTTCACCATTACAGGGGCTGGAGAGCTTAGGAGCTTCGGCAAGTATAACAATAGATTCTGACCCTAGGTGGTCCTAAAGTCACATAGCCTTAACATAACTGTACAGATGGAAACCTGTGTGTCCTGAAGTGTCCTGCTGCATCTTCAGTGTTTCTTCTCATGAGTTCATATATAAAGGAATACTTAAGAAACTACTCTTTTATCTCCCTAAAAGATGGATTAATTAAAAATATATACTACTTATTTTTCCCCAAAAAAAAGGAAGTAAAGGAAGCTGAAGGAAGAATGACAGTTTGCACAACCTGCAGAATGACGGGGATAATGATTTGGATTAAAATTATACATAATTGTGACTTTAATAACAATTTACACAGTATAAATTTCAGGAATTACTATATAATTAACTAATTGAGGGAAACAAATAGAAAATACATATAACATTATGACTTTTATCTTGTTTTTGCGTTTTACTAGGTGCATTCTAGTTTGAATGAAACTATTTGTGAAGTTATATATGAAATATGAATAGTTATTTGCTTGAACTTCTCACTTTGATATGGGTTCACAAGAAGATTTGCCTTGACTTTTAAAGGAGATATATGAAAAACACACTTTCTTGTTCATCATATTTTTTCGACAAGCCAATCTGCTGTTTTTTTTAAGAAATAGACTCCAAAATGTAGTGCTTCAAACAGATGCTAAATACAGGTATATTCAGACAAACGGTGAAAAATAATGTTTCTTGAGCATTAAAGCATGTAAATAGGTATGAACTTAAAAAAATGAGTATCATAAGTCCCCTTTAAAGGATCATGAGCCAAAGTGTTGGGCACACTTTTGAGATACCCTATATATTAGCAATATAAAAGCCATAGTCTGAGTGGTGTAAAAGTACACATTTAGGTCTGTTTGCAAATATCTAGCAGATTTGAGGTTTTATTTACATGGTACATTAGTATGTGTTAATAATTCCTCTACTGTTACTCTCACAAGAGAAATTTAAAGCTGCAGTTTATCACCTCAGAGGAATAATCTAACCTGTCTGTCTTTTTCTTCTCGTCCTCCAGGGCCCTGAGTGTGTGCTGCAGACGATCTGTCAGGATTTCCAGCTCTTGGGTCAACTTGTACTCCTCTCGAAACTGCTCCCCCAGCAGTACCAGGTCACGTGTGGCGTCATGTAGTGGGATGTCGCTCAGGTAAAGCCCCCTTCGTGTGAGATCATCCAGGTTCATAACACTAGACAAACAGATGAAGTGTAAATTAAACAGAACATTAAGTATGACCCACCAACAAGGAGATCACCATCATCCTTTTATAAGCATGCTTTTATGTCTCTGCCTCTGTTATTTCCTGTAAGGCAGCAACCTTTGGTAAAAACACTGATCTTGTTCTCTGCAAATGTCTTCAATCTGTGAGGACAAGATCTCTTGAACCCTGCTTCCCTGTGTCCAGTGTTTCATTAGAAATGTCTGATTGGTTACAGACGGACTACAGAGGTTAATGGAGGTCAAAGTAGAAGAACCAACGTAATTATCAGCTCATATGGTCTGCGTGACCATGTACCTATATGTGTTTTATCGACGAAAGCAAAATATAAGTGAGCTACTAATTATTTTTTGATTGTGTGACTGCTTGAATGCATAATGGTATTGCTCTTACTGAGATCATAAACATGTTGCAATTACAAGCACAAAGTGACTCATTCACATCATCCACCGAAGTACTCCTACATGCCTGGCACACATGACAGGTTCAAGTTGGTTGCAATCTACAACCTCACCACTAGATGCCACCAGATCCTACACACTGGACATTCAAATGAAAAGACATGTTTGTGACCTGTTTTTAAAGCTTTCGCTCTTCAGTTCAGAGGTCATTTCTTCCCACTGAACATTACAAACACCATAGGCAGTGAAACATATTGAGAGAAGGACCAACACAACTTCTCAATCCTACTTTAAATGCTGGTTTATGTATATAGTGATAATTTCTATATGCAGAGAATGGCAATGGCTTTCAGATTCCAGCACTTTTAATCTTTGCCAGAAATTGGTGTGTTCCCATCAGTGGATAAAAAAGAAGCAGTGTTTTTGGTGTGTGTAGTCTGAGCTCCTGTCAGGACACACTGTGGGTTTACCTGGGTGAGCAAAGAAAAAGGATGTTCTCCGCCTCTGGCAAGTAAATCATCTGTCCTTTCAATCTCAGACAGCTGATCTCCACCCCCGTCAGCTCGTCCTCATTCTCTACAGTCTCCACATTCAGCAGGCCCTCCTGTCAGGATTACATCACACTTATGAATATTGCATTATATGTTTTCCTCTAAATCTGCTTCAAAACTGGGCACCAGTTCAGCTCCCTCTTTATTTTTAAATCTGCTTTTTTTAAAAGTGTTACATGCATCATCCACCATCCTAGAGGATTAGTTCAGATTTTACTTGGGTGTAGAAAAAATATCAACTTTATCTTGCATGATGGCTTAAGTAGCATCTCAGGAATAGTAGTGTCTTCACAATAAGTCTTCCATCCTGACCTTCTATTTGATTTCCCACTAAAATCTGTCTTCCTCACCTTTCCCAGAAATATCTACTGTATATTGCACATTGAATTACAGTGTTATTCTTCTATTCAGTATATTTAGACCCTTGAACTCTTTGCTTCAAGCATGAAACTACAATATAATATGCTACTGTATGCATCAGTTTCTTAATGATCTTTTAATGCTCGGTAATCTCTGCATGTATGGGTTTCATCAATAATCTGTTAATCACCATTAACAGATTATTGATGAAACCCATAGAGTAAAAGTGGTATGCAAATGCTGTGAGAGCATAAATAATAATGTATAAGAAACACATTTTTTGTCTCCATGCTAAATGAGAAAGTACTGATGTTATTGGCCTGCAACACTGTGACAAAAAAAATGAAATTACTGTATATATCATATCTACCTTGCTGCGCAGGACGAAGACAGTGTTGATGTGCGAAAGGATGCCATGAAAGCTGAAATCAATGTGAGGACGGACCAAAGAAAAAACTGAAGGGAGGATACAGGTACCGGGCTGGAGCTGGGGAATAAAATAAAATGTGTACATTTCAGTTATATCACACTGGAAGCTTGATCTACTGTATATAATCAATTATTGCTGCATTCTGGGCATCCAAAACTAAGAGTGAGACAAATAAGTCAAACTAAAACATAATCAAGTGTTGAGACTTAAACTGGCTTTTCCATAACTGGACATGAATCCAAACCTGAGGCAGGACTCGATAAATGGCATTTCCACACTGTGTGAGCATCAGGTCTTTGTCGAACATGAGGTGGAACGGGAAGGCCTTGCAAAATGTGTACGGGCTGATCCGAGTCTCCTGTGTGCCGTTCTCCTCAAAGCCGTCCAGGTCTTCGTAGAACGCCTCTTCCTCCGAGTCCTTTTCCTCAATCAGAAACTTGATGTGGTCGCACTCCTCGCTTTTCGGTTGGATCATCTGCATCAGATGAAGTTAAATAATGGATTGCATGTTGATGTTATTGTTGCAAAACACATTCAATGAGGTTTAACTTTAATTAAAATTGCCTATATTGTTGTGGCATATAATTACAGCAATACAATTTTTAATTATATATTCTGCCCATGCAATTCATTAATATTATTTCATCAGTGATGCCACGGAGACTATTATTATAGACAGTGTAAAATGGCAATATTCAGTGGGTTTATGGGCATAAGGCATGCTGACGTCAGGTTGCTGTATCTGCACCCTGTTGCCACAGCAACAGTGGCTAATATTTCCAGAAATTGGGTGTCACATTTGGAGCGTCTGCCATTTTCTGTTCTTTCATTATGCACACAATTGCTGAAAAATATGGCCCTGTCTGTACAATGTGATTAGGTTTGGGAGAAAATTCAGCTTGCTTATGAAACAAGGAGAAAATTCCAGCCAAAGTACTAGTTGGGGATGTCTTAGGAGGATAACACACCTCCGTTATTGGTGCAGATTACAGGGTTTGGCTGCACATTAATGAACAAATAAAAATACCAATAACAGTTTATGATATTGAGTTATTGATACCAGTTTAGGTAATATCTAAATTAGCGTGGTTGAGTAAATAGGATTAAATATATGGTCCTCTCCTCAGGATGAATTATCGAATAAATGTGCCGCTAATTTAAATTCATCCACAATTTGACAAAGTTAAAATAAAACCTTGGTAGGAAAAAAAAACTCTGAAAGGCTCCCAAGCTAGAGACTATAACTTGGATCTAAAAATATCCTCTGAGTCACAGACAGCCAAAAACTCACTGCTGAGCTGCAGTTGTCACAGAACAGCACTGTTCCTGTTCGGGTGTTTTGGAACTTTCTGTTGTTTACTTTTCACATTATAACCTCTTCAATTATATTCTGACACACAATAATACAGGGACTAAAAGGTTTCGTTGAAGTTTGAACCATACATTAAGAGAAGAACAGGGAAAAATAATCCTCATTCATCAAGCAGACCTTCATCTCTATCTCTGTCCCATGGATTTGTTGAGCGACGGTTTTAATGATGCCAATCACAATGTCTTGTAGCCCCTCTCTCTCTGAGTAGTAGTGAAGAATCAGATTGTTCCCCTTCTCAGCATCGGTGCAGCGAAAAGACGGAGCCCTCATCCCGGGATAAATGGTACCTAGGTGGTCATGTAGAGCATCCAAATTCTGAAAATGTAGATTAAAAAAATGAAATATGCAATGTGCAATAACAGCACAGTTAATGAAAGTATGCCTGAGGAATAATAAGTTAGATGCTGATGATGCTGACATGAATCATAGAAGTTTGGGACTTGTGAGAGACAGATTAATAAAAGAAATGTTCAAAACTGAGGCAGCAGAGGGTGAGA
Source organism: Synanceia verrucosa (assembly GCA_029721515.1). Lineage (NCBI taxonomy): Eukaryota > Metazoa > Chordata > Actinopteri > Perciformes > Synanceiidae > Synanceia > Synanceia verrucosa. The sequence continues at coordinate 9,004,733 of CM056555.1, forward strand.
TATCCTGACTTTTATTCCTGAGCATGGATCAAAATGCTGGATCCTACATTATCCATAATGTAACACAAATCTTTTCATTATACCCTCTCTACCCTGTAAATATTCACATCTAACATTCTACAGCCCCAGTTATTAACACATGCTTTCTGTGAGAAATTAAGTCTCATGCCAAAACTGAGATGATGCTCCTGATGACATCACTATGACATCATCAGGGTTATTTTTTTCCTTGCTACACAGAAGACATTATAACTGTTTACTTTGGCTGAACAGATGTTCATGTTTACCATCAGAAGAGTAATCATGTAAAGGTACAGCACCACTCACTTTTCCACAACTGAGGTATTGTGACCTGCCGACTGTTAAAACCACGGTAACGCCTATTCTTACTTTAAAATCAATACTTTAGGAGCAAAAAAAATCAAATGGAGGCTGGTGCTTCCACTGTTTTGCATTTTAGTAACAAAACACAATTCGTAGTTTCAGGTGATTTTGCACGAATGAAAACATAGTTACAAATATTATACTCCATTTCTCCTAAGAGATCCATCAAAATGTTTCACACTGTTTCTTTAAACATTACAGTTTTACAGGCAATGTCAGTTAATATTTATCCAGCACTCCTACATTCAAAGAGCAGACATCCTACCTGCAGGAATTCACGAACATTTGATCCTAACACTCGCAAGATTGTGTCATAACCCGACTCTTGGCAAAATTCAAAAAACATCTTCCCAAACATCTGCAAGATGTCCCCAGCATCGATCTCTGAAATACAGAAAGGATGTCATTATGTTATACTACATATAGTGATACTTTCATTCCAATAACTGAAAAGAAACAAGCTGTCACTTACTGAGAACCTTGCTTGCAGCAGCAACAAGATCATAAGTTTTGCCATCTTCATATATGATTCTAACAAGAAACTGACCCTCAATGTCAAGCTGAGCTTCTCTCCTGAAAACAAACATCAACCATGAGCAAATGTCACAGCAGAAAAAACACATTCATTGTAGGCGACCAGTGGCTTTGCCTTTTTGGAATTGCTTTTCTATTATTGCTTACTGTATATCATATCACATCTGTTTGCAATAACAACTTATTTGTCTTATTTGCAGTCAGACAGTGTAAGCTGTCTGGATTTGCAGCACAGTAACAGAAAAGGTTTCCATGTTGCTTTGAAGTGGCTGTGTGGTTTTAAAGCTACACTGTTGAACAAGTACAGATAATCAGGTCCTTTGGTAAAAAGTACTGTTCCAAGCTCAGAGTGCTATTTATATATTTGATAACCCAATTTTAACTAAATTATCAGAAAACCTAATGAGGTTCTGATTAATACTGTCTAACTGAGAAAACAGGAATGATTTACAGGCCTGAGCAACAGCCACCATTTTATCAGACTGTGGAGCAGCTGAAAAAACATACCAGGCCTTGGATGCTTTATAAAGAAAATAAGAGTTTATTTTTAAATGATTCGGCTCATCAAATGTTTGAAAACGGACCAAATGTGATAAATTATACATATAATAACAATGACTTATATTTGCAGAGATAACAGTACATGCTGAAAGCTTCAGTTTTTCTCTTCTTTGGTGGCTGAAGAATGACCACTTTGAAAACATTTACACAAGGCAGCTGCTGCTGTTTCTTTTTTGTAATTCTTTTTAGGCAGGGTCACGTCTAGGGCATTTTGAGCCATACACTCAACGTGTTAAGAAAATTACATGTTAACACTATAGTGGAAGACCTTCATCCTACAGTATGTATGCTGGAACACATTCTCCTTCTATGTGATACAGAAATAGGTGGTTTACTTTATTTATGTATTTATAATACCCCACCAGAATTATACTCTTGGTCGTCTGCAGAGTCCCTGTCCAGTAAAAAGCATGTGTCTCCTAATTTGGCAATTTTTTTTCACACCAACTTCTCATTCTGGCTTGATTTAATTTTTCCTTTTCTTATGCTGAATACACATAATTTAAAACAAAGAATTTATTTATTTCATGTATTTCTTAGCTATTTAAAAGTAGGGGATGAGGGATGATGTAAGTCTGACTCATGACCTCTGAATTTATAATTAATTTACTATGACGTAAATGTACGTAAGTACTTTGTACTACTACTTTGACAGCTGGAATTACTTGGAAGAATATTTTACATATTATTATTTATTATTATTATAATTATATAAATAAATATTATTATTTACAAATATTTTTTCATTTTATATAAGATATGATGCATTGTTTAAACCACCCAAAATATATATATCAATCAGATTAGTTCCACCTCGACTATAGGTATATTTTTTAAAATAATACTTGGTAACATAACTTTCTTGCATATTTTACCCAGTGATTTCTGGCCTAAATGTCAACCTACAATTATTGCAGCTCTTTACTTTACCAACTATTTCTCTGAAACCTCTTTTATCTGAGTTTCAGTGTAAACCTCCAGCAGAGGATGGAGGGTAATCATTACAGTGAAGGGAAATGTCTATCCCAGCAGTGACAGTGTCATGTCCTTGTTGTGGTCTGGTTGGCCGCAGTGTAACCAGTGATACCAACAGGGACCAATAGTAAACACACGATTCAGAAACTCACTTGATGTCTTCCCACACTTCCGGGCCGTAATTCCTCAAAACGAGCAGCTCCAAGGCATGATTCACAAAACCATACTGTAAATTTATAAAACACGAGCGTGAATATTATTTCATGAAAACAGTTTTTTTTCTGAAACATACCCAGCCTGAAATACGCAGGCGTCTTTTTGTAATCTATATCATGTTAAAGCAGGCTATACAGCTTAAATACATACGTGCAGTTTACTAAAATCAGGGAATTATAAGCTACAACGCAGCTATCTCTGCTGTCAGGAAATGTCAAACACACCACTTCACACGACATACAGACCATTTAACCAGCATTAAAACACAATACAAGAGTCTAACAAACGTACCATGATGACGGTCGCTCTTTTTCCCCTTATTTTTAAATACAATCCGTTGAATTTGGCTCAACCTTCATCGCTTGGTACAGATGCTGAGTGTCTTCCCCCTTTTTCCCCTCAGCTAGTAACTGACAGCGAGTCTGACCAATAGCTGGTCGGATAGGGTCTTACGTAAGCGGAGCCTGACCAATCACAATGCAGTTTCGTTGTGCAACTGATGCTGGTGAACCTGACATCATTTCAAGCAGCTAATATAGAGAGGAGGGTTGAGGATGGGTCAGATAACCCTTGACATTTAGTGTCATGTTTTTAACATACTTCAAACCTTACAACGAATGCCATATGTGTACTGTCACAAAAAACAGCAAAACAGTATTTTAAAAAAAAAAGTCTTTCCAAAATATTAAATGTATTTTTGGAAGAAGTGTTATGGTCCTTTGTACTAAGAAAAGATCTAATTCCACTACTTTTATAACTCTGCATTTAACCTGGAGGTAAAAGGATTGTAAAACATTATGGGCAGATACAGTATTATTAACAAAAGGTACTGTTCAGCATCAGAAGAAAAAGTACACATTACAATAATCCCCATCATAAATTTTAATTTAACTTCTGAATCTCCAAATTAACTGGTGACTACAGTGCATCAGTTAGTGAATGCACTAACTGATGCACTGTAGTCACCAGTTAATTTGGAGATTCAGAAGTTAAATTAAAATATATGATGGGGATTATTGTAATGTGTACTTCTGAATCTCCATCATATATTTTAATTTAACTTCTGAATCTCCAAATTAACTGGTGACTACAGTGCATCAGTTAGTGAATGCAGTAGATGAAAAGTACATTATTCTGCTCTGAAATTTAGTGAAGTAGAAGTATATGTGATAGTGGTTTTGTATATTTGTATTGCTTATGTTGTTGTTTTGCAATATATTGCATTTTTGCACTACTCTGCATTGCATATACTCTTAAATATTTCTCCTCACTTTTACTTCTATGTATGGCAACTGTTCTGTAAGAATATCCTCCGGGATGATTAAAGTTTTATCTTACCTTAGCTTATCTAAGTATTTAAAAAATGTAATTACAGATTCATACACATGTAATTTTCCAAAACATAAAGATCATAATGGTTTGTGAATAGCATAATTTAACATATATTTTACATTACATCTATATTTTATACACTGTAGAGTCACTCAGGTATGATAATGTCCATATTTATTGCGCTTTGATTACATTACAATAATGATTAAAGCACATCATTATGAGAGATACTAGAACATTCACTGTATTCTTCTTGTGTTGTATTCCCACTGTATAGGAAAGGAGTGAAATGAACTTAATGTAATAAATATAGTATAAACGTGTACAGTGGGGAAAAAAGTAAAAAATACATGTCCATTACTTATATTAGGAAAACACAATCTTGCCTTATGTCTAATAAATGGAAGTCTAAATTACATTTTCTTACAAATATACACTGAGTTAGAACCACAGACATCTGGAAGAAATTATTGACACTGTAATTCATATTGAATCATATCTAAAGGAAAAAAACAGATATAAAATAACATAAATCATCTGTGATCCTGCTTGTATATTTCCCATAAGGCACCTGAATCTGTTCTGCATCACTTCATTCAATTAGACAAGAGAATCCCAATTTATGAAGGCGGGATGGTTGAATAACTTTGCTTCAGCTTTTCCAAATTATTGTTATCACTATGAAATTCTGCACTGAAACACACAAAGCCAACTCAATTTTGGTCTTGATTTCTTCATGCCATAACCAACAGGCCAAGGTGCTTTCAGCAGGTAGTCTAAACAGATGGGAATGGACCAGTCAGATATTACACCAAACAATCTTGGTCAGCAACATCACATTGAGGATATTATGCAAGACAATATATTTAATTCTTTACAACAAACCAAAAGCAGCTACAGACTTGCTGTGAAAAATATTATGACCTTTTTGGCCAAATTTAGCATATTTTCTATGTATTGTATTGTTATTATATGTATGTTAGAATTAACAAAACAGTCAAAGATAGCCATCTCTTATACATCTTATTAATTTGCAGAGATGACTCATTTTGGAAGAAAAATGGAGGAAGTGAGTATTTCTCTGCGCTACAGCTTTACAAATGGATAATTGTACAGAGACAAGACTCATGTTTGACAGAAAACTGACACATCTGTAATTAAGCAGCTGAGTTTGACTGATTGACAATATAATCACTATCTAAACAACCCATATCAAAATACACAAGGTGTTTGCACTGTGTTTATATGTCGTTATAGCTAACATTTTTGAGCTACAGCAGCTTGACTTCATTTCAGAGTCAGTTTTGACGTTTGAAGGACGCCTCCAAAAAGTAACAAACACCAGGGATGTCTTCTGGGAAGTTGGCCGGAAGCTCCTGTCTGCTCCTGGGAACAAAGACGAACTCTGGCCGATCCTTCAGCAATCTGGGACAAAGAGCACGCAAATAAAACATGAATTTAAAAACAATGTGGCAAATTATTTGACACAAGAGGAAACACAGCGCTCTTCTGAAAGTTAAATTTCCTGTCTGGAGCACTTTGTTTTTTTTCCTTTCTGCAACAACCACTACAACTCAAATGATATCATACAATATTGGCTCATTAAAATCTTATATTTACTTTTTGTTAGTATTGTAATTCTAATAGAAATGGGAAAAAAATGGATTGGATTGGCTGTTACTTTACCTGTGGGTTGTAGGGCTGATGTTGATTTTACTCGGCTGGCTGCAGGATTCAAACTTGTTGGCCAGAGTGACATTGTTTCCAAAAAGGCAGTAGCGCGGCATCCTCACACCAACTACACCAGCCAGCACTGAACCAGTGTGGAGGCCGATACGCATCTGAGGGAAAATGCAACACTCGACATGATTCTGCTTCACTTTTATTTATCAATTGTATTTCCACTCCACTTTTTAAACATACATGACTGTAGTTATAGTATTGACTTGAACACAGTTCACAGTTTATTTCCACAGACAAAAGCAAGTGTTTTTTTTCATATTGTCAACAAATGACATAAAAATTAGAAACTCATCAATAAACACCACACCGCACAGACATTCTCTTACTCTTTCCTTTTCACGCTAATATGCTCATTGCTCTCTGAATTGGTAAGAATCTGGTGATACAATATGTATCATGATACAGGGGTTACGTTTTAATATATATATATATATATATATATATATATATATGATACAATATATAAATGTTGTTTACTTTTTTGCAGTGCTTCTGCATTTGCATTTACCAAACAAAAAATACACAAATTGGTAAACTATTAACTAATCAACAGATGGTGGGAGTAATGTACAAACAAATGTAGCAATGCACCAGTGAAGGCAAAGGCTGTGAAAGTAACATGGATATACTGTAAGCAATGTACAACATCAAATACTTCTTTTAAAATATAAATGCAATACTGTTTGGATGAAAACTTGCTTGTTTGTTGGAAGTTCTATCCTCAAGTTAATTAATGAGTACAACACTAATCCAGCCTCACCTGTATTGGTTCTCCAGTTGGTGTCATGACTTCGTCTGAAAGCTCCATCATCTTTAAAGCCATGAGCGCAATTTGGACAGCGTGAGTCTCACTCTCCTTGTGTAAGCCACCAGCTACACAGTACGCATCACCAATGGTCTCCACCTGAATACAGCAGATGATCATTAAAATGATTTCCAACCTGGCAGCTAAGACAAAGCAAAAGCTGTGTGCACCCTCCTACAGTAATCAACAGTAAACAGTAAACCCTCCTTTCTGTGATTATACATGGTGTGGTCGTTTAATCTGGAAATTTAAAATATGTACTTCATCTGCCTTTCTCTTCATTTTGCGACAGAAGACAAACGCAAAAAAATAAGGAGTAGTAAAACTTGAATTGTAATAGTGCTCGACCCCTGGTCATATTAAAAAGTCCACAAGTGTTTTCTTTTTTGTCTTTGTACGCATAAATCCAGACCGGAGAGCACTCAGCAGCTATGTGACAGAGACAGAGTGAAACTATTTTTAGGCTCATACATGTAGAGTGGAAACAGGGTCCTGAAGGAACCTCTGACTTCCTAGCATTTTACGAGATATTTGTCAGACACACTGTTCTCTGTTATGCTTCCATGACACTTTGATTACATTAGCCAACCTCCCTGTAGATTAGCAGCCTTTGGCAGACACCAGACTATTTAGTTGAGCTATAGTCTTGTTGAGGAATATTGAATTATTTAGTTTTTAAAAAATAATAACGAAATATCTAGAGAAAATTATTTAACTATACATATGCTAGTACTTGATGTACTGTATTATTTGTCATAAAGCAGAGTGCATCTGTTTTTTTATCTGTAAGCAAGTGTATTGTCTAAATTCTTAACATTATTTATTTTTTCCAGTGTTGTCAGTAGCTACAGATACCTTGTACCATGGCATTTACACATCGCCATAAGAAACAATATTTTCTCATAATGCTGAGAGTGTTCACCTGTTGAGGGTGTGAATTTCCTCACTTTTGATACTGAAACTTAAATGATATTTAAACATTTTGTGACAGCATAGTATGAACCTCACTGTCTGATGTCAGCTGCATAAAAAAGAATAGGGTAAAAAGTGTTGAATTTATCATCAGCTGTGGCAAATCACAATAATGAGAAGAAACCTATCTTCCATTAATGTACCTTATAAACATCAAGCTCTCCACACTCGTGGTCAAATCGGGTGTAGAGCTCGCTGAGCATGGTTATTACTTGCATCGGGGTACAGCGTGAGCAAACAGCTGTGAAGCCCACAATGTCAGAGAAGAGCATTGTAACTTGCTCAAACTTCTTGGCCTGCACCGTTTGGCCCTGCCACAGCTGCTGTGCCACGGTGCCAGGGAAGATGGAGAAGAGCAGGTCCACAGTCTTCTTCTTCTCTTCCTCCAGGGCCTGGTGAGCGTGCTCCAAGGCTGCCTTGGCCTTCCCCAGACGCTTCTTCAAACCATCCTGGGCTTTGGCCTGTTCGCCAACCAGCACAACGTCACGCAGTGCATTATGGATAGGGATGTCTGACAGGTAGAGGCCGCGGCCTGTTAGCTCCTCCAGCTTGTCCACGCATGGTGAGCCCAAGAACAAGATGGCATTGGACTCTGAAACGTAGATCATCTGACCTTTCAAGTCCATGAGCTGAAAGGAAAAATCAACTGATGAGTAAAACATGTTTGGAAAAAGGCTGTAATCATGTAAACATAGGGTCTAATTGGCATTTTAGCTAAATTACTATTTTAAATGAAGATTGTTTAAGATTACTATGTAGTTTACATCCTGGAGCAAAGGTTATTTTAAAGTGTTTTCCTTGTGGGGCTTTGTGGAATTTTTCAAGTAAACAATGCATGCACACATAAACTCAGTATATAAACATGCAGAATATAGACATTTAAACTTTTGACATAAAGAAAATAAAACATGGTATTTTTGAAAGCCCAGCTGTATGTAGCAGTTTGTCAGCCACAACAGTAAACTATGTTCAGAGGTTTATTTATATTCCCAGAACAAGAATTCAACAGAAAAATAAATCCAACCCAAGTACAACTAGCCACGGTTGAAATATCTCAACAAATATTGGATGGATTGTCAGAAAATTTTGGACATTGGACATTATTATTCCAAGATGATGCCTACCTACTAGACTTTTCCTCAAGTGCTACATGAGATTTAATTTATCCACTACTTGGACATTCCCATCAACATCAGGGGTATTTTTCTGTCTACAGATAATTGGGAATTTTAGCATGCTAATACATTGAAACTGCAGATGGTAACTTATAGCAAACATAATAGAAAAGTTATTTTTATAAAAATGGGACTACAGTATATCTTGACAGTTGTGAATGAAACAGATAATCTGTAAAAAAAAAAAAAAAAACAACTCTAATTCATTCATGACTAATTTTATTCGCAAGATTTCACAGCACTGAAGGAGTCTGAGCAGCTGCTCCGGAAACTGTTGTAGCAATTATTTTTATAAAAAAATTATTAGATTACAGCAGTGTTTAGTGAAAGATTGAATTAATGATAAAAAATACATGACAATGACAAGCCTAATAACTAATGACGTATTAACTGAAAGTATTAAACCAAAGTCTCTATTTTAAGACACATACTTAACTTTTTCCCTTATTGTTATTCTATATTAGACTATATTTTTAGGCCTCATCTTTTACCACTTGATTTAGTTCATTGAACTGTAATAACAAAATACAGTGGGAGTGTCATGAAATTTGTAACATTGGGATTTATGTTGATTCCAGATGGTGGAGACTGCAGACACTTACTGATTTTTGCCCGGTTTTATTGGACCGTGTTATAGTAAGTAGAACCATCCCTGGCTACATGTTATTATATCATTTACATGTTTACTCACTAATCATTTGTTTTTCTTGTCATGGCGACCGATTGCTGTGCACCCTCACATAAATAGCACGAGCATGGCTGCTGTGCCTTTGATGGATAAAATGGTTTGACATTTGCTTCTGATCTCCGTTGGGGGTATAATGTTGAGCTCTACCTCAGGCACCCGAGCACAACACTAATAAGCTTGACCGCTTATAAATAGCACAATTTTTTTTCTCTATCTTACTCTGAAGACAATGACCGAAAGACCTTATTTGTCTAATTAATCAGTGATGTCACATTTTAAGTCACCTCCCAGACATGTCAACATACCTTCCCTGTGTTGTCTGTGGTGGAGACGCCATGCTTGATCCGAATGATAAACTGTGTGTTTAGCATGGTCAGAATACCTTGAAAGGTACATTTGATCTGGGGAGAGACAATAGAGAAGTGCTCTTGGAAGATTGAAGACCGCCTCAGTCCATCTTTCCTGAACATTCTCTTCCTGAGCCCATGTCCTATTTGCACCAGAGCCAATTCCTGGTCCAGGATCAGATGGAAAGGGAAGATGGTGGAGAACAGAGAGGTAGGAAGGGTCCCAGCTGAGGTGGCCCGCAGCGGACTAGGGCTCAGATTTTTAGCATCCTTAACTACAACTGTGTACAGAAGACTGGGCTGCGGGCTAGACTGCAAGATGCTGTCTTTAGCACCGGGGGGGTCCATCAACACATCCACTGTGGTGTGATACAGCAGGCGGGCAGCAGCTTTGATGACTCCAGGGAAGAAGAGCTCAGTGGTCGGGTGGGGGTTGAAAAAATAGACAGTAAGCAGACCTGCATCCTTGTCTAAGCACAGCACCGACGGTTCGTTTACACAATCCTCTCTGTCCGAGTTGGACGGTGTGCTGCTCTTTTTCAACAAGACATTGAAGCTGTTGAGGAAGTCATGGAGAGCTCCCCCCACCACCCTCAAAATGTGTCCGTCCTCCTCATAACACATGTTGAAGAGCTCCTCGCCAAGAGCAACTCTCAAAGCTTCCATCTGGATTGCTGTTGAATGAAATGAAGGGAAATGGGTGAAGATGCGAAAGCTACCAATAGAAATAATTTAAAAATAGAAATTAATTTGGCAATACCTGTTTTGGTTGAGTAAATATTCATCATTTCCACTAAATGTTCAGGTTCATCAGTGCAACTCTGATAGTCTGCACAGCAAATAATTGTGCTACAAGACAACAAACATCAAAATCAGACACATAAACCACTTAGTGGGCCATATTCTGCTAAATACATCAGCCTAGAGTTGCATTTTATTGTCAACTAATCTGGTAAATATTTTCTTAATAGATCAATTCATTATTTTGTGAGGAGGAAAAGTGAAAATGACTGTAGTGTCCACAAAGGTCAATTCTAGTGTTTTGCTTGTCTGGCCAACACAAAGATATTATGTTTATTACCATATATGACCCCCCCCCAACCCACCCAAATAAAAAAACTACAAATTCCTACATCTGAGAAGCAGCAAATGCTTGACATTTTTGAAGAATTTCATTATCTACTTGCCATCATCATCTACTTAATAACAATGTGTTTTTCAGCAGATTTTTAAGGAATGGCTCCCTAACTGGGTATCCATAGCAGCCTGCCTCACACCCTATTGTTGTTATCATCATTAGTATGAGTCTAGTAGTGAGAGCAGAAGCATTTGTAAGGGATCTTGAGGTAAACAGATGGTCACATGGAGGCTGTAACATCTCAGCATCATTACTGCTATTAGAAACACACGCTGTGGTAGTCCAGGCCTGTGATCTACAGCAGGAGTATTGTATTTGGCAGCAGACTAGGAAGAGTAGTGTATTTGGTATTGGTGGCAGCTGTATATCACAAAAAGCACAGGTGTTACCTTTCAGAGTCCCTGGCTTGATCTGATAGTCTCATCATTCGTTGGAGGGCAGCGTGCAGCCTTTGAAACTGTATGACAAAGTGTTCAGCGAGTTAAAGGTCATCATCTGGCAACACTGAATAGCATCTTTAATTACATCAGAGCCCACAAATACCAAAAAAAAGCGGTTTACCATATCTTTATCTCCTTATAGTCATGATGATGACTATAAGGATGACTGATGTCTGCGCGCTGAGGCTGACATGCGATGCGACAAACACAACTGCAGTTTTTTTTCCATAAATGCATGAAAAACATAATTGTAGTAGTTGCATGATGTGAATATTAATACATGCATTTTAACTCACCTCGGGACATGCCAATTTTCGGATGCTCTCCCCAAGTGTGTGCAGGTTAACTTTGCCTCTGCTTGTCTTCTGTTGAGGTAGATCCTCACCTATTTTCCCGTGCACGTCCTTAGAAATAGGCAATAAATCCGCGGCGTCAGTTGAGCGCTCCTCAAAGTCTCCGAGCTCATTATTTTTGGCGCTGCTGGAGGAGAAAGGACACTCTCCTGATATCTTCAGCTCTTTCAGCTTCGCGCAGAACATCTTCCCGCTATTTTAATTCCTCCTGGATCTGCTCTTCTTATCTCATTTCGGAGGGAGACGGTCCTGGTCGAGCAGCTGCTGTCTCTGGGAGAAATTCCATCATCTGATGTTTGTGTGTCTGCTCATCCAAAATGCACCTTTCCTACTCGCGACCCGCTGATTCAAATGATCAGCACCAAAGCCAGTGATCACATACAATATTCATTGAAAACTGCACGGGCAAATGATGGCAGGGAACTATCATTACCAAAGCCCAATGAGAAACTGGAGGAAAAAGAGTCGCAGGCCAATCCATGCGCAAGTGGGGCTGGTGAAGCAGAGCAACCTATCAGCAATGAGAAATTATTTCCAGGCGACTCCTCGCATGCAGCTGACTTTTTTTTATTTAGATCAGCCTATGGACTGGGTCCCATCATGCGAATCTGCATGGTCCCTACAAGAATGAATCATATTTCTATTATACTCACATGTGCCTGTGGTGCTCAATTGTGTGTCATCTTTATGGTGATATTAAGTTTTACATTATATCCATGCAGAATACCAATAGCAAATGCATGCTTTTTTGTCTGCTGTATCTCTGCCTGTCTCACACATTTACTTCATATATTAGGCTTGCTGTATTTCCCCTGTTAAATACCAGTAATTGATGCCTGTCTGATGTTTAAGATTATAAATAGAAAGATTCCCCTGCCGCTTTGTGCTTTTATTAAAGCTCAAACAAGAGGTCCACAAGGTCTTCTTTGAGAGGAGACTGTATAATGTCTAATCCTCTGCAGTGCCAGGACCAGCTCCCTTCAGCCAGTCTCACTTTTCCTTTCAATATCTTCTCAAACATGGTAGCAGGTTTTTCAGACCTGCGGGTAGCCCAAGGCTACCTTAGTCACATATATCGGCTGTTATGGTACCCCACAAGTTGCTAAAATTCTCGCAGGACTCGCTGGCCATCATACCTGACAACAATAACCTTAACCATTCAAGGTCAATACTTAAGTGCAGCTCAAGAGAGTTTTGCAGCTTGTGGGTTATACTTTTTGACAATGGTGGTTAAGTTTGACAAGACAGAAGAAATAGCATTCACTACAATATTTTCATATTTTTTACACTGTGTGAGTGTAGTGCAGCATCTGATTTGTTTTATTTAAGACTGCTCAGGAAATGGTTCAGCGGTGGTGATTTTACGTGTTGAGTGATCATTCATGAAACTCATTGGCCATGATGAGGCTACAACATCGCTTGTCAGCCTTGTTTGGTCTGAAAAGAGCATTTTCATAGTCTAACATAATAAATCCATTTGGAGCGTAAATAATGAACAGTTTTGTCGTTTGGGAGTTTTCTCATTTCTTGCAGGATAGCACAGCAGCATGCTCATGCAGCATGCTGCTTTCTTTGGCAATCTTACAACAGAGAGGCCCAAGATGTTTCTACCATACGACAACAAAAAGTTTATAGGATGCAGATTAAAGGAGAAGGGAATCTTTTCATTGTGGCTCCAGGGTGGCCACGCTCAGTGCAGTTCATTAAACTGCCCAACTTATTTTATCAGTGACACTTTTGTGGAGCATATGTTAAATGATGAGATTGTGCTCATAAAGTCTGAACAAGGACAGTTTAGGACAACGGGCAGGAAATAGCCAAATTTGTCCCCTAACAGAAATATTTATATATTTAAATATGTATTTAATAATCATTAATGCCTTACATGAAGAGAGATATGGACATGATTAGGAACAGTCATAGAGGGACATTTATGAACTGTATACAAGTATTCTAAACTGCTGAACTAGTAAGTTGAGAAAATGGCATCTGCCTTCAGACATCTAAAAGATTTACAAATCAATTTATTCTTAACTGAATCACAATAAATAAATTACACAGGCCTACATCTCCACAACATTTGTAAATTTATATAGCCTTTCCAGTGAACAAAGCTGAAGAACCTGACTCCTGGTTTGGGTCATTGGACTTCTTTAGCCTTAAAATTCAGTCATTCAATCAGTCTATTGAAAATATTATGTAAAATCATTTGTGTACTCTGAAGAGATTCTTTTTGGAAAAATTAAAGGGAAGTTCATTGAGAGTGAGCTAGCACTTAAAGATCTTGCAGTAATGGCTAACATGGATGATAAACACGCTCTTGTTTATTGGGGCAATTTGTTTTTTTACTTTTTACAAGCACATTTGCCTAAAAGTACAAGATAATGAAGACCAAAATAAATGAGGTGAATTGCCATCTGAATTCTGTGTTCTATGTTCTGATGTAAATACATCAAAGTCAAGCTTTTTTATTTTTTATGACAGATTTCCAGTACCAGTACTCTTTTCCATTCAAGAGGGAAATGCAATTTGGAGAAGATAACTCATTCTAAGGCCTCTTTCCTACAAAATAAAGAGCATGAAGCTGCATCAAGATAAAAGAGGAGGTGCTTGATGTGTGATACAACATCCTCATCAGTTTGCTAATCACAGAAATGAGTTGAGGTCCATCCCTGTTGGGAAGTTTATTTTATTTTATGAAGTAATTGCATAGTGAATGAAATTCTAATCTTCAACATTAAAGTTGTCCAATAAATGTAGTGATAATACAGAGGAGATTAAGGAAAGTTGAAATATTCAAGCAAAGTGAAAGTACCTTAAAACTGTTCTTAAGTTCAGTTTAGTAAATGTTGTTTCCCAGATGTTGTCCTGGGGGGAACCCTTTAGTGATGGTAGACCAAAGATGTGAAGCTAGGTCATTAGATATCCAAGGGCAAATAATATGTATGTTACATTCAGATGTTTCCATTGGATACCATGGTCCTCTTTCATAGTTAATTATCCTGCTGTTTGTGGGAAAGATGCAAAATAAATGCTAAAAGTAAATAAACACCAGCAGTATTCATACTACTGGATGAAGTGCAAGTAGCATTGTGATTATTGTGAAAGGACACTTTTATCATATTTTATTTTATTTGTTGTGTGTTTTCTGGCTGTCTTTGTTGTAATACTTAACCTTGCACCGTTATTTATGACTGACGGTACAGTTTTGTCATTGTGAAAAGTTTTTAGCACAACACAACCTCATCTCATAGAGGACCATGATCCTTCCACTGATACTAGAACATAAAGAGCAGTAAACTGGTTTTGTAGATGGAGGGAATATATCCATAAATGTTTTTAAAGATTATTTTTGTCTTTTGCCTTTATTTGATCATGGTAGAAATAGTGTTGGGGGCTGGACAGGGAATGACATGCAGTATATGGCCACTGGCTGGACATACCAGCACCCCACTACTGTGCATATTTTTGTTTTAGCTGTGAAAGACCTGTGCATCATACACAACATCATGATCCGAATGTTTCACAGCTCTTTGTGAGCAAGAACGTCTAATGTTGAGGCCATAGGCTAGAAAACAATATTACAATTTTGTCTTTCCTCCTCAGCTATTATATAACCAAATAAGTCCAAACTTT
Source organism: Synanceia verrucosa (assembly GCA_029721515.1). Taxonomy (NCBI): domain Eukaryota; kingdom Metazoa; phylum Chordata; class Actinopteri; order Perciformes; family Synanceiidae; genus Synanceia; species Synanceia verrucosa. Next base: position 9,020,032 of record CM056555.1, read on the forward strand.
TCTTATGTCCATATGATGAATGTGCATCTGTAATGTGTTTCCACAGTGCCTGCCATGTATTCAGTCCCTGTACTCAATCTTTCAAAGATCCTAATACTCTGTTTATGATACACACAGAGAGATAGCTAATCTCATCACAAATCAAGCTCAGTACACTAAGTCCACAGGAACTCACCAGCCATGACTTCAGACAGTTACAGTGTATATACTTGAGATACACTCAGTTTAACAAGAAGAACCTCTCTCCAGACAGATTGCAAAATTCAGGCACATAAAGCCCTTTAATAGATACCTGCAGTAAATTTCTGTGGATCTTTCTAAGCACTGTGGGTCAAAACTGTTCCACCAAATTAATGATCACATCAGATAAACTCTGATTGTCTTTTACATATTTTTTAAATAATGGTTATTTCAAAATATCTTCTTTACAATATAATGCAGCATTTTTGTGAACATTACAGTCCAGCCTGTACGCTGGTTCTGTCAAGTGTATGTGATCTTTGACTGACAATCTGCTACATTCAGACAATTGATTTTGAATGCTTGAGATGGGCCATTTCAGCTCCCAGTACTCCCAATAAACCCTTCATGATTTTATCCAGAAGTACACTGGGAACAGAGCATGACTGATATACAACTGACCTAATTTTCAACTTTGCTCCCAGGCATGTGTAACAGGACTGTAATGTGGATGGTAATGTGTGTAATGTTTCAGCAGGTCCTTTCATTCACATATATTTGTGTAGTTTATCCACAATTCATGTTATCTGATTTATCAGATAACATTTATTGCTGAACTCCCACTTCGATGTGCATAACTCCACATACAGCATCTCCAACTCTGTGTCCTCTCTGCCTGGCCTATAGCATGCATGGCTGCCGTGTAACAGCCTGAGGCAATGAGGCAATGCACTAAGACACTGGCTGTTTATATTATGTTACTTGTGCCTCTTTGTACACTTCTTGCATTATTTAACCTTTTTTAAAGCTGTAATCAAGCAGGAAAAACAGTAAAAAAAATGGCTGAATAAAACGATAAAAAATATAAGAATGGTGACAAGCGTTTTCAAGTCGAGTGACATGGGAACTGATGCTGGAATAATCAGAGGCCTCAGTCAATCAAAGAGATGCACACACCGTACAGCCAGCATCACTACAGGAGATTTATAGCAGTGAGCAGGTTTTAAAATCCTAATAATAATAATAAGAATATTTTCCAAACGCAGGCCTAACTGATTACCACTTTCAAATGCTTAACATCTTGTCATTGCTTATTTCTAATCCTGGTCTCTTAAAAATCATATTACAGTATTAAACTATCCCAAAAGAAGTGCAATCGATAACAAAACTGATTAATTTTGTGAATACTATATCTCTGTTAAAATGGAGGCAACATTTTATTACAACTCTTAAGTAAGTATGCACATATGTGTGTATAATCTGACTAACCAAAGTTTGTGTTATAAATCCATAGACTGACAGTGTGAAGATGAACCATTAAATGTCCAAAACATTTTTTTTTGTCTAATTCAGCCGATACACAACAATTTAACTCTCCTAAGAAATGTGGACTAAAAAAAAGACCTTAAACAGTGGTGGGTTGTGGAAAGCAATACACTAACAGTGAGGATGAACACTTTTTACCTGTAACAGCTTTTTTTTTTTTTTTTTTTTAAATTTAAAGATTGCTACTTCAGTAAAAGTGCTTAATACTTCTTCCTCCACTGGCTGCAACGGTACTTTCCAGCTCATTTGTTTCTCCAAACGTTCCGTAGCTTTCTGTTTTGTTTTTTTGGAGAAATTGTGGACACTTTTTCGCTTTTTCGAGCGCAACAGTTTTGTGACCCGTGTTATCCTGTTAAATTTTATAATTACGAGTTACCCTAAATGCAACACAAATAGGCGGGGTTAGCGTGGTCCAATAGAATACAGCACGCAGAGACACGTGGCGTATTTCCTCTATCAGACATGTCAGCCTCCAGCAGTAGAGAGCAGCCACAGTTTACATTACTGTATTGAACTCCACGATGGTAAATTGACTGATGAATTAGCTAAATGATAATGTTATGTTTCTTTACGTTCCGTTTTATATTTCACTAGCTTACTGCCAGCTAACAGCGGCTCCTCGCTTCCTTGTTGGCAGTCATTAAATTATCTGCTTTATCGTCATTAATTCTGTCATCTGTTCCCCTCTCAGATGATTTACTTCTCTTGTGTTGTCACAGGTCGTTACAGACTCACAGTCCTCAGGTTTCATGTTTCGTGTCAGAGGCCCGCTGGTATTAAAATGTCAGCTGGACAGCACGGATGGTATGTTCATGGACCTTTTTGACAATGTATTTTAACATTTAAGTTGCATATCATATGGTCTCAGAGACAATTTAATCATATTTGCGCGGTTTCAGTGCATATTTTGATCACATGGATCACTTTCCTTGCTGCTGTGTCATTAGATCAAAGATCACACATCCCCCGTATGACTTTTTCTTATAACAACCTGGATTTTAATACTGAGTGCACCCCACCCCACCATGAGAACATCAAAACATTGTTTGTTGCATAACCTCTGGATGCCTTTGGCACATCCATATGCTTAAAAACTCAAGGCCAGGAATCAAATTTTCTGGGAAAGTAGGAAATCACATCTCAAACAATATACTTGATCATGTTAAATTACACCTAAAACACCCACTATGAGGAGTCTATGTTTAATTGTAGTGAAAACACTTCCTCCTGAAAAACTCCCTTGTTTTTTTATTGTGTTTTTAAATTTACTAAAATATAATTGTGCATGGAAGATACATATTGCATCAAGAATTATAAAATACCATCACAGTATAAAATAGAATGTGTTAATGTTGCAGGACTAATATTGTCTGTCTGTCTTCTTTCAGTACTGCTCATGCACAAAGTCATCTCTAGGACATTTGAAGCACTTCGCTCTCAGGTGAAATCTGAATGCTGTGTTCTAACTGTCTGTGACAGTCCTGTCATTATTTGGCCAAACAGAGGTGTTTATGCAACACCTGAAGAAGTAACTCCAAACACGCTATGTGAAGAAATACATCAATGGATTCAGTAAGTTCCCTTTTTTTAAATTGTTTCTTTCTCATCCACTTTTTGTTTGTAGTTTGAATTTTAATTTAATTCAGATTTTATTTATTTATTTATTTGTTTCAGGACAGGTGAACAAGAGAGCACTGGCAAGAGATCTACAAAAAAGAAAAGCAAAAAGAATTCAGCAGCAGTATGTATTAAGTTATACTTATCCAGATGTTTGGAAGTTGTGTTTTTTTTACAATAACGGTACTGATAGGAGAAGTCACAAAATGCTCATTTCCCCCCCATATGATGTCACAGCATCATAGCAGTGTTCTGTTTTGCAGTAAAGTAAAGAGAGCTGGAAGGAACAATTTTCACTTGTTGTGACTTGTCCAGGGTGTACCCTGCCTTCCTCCCTAAGACAGCTGGGATAGGCTCCAGCCCCTATGAGGATAAGCGACCCTATGAGGATAAGCGGTAGATAATGGATGGATGGACTTCATATGTAAAATGTATGAAAGGTTTCTGAAATTACTCTTCTGATGGTGAGGCCAGGCTAAAACATACCAGAGGATGGTTTATGTGCATCAGTCTCACAATTTTCCCAATTGATAATTCACTGATAGAAATCACTGATAGAAATTCACTGATAGATCATCAATAGTTGCAGCTAAATTGTCTGTTTATTGAATCATAATGATATTCACCTGTTCCTTATTGTTTTTATGGTGTCTCTGTGCTTGAATATAAATTCACCCTTTTTATTCAGAGTGTCATTAACCTTCGTCTGATGATGGAGGCAACAAAGCAAGGCCCGGTTTCAGCCCCGATCCTCAGCAGAACAGTCCAGAAGACCCATTTCCTGTCTACTACCCTTCCAATGGACTGTGTCATCCGTACTAAGTGCAATGAAACAATCAAAGAGTATGTCTTACTTTAAAAATATTACAAATTACTGAACAAATGGTGAAACATTACTGCCAGTAAACTTGAGCTCACAACCAGCTACAATCATGGCGAGATTTGCGCACTGTGAAATGTTTTACTTCTGATGTTGTAGTGCCTTCGAGTGCCTGTTGGAGGCATTGACTCATCAGCTGGGTGAGATGGAGAAAGTGATCCTGCAACACATGAAGGGGACCACAGTCTTGGTCCCTGAAGTGCTCCACTTCCTCCTTCCTGAGCCAAAAGGACTAGTGACAGTTGTCTACCCAGCAGGAGTTCCTGACAACCAACTTGAGACACAACGTAAGGTAAGAACCACAGATTGAGATTCTTTAAAATCCCAAACAAACAGGGAGGTCACACGTAGTTCCCCTGATGGTAAGATTGTCACTTTGTTATAATCATAAGCACCCCAAACAACAAAGAGCATAGAGATGATAAGTCAGATACAGAAAGTCCAAGTACAGTATATCCAACTCATTGTACCTCAGGTTTCATGCACTGTTTCGTGCAGGTACAGTACCTGCACGAAACAGTGCCTCAGTTAAAAGTATTGCATTCTCTTTGTTTAACTCCTGATTCATGCTCTTTTTTTTGACAAATTTGTTTTATTGTGCACAAATTCTGTCTAAGTAGGAACTGCATCAGCAGTTTGAGCTACCAGACGACTGGCCCTACTTTAGAAGAGCCAATGCTTACCACTTTCCCAATGAGCCATACAGAGATGGTTACCTCCGAAACCCTCACCTGGTTCTCACACCTCCCACCCTGGACAATGGAAAGGTGCGTCTAATCACCAGTTAGAAGTCTGTCACATTCTGTCTCTGGGAGACATCCTAACCTTGTTTTCTCTTATGCGTGTTGTTTTTTCTCCAGGTGTACTCGGTCCAGGGAATCTATAGTTATCACCACTACATGCAGGACCACATGGATGACAATGGCTGGGGCTGTGCTTATCGCTCCCTTCAGACCATCTGCTCCTGGTTCCAGCAGCAAGGTTATGTAGAACGGGCCGTACCCACTCACAAGGAGATCCAACAGGTACGGAAGTTAGTAGTAGTACTGTACTTATGTACATATTTGCAATTACTCATGTCCTCCTTAACTTGAATAATTTCTTTTTTTTTCAAATAGTAAAAAATTATGAAGACAATATAAGATTTAATAATTTCATTGCCAATGACTGTGTCAGTATGAGTAGTACGTACAATACAATACAAATGTCCAATTGGTTGTTTTTAATGGACCCTCACCTTTCCAGGCTTTAGTTGATGTCGGAGACAAACAGGCATCCTTTGTTGGCTCACGCCAGTGGATCGGATCCATTGAAGTCCAGGTTGTTCTGAACCAGCTGCTTGGGGTCACTTCTAAGATCATGTTTGTGAGGTCAGCAGTGTGATGCCAACTGATAGCACCTCGTGTGATTATGTACTGTATGTACATATTATTTGGTTTCAGCTGATGATATGTTTTTTTGTACTCTATAGTCAAGGTTCTGAGTTGGCATCCAAAGGCAGAGAACTGGCCAACCACTTCCTTACTGAAGGGACGCCCATCATGATTGGTAATCTGCATGTCTGAATTATTATTATTATTAATTATTATTATTTAACAGCTCACACTAACTTTGACAAAACCTGAACTTGAACATTGTGTGTGTATGTATAGGACAGATTCTTCATCTAAAGCAATAACCCCTAAACTATAGCAATATAATAATTAATAATAACTAATATCAGGTAAAAAGAACTGGCCCTAAATGCAAGTTATATATGGCTGATTTAGGAAAGGGCTTCAAAGACATAGACAAAGTCTTAATTCTCTATGACAGACAGCCTTGATGGTTTTCCTGAGATGAATACAAGCTATCTTTTCACTTTCCTTTTTCCTGTGATGCAGGAGGGGGGGTTTTAGCTCACACTATTCTAGGTGTGGTGTGGAGTGAGACCACTGGGCAGATCCGCTTCCTCATCCTGGATCCACATTACACAGGAGCAGAGGACTTGCAGGTTATCACAGACAAGGTAACTATTACAATCATCTACACTGCATTTCTCTCTATGAAGTACACATTTACATGTGTATATATGTTGTCTTTCTCAGGGCTGGTGTGGCTGGAAAGGACCAGATTTTTGGGATCAAACTGCGTATTATAATCTGTGTTTGCCTCAGAGGCCAAAGGTCATGTGAACATTCACAGCCTCTTGGGCTGACAGTGGTAAAGCATCTTCAAATCCTTAGAGTGACACTGGTTTGTTTCGTAGAAATCTCTCCACTATTGCAAATTTTAGTATTTTCTGAAGCCAGCTGTAGATGAATATGCACATATTGTAATAATACATTTTTTGTTTTGGCCATGTTTAAGCAAACAAATAATTCTGATTCTAGCCTCTCCTGGTAGAATCATTTTATAATTTTCTTTCTCAGTATATTGACTGTATGTTTCTGACTTTTCCAAATTTGTCTTTGAGTCAAATGAAAACAAGAAAATAGAAGACATTTCCACTATTTTCTGACTGCCATATTACAGACGTTATTGTTTTGTATTAATTTGTAAACAGAAAACTCATTCTTATGCATGCAAAATATATAAATTACACTGTTCCTCATGTAGGACCCCTTGGTCCTACAGGGAACTGTTTATGTAGAGAGGAAGCTGCATCCGAATGCACCCTGTCTGAAAGCCCATTATGGGAAAGCAATCACTCCCTATAATTGAGTTTTCACAATCGGTCTGTGTCCGATTCAAAATGGATGATTTTCATTCTCACCAGTAAAATGTACTATTTTAGAGCTTAGACCAAATGGTTCATTTTGCAGAAAGTTATTGTCACTGTTTGTGATTTCTTCTCCACTCCATGGGCTGATTGTGTGAATATGGGACTGCCATAGAAATAACTGCTATTCAATCCTCATTTTGACCCATCCTGCATAGGCATGTAAATACTATGACAGTGACCAGACACAGGTTTATACAATGGATTCACCCAAGTCTTATTGTCCTAGGACATTGGAATTTCATTAGTTTGTGTCACTTCTAGGTCTAACAATGTTATTAAGAGAAACCCCGTGACAAATTTTAATGTCAGGGGACGCGCCTTAAGATAATCCCCTTTCTTTTTAATGGCTATGCACTAGGGGGAGCAGTTACTGGTATAATAGATCTCCATGGAAAACCCAAATGACCTCTTGTCTATTCATCTACTAGGTCTGATTCTTGATATGTTTAAGTAGTTTAAACCTTTAACTGAAAAACACCAATCACTGCAGTTTTTCCATTTGATTTTGCTGTAATATATTGTCCTGTGTATGTTACTGACAAGCTGCTTAGTAGCCAGATTTTATTAGTGTGTTGATGTGTGACTGTAGCCAAGAATTAGTCAAAAATACAGTACAGTATATAAAAAAATATACAGTATATAAAAGAAGTCATCAATTTAAATTCATCTCGAAACACGTTAACATACTCTGCCAGTTCAGTGGACTCACCAAACTCACTCAATTGAATGAGAATCAAACTAAATGAGAACCAGGTTTATTGCCAAGTCATTTTAATGGATATGCCTATTTTTTGAGCTACATAACAATAAATATTGTAAGTTCAAATTAAAAAAAAAACACACATATTGCAAAAGACAAGTATAACATAAAGATATTTACAATGAAAATGACATTCTCCCTATCCACAACTGTCATTTCAAATATCCACAATGACATTCTTCCTAGGACAAATGACGTCACGTTTGCCATTCATGTGTATTGGGCTTTCGAGTTCAGATATAAACAATTACATTCTGGATATCTAGAATGTTCACTCTGGATACCTGCAATAGAAATATTACTAGGAAAAATGAATACTACCTTTCACCAGAGGAACCGTTGTCAGGAAGTGACGTTGCATAGTTACCTGGCACCACTTTAGCAGCAGCCAGTTGAAGCCTCCTCGCCGAGATTGTGTTGCTTTGCGTTTTATTTATTCGTTTTCTCAGCGGAACATCTTCTCTAAGGTATGCTCAATCCAGCTGTAACGTGAAACACAGTTTATCGGGCAACCGTTCGTTGGGATAAATATGGTTGTCATGCAGTTTATGTTAGCTAGCTAACCTGAACGTCTAGCTAACATAGTTGGACAAAGTTAGCTAGCATACTTTAGTTAGCTATCAAACTGAGTAACTTTATGCTCCAGGTTTAAATATGCTTTGTCTTTATTGTATGTTAGGTTTTTTACGCGATAGAAAGTGTCTTTATTAACGGCTACGAAGGCTTGTTTATCCAAATCTCATGCTAAATTTGATTGTAGCGTTAATATGTGATTGTGACAACAACTCATTCCCCCCGCAGACATGGGCTGGATTTCCCGATAACGATCAATCTTTGTGGCTGCTAATGAACTAACGAGTTATCCTGCGAACAAATCTTGACGGGTGTTGCCCAAACATGATCTTAGCGTTAGCTTGCATGCACTGCTTTTAGCTCTTAGCTCTTAGACGTTCTTATCTCGGATTTAAGGAGCTGTCCACAGTCGTGGTGCCGCTGCATCCAGGGGCGAGTGGCGGCTCCTTGGAGACAGTGGCTATACCTGTTTACACCGGTGGCCAACCCACAAAACGCCTGGGAGGAGGCATACAATGAGATGCATCGGCTGGCAGGATGCATCATGGAGCGCACCATCGGGCACTGTAAAAGGGAGGAGGATGCCCCTCATTCTGTCACTGCCATTTTTGCTCAGTGTCTGCAAACACTTCCTGTCAACAAAGTCTCTGCACAAATCACACCTGCTAGATTTTTATTATGCCCATGCACCTGTCCTGTTGTAACTTTTTTTTTTTTAACTCTCCAACGTCTGTTTTTTGTCTGCCACTGAAGCACTCCGATCACCTAATGAAGTGCTCACATAAATCACAGCTCAGATGCCTGGCATGTCATTATTATTGCTTATAATCCTTTTCTTGTTCTAATAATTGATATAATTTCCACCCCTAGCCCTCACTACTTTTGTCAGCAGCATGAGTTGTGGAACAAAACTATGTCAAAGTAATATACAGGCACAGTAGCCTATTTTCACTTCACATCCACTAGATTTCCCTGCTGAGTCATTGCAGTTAAGATCATCTTAGCAGTCTACGATTACTCCAGACCACATGTAAATCTAAGAGTGATTTCTTGATGTTCTTAAGCAAAGAAGGATTTGGGAAATGGTCCATAGACGCTAAGATGATTCTACATGTGAAGTAAAGAACTACTTTGGCTTACGAAGTACTTAGGCTGTTTTGGGAAACACTCGTGGATAGCTCAGAGCAAATAATGCAGACAAGATTTTCAGTCTGGATGACATGAATCAGTTTCAAAACTTCTAAGTAATTCAAGATCTTGATTTTACTCTACCTTTCAGATTCACTGTGTCCAGGAAAGACTTGACATGTTCAGCCCCAGTGAACTAGAGGGTGAAGTGGATCATTCATTTTTTGACAGTGACTGTGATGATGGCACGAGAGATGGAGGTCCAAAAATGGAAAAAGGTTCGAAGGCTGAAAAGGAGAGCCAACAAAAAGAAGGTCCATTGCCATCCAAACACTCAGACTCAAGAGGGAGAGATGAGCACTCTCCTAAAAAACTGATAAGAAACCAGGTTGCCCGAACTCCATCTCCCTCTTTAACCGAGAACACCATAGATGCAGACTCGGAGAGCTCCTCTCGCAGCAGCAGCAGCAGCAGCAGCAGCAGCAGCAGTGGGAGAAGCAATTTACATTCCCCAACCCTTCCCAGGCCTAACCAGCCCTCTTCATCCGCTACAGTGAGAAGGACCCGAGTGGGCTCAGAAGGATCTAGAGATGTGCATGATGGTTGTTCAGAGGAGTCAAAAGATACAATGACAGATGTGAGCCCCCTCTCCTCTCCTGACATAAGTCCTCTCCAATTGTTGGACCTGCACTGCAGCACAGAGGCTGATGAGGGAAGCCTTCAAGAGCAGCAGCAGCAGGAGGAGAGTGCGCCCTCCAGTGGTCGTAGTGACATGCCTCAAGATGAGGATTCCTATCATGATGTAGATGAGTGTGAGTAAACTTGTGCCTTTCTTATCTTATAAATATGCAATATCCTCTTGTGACACCTCATCACAGATTTGTGCCTTTGTGGGGGTGTGACTTTTGAGCAGTTCACTGAAAGATTGAATATTTGTTCTCAAATTGTTTGATTTGAAGGACTTTCATAGACTGAAGAGGGACATTTTTTATTACTTTACAAGAAGACAGTTCAGAAAAATAAATCCGTTGAAGGTGTTGTGAAAAATGTTGAATATTATAATGTTTCCTGTTATAATAAATAATTCACACGCACATACAAAATGTAAATGATGTGTTTTAAGAGTGCTCCTTAAACAAACAAAGCATCACACTTTGTTCTCTCTTGAATCAAAGAATCATTTGAACATGGCATAAAACAGTAACTCTTTTAAAAGGAAGATCACAAGGAAGAACTGTAATAAATGTAATGTTCATCTCACAGGCTCCCTCAGGTTGGAGAGTCAGCTTTGGGGTAAACTGCCCAACTCTTGTCCTGGAGGAAGAAGCAGGAAGAACTACTCGTTCAGCAACGATGAGGTCCTACGCATAGATCGTGAGAACCAGCGTCTTCTTCGAGAGCTTTCACGCCATTCTCTTGGACTCAGACCACGAAGTACAGCGAGGAAGACTCATTTGGCCAACAAGTTGCCTGATACTTTCCTTTCACACAGCGCAGTCAACAGGCAGCGGGAACAACAGCGCATTGAGAGGGAGAACCTGGTGAGTGTTGCTTCCTGTAAAGGTCAGTACTCAATTTAATGTAAACAGAGAAACCTAAACCGTAGCATTAATGTAGGTATTCCTGTCAATGCTTGTTTTTTCCTTTTCTTTTTCCCCCTTTTTTCAACATGCATTATTCTGTTTTTTTCAATTGGGTTTGACAGAAGTTTTGCTTTAGACTCATAAGTCTAAACTAGCTCATAAGATATAGTTTAATGTTACTGATGAAAAAACACATGAGAAAAACAACATTGGTCAGTTAATTCATACAGTTTGTCTAGGAAGGACTGTAAATGTAAACTGTAAACACTCCAGTGGATTAAGCTGACTTAATCCACTGGAGTGTTACTGCATCCTTGTTTGTTTTTTTTTTTTCAAACACAACATCGACATGTCAGTGCGTGACATGCATGTTTGCTGAAATGTCACAATTTGTTTTACTTGGCAAGCAGAAAGACTATGCAGTAGTCACACAGTTGTGACAATGGTACAATTGATTAAAATATTTTTGTCACTTAAGCCTGTGTGTGTTTTCTGCGGTTATTATTTTATTAGATATTTGCCTTCTTAAATTTACATTCGTTGTAAGGATACTAGTTATTTGGGTTGCGTTAGTGTCAGACTGAGAGAGCCACCCAGAAAAGCAGACACGGATGAATTTGGACAGATGGCAGCAGGTGGCAGCACCACAGAGTGACATTATAAGCCTCTGCAGCTTTGACCTCTCACCCCATATATTAACCCTGCTTGAGCACTTTGTGATAGAGGCAATCTAAAATTAGTGTTGAAAAAAAATTTTAAATTTTAGCTGGTTGCCATGAGCAGCCAGTGTCACTGTCTCATCTGAAGTGAAAACTTGCATTATTTTCTTCACTTATATTATTACATGTTTGTCATCATTGCTAATTAGAGATCTTATGTTAATGCTGATTGATGTTTTTATATCAGGGAGTGTGTTCCAGTGATTTTCAGGACAGAGTGTTCTCTCTCTCCATCTCTCTACGTTGTCAGGAGTGCTCATTGCCTTCTCTATTCTTAGAGTGAAGTAATTGAATCTGCCGTGTGATCAGTGTATCCACCCCACATGTCACACATGTAAGACACCCCATTTATCCTGTGCAAGTAGAACCACTGTTTTCTCTTTACTTCAAAATTGGTCAATCACACAGTAAATCTTTACAATTAGTAACTTATTTATGTATTGGAACTGCAGTTGGTGATGAGTCTGCCTGCACTTAGTAGCCTTCAGTGCCTGTTTATGACCTCTGCTGGACATCATGATTATTTAGTCTCTTGACTGTTGAGCTTTTCGCTAGTTGCAGTGTTCATGTGTTGTTTCTGCTCACTGAGGGATTTCTGCACAGCATGCATGTGGGAGTGTGATTGCATGTATGACATTCAGCTACTTGCCTACACTGTTTTGTCTCATGCTGTTTGGTTGTGTTTGCTGTGTGCCAGCTATTCTTCTATTTTCAGAATTTAATTAGGATCCGTAAGTCTGACTGTAATTACTCCATCTCAGTTGAGAGATAAACAGCCGAGGCACAAATACCTTAAGAGCTTTGTGTCAAACTCTCTTTCTCAGATTATCCTATTATTTCATATTCTATCATATAACCTTAAACTTTCACTTGGCAGCTTATAATGTTTTTTTTATTGTCTTTTTGCATTGTTTTGCATTTTGCAGTACTGCACTGTATGTGCATTTTTACCGCCTTTTTATATTTCCTACTTTATATTGCACCTGTCGCACAACAATTTTGCAACACACACTCAGGGGCACCAAGGAGTTTACGAGCTTATGTTATAAAGCACCTTTATATCCAAAATGATATCAATATCGATATTGATTACCGATATCCTGAAAATCACATGATAAACCTGATTTTATCAGTTTGCCAAGACAGTTAGCATTTACAGTCTTGTGTTTTTGTCAGGCTTTTCTGAAGAGGCTGGAGTCAGTTAAGGCTACACCTGGCCTGAAGCGCTCGAAACAGCTGGAAGACTACCAGCGACTCATGGTCACCCCCAGAGGGCGGTCTACCAGAAAGACACACTCAGGTATGTAACTTGAGTCTGTATCTGCTAGTTTCTGATCAAGCCAAACAGGTCAGAAGAATGTTTAACCATGTATTTCATATGCACAATTACACCACGGTGGCCAAGGGATGTGGATTATCACTTTAACCCACTTATGTGGTTGCTACAACCATAAAAGCACCTGTGCTCTCAACCCCCACTGAGTGTTTTAATCTCACAAGAGCAGTCTGACATCAGCAGAAGCATGTGCACTTTTTTTTGTAGCAGCCTGTTGTTTGTGTGTGAAGAATTAATCAAGGTAAACAAAGAGGATCAGCATGTGGTGCAGATTCAAGACTGCAGATTTATGTCTGAGCTGCTGTCCTCAGATTGCTGCGGTTTTAATTTGAAGGGTAACAAAAAGCAGCTATGGATGATTGATGCTCGTAAGACTCATAAGAATAAATACACTTTATGTCCTTGCTTTTTTCAAGTGTTAAACTTTAAATCATTTACCAAAATTTGCTTTACAAATGTTGTGTGTGTATACCTGCTGCACCCTACATGATACGGCCTAAAAAGAAAATTTGGTTCATTTGGTGTCTGGTTTGATGATGAAACTGTCTGTCTGTAAACAGAAATTATCCCTCTGATGTTCATACCATCAGGCTCCAGGCTGGCCAGTTCTGCCCTCCACAGCTCCAGAGCAGTTTCCTGCACCAGTGACTCCAGCAAAAACACTTGTACCCAGGACAAAAACTGAGTGCAGTCCAACCAGCCTGGTCCTGATAACACATTAATGTGTTAATCCTTTTTTTATATGATTGCGTGCTGGTATTTTGTCCCTTCAACACACTTGTACTAGCAGCTTCCTACTTCCCACTGCTGCAATCCTGAAGAAGAACGACAGCAATCTGAATCAATCTGTTTTATTTTTTAAAAAAATCCTCAGTTGAGACATCGAACTTAATAAACACCTTGTGTAAAACAGAAGTAAGTTACTGAAGTACTTCAAGTTTGAGCTGGCAGTTAACTACAGTGTTTGCCGAATGGACTACAGACCAGTCAACATCATAGAAGACTCAGTTGGCTTGTTGTGAAATGCATTCTCTGTACATACATTCATTTATCTTAAAAAACTGTTTTAAATGTAAAATAAAAATCGCGATTAACTATTGACATTTTGTGATTAGTCACGACTGTTTTTACATGCATGGGTTCACTACACATTTAGTTTACTTGATCAGCTGTTCTGTGATTTGTGTTGTCATGCTTATCATCTTATACAGATGATCTTATAAATAGCACGACACATTTTCTAATCTCTTTTCTTCTAAAACATATGTACCAATCAAGTTAATACTGTAGTTCTTACAAAAAGAGGCTTTTTGGTTAGTTTAGTGGTTGTATATTTCTGTGGCACTCATGACTTTGAATATTTTGCACATAATGAAAAGTTTTTTTACACAAGCAAAAAGTGTTGTGGTGTAAATCTCTCTGCTCCTTTATAGCTGATGTTGTTTGTCAACAGGGCATAAGTGAAAATACGGCTTCAGTGACTGGACGTCACTTCCACTTCCAACACAAAGATTGTGGCTATTTTTGACAGAATCCCCATTACTGTTTTAAAAGTGATATTCTAGAAGATTTTCATTTCAATAAACATCCATTAAATAGTGCAATATTTATATATTTGCAGTATTATGAGCTGGGTATCGGTGGCAAGATTTCCAGAAAACAGTTTTTCTGTGAACTGTGCATGTTTCTGTAAGCAATAAGCACATATACATAGAAATAGACTTATTCAGACTACTAAACCCTGAGCACAATTCCATTGGTTTCATTCAAAGCAAACCTCTAAATCACCTTCTTTTAAATTTAAATTGCATTGTGCTATTAATAGAGATTTTTCACTAAAGGCATTTGACATATGACAGCATATTGTGGGTGTGAATAGTAAAAAAAAAATGATGGCTGTGTTTCATTGAGCTGCTTCATTGTCAGTGTCCTGGTGTTGAGTCATCTTTAATGTTGTAAGTGACAGACTTTTCATCCTTCAGCCTACTTTAAGTCAAAAGGATGTGAGAAGAAAAGGCCTCTTAATCTGTAGGTGAAATATTTCTGTGCATCAGAACTATCAGACTAACAAGTCTTTATGCTTAATAAAATAATGGATGAGATGGGATATATGGTTCAGAGTGGTGACAACTTGAATCATGGGCCTCAGCAACTGATTCACCAACTGTCTTTGACGTGTAATGGGAAGTGACGTCATCGCTCGCACCATCACATCATTACATCCCTTTGACACTGAAATACTGTTTTCCTCTGTGGATGGGATGCTATGTAAACCCGGGTCAGGTGTACCTGAGTATGCTCACATTGTAATTCACAAGCTGTTATCACTTAATCACAAGAATTAAGACTTAAACAAAGTGAAGGGTTTCCATGGGGACTGGAAGATAGAAAGTTTATTGAGTAAACTTCTTGATCTCGTCGTACAGCACCAACACAAAGGCACCACCCATGCCTCTGATCACGTTGGACCAGGCACCCTTAAAGAAGGCTTTTGCTCCCTCGTCCTTGAGGATCTTCCTCCAGCAGTCGATTGTGCCCGTGTACATGATGTCAGCTGCGGGAGACATGGGTAGTGAGCCATAATTGTCATGGATCCATGCGTAAATACACAAATGCGACTAACAAATCAAATCCATCCTGAGGCTCCACGTGCATGACGCTCACCTCCTTTGCGTCCAGACTGCATCATCATACGACGCCTGACGGTGTCGAAGGGGTATGAGACGATGCCAGCTGCAGCGGTGACAGTCTGGGCGATCATCCAGGTGATGACGATGTGCGTATTCTTGGGATCTGGCAGCATACCTGTATGAGAAAGCACCTGAGTCACACGTGCGTCACAAAATCACAATGCGCATTAAATAACACAAAAGGCAGATGCGCGCACCTTTAGCTGTGTCGAAGCATCCGAAGTAGGCTGCTCTGTAGATGATGATACCCTGCACTGACACATTGAATCCGAGGTAAAGGCCCCTGATGCCATCGGTTTTGAAGATCTTGGTGAGGCAGTTTCCAAGACCGGTGAACTCTCTCTCAGATGCGCCCTTGCCGATGTCGGCAGCGAGTCTCGTCCTGGCGAAGTCGAGAGGGTAGACGAAGCAAAGCGACGTCGCACCTGCGGCACCGCCAGACGCGAGATTACCAGCGAAGTACCGCCAGAATTGTGTTTTTTGATCCACACCACCAAGGAAGATTTTCTTGTACTTGTCTTTGAAGGCGAAGTTGAGGGCTTGGGTGGGGAAGTAGCGGATCACGTTGGCCAGGTTGCCTCTCCAGAAGGAGAGAAAGCCTTGTTCCTTTGGGATCCTCACCACACAGTCAATGATCCCCTTATACTGCGTCTCTGCAGTGATCTGTTTGCTTGCATGCTGGACCTGTGGGTAAAGACAATAAAAGCACTTAAAGCAAGCAATTAAAAAAGAGTCATCTGAAATTCTCTATTGTAAAACACTCTGAAAAGGGAGCGTTGTCATACCTAACCAAAACAATTTCCACTAATACCATATTTTTTTATTTAAATAATTTAATGTATTTACATAATTTTAGTTGACCTGCCATCACTGTGTGTGGTTGTAGGCGTAGAAGTGCACATGCATACTAATGTCACTTGAGAATTCGCTGTGTATTAGATTACATAGTTCAAGTTAAATTTAGCAATTCAGTTTCACTGAATATTACTGCGACCATGTCTTATAAAGGAGTAATAGTGAACATAATAACCGTACCAACGGCACACAAACTACTATCGTGGACATTTTATTGACACACATTAGAAGGCCAACATGTCACCATCACTATCATTGCAGCAACATTGCAAAGTTTTGTGCGTAAAACCATTGAACCAGGACCTCTCACGTGCTTCTTGACTTAACGCACCAGACCATTTGAACTTGCATACTCCACATGTATACCTGTTTTTATTAAAACATGTTTCAGATTCGTATTTTAGCGTTTGGTTTACAAGTAATACAATTTTTACGCACACTTTAAAGAACATGCGGCCATGTGTTGGGCAACAATCTGCTTAATTATTTTACCTGCAACAACAACTTGACTCTCTCAATTGGCGCAACAGCTGTTTTGGAGATGGCTGCGGCAACGCCACCGGCCAAAAAATCCTTCAAGAAACTAATAACCGCGTCCGACATGACTGGATCTTTCTTGTGCAGATATGAGACCCCTGACTCTTCCAAAGGTCCTCAAGGAAACCCAACGCCCCTCAAAGTGGACGACGACCCCCCCATCTGTCCTAATATATCTGCGGCATACATCGCGAGAGTTTTTTGTGATTGATTTGGGTTTTGTCAAACAGATAAACGAGGCTGAATAAATATCCGATGTTGAAGTTCAAGACGTGCGCCATGTTACTGAAATCAAAAAGTAGGCCAAGTCGGGACGTTTAAAGGACACAATTTGTGTAATTTGATTGTTATCAAATCATAGATTTATTTGTAGTCTGATCTATTCCCAGTTAAAGAAAAGTCTGTCACCTTAATTGCTGTGTGCCTCGGCCTTCCCATTCATAATCTAAGCATACATTTGTAGGCCAACAGAGGCCTTCAATTAAAGAAATATTTCTACTTAATGCATCTTAAATAAGGTCAACTGTGAGGAACAGTCATCCTATAATTTGTAGCATTTCACAGCATGCCTCTGACAAATACAGAGATTCACAGTGATGGACATGTTCCTATTAGTTTTGCACATAAATATGTTTTCTGGCTGCTAAAGACAGTGGCAAATTAAAGTCTGTTTTCATTAGACCAAGGGGTGTCACTTTAGGTTGCAAAATAGTGTGTGGTTTTGGTTTAGACTTAAAAGGAAATTAAGGAAGTAAAGCATTCAGTTAAATCACGACCCACAGCTTGCTCTTATTTTATTTTAAATTGGGTTTTCCTCTCAGCTCAGTGACAGTTTTGCTGCACATTCATTTTTGGCACCTGTTGAATCTCTGCGTCAAGTCAACTCCTATAGGGCAAACAGAAAAAGTCTGTTTCCTTTCCAAATAAGTCACCACTAGTACCGCAAAAGCTATTTACATGGTTATAGTAATTTTGCTGTGAAATATCATAAAATTATTAAAGACTTTTAAGTTTTCTCACTAGTCTTCTATACCAGGCTGTAAGTGCCACCCCATGAGCACTTGATGGTGCTGTTTGATCATGTGGATTCACAGACAAAAAGTTTCAAGATGCTCCTTGACATTATAATACAAAACGAGTGATACCACCACTTAAATACATTTTTTCAAACGTCCTAAAAAATGGCTTTTTAGCCACTATTTTTGCCAGACATCTCCATAAATTCACTCAACATGCCATGAGATGGCATTTTCAGCACTTTTTATGACATGAAATCTTTTTGACATTTTTGACTTTTTTGGTATGACGATTTTTTCAGATTTTTGATGTCCGAAAAAATGGCTTTTTTCACCACTTTTTTTTGCCTGTCATGACCATAAATGGACTCAACATGCCGTAAGAAGGCATTTTCAGCACCTTTTATGACATGAAATTTTTTTTGATTTTTTTGGCTTTTTCAGCATACTGCGATATGACGATTTTTTTCAGATTTTTGACATCCTAAAAAATGTCTTTTTCACCACTTTTTTCGCCTGTCATCACCATAAATTCACTCAACATGCCGTAAGAAGGCATTTTCAGCACCTTTTATGACATGAAATTTTTTTTGATTTTTTTGGCTTTTTCAGCATACTGCAATATGACGATTTTTTCAGATTTTTGACATCCTAAAAAATGTCTTTTTCACCACTTTTTTCGCCTGTCATCACCATAAATTCACTCAACATGCCGTAAGAAGGCATTTTCAGCACATTTTATGACATGAATTATTTTTTTTGACATTTTTTGACTTTTTTAGCATACTGCGGTATGATGATTTTTTCAGATTTTGAATGTACTAAAAAGTGTCTTTTTCACCACTTTTTTCGCCTGTCATCACCATAAATTCACTCAACATGCCATAAGAAGGCATTTTCAGCACTTTTTATGACATAACATTTTTTTGACATTTTTTGACTTTTTCGGCATTCGTATGACGATTTTTTCAGATTTTTGTCATCCTAAAAAATGTCTTTTTCACCACTGTTTTTGCCTGTCATCCCCATAAATTCACTCAACATGCTGTAAGAAGGCATTTTCAGCACTTTTTATGACATGAAATTTTTTGACATTTTTTGACTTTTTTGGCATACCGCGGTATGCTGATTTTTTCAGATGTTTGACATCCTAAAAATAGCTTTTTCACCACTTTTTTCGCCTGTCATCACCATAAGTTCTATAACATGCCGTAAGAAGGCATTTTCATCACTTTTTATGACATAAATTTTTTTTTTACATTTTTTGACTTTTTCAGCATACCATGGTATGACGATTTTTTTTTTTTTTTAAATTTCTGACTTCCTAAAATGGCTTTTTCTCCAATTTCTTCACCTTTCATGACCATGAATTCACTCAACATGCGGTAAGAAGGCATTTTCAGCAATTTTTATCACATAAAATGTTTTTGACATTTTTTGACTTTTTCAACATACTGTTGACAATCATTCTGACATTGTATGACAATTTTTTCAAAATTTTGACTTTCTAAAAACGTCCTAAAATGGCTTTTTCTCCAATTTTTTCGCCTGTCATCACCATGAATTCACTCAACATGCAGTAAGAAGGCATTTTCAGCACTTTTAATGACATAAATTTTTTTGGACATTTTTTGACTGTTTCAGCATATGACGATTTTTTCAAATTTATGACATTCGAAAAAATGTCTTTTTCACCACTTTTTTCGTCTGTCATCACCATAAATTCACTCAACATGCTGTAAGAAGGCATTTTCAGCACTTTTTATGACAAGAAATTTTTCTGACATTTTTTGACTTTTTCAGCATACCGCGCGGTATGACGATTTTTTTTTAAATTTTTGACTTCCTAAAAATGGCTTTTTCACCACTTTTTTCGCCTGTCATCACCATAAATCCACTCAACATGCCATAAGAAGGCATTTTCAGCACTTTTTATGACAGAAAATTTTTTGACATTTTTTTGACTTTTTCAGCATACCGCGTATGACGATTTTTTCAAATTTATGACATTCGAAAAAATGTCTTTTTCACCACTTTTTTCGTCTGTCATCACCATAAATTCACTCAACATGCTGTAAGAAGGCATTTTCAGCACTTTTTATGACAAGAAATTTTTCTGACATTTTTTGACTTTTTCAGCATACCGCGCGGTATGACGATTTTTTTAAAAATTTTTGACTTCCTAAAAATGTCCTAAAAATGGCTTTTTCTCCACTTTTTTGGCTGTTATAAACATAAAGCCACTCAACAAGCTGTAAGAAGGCATTTTCAGCTCTTTTTACGACAGAAAATTTTATTGACATTTGTTGACTTTTTCAGCATACCGCGCGGTATGACGATTTTTTAAAAAATTTTTGACTTCCTAAAAATGTCCTAAAAATGGCTTTTTCTCCACTTTTTTTGCCTGTCATCACCATAAATTCACTCAACAAGGCGTAAGAAGGCATTTTCAGCACTTTTTATGACATAAAATTTTTTTTGACATTTTTTGACTTTTTCAGCATACCGCGGTATGACGATTTTTTCAGATTTTTGATGTCCTAAAAACAGGCTTTTTCACCACTTTTTTCGCCTGTCATCACCATAAATGCACTCAACATGCTGTAAGAAGGCATTTTCAGCACTTTTTATGACATAAAATTTTTTTGACATTTTTTTACATTTTCAGCATGAAAAAATGACGATTTTTTCAAATTTTTGACTTCCTAAAAACGTCCTAAAAATGTCTTTTTCACCACTTTTTTCGCCTGTCATCACCATAAATGCACTCAACATGCTGTAAGAAGGCATTTTCAACACTTTTTATGACATAAAATTTTTTTGACATTTTTTTACATTTTCAGCATGAAAAAATGACGATTTTTTCAAATTTTTGACTTCCTAAAAACGTCCTAAAAATGTCTTTTTCACCACTTTTTTCGCCTGTCATCACCATAAATGCACTCAACATGCTGTAAGAAGGCATTTTCAGCACTTTTTATGACATAAAATTTTTTTGACATTTTTTGACTTTTTCAGCATACCGCGGCATGACGATTTTTTTAAAATTTTTGACATTCTAAAAACGTCCTAAAAATGGCTTTTTCTCCAATTTTTTCGCCTGTCATCACCATAAATTCACTCAATATGAGGTAAGAAGGCATTTTCAGCACTTTTAATGACATGAAATTTCTTTGACATTTTTTGAGTTTTTCAGCATAACGTGGTATGATGATTTTTTCAAAATTTTGACTTCCTAAAAACGTCCTAAAAATGGCTTTTTCACCACTTTTTTTTGCCTGTCATCACCATAAATTCACTAAACATGCCATAGGAAGGCATTTTCAGCACTTTTTATGACATAATTTTTTTTTTCATTTTTTGACTTTTTCAGCATGCCGCGGTATGACGATTTTTTTCAAATTTTTGACTTCCTAAAAACGTCCTAAAAATGGCTTTTTCTCCATTTTTTTCGCCTTTCATCGCCATAAATTCACTCAACATGTAGAAAGAAGGCATTTTCAGCACTTTTTATGACATAAAATCTTTTTGACATTTTTTGACTTTTTTTTGACTTTTTCAGCATACCGTGGTATGATGATTTTTTTCAGATTTTGGATGTAATAAAAAATGTCTTTTTCACCACTTTTTTCGCCTGTCATCACCATAAATGCACTCAACATGCTGTAAGAAGGAATTTTCAGCACTTTTTATGACATGAAATTTTGTTGACATTTTTTGACTTTTTCGGCAAACCGCGGTATGATGATTTTTTCAAATTTCTGACATCCTAAAAACCTCCTAAAAATGGCTTTTTCTCCTTTTTTTTGCCTGTCATCACCATAAATTCACTCAACATGCAGCAAAAAGGCATTTTCAGCACTATTTATGACATAAATTTTTTTGACATTTTTTTACTTTTTTATGGTGACCTTTTTCAGATTTTGAATGTACTAAAAAAAATTGCTTTTCCCCACGTTTTTCGCCTGTTATCACCATAAATTCACTCAACATGCAGTAAGAAGGCATTTTCAGCACTTTTTATGACAGAAAATTTTTTGACATTTTTTGACTTTTTCAGCATACCACGGTATGACGATTTTTTCAGATTTTTGACTTCCTAAAAACGTCCTAAAAATTTTTTTTTCTCCATTTTTTTTTGCCTGTCATCACTTTTTTTTGCCTGTCATCACCATAAATCTGCTCAACATGCCGTAACAAGGCATTTTCAGCACTTTTTATGACATGAAATTTTTTGGACATTTTTTGACTTTTTCGGCATTGACGGTATGATGATTTTTTCAGATTTTGGATGTACTAAAAATGGCTTTTTTCACAACGTTTTCGCCTGTCGTCACCATAAATTCACTCAACAAGCCGTAAGAAGGCATTTTCAGCACTTTTCATGACATGAAATTTTTTTTGACATTTTTTCACTTTTTCAGCATACCCGTATGACGATTTTTTCAAATTTATGACATTCGAAAAAATGTCTTTTTCACCACTTTTTTCGTCTGTCATCACCATAAATTCACTCAACATGCTGTAAGAAGGCATTTTCAGCACTTTTTATGACAAGAAATTTTTCTGACATTTTTTGACTTTTTCGGCATACTGCAGTATGATGATTTTTTTCAGATTTTGAATGTACTAAAAAATGGCTTTTTCACAACGTTTTCGCCTGTCGTCACTATAAATTCACTCAACAAGCCGTAAGAAGGCATTTTCAGCACTTTTCATGACATGAAATTTTTTTTGACATTTTTTCACTTTTTCAGCATACCGCGGTATGACGATTTTTTCAAATTTATGACATTCGAAAAAATGTCTTTTTCACCACTTTTTTCGTCTGTCATCACCATAAATTCACTCAACATGCTGTAAGAAGGCATTTTCAGCACTTTTTATGACAAGAAATTTTTCTGACATTTTTTGACTTTTTCGGCATACTGCAGTATGATGATTTTTTTCAGATTTTTGACATCCTAAAAACGTCCTAAAAATGGCTTTTTCTCCACTTTTTTTTGCCTGTGATCACCATAAATTCACTCAACAAGCCGTAAGAAGGCATTTTCAGCACTTTTTATGACGTGACATTTTTTCACGTTTTCGGCATAGCACGGTATGATGGGTTTTTTTAATTTTTGACCTCCTAAAAAATGGCTTTTCACCACTTTTTTCATCATACATCATGAATTCACTCAATATGCTGTGAGAAGGCATTTTTAGCACTTTTTATGACATTTTTTGACGTGACATTTTTTGAAATAGTAATGATACTAATATAATTATTTTAAACAACACTAGTATTGGTTAATAGTTTTCATTTTTTATTTTTTATATTGTATATTCTTTTAATTATTGCTTATTTTCTGTGACGCTGTAAATTTATCTTTAATTTTCCCACTGTGGATAAATCGGACAATCGCCTACACCAAACATGGCCACTAATTCTGATAAAAGCATTCTAGTTTGTTTTTAATCACTTTCCAAGAGAGGGAGCTGTAACTGAAGATGATTGATTCTGTTGCTGTCAGGGTGGAAGAACAAGAGTTGAGATGTAGTTTCAGCTATTGTCATTTTGTGCACAGCTGCAAACTGGGGCAAATGTTTATCTGAAACTGTTTGGTTGTGATTCTACTTTCTCATTTCCATGCTGCTGTGTAGTCAGTGGGTGGCACTAGAGAGCTTGGTTTTATGAATTTGTGTCACTAGCATTCCCAGAGTGCAAATGTGATACCCAGTGAAACAGGTGCTTTTCCTCATTTACTCCACACTCCACTCACAACTATACAAATAATGCATCACTTTACTTGTTTCCCACAGGGAAATGTCTTCAAGTCGTCCCCAACAGCCAGGTCAGAGGTCAGGCTCAGCTGCAAACTCAGTGCTGGTTCGGGATTCAGCACCTTCAGCACTTCAGTTAGGCAGATGCTTGCTGACACAGGGGTTTGCACCTGCTTTTTCAAACAAAAGCTGTAGTTTTTGCAGTTTAAGAGCCCATCTTTGCATTTTCATTTTGAGGATTACCTGTTTTTATGCCATGTTTAAGTGTGCAGTTTATAGTTCTTGTTATTATTAGTTATTATTTATTTCGCAATCTTGCATTGGTAATAAGTAATACCACAATTCTTCTGAGTGAGTTTTATATCAGCAAATTTGCCTCTGTTATTTACAAAAATATATTTTTTTGTGTAACTCACTCAAAATTAGCTTCTTTTATTATTTCCAGAAAAAAATGTTGACTCCTTCTTAGTGCTGTTGAAGCTCTTTTTGTGCTATTATTTAAATGTGATCTAGATTTGCGAAAGTCGTTGCTCAGTAACCTCGGATCTCGGAGATTGAAGGAGGGGTCATGGAGGGGGTGTGGGCCTGGATTTGCATTTTGAGTATGAAGAGCTGCAGGTGTCAGACAGTTCGACCCCCCCCAGCACATAAACATGCACATACGCAAAGCCGTTACGCACAGCTCCAACACCAATACAGTCACTGATTTCATCTGTTAAGAAGCAACTGTGACGAGCATCTTTTTGTTCCTCCGGTCTCCTACCGTCTTAGACTTTTACATCTCAGACCAGTAGAGACTCAAAGATAATGGAGATTATGAGTGTCAGACAGGGTTAAAACCACAGATTCTTGGGTCAAAACTCACCAGCATGGGACCGCTGGTTGCTTCTGACTCTAGCATGTGACTCAGACCTTTAAGATTTCAAACAATGATTTAGAAAACCTGGCGTTTTGTTATGATCAGAAAGATAATGACAAAGAGATAAGTTTACTTTAAGTTTGCACTGATGCAGCACAGCCTGACAATAAACGTGAACCACACATCTTACTATTCGATCATTCTTTTAGAAGACTTTGTCTACACTGTCCATTCAAAATCTTTGGTTTTGTTTGTTACTTTATATAAATATCTGCCGGTTGATGATACATTTTCTTACTGTCAACAAATCCCAAGTAAAATCCCAAACTAACAATATGTGAGTGTGTCAAACGAAGCATGTTGGCTCCTACTGACGACATAAAAGTTTAGAATGACTTACAACTTGATAGTGTCGCTAATTAACCAAAACAGGTGGTCGTTGTAGCAAACCTTACACAGAGGTGCATTTGGTGGGGTCTATTTTACGCTACGGAAAAATACATATTTGGTGCTCTATTGAGTTGTGGATGGATGTTGACTGTTGGACTGATTAAAGATAGTACCCATGTTCATCAGGTCACCCAATGCAACATGTGGTTCATTGGTGTGTTGATAATGCATATAGAATACTGCCAGTGCTGCCTTTGTAAATAACCTTTGAACACAACAACTTCAACAGTTATATAGAAATTTTGAGAATGTTTTGTTAATAGTACGTCCAAATTACTTTGAGTTTTTTGATACAATAATACAAGGGCTATGTGTCAACAAAAGCTCAGCTGCCTGCCAGAAGATCGCGTTGACTGTTTATTCCCTCACAATGCTCAATCCCATGAGACTCCTGTTTAAAGTCACAATGTTAATACTATCTTCTTGCCTCAAAATCCAACAGGCTGGGATGCACACTGAGTACCCCTGAGCAGACTTAGAGACTGAGCTCTCCAGGGCTCAGGGGGAAGGAGATTATTTAAGTGCTTCCCCTCTTCTCTTTGGTGCCATTATTGGCTGTTGTCCTGTTTTCATTAACGTTAAAGAGGCTGACAACATGAGTGAAAAGCACATGTGTGTGAGTGTGAAAAAAATGAAGCAGCATCATGTTGCTGACACCTCTCTCCTGCAGTCAGCGTAGTGCCCATGGCAGAACTGCCAAGGTGGACAATCACACACATAAACATATAAACACACTGCTGTGGAGAACGAGGAGAAATCCCCATGACCAATCAGGAAGACCTGGAGACACACAGTCAGTGGGGGACGAAGAGATGGACATGGCAGGAGTGGGGGTGGAGGGTGGGAGACACAGAGGCTGAGGGAATGAGGTTCATGAGAAGGAGGGGTGGGGTGAAAACTGCGAATATGAGAGGTGGTGCTGAGGTGAAACGATGGACAGAGAACGACGAGTGTGACGAGTAGGAAGGTTGGAGGGGAGATTTATTGCTGTTTGGTTGTGGTCATGTCTGAGTAACAGCTGCTTTTGAAACTCACTAACAGTCCTACAGGGTTATCATCTGAAAATATTGAGTAAATTGAGTAAATATCTATGGACGGGCACAGCACAGTTTGTTCATCCCCAGTATGACTCAAGAATTTGAAATCTGAAATTTGAAATGAGTTTACTGCATTTTTATTAATGACAAAATTGCTCTTAGCCAGCACAGCAAATAAAGACTTCAATTAAGTGGCAATATTTAACAAATATTTCCAAATATTTGCCCTTGTACAGTGTATGAAATCCATCCACCAAAATAGCCATAAGAAAGATAAGATAAGACAAGACAAGTTAAAATAAGATTGAAGTTTATTAACACAGAGGGAAATTCTTTTGTCAGAGATCGCTATAAAATTCCAACTACTACTAATTCTAAATTCTGCTTCTGTGACAGAGCAGTAGAAGCAGAAGTGTGTAAGAAGTAGGCCTAGTAGTAACACCAGAGCATAATGGAATAACAATGAAAGTTAGATTAAGTTAGTAAACTAAGTAACTTAAAATAGAAAAGTAATAGTTTGCATGATATTGACAGAAAGTCTTGTTGCATATGACATTCTGTCATTGTGTTACTTATGGATGGATTCATAGTGAAAATGAATAATTAACCTACCCTCAATACTTTGAAAACCCCTGGATGAGACCGTATGTGTCTATTCTGTAAGGAGTATTGAACAAAGCAGTGACTCAGAATTCAGGCACTCAAATGAAATGGCGGGCTGTAAACAAAAACCAAGCTAGCCATCATACTGTGTTAGATGTATTTCACTCTTTTACGCTCTGTTAGTGACCCTGTTGTACTACCTGTGGAAGATTTTACAGCTAATCTATGGGTTTCTTTGTCACTGTACTAATACATATTTACATTATATTTTGCTGTATTTTTTTCTGTACAGCTTGTACCCTGAAATGTTTGAGCCAGATTGAGGTATATCATATCATCATATCTACCAAGGTCTCAGAAAGATATATAGTGAAAATATACCAACATGTCTTACCTTGATGATCCTTTATATGTATATGTATATATGTATGTTATAAATAAAAGACTATAACATACAAAGTGTTGAAATTGCTTTTGATGTTGAGGTTTGGGAGTTTCCAGGGTTCAGAAAGTGTCACACTGTCTATTCTTAAACTGTGGTGTTGGGACTAAGATGCAGCATCCCCTTCACAGATTATCTCCCCTAAATTGGATAAATTAGACAAGGCAAACTTTGCTCAAAGTCCATTTTCAGGGTTTAGGATGGCTCTAGTATGACAAGGATTAGTCCAAACAGAGGAGAGAGAGAGAGAGAGAGAGATTAGATGAATGCAGTAATCTCCAATAATTACTGATGCATAGTTTTTTTTTCACCTTCACAAATTTATTTGTAGTTTTTTCCACCTCATTATTTTAAGTTCAGCATTGGGCTTTTCTGCTCATGAATCAATTAAATCATCCTATTGAGTGTGGTTCTATCTTTTTGTTTAAACTCTTCACTCTTCTGGATATGATGGTGTTTTAAGAGGCCTCCAGCCAAATTTAGTTGAGATTAATTGTGTCATAATAAATCTTATGTATCCTAAATATTAGCACCAGGTGCACAAATGGGAATATAACCACAGGATTTTGTAACGACCCCCCACAAGACTTCAATTCTGAACAAAAACTCTCATTTCTTTGCCGTGACATTTCAGCCCCCGTTCACCTTCCTCTACCTTGTCTTCTTTACACCAAAGTGTAGAAAACGTTAAATAACAACTCTCCTCTCTCACTCACAATGAATGAATTCCCCTTGGACTGGCGGTCACTGAAGACAAGCTAATCAATTCAGAGGAGTGATATATTTGTAGCACACTCAAGATGATGGTCCCGCTCACGTTAGTGAGTGGACCTCATTCATCTATTCTTCCTTCTGCTCGGAGGGGCAACAACCTCTTCAAACTTCAAGTCCATTGAAAACAGATTTTGAACGCTCTGAACAGCCCTTAGCCCCAAATCAGTGGCGTCATTTTATCTGTGAAATAATCTCATCTGGAATTAGAGTGTGTAATGAGGAAGACTTTGTCACACAGCTTGTCAAGAGTTTAACCAGTAATGTCTCTATTGAATAAAAGTGCTAGTATGTAAATGTGTTGGTTTCATCATTCATATCATGTTGTGGAGATGTTGTTCTTCCTTGTGGAGAGAACATCTTTCATGTGTTCATCTTGTACTCAGAGTAAAAAATAAAAAAGGAAACATTACCTCACCTCAATTATACATATTCTAGAAAAGCTGTGTTGCAGTTTTTCATTCATGTCTGTTATTATTGTCATAAGATGCAATGGTACTTCACATGTGCTGAATCAGTTCTTCTCCATAAAAACTGATCGAACTAACACTGATTGTTCAATAGTAATATTTGTTAGAGCGCTACTGTTTCAGCTTACAATGCATTGCAATGTTTTTGTCTGGTTTATAAACAGGCGTGGGACAGGAGACACTTTTACACCAAATCTCCTCCAGAGTGGCAGCTATCGAGAAAAAGCAGAGCATTCTGACATAATGATAATTTTGATTTGGATGTATCTTACACTTCTTAGAGTCTTCCTCTGTGGGTGATGTCATCTTTTTTCGTCTTCTTTCAAAGTTACTTACTCTGCACAACTTATTTGATTGATTCAGCTCCTGAAATGTTAGGATCTACTGCTTTTCTATCTACTCTATATTGTTCTTGAAATGACAATATTTTCAATACAAAAAGACCTTCTAAATGTGACACAATTTGTCAGAAGTAATGTCTTTGTACTCCTCTTGTCTCTGTTGAAACATGGTTATCTTAAAACCTCAAAAAGTAGATCAGCCCAAAATAGTCTTAACACCTTTGATAAATCAATTTGTTTTGATGTGTGTTTCTGTGTCAGTGTGTGTGTGCACAGATGCGTGTTGTGCTTGTGTGTTAGTGCGCCTGACAATGCATCACTGACCCTTTGATTGAGGGATAAGTCGCTGCTTGTGCGTCCATCTTGATTCGATGGCCAGAGAGAGGGCTGATTGACCCCATGACCTTTCTGTGTGGGGTGAAGCTCTTCGATGTCCGGAGCTCCTGTCAGCGGGTTAATGAGCGACGGCTGCTCGGGGCATGCTAGGCCTTGGCTAAGTGACCAGGCCGGATGACCACCCTCTGTGACAATTACGCTTCCCTACGGCCATCAGATAAACACCCCCTCCACCACTACCACCACCACCATCACCCAACACTGCCCTCGTGTTTCTCCTCCCTCATCTTTCCTCCCCCTCCCAGAGTGAAGCTGCAGCTCCGAGCTTAAGCTCAGGTTTGTACAGCTGCTGCACAAGC
Source organism: Synanceia verrucosa (assembly GCA_029721515.1). Taxonomy (NCBI): domain Eukaryota; kingdom Metazoa; phylum Chordata; class Actinopteri; order Perciformes; family Synanceiidae; genus Synanceia; species Synanceia verrucosa. Next base: position 9,049,430 of record CM056555.1, read on the forward strand.
TTTGCTGGTCAGCAACGGAAATGTTCACTACCCCATCATCATGGCAGTTCAGGGGGCAACAGTGCTCCTCCCAACACAGGCGGACATACAAATGGATCATCTTATCTTAGTAGAAATGCAAATCATTCAATATAATGAACAAATTACAAAATCACTGTAATTATTTGTGTTTTTGTTGTACAAGACGGCAAGTCTCAAATTTTGGCATAACAGCACATGTAAGCATACACTTTAGAAAACTCGAGTCATCAGGTCTACAGGACTACATATCAATATGATGTCATAAATGGCTTGTTGCTATATCTATAAACACTTATATATAATAACTATCAGCAACTCTTTATGACATATTTCCTATCCAGTGTTTTCGTTCCAGTGTCTCGTTTCTTGGAACACGTGAAGTCTGGGACCGCAGCTGAAAGCAGCCCATCCCAGTGCTGACGTTTGTTAAAGTGAACAGGGTAATGAATTTTAAACTGCTATAGTAACAGCTCTCAGACATGTGGTTTTAGTGTGTGAGCATGGGTGAGTGGGTGGGCGTGTGTGTGTGCGCTTGGGATTTGCAGTTGTGTCTGTGTCTATGTATTTTCTATGAATGTAGGGGATATGTGCATAAATGGGGTGGGGGCAGGGAGTCAGCCTCTGTGTATGTGTGAGTGTATGTGCTGAGGATAAAGACCTAGCAAACCAGCCTGGCTTAGTTGACAGGTGACAAGGGTTGTTTTGAATGGGGATTTTGTAATACCAACAGTGAGGAAAAAGCCTGGGTACCAAGGGACTTGTGAAAAGAGAGAAAGAGGACTTTTCTTCTTGGTGACGGAAGAGAGAAAGGGCCGTGAAGGCTTCGAGAGACTTAAGGATCCCACTAATCAAACTGCTCCACCGTCTAGCGCACTCATTTTTATTCAAAATGTAGAAATGCTAAATCATTCCAATCGGATTGATCCCTGTGTCAGTGCCTGTGTGGTATTTTCATTCTCTTCTTTCCTCCATGTCCTCAACTTTGACATATCAGTCAAGCCAGGACAGAGCTGATGCAAAGAATACTGATACGGAGGTAGCCTAATGGATAAGAAGTAGCATTTTAAATGTTGCTTGTACATTTACATAAATTGGCAGGAACGTCTACCTCAAATCGCTTCGCTAAAATTTTCAATTTTTGGCATTTTGTCCATCATCATCTTGAATATTTGGAGACAGTAGTAACCATTTTTTGGACAAAGGGGTGGAGCTGGGGAAGAGCGAGGCCTGGCAGGACCAGGCACTGTTAGCTTGTTAGCAATGTGTCATCTTTTAATTCATGTTCACTGTGATATTAATTGAGATGCTTATTTTGGTTAGAAAAAAACTGAGTGTCTTTAAGCACAACCAAACAACGAGCCATGCCATAAAGCGAACCCTACTTTATTGTCTTTTCTACACTAAAGGACATCATACTTTACTAAACAAACATCATGCTGTGCCTTGTGATTGAGACTATACACTTATGTTTACAACGTTTACTCAAGTAGGTGAGCTGTAGAGTCATTTTCTCATAGACACAAACTGACACTTCAACTACATACAGTGCACACACTTCAACTTTCTTTCAGTCATTGCTAAATCGTAACTGATAAAAAAAACTGCTTCCATGTCTCACACTTTAAACCTTTTCAGTGCTTCAACTTCAACTTTCACTTCAACTGCTTTAAATGCTTCAAATTAAACTGCAATTATCACAAACAAGCCATGTTTTAAAACATTTTGACTTGCTTGTAGCACACTGATTTTTCAGCTGCAAAGTTTTCTCCACAAAATGTCATTTTTTCTAGTAAAAAACAACTGCTTAATACGTCTATTACATATAAATCATAAAATTAAATATATTTATATTATATAATATATTTATATTTGTTATATTATATATCAGTTGGTTTAGTTGCCTGTCTTGTCTGGTCTGATCTGTCTATGTTTATATATATGTGGATGTGTGTGGCATTTGGGAGGCATAAGATCTGCACGATTAATCTCAGTGGGCGATACTCTCATATTACGGCAACAAGTTTGCAACTACATGTCATCAACACCCGCATCTTCAGCTCAGTCTCTGGGTCTCCACATATGAACCAGTTTGTAAAGATCTTATTTAAGGGTCACGCTGACGGTTTTACACACTTACTGTAGGTCAGTATAGTCATGCTGTACTGTATGTGTGCATATATTTTGACTCTTGATCTAACTTGATGTAATACATTGTTAAATTGCTTACATTAAACTCCCTGTCCATATTTGGTACCACCTTCCACCATGGAGACATATACAGGATCTACCGTTTAATCCTGCTTATTCCTGATACCTTTTAGAATATTGAGCAAACTTCCCCATAATAATGATCCCTACTTAGTTACAGTAAGTTAGCTCTGCATCTGTACATAAAACATACCAGCAGAAGAAGTACATACACCATAGGGACAGTACATCTAATTAATCTGTGTATACTTGCAATTTATGCAATGATTACTTTTTTTCTGTATATATTTTTTATATAATGTACATAGTGATGGTCGGCCTAACGGTTTTGATTACATTTTACTTTAATTTTGTTTTTTGTTTAGTTTTATTTTTTGATGTCTTTGGCCCCACAGATCCCATTACTGTATGTGTAAAAATAATAGCTATTAAAAAAATCAACTTTTATTTCTTCAAAATATTTCTTCCTTAACTTCATCTTTAAAAACAATATGGGCAATCCTTGCTGAGCCCTGAGATGTGTTCACCTCAGAAACTTGACTAACATCAGGGTGGATTAGTAGGTGCAGTGAATAGAGAAATTGGTAATTGTATTTAAAAGAGACAAGTTTTTAAAGTTAAACACCCCTGCTGTGACCCAGCCTGTCCAACGGAGACCATGCATTTACCCAGGCAAACAGTGGCCTTACACGCCCTCCAACCCCCCACCTCCATCCCAACACACCCACTATAGAGACTTGTAGCACCCCGGGAATGAATAGCAGAGCACTGACTCAACTCTCATCCTCTCCACCACTGTCCGAGATTAAATCATGGAATCGTTTAGTGTTTGTGTGGTCTTCCCTGGCTGTGAGGAGAAAGGATGGACCAGGCAGAGAGAGGAGGGATCCAGCTAGAGTCAGTGTGTGGGAACCACATAGGGAGAAATCCCCGGCTGATCCTGGCCAAGACACTTTGTTTTTCTCTCCTCCGCTCCCACCCCTTCCCTCCCTCTCTTTCTCTCCATCCATTTTTGGGTTTTCATTTTTATTCATAGGGTGGTCGGGGTGTAGGAAGGGTGTCAAGAAAGCAGGGGGCAGTTTGTGTGTGTGTGTGTGTGTGTGTGTGTGTGTGAAGGAGGAAGGGTGTTGGTTAGCTGATGCCAGTGGATGTAGGTGCAGGCCTCAGACCAGGCCTGCCAACAATAGCCTCAGTGTTGTTTGGGTAGTTGCGTCCAGGACTCTTGGACATTCTTCCCATGTCAGTATAATCACTACTGGGAGGTAGCTCCATTACGGATTACCATATCATTAATAGTATCCATGACTTTTGTTCAAAGGCTACTTGTGTAATGTTGCCTTGTGGATGACGGCTAATCCGCTGAGCTGCAGCTGTAGGAAAGAAGAGGGGTAGGTCCCACCATCAGTCTCTCTGTGCCTCACACACACACATACACTCACTGGTCCACACATGCTAACATATATAGAGGCATCTCTCTGTCCAGGCCCACGGGGATCAGGCCCCTGAAAGACAGATACAAACAACAGTCAAATACAAAGTTCCCCCCATAGAGAAAAAGAAACATCCATTCTACACTTCCCAACTGATCCCCTCCTTAAAGCCAAAGACCAACCCCCTGCACCCCCTCTTTCTGTCCCATCTCCTCCCCTATCCCTGAGTTGGCTCTCGTCCTCCCATTAAAGCCCCCTGCTCTTTAGCACAGCCCTCCTCTCAGATGGTGGGCCAGATTAGGAGGGGAACAATAACAGTTTTCAATGTAAAATGTGCATCTTGTTAGTCCTTTTTCTCTCCTCTCCTATCTTATGACAGGGGAGAGAAAAGCAGAAGCATAAGCGGCCATTCAGAAAGTTATCTGTGGTGTCTTCTCACAAACGCTGGCTTGTTCTGCGGCTGTTTTTAATCCGTTTATTTCTCAGTCTACCGCTGGATTTTAGCAGTGAAAAAAAAACAATTGTACCAACCCATTTGACCAGGGTTTGCAGCTATAACATTTTAAATGAGCGTACCTAGATGCATTTTCTTGCTAACATTATTTTGGAAAGAAAAGAGAAACTTCTTAGTACTCTCTTGTTATTGTCTAACTTATTTTTTTTTAATTTGTGATTTGATGAGTTGAAAATAAAAATCGAAAGCAATATAAATCTGTGACATAATCTCTTAGCAAGCTTATGATGTATATTTCTTAGGGTGGAAAAAGTTTACTTTATTAATGGGTTTTGTCCACTGATAAATGGAGCAGCATCATTACTTAGCTGCAATATTATTTTGAAATCAATAATTTGTCAATGATAAATGTAATGGGAGTCCCTTTAAATATCATATTCACTGCACAGAACAGAGGGACAGTGACATTACATTATCTCTGTTTATACTGTATACAGTATTTTTACTTCATTATTCAGAACTTTGCTATACTGTAATAAATTATGTACTTTCATTTTGAGTATTAGTGACATGGCTGATCCCAAACAACGTAAAAGTGAATCTGTCAGAGAATCACAGACACAGTTTGTTTCATTGGTGTTTGAATGGATCCCAAACCCATCTCAAGAAGCCTGAGAGTCACCCCAAATGTTGGCATATTGGAATGACAGAGCTGCCAACACTGAGCGCAGCAGATAGCTCTGAATAAGGCACCCTCAAGCCCTTGTTTGTTTTCCTAATGGGTGTTAATGTCGGGTATAAAAAAACAGCCCTTTGTGTATGTTGGCTCTGTGCTGATAGGGGGAGTTCAGAGGAAGCAGCAAGGCTGATATTCTGCAGCAAAATCATGTAAACTCATGGAATAAATATGGCAAATAGTTTGACAAAAATAAGTTTAAGTAAATAAAAATGTATAGTATATCCTAAGCAGGGATAAACAAAATATTCAGTTTGGACTAGCTTTTTTTTTATGATCATTCACCATAATACTTTTTTTCATTTGATACATTTTTTCAGCACTTTTCTACTTGGATGTACAGTATACATCATTCATATACATAAAAAAATGTTGTAATAAAACCTTCAGGAGAAGAAAAATAACTGCAAAATATTTTTTGGAATCGACAGACATTTTTTTCCTGTTCACTGTACTGAAATGAAGCTAAAAATCAAAAACAAAACACAGAATATGTCATAGAAATGAAACTCTTTTCTAATCACACATTCATTTAAATGAAGCAAAGATTATAAGAAAAATTGTATAACTTGCACCAAGACACTTTAACTGCTCGCACATCATCAATTTCCACAGTCTGAGGCCAGGTTGGGACATACAGTATGTCTCATAGTGTCCTCTGTCTCTAATTTCCTGTCATCTCCCTTCTGCCATTTCAGGATCATTGAGAAATGAACTGACTCAGTCTGCTCAAACTCTCACATTCATTTTCTGTTTTATTTGATGACTGACTGACTTGCCACCTTGTGTTGTTGTTGTTCCATAGTCTGTGTTGTGCAGCATCATGTTCATGGTGTCGGACATGGGTGCCCTGCTGTGAAGGTCACGGTGAGGTCGCCAAGGGTATGAGCTTCGCCCACCGCCACGCTGACCACTGACATACCACCAAGCAGATAGTTAAAACACTGTGCAACCAAAAGGAAACTATCTTTAAATTGATGATTTTGTGTTTTATTTTGAAAAATGCTCATACTGATATTGTATGTCAGTGTCTCTGGTCTGTGTGGACGTCTTTGTTTATTCGAAAAAAAAAAGCTCAATTAAAAGCGTTCAGTCACACTATGACCTTTCACACAACAAAATGTATTTACTGGATCTCATTCAGTTTGACCGCATGCAGTCACTTGAGATGAAGTCTTCGACTCTCACTGGCTGCCAATCTCATTTCTTCTTTATTTCTTTCTCTGGATTGGTTACTCAAATCGTGACCTCAGAGGATGACCTGTGGTGGCCCGGGGTCCCCCCTCGCTGGCCCTATGCTGGCCCCGGACACAGCTAAATACAGAGGAGTGTCCGTCTTCTTGCCGGACAAAAGGGCATACATACCATGCTCGCTCCTCATGAGTCCAGCCAAGCGCACAGGGAGCATATTAGGACCTCTGGGTTTTATTTCCCCTTTCTTTTTGGCCCCGCAAAGAGTCGACTGGGGCGTCAAGTTTGTCAGGTGCCTCAGCTGTGACCATATCAAACACACACAAGGCCTTTCGCATTCCCCAAAGAGCTTCATGTTGCTTTCTCCTGATTCACGTTGTCGGTTTTCATATTCTCCATTCGCCACTGAAGCGTTCTGGCAGGAATAAACAAGCCTCAGTAGCTACAACCTAAAGGCTTTCCCAAAGAAACCTTCACACGTGAATGCAGCTTCACAAGCACCAGAGTGATTGAAGCTGAAAGGACGACCCTCCTCACTGAATCCCAAGATGGGAATTCCAGTGCTGTTGGAGATCTTGAACTCCAGAGGAGAAAGAGGAGGGTTGAGCGTGAGATGCAGGGAAATATAAAGCAAAGGAACAAAGCAGTTTACAACTCAACAAGCTAATTATTTTCATTTTCTCTGCTCCTTGTGAAGTCTGGGAACAGAGACTGTTTTTATGAACCGTTATAATTTAAAGGGCCAGTTCACCCAAAACAATCAGGCATATTTTTTTTTTTACTTACTCAGCCACGCTGATAGTTTGGTTTTATCCGCTCAGTCCTTTCTCTGCCTTTATATTTACTTACTTTACTAAAGTAAAAGTAGCATTAGAAATGATGTAGCTCATCTCATCAAAGTGAAGCTAATTTAACAACATTAAACTCTGTTTTATTATTATTATTATTAGCATTAGTATTATCCATCGTTCATCCATACCACTTACGATCACATAGGGTCAGGGGGGCTGGAACCTTGTTATTATTATTATTATTATTATTATTATTATTAAAGATCATCAAAAGTTTTGTGTGAAAAGTAATCTGTAGTGTAACTAGTAACATTAAATGAAATGGATTGGAGTAAAACGTGCAATATTTAGAGGCCAAGATAGCATAAAATTGAAAAAAATAAAGTCCCTCAACTTACTGTCATGATTCAGTGGAGGTGTTGCAAATTGTGTTTGTTGTTTAAAAAAACAACTTATATTTTTTATTGAGGGGTTAAAATGTAACATTGCATGCGGTGGAGAATATTTAATTTTGTAAACCTTTGTGACCCCCAGTTAATATTAAATTATTTTGCTATCTTTCCTTCTTCTACATGTTACTTTTTATATGTATCTATTTTTTCTTCATTTTACTGACATCAGAACCAAAACAAGTTCCTTGACCTTATGCATTCTGATTATGATACTGACAAAAAATATGAAATATTGTTTTGGATATCTATGAATCACATGACTGATAATAGACTGAATCTAAGTAAACTAGAATCAAGAGAGTCAGACAAAAGCAAAACACTGAGAAAAAAATAAATAAATTGTATCTCTGCTGTTGATTCATCTAAATGTGAAGGGGTGCAGAATTTGGTAAATATCTTTATTAAGGGTACTTTTGTTCTTTTTTTGAATATGTAATATTTAACATATTCCTCTAAATATGAATAATTTATTGAAGTTGTCCAACTTAATGCCTTTACTCTTTCACAAAAAGGCCTTAAATCAGAAATTATGCCACTCTATTGGAGACGTCTTGTGAAATTACTCACATGGTGTTGTTGTTATATTTGCCTCCCTTCATGAACGAACACAGGAATTGGAATGTGTGGCACTCTTTGTCTAACTACCATGCTAAATTACCTGATTTATCTCGAGCACTTTCCAATGTCACACTGTCTGTGCTCGTGACAAAAGTGCCCCTTGTTGTGGCACACCATGATAACCAAACCCACCCTCATGGTCTCACTGCACCACCACCATCTAAAACACACGCTTTCAACCTTTTGTCCCCCCAAAAACAAAGCACTACACTTTCTCTTGGCAAATGATGCCTTAATTGTGCAAGTTAACAAGCTTGCTCTTTTTTCCCATGAATAACAAAGAGTTCGGTCCCAGTTTGTTCCTTTTTGTTTGTTGTTGGACTGTTCCCATGCTGCTCTTTCTGCCTATGTATTATAGCAGATTGAATTTTGCAGGCAGAGGCACTCTACCGGAATAAAATTAATAAAACAACAGAAAATGACAAAGAGAGAGAAAAGCCAGAGTTTAACTGAAATGATTGTCCACAGTGGGATATATTCTGTAAGATGTTCACCATGTTTTCATTTATGTTGAAGATGCCTTTGACCCTTCCTCTGCTCTTGCTCTTTTAAAACACTGCTTCTTTTATCACTCCATTCATTTTTGGCTCACATAGGCTATCTCAGTTCTAAATAGAGGTAGTGTTGAATGGGACATCACCATGGATTTGCATAATCTGATGGCATTGGTGGTGAGCACAGAGGGTTGTGCCAAGTGCAAAAAGGTGAAGCCCTCATCCCTTTGCAGGGGGCAGACCCTGCAAAGAGATGAGAGCTTCACCTTTATGCATGACTGTAATGACTGTAAAAAAGCAAGTTAGTCTAGGATTATTTTTCAACTGCAGAAGCTAATCAAAAACTAAATTTTTATATATATATATATATATATATATATATATATATATATATATATATATATATATATATACAGAAAACGCTCATTATAACTTCAAATATTTTCACTTTTTACACTCTGCGTTACTCTCACCAGAATCACTCCCACACTGCTGTTTTCTTTTCTCCGAACAGACTCCATTCATGTCTGCTCTCTTCTTACAGTGCCCGTCTTTCAGACATCGCTGGTGCCAAGGCAGTAGGATGGCTGCCTCTCTCTGATGGGAAACTGTTGCTCATGTGCTCTGGGTTGGCTGCCAAGTTTTGGCATTATTGGTGAGAGGAGGGGGGAGGGGTGTACAGAAAGGGGGCCCTTTAAACCCTGTGAGATAGTGCTATCTGTTGTGGGAATGGTCTTCATCCCTTTCCCCCCTTTTCTTAACACTCCCTCTATCTCTCTCACTCTCTTCTTCTGTCTCCTTCTACCTCCCTCCCTCCCTCCCTCCCCCCACTGCTCTCCGTCTCTGTCTTTTTATGCCGGAGATCAGACGACCAATCCTGAGGTGAGCCGGCAAAGATCCAATGCCACTGAGGACTTTGATTACCAACCAGCACTGACTGTTAGATTTCTCACAGCGTCTTCTTTGGCTTTGCTCCCAAAACTCGACTGTACCCCTCCTTCACACAGACAACACAAACACCGTACACAGCAGTCTCAGAAGCTTAGCGAACCCTCTAAGCCTGACTTTGGTGCTCATGTGGGTGCAAAGATCAACACAGTCAGTTCTCAGACACAAACGGGTCCTATTTGGGTGACAGTAGCCAACCGTTTGCGCATGTGACCCCATGCCCTGAAATGTTAGGGAAATACTGAATATTGATAATTCATGACAGATAGATGAGAGGATTGATATGTCTCTCGCTTGTCTGTCCATTAAAGATACAGTCAGCAGGCAAATATGCGTTTAGCATAGCTTAGTATAAAAACTGGAAGCTTGGTTTTGTCCAAAGATAACAAAATATCAACATCACCCATTAATAACTCTTTATATTTCTTTTGTTTAATCTGTACATAAAGTGGGAAAAAAATCATAATTTTGTTAACTGTTTTATGGTTTGACCTTTTCCAGAAGTCCCCAGCAAAGAAACAATCAGACACATTATACTCAACAAATTGTTGCTTTTATACTCTGCAGGATTTAACTATTGATTGAGCAAACAAAATATGTTACTGAGCTTTAAAGGTGCTGGTATGCAGATATTTTTGCCCCCTGTTTCTAGTATTTGTGCTGAGCTATGCTGTTTCATTTCCTGTAAAGGTTTCATTTAAAGGTTTTTAGAGGCCATTCTTTAAAACCAGAAAGCATGTATGTATACGTGAGAGTGGAAATGTTTTTGTAACGAAGGAAAAAGATGAAGGGACCAGGTCAAAACTGATTTCTCTGGAAAAACACAGAAATATCTCACTGCACTTGTAAACGTCACTTGTTTTTTTCCAGTTACTGAACCACAGAGTTAACATATAATTCATAGTATTACCATATTTTCAGTATTATTATTTGTAAACGGTAAGTATGAAGTTGCATTACTGAAATGAAACTATAGATTATTTCTGCTTCTTTGCCAGAAAGTGGATGAAAAACTTAGATCATTTATCAAAGTACCTAAGGAGCAATACTGTCATATCCTATCAGACTAAAAAGTCTTATTTCTGAAAATCATTTCATAAAAAATGAACCCCATGTTTTACTTGCTTTAAGCATGTGAAAAAATCAGTTTGGCATTTGAAATAATTAATATTCCTTAAAACCCATTTAGAAACATCAAGTGTTGCCGTAGCAAGAGTAAAAGACGTGAGAACTATTCAAAACTACAACACTATGATCATGTGCTATATACAAATATGTAACATGTTCTAAGTACTGTATACACTATATACAAAGTGAAATGAGACAAAAGTAATCACAAGTATGAAGTACAAGTTGCAATAAAGAATTCAATACAAAAATTTATATATAGGCTACAGAGAATGGTGGTTAAAGTGTCTTGTGTCTGCAGAAAAGCAGGTTTTAATCCAGTTGTTGAACTATAACAATAACTTAGTCGACTAAATCAACTAAATCATCTTAATCAACACTGAAAAAAAAATGTTAGTTATAAAAAGGTGTGTAAATCTTTCTTGTTTTGGTTTATTAATAATTATTTGTATTTGATACAAACATATCAAAGAACATCTTAGTGTCATATAGTGATGAAACATGTTTTTTTTACCTTCTTAAACTTAATGCTCACAGTTGAAAAAGACCTGCCATGTGATCTGAGTTTTTCTTTGACATCATCAAGCATCCCAGTGATGAATAATTTTTCTAAAGACCAAATTGTTAATGCTCAGCATGTGATATTAATGCGAAAGATAAACATTCACAGAGTGCAGCTTTGCCATTGTGGCTCAGTTTACATGACAATAAATGGTTTGGAGTCCTTTTTTATCCATGCTCATTTTATTACTATTCATGTGATGTGCTGCGGCTAATTTTTTTTCATCTGGCTGAACATGAGTCTTTTTTCATGTTTAGAGTCAGGATTTAAACCAATATTGGAGCTGTAGGGATCCAAGTTTTCCTTCAAAGCCTTTTTGTCTTTTATCGTATTGTCACTTTTCCATCTGTGTGGACACTTGTCTTGCATTTCTTTCATTTGCTCTCTTGTTGCTTGTCTTTTCGGTCAGGCGCTAGTTAATGTGGGTTTATCCATCCATCCAGGCGAATAATGTGGGCTTATCCATGCATCTGTACCCATCCACCCAGAATGGATCCTTCCATCCATCATATCTGTCCATATGTGCCAGCATGCACATGACACCTACAGCACACCTTACCTGTTGTGTCATAGTAAGGTAAAACGTTATCACCAAGTTGGCATAAGAAGAGAGGTGTGTTTGATGATTTCTTTACTTCTGAAGGAAAACTGGGAGGAAAATGTGTTTTCTTCAACTCTCCTTGGAGAGAAACTTTGATTTCATGGTGTTGATTATTTTTCTTCATAATCACTCAAGGATAAAGCTCAAGAGACGCAGAGATTGCTCCCATTCAGATGCACCACAATGGGGCTCCTTGGAAAAAAAAACACACACACACAACAAGGAGTTTTCAACTCGGCTCCCCTTTTTTAACTTCTCCTTTGTACAATCTAACACCATACAACTTACTTAAGGAGTCTGGAAGCAGCTTATTTCATGTATGGAGACTCTGTGGTCACATAACAACAAGAAGGCTGGAAAAAACAGTTCTCTTTTGATCTTAATAAATCCTTATTCTGTGGGAGGCAAAAAGCTCTTTCTGTCACAACGTTACTAATATGGCTTCCCTCATGCTGCACTTAGATTCAATGTTTGAAGGAAGAAACATCTCATTTCACACATCAACAAGTGCCACATCTCAGCCTGCTTGGCTCCATCGTCCCTGGAGAACATCTGTTTTCTCCTGATGAATCCTCTTTTCCCAAAACAGATGGAAATAGGAAGACTTTAACTTGCATCTTGTGTCAACACTTATACACTTTGAGAGCCTAGAAATGTTACTTTTCATACAAAACACATCACTATTACTTATGTTTTCTTCTTTATGAAACAGTGTGCTTTGTATGGAAATTATTGACTTATTTCCCTTATTTAGTCCCAAACTTATTTTTTTCAATATATTCAATCACGTTTTTGAATCTTAAGGAAGGGGAGTGTTGGCTGAGTTAATGGTTTTGTTAACTGCAGGTTTGTTTAAGTCATGAGCTCCTGGCTCAGTGGGAATCAGGCTCATGTCTGCCCCCTGGAAGCCCACTGTGACATAAATTGAAGTCTGAGCCCAGTCTGAATCACTTTACACTTACATTTCTGCTCATCACAATGATCTGAATATCAACATGTTAGGGCATAGATCCACTTTGATATATTTAGTCCCTCTGTACTACTTTTCTGAACGCTTTGTTTCCATCGAAAGGAAATATTGTAGTATCTTCTTATTTTGGAGAGCCATGGATTTGCGCACCATAAACTGAGTGTAAATGATCACGAAACAAGCAGGGTTTTTGTCAGAAATATTTATTCACATGTACAATATCTATTTCCATCATTCACAAATATATAAATAGAAACAATAGCAAAACTATTTACATTGCGTGTTGCGCACTGTGCAAACTGAACGTATTCGCGTGCGTGTGGCCGATGAAGTTGAAATAGTGGTGATCGAGTCCTTGCACTGGTGACAAGTATCCACCGTGCTGTTGTGTGTGCGCAGAGAGAGGCATTGTTGGGTACGAGATGGTAGGGCTGCGGGTCGAGCTGTGCCAGGAGAAGTGTCCCGGTGGACTCTGTTGGTACACGGAGTCAGACGGACTGTGGCTTTGGTGCTCCGGAGAAGAGTGCAGCTGGCTGAGGTAGTCACACGGTTCTGGCATCGAGGCTACTGAGCCGAACACAGGCTCGGTGACCACACGGGATTTAGACTGTAAGAAAGCAAGGATCCGCGCATACTTGATGTCTTTGGTTTCAGCCCTGTCCTCTGTAGTCAGATAGTGCACCAGGTTCTTCATACACTCGTGATATCCGTAGTGGAAGTAGTTCGCAAACTCAGCCAGCAATTCACCTGGAATAAATCAAAGTAAACAGCGATTACAACAAGAAGTGATACAGAAGTGAAGTCTGACGCGACAGAGTTTTTTGTGCGTAAAGATGATCTTGCAACAAAAAAATGTCTGAAAGCAATTTCTGTTAAACACAAAAATGACATATTCATTATTGTTAATAACTATTATTGTAATGTAGTATAGTAAACATGTTGACGCGCTTTATTAACCAACATTTGTGGATGCGTAAAGATGCTTCGTGAAAAGTTGACTCACCTTTTTCTCTCCCACGGGGGAAATCCGCTGAGTGGAGTGCTCGCAGGTACTGAACGGTCATTTCCAAGATTTCAGCTTTCTCCAGTTTTCCAGAGTTCTACCAAAATATGAAAAAATAAAATAAAAAATTAGGAAATCTGACTGCGTCTAATACATGGACAGGTTACGTGTCAAACACTGGCTGAGAAAAAAAGTTTCTCAAAATTGTCAATATTGTAGAGTAAACAAAATGTTTCTAATAGAAAATATACGTTACAAATTGTACAATACCTGTTTTGCCAGTGCCATTGGTACAGTTTTTCCTAATTCGTTAAGGCAGCGGTTAATGCGGTCCCGTCTTCGCTTCTCAATCACTTTGTGAGAGATGGGAGTTCTCTGTGAAGACAAGGATGAAGACACCATGAACACACGCCTATAACATAATACACTTCATTTACAAAAACACAAACATTAAACAGAATGTGAATAAAAAGAAATTCCGCTACGAAATCTGTTGGAAACTTGATGATGAGATCTAGGATGACTCCCGGAGAATTTTGCGCGCCGCGCGCTTTGCTGCTCCAGAGCGCGCGTGAGACATCTGCGCTCCGAGCAGTTTCTTCAACTCTGACGCCTTATTGGTAATGTTTACTATCTCTTTTAGTAAATTTAGTGAACTTTACGTGTTTTTAACGCCATTAATTGTCTTATTTTTGGCAAATGTTCCGTAACCGTCTAACTATTTACACCAGTAGCGCGCTGCAGTTATCCATTAACGCGTGCCATAGAGATGACGGTGGACAATAGATTCCTCCATCACTAGCATGAAAAGTACTCCAAAATGTAGTCGAACAATATTCGATGTAAACTCTGAAATGCAAAATTCCATAAAATGACTCAAAAGTGTTAAAAGTGCAGCATTGCTGGAATAGTTCAGTCCTCATAGTGCAGAGCGCACATTGAGCGCGTACCTTCCTGTCTTTCATTTTAGATGCCATCGACGAATTTCTGACAAACTTCGTAAAAAATCAGTTCAACCGGAAACTAGAGAGATGTGTTGTTCGGGCAGGAGTTGGAGAAGACTGAGGTTTGAGGAGAGAGATGGTCCTTATAAAGGGATCATCCAAGGGACTCTGGCATTCATGATGTAAATTATTCCATGGGATTAGAGCCATGCATTGGGTAAATGTGTGCATTTAGGGTCAGTTAAAGAAATAGTAAAAATCTAAAGCCATGGGCTAGCAGGGGGGCAAACCTGCTTTGTTAATCCACGTGGCTGTTCAAAAGACACGTGATTACTTTCGGAATATTATTTGCATAGTAACAAACCAGGCGGGAAATAAGAAGTGAGCGTTGGGATCGCCTGATCCGGCGGGGCGCACTGTGCGCACTGAAAACAAAGCCGGCGAAAAAAGAAACCCTCTTTCTTCCAACTCGCGTTTCTCACACGATCGCCTGTTTACAAATCCCAGCAAGCGATCTTAACTCTTATCCAAGCCCGGTCCGAGTTTTAAGGCCTGTCCAGTGTCATTAGAGTAATTAAGTAAGCCTTTAATAGGCTGTTCCGCCAAGTTCAGGGGAGATCTTTTGGAGACGGAGTCCCCCCGTTTGTTCTCGGCGTTTCTCACACGACTTGGTGACACGTCCATCTTTTATGAGAGATGGCAAGCTTTTTGTTTACATTCTTTATTTTGTTGGACTCCTCGGCAGGTGTGTGATTAGCCCTGGCACACGAGCGTCGTCTGCGTCAGGGCCAGCGTCTCCAGCAGCCTCTGGCACACGAGGGTTACCCACCACTGGAGACTCTTTGGAGAGGCTCAATTTGTATCCTATTATCCTATAAGAAAATGTCTATTCAGTCGAATGAATAGTTTCATTGGCCTAAATTTTAATAATGCTGTGAAAGAAGGGGAGAAATAAAGAAGAATGCAGCTGGTGTGAACGCGCATTATTCCCCGTCACCTGCAAGATGGGTAGCCTGGAGACCCCTATTCATTTGCCTAATTTCGGTCAACTTAACAAACTTTGGGAGAAATTATACTGCCATTGTTATGAAGGGTGAAGCTTTCTGATCGAATTAACAGCATGTTTTGATCCGGTAAATGTCATTAGAAAGAAAGAAACAATCGCGTTTGAAGGGGCCTGGGTAATGCGCCAAGTGGAGACGCCAAAGCGCAAACTGCACAAAGGGTGCTAGTAAATGCCACAGGGGACTTTTGTACCCTCACATTGCTCAAGTTTTTACCCCCAAACAAAGGGCATTATTTTATACTTGAATACATTTCATACAACAATTGGCTGTTTTCTTCAAACATATTTTCACAGCAAGGTTAACAACAGGTTTATTGTGTGCGCTCCTCACACATTCAAAACTACTCTCATGCGCCAAAACAGTTTGCCCCGATTCTTCTTTTTTGTCGCTGAGAATGTTTTAATCTCGAAACTTTTGCCGTGCTTGGATATATTTGATCCTGTGAGCGATGTCGAAGAATAAAAAACAGCGGAGGTTGAGGAAGAAAGGGCTCACAAGACGTCTGAAGTGTTTGGAGAGTTTTCAGAGCACCATGGAGAGAAAAGCGCGAGCGAGCGGTGCGGGGGCATAAAATCCAATTACTTCACTGTGCAGTTTTAACACTTTTAATGTGTTTGTCCTTTTGGAATATGGGGGGAATTGTGCGCTGTTGCTTTTTTAAAACTGAATTAAATACTGGAAGTTTTTGCTGACCGGCTTTGTAACGCCAAGTGTTGCGTCAGTACGAGACCAAATGATGCGTCAGGACGTGTGACGCGAAACATATTTCCGTTGGTTATCTGATTTCAAATACAACAGTTTTATATATTTATATTTGTAGACTACATAGATAAAATATTTACTATCTAGCCTACTGCATATCTACATTTTTACACTCTATTTTTATATTTTCGCCCCTCCAGGTGATTCCTTTATTGCTTGAAAAGACTGTTGTTGTTTGGGTGTATTTGAGCTACTCTGAATAGCTGCAATAGTTGCGCATATGTAGGATAAATTAATATATGCATGATTTATCAATTTTTAGCGTGGCTTCATTGTATTGAGCTAATAGGCTATTATAAGCACTAATGTGCACTATGATACAGTAAAAATATTTAATAGCATAATGAGTCATTTCTTACTACACCCATCAATAAAGAGGTTTTCATTTGAATAGAAATAACCAAAATAATGTTAATGTTAAGCATGTACAGCAGTAGCCTATACAAAAATCACTTTAATAAAAATATGATGCAAAAGTAAATACACTTCACTGATGATACCAAACACAAATAACTGTACTTTCCGTTCTGTGGTTCCTGCGGCCTGGTCTGTTGTCCACAACTCCTGCGTGAATTAAGTCTGGATATGAATCCCTTTCAGTTTTTGCATTTTTGACTCATATTTTTCTGAGTCACATCGCTGCACATGCTGGTCCTGTCATTAGTGCGTGCGCGCGCGTATCGATGTAGCTCTTTATGGAAAATATCACATGTATGCAAATCAAACCACAGCAGTCAGTTTCATCTTCAGGCATTTTCCATGCGGCCCTGAGCAAGAAGTCTTATATAATAAGAATATTAGCATCGGTTAAAAGGTACAAATGAACTGGAATCAGTAGGATGAGCGCAGTAAGATTAACATGACTGTTGCACACAGCATACCGCTAAACTGTTCTTATTGTGGGATTTAAACACATTGCACACACACACACACACACACACACATATATATAGATAGATAGATAGATAGATAGATATAGAGATAGCTCCCGTTTATTGCAGTTGTGTCCAAATCCTGCAATTTGTCCTCGTTCTGCAAACAACAAACAAACAAAAGTTATTGTAACCCGCTCGTTACAGGAAAATATAAACAAGCCTCCAGCCAAGCCTCATTTGTGACAGCAGCTCAGTGTGTGTGTGTGTGTGTGTGTGTGTGTGTGTGTGTGTGTGTGTTGTCAGGCGCTGCGCTCTGACCCGTGGTGACCTCTGAGGGTCCCGGACACACAATCCTTTGGCTTGGTGCGCCACCCTCCGCCTGAACTGCAGCAGTTCACACGGTCCCAAACTGCATGGATCAGTAGCTACAGGCCCCTTTTGAAAAACAAATACAGCAGCAACAGAAGCTGTAGATTTATCCATTAAAGCTTGTCTATATGAGAGCAAACGCCTCCTCCCCTTACAAAACTTGTTAAGGTAAAACTGTTATTCCTCCAAATAATTACAGAACAGCACAGTGATGTTTAACTCTGAGAGATGAAAAAAACACTATTACCCAGACTTTAAGATAAGGATTTATGATCACTAAAACTCAATGACTCATGATAAATGAATATTTAGCGGGGCTATCTGCAATATTTAAATGTGTCTGAAAAGATTGTAATTCTTTAAAAGTGTGTTTATAACTTAGAGTTCTATTATCCTCTAATAAAGTGCAAAACTGCTCCCTCCGGTGGTGCTTTTTTGTGCTCAACTCCACACTGGGATTTGTGGCTAGTTTTATACAAACAGACTTCAGCAAATTATGATCTCCCTTAAAAACTGCAAACTATAGTAAACCTATCATTAATACTACAAGAATATTTATGCAGATATTAGAGCAAGAATCTGAGATGTCAGACAACCAAAGTATCTCATATCAGGTAATATCGTAGAAACATGCAACTGAGAGTTTCACAGATATTCTATTTATTTAAGAACATAATACTGGGTCTGACACACATTTTAGGATATTTTGTGAAAATATAATTTTTGGGTCATATTCTGGTGTCAAGGTTACACCTCACAATAATCTAACTTCAGATAAGACTGATGATTTGTGTTTTTCCCTGACAATGGAGAAATAAAACCAAGTAGGGATTTCCAAGATGGATGGAGTATCTGCACATTTTCCATGGTGGAAGACCAGGTCCCCTTAAGTAAAAGTGGCAACACTTCATTATAAAAATACCGTTAGTAAAGATTTTACATGAAAATACTTTTAATGTGCACTGATGTAGGCTTATTTAAAATCTCAAGGTCAAAGCTCTCGTTTGTTCAAAATGCCTAACTAAATGAACTCTCTGAGTATGTTCCTTATAATTAGTAACTGATCTCATGTCCTCCTTCCAGGAAATAAAAAGCTTTCCAGCAGAACACTGAATCCTTTATTTTGTTGGCCAATGGTGAGGTTCAAAAGATCTCAGTCATAAAATGCTTATACCCACTATGTTTATGATTTTATTTGTAGATTAGAACTTTAAAAAGAAAAACAAAAACCTTCCAGAAATTTCCCTGTAAACAAACTTGGCTACAGCCCAGCTGGGTTGTTTAATCTTGAACAATGCATCATAATTTCCTCTAGTTACTTGGTTAATAATCGATACCAAAGTAAACACGTATCTCAAAGTTATTCTTATATGTAACATTATTATTAATAATAATAAATGCATCACCTTGATGGCAATGTACTGTTGAAGCAGATTTAGACAATTTTACTTTGTATAGGCAGCAGTGACGAAAGTAACTAAGGATATTCATCCAATACTGCACAGTTTTACTTGTACGTTATATGAGGTATTTATACGCTGGTACCTAATATTTCGCCACATTGATCTACCCATAGTGGCATCCACAGAAGGTGCCACATTTAGATCTTGCCAGCTCTTTGCTAGCTCTCCAACATCACCGACTATAGCTTTAAGTGTTACGTAAACACTGTAAAAATATCAAATTATCGTCCACAGAAAAATTCACAGCATGTATTCAGAGACTGTGAGTTTGAAACAAGCCATTAGGATTTCTGTGATGTCACACATCTACAGTATATAGACGATTTCAGTTTTAAACATTAATATTATAAATGTATCCCAGTTTGTTTCTATTTGCAGTTTATGTGAGTGACATCAGCCCACAGGAAGTAAACACGATCCAAGCTGTTGCCTAGCAACACAGTTCTGTTGCAATGCACTAAAATGGAGTGTTTCAGACAGATGGCAAATACAGGCTTATTCTGGCAGACAGTTTGAGGAAAATAAAGGCTTTTTACAGCATGCAAACATGTTGTAAATATGTATCTGAAAATTAGCACCAGGGACATTTAATAACTGTTTTGCAGATTTGGATTAATAACAGGAAATATAATCTGCAAATTCATTATCCTGTATTGTTACAGGTTGACCAGCGGCGTGCACAGACTTTTTCAAGGGCAGGGGCGACAAGAATAAAAGGGCATCTCTCACCACTAAAGAGGGCACTCATGCCTGTGTTTTTGCCACCCAAGAGGGCATTTTATCATGTTCTAACCAGCCAAGAGGGCAGTTTAGTGTGTTTTTTCCACCTAAGAGGACAATATTGTGTCTTTTGCCAAACCGGGGGCACTTTAGCATGTATTTTTTAACAATGATGGCCACCACTGTTGAAGACAATCTGGAGATTGAATTTACAAGCTACCCAGCATTATTAAAGTAAATAATATTATCTCCACTATTACCAGCTGTTACATACAAGTAATGCACATGAATGCATTAGTGATAACAGACAGATAATTTTGACTATAACAATATACAGGAAATTGAAATATCAATTCTTAATCTTTCTTTCTCAGTGAGTTCCCAACGTTCCCTCATAACTATGAACAGGAGTGAATTTCATCAACACTTGTTAATCAAGAATAGCATACAACCACAAAAAAATACTTCTGTTCAGGATTAAAAGTAAATAAATAATAAATAATTTAGTTATTTATCTCAGTCAAAAATAATAATAATGTGCTTTCTATTTTTTTTTACGTTTTTTGCAAGACAGTGAAAAATCATCGATAAAAACATATATTATATTTTAGAATTAAATATATTATTTTGATTGAAGAGCTTGCAGATACTGGTGGATTAACCATTACAGAAACATTAAAAAAATGACAATTTAAATTTAGAGCAGTGAACACATTACACTGGGTGGTAGTTTGTTAAATTTGTTTAGTGCTGTATGCACATACATTCCTGATCACATTTAGTTGATGTGTGTGATAATGTATAGTCTTTGTCAGAACGTGTTAACCAATGACAGCACGTCTCTCAAACATTAGGGCAAAGCAACGCGTATGACCGCTCCTGATTGGCTGAGAGCTGCACCAGCTGAGTAAAACGTAGACGGCAGTTGCTTCCTCAAAAATCAGGACCAAGTCTGTGGATCTGTCGCTACCCACAGGTCAGTGCAAACGTTTGTGCCTTAATTATCGACGCGTGCACCTGAACCATATTTACAGTAGTTTGTTGAAAACGTGATGCTTTTACGGGCCCTCAGAAAAAAAGGCGCTTTTCGCTCGTTGTTATCCTAAGCCACGTTGTACATCCTTTCCCCGCTTCGTGTCTACATCTGTTTCATCATCAGCAGCGTGCTCAGTCAGTCAATAAGATGTATTTAAGTCAGAGTTCATATCTGTCGTCTGTCGGCAGGCTATCGATGATAAATTGTCTGAAGCTAATCCTCTAAAATATCGTGGTATGAAAATGGACACGTAGTTTCTGATCAGACACCGAGTGAAATGATAAAATGTTTGTAAACTTTTTGTTATATCTCCACCTCATCGACTTTGTTTGTAAATGCCATCTGCACAGGCGTCATTGTTGGTAAAATAAGATTGCAGGGTAAAAGAGGAACAATATACCCATTTTGAAGCGCATGTAGTGGTCTGGTCTGACCTGCTAACCTCAAACTCATCCCCTCTGAAATAGGACTCTTTCTAGAGGAAGTCAGACTGTCTAAAGACCAGCACACAGTGCAGGGTTGTCTTTTCCAGTTTGAGGCTACTGCATTCAGAGGGTTTCATCAATTCAAATTCTTATTGATAAACTTCTTTGAACTGTAAAAAAAAAAATCATGACGTTTGATTAGTTTCTTGAGCCGAGTTTACATGATCATTATGAGGTGTTGGGGCTTGTCGGGGCTTGGAAAGATACCACAGTCATATCTGGGAAAAGCGCCATTAGAGAGTTAGCAAGATTTAAAAGTGGCACCTCCTCACAGGCTCCTCTCAGCTCCTTCCAAAGCCACGCCCCCTCAAACTTCAACATCTGACAGTAGGATTCAGCAGGGAGAGGAGAGCCGATATGCTACATCACCATAGTCGTAAAACATCCCGTTCAAAGGCAATATAGCAACATCATTTTGTCACCTTTATAATGCAGACACTGGAGACTGGCTGTACAACATGTCAAAATATCATATCCTATAACCTCCTCAATACAAGCGGCGCTGACGACCAGTTCACACGCACAGATAAGCTAATGTTAGCACTGGGCTAAAGGCCCAAATATACTCTGAGGAACGGTCACGGACTACGCAAAGCTCAAATTTATTTTAATAATCGATTAATCGGTTGATTATTTTTTCGATTAACCAGTGAATCGGATAAAAAAAAAAAACATTGTTTAATTTCCATCTTAGAACTGTACGACAAAATATATATATCCCGATATAGCCAATTTTATATCCCGATAACAATATATATATATACAATATAGGTTTTTTTTTCTGATGTTTTTTTGCTTTCCATTGCACGTTGGGCTGTAACAACGACTCGATGAAATCGATAAAAATTGATTATTAAAAGTGTTGGCAACAAATTTTATTATCGATTCGTTGTCTCGTGTAATTAATGTGTCTGTCACTGGCACGTCATGGCGTTTACTAAGCCGGACGGATGCACACTGCTGTAAAACACCACAGAAGAAGAGCAGAGTGTGATTCATATGGAGCGGAGCCTGTGTTTACGATGTAAGACTCTGTTGTGGATAACGTAATTTTAACATGGAGCTACTTCATTAGCTCTGTTGCTAAGCTAATGTTAACGTTACTCTGGTTGTGGTTTGATTTGCCGTGTAAAACACATCTCAACGTCTGAATAACTGCTGGATAATCCAGATGTGCGCAAACATAGCCAGAGTTCCGGTGGCTTTCAAAGTAAGCCTTCAGAATAAAAGCATATAGGGCGTATAACACTGATTACACCACAGAGGAGATGGAGGAGAGCACAATGGAAAGCGAAAACACATCACAAAAAAATACTATATCGTTATCGGGATACAAAATTGGCTATATCGGGAAATATAATTTTGTCGCACATCTCTAGGATGGAAATTAAACAATGTTTTTTTGTTTTTTGTTTTTTTTAATCCGATTCATTGATTAATTGAAAAAATAATAGGCCGATTAATTGATTCAATATTTTACTTTGAAAGTGACTGGAAGTCCGGCTGTGTTTGTGCTGTACTTTTACTATGCAGTTTGGCTGGTGATAAAGATGTGTTTTGAGCGCTGATAACTTGTTGCAGGAATCATTCACACACAACACGGCATCCTTCATGCTGCTTTACCTCTGTTTTCTGTCAGCGCAAACATAGCCGGAGGGTTTTTTTGTTTTTTTTTTTACCGTTAGCTTGCTGATACATATTAAATCCCTGATCATAACGAAATTAAATTTGGTAATAAGGTGCAAGATGGCTGTATTGCTATAATGGCAATGTAATTTTCTGAACTTTCCATAATGTTCTTACTGTTCTAATAATTCCCTTTAGTCAATTGCGATTCAGTTACATCACTATATCCACATTATTAAAAAAAATCTCATCAATAAATAGCCTGTGTGTTTTATAAATGCACCATTGGCCAACTTTACAATATTGTTGCAGTGTTGATATTGAGATATTTGGTCAAAAATACTGTGATATTTGATTTTTATTGCCTAGTCTCTAATTGTAGTGTAGAGTTTTCAAATTAATCTGCAATTCTGGGTCTTTGAAGATGTTCTGGTGTAAGTACTGATAGTTTGAAAAGTCTGTTATCACCTAATTTTTTCATGTTGTTTTACTTGGACACATATCACAAATATGATTTTTGAGGATTCCTAAAATTAAGTGTTTTTTAAGGAACTGCAACCAAAACGCACAGTGTATTATGGAAACCAATGACTGCTTAAACCGTAGGAAAAGTACCTTCAAAAATGTCACTTATTTGCTGTACTTAAAGTGAAGTTACTTTGCAAATGCACCAGTGTGGTTCTCCTCCTTCTTCATTCGCAGTAGCGAGACATTATTAAAATATAAGGTTGGACTGTTTTTGTAATTTGCTCACTAAATAAAGTGAAACAGCAGAAAATTTCAGACAGGAAGTGGCATGTGGAAGTCAAACATCTCTTAAATAAGGAGATATTTTTGTGGCTGACTTCATCTAACAGGAATCTGTGCCATGTAGCGTGAGTGGGCATTATGCTCTTCTGCTCGTGCTGCACAGTCACATGAGCGCTTACATTACAGACATGGTTTGATCATAAAGTGACTGTGCAGACTGCAGCATGTGTTTTTTTTGCCCTTGAGCACAGGAAGGGCTTTCATTACAGCAAACAGAGAGACACTATGTGGTTTTGTGATTCCATCACAAAAATGCTGTCATTCTGCTTTAGTCATTTGAGAATACCAGTACAAGGTTGATATGGAATTTAAACATTCGAGCCGACTGATGTTTAGACAACAATCAGTAGTGACTTTGATGGGAGACCCTTACAAAGCAGGGCAGGGTTTAGAAAAGACTTTCCAATCGACTGATGTCATTGGCTGTCTTTAGTTAAAAAGGATCATGTGAGTGCAGCAAGTTGAGTATCCAGTTTATCCAACCGGCCTCAAGTTATCATGGGTCTGCATGGGTCATTAGGAGAAGAATGAATTATTGTGAATGGTATTTCTCTTATTGGATTTTTCAATGGAACTTTTTCAGCCACTTCAAAGAAATCATCCCATTCTGGCAAAGTATGATCCAGACATTCTCCCCAGACTATGATGAGGGAAAGCTGGCTTCATATCGTGAACCATTTTGTTGACAGTGTAGTCCTACTTTTATTGAAAGTAATGTCTGTTCTAGTGTAGGGCTGCACAATATTACAACCTTATTTCTGGGATAAAATACTGCTATTTCCTCACCCATATCACTTTGGGGTCATTTGGAATATTTCTGACGATGTTGGATTTGACTATATCCATTTAACAGGAGTGAATGGGAGTGATACTTGTTGAAAATTGCTTAAATTATAGTGAAAAAATACAAGAGCATTTCTCATTTTAATTCAAAGACACACTAAAATTAACCTCAGTGGAAGAGCAAATGGCTTACAAACACCTTGTTTAGTTTTTGACCTCTAGCAGCCATATGGAGGGATGTCTTCACTGTTCATGTGCACATGAGGAAGTGATGCATATGCCAGCTGATGATTTGACAATTTTGATGATTGACAGTTTGTGGTGGAGACATGAAGTGTAGCAATGCAACAGACTTGGGCAAAATAATTTCAAAATGATACCATGTTCCTTTGACCCACAGTAAACTGTAGAGGTTGTGTCCTGATGTGATGTTGGTAGCTGCTGATGTATGTGCGACCTTTGTTCCACTTCACAAATTTCAATACTCCAACCCCCTCTCCCCCACATTTCTCCACTGTGAGACCATGTGACTGGAAGTGTGCGATTTCACCAGGGAGGTCGGGACCTGCAGTCTTGAGCGTGGTTGTCTTGTGCAAGGTCGGCCTCTCCCTTCCTCTGAATGGAGGGAGGGAAGGGAAGAGAGGATAGACGTAGATCAAGCAGAGGGGTGAAGCAGATGAAAGGTGTCACACTGACTGAAACCACCTGAGCTACAGCAACCATCCATTACAGTGACAAACTTGCACTGCGAGCCTTTAGGTGGTCTTTTACTGTGCACACTTTTACAGCTGTCCTGTAAACTAGTACTGTAAACTAACCCAAAGTCCCAAGAGATGATCTTTTAAAAATATCTAGTACACAAAAGTTAAAAATATCTCCCCATGGAAACTGTGTAGAATTATGACTGTGGTTCTGGTAGCTGCACTGAAGCAGATCCGCTAGATTCAATAAATCCATAACGCAGGACTTTTCAATGTCAATTTTAGAGCAAGATCAATAGTGAAACACTGTATATGTGTTGCTGAACACATCTGGTTTCAGGTTTAAAAATCTTCTTCCTTATGGACAATCATTGCCATGTTATACAGATTCATGACATCAGGGCTGCAACTAACAATTATTTTTGTTATCCACTGATCTGCTATAGCAGTGCATTGATGCGACAGGCTCCAGGTCAGCTTGGAAAGGCTCGGGGTGAAGGAGGTGTTTAAGGGCATCCATTGCTCGGACCTTCAGGAGCTTTCTCTTCCTGATGTGACTGTCAACCGGGGTGAACTGTCCTCAGTTCAGCAATGCCGGCAAACCCATGTGACCTGTGTTGTTAACAGTGTTTTGTAGGGACTTTTTTGCTATTTCTCTTTTAGAAATGAATATTGTTTTATTCAATTTCATGTCATGATTGGGCCGTGAGGATACACAATATCCATTATTTATGGCTGCTTATCCTCTGCAGGCTATAGTCCAAAAACTGAAACCTACATTCAAAAATGAAAAAAATCGTGGCTCATCCTTTCAGTAAACATTGCTCTGCTAATTTTCTTTTGCTACGCAATTCAGTCTTTTCTCTTGCACATCTTGCAGTTGACATTTACCAATTAAAATTCGTAGTAATTTTTCAATACAGTGGCTGACTCTCTAATGTTTCTAGCTCACTCGTCTACAATGACAATCTTGTAAATAGGTTCTTAAATATATACATTTGTTACACAAGTTAGGCTTAGCCAGACTTGCTAATATAATACTTTTCTTATATTTGTGTGCTTATGCTTATGTTTTTGGATTGTCTTAACAACAAGCTCCAAACTCTATACATGTGATTAATTAATTAGTGATTAATCCACTGATTATTTCAGCTATGCAAGACATAAATTTCTGCAGAATTGTGCAACAGCTGAAAGAAACCTGCATCTGTGATCTGGAAGTGACAGTCTGGTAAAGATTGGATTAAGTCTGTTTAAAGGCCTCATGTGTTAATCCTTGAGTGATAAGGCTGTAATGATGAGCTTTAATCACTCGACACCCGAGCCGACTAGTCTACTTCTGTGTCTAGGCCAGTCTGTGTGCCGTCTAACAAAGAGGAACTTGAAGGTTTCTTATGAAATTAAGTGTGACAGACCATCCACGTGTTTTTCTAGTAACTTCCTGGCTTTTGTTTCCTGAACTACAACTGTAACTCTCAAGCTGTTGCTTGAAGTTCTGTTGTGTGTCAGATGAACCAGCCGGCCTTTCCCCCTCTTTTTTTCCAGTGTCTTGTGCTCGCTCGGGTGTGGGGTGACTGACGAGCCGGCTCTGCCATTGGCTTGTCATCTTCCCAGTCCAAGTAGGGAGAGTGGTGGTGATGGTGGCGTTAGTGGTGGGGGAGTTGTTGCATTAGCCTTTGCCTTCAGCAAGTCTCTATCAAGCATACAATCAATGGCATGTGTCTACCGTTAGTGAAATGAAGGCGAAATGTGTTTGTCAATTAATTGTTAGTTCCACCCCTAATGAAAATGAATGTATCAGGTCAAATACCCCCCCCCAAAAAAAAAAGTTATGTTCATTTCCTAGTTGTGTGTCAAAATCGCAAATATTTAGTGCTGAAATGATCACTTGATTATATAATAATAATAATAATTTTCTTCAAGCAAAATAAGTGAAAAAAAAATTCTTGGGTTCCAGCTTCTCAAATGGCAGAATTTGCTCTTCCTCTTTTAATGATAACCTTTGAGTTTTGTACCTATGTTCAGACAAATATTCAGACAAAATGAGACATTTGAAGACTCCACCTTGACCTCTATGACATTCTATTTGGCATTTTTCCAGGCTTTCTTATTCCATCAATCAGATAATAAATTAAAGCAAAAATATATGCAGATTAACAGAAGTTTGAACCTCTCATATTTGGTTCATATCAAACTCTCACAAACTCTGATATAACCAATTTGATATCTGATTATAAACAATGTATTTTTCCAATTTATCTGTTTCTGTTTGACGCACCATTTCTTCAGTTAATGTACTCGTGGCTCCGGTTTAGATGTCTTGCAATAAGGATCCTTTATCCTTGTGGGTCCCAAAGAATACTGTCATAGTGAAAAAACTTGCAGTTGGATATACCAATCCATTTATTTGTATTTTAACAAAGTACTTATCTCCACATACATGCAACACCTTCACCTCTGCCTATGGTCAAAAACAATAGACCTCCATGTGCGCACCTGAAATCAATCAACCCCACACATAAATAGACTCTCGTGGGTGCCCACAGCGCCACCCTGGCTGTAACAAAAAATGGCTCCAACACTGTTGGTTTCAATGAAAGTGGGCGATATGAAAATTCAGCATTAATGTGATGAATTAACAAAAAATAAATGATTTTAACTATATATTATGATGGAAAATTACATAATATGGAAGAAATTAGAATGCAACTTACCACTGCATTTCAGTATTATTTCTTTTACACTTCACTATTGTTGTCTTTGTTAGCAGACAACTTTTGTCCACATTTTACTTCAGTTTTCATTTGTCTCAGTTGACAATGAAAGGAAAAAAGTGTAAATTGTATTCCACCTGTCCTGCACATGTGCTCAGTTTTTTTGTTGATGTCATTTAGTGTTGACATGCTGGCAGTAAAATCAGTATAAAAATAGGAGGATTTGTCAACGTGTCTATTTTGTAGTTTTGTAATTGGAGTGTAATTCTTTGTTCGCTTGGAGACAAAAGTATTGTACACACTGAGTCCAGATAGTGCGTGATAAGATATTGGTAATTCAGTCTTGAACAAACAACTGAAAAATGCTGAAGTATCTCAGAGTGGTGACCAGTTTATTCTGATTGCATTTGCGGCCATCATTACCTTTATACTACACCTGATAACCACTTAATCCACTCTCCTATTTGTTGTTTTCACAGTGACAAAAAGATCAGCCTGCCACTGAACTATCGCTCCACTGAGTGGGTAGCTTTGCCTCATGCGTCTGTGTTTCTGTTAGAGGGGGGGGCGTGTCTCTGCTATTCATAGTTGTGAGAACCTCAGAGGTCTATTAGAGGTCACTGAGTCCCTCTAATAGCAACTGCTGCAGCAAAGGCCCTGTCAGATAGCTACACCTCTCTGCATTTGGACAGTCTGTACGGTACGGTTTCTTCACACATACAAAGTGGGACTGTGAGTATACACATTTATTGTATCTTCATTTGTCAACAGTCAATGCTGAAGTTTTTCAAGTTCCATGTAGTTGCTTATGAGTTACTGACATAGCACATGGTGTGATCATCTTGTCTTTTATAGTGGCAAACAGAAACACCTGCATTGTAGTGGAGGATTAATGGATGTTTTGATTATTGTATATTTTTATATAAATGAACGGCTTTAATGAAGCCAGTGCTTTGAGTTTTGGTATTTGAATGCATAAATTAAGGAAATTATAATTTAACTATTTTGATCTTTCAGCACATTCAACAAGTTTCTGAATTTAAATTGTCATTCAAAGTCAATTAAAGAAAATTAGCTTGTCTGTGCTTTGTCCTAGTTGGCACTGGTCCCAGTTGTCATGGGCGCTGTGGTAATAATAGAAGTAGGTGAGAAGTCAATTGTTACCTACTGTATACGGTGGTCGGTCAGTCATTCGTTTACCTTACAAGCTGTTACCATCTAATCTAGAGGTCACATGAGTTGAACATCATGTACATTAAAGACACACAGTCTGATAACAAAAAGAAACGAGAAACATTACATGACAACTATATTTTAAAAGTGTTTCCATATTCTTATGTAATAATACAAATATGATTTGTCTTTCTTGCCGCTGGCTCATCTAATCTGCATTTTATGTTAAATTTGCTTGAAAATTGAAATCATTTGACCGTATTAAACCTTTAATGAAACAGCCTTATTGTCCAAGATTTTCAAATTTAAAAACTTGTGGTCGTGTCTTTCTGCCTCCATGGCGGCTTGAGATCTGAAAATGTGTGTGGAGTCATATTTCCTTCCTGTGTCTTTGTTTTCAAAGCTCTTGAATGGGATAGCACATCTTCCTTTGTGTATGCATTCTTTGCAAAGGTGCAGAACAAGAACTATAGCCAACATGAGTAATTTCAGTGTCGTGTTTCTGTTTGTGGTCTGTCTTTGAAAATAATTAGCTTTCATGTTTTGTTTTTTTTTAACAATCCTTCAGAACTAGTATTTCATTTTATTTTCCTAATTCCCTTCTTTGATCAGCTTTTTACTCATCTGATGAAGTTTCCATACTACTTTTAAAAGCATGAAACCAGAGCAGCAAGTAAAATGAGATTAATGATATGCATTAGGTCTGTCACAATATCAGCAATAAAACAGTAATCATATTATTAAAATATCACATATTTAAATATCAGTGCATCACAACACCATAATGTGCAACAAATTTTTTTAAAAAAAGTGTTCAAAACAAATTCAAATTGGAAAAAAAAAAAAATTTTAATAGGAGATTTCTATTAAATTTATATTTGAAGGACATAGTGTTTAGATCTTTAAAGTTAAGCCAAGGACCCTGATCAAATGTAAGGGCTGGAATAATTTTATCAGCACAGCAGATTATTCTATGTATTAATCCATATAATAAGTAACTAAAATGCCTTGTTTTATCTGACCAGCAGTCCAGCTAAACACATTCAATTCCAATTATGTTAAAACAAGGAAAAACAGGACAAATGTATCAACAGACTGTTTGGATTTTTGTTAGTAAAGGATGATCATCATAATTTTAAAAATGCTTAATTTCTAATTCATTTCCTAGTTGTTGCGACTCTATTGCATGTCACCCTGCTGTCTTCCTATTTTCCTTTCTGTACCTACCATTATCTATAAAAGACAAAAAAAAAAACTTTAAAAGTAAGACTGAAAACATTTAACAATAAGAAGAAAAAAATACCTCACATAGGGAGCATTCAGTATAGTACATGAACACACTGACCCTTAACACTGAATGGGACCACTATTCTTTTTCAGGGTGAGCGGGTTCTCATGTTGCTGCGTAATGCTCGAAAACAAGAAATCTATTGATAAAAAGATCAGATACTACCTCCTGCTGTATTACCACATCCTGAAGAAACTGCATTGTCCACGGTTTCTTTTTGGAATAAAAAATATCTAAAATATTTTTGAAAAGTGTACAGAGAAAGGAAAAGAAGATTACACTCATAATGGATGGCATATCATTTATAATAGAAATTTTCCAAGTATGCGTCTGGAACTGGAACAGAGACACAGGCTAATATTTTCCTAATGTAATAATGTTCGTCTCTCTGTTTCCCTGCAGGGTCTGTGCAGAGCAGTCATGCAGGCTCAGGAAGTCCTGAGACAGCTGCGTATTCCCGAGCTGGAGGATGTTCGGCAGTACATGCGTGGCTTTCCCACCAATGCACTTGTGGGCATGGGTGCATTCGCCGCGATCACCACCTATTGGTTCGCCACCCGACCGAAAGCCCTCAAACCACCCTGTGACCTTGGCATGCAGTCAGTGGAGATGCAGGTAGGTGATCACTTTTCTTCTTGTCATATGAAATTACCCTAAACAAATTCATGCAATGTGAATCCTACGACACGGAAACCAATGGAATATCAGCCCAGCCACTGGAGAATAACTGGAGCATGATCCAACTGCTGGAAGGAAACTAGTCAGCAGATCTCATTCAGCAGGAATGAAAATGTTTCCCAGAAACGTTAAACACAGCTGTTCTTCAAGTCACAAGTTTTGACATCCTCACTCCTCACAGACACACACACACAAAAAAAACGCTCATCTCAAGCTAGTTAAATTTGACTGTGTTGGTAATGTTGCCTTTATTATCACTGCAGGACCATGTTCTAAAAAGGGTACCATTAAAGGGTTTGTTAGCTGTAGCTATTTATTTTTATAGTTAATACATTATTTATCAACGATTAATCCAAGCCATTAACAGGAACAATCTCTGGAGTGTAAATTTATCGCAAAATAAATATGTTCTCCATCTTGCCAGTTGTGATCGTGATTAGAGACGTGTTGTCATGTGTCCTGAGGTCGAGGTGTCAGGTTCAGTCAGCACTGATTATAACTGTGTGGGTTTTTTTCCCTCACAGGGTGGAGAACATGCAAGGAGGTCGACACTGAACGACGGCGAGGACCTCATGACACACTACTACAATGATGCACGCACAATGTATGAGGTGTTCAAACGAGGGCTCCGAGTATCAAGTGAGTGCATCTCTTCTATCAGTTGCATGTGATACAATTCTTACAGTGAATGTAGATAAAAGTGAGCTTTTCTTTCACAGATGATGGGCCTTGTCTAGGGTCCAGGAAGCCAAACCAGCCATATGAGTGGCAGTCTTATGGAGAGGTGAGACATGGGATGCAGACATGGAAATCTAACATTCATCTTGTTAACAGCGAACACCTAGATGAGTCTCGATGCATTTAAAGAACAGACTTTTGTTTTCCGTAGGTGGCAGACAGAGCGGAGCACATCGGCTCTGCTCTCCTTCACAGAGGACACACTCATACAGGCGACAAATTCATTGGCATCTTTTCCCAGAACAGGCCAGAGGTACAACAAATGGCTTCATCCATGTGCTATCATTGTGCAGTTCATGTAAATTGTTTGTTATCAATCAGTAGTCACCAACCAGCAGTTAATTGCTATCATGCATGCAGGAATGAATCCTTAAAAACTGGAAAGGAGCATTTTTGCACTCAGTTTCCTCAATGTTTTTTTTTTTTTTGTTTTTTTGAAAGTTACTGAAATAAGGTCTCTGGTGAACACGTGTTTTAACATTTTGTTCTGTGTTTTTTTGTTTTTCTTTCTCTCTTAGTGGACCATTTCAGAGCTGGCTTGTTACACATACTCCTTGGTGGCGGTTCCACTGTATGACACACTTGGCACAGAAGCCATTGGCTACATTATTGAAAAAGGTACACCAAAGTTCACCTTCACACAATCACCACACATCACCCGCAGTGTTTTTGCAGAACTCTAGATCAAGGATGCTGATACTGAGTAAATCTGGCTGACACTGTGTGATTTAGTCGTACAATTTAAGCTGAGTACAAACATTGAGAGTTCGATAGTTCACAGCTCACGATTTGTGTGCTCGCACGATACGGCCCAATGCAAAAGTAGAAGAACCCGGAAGTGGATTGACGCTTGAATGCTAAACAAAAATAAACTCGCTGCCTCGGCAGTTTGTGCTATTCCCTGTGAAGAAACGGGTCATGATACTGCTCACAAGGGGTGACCAGCATTTCAAACAGGTTTGATTTTCTTGCAACCATACGATTGCTGATCGGGGGCTGGTTTTGTGGTGTTAATCGCTGTGCAATAACTATTTTGTAGCAATAACTGTGCCTGTCATATACTGACAATAAAGGCTTTTGATTGATTGATTTTTGATTTATACGATGCATGACACACAATTAAGCCGAGACTCGATAAATTCACTCTAAATGGGCCAAAAATCATGCAGTGCATGCCCACCTTTAGTTGTTTATTTCATGGCATCTGTTTTTCATTTTCAGCTGCCATCTCAACAGTGATCTGCGATGTACCCGAAAAGGTTCAGATCATTTTGGACTGTGTCGGTGGGAAAGGGCGAACAGTGAAGACGATTGTGCTCATTGAGCCTTTTGACCGCGAGCTGCTCACGCGTGGACAGGAGTGTGGCATTGAAATTCTGAGTTTGAAGGAGTTTGAGGTGAGAATAACCTAACAACCACAGATATTCAGGAAAATTAGCTGTGCCACCTGTTTTTCCTGCTTGTCATTCATGTTCTGGTTAGAACTACATGGAAATGTAGGGCCTGGGGTGTGCATGTTTAAAGCATGATTATTATCAGCACTTCCTGCAGACACGTTATATCTCACCATATGCTTTGTATTTGTACTAGGCCTTGGGTAAAGCCAACCTCCAGAAACCAGTGGTGAGTGAACTGTTGATTATGTGACAGCAGGACGACACATTTTCTCATGTTTATAATAATTGCAATACAATACAATGCATTAGTGGAGCTCTTTGATCTGATTACAGCCCCCTAAACCAGAGGACCTCGCAATTGTCTGTTTTACATCCGGAACCACAGGTAATTACACAACTTGTTTTCCACGTTAACCAATTGGAAATATATAATCAAGATCATCATTTTCTTTTCAGGAAACCCCAAAGGTGCAATGCTTACTCATGGAAATGTAATCTCCAACACTGCAGCTTTCATTAGAATCACAGAGGTAAACGAACACACCTGCTAGACATTTATCTATTGAAAGTTAAGATATATGACATGTCTAATAATGTATTTTTGATTGTGGTCCTCTTGTTTTTAAGGTGGATGTTTCTACTTTTCTCAATTCAGAAATATCCCTTTTATTTCTTTGTATTCATTCACGCAAGGAGTAAATTCCACTGGTGTTCCCCTCACTTTATAAAATCATGGTTTTCAGTCTCAGCCTGAGAGAGAGAGAGAGAGACTATAGACATTACTCAGAGCTTAAAAAAATGCCACAAACTCACTTGCATGCACAAATAATTTCATATATTTGTTTGCATAGTAATATTTTCATAAAATGAAAGAGGAACTGGATATCAAAGATAAGTCAGTAGAGGAATAGTTTAGGAGGAAAGAAGCAGATACTGTCTTCTCTATTAATGAAGGAAAATTGCATTGGAAAGCACAAGAAACCATTTTATTTTGATTCAGACCCCTGTATAAAAATGCAGGAAATGACATCCTCCTTTTCCTTTACACCTGACCCAGCTCCTGAAACCGAACCCACAACCTTGCATTCGTGAGATTTGTAGCACTAGCACATAGCTGTTCGATGGAGGCCTGCTTAAAATCGAAACTCCCTGTCTGGCTCAGGTTGACCTTCTTTGACCCCATTTATGTTTTGTTGTCCATCTGGCCTCTGTTCTTGGTTCCTCTGTCCCCTCTTCCTTTGTCCTCTTGTCTCTTCTCCCCCCCCCACGTATGTCCTCGTCCAGGCCACTCTGAAACCCAACAATAAAGATGTACACATCTCCTTCCTCCCATTGGCCCACATGTTTGAGAGAGTGGTGGAGGTACAGTATGTCACGCTTGACCCGCATACATGCATGTGATTTGCTTTGTGTGTCTTCTTCTGCAGGTACACTGCATGCTGAACCTCCATGACATTCATATATCCTATCTCCCCCTAGCTCACATGTTTGAGAGGGTTGTACAGGTATGTGTTGGACTTGTTTACCTTCAGATGTGTGCACAATGAAATTATAGGACTACTGTCAGAATGAATGAATGTGAATTACCAAAACTATAATTTTGAGTTTAGTTTTTTAAAAAATCCATCTTGTAATATGTTTACATAGTGTTTTAAAAGTAACTGTATAATAAGTGTTTGCTTTTAATGGCAATATTCCTTCGGACTTTGCTTCTTCAGCTTTAGTGTCAGTAACACAAAATGTTTGGTATTACATGATAGTGTCATCTGTTTTATACATTACAGTCACATTTTAGTTAATTTGTGACTGTATTTGTACAGCTGCTCTTTGTCAAGTCTGAAATACTGATATTTTGAGATGCTTGTCTTATTTTGAATTTATTTTATTTTTTTCCTTTATTATCCTCAAAGTCTGACATCTTCAGCATTAAATAAAGCGAGAAACTTTGTATGATGTTACAAAGCGACGCCAAAAATGCCATGTCTTCCCTGACTCCTTTGATCTGTGATCCATAAATGTCCAAGTATCCTTCAATGTAACTTGGTAGCATGACCAGTAACGGCTTCTGAATTTGGAAAAGACTGCAGTGCGTTTGAATAACAATCTTGGTTATGTAGTGAACTGTTCACAGCAACACCGCTCCTTGTGGTTAAATTGTCAAAAGTTAGTAATAAGCTGCTCTCTTTTCGTCAGGGTGTCATCCTCATCCATGGGGCTCGAATTGGATATTTCCAAGGGGACATTCGACTTTTGATGGATGATTTGAAAACGCTGCGGCCAACAGTATTCCCTGTGGTCCCACGTCTCCTCAACCGTATGTTTGATAAGGTCAGAGTTCATCTACCTCACGTTAAAGTCTACAAAAATAATAGTTTAGAGAATAAAAAGCCAGCTGTAGCACTATATTGTATTTTACTGTTCATGTACTTAAGTTTATTAATTTTAGTGGTATTATATTTAAATTTTAATTATTTTTTTTCTGCTGCCTTCTTTAATGTTTGATAGAAAATGTGAATTTAAAATCAAGTCTTGTCTCAATTTTCCACAGGTATTTAGTCAAGCCAACACACCGCTGAAGAAATGGCTGCTCGATTTTGCTTTCAGTAGGAAGGAGGCAGAGCTTAAAAGTGGAGTGGTCAGAAAGGACAGCATTTGGGACAAACTCATCTTCAGGAAAGTGCAGGTAAACCTGACATCTTGTGGTTTTGTTCAATTTCGGCTTATTTTTTTCATTTGCTTTATAATAAATGCTTGTTTACTTAGATATTGTGCATCCTTGGCTCCATCAGCAGATAAACAGAATGATAAATACCTTTTTATACACATTGTAGTTGATATTGTTAAACAAATAAGTCAGAATATTTTTTCTGTTTATTAAAGGTCAGATCAACACTCATATCAAACGTCATCATGTTCCTTAAAGTAATTGTATTAATTTGAATCACCAGTTGGTTTTATGATGTATAATAAACAAGGGCCTTCCTGTTTGTTTCACATGTTGCAGGCGAGTCTGGGCGGTCGTGTCAGACTCATAATTACAGGAGCAGCACCGGTGTCTCCAACCATCCTGACATTTCTACGAGCTGCACTGGGCTGTCAGGTGAGCAACAACCACTCATCCCTCTCATTGGTTGGTTTGTTTGTTTTCGTGATTGTCACTAAAAACATGCCCTGCATTCCACAGTTTTATGAAGGCTACGGCCAGACTGAGTGTACAGCTGGGTGCACCATGTCAATGCCCGGGGACTGGACAGCAGGTAAAAACTTCTATTTCATGTATTATGGCCCATGAGTGAAATTAACACTTTTTGAACCATGTAAGTGAACTGTGGCTGTTTTGTGTGTGCAGGTCACGTTGGGCCTCCTCTACCCTGCAATGCTGTCAAACTGGTAGATGTGGCAGAAATGAACTACTTGGCAGCCAATGGAGAGGGAGAGGTGAGGAGTGCTTTTCACTAGAGCCCCCTTTCAAACTGCACAAAAATCCCTGGTCGATGCTGGATTTTCATACAGTGTGAAAGGGCTGTCGCGGCATTTTGGCCTGGGTCAAATGACCCTCCAATCAACTTGGGAATGTATCGGCTTGGCTCACCTGCAGTGTCAAAGGCGTCCTGTGTCGTCCCACTCAATTACCCGATGATGCTCTTATTCTGTCCCTGCGCAGCCTGTCACGCTGTCATTGTGAAGCTCCAGGGCTGCAGAGCTGCTCACTCTGATCTCAAAACAGAGCAAAGTTTTGGTCCACTTCCATAAGATCAGTCTTCCTGTTGATCTCCCGGAGACAGAATTCTGAAAGGCAGAGATTTTTTTCAATCAAACAACTCAAACATGTAGCGATATGATCTTTAATAGAAGCACATACCTGAATTAATCCTACGTCCTTCTGGGGAAATCCCACCGATCGGGCAATCCTGATGTGAACTGCGCATGTATGACTGTGTTTATATGCAGCATGTGTAGTGATCTGGCACATCTTTCTTATCGATCATGGCGGTGCACTGGTAAGATCAAGAGGTCCTCAAGCTGCTCAGGATCCACAGAGAAGAAGAGGAAAAAAACAGGAAGCAGCTCTCACAGCAGGAGATCAGACCGCGATTGCTGGCAGTGTGAAAGCATCCTAATGCGAGCCAAGATGGGCCGACCCGGGTTAGAAAATCCTGTGTCGACCCACCAATATCAATGTGAAAGTGGTATAAGAGACACTTAAAGGCTAGGATTATTTTAACTCACATTGTTATCTTTATTAATAATAATAGTAAACAATGAGACTAAAACCAACAGTGAATTTATATTACTTGCCAGTACTGTCAACCTACAGCTTGATAAAACATACCAGAATGCCATACCAAAAACTTTTTAAAGCACACAAGAATAGTGAGATGCTTTGGGCGGTATACTGTATATCTTCATTATGATAAACAGTCAGTGGAGCTTATTCTTCTGGTGTCTGAAGAGTAGCTGCATGTCATGCAAAATTAATGAAAAGAACCAAAAGGAAAAAAGGAACTGAGAAAAACTGCATGACAAATCTGTTATTACAAACACTGCTGGGGAAAATAAAGATTTGAAATTATGTCATAATAAACACATGAAGGAGTTATTTTTCCAATAGGTGAAACATGTAAATGTTCATGTTAATCATGTTTGTCTTTGCAGTGTTGCATGTTAGCATTTAAGCTAAAGTATAGCTGAGGCGTTGTCATTGGTTTCTGAACAAATTTTTGGCTTTTCATGTGGCACCACCATGTAACATTTATGTCAAGCCATATAGTAGATGTTATCCTTTATGCGTGCCTGTTAAAATGTCTGGTCATGTGATTTTCATCAGCATTGTCTCTGTCTTTAGGTGTGTGTCAAAGGACCAAATGTATTCCAGGGCTACCTGAAAGATCCTGAGAAAACTGCAGAGGCAATTGATGAGGATGGATGGCTGCACACAGGAGATATTGGGAAATGGCTTCCAGTAAGAAGAACATGCTACAGGCCACTGTTGATCTTAATTGTTATGGGCAGCAGTATTTCTCAAACCTTTTCAGACCAGTTTGTGTTCATGTGAACCTGAGGGCTGTGTTGTCTGGGGCCTGGTGCTCCTGGTAGGGTCTCCCATGGCAAACTGGTCTCAGGCGAAGAAAGGTCCAAAACATCCAAAGACAAAGCAAAATAGAGTGGACGCGACCCTGACCGGAGGAAGCCTGGGGCTCCCTTCCCTTACACAGAGTAGTTTGAAGTGCCATTCAGAATGTTTATTTGTTACATTTAATGAAATATTGTCCTTCAATCCAAGTTTTTTGGCCTTTCAAAAACGGTTTACTCTCCTGCATACACTTGTATTAACAGGGCGGTCTAGCATGATCAAACAGCACCATAAATTACAGTTTAAAATGTAAACAAAATTATATCTGGTACAAACCTACTATATTACAAATGACAGCAAATTTAATGACCATTTTACAAAAATGATGAGAGTTTCAGTCTTTTCTTAGGGTCCACATTTATCCAGTTGTGCAGCGTCACACAAGGGTTGGCATCATTGCTGTCTGACAACACAGCATAACAGCCTGTTTAAACAATGTTTGAATTCACATATGAGTTGATTTAATCTTGAGAACCACACATATGGAAATTCTTAGGCTTCCTGAAAGCCATTCCCAGAAAGCTAATTTGATTTTTAATTTAAAATATATATATTTTTATTTTACCAAATCTACTCACTAACTTTAATTTCAACTTTAACTCTCTCCTGGTTTACAGAACGGCACTCTGAAGATCACTGACAGAAAGAAGCACATTTTTAAGCTGGCACAAGGAGAATACATCGCCCCTGAGAGAATAGAAACAGTGTATAACCTCAGTGATCCAGTGGCTCAGATATTTGTCCACGGTGAAAGCTTACAGGTAAGTAATTAATTTGATCCTCTTTTAGCACCCTGTGCAGTATAATTTATTTATTCTGTGCGTAGTCTAACATCCAGGACAATACATTTGTGGATTGTGTATGTTTATATATTCAGTATTTATCCGTGTTGTAAATTCATTTTCATATTTGTATATAAGGCCATTTATTATACTTATTTTGTATTTACATCATGAGATTTATTAACTTATTTTTATACTTATTTTATTGTACACTGAAAAGGGAGAAGCTAAACATTTTCATTGTACAATGGTATAAAGGGCATTCTGTTCTATGCACCACATTGCACATTACATTCTCTAGTTGTGTGGCACTGATCTTTGTGTTACGCATGTTATTGTTGCAGGCATGTTTGGTGGCAATTGTGGTACCCGATACAGACTTCTTACCTATTTGGATCAAGAAAAAAGGGATTGAAGGCTCCTATTCTGACCTGTGCAAGAACAAGGTTAGAGTTATTACTATCTGCAGATCAAACATAAATCCACACCCGCTTCACACGTTGTTTGTTTTTAGGATGTCAAGGATGCCATTCTGGAAGACATTCTGAGGTTGGGCAAAGATGCAGGACTCAAGTCTTTTGAACAGGTGAGTGTTAGGTTTTAATTTTCCATTCTGGTGTATTTAGTGTGACAGATCCATGTACAGTCATGGAAAAAATTATTAGACCACCCTTGTTTTCTTCAGTTTCTTGTTAATTTTAATGCCTGGCTCAACTAAAGGTACATTTGTTTGGACAATTATAATGATAACAACAAAAATAGCTCATGAGAGTTTAATTTAAGAACTAAGGATTATTCATTTTCCATGGTTTTCTTGATAATAACCAAAATTACTTAAGTTCTTACATCAATAGCTATGGCATTGTACCGCCAAAAACACTACTTTTAAGCATTCCATGTTTTCTTTTCTGTTTGCTTTAAACACATGATACACACAAGAGTTAATACTTGATTGCATAACCATTGTTTTTGATGACTGCAGCCATGCGTCTTGGCATGCTCTCCACCAGCTTCTGACATTGTTCTGCTGTCACAGCAGCCCATTCCTGTTGGACAAATTCAAACAAATTTTCTTTGTTTTTGGGCTTGTGGTTCTCCATTTTGAGTTTGATGATTTTCCACAGGTTTTCAATTGGATTAAGATCTGGTGATTGAGCAGGCCAAGGCATGGTGCGAATGTTGTGGTTCTCCATCCAGGCTTTAACTGACCTTGCCGTGTGGCAAGGGGCATTGTCTTGTTGGAAAATCCAGTCATTCGAGGCAGGAAAGAGTTTTCCAGCTGATGGAAGAAGACTGTTTTCAAGGGTAGTCCTGTACTTGACCTGGTTCATTCGGCCTTCACACAATTGCATTTGCCCTGTTCCACTCAGACTGAAACAACCCCAGATCATGACTGATCCACCCCATGTTTTACTGTAGGGCAAGACAGTCTGGGTTGTAAGCTTCTCCAGGCTTCCTCCTAACCAGTAAGTTGGCTGGAGTGGGCATCAATTCAAAATTGGATTCATCACTGAAGAGAACCTTAGCCCAATCATCAACAGTCCAATCCTTGTGGTCTCGAGCAAAGAGTAACCGGGCCTTCCTCTGCCTTTCATTGATGAAGGGCTTCTTGCGTGCTCTGTGTGACTTCAAACCAGCTTCAACAAGTCGGTTTCGAACTGTCCTTGCCGAGCAAGTCACATTTCTCGACAGTGCCCACTCATTTTTAAGGTCCCTGGAGGTCTGACGACGATTCCTGACACAGGAACGGATGAGTGCACGGTCATCTCGTGGGGTAGAAAGACGTTTTCCTGCCACGGCCAGGTAGCAATTTGGTAGTGCCATGTTCAGCTTGTTTTTTTTTGTTGGAATGAACGGCTGTCTTGGAGATCTTCAGTTTTTTCGCTACCTGTCTCTCACTCATGCCAATTTCCAGCAGTGCCAAGATGGCTGCCTTTGTTGCTTCACGTAATTCTTTTGTTTTAGGCATTATGTGAGAGCTGACAACTTCTGAGTTGTGCTACGGCTTGAATGTAAGCAGGAAACCACTCTAGGCCTTTGCATGTGCAGTGCTGCTTGTGACATGAAATGGCCTCTTATATACCCTGGGAATCAATTAAGCTTAAGAATGTCAAATAGGACATAAAGTATTATGTGACCAGCTGCATTTTTTGTTGTGTTCATTGTATTATACGTTTAGTGGTACCAGATATTAGAATGAACAAGAAATTGAAGAAAACAAGGGTGGTCTAATAATTTTTTCCATGACTGTATGATTCATTTTATTGTTTTTCTGTTTTAACCACCAAACAGAAAAAGGTGGTTTGTTTTCTCAATGATGGGTATTATTGAGCATGGTGGATGATATTGTGATAAGTACTGTATATGTAGAGAGATTTTAAAATGCATGGACCTGTGCAGAAGGAAGAATGACTTGAACCTTCTGGAGGTACCCAGCAGTCTGAAGACATCACTATGTGCTTCAAGAAGAAGACCCACTATTTGCAGAAAAATCAACAGGATTAATTGATGTTAAAATAGCTGTTGCTATAGCAGTTATTAAGTTTTCTTTTGCTCTTTTTTGTCTCTGCAGGTGAGGGATATTGCGTTGCATCCTGAGCCGTTTTCTGTCCAGAACGGCCTGCTGACACCCACCCTGAAGGCCAAGAGGGCTGAGCTTCGGAGCCGTTTCAGAGAGCAAATTGATGAACTGTATGCCAAAATTAAGATGTAAACTGGGAGCGAGGAGAAGTGAGGTAGGGAAGGTCACACTCATTTAGAGCAGACAACCAGAACCAAACCAAATCGTTAATTGACGAGGATTTTCCTTTATTTGTCTGCCAGCGACAATCTGAGACTGAACTATATATTGTCCCCGCTTCAGCTAGCAATTGTGCCACTAAATTTTCTCGATCACTGACTAATTTGTTGAAAACATGCCATCATGTTCCTGGAAAAAAATATATATCTAAGAGTGATGGTTTGAAAAAGACAAAGGGGAAATCTGACTTGCTTATGCCTTAAACTGCCATTTAGTCTGGCTACAGTTTTATTATTCTTGGGAGTTGCTTAAAAAGAATGCTTTTACAACAATGACTAATATTGACTATTTATATCCCAGACTATTAAATGTTGTAGTCTATTTAAGTTGGTATTTAATGTGATCATTAAACCTGTAAATAGTGTTTCCACTGAAACTTTTATTTGTATGTAGAGTAATTGTGCCTGATACTCTGTAGCTGTAATTTCTTGCATTCCCATGTTTCTCAATGCTGAAGGACAGATAAACCTGTTCAAGTGCACAGTTTAGTCATTTGTGCCTTTGTTTGTGGGTTTTTTTTTTCATTTACTTTGCATGGGAAATATTGAATGTTACCATAATGTACATGCAATTCCTTCTTTTAAGATTTTCAAATTTTAGAGCTGCAGGATAAAGCAAGATACAGTCATTTGTACAATGCACCGGCTGGTATCAACATTCATTTGAAGAAACATTTTTCAAAATTAATTCCATTTTATTGTCAATATTTCAAATTAACTTCCACAAATTTTCACTTTGTCATGTGAGATGACTAAGCATCTCAGTTATTTGACAAAAGATTTTGCCGTGAATTCCAATGTGAACTATGATCATAATGTGTGTAATCACGTCGAGGTACGCTTGTCATTTCAAGCCATATTGTTTTTTTGTTTATTTAATGACCGATTACTTCAGCAAGAAACTGCACCTTTTCCCCTTATGAAATCATAAGTGCAGTATATTTATTTCCTAAGCACCAAATAAATTTCTCCCAGAACTGTTTCTAGTTTTTGTCTTTTAATGCAAACATATTTTAATGGATCAACAAAAAGGTGTAGTTTTTAAATGATTGAGCTTGAAAACTATTTTTGTTTGCCTGTTTGTTTTGTTTGTTTTTTTTTTACATAAAATGTTCAAAATGCTGTCAAATAGGTTTTTTTTACAACTTTGACAATTTTGGCAATTTTCAACATGCTATAAAATATTTTTAAAAAAAATAATTACGTATTGTGCTATGAAATCATTCAGCATATTATAATAAGACTTTTTCATGACTTTGGCCCTTTAAAATTTTTTTTTTTTTACCATTTCAACATGCTAGGATTTTTTACATAGTTTTTACAGCTTATTTTCAAGTTATTGTGCGATAAAATGATTCAACACACTATAATAAGTCTTTCTGATTGCTGTTTGACCCTTTCAAAAATTCCATTTTTTGACGTGATTTAGTCTAACATTTTTGGCCATTTTCAAAATGCTATAAAATGTCTCTTTTACATTTTATTTCTTGTGCTATGAAATCATCAACACTCTAGAACATATATAAGGCACTAAGTCCTTCTGATTTTTTTTTTTTACCTTTGGAAAATTTAAATTATTTGACTTTTTGACACTATAGTGTGACATTTTTTGACATTTTTCAAAAATGCTAAAAATTTTGGGAGTTTTTTTTGTTTACAATTTTTTTCCCCCCAACATATTGGACTGTGAAATCACTTAACACGCAATTGTAAGTCTTTCTGATGCCTTTTCTTGACTTTTAAAATTTTCATTTTTTTGACAGAAATACTATAAAATGGCTTTTTTTTTTCAACATGGCATTTGTCAGTGCTGCCTAAATCAACAGCATTGCTGATTACCAAAATTTTTTTGTTGATGGAATAGTTAATCCAACAGTATGTGCAAGCTCTTTAATCACAGTAATATCTTTTTATGATGAAATAAAATTGTTGTTGTTATCCATGCATTTTCAAATTACCTGTTTTACAAAAAAGCAGAAAAAAATCACATTTTGATAGAGATGCCAAATCAGTTATTATTTACTTGTATTCCTGAACAGAAACCATTGTTTTAGTGGCTGTATATTATTCTTGATTAATATTTGAATTTTCAGAGAATTTCATTGTGCTGGTTCAAATTTGGGTCTTAAAACATGACTTCAGTTAGTTTAGTTCAGAAATTCCTCACACCTGTTCAAAATGGTGATGCAGAGGGAACTCACTGAGAAAGAGTCAGAATTAAAGTACTTCATGATGCTGGATGGTCTTTGAGACAAATAGGACAGATGAGCTAATAAATTTGTATTTATTGCAATCAGAGGCATTTCTTTAAATCCATTCAAAAAGATGTTTCTGTTTGAACAGAGTTCAACTATGAAGTAATAGAAAATCAACCTGTTGCCACTTGTTTATGACAAAAAAATGATATCTCTCAAGAAAATGAAAGCGTTGACACTGCAGCCAAACAGTACAATCTTCTGTTTCCTTTGTGATTGTGTGTTTTCATCAATGGGTTGTGAAGTTCCTGTGTAGCTGCTCCCTGTACTTTCTCATGTAACAGTGTGTCTAACTTGGGCAAAGCAGGATTTGTTGCTGCAATTGTTTGTGAACAAATTTGTCAAAGAAAACCTGT
The DNA here is from genome assembly GCA_029721515.1 of Synanceia verrucosa. Classification (NCBI taxonomy): domain Eukaryota; kingdom Metazoa; phylum Chordata; class Actinopteri; order Perciformes; family Synanceiidae; genus Synanceia; species Synanceia verrucosa. The sequence goes on from CM056555.1 coordinate 9,093,992, forward strand.
AAAGACGATCCAAGCAGCACGTCCTCCCCTGTGAGGACACTTTGTAAATATGCCAACAGACAAATGTCAAAATGCTTTGTTATTTTTGAATACATTTTGTGAATGCTAAAACATTATATTATGTAATACTACTTGCAAATGCTAAATATCAGTGTTAACAGCAGATTTGATGCAGCACAGCCAGTGCAACATAACATAAAACTCACCCTCTACTGAGAGTCAAAATCTTCCATGCAGTTGAGAAGAAGCTCATCAGAGATATCCCCACTGCTTTCTTCAAAATCCTTCAGGCTGTCTAAATAATCCTGGTCATTGTGTCCGTCTCCCCACACGTCAGCCGGTTCCTCCTGTGGACACACTGTGCCCCGTGGAGCCTGGTTTGCTGCCTGGCTGGGTTCAATGTTGCCAGCATCGTCCATTAAGTAAGCCTGGTCTTCTTCATCCTTTAAGTGAACAGAAGAAATGATCATACAACATGTTTTTGAGCTTTCAATGAAGACAAAGTTGATTTAGTTCAGTCGGTTAGGATGCTTTAGGAAGCAAACTAACCAGTGCCATGATGTAGCTGATGCAGATCTCCTGAGGCAGTGGGTGACCTGTAACATTAGCAGTGTTTAGCAGACAGGCTGTGTTACCACCATTGTGTACATTATCGTCACACAGATCATGTGCACTGGAATGGTTTTAAATTTAAATTCTACATGGCAGCTTGTGTGGCCATAACTCACTTGAGGACCTGAAGTTCTTGCATTCTGGATCGTAACACTTCTGGTACCACACTTCCTGTTTGAGGTCCACGACAATCCTGCAGAGGAGGATGAGACCAAATGAGAAGGTGGTCACAGCAGACCACAGAAAGTGGGCATGAAACATACATACATGATGTTGTTGCTTTTATGAAACCGTTCCACATTTTCACACCAGCGGTAGTTTGCGATGTCATAGACAAGCAGTTGTTCAGCAGCAAAGTAATTCCATCGTCTGATGCCTGTTGAAGTAAAAATATATTTGATATATTTGTCCTGATGTTACCGATTGAAAAACTGGTACAATCACAAGATGTTAAGTGCTATCAATAAACCAAATACCATGTTTTTGATATACATTCAGTTACCTGTTTATAAGGTGCAGCTTGCTAAATCCTTGCTAATTTTTTTTAAAAGAGGTTAAAATGTTTGTTGATTTAACTGTATGGTCATTTTGGCTGCTGCATTTTGTGGTGCAGTTAACCCTGTACTTGCAGGACTGCTGTAGAAAAAACAATAATGTGTATAGTATTATCAAAACATATCATGATGGTGATGAGTTGATGTCTGGAGTGGCACAAATCAAATTTTTACTGCACAATATTTTTCAAATGTGTATTGTATTGAACAAGAAAATAATAAGCTTAATCGACAGTAGATCATAAACAAACATTAGTTGCAGCAGAAGGTCCCAGACAAGACATTCACGTTTTGAAAGTCAAACATGTTTATGAAAAGCATATCTTTCATCAGCTCAAACACTTACTTCCACAAACACCATCTTTTTTAACCAGAGTTAATACAAAGTTGTCCACTTCTAGATGAGGAGATGACAGACAGCCAGAAAGAGAGCCTGCAAGTGATGGATGGGAAAAGAGTTACATACACTAAAGCTATTCATGTTGACTAATATCATGGTAAAATATTGATACACTGACACAACATTGACAAAAAACCTCTGTTGCCGGTTCAGTGCTACCTGGATATGTGGCTGGTCCCTGCTGGTAATGAGGCCTCAGGAGATTGGATTCCTTTCTTTCCAGGATGTCTGATGTGAGAATTCTCTGACCTGTGAAACTAATCATACAAAGAATTAAGCTCTAATGCTGTTGCTTCATGAATTAAATATTTTCAGCAAACATAAGCGCTAAAAGGTGTTGTTACCTCACATTACAGACTAAAGAAGCCAAGAACACACTTTCCTCTGCAGATATTCCCTTCTCAGGTTTGCCAATAAACTCGTTGTCATCTGCCACTGTGAATGCAGCGTTCTTTCCCACTTTTGATGACTTGTAAAGGCGGAAATTTCTGTTCTTGGTGTAAACACCTGTTTTTTTTTATAAAGTATAACCATAATTACAGCATATTTGTAAATGTACGTTACAATAAAGTAGGTACAAAAGGGCTGCTGAATATATCAAGAGAAGCATTTAAGTGTACCATCTAAGGTTAAAAAAACAAAACAAATAAAAGCTTATGGTTTTGCTCACCAAGATCAATGAAGAGACAGTCTTGGCCATCTTTATTTTTCACCTGGAGGAACCTCAGGTCTCTCTCTTCCTGCTTGAGCCTCTTGGCCCGTGGACTCTCAACAGTCTGAACTGCCTTTGCTGGCGTCATGTCAGAAACACTGTGTGTTCTGCTGCCAATACATCAGAGAAAAAGCTTACACAAAGTGATGGCAGCAAAGAAATCCAAATAATTATATAATGTATATTAGAAATACTTTAAGCCTGACTAACAAACCGTGTCTCATTGTTTTCTGACACTGAATTCATCCCAAAATGTAGGGAACTTCTGGGTGTGCTCAGGACTGGGTGAAGTATTGCATGGATAAACTTGCCTAAAAACACAGAATAAATATACATGAAGTGAAGTAACAAAAATAATAAAAAAAAAACACTGTTGCCTCTGTGCAACACAGACCATACCCATATGTATGTTGTCTTTGAATGCTGCATTTTGGAGATTGAAGATGAGATGACGACTGAACTTCTCTTCTGTGCTGGAGTCGAGATTGAGGACATTTTTTGCAGAGCATTCAATCCCATAAATGTCCATTAGCTTGTCACAAACGTACTGTCAACATACAAAACATAGACAGGTAAATATACTGTATATTGTAAATCTTAAAAGGTATACTTTGCAGGACTTGACAACATCTAGTGGTGTGGTAACTCCTTCCTCTCACTCTATCCTTAGCATAGAAACACTACTTAAGGGTCGACGAAGTGGCTCACATTACCACAGTTTCACAAGCGTGAAAGGGTCTCACTAGAGATAGTCTTTGGTTTGAAATACAAATTTGTAAAGCACTCATTACAAAAAAAATGAGTTTCAGGTGATTATACACAAACTTAGTTATGAATATTAGATTCAATTTCTGTGGATAGATCCTCCCAAATGTTACACACTGTTCCTTCAGATAAGAAACTACTACAAAATATATCCATGTAATGTACTGTTTGTGTCTCCCATATGTGACAGATTCCATTCTCTGAAACAGGACTTCTAATTGTTTTTTTTGTTATTACTGCTACTATATTTTTACTCAGTGACTGACTATCAATTGGATACTTTTATAACACATGTTGTCATTTAGCACCTTGGTCCATGAGAAACAACATTTGTGTACTTGCATGCAGAATTGACAATAAAGAACCTGACTTGACATCCGTAGGCTTTAAAACAGTTAAACTGAATTTCATATTGTTATACAGAATCAAGCTGCTCAATAAAATGAAATATTTCTGAAGAGAATACAGCAACATCAACAAAGACACAAAAGTACTCAACCTCAATAAGTGAAGACACCATAGTTTTCCCATCAACTCCTGTGTTTGAGGGCTTGTGGAACTCCAAGTCGAAGTAAAGCTTGCAAACAGCGCCCTCTGGTATCACTTCATAGCAGTGCATCAAGGACTGTGTGTAAGTCCTGAAAAAAAAATCAAGAGACAAATCACCATCACTGTAAGCCACTGCATTTTAATCAAACACATAAAAATGCACCTCCATTTACCGGTAGTAATGCCACAGCTCACTGTAACTGGTAACCAAGAAGATCCTTTGACCCTGGGATGTCTTTTCTTTTTCAAGTGCAAAAACATGTACAGCCTAGGGAACACAAGGCACACATGTCAGCTTTTCACAGGAGGAAACATCTAAGGTGCAGAGTGATGATACAGTCCAGCTGTCAATAAAGTGTTGTGCTACCTCTTTGCAGTTCTGAGCAAAGCTTATAGCCAAAGACTGACGAGGGAAGAGCTTCCAGACAGAGGACGGCTGGCACGGCCACAGCCGAGGTTTGTAGTGTTCGGCCAGAGGGTTCAGCTGGAAGGATTTAGCAAGCTCCTCAACCCTCTTCAGCCGGTCTCCCCACTTCCTCATCTTCAGCTTATCATCAACCACTCATGTGTGACCCGTTATTGCACAGAGCAACTTGTTTATCATGTGTCCACCTCCAAAGCAAGGTCAGAGGTCAGCTACAGAGCAACGCCCCCTGGATTTGACAGGAATTTAGTGACTTGCTTGAGGACACATCTGCAGAGAGGATGCTGGAACTCCTGTCACCCTTTAATCTGAAGAAAAAAAAAAAAAATTTTACACAGAGAGGTGTTTCAGTTCAACAGCACAACAAACTACATCCTCCAAAATGGCCATACAGTCTGATAAACACCTCTCTAAGACAGTTTCATCAACAAAGTAACAGTATAACCTACATGAATATAGGATTTATAGCAGGGCTGTTATTTTACGCTGGATGTCCTGAAATATTATAGATTCCATTTCCTAGATATATTCTCATACATCCTAATATCACATAAAATGTATGGTTGCTTCTAATATGCAGCTCAAGTATTTGTAATTACACAAACCTATTTTGGAGAATATTGATATTGCCATGCTGCTGAATCTGCCATGATAATGTTGCCCATTTATTGTGTGATATATGGACAACAACTCAATGTTTCATAGACTTATCGTATCATATATGAACATGACCTTGCGGACCTACTCAGACCACCTCTAAAGTAAAAGTATCAATACCACAGTATCTTAAATACTGCAAGTAAAAGTACAGAGAAATAAGCAGAGCACGAAGCAGACATTACAAAGCCATCTGTCACAGTTATAAATCATATAGACATAAGTATAATATTTCCCATTGGAGGGCAATAAAGTGAGCTAAAAGGAGAATTAAAAAATGTAATTACTAATTAAAAACAATTCATAATAAGGTTGTAGCTACCCGAATAATGAGTTACGCTTCATTATATTGTGTGTCAAGTAAACCAAATAAATACTTCTTCCACCACTGTGGACTAACGTAAACCTAATTAACCGAGCAAATTTAATAGCCGTTGTTGTATTAATAGCTATGACGACAGAGTAGTATATTCCTAACAACACAGGAACGCACGACAAACCGGTTGACTTCGTCCCTTATAATAAATGACCTACGTACAACACAGCACAACTCACAAACCTCCCTACCCATGTTCTCACCTGATACTACACTCCTAACTTAAGCTAGCATTAGCATTAACGTGACTAAAGTGTCTTTGGTGTAAACTCTCCATAAATCACCACAAACGGTACAACAGTCCGACAACATCACGTTATGTTACCGCCATGTTTACGTCGATAATCCCGGCACTCAGTCCCGTCACTTTCTCACTCGGTAAAACGAGCAGAAATACAAAAACACACATCCAAAAAGTAATGAAGTTTCGAGGTCACTCAGCCACAGACTTGTTTTCTTTTTTTGGCGCGTCCTAACCCGGAAGCAGCGCTATTTCCGGTCCGACACTCTGGCTAGTAGGCTACTTCAGTGAAGCTTTATTTATGAACGCTAGCCAAGCCTAACCGAGTTGCTGTTTAACCACAACTCACGCTTATTTCTAACATATTAACATAATTAACAGTGCAACTTCTGCGCTAATCTCCCACCAGCCCCCGCGCACAACCACACTTGCGCACAACCACACTTGCGCACAACCACACTTGCGCACAACCACACACTCAACTCTATCCCAATCCCCTTAAAGGCACATAACACACATAACAGGAACAGAATCAGCAGAACACAATTATCACGGGTTATCACAAGATGCCTTACAGAAGTGTAGCTTCATGATGAAAGAAAATGGACACTTACAGCACAAGCTTTGTCAGCTGTGTCTATAGTCAGCGTCAGACATATGATTTTCTGCTACATTTTTCCAAAATAAAAGCCAAAAACATAAACCGTTTTGTTTATGTTTAAACATAAACAAAATAACTTTGTAAGTATTGTTATTTTATTTAGCTTTACATGAAAGTGCTGAAATATAATTATTAGGCTACTGTAATTGCTATGTTGAGTGTGCATAATAGCGTTGGGTGTGTTTAATGTTGTTTACGTGCGTACTGCTGTTTTAGAAACACGCTCTAAGTCTATGGCTCTAAGTGGTCTGTGCTCAATTAAGCAGCCTGTACATCCCTATATTACATATTTTATCCAACCCATATCTGATGGTAATTAGCCGCTGCAAAGGTACAGTTAGTCGAGTAAGTCGTTCCTCTGTAAATTTCAGCTTCAGTTCAGTACAGTGCTAGGAAGGGAAGAAGGACGATGAAGGAGGTCAGGAGGTGGAAAAACATTGCAAAAAAGGAAGTAGGTGTTCACAAGCCCTGTCTCCAGGGTTGAGCATACAACAGCATCATGCTTACAGTATTTATTTAGTCAACAGGTATTTGCGCAGCAACATGTGTAACTATAATTTATCAAAAGAAGAATGTGCAATGGGCATCAGATGATCTGCATTAATTTATCAATTAGTGTCTGTGCATTCCTTTCCTATTTAAAGTAATATATGGTTACTTTTTGAATTATTATCACATCTGCAAGCAGAAATCAACTACCTAAATAGCTAGCAATTAACAAATGTGAATTAAAAGTTTTGATAGTCAGGTTTCACACAATCAAAGCTAAATATTTACACTTAGCTTAATCATAAAGATTTTTGCTCCATTCAACCTGTAATGTGAATGATTTTACTCATCTATTTAACATATGGGCATATGAGTATTGTTTAAGGAAAAAAATGTGAACCTAGCTTTAAAAAAATGTTTAGGATTTATTTTTAATGCAGGGCTAGACCACATAGGTTTAGCTAGTTAATAAAAAACATCTCTGACAAATCAGAAAGAACTTACTGCAGTAACTCAGTAGCTCTAACGGAAAATAACTCAACATCAGGGCTCCTAATGGCATGCTATTTCCTTCCACAGGAAAGGAAAAGGCGTTGCATAGTGTGATAAGGTTTTACCTCCCCACAGTGTTCTGCTGAGAATCATTACTCCTTTGTACACAGACTTTATTTTTGCCCCAAGAAATTATTTTCCTTGCTAAAGGTATGTGTCTCTCAATAACTGCTTTTCATTTTAGTGTTTAATCATTTATGTTTATATAGGGTGGAAAGCTCATGATGGTAGATTGAGGGCTTGTCAAAACAAAGTATTTGAGCTACAAGCCAAGATCATCCCATTTCTGGACTGTGTACAACTCTCTTTTCAAGTTTTGTCCTGCAGTGCTTTTCTTGGATTTTTGTTTCAGCAGTCTTTGCAGATAGAAGACAATAACAACCCTTCAGAATGAGCAACACAAGGATACTGCTTCTTGCTGCAACCATTTTCTACTACACAGTAAGCATTGTTTTTCAAAATCTAGTTGATTTTATGTTAGAATTAAAAAAAAATAATTCTCTCCTCTTACTATATTTTAAATCCAAGGTGATCACAGGTAGCAAAAAAGTGCTGGACATGGCCCCAGATGCTGTTGATGTTATGTACGATGGATGCCGTAAAGAGGCCATGAGGAAGTTTATCCATTCAGGCCTCTTGAGACAAGAGCTAAACAACAGTGTGGGATTCCAGAAAGCATGGAGCAAACCTTCTCATTGTTCAAAGCTGATCCCTGGAGGAACCAAAGAACATACTAATGCACTTTTAGCATATGCTGACGGGGATGCAGATTTCACAAAGACTTTTGACAAAGCAGTAGAAACAATGGGAAATGTTAGCACATATGAAAACCAATTCTATTTCAAATCCCTTCACTTCCTGCTCATGGATGCAATGTCACTGCTGAATCCAAAGAAAATGTGCAAGACTGTGCATGTTCTCCAAGAAGAAAAAACCACAGCAAAGGTGGGATCAAAAGTTAGATTTGGAAGGTTCACCAAGGTTCAGACAAGCTATAGTATGCTACGGAAAATGGAAGACTGGGATGGGCAAGTCATCTTTAACATCACTTCTTGCTTCTTGGTCAACCTGGGTGAAGTCGTTTGCAGTGAAGACCCAGGTATGGCACTCTTATCTCCAGCTGAAGTGTTCACTGTGGAGGCGTTCCACACCGTATTTGATGATACGAATGAGTCGGAATACACAGCGATCGTGTTGAAACACTCTGAATTGGACAGATCAGACAACTGTCACAGCTTGTCACGGTAAGACGTTTTCTTGGTAAAAAAAAAAAAAAAAAGAAATGTTTTTGCTCAGTCCTTTGATTATTCACAGTGATGTTGGAATTATGAAGTTAAATGAAATTTCTTTCATGTTTGTGTGATAAATGTTACAGCACCAATAACAATGACAAACCTGGTCTTTGATAATTCTCTAAAAACTTGAATATTAAAGATTAAACAAGCAACGATGTAATCTAACTTAGTGTTTGAAAAACAGCTTCTTCCAGGCTGTGGGAACAGGGGCACACATTTTGGAATGAAACTTAATACATAATGTTTAATTTATTTACCACAAAGAGTAAGTCTTTCACAGCATTAACTTTGCAATGGAGTTGTGGGACTTTTTTTCAACCCTGATAAGTGTCCAGAGGCCTGAATAACCTCCACCAACCACAACCCTCCCATTTTAAACCAGTGAGAAGAGCACAGATGGAAAACATGCACAAGAGGCCGATTTTCAGTCTCCTTAAGCTACTTTGAAATTGCAATACTACCAAACATACTCATCTCTGTGTTTCCATCCCTTTAGGTCCCCAGCTGATGGCTCCACCCAGTGGCTTGTGTTGATGCTTGTGGCTTTATGTTTTTTTTTCTTTAACTATTGAGAACAAATGAAAAGCATTAGTTATTACAACACAACATGCTGCTTTCTCATACAGTCAAACAAACTCCATTTAAGTCTGTTTTGCTGCCAATTAAGCCGGCTGTCATAAAATGTTCATTACTGCAACCACATTTTCTTTATACATATTAGCGGAAATATATTGAGATGAGGCTTTTTTTCGTAAACGGGAGGGAGGATCAGCATCTTAATCTGTAAGCCACCAGGGTTTTTCCTTAGTCAATGTGAGGGCCGCTAGTAAAGGACAGAGGGTGTCATATCCTGTACGGAATGTAAAGCCCTCTGAGGCAAATTTCTAAGTTGTGATATTGGGCTATACAAATAAAATTGACTTGGCTTGATTTGACCAAGGTGCTGATACTTTCAGTCAGCTTTAAGATGTATGAGTTGAGCTTTACATCAACAACTGCTCCTGTCTTGCCTTATCATTTTACGCACAGATTTGTGTTCCAGGGCTGACAGTCGAGCACCCATTCATGTGACATCTACAATGTTATCAGGCTGAATCCCACCCTTGAGTGCATATCAATAAGTTTCTTTCACACATGACTGCAGTCCATGTATTGACTGTCCCAAAGGTTCGCACTGAACTTGTCAAACAGGCTTTTTTGTTCTGTCTTACTACAACTTGGAATCCCCTGCAGGCTAAACTACAGCTTCAAAAGCTGGTCCTAATTAGGGATTTCAAATATGTGGTGAAAGGTATGGAGATATGTTCCATTGGAGTTTGTCACTGGTATCCTTCTCAGCCGACTATGATTCCTCCTGTTAAGGCTTTCTTTGCAAGTTTATATATGTTTTATGATTTTTGTGTTTTAATGTTCGCTGTATGTAACTTGGTGCTGCTGCTGTCTTGGCCAGGGCTCCCTTGGAAAAAAGATCCTGCAATCTCAATGGGACTCACCTGGTTAAATAAAAAAAACCAACAGTTTCACAGACTACACCAGATTCCCAGCATTTTCCAAGAGTTAAAATTCAAAGGACCTACCATCTTTGTAGTTTGAGTAAAACTTGCAGCTTTGTTGTACATGTTATATTGAAGTCATGGTTCTTTATTCTCATGGTTCTAAAAACAATGAAAACCACAATGATGTTATAGAATTCATTAATTCTTTGCACCAGTATTAGAAAAAATATTTAGAGGGTAGTAGCAAGTGTTATGATTGTACTCCAGGAACAGCCACAGCTATATATCTACTGTCATTGTGTTAATGGATCTTTAATCTGTAAATGGCATGCATGCATTTAATAAACTTGGTTTTTTTTTTCAAATTCAGTGAATTTGAACTCAACTGGTTTTACATTTTCATAGTTATTCTACATCATAATGCAACAATAAAGGTTATATTTGTCTCTACATATGATTGAGTCTGCATCAAAATGTGAATATTATAACATGCTGTACATAGACATCATATGCACAACAGTACAGTTCCAAACAAGATGATTTTGAAATGGCACCAAACAACCACCTAACAACAAATACAACAGCACTTGTCAATTCACACCCAATCAGGAACACTTGATTTAAGAGTTACTATAAACGATTTAAGGACATTAACGATAGAAGAGCAGAATTAATACTGATGCTGCAGTTATTGTTGACGAAATCAAAGTTATGGCCCTATGGCATTAAATATATGTCAACCATGAGTAGAGCATTTAATCAAATGCATATACATTGTTATATTATAGCATGGGCAGTTTAAACAAATGTCCAGAGCAGCTTAGTGTATATATAGTTCATAATGCTGATAAAGTATTTTTCCAAAAAGTGGCCATAACATGTTTTTAGAAAATTTGCATCAATTTTAGCAGTTCCTGCTTGCAGTGGACCCATGAAGTGCAGACAACTATCACTGGAGAGCTATTATATTGAATTCTCCAGCAAGCTCTGCAATTGTAAAGACTGTCTTAAATTTAACACATTTATTTGTGTTGAACATCTGAGATAATAACATCCTTGGTGAAAGTGACTTAAAATCACCTTAATGAACTCCAAGTGTCACAGCCAGCACTGCAACTGTTGATCAACGAACCCTCAGTTGCAAAAAATCAACACTATATCCACATTTATACCATGTCACCATACCTATCAGAGTTAATTGACAATATCAGGTCTTTAAATAAACAAAAACCAGTCCAATCAGCATTTGTCAGCTGAAAATAGTTTGTTAATTGAGTCCAGTGAAGATAACTAACTGTCTTTATTATTGGGCTCAGAGTTAAGTCTTGACCTGTTTCCACGAGAACAAGTACTCTTGTCTTTGCTGAGAATGCTGGTGTCAACCCGAGAGAGGGTGCACATGCTGCTTTGTCGACCCGGTCTAAGTCTTGTGTTTCGGAGCTCCAGCTCATCGTAGCTTGAGACATGGACAAAGGGACACCAGCAGAAAACTCTTTTGAAGCCAGCACGAAACCTACAATAGAATAGAGTAGAATAAAATCCACCATGAGGGGAAATTCACTAGCTACAGCAGAGTAAAACAAGTTATAGTGAGAAAAACAATAAACAACAGTAAAGAAATAGCAGAATTAGTATTATTAATATTTACAGTATGCACTGTAAAAGGAAAAAAATGGTGACAAATGAAATTTAATACAATATTTAGATAAATAAAATGTATTATTGTTATTTAGACTATGGATATGACTCCCAAATCAACCCCTGACATGAAAACTATACAGCTGTGCACAGATACAGATATGTGTTTTTGTGATGTTGGAGAGATACATCTGGGCTCACCTGCTGTTGAGGCAGCAGTAGATGATGGGGTTGTACATGGTGGAACTCATTGCCAGCCACAGCACTGACAGATAAACCTGCTGGATGGACTTCCACTTGCTCAGATGCTTGTTGAGACCCGTCACAATGAAATAGACATGGTAGGGGAGCCAACAGAGGGTGAAGGTCACCACAACAATGATCATCATCTTCACCACCTGCAAGTGGAAGAAGATGAATACTATCATTGATGGCACAACAGCACAATAGTCTCAACATAAAAAAAAAAAAAAAAAAAAAAAGAACGGTATGCGACAATTTGCAAAGGGCAGTGAGTCTTTCAAGACTGTGGGTTACCATCTTGACACGACTATACAGCAGTTATAGAGGCTCCACACACATGAGAAAAATGCTATTGTAGTTGAGGCAGAGGGTTGAAAATGTACACAATTTAGTTTCATTGCAATCAGAATTAAGACAGAATATTTGCTGGCTGCCAAGCCAAACTGATGAACTGGAGGGGGAGAAACTGCAGCTGGATGATAATTATCTGTTACTACATAGGAATGCTTTCGCTATAGTCATTTGATATATGGTTAAAAAGAAAAAATGGGCAAAACGGCAGTTTTCAATAATTCAGCTTTTTTCACACTGAAATCTGTTTCTTCTTTGCACCATGTCCATGCTCTTCAGCAAAACTCTCTAAATGCCATTTCACTGTGATAGATTGATTGAATATTTTTTACAGCCAAGGCACCTCTTTATATGCACATTGCTTTTGAAGTACTGTATATGTTTTTCCTTCATTCTGAACATAATGTTTTTCATTCAAAGAGTCCAGAGAGGGAAAGGTCAGCAATGACGCACCACACTGAAGGTTCCAGGTAGGATCGATGAGAGATTAGCACAACACTCATCAGTGTGTTGATAAGTGTGTTGCAGCACAATACAGAGCTGTGGGGGGTTAAAAGGAGCAGGAGGTTATTAGCAGAGGTTCATCTGCTGGATGGAGATGAGAGCAGCTTCCTCTTATCTCCAGCCCATATGCATCGGTGTGGACCTTTGAGTCAAGAAGGACATTGTCCTGACATTTTCTTGGACCTTTTGTTTCCTGACATTTATAAATCTCTTTCATCTCTCGCAGCTCAATTTTGCCTGCACTCTGAGCCTCTAATGATTATTTTTTCATAAAGCCCTCGAAAAGATAGGAAATGACAAACCTGCACCTGTCGCCTCTGTTTCTTACACTGAATGAGTTTCTGGTGCCAAACTATATCACTAATGTAAGTCTAGTTTCCAATTTCTGATTTTTTTGTAGTGTTCTCATTTTAGATAAAACTGTCTGACTAAGGTGTTTTGTTACCATAATTTGCAATAAATAAATAAATCAGAATCAGAAACATGTTTATTGCCCATTAAGTTTGCACAAACAAGGAATTTAGCTTGGCATTCTGGTGCATGACATATAAACATATAAAACATCCTTTATCAATGATTTGCGTAGACAAATGCTGACGCTATCTCTCTGATTAATCCGGCATGTTAACCTACTGTATTTGTGACTTTTATCAATAAATTGTACTCTTAAGCATTAATCCCGAGGCTGTCTTGATAGATGCTCGTCATGACAGCTGGAATGACCTTAATCCCTGTTTAACCCAACCCTCACAGTAACTGCTGCACAGTCCAGCTGATGATGTCTAACTACAACAGACTAAGTGCCTCTGGATGATTTTCTCTTCTCTCAGGCTGTTATATTAATGTACGGCAACACAATGTACACTTGTGCTACACTTGTGCTATTTTTCTCTGTGGTTTTAATGAAGCATGAATTACCTTCACATCACTTCTCACTTCATGACACTTGTCACTTCATGACATATTTTACTGTGATCGCGAAGTGAAAAGTGTGTGGGTTAATCTGTTTTTTTTTTGTTTTTTTTTTTAAGGCTACATTTAAGATTTTAATGATATTCTTTATTCTACTAAGTAAGCTGACTGAGGTTTGCCTGCTTTGTAACATGTTTGCTTGTTTTTCCTTTTCAAATTAAGGCTCTAAATGCACAGATGCTTACTAACAGATGGACTTGAACCTCACTCCTTCTTCTCCCAACAGGTTTGAATAGATTTATACTGAATCCCAGCAGCAAAGGATGCCCTTAGACATCTAAAAACTCTCTTGATAGACTACTGGGTGAATGGAAATGAATCATTGTACACTGTTTTGTATCAATTAAATAAATGAGGTGTTACCTTCCGTTTGGCCCTGAGCTGTCCATGATGGTTATCAGATGAGTTTCCTGGGATCTCCCCTCCCCACAGAGTCACCCCCACAATGGTGTAAGTAATGCCCATCACCACTAAGGGCAGCACGTAGACCAGAACTGTGACGATGACATGATACCTGCAAACAGGGAAACACATTACCACTATATAGTGTAACTGATGTGACAATGACAAGCCGGGTAAAGAGGCTGAGTCAATGACAGACACAACCAGATGATGCATATACTGCAGAAACATGCTAGAAACTAAATTACAGCCCATGCAGTGTTATCATGGTAATGATGATGAAGGTTGATATAGAAAAGGGGTTTGTCAGCGTACTCACATGAAGGGGTCGTCAGCCATGCGGGGCCAGGCCACGTAGCAGAGGGTCCTGCGGGGCAGAGTCCTGATGGTGGAGAAGTAGCAGAGAGGGAAAGCCAGAACCACGGCCAGACTCCAGATACAGACAATAACTCCTGTGGTGGCCTTCGCTGACAGACGAGGCTTCAGGGGATGGATGATGGCCATGTACCTGCAGGGCAGAGGTCACAAAACCGACCTGAGCTTTCACTTTATATTACTGAATTAAAATGTTAAACACTCAGTGAAACTTGATCCCAGCTGGCATTTTGCAGAAGAGGTTACTGTGACTCACTATATTGCTCAGATGGATACAGGCCTATGTCTAAAGACAAGTTCAAATTGTTCAGAATGAGTCAGTAACACTTTTTGAAATTACTTGAAGTCAATTATGATATTAATGATGATGCTTCCATTGGTGATTGCTGTATTTTTTTAGCTTTGGATTTTGTTGATTTCCATGTCCCATTTATTATTACTTTTCTTTGTTTTCTGCAGAAAGTGAGTCATCTTAGTAAAAGAGAAACTGCCAATGTAAACCTGAAATCTATTAAGGCTCGTGATGATACTTCTATTTATCACCACTGCTTTGATGTATAATATGTATTAAAAAGTGCTCAGGCAACTTATTCTCTGAAATACACGGGATTCCACTTTAAGTAGTAGTTAAAGAAGTAAAATCATGATAGCCAGTAAAGGAGGCATTTGTAAAGTTTACAGGTTTGCATCTGAGTACTTTAAGTAAAAACATGAAACAACGTGAAATTGTTTAGTGGGGGCCATCACATGTACTTCATACATTATGATTTTTTTTAATCTTATATACACAGAGGACCTCCTCCTTTTTATTCAGTGTCTGAAAAATATCTCCAGTTGTAAAATAATCTGGGACATTATAAATAGCCTACATTATCGCATGCATGTGATATATTCTTCATACCTGTCGATGGCTATCGCGGTCATTGAGTAGATGCTGGCAAACACAGCAGTCACTGGGAAGAAGTTGTGAAACCTGCAGTAGACCTCTCCAAAGTACCACTCTCCATGAGCCGCGTAGATGAAGTTGATGAGAGTATTGAATGCAGCCATAGAAACATCAGAGAAAGCCAAATTCAGCAGGAAATAGTTGGTGACAGTTCGCATGCGCTTGTGCGCCAGAATGATCCAAATCACAATCAAGTTTCCGAAAACTGCCACGGCCAGCACGGTGGTGTAAGCCGCCGACCACAGCGCGATGCGCCACGCCGGCTGCACGAACTGGTTGGTCAGATTTCTGGTTGTGTTGGACTCATCCCGTTCAGAGGCCATTCCTCAAGTGTCTTCAGGCGGATCTGCTCCAGTCAGCTGCTGCTGGCAGGCGATATAAATCACTTTGGCAACTCTGATGCGCAACATACGCGCAACAGTGTTGACATGTGGCCAGAGAGACAGAGAGTGGTCCTGATGCAGATCAGTCACACAGATGCAGCGATGGATGAAAAAAAAATATCCAGGCTCTTTCTTTTTTTTTTTACACAAAAACACACACGCACACACAATCCCTGATCACATAGTAAAGGCTGCTAAGCTGACATGAGCAGGACAAAACCTTCATTTACAGCAATATGAGATAGACTCATTTTTTTTAATTTCTCTTACTGCCGTTTTTGCTCACAGATTTTCAGTTGTGGAGGAAATGTTCAGACAATTTGCTTCAGTATAAACATCATTCTGTTACAAGTAAAAGTCCTGCATTGAAATGGTTATTATACACATACAGTTTTACAAGCCTATACCTGTATTACTGTAAAAGCAGCTCAAACTTCTTTAAAATAGATATCTTCACAGTTGACAAGCTATAACCACGAAATATTTTTGCATGATTGGGGAAGTCAATTTATAAAAAAAAAAAAATCATTACAGTATGTTTAAGCTTTGTATGTTTTGTGGGCAAATTTGTCAAAAATTGTAGTGAAGTAAAAAAAAAAAAAAAAGTACAAAATTTTCAAGTAGCATGAGAAGAACATATTTGTAGTAAAGCACAAGTACTTTGATGTTTTTTATGATATTACTTGAGCAAATGTAAAGTATACTCCAGAACTTCTCTGTCAGGCCAAATTACAGGAAGTTCATTCAGATGCTGACTCAAATCTGATCAATATGATCAAATTAATTTCACTCTGGCGACAACAAAATCTAATCCGTTAATCTAAACATGTGTGTATTGTGGTGATTTCTTCCAGCCCATGAAATAATTAGCTGTTACTCTTTATGTCACTAACTGATGAATGCCAAACCATTTCATTCATGTCCTACATTAAAGCTCCCTGAAGCCTTGGATGACTCTGAGTGTGATACACTTTATTTTCACTTCCTTTATAGCTGTGCCATCAAAACAACGCTCCAGATTTTTACGTAGGTCTGTATTATGCACCCATAAACTCAATACAGATCAAGTGTTGGACCTAAGGAAGAAGCTTTTGATGACAGGACTCTCTTTCCAACTGTATCTAGAGTTTATTCTCCAGATTAATTTTTGCCTGACTGCAAAGAAAATTACTAGTCACATCATCCAGATGAAACTGCCAGACTCAAACTAATCAAACACACTGTATTATGTCAAACACTTACTGACACAAAAACAGCCAGCAAGATTTTTATGCACTTAGTAATGTGACTAAAAGTGCCCGAAAACCACAAACTGTCGGTAAACACAAAGGTTAATGGATATGGGGTTTTACTGCCATTGCATTATTAAACTTCATACAACACATTCTTTCAACATACATTCTTCTAAAATGTTATTAGGATGTGTTGTATTGGAAGTACTGATCGATTCTGAGTTCATGGGTCAGTCTCTTCAGAGCAAACACATATAGGCAAAGTGGGGCATGCTGGGAAAAGACCACAATAAGGTCAAAAAGTCTGTTTCCTCTCAGCAAGACCTCATTACCCAGAGGCCACCTCTTCTGGGCCACTCCCTGTCTCAAATGTCACTGTTCAGACCTCTTCCAAACACACCCTGTTCCCCATACTAAAAAGGTTGCAAGCTATTAAGTAACAGCTGATAATACCATTAGCTGCATCAAAAATTCCTATTCCTCTATGAATAATTCAGGCGTCATTTAATCCTCAAGGGAGACAGCAGCAGGAGGGATGAGAGTGTTACTTTGTTTGGTGTCTGATCTGTGTGTACCAGGATGGAGTTAGAGCTGTGTAAAGCAAATAACAGTGAAATTATCTGACACAAAGATTTTGATACAGTCTAGAATATCCTGTGGAGAAACGTAAGCTTGCTAAGATGTTCTGCTTTATTTTATGCACTCAACATCACCGGCTGTGTGTAAATATGGATGGCATTCAATACATGCTTGTTATTCTGTTTTACATAAAAAGAGAACTTTCAAAACTGTTCATGACACTAGATTAGGGCAACAGTTTTGACATGAAGTGCCATTTTAAAGTCAATTATTAATCAATGTGCCAAATCTTTGAGTGCTGGCAGTTTTACCAAACAGAAAGTGCCTTGTGCCAGCATTTTTGCTCATTTTCACTCCTATTTCAAGACCCACAGAATATTTTGTACTATGTCTCTGAAAATACTGAATAGTTCAAATGAAAGAAGAGATTCTATTTCATCATGGAAAAATGTTTGTTTTTACCTTGTTCCATTCTTGTTTATGAGAGGTAGCGTGGAGGCCAGTTTCACTAAAAACACCACTTTTTGTCCAGATTCTGTTTTGCACTAATCGTGATCCTCTCCATTTCCTGCTTTGATCTCTGTGACTTATACCATCTCTTTATGCTCCAGCTACATCTCCAAGAAGCCCCAACTTAACTTACAGGCTGCGGGAGACCGCTGCAGCGGTGACCCGCTGCTGAAAAAACACTTTGATGTACATATACAGTACATCAATGGCACTCAAATGTTGGATTTAAAGAGAAAGAGTTAATGGGGTAGTTCAGGATTTTCAACATGGGGCCTCATTTCCAAGTGAGCCGGAGTGTTGGAGACGTGAGAAGACAGTTTTCAAAAAATTTCATTTAGTCCTTCTAGTTGCAGAGTTCACTGGTGCTAGGCTAACGCAAGTCAATGATTCTAGTTTAGCCTGCCATTAAAGGCTAAAGGCTAACTAGACCTACTGACTTGCGTTAGCCTAGCACCAGTGAACTCTGCAACTAGAAGGACTAAATTAATTTTTTTTGAAAACTGTCTCCACACGTCTCCAGCTCACTTGGAAATGAAGCCCCATGCCGAAAATCCTGAACTACCCCTTTAACAATAAGGTTAACATTAACTAAAAAACAAACAAACACACACACACACACACACACACACGCAGGCCCAGTAGAAGATATATGTGAACTGAACTCAGGCTTTGGGGCTCTCTATGGCTGAGATCCTGCGAGACCTCTGCCATTCAGAACCCAGCACTGCCATACTTTACCTGTGGCCTGAATAAACATCTGAAAACTACCTTTTTAATAAATTCCTCCGGTTTGTTTTCTTTAGCTTCCAACTAAAGAATCGGGCTAAAAAGGGTCACAGTTTTCCACTGTGATATTGTGGGATAGCTCCACGTCCTCCAGCTTCCTCCAACAGTCCAAAGACATACAGGTTAGGCCAATGGGTCACTCTGGACATAGACTAAGTGTGCATGATTGTCTGTCTCTATTGCTGCGGTCCAGTTGTACTTGGAAGTTGGAATTTCTGAGTTCTGAGTCAGAAGTTTCAACGGGAATGCCCCCCGAAGTCGGATTTATGACTCGGAAAGTCGGACGACCCTCACCAACCCTGACTTGACCACAACGTCATAATCCAAGATGGCAGCACCGTGGATTAGCGCCGTGTAACGTCACACATTACAGTCTACAGTATAGTCAAATGTTTTTCCCTCAGCATATGTGTCGGCCCTGTATTAGTTGGGTGATTTGTCCACAGTGCAACCCACTTTCAGCACCCAAATGTCAATCAAATCAAATCAGTTTTATTTATATGCCACTTTTCATACATTTAGCACTTCAAAGTGTCTCACAAAGGCTAAAAACAACAATGGAAAATAAAACCCAACCCTCCCATCTCCGGCCAAGATTGTAAACAAAAGGTGAGGGGAGTGCTAAACCAAGGCTAACACCACACCTGCTCCCTTTACTCAGCATCTTCTTTCCTAATGTGCGGTCTTTCGTGAACAAGTTGGACGAGATACACCCACAGTAAGAGACTTTTGGAATGTAATCATGATTCTCTCCAAAACATGGCTAAACGCCAGCCTGCCGTACAGTGCTATCGAGCTAGCCGGAAGCTATACATGCAGGGCGGATAGATCAACTGATGACCCTGTCAAAAACGACTTTGGACCATGTCAACACAAACATGACTGCTGCTTACACTGCAACGCCGCTACCCCACCTCGGACTATCAGATCAACTTTCTTTGTTCTTTAGCCCTAAATATTCACCCCTCATCAACCATGACGGGCCATCAGTGAGGACCATCAAGCTGAAGATTGAGTTATCAAGGCCATCACAGACTAGACCCCGCCCCCCCATATTTTGTATTGCCTAATGCATCGTCTGCCCATCTTCTTTATTGTAAATTATGTTATAGTTCCTATTTTAGTCTACTTACATTTAATGTCCAAATCCATCTGTATAATATGCTCATAGTGCCTTAATCAATAATTGCTCACTCACTTGTATATATGGTCTCACCTGTGCATAGGCTTCATCTGTAAATATTGTCCATATGTTGTACCATACCGCTTACTTACACATTGTTTATGCTACATGCACTTACTTACTTCTTGCACTTCTGGTTAGATGCTGAACTGCATTTCGTTGCTCTGTACCTGTGCATGTGTAATGACAAAAAAGTTGAATCTAATCAAATGGTGTGTATACACCTGTGTGTTGCGACTGTTACAAATATATTAACACATCTTGTGAATACATGGATTATAGCTTAACCTGAATTGCAATTTATCCCAAAATGGTCTGGCAAATTAAAATGCTGACAAAAAGTAACCTCTGTGTCATAACAGTATGGACTTAAAAATCATGGTAATCAATCAAAGGTCAGACATGTTAAAGATGAAAAGAGCTGAACAAAGACAGAAGTATATTTAACTCTACTAGTTCTTTGCCAATCATGTTTCATGATTTCCATGTTAATGCTTGTTGACTTTAACTGAAATGAACTGTATCGAAGTGAAATTAAATGGAGTGAATTTAACTGAACTACCAGAGAGAACGAGAGGATGAGAGACAGAAAGAGAGAGAGTGAATGAGTGAGAGAAAGGAGCTTATGATCAAGTGACTGAGCCGACAGGATTACATGTCTAAATGGAGCTTAGGACTTCCCTTTAGAGAGAAATGGAAGAGACTGGAAGAGTAATATGGAGTGAAAAGATGTGAGGTAATCATCATTTTAACATTTACTAGATTAGTGATTCCCAACCTAGGGTTTTTCCTCTCCAATGGGTCAAAGAATTATTAATAGGACATGACAGAAGAAAATATGTTTTTGTTTAAAATCTATTTTAGATCGAAATATTTTTTTTTTAACTTTAACTGTCATGACATGTCATGCTCGTTTTCAAGTTTATACCTGTATTTTGGGTTTCTACTCAAACACAGTTACATGCTTTAATGTTCAAAAAATGTTATTTCTCTCATTCTGTCTGTCTGAATACACCTGCATTCCACCTCTGTCTGAAACGCTTCAGGCGACAGACCTGAATGGCTTGTTGAAGCATTTCTACCCACACGAAAATCACTGGGTTTTCTCATTTTGCAGTTTGTGGTTTGGTAGCCTGTCCAGATCTCCAAATGTACATACATAAACACTGAAAAAGTGAGATTCTGTGTACCTTTCAACAACAATAAATAGAAATCCAGCAATTTTGAGTTCATCTCTACTTCAGTCTTAGCTCACTCCTGACGTACAATATGCTCTCAATTGTTATATATTAAAGCTGTAAAATGCATATGCAAGTCTGAGTTTCTATGTCATGAAATAAATCAAAATTGAACAAGGTTTATGAAGCAATTTAACCCTAGGTCAGTTTTGTTAATTCAAGAGAGGTTTTTGATTCGATAGATTCAACTTTGTTGTATGATACTGAGACACTGAAATTCAGTTTAGCATCTAATCAGAAGCACAAAAATAAGAGTAATGTACAAAGTATATGAGGAACAAATGGTATGAGGAATAAACAGATAGGAGTGAGATTATTATTCACCAGAGTATGAGCAATGTGAACAGTAAGAGTGTGCTTGAATAAGCTATAAAATATATAGGGCACAGCGTAGAGAGTAGAGTGTGATTACCAGAAGTAACAGTTGGCTATTATATACAGAATAAACAGCTTGATGTTTGATATGATACTTGATAGAGGCATTTGTGGCAGTGAGGGGGGTTTACTGTTAATCTTGTTGCTGTTGAGGCACCTCAAAGTTGCCCCCAAGCAAAAGAGCGTGACTCTGTTTACAACAGAGAGTTAGTTCCTGTTACATCACAATATGTCTAACTGCTTGAAATTTGAGCTCAGGAACATAGAGAGGAGGGCCGCGTGGAAGAGTGTAAGGAAGGAGGGCCGGCTTTAAAAGTCTGCGCTTTGCTTTGCGTCCATTCGTGTCTGTGCGTGTTAATGGTCTGGACTGAAAAAAATTTTGCGGAATGCCTGTATTGCTTTGCTAGCATATTATGAAGTAGAGCATTACTGTCCCACATACAACTTCCGTCCAAGTCCAAAGGTTGCTGAATTGCAGGGAGTGCTGATCAGGGCTGAATTTTGAAAGAAAGGTAAGCCATACAAGTAGGAATGTGGTTCTTATCTGTTTCAAAGTCATGTAAACATTTCATAAATGACCTATAACATACTACAGTGTAAACAGATACAAGGACATTTTAAGTAGTTATTGATGTAGAGTATCTGTCAACAATTGTGACCTGTCCTATGAAGACCTGTTTAATGTGTTATTTCACATAACATATGTTGAAATAATAAAATTCAAACTATGCATAAAATGTTTTCTAACTGAAGTTGAACAAAGGGAGATTTAAACTAGGAGAGTGAGTGAGTTCCCTTCATGAGGCCTCTAACAGCAGATGTGTGATCCCCTGTGTTTTACAGTTGGATCGCAGGAAAGCTCAGGACCTTAAGACCTTTTCACAGCTGTTAACATTAACATTGCCAACACATATGGATATCAACATTTCATTTTTTTAAATATTTGGTTATCGGCAATATTGGTAAATAAATTGGACAATTGGACAATTAAAACCATCTTCAAACATTTTACTCAATATTTGATGTGCTTCTTTAGCAAATAATAAAAACAAATATCACTAGAGCCACTAAAAAAGAAAGACATTTAATATCCAGGAATTCACATTATAGACATCACCCCGAATATAACTGAAAGAATTTGTCCACAGATAAGAACGTCGGCCATACGTAATTTAGCGATAGATAGACAAACAGACAGACAGATAGATAGATCATTACCACTATATACACATCATTATCCTTCCTGTTCCTGTTTGACCTGTTTCTGTTTGACCTGTATTAACTGTCATTTCCATCCCCTGAATAATTAATTAATTCCTTAGGTGTCGTCCCAAACTAGTTAAGCTTCTTGAGTTGTTGAGAACAAACAAACACACTCATGAAGAAAAGCAATACCACATAGATTCTAACAGGAACTCTCATACCATTAAAAAAAGGGAAGCGAGTGTTAGAAATATGAAAAGGTTTGCATCTCAAACATTTCCTCTATTTTCCTACATTCTCAAATTCTAATGACTGAGAAATATTTAATGGAGTCTGAATTCTAATGTTAACGTTAATAATATTTACATCTACATACATTCAATGTTTATCTTGAGGTTAACATATCCACTGGGATTTCCTGGGTCAGTCACTTATTAAATGAAATGAGTCACTGGCTATCATCCAGCAATGCATTTGCACTTTTCACCCCAACTGACTGAAGTCAGTTCTGTATAACCTGTTTAAACTCTTTGCTTTCACTTGAAATGTGTTGGCTTGCTGAGCGATCAGACAGAGTCAGAGTAGAGTACGACAGGACATTTATCTAGCATCCTCTTTTTGTTCCTGTCAACAGATGGAGCATGTCACCTTCTCACCAATGTCCCGTATTGCAATTTGTGGTGGCACCCATGGAAATGAGATGACAGGGGTGTATATGGTAAGAGAAATGCAGAAACAGAAGGTAGATCAGGCTGGCTCTATTTCTATAACTACCGTCCTGTCAAATCCACGCGCTGTGGATGCTTGTAGACGATACATGGATAAAGATCTCAATCGCTGTTTCACAGATGCCTTGATGAGGTAAGAATCTAACCTAAAGTGTTGCAAAGAGAATATGTACAATTGAAAAATGTAATAATAATAGGAATTGTAATTGTAATAGGAAAAGTAATCTGAAAACAGTTAGAAAACAGTAAATTTATTTCATCTTCTGGCTTTCAGTGCCCCCTTAACAGAATCTACACCGTACGAGTTGAGGCGAGCCAAAGAGCTGAATGCTCAGCTTGGCCCCAAAGGAAGCCAAGAGGCTGTGGATCTGCTGTGCGACATCCACAACACCACTGCCAACATGGGCATGTGCCTCATCTTCTACTCCTTAGACTGGATAAGCCTGCACATTTATAAATACATACAGGTAAGAATGTCACAGAGTCATCAAACCAAATATTTTCAGGGATGCAATATGAATTCATGGCATGCAGTTTTCTTACTTTGACTGTAATGATTGCAAAGACTTAATACAACAAATGTAGACCATAAAGTACTGCAGGTTCAAGATGTTGAACTGCAAATACTGCATTTTATCTGCATACAACATAACGAATACCGCAAATATCAATAAGAAATCAGCTAAAAAAATGACATAAAAATAAACAGCAAAATTCTGGTCAATGTTTTTGTACAGTATCTTTCACCAAAGAAAGATATAAAAGCTTAGATAACAACTTAAGAACAACTATTCAAATTAATTAATTACAATATTAATGTTGAGTAGTTTTGAGTATTTGAGGGTTTAATATGATATGGAAATATCAACAATAATACCTTCGATCTGTTTATGTTTGGAGCAGGATATTGAAGCACAGGCATGATAGCGGATCTGTGATGCTGCCCAGCTGTGCTTTAAGTTAAATGCTAACATATCAGCATGCTAAAATGCTTATTTTGAGTGGTCTGCAGTGTACCAGTAATATATAGCATTGCATTGTATATGTCATTTGCCTTCCATACTGTGTAATTATTGTCTTAATTCAGTAAAAAAAAATTGAATACACAGACACATTCCAGGATATGGCTGCATATTGCATGGTAAAGCTTAAAGGGTGGAATTGAAGCATTCAGTGCTAACTGGTCAACTATTGTTTTTCAGAGTAAGATGACTGCGCCTGTGAGAGCCATTCAGGTGGATGTACCCATTTCTGATGTTTTTTCCTTTGAGTCGGTGGGCAAACATGGCTTCGGTATGTGTGTACGTATCTGTCTGTCTGGATCTGAAAAATCAATTAAGAATTAATTATAAAAATGCTGGAATTGCTTCATCAGCGATGGAAGTCGGTCCTCAACCCAACGGCGTGGTCAGAGCTGATATCTTTAACATGGCGAAAGAGGCAATGGATCTCATGATGGAATGGCTTCAGAAATTTAATTCTGGTAAGAAACAACTTCTGGGATTTAAAGGGTCAGTTCAAGCCTCGTGGTGGCCAAGCTCTTTGCTGTTCTGCCTGCTAGATTATAAAACAGTAAGCTCTTTTGAGTGTTTCGATTTTTTATATACTCAGAGTAATTTTATTGACCCTTCCTTGCCTTGATTTGTTCTTATACTTGAACACTTGCTGTTTGTCTTGGATTTAAAAGTGTATTTGTCCTTGCAACCCTGTTTTTTAAGTCTTCTATAAATATAGTTTATCATATTAAACTACTTATTATACTTAGTGGTATCCTAGTGGTATATGTAGAGTTTTGTTTTATTTGCTCAGAATTTGAGATATCCTACTTTGTGATTTATAATGGAGGCTGCAGCACAAATCTACAAAAAAGAAATCGCAAAACCTGGTCAAAGCACAACTATCTGTATGGCAAGATACCGCTTGGGATAAGTGATTAAATGATTAAAAATAATTTGGCTGAAGCTTAAAATGACCTCAATATGTCTGAGTAGATCAGCAGTACTACTTAACCTATAACTGTCCTTTGCCAACAGGAAATACTTTTGAAGGAGGTGAAGTGGACACATACACTATCGTGAAGCCTGTAGACTACCCAAGGGATCCTGCAACCAATGAAATTACTGCTGTCATTCACCCCCAGCTGCAGGTAGACATATGGGAAAGATGCATGCACACATAAACCATCATTTAAAGTACTGTAATATATTCATAATAGTAACAATACACAAAATGACAACATGAAAGGTGTCATTACAACTCATGTAAAGGATTACCTTCATAATCTGCAGCCCCCCTAAGCTTTAAATGACTTTGAGCTCATTGTTTGGCTGCACCTTCACAGCTTCAGTTCACTCTCCCTGCTCTGATAACATGCAGGGGCCTTGTCAACTTCTAAAATTCCACTGTAAGCTACCTTTAAACACAGTTAGCTGGTGAACACAGAGCAGTTAGCCATGTATTTACTTATTGGTAGAGACCAAGAAACAGCTAAACTAGAAATCATCAGCCACAGTGCACAAATGGGTGAGGGGCATAAAGTGGGGGAACAATAATCCCTTCCTCACTTCTGACATCCCAACACAGATGTATCACACATTCAAATTCTGCCTTCATTGAAATCTGAATACACACCTGTAGTTGCATGGATAGTAAAGGTTACAGTCACCAGGAAGACAGAAACACAGCCCTAAATCAATGTTCCTTTGCATCGGCTAGATGTGTAAACCGTTACAACTAGTTTCAGTTTCCAGTTATTGCAGGTTCAACTGTAAGTGCCACATTTATATTCAAAAAACTTCTCTACTGCACTATGACTAACCTGGGAGTGTTTTCTATCTCTCTCCAGGATAATGACTTCAAGATTCTCCGAACTGGAGACCCAACGTTCCTGTCATTTTCTGGGGAGACAGTGAGGCATGAGGGCAAGGACTTCTACCCTTTATTTATAAATGAATGTGCCTACTACGAGAAGAAGATTGCTTTCCATTTAGCCGAGAAGAGGACGCTAACCATCCCGTCGATAAGTGTGAAAAAGGACTGAGAATAGAGACAGAATGAGACCAAGAAAAACTCAAACAATACACTAAATTACGATCACAGACAAAATGACTGTTTATGCACGTATAATTATGTTTTGAGTAATTTTGAATGAATCACCGAATGACTAGATATTGAATAGTCTAAATGAATAAAAATGTTAAAGATTTGACAAATGTTGGACAAAATAACATGACAACCTCCACATCTTACAGCAGCTCTGCAGCAGGGGCTCATGTGCTATACCAGAGTATTTGTATTTGCACAGGTGCTCACGCTCTCTGGGGAGGTTATTGACCTATTTAGGCATTATGGCAAAAATTTAATTATGTTTGATCCTTGAATAAATTGAAATATCACTTTGAACCATTTGATGGTGTGTGTTGACCTTGGTTTGTAGCTGCTTTCATATTTCACACTGTATTTGCTAGCATGCTTAACAAACGCAATGTGCAAGGCTGACAGGAGTCAGTTTTGCAGGCATGGTCATTATGCAAAGTATTGCATTGTTCAAGATTCATGGCTAAAAATAGCATTTCTGTAACTTTTACATAATTACACTGTAAGGATTGATGATGATGATGACGTTTTACTCCGGATCAGACAAGAAGTCAGCAAACGTCAAATTTATCAATTCAGAAACAGGTACAGTGTGCTTCAGAACACATAAAAACATTTACAAAAGCCAGAGTGTACACATATCAGACTAATAACAAAACATTGTGACACAAAAAACATCACAATTTGTATTCATGTGTGAAGAAATGTGTTATTTTGGACAAAAAAAGTAACAAATTCACACACTTTCCACACAAATGTGATCAAATGTAATCATGATGATTTTCATTTGCAAAAGGAGATTTTTGCATATTTGACTGCTATTCAAAATACCAGTTTGAGTCTGGAGTAGCCAGCAAATGCTTAAAAGGTATACATTTAAACCAGTACTTGGATGTGAAACTAGTCAGTTGATTAACTGATTGAGCTCAAAAAGGAAGAGAAACTGACTCCACCTGTGATTAGAAAGACACTTTAAACAGCTTAACAAATGTAAAGTGGCAGTAGAATAACCTGGGGTTGGAACATTAGAATTTGAATGTTACAAAGAGGTCACAGGTTTGCTTGAGTGGCATCAAATCAACTTAGTTTTTAACATTCAAATCAACCACATTAATAAATATTAGAGCTATAAACACAGGTGACAATGAGAGATGAGTGGTTACATTTTTAGCGAGTGACATTTAGTGACATTCAGCCAACACATACCACAGACTGAAATCAACAATTACCACAGATGACAGAAATGTCAGCTTAAAAGGCATGCAGAGTTTTGATATTTAGGATTATGCAAAAAAACAAAAAATAAAACACACTAAAAATGTTAAATAAAAAATAGGCTTACATAATAATTCCATGCACGAACAGAGAAAGCTACCCTGTCTAAGAAAACTGAAAATTGTGCAAGTTTATAACCAATAACTAATTTAAGAGCAATGTGGCAAGCAGCTTTAGAAGCAATTGTAACCAAAAAGAAGGCATTTAAAAAAAAAAAAAAAAAACAGTACACCGACACAGTTAGCACCAGCAACAACAAATGAAGAAGAAAGAACATGCTTTGGGTGGTTCAGGTGTGCTAAAAAAAAATAAAAAAAAGGTGAAATAACACACCTCAAAAGTATTAAACCCATTATTAGCACTTATGATGATTAGCTGCAAAATAGTTTAGTCTTTGATATAATGTTGTTTTTTCTATTTAAAGATTGTTACAGAAGAAGTAAAAAATGACAACCTGTACAGTCCTGTCTTAATCAGTATTTTTAGAAAGCCCTCAGACCAATGGACTATCTTAAGGTAAGTTGTTGTTGTAGAAGTCTCTTTAAGCTACCCTGTAAGCAATCATGCGGGTGTAGTTTTTGCGGTGACTCCTGGCCGCCCACAGGAACAAAGCAGCCGCCATCATTTGCAGAGGGAAGGAGATGAGGGCGAGGTAGAGGGACCAGCCCAAAGAGCCCTCCACCCCCTCTGGCTTTGGGGAATACTGTTTGAGCAAATCTACCCCGGCCAGGAAACAGCAGACGGTGCCCAGAGTGCACAGACCTGATGAGTAGAGGAAAGAGAAGCAGAATGAGAGAAGTGACACATTGTGTTGAGCTGGAACGTAACAACAAACCACAGATTTATACTGAATTTAATATAATCTCAACCGCAGCTGATCCAAATAACTTCACTGATAACACAAATGTATTTAATATTTACTACAATCACTATTTTGTCCATACAGCAAATTATAGCAGAGACATAAATAAAAGCCACAACTAATATCAGGAGGAATAATAAAGATTACTAGACTATGATTTAATAACTACGTTCATAAGAACACAGAAGTCAGGAACTGTCAGATGAAACTCACTATGTGATCACATATTTGATCATTTGCTTTACAGCAAGTACCCAATACAAAATAAAACCACATGATATTTACACATCAGGGAAAGTAAACGCTAACGTTTCAACTAGTCACACTACAGTGGAGATATATGAGGAAGAACTCACCTTACATGAAGAAGGCCACAAGCAGCACCGCCAGGCTGATGTTTGATTAGTTTGAGAATCATCAGCTGGACAAACATTTCGCATAAAGTGCTGGCGGCGTACAATGTGCGTGCAAATACCCACAAAATCACAGCGTTATCATGGTGAGTGAGACGGGACAATACGTTGTTTTTTTTTAATTGTTTATTTATTTTTTTCACATTAGCGCCACACATTTCAGCTACTGTAGGTTGGCTACCTTTAGTGTACACGTTACCAGAATCAAAATGATGCCACATTATACAATGTGGTTTATTTGTGTCACACTTTACTGAGTAGAGTCTGCATTGGGTTGAATTCAGTATTATGTTAGACCATTACCAGTATGGTAATGTTCAATTGCTGTTATTTTAAAGACGAGCAGAGGAATCGCTCTCCTTTTGTTTGTCCCTCCAAAACATACAGTAGTGAATTCACCGCGTAAATGTCATGTTATTTGTATCTGGGAAGGCGTTTGATTGACTGACTGGTGTCTCTTGATTTAAGTTTTCTTGTTTACATCATTGCCAAAATGGTGGTGAGGATCATATTTAAATCCAAATGTCCCACGAGGACATACAGATGCCATGCAATTTTATTGAGTATTACTTTTTCTTTCTGTAGTTCATGACATGAATTGGAATTGTACACTAATTTCTCTAACCTGCGAGTAGATGGAGCACTCCTACACCCATGGTGGGGGTGAAGCTACGGCACAGGCAGGCACAGACCCCAACAAGGCCTGCAAGGAACACCAAAGCCAGAGACACCAAGGGCAGCAGAAACTGGCACCTCCACAAGTCTGAAAAGTATAGAAAACTTTAACTAACAACCACTATTAAAACCTAGATACAAAAAAAACACTATTTCATGTTCAAAGATGTAGACTGTTTGACAAGGCCGTCTGATGCAAAAAAGTGGACACGGTCACAAAAAGTTCACAAGACATTGTAGCGGCCATCAAATCTTATAGTCAACCTTGCGTAAACAGATAGAGGGGAATTACTGCAAAAGTTTAGACTCACATGTTCTCAGCAGATCTTCTTCACTGTTGTGGTTTCCAGGGTATTTGTACTTTGGACTGAACTGCTGAGGAAGTGTGAAGCTGACACACTGCGTCTCCATCTTTGGATCTAAATTCAGAATCAGAGGGAACAAATTCAACTGAGTTGTCATCACTGGGCAGCAGAGGATACAGTGTGT
Source organism: Synanceia verrucosa (assembly GCA_029721515.1). Classification (NCBI taxonomy): domain Eukaryota; kingdom Metazoa; phylum Chordata; class Actinopteri; order Perciformes; family Synanceiidae; genus Synanceia; species Synanceia verrucosa. The sequence continues at coordinate 9,124,233 of CM056555.1, forward strand.
AGTACACAACAATAGAAATTGTCATCTCTCATCGTTAACACCGCTGAGGTATGTTATGCTTTCACTAAAGCTCTTATTGCTTCCACATTTCATTTAATGAAATACCCTAGATGTCTGATCACACTGTGTGTGTGTGTGTGTATGTATGTATATATATATATATATATATATATATATATGTATGTACAGCAAGAAGGTACCGGGTTCGAATCCCGGGCCCGGGACCTTTCTGTGTGGAGTTTGCATGTTCTCCCCGTGTCTGTGTGGGTTCTCTCCGGGTACTCCGGCTTCCTCCCACCATCCAAAAACATGCATGGGGATTAGGTTAATTGGCTAATTTAAATTGACCGTAGGTGTGAATGTGAGTGTGAATGGTTGTCTGTCTCTATGTGCCCTGCGATGAGGTGGCGACTTGTCCAGGGTGTACCCTGCCTTCCGCCCTAAGACAGCTGGGATAGGCTCCAGCCCCCCCCCCCCCGCGACCCTATGAGGATAAGCGGTAGATAATGGATGGATGGATATATATGTACACATACATACATACATACATACACACACACACACACACATATATATATAAAACGTTGTACAAAGATAATAAAGTAAGTGTGTAACTCTGACGTGGGATTAAAAAGCCACAGAGATGTAATATTTCTAACAGGTCATACCTGGCTCCTTGAACCACGGGGACTGGCTGGGAACCTGAATGCACCTCCACCACAGTCCCAGGGTGCCGTTCAGACGGAACATGGTGTCGCTGTAAGTCTTCTCATCAAACTCTCCATTGAGAAACTCCCCCCTCAGCTCGGAGATGTTGCTCTCTTCACTTTTAACTGGTGGGCAGCTGTACTGGTACCAGTGTTGAGTTCCCACAGCCACAGAGAGGTACACTGTCGCCAGCAGACTCAGCACCGAGCCGATGACCAGAGCTGTGGCATAGCGATTGTCTACCATGGTCAATGTGAGGGCAGCTCTTTCTGAGTCGCTGTTTAGAAGGGAAAACTGCTCTCTAATAAAATGCTCTCACTGTGTGATGGTTAAAAATGATATTGTCTTTTGGTGTTTAGCCACCATGGCATATCTGTTAAGTGCTGTCAGGTAGTACAACATGATACTCTTCTTAAACGTATTGCTAATGTGCTAACTGCATTTTGAGCAACATCCCAAACACCGAGTCGTTCACAACCTGCCGAAGAAGCAAAGATACGCATGTTAATGTTTAACTTAACTAATTTTATCATTACATCCTGTTTACCTAGCTGATAAGCTACAAGTGACCGTGCTGTTAGCTTGTTAGCCCTGTCACAATAACTAACAAAGTTAGCATCTTACTAGCTAGCAATTGCTAACCATAGTTAGCCACAGCTGGTTGCATTAGCATCGAGATATTTAACAAACTGTTTAACATTTATATGAAAATTGTTGTGTTTTTACCTCATCGCCGGACAAAACATCCAAATATTAAGACTGGCGTTATTTATTCTACTCGTTTCATTTCAAATTGGCCTCTCCGCTTTCCTCTACGTTAGCATTTCATCTTCTTCTTTTTGACATTCAGTGGTGGTTATCAACCTGTTCGGTGCAATACCGCCACCTTGTGCTGCACCCAAAACATACTGTACCCTATTTATAACCAGACAACTTGATTTTTATTATTTTTACCCGTTGCACACACAGGTTTGAATACCTCTTTCCTAGATCATTGATGTTTCTAAATGTTGAAACACTTGATCTATGTTCAGTAAAACAACAATAGAAAAGCTCATTTTTACATACATAACATTTAAAATTATGTGGACAAAGACAAATTGTGAATTTACTGTCTTTTGATGCATTGTTTTTCATTTTGTGCTGGCATTGCAAACCCAGGCATAATTAAGTTTGTCAAGTCACAGCAATAATTAATGCAATATTTGTCTTCCGGTAAACATACTAACCAAAAACACATAATAAGTATTATAAAGAACTAAATTGAAATTTGCTATTCAATTTAACCTCCCATTAATTTTGTTCCCCAAGCTGCCATCAAGACTGTTTACTCACCAAACACAAATATCTTCTAGTGATATATACAGTGAGCGCAGCTAGTATACACCCACACAAAAGGAAAAGAGATTGTTGGAGTATCAAATCATGTTTGTTTAATTTTTCTTTAAAAGGCAAATGTGTTATAAACATTAAATTAAAGGTTTGGATGTATGCAAAATTATTTCAATGTTAATATAAGCTACATGTCAGCTATCTCACTGTTACTATCTGTTGCTGTAATACTAATACATGTAGTATTTTCCTCATGTGTTTTTCAAATAAAAAATAAAACATTCTCTGAAATACAGATTGCAGTTGTGCAGAATCCATGAGGTAGAGACACCCACAGTTGAAATGATGGTTAAAAACCTCTGACATTCAATCACTGATGTTGCAAATGAACCTTCTTTCACGCATTGCATCTTTTTAAAATCAGGCATACATCTAGCTCACACAGTAAATGCTGATTTGAGTTTGTACATCAGCAAATAGAGAAGTGCAAATTAATTTCATTTTGTGCAGCAGGAAGTTCAACAACCTTCAAATCACAACAAATCATCTTTAATGAAGAGCCTCCTTTGCTGTTTGTAGTCAGAGTGGACTGTTGCATTCAGGATGGGGGTGGCAATAAATTCCACGCTGCATGGCCCCGGGCTGCAGGGAGCCCCTTCCAGCTCCAGGACAGTCACATTGTTGGGTGCAGCGGTACTGAGGACATTGGCAGGGACAAAAAGTGTCACCTGGGGGCCTCGAGCTGGCCAGTAACGCCCCAAGTTGAAGCCGTTAATCCAAACATGCCCCTGAAAAGAAAATGACAAAGGGCAGATTCATCAGTCAACTGTCTATGCATCACGTTTTAGGAATACGTCTTTCATGATGTTAAAAAAAAACATCCAACACTTGCAGAGATCATTTAATGAGCCCATGCAAAGGAATAGCTTGACAGGATACCATCAAAAGCATGTATTTTAGTTTTTAGTAGGTCTGCAGCTTACGATTTTTTTTTTATTATTGTAAATTTGTTTTTAAATTGTTTAAAATGTATTTAAAAAAGGAAATCAGGCTGACATTGTCAATTATGTTTTTTTTTCATTGAGTCACACAATTCATATGGTCTAAAATAAAATGTAGCTATGTTTTGAAATAGTTGAAATCTATCTATCTATGTGCAAGATTAAACAGCAGATATGGGAATTAAACGTTTAATCTATCGTCAAAAGAAATTATTTACTTTTGGGGCAACTATTTCAAAATAATTTGGAGTGCATATGATCCTGGGGTTATGAAATGTTTTTTTCTGGTGCAACATTCACATTCACATTTTTAGAGGTTCTAAAACCACTAGGTGACATACCTTCCTCCATTTGGGCAGCATGATGTAGGTGTCCTGGGGCAGGTCTGGGATACCGTCAGGAATTTTGAATCTTCCCTCATAGAAGGCTGGAAGGGAAAGAGCAGCAGGCTGAGGTGAGTCTGTTGGCTCTGTTTCACTGAGAAGTCCCTGAGTGACCGCTTCATCGATGCTGAGGCTGTACATGGTCCAGTTGGTGAGCGGATCTTTCCCCAGAGTCAGGTTGGACACCAGGCCCTGTGCAGAGCAAGAAACCAGACAAAAAGACCAGAGGATTCACACTGACATCCTAGCTATAAAGAAATTTGAATTTACAAAAAAAAAGCAGTTAAACTGTTTTTGGCTTGCATAATGTGCAATCTGATATCCAATGAAGCATTGTGACACCTACAGTCTATGTCAAAGCACAAATTATTTTAGAAGGTAGCTCGAGAAAACCTTAAAGTCGTTAATGTCTTTTCCGTAGTTGATTCGGCCCATATTCTCCACCAGTATGTCCACCTGACTGCCAGCTTTTCCAGTCACATTGACAGTTATGGCTTTGTTCCTTTCAAGAATCCCCACAGCCACCTTGAGAAGAAACCAGCATGGTTTTATCAGTAATAATAATGAAATCATTTGCTATATTTTTACATTTACAGTTTGTGGATACAATACACCAGCACAGACAGCAAAACTAAACTTTATTTCCATATGTTACTATGAAAAATGTACCTGTTTCCTATTTATACAGTACAAAAGAAAAGTTCTCAAATGTCCAATGTTGTCTAAACATAAGCGGCTATACAAGCTGCTGCTAATCTAAAATTGGGAAAGTGATGGTGGCGTTATGCAAGTTTTTCAGATGATACCAATGAAGCACTGTCCTGCATGTAATGGACCTGCATGTGACACGCAATAATGATCAGACTCACTCCATCCACTGACACATAGCCTCTGTCATGGACGCCGTTCAGTGGAGATGACAGTGGAGTTGGTGTGCTGCAGTCAACAGGCAGAGTGGTCCTATAAAGCACATAACCAAAGGCCTACAGGGCAAATTGTATTGAGTTAATACAGTTAATCAACAGCTATATCACTAAATATTGATAGTGGACTTAAACAATATGTGATAATGATGTTCATGGTGTAAAACACTAAAGGTTACCTGGTTCAGTTCAATGAACGTCTGAGGATAAATATTTTTGACGGCGCCAGAGAAAGACAGTATCTCTAAGGCATCTGATATCGTCTGGAGCTGTAGTAGAACAATGTTGTTGTTTAGAATTTATTCTTATCAATCAAATCATGTGACGAAAGTCTTTCAAAGAAGAGTTCACACAAAGAGTGTCTGTGTCCAGTATAGAGCTACCTTTTTCATCCCGACAGTCCCATAAGGATACTTTGGAGTTGTGGGTGGTATTGGTTCCTGTGGTATCTCATGGTACTGTTGCAAAAACACACACAAGTTCTTCCATACATAAGTTACAGTACATAAGTGTACATACTGTAACATGGATGATGCACATTAGTAATGCCCCTAACATTTACACAAAATAGAAGTGATATTTAAAAGCAAAATTAGAGGCTTGCGCTGCCGTTCTTACCAATTTGATCACCTCTCGAATAGCAAAGTACTTTTCTGTGAGGTCTCCAGCTTCCGTGAGAGGGGCATTGTAGTCGTAGCTCGTGGGCTGCGGGCCGTATGGTGAGTTGGCACCTGGGTTGTCAAGAGACAATCAGAGGGTGAGTCAGTGAGGTAATTATTCTGGCAACACAAAAGATCTAAATGCCTTTGCTGCAAGTCACTTGAAAAGGTTATGTCATCTAATCAAAGTGGTTTGTCAAAGTGGACTCACCATTCCAGTATCCAAAGTTCGTTCCTCCTATGAACATGTAACTGTGAGGAGATAAACTGAAATTATTACAGAAATAAAGCAAAAACAGATTTTAATAGTGTTTAACTACAAGAACAAGACAGTTATTTGTTGTTATTTTTTTGCCAAATTACAGAAGCTTGGACAGATTAAAAAGAAAAAGATGGTTAGTCTCACTTTATCAGCTTTGTTTATTTAGTTACGACTACTTTGTTTCTTTCATTTTTTTCATTGGATTTCGGGCAGTTTGTCCAAGTACAGTTGCCATCTTGGAAGTTGACACGTCAACGCCGATTAATCACATTAATTTCGACAACCCTAGTAACTAGTAACCAATTAATAATAACATATTTTGAGCAACGTCAAACACCTTCAGTGTGTCTAAACCTGTCATGAACTCTGTAGACTCACAGGTTGACGTTTGCTCCCATGGCAAGCATCTTGTTGAGCGTCTTGGCCACTAAAGCAGATGGCACAACAGAGTGACCTGACCCCCAGTGGTCCAGCCAGCCGGTGTAATATTCAGAGTTCACCTGTTAATACAGGAGGAAACCCTATGAGTGTCTCAGAGAAAACACAATGGTTTCAAAATTCCAAAACCATATTGAGGGAAATACTTGCCAAAGGCCCACGAGGTTCAACGTGTCTCTGTGCCTCAAAAGCAGCAGTTACATTAGCACCTAAAACAAAATACAAAGACAAGCTCATGTGAGCTGTGCAACTTCCTCATGAATTATGACTAACCTAACACATGACATTAAGTCAGTGTGGAGTAAAACAAGAAGCTGTTCACTGAACTGCTGCAAGTAATCATGTGACAATCAATATTTGCAAATCGAATTGCATTAACTAGACACCTGACACCTACCTGGCCCAAAGTCAACAGTGGCATAGAGACCTTGTATTGAGCCACACTTGAGGTAGTTGAACCCAGCTCCATCTGTGGTGAAGAGCACCACATCCTCGCCCAAGTGAGAGCGGAACAGTTTGGTCAGGTGACGCATGTAGTTGTAGTCACAGGCAAAATAACTGCCATATTCATTCTCCACCTACCAAAGACAGACACAGCAGGAGGAAGATGATATTTTCCTCATTGAATCGATTACAACAACAGACACAAACCTGCAGAAATCGGACCAGGACTCACCTGTACAGTGATGATAGGACCACCGTTCTGGTAGAGGAAAGGCTTCATCATCGGCAGCAGCTTCCCCATCCATTTATCTACAGCTGCAATGTAATCTAAAACACACAAATTACAATAGTGTTGTATGTACTGCAGCAAGCAAATGTGACTATATGTTGTCATTAATCTTGTTTTTCTTCTCACCTGGATCTGTGGACCGCAGCACGATGTCTTTCTTGTTGAGAAGCCAGGCAGGCAGCCCACCCTGGTTGACACATTGATGCAAAAAATCCGATTTACATCGATTACATTGAACAAATAACCACGGGAAGTTCAATATCAAACAACCTCTGTGTATTTGAAGAGGCAGATTTATAGTTTTGTCCTTTATGGAGAACAATGATTGAGTTCCTCTTGAATTTACAATAACATCCAGCAGTGACCAGTTTACATAGTAGAGCATGAATACTGAAACATCCTTACCTGAAACAAAATTCATCTGCCCGAGCAGTCACATTTCACCAAAATAATTGTAAAATACACTACGTTTACAGTCTAGTAATGTATTGAGTAAATAACACAAACATAATAATATTGTGCAAATTATCCAGCACCTTATAGATCATTTTATATATGAATTAATGGTTAGATACTTTATTCATCTCACAGAGAAGTTCACAGTTCCAGCAGCTTGAAAGATGGAAACACACAGGGGAACGCAGGGTTCAGAAAAATAAAAAATAAAGTACCAAATTATATACTATAATAGACACATAAGAGGAGTGCAAGGTGCAAATTATGATAACATATGAGAAGTAAAAAATAGAAATCTAACATCTCTCCACCTCCCTATACTCAAATTTTGAGTGTAATGTAAAATCAAAGATGAATTTCACTTATAATCTTTTCCAATTTTCTGTCAATATTGCAATAACATTGTGAATTATTTTAGTGATGACAATCTTATGGTGATAATCTGATATGGTGTTAGCCTTAGTTCAGTCTATAAATATCATATATCTTATGTTGATCAGACGTTTTGTGTGTTTAATCTCAATCTGAAAAGTAACTAGTAACTATAGCAGTCAGATGTGGGTGTAAAAATCACAATACTAATAAATAAAATAAATATGTAAAATAACGTGAGATGAAAATACTCCAAACTTTAAAGTGTTCCCTACTTCTTTCATCTATAATTGTCTCTGAATACCATCAAATATGTACAGCACTCACCATGTCCCATTCTGCACATATGTAGGGTCCAGGCCGAAGGATGACCATTAAACCGATGTCTTGGGCCAACTGAAGGAAATATTCCACATCCCTGTCTCCACTGAAATTATACTGGCCTGGAGTCGCCTCATGGTAGTTCCAGGGAATGTACCTTCAAGGTAAAGGAAGTGTCAGCATTATTCAAGCAAACACACTCCAAAATGCCCATCCCAAGGTGACATCATGTCTATCTTTGTCCGACCATCAGTCCAAAACCCAAAGGTTAAATCAGAAACAAGTTTCACAAGCAGAAACAAGTTTATTTCCAAGTAAGTTTACACAAACAAGGAATTTAGCTTGGTAGTCTGATGCATGACATATAAACATAAAAATATTAATGTAGTGCAGAGATGATAATGTGACTAAGAATAAATATGAATGCAAAGTCTCTGATTATGTGATATTTATGTGATAATATGTGATATTCATGGAAGACAAAGAACTGAGACTTTTGAGAAGCTCAATCCAGAAAACTACAGCATTATTTGTATTATATAATGATTTAAAACAACTAATTGTCAATCATACTCAGTAGATTCATTTTCCATTGCTTATTTCTTAATATCATCACACTGCCACATAGGTTTCTCTGAGGTAACAAATCCTTTAACTCAAGTCTGAAATCTTCCTTATTCATTAGTTTTTGTACTGAAGCCTGTGACTGAGGCTCAGTCTGCCTCCGACCAACTCGACTCAAGTCAGTTTCATTAGTACAGCCCAATATCACAAAATACAAATTTGCCTCAGACGGCTTTAAAATCTGTACAAGATATGACTCCCTCTGTCCTTTACAAACGACCCTCACACCGACTGAGGAAAAACTCTCCAAAAATCCCTTTTAACAGGGAAAAAGATATGATAGAAAGCTCAGGTAGAGCAACAGATGAGGGATCCCTCTCTTCCAGGATGGACAGACATGCAATAGATGACATGTATACAGAATAACAACAATGAAAAACACATTAACACTACATATAACAGTTAATACATGTAGAATTGTATTAAAGTGTCCAAGGGGATGAAGAGCAGCATCAAGCTGTCGCCAATGGATTCAGAGCATGCTGCTCTCAGAGCATCCTCCTCTCCACCACATGAACCAGATGAAGCCTGAGCAGCTCAGCCCCCTCTCCACCATGCCAAAGAGATGGAGCCTGGGCAGCAGGTCATCCTCTCCAGCCCCTAGCTATGCTCTGCTATAGGTCTAGACTGTAGAGGGGACTTCCTATGACACACTGAGCTATATGTGTCACATGAAGTCATGTTACTAACTACACTTCTTCCCTGGAATCCTTGAGCTTTCTCATCTCACAGCTATCTGTAGGCCCAGTTTACCTAGTGGAGAAGCAGTTGGGCAGCTCAAGCTTCATCTTTTTGGTTTGGCGTGGTGGAGAGGACAACCTGCTGCTCATGCTTCATCTGTTTGGCGTGGTGGAGAAGAGGATGTGCTGCTCAGGCTTCCTCTGTTTGGCGTGGTGGAGAGGAGGACATGCTGCTCAGGCTTCCTCTGTTTGGCGTGGTGGAGAGGAGGACGTGCTGCTCAGGCTTCCTCTGTTTGGCGTGGTGGGGAGGAGGACGTGCTGCTCAGGCTTCCTCTGTTTGGCGTGGTGGAGAGGAGGACATGCTGCTCAGGCTTCCTCTGTTTGGCGTGGTGGAGAGGAGGACGTGCTGCTCAGGCTTCCTCTGTTTGGCGTGGTGGAGAGGAGGACATGCTGCTCAGGCTTCCTCTGTTTGGCGTGGTGGAGAGGAGGACATGCTGCTCAGGCTTCCTCTGTTTGGCGTGGTGGAGAGGAGGACGTGCTGCTCAGGCTTCCTCTGTTTGGCGTGGTGGAGAGGAGGACATGCTGCTCAGGCTTCCTCTGTTTGGCGTGGTGGAGAGGAGGATGTGCTGCTCAGGCTTCCTCTGTTTGGCGTGGTGGAGAGCATGACCTGTTGCTCAGGAGGATCCATTCACCAGCAGCTCGGTGCTTTGTCCCCTAAGACATATTCTTTCCATAAACTTTCACATTATGTGTGTTTTTCATTGCTGTTGCTCCGTATACATCATCTATTGCACGTCTGTCCATCCTAGAAGAGTCTCAGTCAATGTGAGGGTGTCATATCCTGTACAGACTGTAAGGTCCCCATGGGGCCAATTTGTCATTTGTGATATTGGGCTATCCAAAAAAATCTGACTTGACTTGAAAGAACAAATCTGCGTCAGAATAAAGCATTAAGAGAGTGAGAAATGAAGTTGACCTACGTCTGGATGGCATTCAGTCCTGCCATGTACATCTTGAACAGCCGATCCTTCCAGTAGACTCTGGGGATCCGGCTGTAATGGATGCTTCCTGATATGTAGCGGAACTCTTTCCCATCTTTCCGAAAGCAGTTCCTGTGGTAGTCCAGGCTGAATGACCGAGGTGCCCCAAGCTGCAGGTCAACAACACATCACAACTCAACTGACAAGGCAGTTTGTAGTGTGATACACTTATTAGCAGTTAAAGGTTCATATGTTTATGGCGCAGGAGTGACAGCTCAGCTAGAGATGTGTCATCGTGGCATTATAAGCTTGACAGCCCAATAAAGGTCGTGAATAATGCTCCATTATAAGAAGCTTTACTTTACAACCAACATGTCTTATATTACAGCTATAACACACGAAAAGATTCAAGTGTGCATTTTCCCCTGATACAACACCATATTAAAACTATCCTCACGGCATTAATAACTAACGTTAAGATTAAATCTAGGTCGTCTGATTACAAACAGTTTGACATAAATCCTTTGTTTTGAATTTTGATGGCAGCATTTGTAAAACCGGATGTAATCGTTTGTTGTGATTTGTTCAAATAATGTCACTGGAATAAGACTCCACGTTATGTTTAGCTATTTTAATGTCGACAGCATATTATAAAAACACAGACTGTGTATAAATATAACCTGTAAAGAGTGAGAGACACTTACTGAATGTCCAAACAGCAGCAGCAGTAAAGAAACGCTCCCAAATCTGAGCAGATACATGGTGATGCTCACAGGAGGTCAAAATAAATTAATGCATTGTTTTCTTCAGTATTATTAACTTAAAATCAGTCGGTTGCTCTTCATAATTCCCTGAGTCCTCCGGGATATTTTGAATGGCGTAATGAAGCAAGAGGTGCGGAAGTAAAATCACGTGACGGTGTGTCGTTATAGTGTAAAAACATTTTTAATCAGTAGGTGGCAGTGTCGCACTTTTTATTTTTGGAGATACAAACTGCACAACTAACTTTAAAACACACAATGTTAAAAATGACAAATCTGGTCTAAAACATCAGATAAATATAGAGATAAAAGATGATTATTTCTTTATGGCTACCATATTTTAAAAGGAATATGCAGAGGAAATATAAAAAAAAAAATACATTAGTGTAGGCTATTTATTTTTCAACCTGAAAAAAAAGTGTTAACACATTATTTAGTCTAATTATGTGCTATTCTTGTAATATTAGTAGATTTCAATCTGATTACTTGTGGATAAGAGAAAGAAGGAAAAGAAATTGTGTGCTATTCACAGTTGGGAATGTAGACAAATTTAAAAATGTACTCAGTGCAGAATAGTAGCGTATAACAGTATAAAAAAATGCAACATGTTGCAAAAGGAAACAATTTAAAACACGACAGGAAGTTATCATAACATTATAAACTGCCAAGTTAGAGGTTAAAGCGATATGATGTGCTAATAAAGTGACAGTAGTAATTTTAATTGATTTCAGCGCCTTATTTTTATGTTTTATTGATAAGTATAAAGCATTCTCTTTATAAATACAGTCACCTACTTAGAAATTTCTTTGCATAAATGAAGTATTTTATTATTGGTGTGATGCTGACAAAAGGCCTTTTGTCTTTAAAGTAAGTGTGTATAATAATTGGTTATAAGTTTTGAGGGACACAGCCGTATTTGACTTTCAGATCTGAATGCATTGTGTTCAGAGAGATCACAAACTCTACTGTGTGCCCGATGGCTGTCATCTTTCTCATTCAGCCAAAATGTAAAAAACAGTAAAAATGTACATTTTGGATGTGCATTTCCTCCGTTTTGTGTCAGCAAAGAGTTCAGGCAACTCTTTTTTAAACAAAAAACATTTCAAACAACAGTCAACAAAGCAAAAACAACAAATCTTGTGTTTTTGTTCAGTATTATCAGAGTGATTACCATCTAAGGGTTGGTAGCAGCAGGTTCAGGGAGAATGATGTACTTTCATGTAATGGCCCATCTCATCCTGCAGTCTCAGAGGCGGGGGTATAAAGCAAACTTTTCCATGTGTGTTTTTTCCTCTCTTTGCCACATTAGTGTCAGTCCTAGAGATCATTCTTGTGTTCAGTGTTCTTAGTTTGTGTTAGATTTACATCATATGCCTGCCTTTTTCATTTATTAATCATTCATCGGCAGTTGGGTCCAAAGTTTGTTGAAGGAACTTCTTGATCATGTCACGACGTGAACATAAATGCATGACTCAGTAAACCAGTTTCCAAAATAAGAGTTATTTTATTGGACAATGGTTCACAAGGGGGAAAAAAAGGTAAATCAAAAAGTGCTCTCTAGGAGGCAGAGTGAGAACAATAACAAAAGGAAGTATATATAATTATTCTGCACCACAAACAAAAGACACTCACCGGGAGGTAATCAAATCAGATAAGATAAGATAGAAGGAAATACTTGTGCAACAGATTCAACACACAGTGAGAAAAATAAACATATTCAAAATGTACAGTACACACAGTGCAGAATAGTGCAAAGCATAATATAGTGCAAAGAGAAACAATATAAAACACAATAGAAAATAGGAACATTGTAAAAACATTATAACAACACTATAAGCTGCAAAGTTAGTGAGAGAGAGAGGGAGAGAGAGAGAGAGAGAGAGAGAGCGAGAGAGAGAGAGAGCGAAAGAGAGAGAGACTCAGGTATAAAGTCGGATGGCCATAGGAAGGAAGGACTCAGTCTGTGGCTGAAGGTGCTCCTGCATGAGTCCAGTATGTGACGGAGAAGGTTGGAGTCAGTCCACGATGCTCTGCACCTTCTCTCTGACACCACCACCAAAGATTCAAGTTCCACCCCAAGGACATCTACACTAACAACCAAAAGACACTCACAAGGAGGTAACTAAGGTAGGTGACACATGGAACAAAAATACAGCAAAAGCATGGTCATGGGCCGAGGTATGATGGGTACATAGGACAAGACGAACTCACACTGGGGAAGACAAGACTATTTAAACAGGATGAAGGGACTCACAGCTGGAAACAATCAGGATGGGGAAAGAAAATCACAGACTCAGGATAACAGGAGGGCAGGAAGCAAAGTATTCTGAAACAAGGGAGAGACAGTGTTCCTATAAATAAAACTGAAAATAGACAGGACAACTTGACTGAACGAGACAAAAATGGTTAACTTAACGTGAATAACAGGACATCACATGTATAAGATTGTGGAGATTGGTGAGAAAAGATGAGGTGGATATCGATTGTGTTATTGCAACGGAATTCCCGATAAAGTGATAAGTTGTAGAAATATACAGGCACATGACAACGAACACAGGTCAAACACAAGCAGAAGCAGGTTTGGGGACGTTCTGATGGAAGTTTTGGTTGAATTTTGGAGGAGACGTTGATGTTGAGCTGCTCTTAAGGTCCCTGATGACACTTTCTTGCCCTTTTTATTCACACACAGTCTTGTGAGTAATGTCTGTTAAATTTTCCTAAAAAGAACTTAAAATAAGTTGCAAATGTCTCATACAGTACTTTAACAGACAACACCTTGCTGGCTTTTTGCAGGTTCAGATCAAAACTCTATCATGCATGTCTTAGTCTTAGGAGGGTTAAAGAAAATAACAGGGCTTAAAGGGCAGGAAGCTCAACACAGAGTTTAGAGCCAGAGTGCTCCAGAGTTATAAAGAGTGAAAGTCTAAGATAAAATCTGCACAGCCCTTAACCCAGGGGTAAGGGAAAAAATGTGAGCGAGACTATGACACAATCCATGAATGTAACCCGGATTTATTCTTAGATAACATGCCTGAAAAGTCACAGTTACCACTTCTTGGAAGGACAGAACGGTGACAAAAAAGGGCTGACTTGATCATAATATATGTGAGGTAATTCACTACAACTGGATGAGAGTGCTGAACAGTGTAAAGAGGGAAGTACAATTCAGTGTTTCTCTAAACAGTGTGTCCAACTGAATAATTTTGTAGTCTCTATGAGTGGGCCCGAAAAACTTATAGAAACCATAATATGACTATGATATAAAGTAGATGAGATGAGGTGGAGAGACGAGGAGTCAGAAAAAGATAAATACAGGACAAAAGTCAGCTGCACCAAATTGAAATCACTATAACTGTATTAAGTGAATAACATCTGAATACTGTATGAGTTAACACGAAAGCAGCTACATTAGAAAATATTATTGATATTAGAATCAAAATAAATAAGTGAAAAAGGATTCAAGTGTGTGTCTGTAAGAGTGAGAGAGAGTTTGTGTGCGTGAGAAAAAGAAAATAATCCTAAACTGAAAACAGCATCACACAAACAAACGAGATCTTTAATCTGTTAGCAATTGTTTGTGCTAAATGGAGTTAGGGTTATGTTGTGGATACTACTGTGCAGTGACAGCTTATGTTACTTAAACTTGATTGTGAGTGAACTTAAGGTGAAGTTGTTGTGTGTTTCATTGCTATGGTGTTAGAAGAATTGAGATCTAGTTTAGCTTATGATGTCATAATGTTAAAACTCTGTGTTATTATGTGGTATGAAGCTTTAAAGCTCCTTCACATGCTCCTCAAGGTTTGCTGTGACAGATTTAGTATTAGTTATAATTACTGTTAGCTATAATAGTACACCTTTTGCCAATGACAGGGACTAGTAATAAACCTAAATAACTGCTGAGGATGCTTAATATTATCCTTTCCCCATGATTATTTTCCTTTGCAGATTAAAAATGGTGAATTACGAAGTGATCATATTCACTGGCAATCATGACGGCGCCACCACTAATAACAACATCTTCATTAAGCTGGTGGGCACACATGGGGAGAGTAAACGCACACAGCTTACAAGCTTGAAGGGAAATTCGTCCTTCATCAGAGGAACAGTAAGTCTCTCTCTAAGAAGGAGTTAAACTCCTACTTTTATTTTATGACCTTTTCAAAGCACATTTTGACTGTATTATTATAATATTGCATTATTATCATTATTTGAAAGGTGCTATATCAATAAATGCATTATTTTGCGCACACTATTAAGTGTGTCATGATAGTATTTCATTTTACATGATGCCTTCAATCATTTTAGTTTAATTTTTTGGAAGTTCTATTTTGTTCAGCTCAGTTATTGGTTATTAAATACACTTAATCTCCTCTAGTATAAATGTTTTTAAACCCCATTTAAACCTGTCATTATTCCAGACTTCTACTTTCACTGTGTCCTGCCATGCCTCCATTGGAAAGCTGGTCCTGATAGAGCTGGACAAACAGCATCTTCTATGGTTCCATGAAGACAGATGGTTCCCTGCCAAGGTGGAAGTAATTTCCCCTGAAGGAGACACCTATAACTTTCCCATCTACCGCTGGAAGACTGACAACAAGGTGCACCACTACAGAGAGGGAACAGGTTTGTGTATATTAGCTTGTCTGGTTGTTCACTCACCACAGAGGACCGAGACAAAACACTAGTTCTGCAAGCTGGACTATGAGGAGGCTGGAATAAATTCATGCCAACATACTGAATCACCTAAGTGTACTTTCTTTAAGGTCTGAGGGTCTTTGAAGACAACCATAACTGTGGCAGGAAAAGTCGCCAGAAGGAGCTGAAGCAGCGAGAAAAGGACTATCGGTGAGCTTTCAGAGCTTAAACTTCTTAAATGTTGTATTGATAACATGCTTATGTAGAAGAATAATTAAGGTAAAAATACATTCACACCGTTTTAGAAAGGTAGTGAATAAAAGTTTGGTTTTTCTCAAAAATATTAAAAAAGCATTGTGATCAGTGAGTTGCCAGTTTGCTAAAGGAAAAAATGGATAAATGACTTCAACTCTGGTGTCCATCAGGCTGCAGATAACAAGAGACAACGAATGCAAGCATACAGTGTCAGGTGTTTTAGTTCCATGGTCCAAACAACAATGTGAAAGTAACTGTGAGTCTTATCAGAATTAGATGAAGAGATATGTTGGCATCGTAGCATTAGTGATTTTGCATCCAGTTGCCTCACATCATATGGTAACCACTTATATGGATAAAAAGTTTGGGATTGAATTATTCCTATGTGTTGGTTAAATAATTATCTTAAAGAAGTGTTCATTTTTGGTCTTTTCATGCACAACACAATATACGTATGTTTCAAAATGACTTTACCACAAAGATTAATCGCTTGACACATACATTACATGTCTAGTTTGTGCATTAAACTGGCTATAATTTGTTGTGAAGGGAATGTGAAGGGAAAGCTCCTCACCTGTTTGTCCTTTTTTTCCCAGCTGGGATGTGCCTGCAGAGGGAATCCCCCACTGCATAAAAGCAGAAACCCCTTTTGATCTCCCTTGTGAGGTCCAGTTCTCCTTCACCAAGACTGTGAAGCTAGTCTTCACTCTAGGCACAGGGTAAAGTCCTCAAATTCTGTCAGATATCAAACCGTGTGACTATATATATACCTGCTTATGAAAACAATAAAATGAAGGCATGATAATAGTTAAATGTTGCTTCTTTTTTTCTAGGCTGATTGAACTGAAAATAAAGGGACTAGAGGATTCCAAAGATAATTGGCCTGATATTCACGCTATCAAGGGGGTGTTCTGCTGTAGACGAACTAAAATATCAGGTACTACATGTATTATGGTATTTTAATGGAATACTGTGTTTTATGTGGCGTATGCCATTCCTATTTCCCTATCCCACATGCACATGTTCAGTTCAGCTGATAAAATGGTAAGATTTTCCAGCCCAAAGTTTAAAACCCATTTAAGTTCAACTTTGCTCTTTTTCCAGACTATGTCCAGGATCATTGGAAGGATGACGATTTTTTCGGCTACCAGTTTCTAAATGGTGTCAACCCCATTTTGATCCGACGTTGTTCAGCTCTGCCCAATAACTTCCCTGTCACTGACGACATGGTCTTCCTCCATGGTCAGAGTAGTTTGGCAACGGAAATGAAGGTGATTGTCTCAATCTTGACTGACTGCAGTTCAGTCATCAGGGAGAGGGAAGCCCAGACTTCCCTCTCCCCAGCTACTTCGTTCCTAGCCCAGCCAGGAGACACAGTCTCTTCAGCGTGTCCTGGGTCATCCCTGGGGTCTCCTTCCGGTGGGACGTGTCCGGTACACCTGACCAGGGAAGCCTGAGGTGGCTCGGGCATCTGGTCAGGTGGCATCCTGACCAGATGCCCGAGCCACCTCATCTGGCTCCACTCGATGCAAAGGAGCAGCAGCTCTAGAGTGAGCCCCTCCCAGATAACCAAGCTTCACCCTATCTCTAAGGAAGAGCCCGGACACCCTGCGGAGGAAACCCTTTTCAGCCGCTTGTGTCCGTGATCTTGTTCTTTCGGTTACGACCCACAGCTCATGACCATAGGTGAGGGTAGGAACGTAGATCGACTGGTAAATCGAGAGCTTCGCTTTTGGCTCAGCTCCCTCTTTACCACGATGGATCAGTACAGCGTCCACATCACGGCAGAAGCTGCACCGATCTGCCTGTCAATTTCCCGCTCCATTCTTCCCTCACTCCTGAACAAGACTTGGGGGAGGATCTCATCCCCGACTTAGAGAGAGCACGGCACCTTTTACCGACTGAGGACCATGGCCTCAGATTTGGAGGTGCTGATTCTCATCCTTACCGCTTCACGTTCAGCCGCAAACCACTCCAGTGAGAGCTGAAGATTATGGCTTGATGAAGCCAACAGAACCACAAAAAGCAGAGACGTGATACTGAGGCCACCAAACACCTCACCTGCACCTAGAAATTCTGTCCATAAAAGTTATGAACAGAATCAGGTGACAATGGGCAGCCTTGGCGGAGTTCAACTCTCATTGGAAATGAATCCAACTTACTGCCTTCTCCAAGTCCACAAAGCACATGTAGACTGGTTTGGTGAACTCCCATGGACCCTCCAGGACCTTGCCATGGGTGAAGAGATGGTAGACTGTTCCACAGCCGGGACGAAGACCATACTGCTCCTCCTGAATCTGAGATTCAACTTCCCAAAGGACCCTCTTCTCCAGGACCCCTGAATAAACCTTAACAGTGAGGCAGAGGAGTGTGAGCCCCTTTAGTTGGAACACAAGCTCTGGTCCCCCAAAGGAGAAAATTCTTATCTTACACATTTGGAATTGCATGTTGCCATTGGTAAATTTAATATCCACCGTCTAAAATGGTTTATCATCTGCACTCAAAACAGATGGGCAACATATTCCTGTGTGACTACAAGCGTTTGGATGGAATTAAAGCAAACACCATCAATGGGAAGAAGCAGTACTTGATGGCTCCCCTGGTCCTGCTCCACAAAACACCTGATGATAAGATGATACCAATTGCTATCCAGGTGAGATAAGCATCAAAATGTGTTACTAATGCTATTAGTAAAGATAATAGTAAAAGCACAGCCTCTCACACAGGTTCCAATCTGGGCTCTTCTGTGTGGAGTTTGCATGGTATCCCCGTGGTAGTGTGGGTTTTCTGGGTTCTCCGGCCTCCTCCCACAGTCCAAATACATGAGGCTAGGTCAACAGGGTTTCCCCTATATAACAAAAAGCAGATGAAAACTATAGTAAAATACTCTTAAACATTATTTACCAATACTTCCTTCTCTTGCAGCTGAAGCAGACTCCAGCAAATGACAACCCCATCTTCTTTCCTACTGATTCTGAGTACGACTGGTTGATGGCCAAGATTTTTGTGAGGAGTGCAGATTTCAACGAACATCAGCTCAATGTTCACCTGCTGCGCACTCATCTGCTGGCTGAAGTTTTTGCTGTGTCGCTGTTGCGCAACATGCCCATGGTGCATCCTCTGTACAAGGTAACTGAAAGGAAGAATACTGAACCGACTGAACTTGCTGATTTTTGTGTCTTTTTAACATGTAAGTGTTGCTAACAGCTCCGTCTTTCCCCCAGCTCCTCGTACCTCACACTCGCTACACTCTGCATATCAACGTCTTAGCTCGAGATGTTCTCATATCCAAGACCGGATTTTTCAAAAAAGTATGAAAAAACAGTCCATTACTTTTATCGTGTAGCTACAGCATTGTTTCTTACTGTATCCCTTACATATTTGACTGTATCCCAGTATGCAGCTTCTGGTGGCGAGGGCATGAAGACATTCCTGAAGAAGTCACTGTCCTCAGTGACCTACAGCTCCCTCTGCCTACCAGAAGACATTGCTGAGCGTGGGATGGACACTGTGCCGAACTACTACTACAGGGATGATGGACTCAAGCTCTGGGATATCATCTTCAGGTAGTAATCCCAGTATACTCATAAAACTCATAAAAAATTGGTAATTTAATTGGAAATTTGGAGGTGCGGGTTGATATCACACGTAATAGCTCTGTATGCTTTTAACTCATTGAGTGCCAGCCCTTTTATAAAACCGAAAGTGCCTTGTGCCAGCCTTTTTGGCTATTTTGAGTCATTCAAAACACACAGAACATTTTGTGCTATGACTCTGAAAACACAGAATAGCTCAAAGGAAAGAAAAGACTCTCTATTTCATCATGGGAAAAAAATGTTTGTTTTTACCTTATTCCATTCTTGTTATATTGTTCAGAGTCCAGGTTCACCAAAAACACCACATTTTGTCCAGATTCTGTTTTGCTCTCTAATCGCAATCGTCTCCACTTCCTGCTGTGATCTCTGTGGCGTATATCGTCTCTTTATGCACCAACTACAAATCCCAGAAGCCCCAACATTACTCACAGGCTGTGTGAAAGTGCCCTCTTGTGCCAGCTGCCAAAAAAACACGTACAAACACATCAGTGGCACTCAGAGAGTTAATGATTTGAAACTATCAATGAATATCAATATCACTAACAATGAAAATAATAACTGCCATATTGAAGAAGTGCAGAGCGGCGGCCGTGAGCTGGCCTGTGGGGCTCATAGGAACATGCCCTGAAAGGCATGCACAGCCATTCCAGCTATATCAACAAAGCACTGAAAAACTAAAGGATTACAGCACACACAGAGGGAGAGCAACTTCATTCCCTGCTCAGGGAGACACTATTCCACTACATCTGTACCGAGCAAATAGTTGTAGCTAAAATATTAATGTTCTTCAGTGCCTTTTAAGTTTTATGTTGAGTCACTGTGCCAAGTGACCCAAATTTTCAGGGTGTTTTACGTATGATTCATGTAGGATTGCGCTTCACAGAATTTATCCACATTTCTCAAAGGTTCGTGCAAGGAGTGCTCAGCTTCTACTACAAGAATGACGCTGAGGTCCAGAAAGACTCTGAACTGCAGAAGTGGATTTCTGACATTTTTGAACATGGATTCCTTTCCCAAGCAGGCACAGGTGAGGTGTCTAAATGATGATAAATGTACACATTTATGGACCTTTATTTTACCACCTAGACATCTTAAAGTAATGTAATTTCCATCTAATTGTCAGGAATTCCTCAGAGCTTTACCACCGTGGCTGAGTTGGTCAAGTTTGTCACCATGGTGATCTTCACTTGCTCAGGACAGCACTCAGCTGTGAACAGTGGACAGGTAAAGACCTTCAATTTACCAAGATCATGCACTGTATTAAATATTCTAATGCAATACCATTATTAGATTTAGATTATCTGCTACAGACTGGTAGTTTACTCAATTTCTGTCTTGATAGAACAGAATAGAATAGAATTACTTTATTGATCCCAGCCTGGGAAATTATGTAATTGTATACAGTATATAGTAAATATGTAGATAACTGAAAAATCATGGTTAAGAAATGTTAAGAATCAGGAAGAACTCCACCATGCTGAAAGTGCATTAAATTATTAACAATGATTTTTACTATCAAGTACAATTTCTTATTTTGTTTTTAACCGAAACTCGATTAGACCAAAATAAACATTCAGTCTGCTTATCAAGTTTTCAATTTTATGAGAGAGAGAAGTGTGTAAGAAAGGAGGTGAAGTTGCCTTTTTGCTTAATGATTCCCTACAGTGTGAGCAGATACCTAATGTCAATATAAATTCTATTAGATGAAATAAATACTGTCTGTCTACAATCTGTATTTATTTCATCTACTAGAATTTATGTTTGAGTGAAAATAATGGAATTGTGCTTTGAGTTTAGTAGTCTGGAGTCTTTTTGTTGATACGTGAACAGTGGGCCATGGGTTCAATCACGATTGTGTTACCTCTATTCTCAAATAGAAGGAGGTGCAATATATAATATTTTTATACAATAATAAAAGCTGAAATGTGTGTCAGTTTTAAGTTGTGGTACTACAGAGATGTCTGGCCTGCACATCATACTTTATAAACTGAATGAAAATGAGAATAGTGATGTAAAAAAATTTTCTTATGTCATTTAGCCCGAGCTTGTACCTATTCCTCAAGATCTGACTGCTCACTTTCACTTTCTCCATCTCTCTATTGTGAATTCCTGGACTTGATGCTGAGTTCCCATCCCAACACATAAAAGAAAAAGTTAACAACAGACTCAATATAAGATCTACAAAATAGGATCATAAGGATCTTGTCAATATGAAAATCTGATAAATTCCAGACGCAGAACAAACATTTCAAAATATACTTGCAGTCACCTGCAGTCTACCACCTCTCCCTGAATAAATCTTAACCAAATTAAATCATATCCCAATCACAGCATGCTGTTTAAAAATATATGCAGGAAAATGACAAAAAAAAAGACAGCTCCACCGTGACCCTATGTGAGGAGAAGCGGTAGAAGATGGAGGGATGGAAATAGGCAATACAGTAACAGCTGCCTGTTGATGAGTCCAAGTCTGACTGACCAAACAGGCTGACATGCTCCAGAAATTATGAGTCAATCATTTGTTGTTCATTCATTGCAGTTTGACTATGGTGGCTGGATGCCCAACTGTCCCACCACCCTGCAAAAACCTCCACCAACCAAAAAAGGGACAACAAATGAAGCCAAGATGCTGCAGACGTTGCCCAACATGAGCACTACAGCTCATGGAATGGCCGTCATGTGGCTACTCAGCCAGCAGTCCTCTGACTTTGTAAGTAACCAAAAATCTTGTCAAAATGAAATTAATTTCAGTTGTGTAGGTCAGAGTCAGAGTCAGAAAACTTTATTTATCCCATGACGGGCAATTGTTTGCAGCAACCCGGCCACAGAACAGAACAAACAGGTACAGACTACAGTAGATCGTAGGGCTTTACATGAGTCTCAAAAATGGGGACCGATTAAGAACTCAAACAGTTACGTTTAAAAATCTAATCGCAGAAGGAATGAAAGATTTCGAGTAGTGATTAGTTTTGATCCGAGGCATGTGGTAGTGACGACCAGATGGCATTAAATTAAACATGAAGATAAAATGTGCCTCTGGTGCAGATCAGTAATCTTAGCAGCTTTCCTTGTCACTCGGCTGTCCCAGAGAGAGGTCAGGTCTTGCTGTCGGACACCAGTGATTTTAGAACACACATTAACAATGCTGTTCAAGCTGTTTTTGTCTTTTACACATAGACAACCAAACCAACAGATGAAAGAAAAAGTGAGAAGACTTTCTATGTAAAGAGCAATAGCAAACTCTAAGGATCCTCTCACTGACTCCGAACGACTGAAGTTTGCGCAGCAGATCAATTCTTCGCTGCCCTTTCTTAACAATGACATCAGTGTTCACATCGAATTTCAGTTTGTCATCAAACACGGTCTCCAGACACTTATAACTTTCAACAATTTGCACTTCTTCGCTGTGTATGATACTGGCTATATGTTTATTTTTCCTTTGCCTAAAGTCAACAATAAGCTCTTTAGTTTTTGAGACATTCAGGTCTAGGAATTGATCATCACACCAAGTGACAAAAGAGGAAAGGACAGGGCCATGCCCTTGATCGTCACCCTGGAGAAGGGACAGAACAACAGTATCATCTGAGAATTTGACAAAGTTTGTTTGGTCATTGGGGCTTCTCAGTGCAGAAAATAAAAAGAAGAGCTGACAGTGTGCATCCCTGAGGCGATCCAGTGTTGGACACAAGAGCATCTGACAGTTTTCCATTTACTAAAACACGCTGGACCCTGTCCGTTAAAAAATCTAAAAGCAGGATCAGAAGCTGATCAGTCAGTTTAAAATGTTCTAAGAGTTTTTGTATTAAGACATGCAGCTGCATTTTGTTAAAAGTCTGCAAATAAAAGCCGAGCAAAAGTTTTAGGGCTTTCAAGATGCTTAAAAACTGTGTCCATGATAAAGACGTTTGCGTCCGCAACCCCTTTACCAATGGTTGATTAGTGTAAGAACACCTCTTTCCCAAATATTCCATCTAACTCAATTAACTGACTCAATTTTAGATATCCCCACCAATCAGAAAGATATCTCAAAGATGTCCACATCCACGTTTGCAAGACTACTGGGCAGCCATTTTTAAACATCTTGCAGAGGCACTAAATATGAAGTTGACGCCATGTGCAGAATTGACCATTTTTGGAGTCTTACCAGGTCCTCATATAATTCAGAGGAAGTTTAAGGATAATATTGCCCTTGCAGCGTAGAAGAAAGTTTTGTTGGAGTGGAAGTTACCATTTGCCCCCAAAGCTTCCCTGAGATTCAAGAACCTCATGCTGTACATAAACCTAGAGAAAATTAAGTATAATTTGAGGGGGGCACCTGATAAATTTGATTCTATCTGGGGCTGTGTGATGAGTTACATAGCCAAATTAAAAACATTACAGGATAAATGAAATGCTCACTTCTGAAAGTCACCTTGTTACTATATTTTGTTTTGTTCTGTAAGAAGACAGAATGTATATTACTGCTTGTTTTCAATGTTCAGTAAGAACATGTGTGAAGGACCGGTGGGGTGTTTTTTTTAGGGGGGGTTTAAGGGATTTAAAGTTTGTATTTATTACTTTATTTATTCTGCCTGTCAAATGAATAAACACATTTAACAAAAAAAAAAGAATTCTCTTGTTGAGCCACTGAAAAAAAAAATCCTAAAACTGTACATTATTTTGCAAGCTGACTGTCTGATATACATAAAAATGTTAAACTTTTAACGTCATCAGGTCGCTCTCGGACACTACGCAGAACACCATTTCACTGAAGAGGTTCCCCATCAGCTTATAAAGGCTTTTCAAGGAGAGCTTGATGTGTTAAGTGCGGTCATCAAAGCCAGGAACAGGAATCTGGTGGTCCCTTACACATACATGAATCCACCCCATATAGAAAACAGTGTGGCTATTTGAATATGAGGAGGTGTGACCTCCTCGGCTGTTGGCCAAATTCAGCAATAGTGAGACAAGAAACTTTTAACTGCTTAAAGTTTTTTTTTACTAATACTATAGTATTAAGAAACAGCTAGGATTGTTGTATGCTGATGTGTGATTTTTTTTGCATAATGTCTGGTTTTATTGTGTACTGTTTTAAACCATAATACACAATATTAAATCTTCTTATCAATCTGTCAATGAACATAGAGGACATACTATCAAAATCAACATTACTTTGATTATATATGATTGTTACACTTTCAATGAAATAAACTGTGCCTTGTTATTGATTGTCATAATGACATAGGGAGCAATGTTGTGTTAAATTTACTGTATAATGTGTCTAACCACTGTATATGTATAGAACAATTACCAAAAGAAAGAAGGTGAAACAAAGCGACAAGTGTACATTTATTGGTCACTTTGTGATGGAGACATTGTAATCACCAGCCTGTGGCTGTACTTAAAATTGACTCGAGTAAAAAGATAATAAAAAAAATGGATTAGAAGTTTACAGCTCTCATTTTTTTATTCATGTAAATATCAATGTGTTTTTGAATGTTTTCCTTGGCTTCACATTCAGGTTTTGTGAATCTTACAAGTGAAAATATAAGAACATAAGTTCATTTCATATCAAGCATGTAAGCTCTTGCATGTTGTAATATGTTTACCTTCATGCTGAAGAGACAGTGTGACAGGTCTGTGAATGTGGAAAAAACATTATTTTTGGATTGTTTCATAAGAGTTACAAGCTAAAGCACAAATAAATAACCATTAAAACACTCAACCTATCTTGGAACCAATCACCTTCCTGTCTGATGACGAATAAGCCAAGGGGCCAAGGGAATATATTTTTGGGGTTCATATGCAGCCAGTGGCTGTCTGGGCTAAGACTTCCTTTCCCATTCACTGCTGCAGGAAGAGATGCAATAATGAGAGTGGAGATGAATCCCTTTCTGTTCCTGACTGTAGAGAACTGAGTACATCGATCAGGTACAACGTTATAACCTTATGAACACTGTGATGAACTGAATAACACTGATTATCTCTTCATCATGGCACCTGGGATATAGAAGGCAGCACATGAACATTTCAACCTCAGAGTTGATGTGTTAAAAGCAGGACAAATAGAAAAGCATGAGGATTTCAGTTTGACAAAAACCAAAGTGATGGCGAGAGGACTAGGTCAGAGCATCTCCAAAACAGGGGCGTCGCTAAGTTTTAAGGACAAGGGGGTGGTTAAGGTGAGGGGGGGTGAGGTGAGGTTTATAATACACTAAGAGGCATTAAAAACGCAACAAAGTCAATGTAAAATAAAATTGGATACAACTACTTTGTATACAAAAAAATGTTTTGTTTACTACCACTCATGGCTATTGAAACTATGGAGCCACATTTTTCAGCTCAAACAATAAATTAACGTGGCAGACGGTACCAATCCCTGTTTTTGCATGTGTGATTCGTTAGGACATTGTTTGAAAGCTTTCAATGAGTTCTTTTGGTGATTTGAGCTCAACTGGTCAAGGCTCTAAAAACCCAGAGGAAAAATGCAAACTGTCACAGACGGTCATCATGCCACGCTTAGCAGCAAACATGAGGGAGAAGGCCATTGGTATGCTGAGATCCAGAATGACCAAAGTGAGGGTAGCCAGGCATTTTGGCATCCACAGATGCACAATCTCACGCCTGCAGGCACGTTTTGCACAGACATAATGTGCAGGTTATGGACTGGCCGCCTTATTCCCCGGATATGAATCCGATTGAACACCTTTGGGACAATCTGGATCGCCGTGTACGGCGTCGTATTCCACTGCCAGTGACGGTTGCTGATCTCCGTACTGCACTCTTGGAAGAGTGGGAAGCGATTCCAGTGGCCGAAATCAACGCGCTCATCATGTCTATGCCACGACGATCACACAAGATACTGACATTTGTAATCCATGTCGATTAATTTTTCTATTGTTGCTTTTGTTCATTCATGTTCAGTATCATACCAAGTGAAGTCGCCCAATAAATTATGAAAATTCAAATTAATATAGAAAAAAATACAATGTTGCATTTTTAATGCCTCTTAGTGTAATAAAAAAATGAAATAAACCAACACCAAATTACTTAAGGGGGCTTAAGAAGTATATGCCTGATGACGTCACTGCCATCAGGGCCACTCTAGTGTTTTTCAACTTTTCTTAAACATTTTTTATGAATGTAAATCAAAGAATAAAGTTTTTTTGGGTGTAATTAATTCGCACATCAATATATTTCTTTTTACTGTTGTTTTTGTCATGAAAAAAGGGGGCTTCAGCCCCCCAAAATAGACCTTGACACCATTGCTCCAGAGCTACAGCTCTGGTGGGGTGTTCCTGGTCTGCAGTGGTCAGGATCTATCAAAAGTGGTCCAAGGAAGGACCAGTGGTGAACCAGAGACAGGGTCATGAGAGGATAAGGATCACTGATGCAGGTGGGGAGTGAAGTCTGGTCCTGGTGGTCTGATCCAACAGACCAGAGAAATTAATGCTGGTTCTGATAGAAAGGAGTTAGAATACACAGTGTTCTTTGGATGTTGTGTATGGGGCTGTTATGGCAGAAAGGGGGGCATCATCACAATAATGTCATACGCGTGATCGGTGTATAAGGCCACTGGTTTGTGGCTAACCGAACACTGAATAAAATGTTTTTATGTGACCAAAATGTTCATATTAACTTTCATGAAATGGAAACACCATGAAAGGGTTGAAGCTGGAAGATAAAACCAGGCAACACCCAGACTGGACAATGCTGTGATAGTGGCCTGTCAATCATATGGTAGACATGCACTAAAGCATCCCCTGCTTTATGGTCTATTTACTCTGAATTGGAACATGATTTACTAAATGAACATCACACTTTGTTTAAGAAGCTTTGAAACTGGTGATTGAAACTATAAACTTTTGCTTACCTGACTTCATGTCTTCATAACCAGAGGAGTCAACCCTGCAGGTTTACACACCTTGGCATTGGCATCATACTCATATTTAAGTTAAATATTATGCAGGGAAGTAGGAAACATCTTAAATATTACCTTTGATGCAGTGATGGCAGGGAGTTCAGATAAGGACACAACAGACTTTATTGAGAATGGCCAGGCAAGCGTTATGTGGTGTCATGTGGCCTCCCCGCATGGAAAATAAGGAAATAAAGAATGGAAAATAAAGTGCATCCATGAGTTTGTGTGGAGGGTGCTGTTGATGCTATTATTAACTGAAACAGCAATAATCAGAATCAGAATCACCTTTACTGGCCACGTATGTTTTCACATATGAGGAATTTGACTCCAGTTTACAGCGCTCTCTTTACCCCTTTTCCACCAGGGTGGTTCCAGGGCTGGTTCAGAGCCAGAGCCTGACGTAGCACCAGTTCTTTGTGTTTCCACAGACTAAGCACCGGCCCCTGGTGCTTAAAACTGAGGCCAGGCAAGCACCAAGTCTTTGCTGGTCCAGAGCTAAGCACCGATTATGTCAGGGGCTTGGGGCAGGGTTACTGCGACCAAGAACGGAGTAAATACTTCCTGGTTTGATCGCAAATCAAATGTACTGAAAACACTCCCGGGACACACGGAGGTTTTGCACAAACTGTTGCACACTGAAATCCAGATCAACAGTGTCCCCCCAGTACCGTGATCATGGATGTGCCCAAGCAACGGATGACCTCCCCGCTGAGTCTCAGTGTTTCTCCTGCTTGTACATTTGCTCTCTCAAAATCTATCTTTGATCGCTCAGGAATGTGGCACAAATACAATGCCATACAGTTAGTTTTGTCGGCTCTGGATTTTTTGCAAAGCCTTGTTTTGATTTTGCACCGCACAAGCTTTGCCAGGTGAAAACAAAAATGCAGTGACGTACTGACGTTTTGCAGTGTCGAAATGACATACTGTAGCTCTGACTGAGCTCCTTGCCAGTGGAAAAATGACCGGTGTTCAGGAGGAGTGCAAGTTGAACCAACCGAGCACCAGCACTAACACCAGCACGGAACAAGCACCAGGTTTCTTTTAGTGGAAAAGGGGTAACAGTCCCAACCAATGGGCAACACCGGGGCCTGTTCAACGAAGCCTACACGGAAGTAACTTAAACTTGCATTCTCTCCAGTAGCCAGCAGGGGGCAAGGGTGGTTTCAAAAAGAAGTCCGTTTGTATTGAAGTCGATGGAGAAAATGACCATTTTCTCTCCTGGGGTATTATTGTACCTCTGTAAACACTGTAAACATGAGGTTAGTTTAAATAATGTCATAATACATCAGGGTGTCCATTTACTGAATTATGGCCAAATATATGGTGAAATAACACATAAAACTTTGGGGCGTGGCTACCATGTGATTGACAGGTCTCTTTTGTCATTACATCCTGAAGAGGAGCAGTATTTATCGTATTTATATATATTGTATTTACAGTGTTTACAGAGTAATACACCAGGAGAGAAAATGGTAATTTTCCCAATAGACTTCAATGCAAACACACTTCTTTTTGAAACCACCAGTATCGCCCCCTACTGGCTGTTGGAGAGAATGCAAGTTAAGTTACTGCCATATGGGCATCACGATAGTTCTGTCCACTATTTATATAAAGCCTATGGTCCCAACATAGAATAAAAAATACAAAGTGACAGTCAGCAGCACATAAGGCAAAGAAATAATAAAATATGTCAAAGATAAATAACAAACTAGCAGTGGCTGAACTGAACATAACATAACTTGGTGTATTCACACCAGGAGGGGCCATTAGTTCACTTGCTTTGGTCCGGACCAAATTTTTTTTTTTTTTTTTTTCATTTTCAGAGCGGTTCGCTTTTTGTGATTAATTGCAACAGCCACCATGCCGAGAGTGTCAACACCTGGTTCCAATTAATATTTCCTATATCTCGAATTTATGTTTTTTTTTTCAATGGCAACAATATTATGTTTGCTAAACTGTATGGGAGCAGATTCTGCTTAAGAATAAAATTCACTGTTACTGGTAAATATTTGGTCAATACATATTGCAGATGTTTGCCCAACAAAACTGCAAAATAGTTGGCTCCATTTGAGTTAAAGTGCAAAGTGCAGCTCTGACTGACTTGCTGACTTGCTTTTGCAATCAGAAGAGTCAACCCTGCAAGTTTACACACCTGGGCATTGGAGTCATACCAAGGAGTTAAATATTATGGAGGGAAGTAGGAAACATCTTAAACATTACCTTTGATGCAGTGGTGGCAGGGAGTTCAGATAAGGACACAATCAGGTGTTAGGTGGTGTCATGGGGCCTCCCCCACATGGAAAATAAGGAAATGAAGAATGGAAAATAAAGTGCATCCATGTTTGTGTGGTTTGTCCATTTATCTTTATGGGTAGGAGTTTAGCAAGGGCTAGACTAAAATAAAAAGAATTTCTCCCAAAATTACACTTACACACATCCAGTCATGTTCTTTACAAATAATCTTCACACATTCCTCATATTCAATTTTAGACTTAAAAGGTAGGGCTGGTCCTGTTGAAATACATTTTTTGTTCAATATATTGAAATTCTCATAAAGTTGTGACAAAAGTCAATAAATCAAATGTTTACATGACTGTAATAAGCCTATCATACATGCGTGGGGAAAAATGTACCAGAAGCCAATGTGTAACTATTTATTTGAAAAAGGGGACACTCAAAAATAAAGAAATGAAAAGCATATACAAAAAGATATACAATTAAGATTCTTACATAGAGGGATTAATAATAAACCAACACTATCTTGTTTCATGAGTGTTATTAGCACCACAGGGCTGATCTAGTTGTACTTTATTTGGCTCCTTCTTTAAGCCCTTTAAGCCCTTTAAGCCATTTCTGTTAAAAAACATATGCTTACAGTGACATAATTTATTATCACAAAGAACCTATGGATAATGACACAACTTAATGTCTTCTAAGTACTTCTTCACTGTAATTGGGACTTTAAATTTGATTAAAATACACTACACACTTTTTAAACCATGTTCACGGTGTGCATGTTGTCAGAGAGAGAGAGAGAGAGTATGAGAAGTGAATTAAGTACACAATAAAATCTAAAGTACAGGTAATTGTATTTTATATATTTCTTTAACTGTGCCACTGGTTATTTCATATGTCCATAAAGATATACAGTATATCATCATATTGCTGAGCCCTATTCTGTGG
The DNA here is from genome assembly GCA_029721515.1 of Synanceia verrucosa. Classification (NCBI taxonomy): domain Eukaryota; kingdom Metazoa; phylum Chordata; class Actinopteri; order Perciformes; family Synanceiidae; genus Synanceia; species Synanceia verrucosa. The sequence continues at coordinate 9,154,435 of CM056555.1, forward strand.
TGCCTTGTGGTGGTAACTGTTGCTTGACCAGCACATCATTTTAGCATAGTAACCTCCTCTCTGACGCCACCACCAGAGAATCAAACTCCACCTCCTCCTTCAGAGCCAGCCTGCCTGAAGAGATAGTTGATTCTGTTGGTGTCAACTGCCCTCACCCTGCAGCTTCAGCACAGCACAGCAAGGGGGGGCCTGGTAGAACATCTTCAGCATGGTGCTGCATGCAGACAGTGAATGACTGGAGCCTCAGCAGAAAGTCAGGCTCTGGCCTCTCTTGAAAATTACCACTGTGTTCTTAACCCATTCCAGCCTGTTGTGCAGACATACTGTTCAGGTAACTGTAGACCTGAACTGTATTCATAAACACTCCTTGGCAGGAAGTAGGTGCTGGGGGTGTTTCTTCCACTCAGTTTTCTATAACGTCTTCATACACTACTCACCCCATCTCAAAATGCATCCTGTGATGTCCATCCATCCATCATCTACCGCTTATCCTCATAGGGTCGCGGGGGGCTGGAGCCTATCCCAGCTGTCTTAGGGCGGAAGGCAGGGTACACCCTCCACCTCATGGCAGGGCATATCCTGTGATGTATAAAATATAATATTCATGTTTGTTCTTGCTCATGAGATTCTTGTATTTGTGTAATTTATTATGACTTCATTTACAAATTTCTCTGTGTATTTTCTCTGCTGTGCAGATTATGTTTTATATACTGTGGTCATTTGCCAGAAAAAAAGGAGCTTTAAAACAAACACCAAACATGTTAATCAAAAGGTCACTTTTGCACCACAGGCTTTTAATTTACGAATCCAAATACCGAATCCATGGTTTATTTTCCACAAAGTGAGCGAGCAAATTGAGAACAGAGAAATCATGCAGCCTCTCCTGCTCTGTGCTCTGGTGACAGAAAATAGCTGACATTATCAAACAAAATATTACTCATAACTAGCAAAAGATAAAGATTATCAAGCAAACAGCTAGTTAAAAATAGTATAGGAATAAGAAACTCGAGAAACTTGTGCAGTTCACACTCCACACCAGTAGGGGGACACGCTGCGCTGCTTGAATATCATCCGCCATAAGAGCGGAAGTAACGCACGTACACAACGCTGGCGGTGATCACACGTGGATGAATTAGAGGAATGTGGTGTAGGTGACTTATCTGGAAACATGTCGAAGAGGAAAACAGCTGTGTCAGAAGAAAACACCGGTTCTGAAACGGGACTCGAGGAGGAGCAAATCCAGGAACCGCCGCCGGAAACCAGAAGAACCCGCAGCGGCCGCAAAGTGCGCGCTCCTGCCGCACTTCTGGACTCAGAAGCTCCAGCGAGGACGCCCAGCCGGAGGACCAGGAGGTCCGTCCTGCAGGAGCTGCCGGCGGTGGAAGAGAGAAACGTGGATGACAAACTAAACAGTCTGACCGAGGAGAAGCTCGGTGAGTCTGCCGAACCAGAGCCGAGGTGTGCCGAACCAGAGCCGAGGTGTGCCGAACCAGAGCCGCGTACCGAGGCTGCAGCAGACTCAGGCCACAGTGACGGTAGTGGACCGGGTGATCAGTCCGGGTCTGCGCCAGAGGAAAAGGCGCCCAGGAGCACCGAGACCGTCCCGAACAAGAAGGCCCGTTTGGGCTCAAGTGGAAAACAAACTGAGGTCATTCCGCTGGGAAAACCCAAATCTGGAAGAGTATGGAAGGACCGCAACAAGCAGCGGTGAGGACCACCTTACATTTAACCAAGTCCTGTCATTAGATGAATATATATAATGTGTTAATGTCGTTGCTAGTACTGACACAAATATTTGAGAGCAGGACTTGATGATTTTATGATATGGTGTTATTATTATTCAACAAACACCCTACAGTAAATTTATATCAATCACGTGATCATTTCATAAAATAGGATGGTATATATTATTAGGTATGGATGAAACTACCAACAGAAAATGAATAGTTCAAATAAATTCCCTCATGACCTCCAAGTACAGCTTACATATTAATTACTACTAATAATAGTGATACAATAACATAGCAATGGCACAGGGATGGGTAATTCTGTATGATGTGTTTTTAAAATAATTTTGCATGTTGTTGCTGTTAAGGAGTATACCTTTTGAGTGAAAGACAGGACGTTTACTTTTGTTTTGATGCAATAACTGTATGATATGGTGTTACTTTTAGTCAACAAACACGTCCCTCTATGTACTGTGCAGCACTTGGATCCTTCTCCGCTTCAGTCAGTAATCTGGTTTTGAAAATAGAAACATGAGCACAAAACCTTTTTACAGGACGTTGGTTCAGAGAAAACTAATATCGGGCTTTACACTGGGAATTGTTAAAGGTGCATCTATTTTATTCGTGAATTTGTTGTATTGGAGTTGAAATATAAATTCATTAAAAATTGAGTATCAAACCTCAGTACCTTTAGTGCTGACAGTATTATGTGCATAACGCCAAGTATCAAAGCTCCTGTTACTGTACACACAAATGATTCCAGCCAACAGTACAGGACTGAAAATTGGATTAGTGCCACGTTATGAATGAGAGCCAGCTTCTTGTTGTTTTCTAAATCTGCTATACTTGATTTTGTGTTTAAGGTTCTCCGCAGTGGTCAGAGACAAACAGCTGTGTTCCTCTTGGGAAAAGAAGATGGAGGCCAAACGGGAGAAAGAGCTGGTGAAACGCTACTCTTTGCAGCTTAAAGAGGACAAAGCCAGGCAGAAAGAGGTAAGCTGAAGCTGTGTGACGATTTACCCCGTGGAATTAAAAAAGTGTGGAAGTATTTTCATTTATTCTGTATTTCCTGTCATTATAGGAAAAGAGGAAAAGGAGAGAAGACAACTTGAAACGTCGTGCAGAGAATGAACGCAAAGCAGAGATTGTGCAAGTGGTACGTCAACCGTTCAATTGTTGATTTATCGTTCACCCATAGAAACATCACACCACACTATTTCCTGCTAATTAACTACTGCATGTGACGTTAAACCCACAGCTCACCCTGTTGTACAAAAGAGAGATTTTGGATTAGCTCAGAGTGGATCAAAAGAAGAGCAGCATTATAAACCTCCTTTAACGACCACCCTCTGTCAAGCATACCTTGTATTGCAAAGCACGTAATATTATAAATAACACATTGAATGTAGTGACTTGGAACTTAAACTCAGGTTAAATATGTTTTCTAACTCATTGAAGTCACGGTAACATTAAGGAGAAAGTTCTGAACTGCTCCAGTATTTGATTTGTACAATGAAAATGGGTAATCAAGTGTAAAGAAACACAGTCTTTCCTTTAGAGATCAGACCTTTGGTTTATAGTCCTCTATTCTCTTTTGTGTCACAGATCAAGAACACGTCAAAGATCAAGAGAATGAAGAAGAAACAACTGAGGAAAATCGAGAAGAGAGACACGCTGGCTCTGCTGCAGAAATCACAGAAGCAGAGCGTTAAAGCCAAAGTGCAAAAAAGTCCTAAAGTCGACCAAAATTTGACCTGAAGACTGAGCTAATAAACGTATCTGCTGCACTTTGCCTACATGTCTTGTGTTTGGATAGAATATGACGTTAACACGTGTGTAAGGGAGGATCTTTTTACACATTAACCAAACAAAGCTTTCTAAACAGAGGAGCATTTTGTGCTAAATTAAATGTTGTACAATAACGAACAGCTGACATCAAACGTTCTGTTTGGTTTTGAGCTTTTTTACATTCTAAATATCATATTGCCCATTCCTCTGTTCATTTTTTCTAAGAGCCTGTAATGTCACATATGAACAATGTTGTTTTGCCGACACAATTTTATGTTAAATAAAATTTTATATATTTTATATTAAATAAAATTGTAATTGTCACATACGTTAAAATATAAATTTGAAAGTGTACACTGGATTTTAAGTATGTACTAGTAAAACAACAATACGTAGTATGTTGTTATTTAAAAATACTTGATAATGTAGGGAATGTAACAAGTAAAACACTTTATACAAAATACTTTAGTGTAAACTTAAAATTTTTTTAAAATCTCACCTCATTTATTGGAAAGCCACACAAATACAATGAAAATCATCATATATATACAGTATATATATTTATATCTATATATATACTGTATATATACATATGTGTATATATATACACGTATATGTGTGTGTGTGTGTGTGTGTATATATATATATATACGTGTATATATACACACACATATGTATATATGTGTGTATATATACATATATGTGTGTGTATATATATATATATACACACACATATTTCATTTTATTGATCTACTATGTCTTCAAGCTGTTGTTAGTTGCTGTTCTGCAGTGAGAAAAAGCTCATAAGTGACTTCTGAGTAGTTTTACACAAACTAAACGACTGACAGTGGTGGAAAGGGTAAAAGTACCGCACCACGAAAATACACTGAAATGTATTAATCTGCTGATTAACTGATTGTTTGGTTTGTAAAAATTAGGGAAATAGTAGAAGATGACATCACAGTTACACAAAAAGTGGCACAGCAGCAAATCCCCACAGTTTTGATATTTTAACTCATTGAGTGCCAGCCGTTGTATAAAACAAAGTGCCTTGTGTCAGCATTTTTGCCTGTTTTGGAGCTTTTGAAGACCCACAGAATATTTCTCATAACTCTTCATATGTTTTGTGTTTGTAAAATAACTAGTAACTAAAGTAAAAGTACAATATTTCACTATGAACTGATGTACAGCACAACTACAAAGTGAAAAAATATTTTAGTACAATAACTTAACATTTGTACTCAAGTATAGTACTTGAGTAAATGTACTTCCACTAATGGTTATCAGGTTTTTTATTTCTCAGTGTTATTTAGAAACATGAGAAACAAAAAAAGGTTGGGAAGGGCATGAATGTACCAGAATCATGGGAGCGTATAATGTATTATTATGTATTGTATTATAACTGTCAATGGTTTTATTCTGACCTCAACACTGGCACTTATTGTGACACATAACTGCGTAATGCAGCATCTACGTAAATGACTGCATCACAAGACACTGATTTCAGTGAAAAACATTGGAGGTCTATTGTGTGATCAACTAAAATAGCAGAGTAAATTTGGCAGACAGGTTGCCTACAAAGACAGCCTGCTTTTTTTCCCCTCACCTTTATTCTCATTCCAAAGACTTACAATGACATTCATTATTAAAGTGCACACTACTGTCTTTGTCGCACGCAGAAACAACTCCTTCAGTTTGTCACCGACCTATTTGCTCAGTTAATCCCTTCAAATGCAGTAGAATGATCTGACATCCCTTAAAACGCACTGATAAACAAAGCAAGTTGTAACCCTGAGGTGACTGATGTAAAAGGTATGATCATCCGTCAAACACATTTAAAGCTGGGTGTCTTTCACATCATTTTTCATGCTGGTCATTCACCGTATAAAGGCAGTGGCAGTGTCAGAGGTTGAGTTAAAGGTGAACTAATCAAAGAGGGAGACGAGAAAAAGCAGCGTTCACAACTACATAACTACAAATCAGAGACGTCTTGTAAGTACAACCCTTTCTCTGCCTTTTAGCGAACTGGTTTTATTGATTTATTCACTCATTTATATATACGTATATATATATATATACGTATATATATATATATATATATCCGTATATATATATACGTATATATATATATATAATTTTAAACATTTGTTTATTTCTTACCTCATTTAATCTTTAACTTGCATGGTAAGTGGAATGAGCATTTTGTTTGATCACAAAAGTAATTCATTGAAAAAAAAATTTATTTATTTATTTTTTTTTTTCTTAAAGATGCAACCAAGATTTAAAATGCTTCTGCCAATTCTGATACAACTGCTGCTCATCGGTGAGTCAGACTTGTTTTTCTTGTTGGAGTGTTACAATCCTTTGATTCTAATGATCATTTTCAGTCCTTTCTTGTATTTATTTTTTCATTCATATGTATTTATTGCTCAACAGCTTCAGTAAATACTCAGACGCCAACACCAACAGCACCGGCTACTAGCCCGGCTGCTACTAGCCCGGCAGCTATTAGCCCAGCAGCTACTAGCCAGGCTGCTACTAGCCCGGCAGCTATTAGCCCGGCAGCTACTAGCCCCGCTGCTACTAGCCCGGCTGCTACTAGCCCGCCTGCTACTAGCCCGGCAGCTATTAGCCCGGCAGCTACTAGCCCCGCTGCTACTAGCCCGGCTGCTACTAGCCCGCCTGCTACTAGCCCGGCAGCTATTAGCCCGGCAGCTACTAGCCCCGCTGCTACTAGCCCCTCTGCTACTAGCCCGCCTGCTACTAGCCCGGCAGCTATTAGCCCGGCAGCTACTAGCCCGGCTGCTACTAGCCCGGCTGCTACTAGCCCCGCTGCTACTAGCCCGGTGGCTACTAGCCTGGCTGTTACGAGCCTGGCTGCAATGAGCCCGGCAGCTACTGGCCCGGCTGCTACTAGCCCCGCTGCTACTAGCCCGGTGGCTACTAGCCTGGCTGTTACGAGCCTGGCTGCAATGAGCCCGGCAGCTACTGGCCCGGCTGCTACTAGCACGGCGGCAACAAGCCCAGCAGCTACTGGCCCAGCAGTGACGAGCGCAGCGGCTACCAGCGCTGCCGCCACAACCGAGGCAATGACGGCAACGGCAATTACAACAAACACCACTAGCACTGCTGCTGCTACACAGGCTGGGATCACATATTCAAGCAGTCTGGTTTTGTGTCACTTTGGTGTTTTACTCTTTAAGTTCCTTTTCACACTATAACAGTCATTATTACCCACACACAATGAATGTAATTTACCTAATAAGCATGTCATGAAGCACTCCTGTTGATAGGTTTAGAAAATCTAAATGATCCGATGTGTTGAAATGTCAATAATAATAAAAGTTTTCTTGAACTTGGAATATCTCAGTTTGTGTCTTTTCATTGTTATCACCCTGAGAATCATGAAAGATTTAACTACTAGTTTTCAGAGCACATGATTTATATATTTATATTTTCAGTCTATAAAACAGAATATTTTTTATTGATCTTCATTGACGGAAACTTGCAGTATAAACACGTTTTATGTACGAAATATCATAAAATAAAAATAATGAAATAATAGAAGAAGCTAAAATAATAATACTTATACTATTACTACTAATAATAAGAAGAAGAAATATTGAAAGTATGCATGAAAAATAAATCACTTTTTTGATAGTAAATTAAATTAAAAGAAACTATGGATAGGAATTGTAAATTATGAAGTATAAATTACAAACAGTACAACAGTTTGCTGTGCAAATTAGTTTTTTTGTTGTAAATATCTGTCTATATACCAAAATCAAATTACTATCAACTCTTAAAACAAACACCTCATCGTGATTTATACATATTTGTCTGTCTACCACAAAGTTACATTACATTTCATTGTAATGTTTTTTTTTATAATCAGGTGATCATTGTGTTAAAAAATGTTCTGGGTGTGTCGCCATTTGACAAAGTGACAGTGTTTTAAAAAGACACAGGCCTCACCCACATTACACACAAAAACAGATGCACCATGTCGACATCACAAATGGGTAAAAATGAATAATGAAGGACATGACACTATAGGCCCTTAGCTCTATTACTGTATATTCTGATCAGTACTTCTGTATTGAAATACTTGCCTCATAATTGAAATGACAGAAATGACAATAAAGAACTACACTTGACAATACAATAAGGCCTTGAATAGCCAGCCTACTTTGATCCCTAACATATCCAATGAGCTCTCTAGAAAGACCAAATAGCCAGAGTAAATGTCAATTATCCCTCACAGAAGCTGACTGGCTACTCATATACAATAAGATGATTACTTCACCTCAATGGTCATGCAGCAGTGAAACAAATATACAAGATATAAACATCGGAACAACATGAACAGAGTGCAAAACAAAAAGAAGCATAAACATAGAGTAGTAAACAGATGTTCAGTCTCAGGGTCACTGAGGTCAGTCATGAGAAACTCGTCAGTCACAGGAATCAGGGTGTGAAACGATCTGCAAAGTTTCAGTAAACCTGTTCAGGTCTTCTGTGACTCGAACATGAACTACTTTTTCATGTCAACACAGTGAGTTTTACAGTACTGCTAGTTTTACAGCAGGGTACAGTTCTTGGGGAGTAAATTACGATACTTCCGAAAAGGGAAAAGCTGCCTTTTTGTGCCCAGTTGTGTCTGAAGACGACACATTTAAAAATTAATCTCCAGTGGTGAGAAGTTTTAGGTTTTTCTTTTTGATTTTTTATTTTTTTATTTTTTTTTTAAAAGGTGGGCTTATCAGACCATGTAAGCTTGAGGTAGCATGAGGCTAAATTAGTGGCTAGCATATTAAAAACAAAAACTCACCTGAATCTCAGCCCAATGGTCAGCGGTAGAGTTGCATTGTGGGTATTGCAGTTGCTGGGCTTAGACCATTAGGCCATGGTTTTTACTGTGAAAAATGGAATAAATGGAATAGAATGAATATCAACCTTATATTACTCTTTTATTTAATTATTAATCAATAAAATAATAATAAATTCTCAATAAAATAATTTGTTTACTGTTATTACTATATAATATTATTATATCCTTGGAATAAAAAAGTAGCATCTCTGATAAAAATATGTCTATTAATATCAATCACCTGCGATGAGGTGGAGACTTGTCCAGGGTGTACCCTGCCTTCCACCCTAAGACAGCTGGGATAGGCTCCAGCCCCCCTATGTGACCCTATGAGGATAAGCGGTAGATAATGGATGGACAGATGAGTATCAATCATGAGCTTGATAATGTTCATATAAGTAGACTTTCTGTGCGTTTCACCAATCATTTCATGTTTCTGAGGCTCGTCATGTGTAGGAAGAGGAGGCTAACTACACCCCCCCGACGAGATGTTTCTGTTATTTCTATGCTGTTATATGAGGGTGAAAATCTCTTCATATTCAAACCTTCAGTGAAACAATGAGGAAAATGGTAACCACAAGGTGGCGGTATTACTCAATATTTAAGGACACGTCTGATCAAGTCTATTTTTAAAACAAGTCAACAATATTCATTTAATTTCTGTACACATTTGTGATCATTAGTCCCTAAGAAAATATGTACAACAAATCATGTGTGTATGAAAACAACTTTACATCATATGTGTTATACCTGATGCAAAACATAACTAGAATTTTAGCATTTGCGAGGGAAAAAAAAAAAAACTCAAATTCTTTCCAAAACTTGGAAATTTTATTTACAGTTCAAGTCAGTCACATGCAACATTTTCTTAAAATGAATAAACATGAAATTAGCAAAAACAAGAAAAGAAAAAAATGCATATTATTTTCTCCAAAATAGCAATATACAAAAATAGAGCTTACAAATACTGTACAGCAATTGTCTCCAAAAATATTCTGCTGCAGAATTCTTAGTTTTACAAACAATGTCTGTGAGAGTCCACAAACCAGAATCAGTGTTAAAAAAAAGGGGTGTTTAGGGAGGGGAGGGGTGCTCGGGTACGGTTTGTAAAGATGGGAGGGTTTGTTTGGACAAGAGTGGGGGAAGTTATTTGCGAGTTGGAAGGGCACTACTAGGAGCTTCAGATGAATAAATAACACACCATAAAAAGAAGAGGAAAGTTCACTTCAGGGAGGCAGTGACAGAGATTAAAACTCCTCAATGGTCTGGTCACTAAAATCAACCATGGAAATATGATATAACCCTTCATCTGTTGAGGATGTGGGTGCCACTTTCCATTAAAACCCTTTTCCTCCAGAATAATCTGCCATCGAACAGTGTGGCCTGAAAGAACAATCACATAAATGGCGTTGAGATGCATTCAGACGCTTTCTCCTCAGGGTATCGGTACTTCTTTGATGTGAAGCGGCGGGGTTCCCGACTGTCGAATTTCATCTGATTGTCTGTTTATAATGGTGTTAACACAGAAGCAGCACTAACGTCAATGATGATTTCAGTGGCAGGAAGCCATTTGTTACTATATTCATGGCTGACTTGTGTGACAGAGAATCTACCCTATGTAATTTTTGATACTTAACAGTTCATTTTGGGTTGGCACTTTGTTTCAGAGGGATTAGGACAGCACACAGGAAGGAAACAGGTAAGTTCAGGTGTCAAGGCTAAAAGTGTTTACAATCAAACACAACAAATGGCAATGGCAGGAAGAGTTCAGCTGCCATTTAGTTTATATGAAGGCGCATTAATTTGTGCGCCTTATGTATAAATACACTACTACTGGTACTACTGTCTACATACATTTAACAATGGTGATATCAGTGGCAACCTGACTATGCAAAATAGCATGCTTTCACATTAGATCTCCTCCCATTCTTGTCTTTTTCTTGTGAACTTTACATTCCAAGACAAAACCGTGAGTTTTAAGACTAGTGTTATTAGCACTGAGCTACAAAATATGTTGTCTTCAGGGACAGTGGCAGATGTATTCCCCTATGTTTATTTTATATAGCGATGACCTGGGGATATGATATGAAGTAAAATGTTTGTTCGTGTAAAATATGAAGTTCAATCAAACAGTCGCAGAGTCTTCATAACCAAAGACTAAGAAGCAGAAAGGTACTGAACACTGTACATGACGCATCATACTTAAGCTTACATTGCTTATTTTCTTCAACACAAACCCACAACCTCTTCACGAATAGCCAATAAAAATATACTCTGGTCAAACAAATAATTGTGAATAAACATTTCCTTTTGTAATTGCAGCAGCTTTTGTTCCAGTAAGGTGAATGTAGTCATTGTGGTTCTTTGAATTTCGGTTGCTCCATCATGTTAATAGCTTCTCATCGGTGGCGGCACAGAGCTGCATTAATTTCAGAGGACTGGACCTCAATAAAGGCTTGGGACAGCCAACTCATACACATACAGGATAGAAAAATCCTGTGTTTGCTCTCATCTAACAGTTGACATTTTCACCTTGCTGCATGCTCTTACCCAACCACAAAGGTCATCACTGCGTGGCGTGGGCAGATACTCAGCATAGATGAAACACTCGAACCATAAATATAAGAGTAGTTGTTCTTCCATCATGTTTTTCAACATAATATGTCACTACTCTTTTGTTCACATTTGGATCAGGGGCTGTGTCTATAATTAAACGTCATCATCCTGTGGTAAAAGTCTCTATAAAACTGATCTTAGGTCCATCACTCTGACACATAGCTATTTTTTTTAGGTTTCCCCTACAAATCAGCAAATTTACCGAATGCAGCTAACAAGGGATGAGGACAAAAACCAGAGCCACAAAAGCTGGCAGGGCTTAGAGTTACTGTATGTGTGGCACAAAACAAAAAGCACTGTGTACCGTACAGAAAGAGGGAGAGAGAGGCGAAAACACTAGAATACTGCAGGCAAAAAGCAGAACTACCTTTTATGTAGGTGCGTGTGCATGAATGAAAACGCTGCTTCATCATAACCTGCTGACCACTGATTCTCTGGCAGCCACAAGGCAAACTCAAGCCCCTCCCTGTGTGCATGTGTGTGTCTGTTTTCCAGAGTTGTGTGTATCTTGATAAAAAGATATGCAACTGGTTTGCGAGGACATTTCTGACACAGGTGTCGATCCGCTAACTCTCCGTTCACTCTTTGCACCCGTACCAAGAAACTATAATAAATTAAAGAATAAATAACACTCTACTGGGATAGAAGCAAAAATAACTGCAACTGTGTATGCAGCATATTTTAGAAGGCAAAGCCTGGTTCATCCAGCTCTCGTCCCAAACTGAATTATCAATCATTTTCTAGCAGGAAAAGTGATGCCAGTTTTAGATAAATTTAGTGAGTTATCAGAGACTCAACCTGGAGTAAGCCACTGTAACATTCACACAGTTCAGCCTCAACAAAATAAAACGTTGTCGTAGCAGAGCAAAATGAAACTGGAGCATGTATGTCACATGTTATAGATTGTTTTACTATTGCCTCATCACTGGTGTTTGTTCTGTAAAACAGCTTTCAACAGAGAGCAGCAGGTTTTCCGCAGCATAAAGCCTGCTCTTGCCTAACAGTATATATATGTATAATATATGTTGGATGTTAGCCCATAAATTTCTTTCATGAAAATATAATTTGTTCACTGTATCACCTTCCTGTATTGACAGAATTATTAAAAAAAACAGTTACATTGTAATGAATTAAAATTTCTGTTTCAACACATTAAAACCTTTCACATTTAGTCAGGCAATGTCTCATGGTTGCTTTGTGTGTGTGTGTGTGTGTGTGTGTGTGTGTGTGTGTGTGTGTGTGCGCTAAAAGCACGTCCCAAATTTCCTGACATTTATCAACCCACATTGGTTTTGTTGTCCCTTTGAGATATTTTTTTTTTTTACAGTTCAAACTAATTTACTAATTAAAATGAAAGCCTATGTGGCTTTGTACTGTACAAAGAAATATTAGTTAATGATAAAATATAAAACATAACCTTGCTACTAGGATCACAAGCAATTAAAGTTTGCCTTCTTGTAAAGTGCTTGTTAAAAAAGGAAAAAAAAAATTAAACAATTTTAGTGTATTGTAGTTCTTGGCTTTTGTCTGTTTTTTTTCTTTCCTCCTGATCTCCTCATGTCCCCAGAAAAGTGCTTTGGTTGGAAAAAAAAAACAAAACAAAAAAGTTATCAACCACATCTTGGCCAAGAAGAAAACTTCTTCTAGATCAACTCTTCATTTGTCCAAAAAGAAAAACATGAAAACAGTCGACTATCAGTCAGAACCGATATCAGGAAATCCTTCTGTGAAGCAACGCAAGGACACGAGAGGTGGTGATGTCTGCAGAGTCACAGTTCCTGTGAATATCTGTACGTGAACTCTGCTCTGTCCACAGACTCATACCAAAAGTGTACATGTACAGGTGAGAGTATGAGTGATGGGATGTGTGTTTCTGTGTGTCTGTAGTGACCTATGAGAGAGGGTTTGAGTGCTACACCAGGTTCTCAATGCCGGGTAGAGGTTGCTCTATTGGCACAGGAGGGTCCGTGCTGCCGGCCTGCTGGGCGAGCTGCAAGACTGGCATGTTGCACAGCGGGCACACTTTCCTCACCTCCAGCCACTTAATGAGGCACCTGGAAGGAAGCAAAAGTAGTGCGCATATGCTTAGTTAGTTATGGAGAGAAACAGAAAAAATAGAAAAGGTTAGGACACAAACTACTCCACACTGGCTTGTAAGCTTGACAGGCTTAAAGGTTGAGAGGGATGCATCGTATGTGTTGCCGTAACAGTATTATCTGTTATTCAGGATGAATTTAGTTTATTATAAACATATCATATATTGGTCAACAAGTAACAAGAAACTACAGTAAACAAATGACAACTGCATGTTTGTGATAAATTGGAACGGATGCAGCCATTACAAAGTTTGTCCACCAGAGGACACTGAGAAATGTATCTTTCAAATGTAAGCTGTCCCACACACAGGGCAGTCTTTTAGAAACAACTGTTTATGTTAAAAAAAATTACATTATTACTATATACCAGATTCACATGCTTCAGTATTGATGTTGGTATTTACCGAAAGACTCTGTCTGGATGTAAGATCTCACAGAGAAATTCACAGGTAACAGCACACAAAGGTTTTACACTGTAGGGGACTTTTGTTTTACCATGAATATTGTTATTAAATGAATCTACTGTACATGTGAAACCCATTGTACAATCACACTAATTAAGTGCATTAGGTCACACACACACTATCATTATTATCATCGGCCAATCAACAGCACAACACCAACAGGTCTGCCAGATCTGCCAGCTAACTGTCTTGGCTGTGTGTAGCATGGTTATTCACTGTAGATCTAGATTAAAAAATATGTAGGGGAGTTGATTTGTGTTTGTTCGCTCATGATGGAAAAACCTGAGCTACAATGGCTCAACCAGCCATCCATCTCCCTGTGTTTAGCTGGGACATACAACAGATGTTCAGGAGACATCCTAAACAGGACTGAATCACCTCAACTGTCTCTCGACTTAAAAGCAAAGGAACTATCAATACCATTGATTAAAAAGCTGCTAAGTGGCTTAAGTGGGATCTTTTATGGTGTTTAATAAATTAAAGAAATTACGAACAATAACTATAATGGATTATTTAAAGTAGATGTAGTTGAACGTAATGGTAAACAGAAAATGTCTGAGTGAAATTCACAATTTTTGTCTAAAATACAACAATACAAGTAAAATAAAGTTAAACCACACAACTGTGCCAATTACCAGGAGTGAAACCAGCCCAAACGAATGTGTGCGGCTTAAACAAACTAAATACAGCTGGTCACACACACCATCAGTACTGTGAGCTTGCTCTGCTGTCAATGAGAAGCGCAGGCTGTGCAGTTTCATTCACTTCTTTAGTCTGCTACTCCACATTACAGTTACTGATCACTCTGATTTACTGTAGGAGTTTCACATCAGTGTTGAACATCACTGTCTGAATATATCTGAGTTACAGGGGAAAAAAATCTATTTGAGGACATCACCTTGGCCCCTGGTATACTTTAGTGGGTATTTTTCACTTTTTTCTGACATTTATAGAGTCAATGATTGACCTAGAAATTTAAAAAGTAACGGGAAGATTAATCAATAATTTCACCACAGGAGGTTTTTGTTTAAAATTATGCTTGGAATGAGTCCTCTCTATAAAACAGCATGGCTTCACTTGCTTTCATACACTTAAGGGAGTGTTTATGAAGTGAGTCAGTGAATGGTGACCACTCCTGGTGAACTGGGGGGAGGGAAACTAGGCCAAGGGAGGTGTCATGCTGATATAAACAACTCAGTTGAAACGGTCAGGACACGGGGAGGGGGATGAATTTGGCTCAAGCAATCCATCACGTCCAGTGTTGTTCTGCACTTCTCACACACTTGGCTCAAGTTTCATAGACAAAAATGATTAACTTTGTTATTGTTGTCATTGGCATGCATTCCATCCCTGCAACAACTTGATACTAACTGAAAATGGTCCCTTTGTTTTTTTTTGCCTAAGAGCAGGTAAAGATTCATGAAAATGTACTTTGTTAAGTAAAGTGATCCACAAGTCTGTGTGTGTGTGTGTGTGTGTGTGTGTGTAAATGTCAACAAAACCTTGTACTTACTTCCTATGAAAGGCATGTTTACACGGACAAATCCCCAGCTCGTCTTTCTGTTTGAACTCCTCCAAGCACACCGCACAAATCTGAAAGGGAGAGGGGGAGATATCAAGAGATATCATCTGAGGAGGGCAACGTAAAGACTTTAAATTTGTTGGTTGTTCTCTTGTGTTTGGTTCTTTCAGTCTTAATATGAATTCTGTGTGAATGGACTGGAAACAAACAACCAAGGTCAGCATGGAAAAAGACAACTGGGTCAACATCTGCAAAGAAATGACTCAAACAAGCAGAGCAGTAACTGATCAACTGCGTTTGGTTATGCACTCACACGCGGGACTTGTTCAGTCAGTGGTCAGAGGCTTCCAACAATTTGAATTTTGAGACAGCCACAGCCATACAAGTGGACCCATGCCACAGCAGACAGGACAACTGGTGCATATTAAAAGTTAATCTTTGAAGGAAAAGGGACTTTTATACTATCTTTATAGCTCACGGCATTCTGCCCACCTCTCTGAGTCTGTGACCTCAGTGCTACCACAGCAGATAAAACAGGTTAATAGCAGTGGTGACAGTAGTCCTGAATCCCTCGCTGAAGCAATCCTGATGGACAGACTGGAGCTTTGCCAACAGGTCAGCCAGATCTGCCAGCTAACATTGGCAAATTGTCCTGGCTGTGCGGCACGGTTACTATGTTATTTAGAGCTAGCTGGGATATACAACAGGCACCCTGAATCATCTCTTGACTTTAAAGTAAAGGTCAACAGCATCAATGAAAAAGCTGAGAGGCTTAAGCATGATCGTTAATGGTGTTTAATTAATGAAATCAACTGCAAACTAACATCTAATCCTCTTTGTCTAAAATTCTGCAGTCCAACTACACAAGTAAAATAAAGTGAAAGAAATGAACACATTCAGCCTAAACAAATAACAATAATTAACACAGCCAAAAAGCAGGAACACAGGATCTCCTCCAAGCGGTTGGATGGATGTCACAGCCTGTCAACCTGTCCTCACAGGTCAGCCCAGACACCCTGCCAAGGAAAATCATTTAAGCAAATTACATATTGTTAGCCTCATGGTATAATGGAGATATCTTTTATTTGTTATGCAGCTCACACATCTGGTCTGATCTTAATATTACAGTATACATAAAAAGTATGGAAATGTGTATTAAAAATGCTTCTTCTTTACTGAAAATCTTGAAATATGACTTATGCAATTATGCTATGAGGCAAACAATATGCAATATTGCTGTTTTCCTGGCACAATCCCATCAAGAAGAAGCAGTGACTGACAACACCTCATACTCCAATCAGGCAGAACATTATGACCACTGACAGATGAAGTGACTAACACTGATTATCTCCTCATCCTGGCTCCTGGGATATATAAGGCATTAAATGAACATTTTGTCCTCAGAGTTGATCTTAGAAGCAGGAAAAATGTTCTAGCGTCAGGATTTGAGTGAGTTTTACGTCAAGAACCAAACAGTGATGTCTAGAGGACTGGATCAGAGCATCTCCAGAACTGCAGCTCTGGTGGGCTGTTCCAGGTCTACAGTGGTCAGGATCTATCAAAAGTGGTCCAAGTAAGGGCCAGTGGAGAACCAGAGACAGGGTCATGAGAGGACAAGGGTCATTGATGCAGGTGGGGAGTGAAAGCTGGTCCTGGTGGTCTGATCCAACAGACCAGAGAAGTTAATGCTGTAGGTAAGACATTGCTTACTAGACCAACATCCGAGTTAGAGCAGTTACAAGGGCAAAATTGGCATTGTAGGACATTTCAAACTGTGAGAAAAACAGCAAAAGTTTGCAAAACCACAAAACTTCATCCAACCAGTGGGTAACATTTCCATAAAAGTGGGTGTTAATTTGGCTGCAACTATTACTTCCTCCTTTTCTCAGCTCAGCATTATGGGGTGGATGGATGAAGAGAACAGCATGGGGCTTCTGAACTTGTTTCTCCTGATGATTTTTGGACACAGAACAAGCCTCTGTTAAGATGTCTGCTTTGGTGAACAGATGAATGTTTTTGTCCCTTTCAGTGCCTTGTCTATGGTGTCACACTCACAGTTGGGATCTGGCACACTTCACCCACTTTTTACAGAATCTCTTTCTCCCCATTAACTGGATAAACTCTCTAAGGTTCACTTAAGAATTCAATGCACAACACATGAATTTAATTTTGTGGAAAAACATCATCAGATCATGGATTTGATCAAAGGAAAAAAAATATGAGCAAATATAAGTTACAAAATAATGTACAATCTAAAAAAGCATGGACCAAAAGGGCCAAGCCACTGAGAGTTACAACAAGAGTTAGTGAAAAGACAGAAACATCCAAGGCCAGACATAAACCTTCAAAGTAAAAGGCAATAGTTAACCTGAGTGGGTATTTGGACCAATAGGCCCTCTCTTTCTGCATCTCTAGTTTCTCCACAACTCTCTACAACATGCGTGCCATGAGATATATATTGTATACAAATCTGCAATAACTTTACATTCTGGTCTCTAATTTCACCAATAATTTCACATTAGTTCTGTAGTGTTGACACATAGACAAACTATTGACCAAACCCCCTTTAAATAGATTAGATTAATACCATACCACACATCAAACAACCTTCACAATAAAACCTTGTAAACTCTTCAGTCAATTACCAGTCTATTCTAGAGTGTCACTGTGGCACCGAATGAGTGACAAAAGCAATTATCAGTACCTAAAGAATATCAATAATTTGGCATACAATCAGATCTACACTGAAAAAGATATATCTTCAGTCAGTCAAACACAGGTAGAGCAGGTTTTCAGTAGATTTTTATCTTCAGAAATGTTTTGCTTCTGCATGTTTTTCAGGATGTTAAGAGGAGATAACTGCCACAGTCAGGTAAATCAATCATGAGACTGCTGACTGAATAAATATTATAATAGATTAACCAATTACAGAAGGGAGTCAAAACAGAAAACTAAAATGTTACTGAACTCTGTTAAATATTTGTTTTACAAAATGAAGTAGGCCATGTTACATATTAGCAGATTTAATCCTTAAAAGACAGTATCAGAACGCTGTAGGTAGAACATAATCTCACAAAAACATTGAATAACACATTAGCAGTATTTCTGCAGGTTGTTGAAGCACTCTTGCATAACTGCAGGTTAAAAGGAGAGTACTCACAGACGTAGCCATTGTTTCAGGTTTACATCAAACTCAGTGCAACTCTTTTACATGCAAAACCTAATGTGAATTTAAGATGGGATGGTTAGCTGCATATAGCTGCAGCACAGAATATTTGGAGCAAATCAGCTATTCCAAGGCCACTGTGGGAAACTGCTCCTGGAGATGTCATCAGTTTTTTTCACAACATATATTGGATACTGATACTGACTGTCCTAGAAGTGAAATATTATTATTATTACATTATTATTATCAAGAATTTGGGTCTAATCGGTTAAGTGTATTTCTGTGCTTTGGCTATATGCATTAAAACAAGGAATGCACAACTAATGGGAGAATATACTGTATAATTAAGTATGGGTAATTACAGATTCTTGGGTTTCCGAATCACATTTATACTGTGGTGTATTGCATTATTTTTAATTTAGGCGTTCACTGATGAATATTTCTGTTTCAACATCACCAAATTTTGATGTGGTTTTGAGATTGCTGATTTGAAACAAATCCCATTGTCAAAATTTTACGTTTTAGGCTCTCCCTTTCATCCCATCTCTACTACAGACTTTCCCATCAGCTGATTACATAATGATTTGCTGCCTTAGACACTAATTACAACCAGACTGTGAGCGCAAATTACATTAAGGGTAACCACAATCTCACCATCACAGCCCTATGTTCTGTGGGGACAACTGTCCTCCTATAAACAGGTTTTACTTGGTAATTAGAGAACTGGAGGAGGTTGTTTGAGCACCAAATGAATGTTATGTCACATGTATGTACATTTGTATGTAACTGCAACTGTCAGAGTAAACCAAGGTTGAAAAGGTATTAATTGTCTTTGTATGACGATTGCTTCACAAGATCAGTGTTATACAGTGTTACTTTCATGCCATATTGTATTACATGAGTCTTTTATGTTCGAGTATTATTTACACACAACATATAGGCCAGTTACAGGATGAGATGGGTCATATTATCATATTACAAAAAAGGACAGCTGACCAGGCTACATATCAAACTAACTTTTGTTGGCATCAAACATGACTTGACCAGTAAACTGACATTAGCACTCCTATTCTACTGTAGATATGCCATCAAAGTGCTGACATCTGTGGAACGCTGTCTAAAATTGTGTGTCAAGGGTGATCATTTGGTGTGGGTGCCTTAAAATCTAGGTCATCCATGTGTTTGTGTATATTATTGTCCTTATACAAATACAGCTTGGTCAACCTGTCACAGTCTTCACTCACATGACACCCTCAAATGCTTTCTCTCAGTTTCTAACAGCAACAATGTAATGAGCCTGAGGCCTGAAGGAACAGTGGGAAATTCCAACACCAATAACAAGAAATTATGCTTTGCAACATGTCAAAGCACACATAAAGATGTTACTGTCAACATTTCATTTGCACCACAGTGTTAAAGGGGTAGCATTGCTGGCTGACAAAGCCAGTGCTGCTGTTTTACACACTAACAGCTGCTTGCCATTTCCAAACTAAGCTGCGCTGACATACAGCATTACGTAATAATGGTATGGAGAACACTCATGAGTTAACCACAAGATGCTAGTTTTCACATGACAGTGTGTCAAGACAGATGCACTGCATGTTGAATAACTAACAATGTGTATGTCACCCCTGTTGCCAAACAAGACAAAACCTGGAGTCAAAGACATTTAAACATGAGGAGTCTGGTTCAGCTGCAGAGATAGCCCAAACATTGCTGTGTGTCCTGACATGGTCGGACATGTCTGCTTCTGATCTACATTACATAACAGGAGATTGTAACAGTTGGGACCTTTTATTGCTGGCGATGTTTATGTTCATGAATTGAAGCAGCATGAATTGCCCCTTCAGTGTCTCAGGTCTTATTTTTTTAATATTTTAAAATCAATGGAGAGCACAGTGTGTCATGGCACAGCCATCATAATTGTACAATCAAAAGGCTCAAAGCACAGAAAAGATGCAACATTGTGGTAGAAGAAGCTTTGTGAAAATGAAGTAGCACACGACGGGTTAGTCCAAAGTAGCTGATATAACAGTACAGTGTGTCAGGTTACGTTACAGAATGTTCTGTACACTCGATAGGCCGAATTGTTAGAGAGGCGTTTTTGGTATTAAGCTGTCATCAACTGATAGTAACTGAACAAAGAAGATGGGTGCTTACCTCATGCAAATTTAGCTCTTTGACTTTTTCCTTCTGAATGACCTAAAAGGAATGATAAGAGATAAGGAAAGATAAGTCACTGGATGACACTAACACTGTGATATGGCAAAAGATACCAGTTCATCTGGAAATACAAAATAAGACTGAACATGTAATAGTGACTCTGTGATGAAAAACAACCAGTCAGGGTGAATAAAGACACAGGGATAAGAGATACAATAAGACAGTTTTTTCTACAAATGTATGTGTGTTTGTGGAGGTTCGTGTGGGTTTATTGTGTGTGTATGTGTGTGTCTACCTGTGTGTGTGTGTCTACGTGTGTGTGTCTACTATGAGCTTGGTAGTATTACATAACCCACAGAGAAGCTGGACACATTCATATTTTTAGCTGGTAGGTAAGGACACAATTACAGACTCAATGTTCACCATAGCAGTTGTTATTCATGTTGAACATGTTTGCTTGTATTACGTAATTGAAGGACATGAGATTGATGTGATATAGTCATGCAGGCTATACTTCTCAATGAAAATATTTTTAATATGGGCGAGATAACCTTTGCAATACTTGCAGCTGCCAGAGAAGTTTGCAAATTCATTTATGCACTGGATCAATTGGCAGAAAGGCACAAGCACAATCTAAAACTATGTGTGTGTCACTGGAGTGCTTACTTGTTTGTATGCATATAGCTCTTTGTGCGCCTGGTGCCGTAACCTGGGGAGACGAAAAAAAACAAAAAACAAAACATCTTTTGGATTAGTAAGTGACCTTCAACTGACAAAAATACTCATACATCATGAAAAAAAGAGAAACTTACAAACACTGATGTAACCTCCTTATACGTTAAATACTTGCCTTCTGACACCTGTCTATTATAGAGTATCACTGTGGTACCAAATGGGTGGAAAAAAACAATCCCTCAATAATTATATTTTGGCATACAAACCAGCTATAGACCGAAAAAGATATCTTTAAAATCAACCAAACATAGGTGGAGCAGGTTTTCAGTACATTTTTTTCATCTTCAGATAAAAATGTTTGGATTCTGTATGTTTTGCAGAATGTTAAGAGGAGATCATTCTGCCACAGGCAAGTGAATAAATCATGATACTGCTGACTGAATAAATATAATTTTGGATTAACCAATTACAGAAGGGAGTCAAAACAGGAAAATGAAATGACACATTACTGAACTCTGTTAAATATTTGTTTTACTAAGTAAAGCAATTATAGGCCAAGTTACTTATTAGCAGATCCTTAAAAGGCAGTGTCAAAACACTGCAAATTAGGTAGAATAACTCACAATCTCACAAAAATATTGAATAACACATTAGCAGCATTTCTGTATGTTGTTGAAGCACTCTTGCATAACTCGCAGGTTACAGACACAACCATTGTTTAAGGTTTACATCAATCTCTTTAAAAAACGACTACGCTCATAAAATGAGCAAAAACAAAACAACTGAAAACAAAGAGAGAACAGAAAGAGCACTGAATAGGAGGAGAATCTAGATATTGAGAATGAGAGCACAAATATGGAGACAAAAAAGGGAAGAAAACGAGACAGATAGGAGAAATTCATACTTGTAGGTTTGTAAGATTTACCTCCATTACAAGTAACCTTAACCTCTCGCAGCAGAGTGAGAGGGATCTGTAAAACAAGCAGCACAGTCTAGGAGAGAAACTGACATTTTGAAAGAGGTCAGCAGGAAAAGGTGCAGACTCCCAGGGTTGGGGGACAACTGGTCACAGGTGAGGTGGTCGTAGGGGTGATTGATGGGGTTTGCTCGATGGTTCTTGAAATGATAAACGTGATCTTCCTCTAAACTAGGGATGTTCCGATCCGATATTGATATCGGTCCGATATCAGCAAAAAATGAGTATTGGATTATATCAGCCTACATCTAAAATCTCCGATATAAACAATTTACAATTGTTTTATTTATAATAATATGTATGTATATTATTATTTATAATAATATGTTATTTATAAAATTTATAATAATATATTTTTATTGGATTTATTGAGGTTATTTTTCAGGGTCTTCCAATTTATTTTGTATTAATTTTATTCAATTGTAGAATGTTCATATCAAGCCTTTTTTAATATTCCATACTACAAAATAAGTAATAAAAGTATGTATGATTCATGCTGATATTGTATCGGTATCAATATCGGTATCAGCCAATATTCAAGGCTGCAATACCTGTATCAGAAGTGAAAAAGTTGTATCGGGACACCCCTACTCTAAACACTATCATTATCATAACTTTCCTGCAGTCAAAGGGTAACTCAGAATGTAAAATATTTGTGACAACCATCAATTACAGTAAAGAATGTCAAAAATACCTTATGGTATACCATACCTTATACCTTATAACTTAACATCAGTGAACACTAAATCTAAAGATTTAGGTTTGTTTACACGAATAATACTTAGGAAATGTTCATGAAATCAGCATTCAAGGCCTCTTGTCTTTTACTGTCAGAAACACACCATGCTCAAGAAACACTTGTCCAACCATGTATATTTGCATATTTCACATGTATGTGTGTGGACTGAAGACTGACTGATAGAAGTGGTTGAGTCTATCTGTGACAGTCTGCCTTGTGTCACAGCTATTCATACGTGTTTGTTTTTGTTGGAATAATGACCAGTCACACGTTAACTCTAATGTTAACTCGTTGACCCTGTCATTCATCTCTCAATGTAAACAAGAGCAATGGTGCTTACTACACAGAAACCGTATGACTCTTCCTTTATGGCGATCTTTGAGGATTTACTACAGTAAAATCTTTCTTTTTGCTTTAAGTGGCTTAACTTTGCATTTTTTGACTCTCAAGTCAAAACATTTCTTCATCACAGTTCGATGACGATTATAGGAACATAGTGTTAACCTACTTACCATTTACCCTGCAATGTAAGACAATAGCTGGGTGGCGAAGGTTTTGTTGTTTTGTTGGAAAATGCTGCTTCTCACTGTCTTAGATCAAAAATGCTGGCCATTACTTCAGTTCAGTTTGTTGCTGCCAGGACAATTTGATTAGACAGGCGGGGTTGGAAAAGAGGGCCAAGGGAATGAAGAAACCACCTCCACTTTTCCATTTTGAGAAATAATTTCCGGATTACACTCAAGACTAACTGCTTTAAAAGGGACCTTTAACAACATGAATGCTAATGGTTCCAAATGAGAGCTTTAACATCCAAATGCAAATTTAACGAATAGCCAAATGTTAATTAGTGTAGGAATATGGTGAGGACATTTGGGAAGTTAAGTGGCTCTTTGGAAAAGAACTATCTTCTTTGACGCCAAGTGCCATGATCGTAATAAGCAGCTTTCACCGCAGTATTACTGATTTACAGTAAATAAATATAAAAGTCTCCAAACTGTGCTGTCGAAACATTTGTAGAACGAAAAAAAAAAAAAAAAAATTTCTGAAAAGACAAAAAAAGATTGAAACTTCATTCAACTTCAACTAAAGGTCTACGGGGTCATTATTGTAGCAAAACTATTTGCAGAGTGAGATTTGTGAATGTGTACACATATCTGCAAATGTGTGTTCAGAATTTGTAAATGTGTAAACAGATTCATAAATGTTTAAAAAAAATATGCACTGATCTGTATGTGTAGACAAATATGCAAATTATTACTGTATATTAAAGGCTGAAAAGTATTTTGCTTGCAAGAACAGGAAATACAGATAAGTCACCAGTTACTGGCTTTCTACGTGGGACTTTTGCTATACTTCTGCTGCGCCACATTTGCAAATGCGTGTGGAGATTTGTCTGTATGCCATTTACCACTAATTGGCAATTGCACACAATGATTTGAAGTTTGCAGCCTCTTATTACAGCTGAGCAGAAATAATTCAATCATCACAGAGGGAAATTTCACGGTTAATCACAAATCGGATTACGCACACAGATTGAGATTCACATTTGCAAATAGTTTTGCGACAATAATGACCTCATAAAGGGCATAGTGAGAAGTACTTGTTCATGTACTGTATGCTGCATGAACAGATGCAGATATAGCAACAGTTAAGTACTGTTGAATTAAGCTAAATTAAACAGTTATTTGTATTTTAAAAGACAGTAATATTTCAGAATAAAAGCCTTAAAGCAATTCTGTCAAAAAAAAAAAAAAAAAAGCTGTGTGTAGCCAACATTTTGGTTTGAGTGGTCCTACAAGTCCTTTAAGCCTAAAAATGTGTTTCTCAAAATCGGCTTTTTGCTGGACAATAATGTCAACAAGGTTAATTCATATCAGAAAAACTGTGTTTTGTCTACTACCAAATGAATAATTTCCACCCACTTAATGTTACCAAGCCAGAGAGACCACTGTATGACACTTATTGTCACAAACTCACAAAGCAAAGCAACATTGCAACATCATACACAATAAAAACTTGAAGCAAAGCCAAAGCCAAAGCCAACATGTGTGTGGCTCTTACCTTATTAAGTAGCAGCAGAAGAGGAGGCTGAGGATGAAGACAAAGATGGCGGTCCCAAACACCACGATGTAGATATTAAGGGGAAGATTCTGGAACCCTATATTTGGCATCCTGAAACTGTAGTGGGGGAAATCGGAGCTCATCGATATTCTGGGTAGAAAGAGACAAATGACATACAGTACATGAGTAAGTATTTCCACACATTCAGAGGGAGGGCAGAAAGAAAAAACATGGACTGATTTTGACACAGCATTAAATGAAAGTGAAACTGAGGGTAATTTAGATCCACTTCAAAATTAGTTTCACTTCCAGGATTACAGGGAGATATTTTGGTTCAGGTTTACGGTAAATGTTGTGCTTTAGCAGCCTGTGCACTTTTGTCACTTCTTCAACTGTAAGTGCCAAAGATAGATTGACTGCTCCTTTTTTGGGCTGACGAATCACTACTTCATGACATTTTTCTTTTTTTTTTTTTAAATGCGAGTTGTGTCTGTTTGATTTGGTCATCTTTCAATGGTCATATCCCATTTTGAGCATATGTCAGCATTGCGGTTGTAGTTTAAAAAAAAGGATGCTGAGTCAGAGAAATACATAGAATTTAACTATGTTAAAGAGTACTTCAACAAAAAGGTTTACGGATAAATATGCACTTTGCCCCTTTATCCTCATCTTCTAAAGATTGATTCAATGGTCATTCCTGCACAGATGATATACAACCATCCTGTTTTGGTGTTTGCTTAAATAGGCCAGATGCCAAAACCTCAAAATCTAAGTCAAAGAGAAAGTCAAAAGCAAGGCTATGGCGCAATTATACTATGACATTTTGAATATATTAAATCCTTTATTTCAAAATCTACGGCTAACAGGCAGCTTGTTGAGTTCTGTTCATATAGAACTCCAAGAGAAAAGTTTCTTTGTTTTATCTTTATTTCTCAAAATCCACTTTATACACACTGGTCCAAAACAGGCAGAAAACAAAGCTTATGAAAGCTAGAAATCAGTATTTATTTAATATTGAGCATTCTTAGAATAGAAAGTACTTTTAATTCATAAAAGCAGCACTGGTCAAGTGATCTTACTCAGGATACCAAAGGGACATGACTAGACATGTGTACACCCACCCAATAGGAGGAGGAGGACAGGAATAACTTTGGCTCCTTAGGGAACTCCAGCTTGTGCCCCTCCCTTTCACTAAACACCAAGAGCTTCATTCCTTTACACTCCTCTGGACAGTGGAAAGTTTTGTAGGTTTTGCAACCTTCCTCTCTTACTTATGATTACACCACATGTCCGACAGTGAAGCCTGCTCTCTGTTATATAACTGTATCCTCTCAGAAGCATCTATATGGAATTTCTCCAGCATCAGCAGTCATGATCCGTGTCTCAACACAGCACGTTTTGTCGCCCCTTTAAAAAAGGTTCAGCACAGTCATGTTATTGGTTGACAGGATAAATAACTTCTAAGTTCTCGTTCCAACATATGTTTCAAAATCTGGCTATGACTGCAGACCCAGCAGGTACACTTTTTATTAACCAATTAAACATTAAACATTTATAAATAAACATTGCATAGTATATTGACAATTTCATGGAAAAGTAACAATGCTGAATATTGAAAAAACTGAAACTGGTCAAATTACAGCATTTCACGAATTATCACAGTATTGCATGTCAAAAAATGTCATAGAAAGTCATACAATAGCATTTTGAAAATGTTATTTAAAAAAAAAAAAAGTCATAGCATAGTATGTTGAAAATTTCATGAGAAATCCATCACGCAGAATGTTAGCTACAAATTAATCACCTGTAGATAAATCCAATGATGTCACTTTAATAGTCCATCTTTGTCCAAGCTCCAGGTGCCACGCCAAACTCAAGCCCTGCTTCTACCTCCGTCTTTTCCTCCACACACAGCCCAGAGAACAGCTTACTTATGTGCTCACACAAACATACAGCAGAGCTGCATGATCCTCTCCCACAAACTACAAGCACTTCTAAAGATTGAACCAATGTAAAAGTCATGTATTGCCCAATTACTCGTTTATTTAGCCAGTTAAAACGAAGACAAACTTTCAAGACAAGAAAATAACATTTTCAGGTTGAAAAACCATATAGCACAAACATACCCGAGTGGTGCCTTCATGCTGAAGAACAAGAATGTCTGCATGGACCTGTAACAGAAGTGACATAACTTGTTCTTGACAACCATGTCAGTGACTTTTTTTTTCTGTTGACTTATTATGATGACTCATCAGATCAAGACCAGCCCTTCTTTTCCCATTCATAAAAGGCTTCACACCAAACTCAAACATAGCTTTTCTCTCTCAACAGCAACAACTCCAGCAACACACACACACACAGAACAAGTAACGAACAAGTATGAACAGAGGCATACAATGTGGATTTAAGTCCAAATTAAATGGAAAACTACTTCTCCTTTTCAATCTTATGCCAACATCTGATTGCTTCCATGGTTATTTTGGCTGTAGCTCCTGTAGTCACTGAGGTTTGCAACCTCTACTTCCTATCTGTGTAAAAACAAGTCTACATTGAGATGTTTATATTTTAGCACTATCATGTTAGCAGCTCATCGTCAGTGACCTAACATGCACCTCCACTTACTCACCTTAAAGGTCCCATGTTATAGACTTTTTCTGCAATTTTATATAGGTCTCAGGCATGCAACAATATTGTATTCAAAGTGTATTTCCCCAAACTCAGCCCTGGTCCTGAATTCCAGCTAGTTAAAAATCACTGTATTGAGCTCTGCTGAGAACAGGCTGTTTCTGTGTCTGTACCATTAACTTTTCCTGAGCGGTGTCTGACCACGCCCCTTTCTCTGGAGAGAGGATGTGGCTCTCTCTCGCCTTACCGTGCACTTATGTTTACTTATAGATGCATACTGGCACTGGCAAAAAAAGCTACTAACGTTACTCTGCAGTGCACGGACAGTACCATTAACAGTAGTCAGAGTCATCCAAATTACAAGTAAGTGTATAACGCTCGCTTCAAATGAGCCTTGTACTCACAGAGCTTATGTTGAACGTCTATTGACATTAATTACTCAAGGACCACCACAGCTTCCCAAAGCTCTGCATATGTGGGCCGGAGGACTGCTTTGTAAACATGGGCCCATACAAATTAGGCTTAGCTACACAGATGAAGTTCAAGCATGGATCGGTACCAACTGTCCGGAGCTTGGAGCTTGAGCTATTGCTGCAGTACTAACCGAGTTCCGAGCTAAAAGGACTTCCAGATAGCTGCAGTACTAACTGAGCTCCAAGCTAACCAGCGCTCCAGTTAGCTCGAAGCTATTGCTGCAGTGCTAACCAAGCTCCAGACCTCCAGTAGCTGCGGTGCTAACGCTCCAGGGTAAAAACAGAATAAAAATAGCGTCCTGTGCTTGTTGAAGCTGTGCTTTACTCCTTTGTCAGGTTTGTTTGTGAAAGTTGGCGAAGAGAAACAATGGCGGCCGCTCGGTAACTTCAGAGGAGAATGACAAATGGGGTGGAAATCGAGAAAGAGGGCGTGGAAACCTTTCCCTCCTTGACGTCAAAAAGGGAATATCCTATAGAGACACATTAGAGCTATCTTTTTTTCAAACGTGGAAAAGTATAGGGTACTGCTTGGTTTACACATTTTGCCAGTTCTAGCCATGTGGGGGAACATAAGAGGGTTAGGGAAACTCATATTAATGTTCAAAAACCTCAGAAAGTGAAAATTTCATGCCATGGCACCTTTAAGGCTATACTGAGTTTGTCTCCCACGTGTCCCATATGGATATTGTTGATAGCAAACAACATCAAGGAGTGTGAAGGAAGGCCCAATAGTAGGGCTGGGTACTGAACTTCGATACTTTTGTAGCACCAACCAAAAAGCTCAGATCCTATCAGGTATCAAAGAATGAATAATTTTTTCAGTGCCAAATTCTGATACCCAAGTGTCTGTGAGCCATGCACTCGGAACGTGGGGACATGTCCCTTTCAGAATTATAGTGACACTGATCCATCCCCCGGATCTCCAACTCGGAAAGACAGATTAATCTCACGAACCCAACATAATTTTCATGCTATGTGGCATTAACGTAAAGAGTAGCTACATGTTTTGTTGCAAGGCTGGTACCGCTAGGAGCACTAAACTTTGGAGTTCCATTAATCCGAGCTCAAAGTTCTGACTTCCATGAACAAACCACAAGGTAGTGGTTTTCATTTATTTTCTGTTATTTTCTGTGACTGCAGGTCTTGAATCAACTTGAGGGGGTTAATTTAGTAACAATGACTTCATTCTCTGCTCAGGTAAACATTGCTCCTCTATACCTTTACAAGTCAAATAGTTGTTTGCTGCTACAATAATGCTCTGAATTTGGAAAACAGCACATTTAAGGGAAAATCTCAGAGAGTGGAGAAACATAATGAGAGCAAATCTTTCCATGCTGGTTGTAAGACTGAATGTATAAATGAGTATGAGTATTTTTGGATCAATGTGTTGGGTAGTGCTTCCTGAAACATCATCAAAACATCAAATATGTGAGTATTTTTTGGAGGAAAGGTGCTCGTCTTTAAAGTCAACTTGTAGTCTGTGCCAGGTTTAATGAGGAAATTATATTAAACGCTAACTATAGTTAAGGATTAGCACTTAGTATATCGTTTGTTACAAAATAGCTTCCTGCATCTAAAAATACCTTGCTGTCCCTCTGCATTTTTAAAACTGAAGGGCCCAGTCAGGACCAGAAGCAAACTTGCACGCTTCACTGGGAATAAAAGTCTGCGAAAAGTGTGAATACACAGCAAAGCAGTACTGACAAAGCTACCTCTACTGCACAGAAACTGTATTAGAGATGTATGCTAGTTACAAATACAATGTTACTGTGACCACATCTCACAAAGAGGGCCACATATGAGAGATTCAACAGCAGTCCGAGTGAAATATGGCGATTTGGCAGTAAACAACGTCTTCAGGTTGGAAAGCGTAGATGTGATTTGCATCTGCTGTTCTCATCCCACCATTTCTCTCACCAACTGCCTTTCTAACTCAGACATTTTTCACATGGCCTCACCCTGTTACATAACCAGCAACATGACCACACGCTGCACATCATCTTCATAGGATGTGAGTGTGAGTGGGCAAATCGCTCTTCGCATTCATTGTGCACCGTTTCCTGTGATATGATGGAACAGATAAAAAAAAATGTATTTTCATCCTCTGGGATATGAAAGAGTGAGCAAGACCAGAAAAGAGGAGGATGTGAACTACCTATAAGAAAGCTCACAAGTAATCAGTTAAGCCTTAAAGTGACAGTTCACACATAAAAAGTACAAAAAAACTTTAGGTTTACGCTGCATACCCACTAATCTCAGCTCATACAGAGGAGAAAATGATATTTTGCATTTGTATTCTCATAATTATGCCTAGAATAGTTATTTGATTGCATGATTCAAAATATATCCTACAATGTAAACATCTGGACAAGAAAGTCCATCACTCACTCAAAGGAGGCACAAGGAGACAATAAGGCATGACAAGTAAATAATTATCTAGAAAACTATTCACTAGTCAGCAGAAAAAAAATGATGAAGTCATTGCAACAGGGCACACAATACACATGAAAATCACTCATCCCTCAGATAGTTGCATAAACTATACTTCTCTTGAAATTAAAAAAGGCCATTCTGCTATCTGAGAGTTAGGAACACATAAGCTTGAGTCTGTTTCTGTCAGGAAGATTTTCAACTCTTTGCTTCACCTGAGAGTGATCATCCTTTCTATTGGCTGGTAATAGTTTCATTATTAGACAGACCAGACTACTGGAACAAACACTTCTTGAATGACCTTTCACAACATTGAGTCATCCCTTATTTTTGGCCTCGAAATAGTTTCATCTTGACCATTGTATGTCCAGCAAGTATGCAGACTTTCTCAAAATGATTAGAATAGCACATTACAGCACATACATACATCACAGCTTGATTTGCACAAGGATTTACAGTGAAACTGACACTCTGTAACTGATATGAGACAACAATATATTGGTAGTTTTATTTGGTTATTACCAAAGAAAACCGTCAGTGTTTTCCGATAACCCAAGATCATTCTTGACAGAAGAACCCTCCCTTTGTCCTTGCTCAGCTATTACGTAACAAATTCATCATACAATGCGAGGACTGTAGAGCTTAATCAGACATAATGAACACACCACTCCTCCACCCATCAACCTCCCATACCCTGTTCTATCCCCTAGTCAACAGTGGCTGACCCATTAGTGAGTAGACACATCACATGGACGAATGATGATCTTTGGACCCATTATATTTGACATATTTGTCATGTGATAAAATAAATTTCAGGAAGCTGCCAAGTAATACGGAGGAAAATTCATCTAAATGCTAAAACAAGTTGTAATTTTCCAAAATAGCGGTTTATTGTATGAATCACCGTACTTTCCTTTTCCTTTATTATTTCCTTACTTTATCATATTATCAAATCTAAAACTCCAAAACCCTTAGCTCTGTCCAGTAGTTTCCTGTGATCAGCCAACAACATTGCATTCACAAGATGCTGTCTGAAGGAGAAGTGGAAATTTCCACTAGCAGCCTAAGCCGGCCATGAGATTTGCACATCTGAAACTTAATATGCCAAAGGGCAGCAATAAACACAAGGGCCTGCAAGACATAAGGGTCTGTGGTGAGTGCACTGCCCACATTTGGACGATACTGAACTGGTACAGCAAACTTTCAGCAATTTGAGTGGGGGAGGTTGTGCTGGGACACTGGCCACTTACATATCTGACCGTCCATCAGACCATAACTGCTCCTGGTTGAAATGTTTTACGACAAGAGTGGCTCAGCCAGAGGGGAGGACAAACAGATCACTTACAAAGCACACAAAATGCATGGCTTGAATACAGCAGTTAGTGAAGGGACGTAGAAAGCTTGAAAAGACTCCTTTCACTGTTTAAATAGTATGACAGAGTTACTTCCTAGTGATATTGATGATAATGCACCCATTAATTATGAAAATAGCCAGCCGTGCTTCAACATCAAGCCCTAAAATATGCATTACAAAAAGCTTGTTTTTCCAAAAGTTGGACCAAATTCTACAGTAAGTAGGTCGCTATAACTCTGTGTAAAAGATGTGGGAGGCACAGTATTGAATGGAGCTTAATGCCGGCTGCTGATAGAAATACAATTACATCTAATGCCACTCCATGGTACGTAATAAATGGTAAATGATATCATGATTTTTAAACAAAATGTATTCTTTTCTAGTGCGACAAATGCTCAATGGCATGCTGTTTGTTTACTGAAGGCATTGGTCTTCTGTATGTCATGTAAAGTGTCCTGCCTTTATCATATCAGTGGTCATTCCATATATGCAATCTGACCTACTGTACATATTTGAGGCACAAATTTAAGCTAAAAGCTACTACTAGTAGCACATTGACAATCTGTATCTAGGCTATTTCATTTTGTGTTCCCCACTGGCTGGGGAGACTATAGATATGCTCTAAATGTTGTATTAAGTACATATAATTATTAAAGTTAATTATTGATCAACTTCTTATGATCTGACTGGGGAAAAAAAGAGAGGTTGAATCAAGACCTAAATCACCTAAACTGGACTAAAACCAAAAAGTGTGTCATGACCTTTACTATATTTACTCTCTCACTCCCTCCCCTTAAAGCAGACCACTCCTCACTGGACTCTGATAGTAACACAAGCTGACAAAAACAAGGGGAACTGACATGAACAGCTGTCTCATTCTAGCGCTCGTCTCCCTGTATCCAGTGCCATATTTTTCTGAAGGTTTTTTTTTTTTTAATACTTCCAGGGCTCCACGTCACCTCATTAAAAACATTTTACTTTCTGCTCTTTCTATTTTTGAAGGTGGCTTGTCAGCTTTTGTCTGAGGTTGTCTAGTAGCCACACACAGCCTTTTAAGAGCGATGAGATATGGGGACAAAAAAAAAAAAACTTTTGAAAACTGTTGAAAACTGTAGCACTGAACAAGATAGTCAAATTACAACAAACCAAATTCTATGCCACATCTTTTCATAACTACCTACTTTAGAGGAACAGGACCCTCAGTGTGCAATGTGCAGGGTCATAGGCACTATAAATAAAACCTGTCATGTGAGGGTGAAAAAGTCATGCCGAATCATGAAAACAACCCGAACCTAATGCAAGGACATCAGTTATCCAATACTGACCTGCAGGAAATGGTCCAGGACGAAAAGAAGCATGCACAGGCGTCAAACTACGACAAAAATCGAAACTATCTTATTGCTTACTTTCCAGTGGAAACCCACTTTGAATTTTGACTCAGTGAATTTTCAGTTTCAGTGATGCATTATTTTAGTCAGTCTGTTTGAGAAATTTGTTTGAGTTGGCCAAGTGCCTTTTGATCGATGCCAAGAGCAACAGTAATTATGACTAGTGGATGAAACTAAAAAGTAACACAATACATAAAGATATAATGTCAAAACCTTACCCACCAATTGCTCTGCAAGATTCAAGATAACACAGATGTGGGCCACTCATTGATCAACAATCAGTGCACATGCAGGCTTTAACCAGAACGCAACAACAAAACAGTTGCCACTGACTCTTAATCATCCACATCTTAAACGCTGCAGCAATGTGGAGGCAATGTGGAAGATGCTGGACCAGCTCTACGTGTTTAAGCACACACCAGTCTGGTTAAAACCAGTTATGTAATGTGGTATTTGACTCTCATCTGCCCTTAATGTACGGGCTAGTGTCCTTGAGTTAGTTCCCTACCTTTCATGAAGTTATGCTCATTTCCACTTAGCTGGAAAAAACGGTATAACTGGTATTAACACATACGTAACACTAGCCAGTGTGAAATGGCATTTCCTATCTGGCTATTGACCAACCGGATTTTCATAACGGTGCATGCAAGATGTCCATCGTCAAAGTCATCTTTGTATGACTTATTGCTTAAATCACAGGACTGTTTCTTTGTTGAGAGACAAAGTTTCATTATTTTCCCGATTAATCAATTAGTAGTTTTTGACTATAAAATGGTGAAAAATGTTGCTTAATGTTTCACAAATCAAATTCTCTTTGCTGTCATAGAGGTATAAAGAAACCAGAAAAGGTTCACATTTTTAAAACTAGAATCAGAGGATTTGGACTTGTTTTTCATTAAAAAGTCATGAAAATAGTTGGAAATTAATTTAGTAGTTGACAACTAATCAATTAATAAATGCAGCTCTAATATAAAGACCCTTTAGAGAAACCATATACCAAACCAACCATTTACAACAGTTAAGTCAGAGGACGAGTAGCAGTATGTTACTGTTACAGAAGACAACCTGCTGGACCGACATGATCCCTTAGAAAATACACAACTCAATAGATCCCTGATGCTTCTCTGGCAGCACAATATAATAAAAGCTGAATGTTCTGTAGTATTGTGCATTTATGTGATTGATGACATATTTATTTCTCCTAAGCCTTACAACTGTCAGATAATACATACTTAAAATTACACACCGAACATGATCTGAGCATTGCAACACGATCTGCAGTACTCAGAGGTATTTCTGTCAAAATGTTTTGGTTGACCTGCTTTGACAAATTTTTCTCTGAGGCTTATTTTTCTGGATTGCTTCTCAGCATTTTTTTCTGCCTTTAACTATGTGGCACCTGAAAGTGTCTTAAAGATACTAAAGCCCCAGCACTGGAAAACTGCTGAAAAGCGCTTTATGTATCGAAGAGGAGACACTTACATTTGTGCACAAATTCGAGCAGTGCAATCCATGTTAACCACTCCAGCTCAAGGTGAGTGCAAATGCTCACGATGACATGCAATACATGCATCTCTTTTGGGACTTGTTCTAATGTAATCTAATAGATTCAGCCATGGTTTTCATCAATGGGAAGTCTCTCTACATTGTAACTTACTATAGTAGATTGGTCAATGATCTCATTCTCTCCAGAATAAAGATTTCACTTTAACATTGTACCATAAATGTCTGAATTTCCTAGCACCATCAGGTCCCCATGTTTGAGTATCAGTCCCTGTTAACACGACTGCAGCCAGAGGAAGCGTGTTTTAGCTCATGCGTGTTGCAGACCACACAATGCTGTCAGTGTTGACGGAAACACAGAGAAAGCCCTAATGTTCCCCTACCATGTGTTTTCACAGTGGGCATCAGTGTTTGGCTAACAGGGAGTTTAGGCTTAAACCACAGCGGCTGCTTTATGTGTGCACGTCACCGTGAAGCACTGACATGATTATAATGAGCGGAAAAAAATGCGCGATTGTAACGGTGATTTCACGAGCTGAGTTGACATTAATCCAGTGAAAGGACTCTATGAGAGATTACTTAAATGATTTCACCTCACATTATCTACATCCTACATGTTTAAGTTTATCCAGTTTTACAGTGTATGACAGGAGACTGCTGGGCGTAGGCTGGCTAGCTAGCAACCTTAACAGCAAGCTAACGTTAACCTTAGCTTCAAATGGCAAAGCTTTACTTATCCCACATCAACCTACGAACCAAATTAACAGATAAAACACGTTAAATGGCGTTCAGTCAATTCAGAAACACTCGCACATTCCTCTGCCAAGTATGTATGACATTATATCATGACTCACAGGCTAAACTACTAAATAAACCAAGCGTTTGTTTCGTTGAAGTGGAAATATCACAGCGTCAATGTTATCAAGTTCATCACTATCAGTGTTAAGCACTGAACGTTAGCAGCTAACGAGAGGCGGTTAAAAAAGAGGACCAAACACTCACCGGCGGTTCCCTCAGTCCCAGTAGTAGCTATGTTGTTCTGCTCAGTATTTCTTCACACACTTGCGGTGCAAGACGGATTAAAAAGACGACACGTTGACCCAAACGGACCCTTATCTTAGCGTAACCGAACCCCGGCTGCAGAGCGACCTCATCACACAGCCCCCGCCTGTAATGTTGACTGTGGAGGCGGCTGTGGTTAACGGGAGCCTCGCTGGGTCTGGGTGGGAAGCATAGGCGAAAACGATGAATACAGAAGGTGGTGGATATGAATGTCGTTGACAGGGAAGGAAGGGATCCCGCTAGGAGCTTTTCTACTTGTAGTAGTGATGAGTTCACCCCTACAAAGGAAATCCGTCGTAGGCAATCTGCACGGCTCGCACGTAAGCGCTTAGTTAAGCCCAGTACCGCCAGTAGCTAGATCCCACCTCCTCCCAGTCTGCACACACAGACAGATGCGGCTAATGCAGCTGGAGGTTTTGAGTACAACGTGTACGAGGGGAGTGATGCTGTAATGTAGCATGGGAGAGAGGGAGGGAGGAGAGGGAGATGCCGCACATGGTCACGTAGCTGATGATGATTTATTCTTAAAAATAAGAAATTCAAATTATAACCTAGGGTGGTTCTCTAATGGTGATGCTATGGGATAAACCCCAGTTCACACAAGGTATCCAAGAAATGTTCATATTCGACAGCTGTTATTTAGGTTATTCCGATATATATATATATATATATATATATATATATATATATATATATATATATATACACATGTATATGTATATATACGTATATATATATGTATATATATATATATATATATATATATATATATATATATATATATATATATATATATAAAAATATGAAGTGCTAATGAGACAATAGAGAAAAATAACATAAACTGTCAGGTCGACAGTACAGAATAACAGCTAAACTATCAAATAGACAATATTGAGTAACAACATAAAATATCAAATTGACAATATATGTTTACAGTAACACACAGGCACACACACAAAGTCATAATTAGTTAATCATTAACTGTAGATAAGAAAAGAAAGAATTGTCATTAAGCACAATATCAAAATATTGTACTTTTGTGGTTGAGCATTGTACATTATTGAACATTCTGGGAATAATGTGACTAATAATAGTAAGCGCTCATCACAAGGGTGTAAGAAAATTAAGCAGAAAATCACTGCACAGAGGATAAGATAAGAAAACTAAACTAAATCTATATAAAAAAAAGTGCTCACAAAAGGTGATGAAATTAACAAAGAATTAACAAAGGAAGCAAACAAACCCAAGCTCTACAAACTGCAATTAATAAAACCAATAATGAACAAAAAGTGTCACTCTTGACGGTAACAAAACTCTGACTTGACCTGGAAGGCTGGTTGACTCATTGAACAAGACGAACTGGCACAGGACGAGGGAGACAAGCATCATAAATACATGAAGTAAGGCGGCAGCTGGAAACAATCAGGGACAGGGCAGATAATCACCAGAGGGAGACAGAAGACAGTTAATGGAGGAAAAAAAACAGCGAATGATGAGACAACATGACTGAACGTAACAAAAAAAGCAACATAGATGAAGAGTCATGACAAACTTTTCCATTTGTAGACTTACAAATGACTGCGAGTCAAGTGTTAGTTATTCATGGAAAATCTCTTTCACACCTCACTAACATCATACATTTCTATATCCTGATAATCAGACTGAATGAGATGCAGCTATTGCGAAAACCTGGAACCAGGCTAGAATTTCTATTCTTCATTCCTGATCAGTGTCACTTCTCTCACATGAGAGGATGATGTTTCCACACATCACATGAAACCTAGCACTGACATTTTAGTGTGACTTTTTCCATAATAACATTGGCTGAAACATCCTTGAAATTGCAACATACAGTATGGTATCGGTAAGATATTTTCTCATGGTAACTGACCATCCAATGTGTGGGAGTTTATAGTGTGACACACTTTCTGAAACTCATTGCCAACACACACACACACACACACACACACACACACACACACACACGTTTCAGCACTTCCTCCTAAGAAATATGAACACCGTATCCAGGAAGCCACACTTTGGCCACCCAGCCCGGCACTTCATTTCCTTTGAAAGTAGTGGAGGAGCACGACCATTCACCACTGCACATCACTATGAGCGCATGTCAATGAGGTCTGGATGACAGGGCTGCATTGTGAGATGGGTGCAGAGTGGGAGTGCCATGTGACACTCCTGAATGGGCTGCCGGGGGTTGGCCGGGGGGGAAGGATGGCAGCAGCCACAAAGGCCCATTGAGGGATTGCAGACTAGGTACAAGACTGGCACTGGTCCTCCTTCCCTTCCATAGGATGGCAGGAGGAGGCTGCTGCTTGGTACTGACTGAATGGAAGGATTATTTCACAAGAATTGGAGAGAGGAGGTATATTATCACCATGTTATTCTTCCCTCAGTCTGCTGATGGACATTATGTACACTTCCGTCCATACTACTACTACTGTCTTGTGTGATTTACCACTACATCTGTTTTATACAGCCTACAATAGCACCACAAGATCATCATAAAATGACACAAAATGAGAGTCAGGGAAACATGACACGTACTGGTAGAATCTGCCATGGGCCAAAGTAATAACTGTTCCTTCTCAGGGCAGGCAAACGGAAATGAAATCAGTTACAAAAGCTAATGGTCAGAGGATGCAAAAAAGATCACCAACATCATCCACTAAACGATAGCTGCTTTAACATGGCAAGGATTTTAGAAATTAAGCCACTATTCTTCCAGAATTACTAATAACACAAACTAATCTGCATCTACTGGTGAATAAGATAAGGGGTGGATCAGATTTAGTAACTTCTTGAAATAGGCCCATGCAAAACACCCAGTACGAAGAAATAGTGACACAATTTGTTTTACTATGTCTGGTTAAGATGGTACTGTATGTAAAATGACAGCCTGTATACACAAGATGAGTCATGTTTCAGTATAAGGAAAAGACTATGATAAAAGTGCACTCAGTCTCAGAAGCAACATGGTGTTCAGTATATTGCTCAGGAGCACTTACTGTACCGGCACAATAACACAATCAAGTAGGCATGTCTACAAATCAATAGATTGTATACCAAACATCTATTTTAAACCATCAACTAAAAAGATATGTATGGCTGGTCAGTTTCTTACCACAGCTGTGTCTAATTCAGTGACATCCTCAAGTTTCTAAAATATATAAATATTTTTGTTATAGATAAGGTGTGTTGTCAAAAATTAGAGTTTTTTCACAGAACTGCTGTAGGCCTATTGTGAACACTTTTCCAGCGCAGGACAGATAGCCCACATGAAGTGACCATGTGTGATGTTTGAGTGGAGCATAGACACTTTATTGCACTACCCTCTAGTGGTGATTATGGTGTAACACATCTATTTAATTTGCTTTGAATTCTTAATGTGAAACTACACATCTATCTGTGTACTGGGTTGTGTTCTGTGTCTTTTAATCTTAAGTTTATGACTTAGAGACTTATGACTTATGTTTTCTGTCAACTTTTCAATTTGTCTTTGTCCCATTTGTCCCATTTTTATAGGTATTAAGAAGAAGAAGACTTACTTTATTAATCCCTCAATGGGGAAATTATATTTTTTCACTCTGTTATTATTTCTCAGTTGCACATCACAGACAAGTTATGAAACAAACACATGCATTGGAGGAGAGGTTTCAGAGTGAGGGGGCTGCCCCTTATCCAGGCGCCCCGAGCAGTTGGGGGTTCGGTGCCTTGCTCAAGGGCACCTCGGCAGTGCCCAGGAGGAGAAACTGGCACTCTCCACATTTGGTCCAACCTGGACTTGAACTGGCGACTCTCCGGTTCCTAGCCCAAGTCACTACAGACTGACCGCCCATTATCTTGTATCATTTTCCATGGAGGGGGATTCATGCCACATAGGCTGAGTTGAGCCGGCCTGTACAGTACATTTTTGGCTACTGTTGAGTCTCCTGAAAATTACAGTATATAGCATTTACTCTGTTACAAATGTCATGTTATGATACGGGTACTAGACGAGTGTGTCCAGTACTCTCCAAAGTAACATTGAAACAGTGCAGCTCAGTCAGAACACTGCTGTTAGACGTAGCATTGGGACAAAGATAACAGAACACGTTACTCCAATTTACTAGCATACTACAGAGTAAGGGTTCATTTTGAAATGCAATTGCTTGTCTATTAAAGCTCTGAATGTTTTAGGTTTCTGGTGTCTTTTTCTGTGCTGAACACACCCCACCTCTCAGCTCCTGGGATTTATTTGGTGACAGAAGAATAAAAATAAACAAGAATAAGTGCCATATAGCAGATATACAGATGTGAAGTCTCTAAAGTTGTTATTTATTTCTCTCTCCTAACTACACCAGAAGTGGGATTTACCATGTCTTTGGTTACAGAGTATTTTGGTTTTATTTGATCAAATAACACTGTGTCTTCTGGTAGCCTCTGAGTTTCTACGATCTACCATCTGCCAGGACTTCCAACATAGACACCATGAGGAAAAAGGCCCAGCAGAGGGTATAATTCCTCCGTCAGCCCAGGGCATTCAACCTGCCTCAGGTTCTCTAATATATAATTCTCATGGTCTTCAAAGCACACATTTTTGTAAAACATTGTACAAACACTATATAATATTTGCTACTTTCAGATCACTTGACTAAATATTATTTTTTATTTTATTTTTATTTCATTGTTGCTTGTAAATGGATTTAGAGTGATGCATTAAACAACATTCAAAATTCCTCATATTTCTTGTAGGTTTGTTCTTGGCAAATAAGCCAGATTCTGATGAATTGTTTTTGGATTGTGTTTGTGGTTGTTGTCTTATATTCACGTTGAATTGCCCTTGTGCTTGTAATACACTATAAAAAAAAACATCTAGTCTGCTGCAAGTTTAAGGCTTAAAAAAGTTTTGTTTGTTGTTACTGGGTATACAGCAAATAAATAAAGGTTTGGGCATGTCTGTGTTGGTTCTCAGTCATCCAGGTCAGGGTAAATCAAAAAGAGCAAAAAAGAGTCAACTGGACGTGCTTGAGGTTGGTTGAAGAGAGTCCAGAGACTTAGTGTCTGACTAGCGTCAGATGCGTCCAGTACCACTGTGCATCTGCTTTTGTCTGCAGGTTAGATGGTGGTGTTTTGGTCTTTTTTGAGAGATGCCAGCGCCCTCCTCATTTAGAAGAGTCATTTAGATCTGAACAAGCCTCTTGGATGAGAGGTGGAACATCTTCAGCCAACCCCAAGGTTTGATTTCTGACCAAAAATAGAATAGTTATCTATAATCCTCAATTTCTGTCTTTTTTTATATAAGCTTTTAGCATTGCAGCTTTACTTTCGCGGTTATGGACTAACCTTAACATAAAATCCCATAGGAGTCAATTTTAATTCCACTAGAGATCAACTCTTGCTGCTGTATTTACAGTATTTTCAGTTTATCAGCCTGCCATCCACAACTGGAAATTAGAAGAACGTTCTTCATGCATGTGAGAGTGAGCATCTCCTGCAGTCTGTGTGACATTTAGAATCAGTAAGGTTGTGCAGCTGCAGTGTATGTTTTGTAACAGGAGAGGTCCACGCTCATATAACTCCTCCCAGCTAGCCCAGTGAGACACATACAGCAGAGTCAGTTGTGATGTATCCAGTGACAAACACAGGCGGGTGTGTTTCTGTTG
This sequence comes from Synanceia verrucosa, assembly GCA_029721515.1. Taxonomy (NCBI): domain Eukaryota; kingdom Metazoa; phylum Chordata; class Actinopteri; order Perciformes; family Synanceiidae; genus Synanceia; species Synanceia verrucosa. Next base: position 9,195,793 of record CM056555.1, read on the forward strand.
ACCTCTCATAGAGCAAAGCTTCCTCTATGAGCTGTCATTATTATTAGGTATTTCACTTCAAAAACACTTCAGACTTTAAGCTTACACTAATCAATACTTTTATAAAATTAATCAAATGGCTATGTATAATACAACTTTGCAGTTTCCATCTGCCAACTTTATAAGTATTTAATATGTCACTGTTGTGTTTGCAGTTTTTTTACGCTGCCCCAAACAGATTCAAAATGAATTACTGCTACTTTAAAAAAAAATATTATCTGTACATTTTACGCATCTGTTATCTGTAATAGCTTGCCTTTCCAGACCTTCTGTAATGTTACTAAAAAGCTGGTGATTGAAAGAAATATTAATAGCTGCAGGTCTTAGAATGACAACATCAAGGCGTTGGTCTCTCATCCCTTTCCTGGACTTCTAAAATAACCTCCACATGTGCACAGGTCAGGTCAGACGGTCATCATGAATCTCTCATTCATGTTCTCACTGTGGAACCACCGGATAAGCCAGAGCAAAGGGCCTAGAGTAGACAGTAATGCAATTATCATACGTCATTTGTTTGTTCTTCAGCCCAAAGGCGGGAAGCTATAATTATTAGGCTTCCCTCTTTGTGTTTACCTTTGTCTGCTTCCTACTACTATAAATTAAGCTTCCTGCCTCTTGCTGTGAAGTCCTAAACTTTCCTCAGTTAGTTGTAAGTGTCTGAGATTTTCTTCACATTTTTATACTATGAATCAATAAATACCTTACTCCCTCTCATGGACTCCTGTCATAACTGTTCCATGATGTTTCCAGAAGACTCCAGCCTTTTGTCCCACATAATTCTACAAAACCATGTCATAGTTACAGATTTCCAAAGGTACCAGCCATAAAGCCATATTTAGAAATGCAAACATGAATTAGTTTGTGGCTATTTGTTGTGAGATTATGAAAGCGCGTGTTGCTGACAGAGAATGGTCTCAAACAAAGTCAGTTTTCTGTGGCTTGTGAAAATGGGTCAAATATTTATTTTGGTGACTATGGAGCGAAAGAATCTGGTGCCATTCTATTGTTCCAATTTTGGTTTTAAATGTAATTATTGAATTTAAACAATACAATAATACCTTAGTCAATTAAAATAAATTTCCAGTGACAGATTCCTGCTCATAATTTGCTCATAAATTATTCTATGTACTGTACTGCAAAAGTACAATCTAGTCAGAGAAACTGAGTTTGGCCAGAAGACAAAGTGACCGTCTACCTCCACAACAATAGCTGAATGGCTAGTGCAAGGACAAGAGCCAAAAGTAATTGTTAGTAATTACAAATATAAAACTCCTTAAATTAATGTGTTTCCTCCATCAAACCAGACAGCGTTAGTTTAAAAAAATGTATGAAGAAGATTACAGCCTGTACCGCTGATTCAGATAGAGAAGAGGAAATGTGCCAAGGAATTGAACATGCTGAGTAAAACAAGCATCCAGTCAAAGAGACAACAGTGTGATGGTAATGTGTTATTGACAGGATTATAAACATACACTCATCTGATAAATTTGTAAGTTTAATGAGCCTTTACAGAGGTCACGAGGTTTGTGTATTCAAGAATTCACCCCTGTTGTCTTTGCAGAGAAACTATAAATGGTATTAATGTGATTCCATTTAATGTTAAAATGGGAGGTTGTGTTTTGAATTTGGACGATGGGAACAGCAGAGACGTGATGATTTCTGTGATGTGATGGTTTCTCATCTAATCTTGGCATGGTCAATGTTTGAATTAGCATGAAAGCGCATCTCATGAAAATATTATTTTTGTTTTTTTGTGAACTTTAATTATCACAGTACTATACTATACAAACACAACATTGTCCTCTGCACTTAACATATTATTATAGTAATATAATATGTTTTATTAATTTAAATATATGTTAGCTTTTCATCTTTTTCGAGCAAAATTTCTGCACAGTTGCAGCAAGGCGGGAGGAGAATGTTTTTTATGACTGTGTACGCACATTGTTACCACTACTCGGCGTTAACTGAAGATAAGCGGCTTTATACTTGGGCCATTATGTGAGAAAGGCAGCTTACTGGCTAACATGTTGTGATCAGGAGAGTCTTGAGTGTAGGAAGAGGGGGGCATCAGTTTCAGTGAGAGAGGAAGGCTTTGGCCAAAACTCTTTGCGTCAGGCCTCCTTGTTACACGACATCAACAGAAAACTCAGACCTCTGGCCAAGTGCTGTTGCGCAACCGGTGGTGTGATAGTGTTCACAAAAGGGAGTGAAATAGAGTAAGGGGCAACAGAGAGGATGGGATAAGTGTGGAAATTATGTTTAACATTCAATACTCACTCTTGCCTTCTTCCTTTTCAGTGATGAAATTCCAACATCTCCACTCAGTAATGGTTTCCATTTAGAAAAACATCCACCTTTCTCAGACAGCCTATCATGAATGTGACAAATGTAGTTGCTGCCATTTACAACATTCACAACAGATTGGAATGCTACTCTATGGAATGTGGAAAAAAAAGACCACACAAGACTAAACACACAGGGGAGGAAGGGTGATAAGGGACAGATGAAATGTATAGATAATCATAGAAGGGCAACACACAAGAGCAGGAAGTGAAGCATCTGAAGGCAGATTATGATGAAGTGTTTATACATTATTAGACTCATGCATTTGATTAATTTTAGATCTGCAAAAAGAGAGAAAAAACAGATTTAGCATTTTCCCACCAGCAGTGTGGCCAGCTAATAAAATAGCGCACAGAAAATACATTTGAGTAGTTAGCTGAATAAACTGATACTGAAAAATACAAATAATTTTAAGTGCTTGCTGTCCAAAGTGTCCAGCACTGAACTCTGCACTTGACTCCCTGAAACGATGCTGTGGGTTGTTCTTTCTCTCTCATACAGGACCTTGAAGTCTGACCAGTGTAAGGTACACTTTAACAATGAACCTGCCATTAATAACCACACCCCCCCTTACTGCTTCATGGTGGGGGTAATGAGTCACTCTGCAGCTTTCATGCAGGATGCTTGTTGCTGGGGAATGACTCGGGATCATGAAAGGCAGTTAGCCAGCTGACTGACTCCCCTCTTCTCTGAGTTCCTGTGCATGCTCCCAACTGAGCCATCAATGAAAAGCCACTTTCTTCCCTCCTCTCTGGTGCGTGGCTGTGCAGGAGAGCGAAAGGGAGGTGGGAAAACGATGGACAATACAGTAACCCAATGCTGCACAGACTCACAATGTGAGGTCTCTGTGTCCTGCTGGACCAACAAACAGAGAGGCCTTTCTCATAGTCCAACTGCTCCACCAATCCCACGCCAGCATTCCTCTGCACTTTAATTATGCGGCATACACATGGATAGTCAGTGCTAATCACATCACCTTGGCCAAGACGGCCTGTAAAGTAATTAAGATAGCAAAAGGAACATGTGATCCAAGTGGATTAATCTACAGAAAGGGCATTAATGACTTGTGATTGCATAAACCTGTCTATAAAATATAGGGTTCTTGCTGCGCCCTTATAATATTGTTTTTTATTTTTATTTTGTATACTAATGTACATACCTGATTCTTGATAGCTGATTTATTCTAAGCAACAGTTAAACTGCAAGTGTCTAAGCGCAAGATCTATCCAAATTATCAAGCTGACATAATGTACTCCCAGTCCTGAACATACCATAGTAGTAACCTAAAAGAAAAGAGCAACATCTGCACCAATTGTGATGACAGGTTGAAAAATTAAGACAGAAATGAGAAGTCACACTCTCCCTTCCTTTGTCCCTGTTGAGAAGTGGAAGAAAAAGTTTGTTTGAAAATTAATAAAGCATTTTGGGAGCTTGGATGCTGACATGAGAAGGCAACTACTTGAGAAGATGATTAACATGCATGAAATACATCAAGGTTGAGGAAAAGTTGCGAAGAAGAAGTTTAATCTATTTAAAAGTTGGCACAAAATCAATGACCCAATGATCAAATACAATTATCGCTCTGTCCTGCAGAAGCACAGAGACCTTAAATAGGTCATTCGGTTGTTTGTTTTTGTTTTTCCTGAGAGGAACAGAGGTAGATATAATGCAAAAACTCAAATAAGGACACTAGAAATCATATAGAAACTGATGTACTGAGCTCATGAGTCTGTAAGATGTGCTGATTATTTAACTGTTTGATTATGTTTTGAGTTCTATCTTCCTGTATGATCATACAAATGCTATTTTAGATAATTCTTCAAACAGCTGAAAAATTAATGAATCACTGTATTTTATTTATTTGATTTTGGTCATTATAATTAAAAAAAATCTGCTTAAAAGGTTACATTTAAACCTACAATAACTTATTTTTGGCCACAAAAAAACATTAAAGTTGATCTGGTGGATGAATTGGGAAGCAGTTGGCTATTTACACATCACAGTTACTGATAACATTATTATTCAAGCAGCCTGTTGAATTTACAAAGAGTATTAATCTCTTTTAGTTCTGTCTTTGATCTCCTCCAACTGCTAAGCAAAATATCTGTTTAGCTGCTAAACGCTCACTATGTTCACCAGCAAGTTGCTACACTGTGTCTGCCTGCTGCTTGGTGCAGAGCAGGTTGTGTACAGTTGATAACTATGAAACCAGTGATAATGAACCAAAACAGCAAATCTGTGGGCCAGAAAGATAAACAGTTAACTCAAACTCATTATAAAATGTTCTGCAAACATTCAAATTCAAAAATAGCTGACTTCGTTTACTGGCCCTGGGTGCTGTTGTTTAATTTGCAGGAACAAATTAAACAATGATAGCTTCCAACAAAAAGGAAATTGGTCATAAAGTAGTAATGTCATAGTATAACATTTGTTTCACCTTAGTATAATCATTTGAGTAAAGATTTTTAATTTTCTATGGCAGATTGCAGCATTTTCTTCTGTTTATTAAAATGTTTGTCTGATAAACTTCCTTCTTTTTACAAAGCACAGACAAAGCACTGAACAGGAAGGGAGGAAGGTGACCTACAAGATGAACCTCAGCGATTACTGCTGGCACAAAGACAAGCGCTGATGACATGTGAAAGTTGCACCATACCACGGAATCATTTTCCTGTTGGCTTATGGGTTTGGACCAAAAACAGCTGGGAGTGACCTTTTGAGAAGGGTCAACACGCCGAAACAAACAAGGGATTTCCTGCTAACCAATATGACACAAATCCACCACATGCACCATCATCAATTTAGATTATTGTGTTTTGTCTACAATGTTTTTATTTAATGTTTCATTTTTGGATCATAAGTGCATGTGCCTTTAAATTACACTACAACATATTCCTAAATAAATTCTGTGATAACTGACTGTAAAGTGACTTTGAGTGTGATGAAAAGCGCTATATAAGTACAATGCATTATTATTATTATTATTATTATTATTATTATTATTATAAGTGTGATCACATGATTTGTTGTGTGTTTTATGTATGTACTGTTGTATGTATGTACTGTATATACTTGTATGTACAGGCACATATGTAAAAATTTGTCACATCCATAGGAACAGTTGAAAAGTACCCAGAGCACCAACATGATGTTGCACCTGTAAGGAAAAGCATAAATTGCTCTCAAGAGAAGGTTAAAGGTAGACATTAATGGATTAAGATTGGTCATGCAAGAGTTTTGGTCAGTTTTTACATTTTCGATTGACCATCTACTGACTCAAGCTGGCCCATGCCAAAGATCTTTATAAATAAAAAAAAGAATGAGGAAAACCCACCCAATAATCCTGAGCGATAGCCAGTCCGCAACTCTACTGCCCAAAGTGTAACTTTAATTTTACAAGTAGCATCATATCCAAAAACACTAAGCGACGAATCCTGCGACTGCATCACTGCTACAAGATGAGACAAGAACAAAGAAGATTTTCTAATATATTCAATGAAATTCTAATTTTACTTGACAAACCACAGATGGACCAATCTGACTTTTTTCAGTCCAGGCCTGACTGAATCTAAATAAGTGCATAGCTATAAATGTACTGAATTGTTAATTATTATTTATTAAAATAATAAATCCTACATCAGCAACGTCTTACATTTTTTCTAGCCATAATGACTGATTAACATCATATCACTTTTATTATATATTACAGATTATTATTATTATTATTGTTATTATTATTTGATATCGTTATATTACTATAACATTATTAAGATCATTATTATGTTACATTTGTTAAATCATTATATTAAGGGCAATATATATATATATATATATATATATATATATATATATATATACATATATAAACAGCTGGGAGTGACCTTTTCAGAAGGGTCAACACACAGAAACAAATATATTTTATATTATAAATTTATTATATATATATTTATATATAAATATAATTTATTATTTATATATATATATATATATATATATATATATATATATATATATATATATATATATATAGGCTACATATATACACATAAATACATAATAAAGGTTTATTTTATTTGATCAAATTAGTATTACTGTGTTATCACAGTATTCAGCTTATTATCTAATCGTGTGTATTTATTTGTCGTTTTTCCCCCAGTTCATTTCTTGTGTCCGACACGCAAGATGTGTGTGTGTGTGTGTGTGTGTGTGTGTGTGTGTGTGTGTGTTTTCCTGGCAGCAGTTTACTCAGTGGAGGGCTGGTCTTTGTCGTCATCGCTGCTCATATTTAATTAATGAGGAGGCAGTGGCCACAGGAAAACTGGCTGCTTCTGGTTTCCAGGCATAAATACAAAGCGGAGCCGGTCTGAGGGAAAAACGGGCACAAAGGAAAGCGGAGCTCTCTGAGGTTTTACAGCTGAAGACCACGAGAGTCAGGTAAGCAGCTGCTCTACTAAAAACACATCTAACAGGGTTGTTGTTGAACAGCAGGTCGGTGCGGGTGATGGTGAGTGCGGTGATGTAAATGATCAAATATTACAGGCTGTTTGTGTCCGTACCTCCCGCTGGTAGTACAGTGAGGGCTCGTTCACTGTAGTAATAAATGTCATACAGTGTGTGTGTTAGTTATGTGTTGATAGGACACACACACACACACACACACACACACACACACACACACACACAGAAAAACACTGGGTTAAGACCCCACCAATCACAGGTCACATCAAGTGTTACTTACACTGGTGTATTGGTGGTCGTTTAACGGGACAAACTGATCTGCCTGGATAAGGTGGATTTGTGTGTGTGTGTGTGCGTGTGTGTGTGTGTTTTATGCATCTTTATCCGCATTAAAATGTGTTTGGTTGTGTGTCCATCACATTGAGTCTTTCACAGATAATTAACCAGAGGAACTCTGTGAACTTGTCCGCTGTGTTTCAAAGTGCTGCTGCCACTTTGGCTTCACTATACGTGGCACTGAAGGATTTTCCCACACAGATGAGTTTTCCAGGCTGGCATTAGGATGACATCAAACACTGAGGTCTCCACACACATTTTTCTGATCTTTTACAAGTTTTCATTGTCATTTCATCATTTGCATTTTAACACCACTTTCAAACCAGCCACCTTCTAATATAATGGCTTTATGAATTAAAGTGGATGTAATCAATTAATGGTTGATAAATAACGTGTTGTCAGTTATAATCTGATAATAAAAGAGCTAGAGAGGTCAGGTTAGATAAAAAAAATCCATTGCTTTCTCACTTTCTAACAAGCTTGCACTGGCAATGTTCAACTCACTAGTAAAGGGTTTTTTAATAGGATTTGGTTCAAGTAAGAAGCAAAACTATCCAGATCCTGAAGGCTCATATCACATCTGTAAAACACTCTTTAACAAAACCATTTATTGTCTTATAAATCTTATCTTAATCTTATTAAAATCAATGGATACAATTAAGAAACAGCTGCACTTAAATTGTCAGTGTTTTCATGTGTTCCTTAATTACAATTATTATATTTAAAAATGTTTAATTTATCTATCACCTTTCTCTGTGGTGATAATGTTCCTGACATCACTGTGTAATTGAATGCAGTTGGGAATACTACAATATTAGTCTCAGGATGCTCTTTATCTCCACCAAGGGAACACCCAGTGAGGTGTATACAGTAGCACAGTGGTGGTGTGTGTGTGTGTGTGTGTGTGTGTGTGTGTGTGTGTGTGTGTGTGTGTGTGTGTGTGGGCCTTCACTCCATCTCTCTCCATCATCCCAGCTTGGGAAAATCAGATCTGGGAGAGAGCTGAGGAATGTCTGACCTTCGGCATGAACCCCTCACTGCAATTTTTTGGCTTTTTTTATGTTTGTTTCCATGCTAATACTCACATGGGACTGAAAAAGAAAATGCAGATGTGAGTGTGTGGACACAGCTGCATATAGTAAAGGAGAGGGGAAAGCAGCAAAGATGACAGACGGGAAAGTCAGACACGTTAATTCATGATATTCCTGCTCAAGGCTGGCCTTGCTCTTGAAAAGGCCACCAGCCTCTTAGTGTATTGTAGATTGCCATTTCTAGGTCAGTGGTATCCCCCCCCTACTCTGAGCCGCCTATCCAAGGCCAGCCCACACGTTAATCTGCTGCTCACGGCGTAAAGCGAGGGGAGGCGGCCTGTGGCTCGTGTTTTAACCAGCTATGGAATAATTACAAGCAAGGAGGGAGGGATGAACAGTATGTCAGAGGGCATACAGTATGTGTGAAGTGATCAAAGGCCAATGATGAGTTAGATCTGTCAGTCATCTGTAATAAGTGTCGCTCACGAATATGTAGAATCATTTTTTTTTTTTTACCGAAATAGGTTTTATTTTATAGGTCAAGCTCAACACTAACAGATTCATTCTGAGTGAACACAGAATCTGTTTATCGGTCATATTCCTGTGGAAGGGAAACTTTAAATTCCTACATTACTTTTTTAGTAGACAGTAAAAACATAAACCTCTTTACTAGGATCACTGGCACAATTTCACCTTCTTCCTAGGTCAATAAAGAAGAGATAAACTGTAGTCTGATGAGCTCAAAACAGTGAATAACACATTACTAAATGAATGACAAAATCTTTAAGGTATCTGGCCTTGTCACAGGTTTAAGAGCCATTTCTCCAAAATATATGAATAGATGAGCAGGATCCTCAAGCTTACAGATATTAGTGATTTCCTATCATATTTTTTACATAATGCAGGTTTCTTATCTTATTTTACTGTCAAAGAAAGGGGTGTTGAAAATGGAAAAATCTGTGTAAAACGAACAGCCGAAACATCTTTATCAGAAGGAATTCAGTTGTCTGCAGGTTATAAAACCATTATTATTCAAAAAATGAAAAGATGTACATGCTGCTGCCCATGTAAACTTGTTGTTATTAAATGTGTTTTCCTCTGAATCTCAGAGGAAGAGGCAGAACTGGAACAGTAACATGGCTTTATTCATTGCATACAAAGACTTAATTCAGTTTATTTCAATCCTAGTTGAACAGTAATATGCTGGGAACTGCAATTGCAGATTGAAGTGTCCTAGAATTGTGCAGTGTGGCTAAATCACTGTTATTATTACATAACATTTCATATCACAATGTAATGATGCAGTACATAATCTGGAAAAATCAATTCACAAATTGTTTGTGGATACAATAATTAGATGAAAGGAACTACAAAGGAGAGTGTTTCTCAGTGATTTAAATAGAAACCACATCAACCAAATCATGTGAATATCCAATAATGCCACAAGGCAATCGGGATCATTGATTAGCCACAGCAGACAGATTTAGATCTCTGTATACATATATTCTCTATATATTGACATATTACCAATTCTAATGGAAATGTCTGTTCTATATAGTTGTACATGTCTGACCCACTTTCAAGTTGACCCGTCCAGATCAGCAGGTTTAACCCACATCTGTGTTGGAGCTCAGTATTCAACCAAGTCTCTGGTAAACTTTAAACACAGGAGGGTACAGAGCTTTTTCCAGAAATCCTTCTATATGTCCTCTTCAGTTTGACAGCACATTCTGAATCTTACAACATGTGTTCCCCGGCACATCTTTTCTTGCAGCGCTGGCTGCTGGTTTCCTCTCTGACTCTCTTTGTCAGCTCTTGTGACTCCACCACCTGAGTTGACAAGATTGACTTGCTTGTAACACAGTTTCACAAACGTCAAAGTTGAATCAAGGTTAAAAACAAGCGAGGATGGAAGCTAGTCTCTGTCACAGTTAACTGGAATTGTAGGGCAGTTAGAGGAAGATGCAATGCTTATGTCACATGCATATACATTATCACAACCTTTGGGAAACATCAGCATGCATTTACCATGTAGTACAATATGTACTGCCCTGTGTCCAGTGTTGCTGTGGTAACAAAGCAGGGAGTTTATGTATGTATGTTTGTATCCTATGAGACCAGAATATCACTGTCTTACTTAAGAGCTCCTGATATTGTTACTCGTGCATGTCAGGAGTGGAAAAACACAAATGCGTTTTCATGTGAAAACCTCTCAGGAAGCAGAACTGCGTACGTCTTCCATGAAAAACGGCCACCTACTGTCAGTAAATGTCTCCACTGGCTTAACAGGAACATCCCCTGAATAAACGCCTGCTGTGTTATTCTCACACACAGCTGTCCATACATTCAACAGCAAGCAGCCTTGTGTACTGGAAAAACAAGGTTGCTTGTGTATTCTTCACTCTGAATGTTAGTGTCCCTGAGCCATCTCAGTATAATTTCACATGTGCAACAATAAATCCTGTTTGCGTAGTTTATTCTCTGACGAAACAGGAAATCCTAATTTAGTTGTAGACTAATGTACATGCATCATGTAAATTACTAGATTTGGATTAATCATTATAAATACAGCTGTAAATGCTGGTCATATTAAGGGCAATGCTGATAAGCGAAACATATCATCTCTAAAACAATCTGTAAAGTCAGCACTTAATTAGCTTGTGTCAAGCTTGTAGGTGTATTAGTCATTGTTGGACATTTTTTTCAAGGACCAGTTGAGCCAGTTGTGTCTATTTTGCTATCAGTCATGCCAAGTTTTGAGACATCTGGAGATTTCTGCCTCCATCCCAGCACAGTGGATGAAGGGGGGATCCTTTGTGAGGATCAAAGCACTGAACCCTGACAGTCTTGTGCCTTTCCAGGAACATTAGCAGCATTATAATCCACAGACCTGCAGAATCCACAGAACTGAAAACTCAGAACTCCAAAGCAACATGAATACTGTTTCTAAAAGGTGCTTTATCTAATATCCAGAGCATTAAGACAGCAGCGAACAACTATTTTCCATGTAAAGATATAGAGGAGTAATGTGTACCTGAGTGGAGAATGAAGTCTCTCTCCACATAAAGTCATGACTTGTTGATTTCACTCTACATTATTGTGCTTTATAAGTTCCTGCTGACTCTGAATGTTATTTTGTTGCCATTTTTAACTCAGGTCTCTTTAATTTGCCCACAGACTCCATCGAAGAGGATCTTGGACGGCATGCAAAGTTGTGAAATTTCCTCAGACAGCACTGATGATCCTCTTAATAGCGGCCTACGCACTCATCGGCAGCCTCGAATAGTAGTGATTGGTGCTGGCTTGGCCGGCCTTGCTGCAACTAAGATCCTACTGAAAAACGGCTTCACGGATGTCACTGTCCTAGAGGCGTCAGACCACATCGGCGGGAGAGTTCACAGTGTTCAGCTCGGTGAGAGGACATGTCTGCGTACGCCTCAAACGGTGTTAAACTTATCTATGAATAATTTCTACCTAGTACAGTACCTCTGCCTTTTTACTTTTCTAACAGTAATTAAATGGATTATTTTGTATGTTATTATGGGTTTCCTCTTGAGCCATCAGCATTATTTTAGTTAGATAGCATAAAATGCTTCAGTGCAGAAACAAGCATCAGTACCAGTGGAACTTAGTCTAGCTTAGCATAAAGACTGGGAGCATGATGAAACAGTCAGTCTGCCCAGAAGTCACTATTGACTAATTGATAACTCCCTATTGAGGCATGTTATTTACACTTTGTACAGATTAAGCAAAGAAGATATCACACATTTACCTTTGGACAGAGTTAGGCTAGCTGTTTACAGTCTTTGTGTTAGGTTGTTAACTCTCTTATAGTATATGACAACATAGTCTTATGGAACGGCTCGTATGATATCATACAAAAAGGCACGGATTTTTGTGCGTATCTCACGAATGACCGGCAACATGAGTGATCAGTGCATGCGCGAGACCCGAAGAGAACCCGGAAGCGACAGCCTTAAAAATGCCAGACATTCCTTTCACTGTCAACTGAAACCTTAACAGTACAATACGCATTGAAATATGCCCTGACAACATGTCCAGTGATGGTTAGGTTTAGGGATAGAATTACAGGGTTAGGTTTATGGAAATAAAATGCACATTTGCCACTAGAAATGTGTTCAAAACACACCCGAACTCATAAACTGTTCTACTGAAAACATAAGGAATGTCCGACATTTCACAGACAGAGCAGTCTGCATCGAATGTCACGTGATGTCCGAATTACGTGGGTTATGTACGAATTATAGTGCAATATTTTTCGTAGTAATTTGTACGAATATTTCATGAGACCAGGTTGCATATGAAGCTGCATGTTTTTTATATCAACTGTTTGTCTTCAAATATATGGGGAGAAGAAGACAGAAGTAATGTCACAACGTTTCTTAGAAGATACGTGAACATATCAATGCTTTGCAGTGTTCAGTAGATCATTGCTTCACTGAAAGAATAACATTGTTTTTGCTCGCAATTTGGGCACAAAGATACACTTCACTTGACATCAGTATATTAGATTTGTATTGTACAAGACAGGCTGTGCACTGAAGAACAAGTATTTCCTCTAAGTACCAATTTTCCTCAGCTAGATCCACACAAGGCACTATTTAACTGTTGAAACAAAAACAAAGAATCTTCTGATGGAAGTTGGAAATACAGAATTAAGAGCCATGCTGCAGAAACAGTGCTCTGCCTTTTTCATATTACAGTCTGTTTTTATTTTTATCACAGGTAAAATTATGTTTCATAAGTACTGATCATATTTGAATACATTCACGCCTTGTGTCCCCAAATGACCTGAATGAATGCACTTATCGGATGCATGTCCAGTTCCAAGAGACATAATGACGCTTTTTACTTTGCTGGTAGATTTTCCCCACAGTCGACTAAACTGCAGGTCTTATTCCAGAGAGAGTTGCATGACAAATTATTTCAACCGACAAGAACAAAAAACAAGGGAACAACTTCTGCTCGTGATGCTGATACTGTATGCACATAAAATGGGTCACATTTAAAATCAGTGAAATGCTGACTGTAAACTTGTCTGTCAGGGATATACATAGATAATTGTGTCTGTTATGTAAATGCCTGTTTGTGTGCTTGGACATTATATAATTGCAGAAGACATTGCTGTCCTATTACATTGGCCTGTTTTATAATATATAAATGAATGCAAAATATGCAGTGTGTAATGCCATCACCTTCAGGATAAATATGAAATGAATGGCAATGGGCTTACGCAACTACAGAATGTTAATTTAGCTGACCCTAGTTTTTGGTTTTTTTTTTTCAAACTCACCCTGATCTGTGTCTTTTTTGTTGTAGGAAAAGCAACTTTGGAGCTTGGAGCCACCTGGATCCATGGTGCCAATGGGAACCCAGTGTACCACCTGGCAGAGGACAACGGGCTGCTGGAGCACACCACAGATGGGGAGAGGAGTGTGGGACGCATCAGCCTGTACACCAAGAATGGTGTGGCTCACTACCAGACCAACGTTGGGAAGAGGATCCCCAAGGACCTGGTGGAGGAGTTCAGTGACCTGTACAATGAGGTGAGGGGACAAATGTATGCAATAGGCACACACTGAGATGCCCAAATTAATGCATGCATGAGCACAGAGATGCTCACTGTTCTGTCTGCCTAATAACACAATATGTTTATGTAACTCTGTAGCCAAATGGAGTTTAAACCTGCAAAATTGTAAGATACTGTCAGGTAGTGAAGATTTCACTGCCACTGCTAACATCCATCACAACATTATTTAATATATCTTCAGCCAGTAAAATGTCCATCAAAGCCTGCTGAATGTAACAAGGAATGGCCTTTTCTATTTTAGTCTGTAGCAGCACCTATTGTAGTTTAAGTAGGTCATGTCTGGAAAGCATTTCCAGAGAGAAGGTATGGAACACACAGAAGGGATTTTATATTCATTAACCCTCCACATGATCTCCAAAACGACCCACCCACACTGTCTCCTTGAGATAAATCTTCTTAATGGAAGTTCACAACACCTTTTAAATCTCTTAACGACTTGATAAACTGTATGTTCTTTTCCTCACCTACATTTAGCAGCCTTGCACATTCATCTTGTCCACCTTCCTCCAGTTTTCATTCAGGCTTTGAAAATCTCCATCTTGCTTTCTGTTTGTGTTGTCCAGATTATAAAGTTCTTTGAAGCACATTTGGTATTCTGGATGTGTTTTACTTATAAAATGACCCTGACTCACTATGGAGTGATGAGGACCAGGGTCATATTGTATGAAGGAGAGTGAAGGGCAGAGGTGGTCATGACCTCCATAACCAGTATCTGTTGTTGCTGTTGCCTCTAGTGCAAATAAAATGGCATTAACTGTAACCATGCATTCATTGGTCAGGGGGTGGGCATACTGTAAGTATCATGCATATTTCGACAAAGACAAGCAGTGTCTTCATGGGCTAGGACATTAAGTTAAAGCCTGTTGCCATTTAGTTATGGTTGGAGCTAAGTAGAGAAGTGTTGTATATGCAGCACAGAGGCTAATTGTGTGTGGTCAGTGAGTGCTGCAATAGTAAATTGTATCTGCAACAATATATTGTATTCATGATATTTTAATCCCATCAGTGTTTTGTGCATTATTTTGTGTTTGAACAGTTAAGCACCAGAACAAGCTATAGGAAGTATACTCTGCAGGACATACCTGATTACTAACTTTCCTTTCATTTTATATTAATCTGTTTAATTATTTCATTAATGCAAAATGAGAATAATGGGTTAAGAAAAACAGAAAATGTTCAGAATCTGAAGACAGTGAACCTGAAATCGTTGCAGATTAATTATTATTTAAGCACTTACAGTGGTTGTTCTGCAAGCTGTCAGTCCAACGCATTCACTTAAAGTAAACACAGACTGTTAATGTTTAGACTGGTTAAATGGTTACCTCAGAAAAAAGTACAACTTTACATAAACACAACACAGCGTTAGATTAGAGCTGCTATCTCCATTATGCCTCCATAACTTTACCAATCAAAAATGAAACAATCAAGCACTGACCTATCTGCCTTGAACTGAACCAAACTGGTTCTGCTTCTTTGACATCCTTCCTCCTTCCTCCCTCTCCTGACTGCCCTCCGTCTTTCCCTGGTTTAGGTGTACGAGCTGACTCAGGAGTTCTTCCAGAATGGGAAGCCAGTTTGTGCCGAGAGCCAGAACAGCGTCGGCATCTTTACGCGGGACGTGGTGCGCAAGAAGATCATGTTGGATCCGGATGATTCTGAGAGCACCAAGAAGCTCAAACTGTCCATGCTTCAACAGTACCTCAAGGTGTGTGACTGTTCACACATTCATGACTGTTGGTATACAAATCTATATTTCTTTTGGAATTGGATAGTAATTATCAGTCTAATCTGTCCACTGGCACTAATAACACGGGTTAATTATTCAACAATAAATACCTTTTGATTATAGAAAGACTGATCTGCTGATTAGAGTGTAGATAGGCACTTCAGGTTCAGGATTATGTTATTTCCAACAGAGCTTGTCCTTTTTCTACCACACAATTTGGATTTTTGGTTTGCTCAGAAATAATATAGTTAAAAGTCTGCTGCATCTTTAAAGGAAAGACAATGGAAACAGCTAGCGTGGCACTGATGGCTATAGCTAATGTGATTTATCTGGTTTATTTACAGTGACATCAAAACTGAATTGGAAAAACAACAACTCACTGTTGTAAGGCGCGTTATGTGTCAGATACAGTTATTTCCTTGAATCTCTGCTGGTTACCTGGCGACTGCCCACAGCCAGAAAGTGAAGAATCGTATTTCCCGAAAAGTATTGCTTTAAACTATTTATTTGTGATATAAATAGTTATCTACTAATTTTCTGCTGATGAATTAATTGTTAAATTTTCAGAATAACTTCCACATTTCAGGTTATGATTATGATGGGTTTTTTTTTTGTCAGACTTCCAAGAGTTCCAAAAACTGCTGCTACTTTTGACTATTGTCCACATTAAAACTTATGTATCAATTTTACATCAACAGGTATTTAATGTAGTTACGCTCCTCCATACGCTCCCACCCATACACAAAGACACAGCAACCAGAGCAGCAGAGAGGAGATGGTGATGGCACATTGGCCACCAGCTAATCGCTACCATGCTAGTTCACTGTTTATTGAGGCTGAAGCAGTAACACAATGCTTTTTATTAACACGTCACCACTATGTGTCCCCTGAATAATATGTTTAAACAGCTTACTCATGCTTATTTGTTCAGAGTTGCAGCTCCTGAGGTGAGTTGTTGATGTAACCTACAGTATGACTTCAGTGGGTTCGAAATGCCAGGAGCATGATTTGCGATGAAAATAAAGAAAATGATAAAAAATGTTGTCTTTGGGCGTAACAGATACTTTGAGGTTTGTGGTTCAGTTTATTGCCTATGTGGGGAAACTTGTCCTAAAACCATCTTAAAACCTTAAAATACATTTGACATTAACAACACAAAGGCTCAAGAAAAAAACTGTGAAGAATAAAAGAGCAAAAGTGTTATTGCTCTAGTGCTTATGTGTTGCACATTGCTTTATTTGACCAAGATTTTAGCATTAAGAGTTCAGCAGCTTGATGGAATAAACAATAGCTTCAAGAAGTTTGATTTGTGCTTTGGCAAACGGTGTCTTCCTCCTGATGGTAGAGGTTGAAATTCAGAGAAGTGAGGATGTTAAAAGTCCACAATGACCTTTTTGTTGCTTGTTTAATAACAAGGCTCTTTCGAACAGACTCTGTATGGGCTTCTCTATTACCTTCGTATCCATTTTGTGCATGCGGACAAGCCTGTTTTTCAGTGGCCTGTACAACATCAGCATGATTTGACTGCTCACTCTGCGTTCTCAGTGTTGATCTTTCTCCTATTTCAGGTGGAGAGTTGTGAAAGCAGCTCTCCCAGTATGGATGAGGTGTCTCTGAGTGAGTTTGGTGAGTGGACAGAGATCCCTGGCGCACACTATGTCATTCCTCAAGGTTTCATGAAGGTCGTGGAGCTCCTGGCCCAGGACATTCCCTCTCGCACCGTCTGCCTTAGCAAACCGGTCCGCTGCATCCACTGGAACTACTCAGCCCAGCATCAGGAGGTGATCGCCAAGAGCTGCGAAACGCATCGGGAGAGCAACCACAATGAAAACAACCATGGCTGCCAACCCTGCAAGGACCCTCTGATCCTGGGTCACCCCATTTATGTGGAGTGTGAGGATGAGGAGTGGATCCCAGCTGACCACGTGATCGTCACAGCTTCCCTGGGCGTCCTGAAGCAGAACCACGAGGTCATGTTCTCCCCCTCTCTGCCTGAGGACAAGGTTCTTGCCATCGAGAAGCTGGGCATCAGCACCACCGATAAGATATTCTTAGAGTTTGAAGAGCCCTTCTGGAGCCCAGAGTGCAACAGCATCCAGTTTGTGTGGGAGGATGAGGCCCAGCTAGAACAGCTGACCTACCCTGAGGAGCTGTGGTACAAGAAGATCTGCAGCTTTGACGTACTCTACCCACCCGAGCGCTACGGCTACATGCTGAGCGGCTGGATCTGTGGGCAGGAGGCGCTGTACATGGAGCGCTGCGATGACGAAACAGTGGCCGAGACCTGCACTGAGCTGCTGAGGCGTTTTACAGGTCAGGACACACACATGCAAAGAAAGAGGGCTGTGTATCGTGGGAAAATGTAGCAGCACATAAGCTGTTTTTCTGGTTCGATATCCACACAGGAATAAAGTTCTTCATGTGTCTTTTATTCCCACTTTTAGATGCTTATATTTTAGCTACTCCTCAAACTGTCTGATTGAATCTCAAAATATTCTGCTTTTATAGTTTTGTCGATTTTTATGACTGAAAACGATTTCTAGAGTCTTCCAACTCTATTCTGATTAAGCGCCCACGAAGCATCAATAATCTAATACGAACACACAATAGCATTAGAAGGCACAGATCAGTGACTCATACAGTGATTTGCTCGAGCCACTGCATTTCCTGTAAAGGACATGACATTAAGCTTCAGGTGTGACTCAAGTGGATTCACTTAGTGAGGAATGGTTGACAAATAACACAGCTGAATGAGTCGGGTGCAGCAGTGTGTCTCCACCACAAAAGCAACACTGAGCAGGAGGATTGAACACCTGTCAGATAAGGTGTCGAGGTCTTTACTTAAACTGAAATTTAATCAGTCCAAGCATTTTCTTGTGACAACACAGGTGCAACGGAGGGATTTTCCTACAACATAATGACTCTAGGTTGAGGCATTGTTTGGGAATAGTATAGGAATGACTCAGATTATTCCTTGGTAAACTGCTTGAAAAGCAGGTCACAGTGTGGGTTGAAAAACAGTGATTGTCACTTCATGACGAGGTCAGTGGACTTATAGATCTATAGATTGCAGACTGTAAGTCACGCACATACATACCTCATTTGAGTCAGTGTGGTTTAATCCCCTCAGCTGTTGCTTAATTACATGTAGACTCGCTGGTGCCTTTCTGCTTACAAAGGGTCAGTTGAATTGATTAGAGTTGACAGATCAAGCATCGCAGTAAAAGGCCTCAACTCACAGCTGCCACATTTTCAGTTTGATTCTGTAACACACTAGATCTTGTAGAGACTAGACTGTCTATGATTGTTATTAAGTGTATGCCTCTACTATCCCTACTGACTCTCTCTCTCTGTCCGCCCACAGGGAACCCCGACATTCCTAAGCCGTGGCGCGTCCTGCGCTCCTCGTGGGGCAGCAACCCTTTCATCCAAGGTTCCTACTCCTTCACCAGGGTGGGATCCAGCGGTGGGGACTGTGAGAGGCTGGCCATGCCGCTGCCTTATGCCAACTGTACCAAGGCTCCGGTAAGATAACGACAAGACCTCTACTGTTTCATGCAATTCATATTGCATAATATTTTTTCCTTTATAATATTGTAGCCGTGTTTGCATTGACATATGCACACTTTCAAGTATTGCATTAGAAATATGGTCCTCAAGACCCCATTTTTCTCTCGGTTAAACAAGCAAGGTGACATTTTTCTTTTTGAAAACGCGCCTACATCGTTAACTTCTGACAAAACTATGCTGGATCCTAGTTTATTCACTCCAAACCAGATTAGGTGCATAGTTTGCATTTTTGTTTTTGTGAAGTTGCTTAAAATTTTATTAAAATTTCGTAACTGTTATTATAACAGTTAACTGGAATTAAATAAATGGGATTTCTAAAAAAAAAAAAAAAACTATTCATGTAAACATAGGACAAGAGTTTAAATATGAAACATTGTAAATTGTATATCACTGTATTTTGTTGAGAATCTGCGCTGTAACTACCCCTCCAGCAGTATTTTCACTGTTGTTTACACTCTCTGGGAGCATCTGGCTAATGCGGCAGTGTCATCACTACCATGTCACATCGCAGCACATGCAGAGCAAGTACAGCTGGTGTCAGGGCGGTTATAGAGGCTGAAGTCTAGACCGTGAAACATGATGCGTTCTGGGTCAAGGGGAGAAGGGGCTAGGGGGCTGGTTTTGTGTGCTGGTCACTTTACACTGTTGAAGGAATGACATGACATCTCAAGCTGAAGTCCTTCAACCCTTAAGGCCCAGAGGAAAGTTACTGCAGCTTCCTACGTGAAGAGCGAAGCAAAAATAGAAAATAGTGCCGCACGAGAGGGTAAAAATATGTCAAGGTGACACTGACGGCGCTTGTTTTGAATCTGGTTTTCTTCTCTCAAATCTTTTATCCCCTCCTCCTCCTCCCTCAGCCTCTACAGGTCCTGTTCGCTGGAGAGGCCACCCACAGAAAATATTATTCCACTACTCATGGTGCTTTGCTGTCAGGACAGAGAGAGGCCACTCGTCTAATAGAGATGTACCAGGACTTGCACAGAGCTGAAACCACAAAGCCTAATATGTAAATTATAACAAACCTCTGACTAGTGAAAAACAAACTGTTGAGTTTTACACTTTTTATCTTGATGATTAAGTTATACTTAAAAGCATAGCTCGGGCATTATGACATAAATATTACTGTTGTACTGTAGATTTGAATCATGCTAAATTTTTATTTGAGATGTAATGTTCAAAAGTTGCCAATGGTGCTGTCATTTCTTGTCTTTATCATTCTGTCATATTTTTTAATCACTAATTTAATGTTTATGGTAACAGCATCTGTAATTTAACTTGTTTTTGTAAGTGCCTTCTGTATGTAACTTTATGTTATTTCAAAAATATGGAAAAGCTTTTAACAAAATAAAAGTTCTATCATCATCTAGCAAGACCAGTTGAGTTTTCATATTTCATTAAAATATTAAACGCACCAGTGGTAGCAATCAGACATTTCGGCTTCATTCACTTCTGCCCTCATGAATATTTTCCAGGAAAGTACAACCACAGACAAGAGCTGTTTCCATACTATCACCCTTTTAGATCCATGCTCGACAGAAACTCAGTGCACATGGAAAGAAAAAAAAGGCTCCCATGACGTGAGACTGTGCCAAAGTGACAGATGGTGTTAGAACAGACCACACTTCTGTCGGACAACAGTGTTAATCCTCATCAGTGATTGCACACAAGGCTGAAAAGATGGGAAATTTTAAATTAGCAACACAGGAAAATTTGTTTAAAATCCTGTATTACCCCTATAAGTAACTTGACCCATCATATTCTAGAAAATTTGCACGCTGCAAAAATGCTGATCTACAAATTAACTCAATTAATTAGATAAATAAAGTAAAAATAGTGGTCTTAAAACTATAGTCCATTACGTTCGAGAGCGAGCAAGGGGACTAGCAAGATTTGAAAGTAGCACCTCCTCTCAACCTCCTATAAGCTCCACACACTCCTCCCCCTCAATCTTAAACAGTAGGATTCAGCAGGGAGAGGAGAGCCGTTATGCTACATCACTTCAGTAAAACATCCTCTTCAAAGCCAATACATCAACATCATTTTATCACCTTTATAATGGAGACAGTGATGACTATGGCTGTGCAATATGGTCAAAATGTAATATCCTATAACCTCTGACAACTAACAACCAGTTTACAAGCACAGATAAGTTAGCGTTGGGCTAAAGGCCCAAATATACTCGGTGGAACGGACACAGAGTGCGCAAAGCACAAATTTTGTGACCTCACAGGCATCTATTTTTCATATCAACACGCTTTAAATGTGACATGGATCTTCCGATTCACAGAAATTTCACAGGAAACAACAGAGCTTTGAGCTGAACGGACATCCAGATTCTGCTCCATTCACAGCCCGCTGGAGTCTGTGAGCACCTCTATACACTGGAGACTATGGCTGTGCAATAAGTTCAAATGTCATATCCTATAACCTCTTCAATACAAGCTGCCTGTGTAGCACGGTGAGTCTTCAGAAGTGGTATTTTTGGCTGCATTTTCTCTGCCATTGTTCCCTACAGAACGTATTCTCCTGCTAACTATTCTGCAGACGAGTGTGCTGGATATTTCCGGGAACAGTAGGGAGGAGGGAGGGACATGAGTAGGGATGAGACATGAAGGCATCTGATTGTTTTTTTCCTGCCCTGTTTGACAGGTGGGCTGTCTTTTTATTCCCAAATTTGGGCCAGAAAACTAGAATTCTCTGAGAAGTCAGAAGTAAATTATTGTAATTGTTTGGTGGTCTTTTATTCTGCAATGACACAAACACAAGCAGTCAGTGCATCAGTACAGCATGCCACCAAGACAGCTGCCAAATCCTAATGGAGAAATGTAGACGCACCCTTGTTAGTTACGGCAAAAAATATTTTTACCTAGCAGGTTCACAGATACACTTGATGTCATAGTCTGGCTTATCAGGCTAGCCAAATCCTGCTGTTATTGAAAACATAAAACAGTGTAGTCTTGTTATTGATTATACAGGATGTAATATTCATAAAATAATCATACAGGTAAAATTAAATACATTAAACTAACTGCATATATTTCACAATAGGAACAATAACATCAGTTACTACACATACTAAAATTAGAATGAATTCCTTAAAATACAAAAAAAAGATGTGTCATAATCCCATGATCTGTTCACCAGGAGTTTAACAGCACCACAAGTCCCTGGATTACTTTATATCATTAGGTAAATATTATAAAATATAAAATATTAATTAAATGATAGTATTAATAATCAAAGAAAAACAAACAAAGCAATCAACAAACAAAACCACACAAAAAAATAAAATATCTTACAACCACCAGGTGAGTTTCTTCCACTTATCAAAAACTACACAAAAACTAGTAAATGGAGGAACCTAAAAAGTTAATAATAATTAGAACGAAATTGATCAGTAGATTTGACTAGACAATAAAACAAGCAGGCCATTAATTAAATATGTAAATTTACTAATGCAAAATAGATGTATATTTACCTAAATATATAGAAAATATTAGTTTTGAAATATTTAGAAAGAAAGTTGAATTTAAACATGCAGGTGTGTAATCCCTGTAAGATGTAACAAGATCTTCATGTCTTTCAGACACCTCAACAGCACAAAGGCAGACCAACAACTTCCTCATAGCCAACCAGAGCTCACGTTTCATTTTATTCCATGAGTTTCTCTGAACTCATAAACTCTGAGTAAAGGCTTTAAGACTGGAGGAATCAACAGGTTTATTCTTAACTATGTGCACATGTTCCTTTAGACAATTAACCTGAGAAAGGATCACTGCTTCGAAGTATAATGTTGCTATGGTAACACATTAACCATTCAGACATAGAGCAACACTGGCATCAATTTTGAGTCATGTTTACAGATTAATGTTCCAATGTCAAACAGATAATTTTTCATTTTTTTCATTATATATTTGTTATTTTCTTATCTAAAAAATATTCACTATATTTGATCCTATACTTGCACTACCTATATTCATACTGCTCATATAGTGCTAGTGGTACTTAGTATATTGCTTTTAGCACCTCTTGTTAGTTGCTTAACACACATTTGTTTGCTAAGAACACCTGTCTGAAACTGCTGCAGATGGGTGCAAGCTATAAAACCATAACAATATGCTGCAGAGAGCTGCACAGTTTTTGTTATGTGTTATTTTCAAATCACACCTTAACATTTGAGCCAGTGTTAGTATGAAAATACTCAACAGAGGAGTAAAAACGCCATTTTTTCATTGAGAATGGTTAAGAAATGAGCTAAGTTGCAGTGTGCATTGTGACTGTGTGTAGAAGGATTTAAATGTGAAAGCTTGTTTTCAATGGCAGTGTACTTGCCCTCCTCCTTCATTCAACAGTTGGAAAGCAGAGAGGGAAACACAGGGACAAAGTTCTGGCAGGAGTCCCAGGTCCAGCAGGGGAACATTAGAAGCTGTAGAGGACTTAACCATTGAGCTACAGCTATTACCGGACAGTCCAGGTCGGACCAAATGTGGAGAGTGGACTGGTAGCTGGAGAGGTGCCAGTTCCTCCTCCTGGGCACTGTGCCCTTGAGCAAGGCGCCGAACCCCCAACTGCTCGGGGCGCCTGGATAAGAGGCAGCCCCCTCACTTTGACACCTCTCCCTCAATGCATGTGCATGTATTTGTTTCATAACTTGTGTGTGTAATGTGCAACTGAAAAAAATATACTAACAGAGTGAAAAAAATGCAATTTCCCTCATTGAGGGATCAATAAAGGAATTCTTCTTCTTCTAATATCATCATCTGTCTCAGTGGCTTTCATTCACGACACACAGCATATACAGTACTCACAATAAATGAGAAGAAGCACCATTTTCATTAGGTCAATATCATCATTAATCATTTATTACCCAAACAATTTAGACAATAACAAAGATAATCCCAAACAACTAAAGTCAGTAACGAGTGTTTCCACCATTTGCCTCAATGACAGCTTGACAGCGACGTCTCCTGCTCCTCACTATCCTCATGATGTTGTTCTGAGGCAGTGTTTCCACTCCTCCACAAGTGCTACAGCAGGTCAGCCAGGTCAGGTAGGGGTGGGGCACGAGCATCCAGTCGCTGCTTCGGCTGGCCCCAGACCTGCTCTATGGGGTTCAGATTAGGGAACATTGCTGGCCATAGCACATGAGGCACTCTGACTTCCTGAAGTCAAGCTGTGACAATTCTGGCTCACTGTGGTGGAGCATTATCATCCATGAACAGAAATTTGGGAGTTTGCTGGTGGAATTGGGGGATGACGATGGGTTCTATGATGTCTCTGAGGTAAGAATATCACCAAATCTGTTTTGTGTTGACTGGTGATGCCTGCCCAGACTGTTGCACCTTCTCCACCAAAACGAACCCTGGGGACCATGTTGACTTCTGCGTATCGCTCAACATACCTTCTCCAGCAACGCAGACGACCATCATTTCTGTGAAAGGTGGCCCGACACTCATCAGTGAACAGGACGGTAGACCAGTGCTGCATTGTCCAGGTCACATGGTCTTGTGCCCATTGCAAACGGTCACGGCGGTGTCTTGGCATCAGTGGAATCACCTGCAATGGTCGTCTGGTATTTGTCTGGAAACCCACCCCCCCCACCCCCTGCAGCTGTGTGGCAGTTGCATAAAGGTGTCTGAGTGCATAAGTCCTTAGGTACTGGTCATCAATGCGGTCCATCACCCCTGGGTCTGTCATGAACACTGCCAGTAGTTCTGTGTCTTGCTGCAAGTCTGCTGATGACACTTTGAGACACACCATGTTCACGAGCAACATCTGTCTGCTACAGAGCTGAAGGAGCGCTATGGTCAGGTGAAGCTGCTCGTCCGTGAAGTGACGCTGTGTGTTCATGGCTGCTTGAATGATGAACTGGGAATGACTTACAGACAATACCAGGTGTTTATACTCCCAGAATGTTGAAATTGATCTCATATTGAAAAGGGTTGTCTTTTTGTATTTTTTTTATATTGCCCCCAATATGTAAGGTTCACTGGAAACAATTACGTGGAAAACACTAAATGAGGTGTGTCTATCACCCTAATGCAATTGCTTCCCTATCCCCAATAAAATCACTGAAGTGAAACAAACACCTTATGGTGAGGACTTCACAATATCCTTAAAGTGACAGCTCAGAATTTTGGACATAGGACCTCATTTCCAAGTGAGCTGGAGTGTTGAAGACCTGTGGAGACAATTTTCAAAAACTTTCATTCAGTCCTTCTAGTTGCAGAGTTCACTGATGCTAGGCTAACGCAAGTCAGTAGTTTTAGTTAGCCTGCCATTAAAAACAGTCTAACCCACTCCACAGTGCACCCGAGGCAAATAAATTATAACGCCAGACTATTGATGTAAATGTCTGTGTTGATAGAATAATTTTAGACATAAAACTAACCTTGCATTTTGAAGGATTTATGTCTCAGTAGCAGCAGCTAGTTCGACAGCGGCGGACTGATATCAGCTAGCAGCTAGCTTATCTGAGCTATAATAGTTTGTTTACCTTGCATTCCTCCTCCGTCTGCATTTGTGTGCGTTTTCCACACTGGCACCACCAGTTCTTCTGTCCGTCTCTACAGACGCTCTCTCTCATTCTTCCCCTTTAGCATCCATCTCTCTCAGCTCTTCCTCTGTGTATTTCGGCTCGTCCAGGTACGATTCACTGGAGAAAACTGCTCATTGTCGTCTTCAAAGGCATCGGAAAGTCCTCCAAACGTGGCTAAACTGGTCTTCAGAACAGGCTTCTTTATGTACTCTACAGCGTCTGTATTTTAAAGCTGCATGTAAACAAACTATTAAAGATCCGGTAACCTAGCTGTTAGGTGATATCAGTCCGCCGCTGCCCAGCTTACTACCAGGAAGTATAGTACGCCGCTGCTGCCTTCAGCATGGAAGGTCAGTTTTATGGGACTATTGTTCTGGTGTAAAGTAGTTCCAATGAAAAGCACTAAAATAATCTTCTTGTGGTCACTTTATTATATATTGAAGAAGGTTAGAAGTTGAAGACTGTGTGTCCTTGTTATATCCAATGAGACGTGAAGCCCTGTACAGCACCATGAACCTGGTTGCCTAAACAATGCACCAGCACCCACAGGTCCCACAGAATACAAGTCAACACTGTGTCACCTTGTCTTCTTGGTATTTCATATCACTGCACTGAGGACAGTGGCAGTTATCTTAACCAAACAAACATTTAAGGTATGAATAAATACAATTTAAAGTAACTTTATTGATGGCAACAAATGAGTGAAAATGAGTAGTAAAACATTTCCATCTATTGCAGTCATCACAGAAGGCTGATCATCTTTCAGGAAAGACAGAATCCATTTTGTCGTCGTAGCAACATGGATGAAGTTCAATGGTCAATTGGCGTACCTGTTGATGGCACTCAAAAATGGAAAGAATTACAAAGACACAACTGTACACTTAACTGCCCAGATAAGTGTTGAGGTAATGTGTAAAATACTATTCAGATGAATGGGCAGAGTACAATCATTCATACATAAAATATGTACAGAGAAGTACATGAACACTCAGACGCTGTTTTTCAAATGCACACATGTAACTGCAACAGAGGAGGAATTCAACTTTAAAACAAACATGAGAACGAGGAAGCATCTTACTGTGGTTTATATGTGATTCATCACTTTCTGAATCAAAATAAATAAATTATTCTGCTTTATATTTGGAGAGGGATGAGCCAAAAGAAATGATTTTGGCATACCTGGCGCCTCTCTGCAGTTTCAGAGCACACAGGCTCTGTTGTAGTTTCAGCAGGTCCATTTTCACAATAAAGCAAACGTACTGTTGGTATGAGCAGAAACTCTACAGTATAATGCAAAACAAAAACAGTTTGAGAACATTAACAAACACAAACGTGAACATAAGGTCATAGGCAATGAACCTAAAAAGCACTTGAATGTGGCTGAATCAATATTTAACTTGAGAGCTATCAGGCTATGAGAGATGGTGTAAGAGGCTAAGCGTATGTCTGTTCAGTCAAGTTCATATGTAATCGCTTTACTTTCCACAAAAATCCTCCCATGAAACCAAACTTGTGAGAGAACAGTTGGTTTCGTTGGATCCCGCTCACAGAAACCAGCGTCGTTTCTGATTAAACCGATGACCAACGGGCCGATAAAAGTGTTCAGGAAAAAAAGTGCATCATATTCTGTCAAATACTGAGAAATAGCTGAACATTAAAAACAACACTCTCATAATAAGCATCTGAAATATCTTCTTTTTTTTCTCACTAGTGCAACAACAGACTGGATCAAATAAGGAAAACATTATTAACCTGCAGGCAATCAAAGCTCTTTAAACATCTAATAATTTTCTTGTCACAGTAGCAGAACAGTTAAGAAGGCAACTTAATGATTGATGCTTGAACACAAACATGCCAACATTATACACATTGCTCTTTTTTTTATAGAAATAAATAGCTAAATTATCCTCTTGTTAAATAATTTCCATCTCTATATGACTCTGATGCACATTTAATATAAAGTATCTAATACACAACTGTAATTTCAACACTACTGTTATACATAATATAATTCTCTATGTTTATCTTTCATTCAACTTTGGACAGAAAATGCTTACAGAATGAAGACCATATTATTATATAACATCAAATATTGGTCCTTTTTTTCTTGTTTCTTTTTTTTATATATAAATTATATGTACAGAGTAGCTGATAGCGAAGGCAGGATTGTCTAAAACTGAAAATTAGCAAGTGCTTTGTGTTTTCTCTATTGTGTCAGCAAAGTTTTACACCTTTCCCACAAACAAACTTCGCTCAAATGACGCAGTACCAGTGTAGGATAATAATATGCAGTACTGGAAGAACGTGACTGTTCTCACACATTCACCATGAACATGGTCACTACAATACGCAGCTACGCATAAACATTTTGGACGATAAAGCGGAGAGCCTATAACAAAAGTTTGAGTTTTAGAGGCCACATCCACGACAGACACCTGTTTGGCCTCCTGGAAACGTCACTGTGCTCTGTCACACAATCCAAATGTTAAACGTGACGTGTGATTCATTTAACCTGTTTCAAAATGGTGTGCATGTTTTCTTTAAAGCAAAGTGACTGTAAGCGTCGAAGGAGCTCCACTGATTTAGTATTGCACTTTCAGAAAGTTCAGGGACTCGCAAGAGATTGATTAAAAAAAAAACAAAAACAAATCAATGCAGCTGAGGCAGAAAAATTCTGACTTTTGGTCCCTAGCATTGGTCAAACTGCAAAAATTCCAATAAAGAGTATTTTCTATGGAACCTTGTGTATACATGTTTCTCATACATAACTTGAAATGTTGTTTTCTGTGCTATAAATTTGTAGTTTCCAAGCTGAGGTCAGTCCACATACAGTAACATTTCAAGGGTTATTTTCTCAGACTTCTCATACAATGCTCCTCCAGAGCCAGAAGTCAGTACACAAGGATCAGCACTCCTTGAATAATAAACTGATCCTGATGTGTAAAATAGTTGAACCCCAACTTTAAAGTATCTGCAGCACAGAGAGGAGTTTACTGTCACCACAGTGAGTATTGCTACACATACATTTTGAGAATTCCCAAACTAAATTCACGCCACGAATTACACCAAATTCCTAATTTCTCTCTTAGTTTTGAGTTCTGTAAATAGTTCTGGTGATAGATAGCTGTTTTTTTTAGACTAGAAATATCAGCTCATCACACTAGCTGACTGCTGGCTGTCTAGGTGTTTGAAAGCCCAGCAGAGGGAGCCAGAGGACATCAGTTCACCCTCATTCACTCACTTCCTGCTGACCTCCGCTTAGCCTGTTTTCAGGGACCCAGCTTATATTGAGTGAAGGTGTGGACACCCTGGACAGATCAGACCATCACAGGCCTGGCTAACAGAGACAGACCATCACACTCATATTCACACCTACTGATAATTTAGGAACACCAATTAACCTAACCTGGACTGTGGGAGGAAACTGGAGAACCTGGAGGGAACCCAAGCTACCAGGGGGAGAACATGCAAACTAGGATGATAGCTAAAAAATGTAAATAAATACTGATCAGGGCCTCGACCATGACGAGCACTAGTAATAGCAATGGCACTGTGTAGTATGGTAAAGTATGAAAGTCACATGATATAGAAATAACACCTTATACCATGTTCCATGTGGTAAGAGTAAGAGCTGAATACACTCAAATCAAATGCAAATCAATGTGAAGTTACATTAGATTTGTAGAGATTAAACATCTGCCTTACTGTACATGGTCCCTCATCCATCATTAATGGCACATTGGAGAAAACGCTCACTGTAATGAGGACAGACATTGTTACAAATGGCACCAGTTTTTTTTTTTGTGTGTGTTTTTTAGGTAAATGCATTATGGATCATCAGACACTGTGTTCCTGCTGTCTCAGAGATATTACAACCATCAAAAACACTTGAGTCCAGGTTTGTGACAGGACGCTGCTCACATGAGGAGGCTCAGGATGGTAGAAGAGGGGAAAATGCATTGCTGCCATGCAGTTGGCTAAGAAGACTGTCAAGGTCTGTGTTGCAGGGAGGCTGTCCTCGCCCTGTGGCTGGAGCTGGTGCAGCATGATTCTGTCCTTGGTGGAAGCAGTAAGAGTTAAAAGTTGTCACACAGTACACAGCTGTGGAGGGCAGTCAGGATGGATGTATTATATATTCTGCAGACACGCAGATGTAAAGCTCCCGTCTCAAGACTCTCTACCTTGACAAGTCAACAAATTCTTAAACCTGCCACCATTTTATGCATGGAGAGTACGTACGCTTTACAATGTGCTGCTGCCCACGAGGCGCTGAAGACGTCTGAAGTATATTTCAAGCATTGTGTTGATGCAGACAGTTAAATACAGCGCTGTCACCTGGCTCCAGGCATTTCAAGAAAAGGATCTGGCTCTGTGTAACGACACCATCCATCTTTTTGATGAAAGCAGAATACAACTAAGAAAAGAGCAATCTGACAGTTTTGTTGAGATATTTGACTCTGTAATTTTTAAAACAGGCCATTCTTGTGATATATTGTCCCACTGTTAGTCCAAATAAGCCTCCTGACCAGCATGAAGGAGATATGATTCCTTCTATCGTGAATGAGTTATGGGAGTATGCACGTTGAGCCTCGGCCCTGGTTTCTGTCGGTGCTGTAGACGCATTCAACCCCGTGGAGCAGGGAGTCTTTTAGATTGACTGGAGCCAAGATGGCGCCTCTCCAAGACTTGAAGAATCTGCACAAAAGATGTTAGCAGAGACTGTCTGCTTTCACGTGGAGAATTTTAGAGAAGCCGGGTCGCTTCTTCAAAGCCTGATGGAAAAAGGGAGGTAGGGATATCAGAATCAAATTTTCAGGCAACTTGTATTATCCAAAATGGATCCTTTTCCCTCTGTCATCTGCTACATTTCACTTTCCTTTAGCAGTAAGTGTGTACAACAACTCGAGCATGACAGAAAGCTATGAAAACTGTGAAGCACTGACGTGCAGCAGGTTAAATTTGACTGTAAGTTTCACCTCTAGACGATTAAACACCAGAGGTTCCCTTTTCACAGCAAACTTAAAGACGGTGGGATAAAAATAAATCGTAGCTGTTTGCAGCTTTTGGAGAGGTTACCTAACTGCTGTGAGCAATCCCACCATCTTGAGTGTGATATCCAAGAGGAACACACTGTTAGTGACTCATAAAAACAAAACATAAATAAAACCCAGGATTTCACAGCTTTTATATATCTCTGTTTGTGTGTGGTCAGCTATAAGAATGACCTCTCACAGTAAGCCTCTGTTAGCAACAGCGCATCCACAACCAACCATCACTGGGACTTCAAGGACTGAGTCATGGTTTAAATGGTGAGCTGCTGTGATAAAAATAGACACATCTTATCCTTTAAACAAGTATTGGTCGACCTGTTAGTCACATGCATACAGTGGTGCAAAAGAAGCCAACACTTATAGATAGTAGAGTAGTTATACAGTAAAAAATAGTTTTCAGTGAAAACTGAAAAAAACATGTTTTTTTTCTGTTCCCTAAAGATACAACTTGTTTATGTACTTACAATAGATCATCAGAAAACTAAATTCAAGTTCAAAGTTCAACCAGATAGTGCAGGTGGAAGAAAGGCCATCATGGGTCCTGATAGGCTGTCCTGTATGTGCACTGTATATGTACGACAGTGTGAGTACTGGATGATGTGTGCTGTTACCTGAAGCTTGTTCACCATCTCATCAAACAGTTTTCTAGCTTCAGGGCTGTTGGGGTCCTCGAAATAATCTTCTATACCAATCTGAACCACGACGGACTTCAGGTTGCGGCAAACACCTACATGAGAGGAAGAAGGATTTAGGCAGTTATTTTTTCCCATAATAAATATATACTCAAAAGTATTAAAGTAAATACACTGTAGTTTTCTTTTTCTGAAAGATCCACTCCTAAATTACCATAACAGATCATTATAGCATTATCACACATAATTTTAGTAGACTAATGTTAAATAGTATCCCAGATATCTTTATCATCTGTTGTTATTAACACTTTTATCTCACAAAAATGTTGCATGGGATTACAGTGTTATGTGAGCAGTATTAAATACAAAATCAGAGCAACAATATTGTGACATAACTGTTAAATGTTGAATATATACGCTAAATGAAACGCACTGTTGAAGTGGAGCAGGGCTTTGGGGGTGACTGGTGTGGAGGTCAACACCAGCATCTCCAGGCCTTTCAAGCCCTCTCTGCAGACCTCTGCTGCCACCTCCTGGTTGATCTCACTCACATGATCCAACTCCAGCACCTGCAGGCGCATGCAGTTCCTCGCTGATGTGGTGTGGAGGGTTGAGGGGGGTGAATGGAAGTGAGGAAATACAGAGATGGAAAAGATGGGGAGTGTCAAGCTAAACAGCAAAGGTTACAGGGGTGCATAAAGGCTTGTTTAAGGTGTCTGCCAAAAGTTCACATTGTTAGAAATAATATGGGAATAGATTTACGTTTCCAAAACTGTACAGACAAGACAGAGGTTAAATATGCCTATCTTCATCTTCATATTCCACCACAAATGTCATTTCTGTCCCTGTTCTGAATGTGATTGCGGTATTTAAAAAGCACCGTGACAGCATTTTGAATATTTCAGTGTTGTAGCTTAAATCATTGAAAGGAACTTAACTAAAAGCTGAACAGCGGATTTACAACCCATATTTACCTAGAGAGGCCAGCCCCTGAATGCCACATCCAGCCCCGCCCACACCAAGAGCACGGAGGTGTGGCCAACATCTTCCAATCGTCTGCAGGCATCTGTTACTGAAACGAGCTGGTTGTTGGCTAAAAAAACACAAAAGTCAACCCATGTCTATTCAGCACCTGAGCACTGACATCATAGCAGACAGAATATTAAGCATTAATCACAGTATTTCTCTATTACCATGGGTGAAGTGGCGCCACCTGTAGGGAGATGATGTCTCTGCAACCTGCTCCGAGGGCCCAGATCACCTCCTGGCCAACTGGATCTGTGGCACTTCTGGAAAAGTTACACAGATTGTGTTTATATAACACACACACACGTCTCCAGCACAGAGCTGAGTGCAGTCTTATGGATTCAATAAAGTGAAGTCATTGGAGTTAATCTGTAGTATTTGCAGAGATGGGCCCTAGAAGTACTGGTCTACCTGTAGGTTACAGCCTGCAGAGCTCGGCAGTAGCAGCTGGCCAGCCAGAGGGAGCGATCGGTCAACAGGTTGGGGCAGTGGGAAATCTTCAGTATCAGAAGGTTACTTCCTGTGGCCTTTAACAACGCCTCCAGACCTTCCTCCAGACAGCCACTTAGATGGAAACGTGAGGGAACGTCAACAGAAAAAAGACAGGCAGAGACAGAGCAGAGGAAGTAATTTGCCTGTCCTTCAGAACAGCACTTCTTCCATTTTCAGCACAGAACAACATGTTCCTTCAGTATTCGCAGCGATATCAGCAGGAAGCAGCATGTCTTGTTAGAGCAGATTCAATACTATAATGTGCCCTGCCTCCCCCAAGCAACATTTAGACATAAACAACTTCATTTTCCCTTTTTCCAGGAAATGGAAACTGATATTTTACGTGCTGATCGTAATTAAACGGCACAAACACATAAGCATTCAATCACTTATGTTCTTCTTGCTGGCCTCTTTCACCAATCAGTCAGTATGTCAACCTTATCCAAGCCAAAATATTTCACAATGCAGTAATAAATGTCCTAAAGTGACTAGGTGTTTTGCAAGGTATATTTCTCTCTCACCGTGTGCTTTTAAGGTATTCCTCCTTGGTTTCCTTTTTGCCTCGCTGTCTTGGTTTGAGGTTTTGCAGGATGAGGGAGTGCGTCTGAGTGCACCACTGAGACAATGTGCTCAGGAACTAAGAAGAAACATGGAGATCAGTGAAAATCTTCATAATACACAGCTAAACACACCACGTGCTTCTGCTTTGGTGCTACAGTCTGTTTCTAAATGTTCACTATGCACCTTGGAAGAAATGCGAGCGTTCTCCAGAAGGACTCTGGTCCACACAGCTGGGTGACGAGCCACAAACTTCCAGTCACGGCAAACCTCAGCAGCTCTCAGCAGGGTTTTAGTGTCCAGGTAAGTGAAGATACAGAAGAGAGCTGCTCGCATCTTCAGGATCTCTGGACTGATCACCTCGTTGGATTTGGACGGGCTCTTTTCATGGCGGCATGGCTTGCTGTAAACCCCATCAGACCGACCTAGAGGAGGAAAATGCCTCACAGTCCTCTAACCAGTTTAACACAATGTGGAAGTACAGGATCATTAGACCCATGGCTTGAATTTGGACTTCAAAGTTTTAAAGGATTTAATAAAATTTTAAAATATGACAGGGCAAAGTAGGGCATAGTAAATTTGGTTTCAGTCTATTCTGATATAATAGTAAAGGCTAAATAACAAAGTCAAATAGAAAATAATATGCTCAGCTTTCAGACTAACACAACAAAACTAATAGAACATACTTTAATACCACCCTTAAAATAAAGGCCTGGCCCCAGATTGTATATTTGGTATTTTAACTGTCTTGTTAGAGTTTAGAGAGATCTTTAGTTTATTTCTTCTGCTGTGCACTGATTTTCTATAAGAAACACAACCAAATGCCACATAAACAATGTTTTTAAGATATTCTGTCACATGGTGGCGCCAACCTTCAACAAGACACACAACAACATTACAAAATGTTTTCTCCTCTCTATTGCTGTTTATTGACTGATGCAGTGTGTCCAATCCAAGCCTGTCTTATTCATCCCAGCAAGGTTGCTCCTAGATGACTCATTTCATCTTTGGCCTTGGAGGGCGTCTGCTCAAAGCCATCAGGGCTATGAACCATTACTTACACTCTCACTCTCTCTTCCTCTCTTGCTTTCTCTCTCACACTCACACCACCTACGCTCAAGACTGCCAAATGCACTAAAAAAGCAGAGCTGTGCGTTCCATGCTGAGAAAGAACTGTGTGCTTCTAGATGCATACCATCTGATAAAACCTGGCACAGACTCTCCCAATAAGGAGAACGACGTCAGAGCCCAGGAATGCCAGTAACATGTTGAGTGTTACGTGAGAAAAACCTCTGAGTTCATGGGGCAGTCACAGTAGTTCATACCAATTTGTCATAGGACTCTGAGCTGGCCCACTTTCACTCCGTCCCAGACTGCTTCAGTCCACCTGGTATTTTGAAGAAACCCAACAGCAGGTGAAGAAAAATGGAGCGCAGCAGCAGTGAGTTTAAGGATTTTGGCAGCACAGGAAGTTAACAGAGATGCACAATCTGTGGTGGATCTGAAGGAACGAGCAGGCGTGACTGGCGGTCGGACTTGGCAGCTTGCTCGTAGAAGCAAAGCTTCTTATGAGGGGAGGAACTGGGATGATAAAACAGGCAAACAGCGGTCTCGCAAATACAAATATGTTCTACCAAAGATGCTTTCTATTACACACATATACTGGTGGTAAACAAAAAAGTGTAAACACCTCACAAAAAAAAGAACTAAAAACATTGTAAGCACTGGATTTAGTGGGATTTTAATGAGATAACAGAGTCATTCAAATTACTCCTTTCATGTTGCTTATTATTATTGGTTTGAAACTGCTGTACAAATTTGTCAAAGCAGTGAACCTGCATGCCTTAAATCAGATTTTTCAGGGAATCCGACCCGACAACAGGTATTGAGAATAACTACAGAAATAGGCAATATTCTCACTGATGCTCTTGTTTTCTTTTGATGATCAAATAGACAAATTGAATCTGTTTCATAACTGGTTTTAGCTTCATTTATGTCAAGTTCATCTATATAGGCAAAAATCAGAGCATACTACACCTTCTGTCCTTTGACTTTGACTTGACTTGGATAAGAAAAAGAAAGTTATTTCAGAGTTTGAGTCATTTTTCATGAGTTGTCTAAATTGTTGTGTCTATGTGCAGCAGCAGCTGCAGGACCTCTTTCCTCCATATTTACCAAGCTCACAGCTGATCCACATTCAGTTTGTCGAATGATCTCTGGTCAGCTCCTGCAATTCAACCTGACCTAAATCCATATCAGTCATTGTTCCTATGGGAGTCCTTTTAAGGCCTTTATTCTGTGACTCCTGCTTCCCATGTATCTGGATGTGTTATATTATGTGCATTTCTAAAAATAACTTCCCAGAGAGTTGTTACCTGCGTTAGGGCGATACCCTGCCCTGCCGTGGTGAGGATAGGGAGGGGCAGACTGCTGGACTTCAGCCACAGCTCTTCTCTCTTGTTCCCACATCTCTACCTCAGACTCGGTGGTGCGGGAGCCAACGTCTGACACGTCTCCTTCCTCACCCTCAGTGCTGTTCCTGTAAGGTCGCCGCTGCCAGTTCTGGATAGCCTGTTTACGAAGACCCCAGTTCCTCGATCCACCGCCGCTGCATCCAGGGGAGCGCTCGTAACCCCCCTCACCCAGCCGGCACTGCATGTGATAGTACTGGGCCTCGGGACAGTCCTCCATGGGATGCATCTCCACGCTGTCACTGTCATAACCTCCAGAGCCCTGTGAGACGGACTTGATGCGCCCTGATGCCCTGCAGGAAAAGAGAAAAAAAGTGTATCTAAATACTGATTATGTATCCTACTTATTGTGTAAGTATGGTAGGTAACTAACAATGATTTTCAAATCAATTCATCATTTTTTTTGGCCATGTTTCACTTAGAGAGACATATTCAGTTTGCTTGTTTGACTCAAAATGTATTCAGTATTTACATCATAAAATAATTTATATTATAAAATATATTAAAAAAGCAGCTAAACTAAGCTAAGCTAACTGTCTACAGTCTACTGTTTCATATTATACAAACAAATAAGAATAGTACCTATCTTCTTATCTAACTCGCTGCATGAAAGTGGCCAAACAATAATGTTTCTGGAGAGACTTCTGCACTAAAGTAATAACCAACAGTAGTATTGGTATTTAGCGGTAATTTGACAGTAGTGGATACACTTCTGAAACCAAAGTGAACCGCCAACAGGTACTGTGCAACCGACAAGGACCTGCTGCTTTTCAGAGGATTTATAGTAGAATGAGGGCAGCTTTTGTGTACATACATGTGCCACGGTACTAAAAATAACCTCCCATCCAATACAAGTAATGAGCATTTACTGAAAAAGTAGGACATTTTTCTCTCTTTTCTCCATTTGTGCCATCAGTGCTCCCCACCCTTTCTTTCAGAATAATAAGAAGAGTGAGAGCTACAGCATGAATCATTTTAGGAATAAAAATAAAAGAGAATCACAGATGATACTGCAGGTGGCACTTATCAGCACTCACAGGGGAAAAGGAAGCACCGGAGATGAGATGCATGTCATGCAACAAATATGACTTCAGAATACACAAACCCAAAACAGAGTAACATGTTTATGGCTTCAACAGTCTAAACTGGGTCAATGACAAAACTGTGATTTATTACAGTTTAATGAGCTGGTCGTCAAGAAGTAACCTGATGAACACTGCTTGAGTGAACTTTAAACCAAAACAAGATGTCGTCGGGCGTCCACTATCACCACGGATCCCCAGCCCCCGGCCTGGAGCTCCGGTCATTTTTCCCTGGACCTCCACAGCCCTCCTCTGTTCCGGAGGACTTCCAGACGGGCCCCGGCCGGAAAAGTGAATCACAAAACGCGGAAATGCATTTTGTCCTATGGGTACTAGCAGGTAGTGCTTTGTGTCCCTGTCGGCAGTTCGTATTTTTTGATAGACGGGAAAGAAATGTAAATATGTAAAGACAGATAACTGATTCTTCACCCAGGAGGATAAGTCAGATTGTTGGCGTATGTTATTTTACACCAATGAGGATCTATTTATGAATGAAGATGTTGATTTGAGGTAATAAAATACTTTAAAAAATTATATAGTGTCCCTTTAAATAAAAAACTGTTATTTTATGTCCTGATAGCGATGAATCAGATTTAAATTAGAAGCTTGGTTGCAAGTTGCTGTTACTGAAATTGATGCTCATTATTTTGATGAGATACATGCAAATCAAATGTTAAACTTCCATACATACATGTAAGTTGAGGTCATTGTCTAAGAGAGAAAATTCATATAACAACAGATATGAATAACATAAAAGAAAAAAAACATGAAACTGTTGTCAAATTAAGGAGTCTCATGGCTCAAACTGTTGCGCACTTGAAATTATGACCTTCATCCCTGATGAAGAGCTATTAATAACCAGAAGACAGAAGGCTTTGTGAGTTGTTGTCGTGCCATCAATGATTCAATGGGGAAGGCCTGTCAGGTTCTCTGCGACATCACGTTAGGAAACACATTCACATCCCAACTGGGAATGACGGTGGTGTTAGTCAGAGTACTATGGCACTGCCATGTGTCTGAAACCTCCAGCAGGGACACAGAAATACTTCAGTCGCACTTCATATGGAGCGACGTCCAACCTGCACCTCACTGCGTCGACTGAATGAGCCTTACATTACATCACATATCACAGTTTTTAATATGACGTGATCATATTAATGAGGAAACATGAGTGTTAAACAACATGCACTAAGCATGTTATTGTGTAAATGTGGTAGGAAACTAACAATTATTTTCATATCAATTAATTACTTTTTCATTGGCCATGTTTCACTTGTAAAATAAATAAACAAAATTCATCATTTAGTCATCACAAAACAGAAAGACATCTTCAGTTTGCTTGTTTGGCTCAAATTATATTCAAATTAGAATTATAAATTACATAAGAAAGCAGCAAATTCTCACACTTGATAAGCCGGAGCAAGCAAACGTTCATCATTTTTTTCTTGAAAAATAACCTGAACAGTTATTATTGAACATTATGAAAAGAGTTAATTACAATTTAGGTCAATAGAGGAATAGATTAACCTGACTAACTACTGTCTAACTACTTTTTTAGCATAAAGTCATGGAGTGAAACTGCCTTTCAAACACACTCACTGGCGGATGAATATTACCGAAACCTAATCTTATATCATGTGTATATCAAGTTAAATGGGTTGTAACAAAGGCACTTCAATGGATTTTCTCTGAGTTACTGTAACTGCCATACTAAAACATTAACACACACACAGGACTGACAAGTTAGCCCCTGAAGGCCAGGGGCTGTGAGCACACTAAATGGTTGTTAAAAGCTCTGAAGCTCCAGGGTTTCTCTTATATTTCCACACAACTGACAGAGTGTGTTTCACTACATCAGCTCTCACAAGGTAAGAAAAAAGAGGTGCAGCAGATTGAGTTGTCAGCCAGGAGCCACAAAATCTCTAGTTGTACCAGAAAACCTGTTGTTTGTTGTTTTTCTCCAAACTACTACTACAGATTAATAGACAGGCAGTGTGTCTTCCTGAGAAATAAAATAATTCCTAGTTAGGGTTGACAGTTAAACTCCTTACAGCAGAGCGGTGGTCTGGACGCATTAAATTTCACAGGTGTGAAAGTCCTTGGAAATGTGGAAAAGGAGCAGTGTGTAATGACCTACCCTGTGCTGGGGGACGAACGTCGGTCTGACACTTGGTACATGCCTCTTGTGCTTCCAGAGTTACTGGAGTTTCTCTGGAGAGACACAAACATGCAGAGAGAAAAGTGTTATTAGTAAAATGACTCGGTGCCCCACAGCTTACTGAGACATGCCCTGATGGCAGCCTTGACACTCTTTATGAGACACACGTTTTCATAACATATGCATTTCCTAAAATACAGTAAAACAGCTAGTATTTCATTTTAAAGCAGTGGTTACATTAAAGGGGAAGTGCTGTTTTTTTTACAAATTGGACCTTATTTCTGGGATAAAATACTGTCATTTATTAACTCATTTCACTTTGGAGTCATTTGGAGTATTTCTGACGGTCTTTGTTTTGGTGATATCTATTTAACAGGAGTGAAGCGGGCACTGAAATGCAGCCAGTAAATGACACAAAACTGACTATTTCTCAAATAACAGACGTTTAATAAGATGGGCTACACAGATGGGCTATTACTATTCTCATTTGAGTCCGGAGTTGTCTGTAACTTGTGAAAATTCTGTAAAACAGACTCTACTTCCTGTGTATCATAGGACCCCTAGTGCCCACCTATGTGTCCTTCACAGTTCCTGAACTAAAACAAAGTAGGTATGCATATGTCACAACATCACAAATAAGTATTATAGTTCAGGCACCGTGAAGGCCACATAGGTGGGCACTAGGGGTACTATTTCTCAAATAACAGACGTTAAATTAGATGGGCTACACTATCACTATTCTCATTTGAGTCACCCCTAGTGCCCACCTACGTGGCCTTCACAGTGCCTGAACTAAAATACTTATTTGTGATGTTGAACTGTGAAGGACACATAGGTGGGCACTAGGGGTCCTATGATACACAGGAAGTAGAGTGTTTACAGAATTTTCACAAGTTAAAGACAACTCTGGACTCAAATGAGAATAGTAATAGTGTAGCCCATCTTATTAAACGTCTGTTATTTGAGAAATAGTCAAGTTTGTGTCATTTACTGGCTGCATTTCAGTGCCCCATTCACTCCTGTTAAATGGATATCACCAAAACAAAGACCGTCAGAAATACTCCAAATGACTCCAAAGTGAAATTAGTGAGTAAATGACAGTATTTTATCCCAGAAATAAGGTCCAATTTGTAAAAAAAACATCACTTCCGCTTTAAGTCGTATCATTACCATGAATTGAAGGCTGCTTAACAAATTCTCATTGAAAAGACAATACAACTAAATATGAATTCAACATGTAATCCATTTTGCTGTTATCATGGGAAGCTTCTCTGTGTGACAGCTCAGATGTTTAACAAATAGTCAAAACTGAAATAAACAACACAAGTGAGCTTCATCTGTACATGATGACTGGTGACAGAATCAGGCATAAATCAAAGACATCCATGGACAAACCTTTTCCATCACAATAGGAATAAATGATGATCAGTCATAGATAAGAAGTGAGGCAAGAAGAAGCTTGTTAAGATTAGAGTGATCATTTCGTCCTGGGGTTGGCACAAAAGAAAAGCTCAAGATGTGAATATAAAATGGGAAGGGTTCATTCTCTGGGGAGTGTTAACCTAATGAGTAAATGTCAAGTCTATTTTATTGTGATAAGTGCCGACCTTCAAAATACAAGAAAGCTCACGAGACCCATTAATATCCACAGCAAGTCCTGGACAATGTAGCTGGAGGTCCATGTGAGTACCATACCACCACCACCAACACATGACTAAACTAAAATGAAAGACATTGGTTTATTAAATCATTCGTGATCCTACAATTCATCCTTTGGTCACATGTCCTGTTACATAGATGTAAACATCTGATGAGAAATGATTTATTAAATTCTTCAAAAATATCCAAGATTTCCACATTTCTGTTGATTTCAGGACCATAGTAGCACCTTAAATGGTGTTCTGGTGCCAGTTGCTTGAATTTAATAATCCACTGAAAGGATGTGTTCCACTATAACTCCTGATTTGTCCCAGTGAGGGGAAACTGGAATAATGTACGCTGCTCAGAGAAGAAGTACTTTGTCAACGCCAAGATACTGATTTCACATTTATACAACCAGTCATTTCTAATCAATCAACACATTCCAATCAGTTGAACACATCTGCCATTTTCTACACCAGACAAGGGTACGCTTAGTCCCACTGAATTTACACTGGAGGGCGTTCTATGACAATTGCTAAACAGATTGGAATTGGACCACTGTTCACTTAACAGTCCTTTGCAAAGATCTCTGTGCTTTTGATAACCACCATTATTATTTTAGCATTTATTCAGCACGTGTAATATCATGCAAAATTACTATTATTTTCACATGTCACATAATGATGATGAAATAGTTAACGCTGATTGACGTGATGCCACAAACTTTTAACAACCCAGCAAGAAGTAGTCAAGAGTGAGAGCTCTGACTGACTGACCAACCCTCTATCAACACCCTCAGCATATTTCCCTCTACTGAAAATATTTGGTTGTAGCTCTGAAGGCAGGTGTGGGTTTTTTTAAGTGTATTTGATGGTGGGTGTGCAGCCTGATTCTCACTCTCTCTATTTGCCTGAGAGCAAAATCCTCCTTGTCGCTCTTTCATGCACCAAAGCTGCTGTGCGTTGATGTATGTGGTGTGTAGCGTTTGAATGTGTGTGTTTCTGTGAAGCAGTGCCAGGTGGAACTCTGTGTACCAGACTGGCGATGTGCCACAGAGAGAAAATGTGCACAGCGTCACTCACTCCTTTTCTTTCTCTCTTTTTTCCTCAGCTTCTACTCACACTGCCTTTTTCTGGCCTTGTGCCAGTGAAAATGGACCATGGGGGAAATAGGCAAACACCATCCCAGGTTCTCATTCCTGGGAAAAAATCCATTCAGTAGAGAGTAAAAACCGAATCTTTTGACCTAAGTTTGGTTTTAAACTCAAGTATTTTTCCCTGTGACAAACATTATAACTGAATTAAAGCGATCTTGGAACTAGAGAGTGAGCAGGAAACAAGCCATCCATCCCCTCTCATGCTGTCTGTCCCAAAATACCTCTGTGGCTGCGAAAAAAACTTGTCTCCTAGGAGATGAGGCCGACCTCGCTGATGTCATGACAGAGTGTGAGGTCGGTTAGGTGACATCTCCGGGTTTCCCTTGACGGTGTAGCAAGGTGCCAACCAGTCTGTGACTCCACACGTGTACTTGTCATGTTGATTATTCACAGTCTTACGTGAATCTGAGTAGCAGAGTAGCAGCGATTCAGGTCAACCAAAGGTTGAATGGCTTGGAAAAAAAAGCATATTTCATTTTAAAATGTATTCAACTAATTCTTACGTGCAAGAAAAATACAATTAAATTGTCAGATGTTGTTGTAAAATCATTATAAAGATGTATGACTTAAATTATTCACTGCATCAGTGTATAAAGTATGATGTCGACAAGGAAAGTGATCTGAGCAGAAGATTTGCACTGAGAATTTCTCAAAAGATGAGCCAGAAATGAAACAGCTATTTTCTCTGAGGCAGATTGGCACCATGTTACATCTGATTCAAAATCATGTTGGAACCTCAAGCGAGAACTGGTTTCCATGACAGCACACAGGCTTGGATGAGGTGTTGTATAATAATTTGAATAAGTAACAGTTTCTAAGAACTGCTTTTACATTTGTGGCATTGTGTAGTGAGGCCTGAGAAATGCCAGAGCAGAAGCTGTAGGGAGGCTGGAGGCAAAGGGCTGAGCTCTAGTTTCCGGAGCATGAAGAAGCTTTTTATGCGAGGATACTATCTGGTCAGTATGTCCTCTGCTGCAAAGCTTTATTGTTTCTACTGTTTTCATGGTGCTGAATGCAAAGCAGAAGTAGATCAAGTTTGACTTTACTGCAGCCATAAAACCAAACTCTGGGATCCTATGATCGATGAGAATATATTTTATATATTTATACGTATATATATATATACGTATATACACGTATATATATATATATATATATATATATATATATATAGATATATAAACCTAAAATCAGAGCGACACCACATTAGCTCTAATAAGCGCTGTGTTTATGAACACTCTTTCGCTTTTCCTTTTTGTCCATTTTACTCTTTCAAATTAATACTTGAATGATGCTCTTAAGTGGATCATTTGTTAGCAGAAGCTTGGACACATTTTAAAATCATGTTTGATTGTTAAATACGACATTTCAGGCAGTTTGTCCAAGTAGAGCTACCGTCGTATAAAATAACACTTTTACACCATTAACGCATTCATTTCGATGGCCCTAATAATTAATACAGTCAAGAGGGAAAGTAATTATTGAGTAGCGCTTGAGGTGATTTTAGTTTACTGAATTCCACCTGCTTCAGCTCTATAAAGAAGAGTAGACCTGTTGTGTCAGACATCCTAAAGCCTATTAAGGGTTCGACCTGTGCTGCATTATAGGGACATTGTTCAATATAATCAATGCTTATGCACTATTCAACAGCAAAAAGCTGCTCTGTGCACAGAGCTGTGAGTAGCATTCTGAGAAGTCTTTGGTGGGAGGACAACAACTGTAAATACATATAAAACAATCCCAGTGTTTTGAAATAATAATAACTGAAACTCACAAGCCAGCTGTCTAATTTACTATGACAATTAAAAGTTGTTAAAAATTAGATCTGAAACAGCTCATGATATTTAACAATGTATTTTACAGTAGTTCTGAGCAGTAACCCATCAACACAAGAGAAGACACATGACAGGATATCCTCACCTGGCGTCCATTGCCCTTTGAGGCCTGCAGGCTGCAGCGTCCCAGGCTGCCGTTCGGTGTGGTACCACAGCTGCTGATGATCTGCAGCTGTTTTTCGGCGCGGTCCGCTCGGTCCAGCAACTCCTCGATGAACTGCTGCAGACGCACCTTAGCATTGGCTTCACGTGCCGCCGTCTCCTGAAGGAACTGGTCGATCTGGGCAACTTCCCTAAAAGGCAGAGAAGAGGCAACATGACTGAGATGTTCTATAACAGCATCGGGAGTGTCTGCTGAACCTCACTTGTGGTGAAAACTTCAGATTAAACTGCTGCAGGACACTCTCACATTCACAGAAGCTGCTGTTCTGCCCTTTTTGCATGGAGACTATGCACACCAACGGTTGATGACAGAGATTAATGTACAATACAAACACAAAGGGAGGGGGAGAGACAGAGAAGAAGAATAGAGCAGTGAGAGAGCAGCTGTATATTTCTTCTGCAGGCACGGAAGGGCCAAGTTCCCGTCATTTGAAGGGACAGTGTGTTACTTAGATACAGAGACAAACAAACCAGGAATTCAGGCAGCATTAGTAGTCGTCTGCAACCTTCAAAGCACACTATATATTTCTAGTGTTCCCAGCAGTGATTTTGTTCAGTGTCATCTGAACAAATGTTATTATTTACCTCAATGGTGTAATGAA
Organism: Synanceia verrucosa; assembly: GCA_029721515.1. Classification (NCBI taxonomy): domain Eukaryota; kingdom Metazoa; phylum Chordata; class Actinopteri; order Perciformes; family Synanceiidae; genus Synanceia; species Synanceia verrucosa. Next base: position 9,240,314 of record CM056555.1, read on the forward strand.
AAACAAATTTAAGGACATGCAGATAAGCGCCTGACTAAAGCCACCTCTGTCCTAATCCATCTCTACCCTACAAAAACAGATGATGTCGGCCACTTGGAGGCAGCAGAAACAACAACATTCATAATTATTGCATCAATACCTTTGACATGGTGAACTTGTTTTGACCAATTTCTCAGGGAAATATCTGGCCTTTTAGCTTTTAACTCTTTGAGTGCCACTGATGTAATACGTCATTCAAAATCCGACACTTGAGTGCCAGTGATGTAATACTACGTCAAAGTGTTTTTTTTGCAGCTGGTCGCTGATTGCGACTCTTCAGCTTTTCTGTGTTTTCAGAGACATGGTCCAAAATATTCTGTGGGTCTTGAAATATGACTGAAAATGGGCAAAAACGCTGTCACAAGGCACTTTTGATTTTAAAAAAAAGTTCACCAGCTAGTTCACCAGCTAGTCACTAACTGTGTCTGTAGCCGTTTAATGCTTTTTAATTTAATGCTGAGCAAATTGTTGTTGTCATTTGATGCAATGTTATTATGAAGAAAAAATAACACAAACAAAACAACAGCAAATTCTTACATTTGAGAAAGAGGAATGAGCACATTCTGTATATATCTTACTTGATACAGACAACTAATCTATTTTTGGATTACTGCGTAGTCCCTGATAATAATTGTTTCAGCACCTTTACTTTTCGCAACCTTTTCAATATCTTAATATCTTGCAAACTTGTCTCCACATGGGACAATTCCAGGAAGCTTTCTTTATGTTTGTGTCCTTATATATAGCCCAAGCTTTGACTGTCTAAGCAGTCAAGAGAGCTTAACAAGACAATTCAGACGTCTGACCTTGAGAAGGCCAAGCAAACCATTAAAAGGTTCAGTCACTGCAGACAGGGACATAAAATCAGTGTCCCTATAGTTTAAACGGAGTCATGCACATGAAATAAGCCAAACTGCCCATCAGGATGGATCCTTTTACATCCAAGTGATGTCAAACATCTGTGATTATTACTAACCACCATTATACAACACAGAATCCATCCAAAAACAGTAACGACGCTTACAGTGAACATTCTCGAAATGGGGGCAATCGGGAGATAAAAATAGTTTGCTGTCTGGCACAGTTGACTTTTCTTATCCTCAGACAAAGATGACAAAACATGTATCAACTGAATATTAGTCTAAATGTTTGACTGCAGGGTATAAATGAATGCTATCGAATCTGTGAGAGAACAATCACTCAGTCAGTAAGTGATCTCAAAATTAAATGGCCATTATTTCTCTGTCCTGTTTCAAGTTAGTAATTGCACAAAACATGTTTTTATCTACTTTATACACATTTGGGTGCTGTGCAATTGTGTGTAAAGTGATAGGTATTATACTGTACGGTGTCTGCACTGCTGATGATGGCACTGTGGAAACCTACAGAGAAAACACAATGTGTGTGTTTGTACTAGGTATAAATAATCTGATGAAGAGATATTATGGGCTCGTGGTGGGTAATAACACTTATGAAAGTTAATTATGGTAATTTTTTTTATCTCTGAACTAAAGTTACATACACACCAGCCCTTAATACTAACACCTGCACAGCTCCTTACATCACTGCATACAACACATGATGGTATTTCAGTGCCATTAACAGCAACTTACTGCATCCTTTCCCAAAAAAAAAAACAAATGTATTGTGTTGAATACTTTCAAAAAGGTGACTAGAAACACTATACTAAAGCTTACAACATCCACTATTTTTGTCTTTTTTTATGTCTAAAATTATTCTAATAACACAGACATTTACATTGATACTTTGGAGTGATAACTGATTTGGTAAAACTGTTTTTAATGGAAGGTTAACTAGACTCATTGACTTGCACTAGCCTAGCATCAGTGAACTCTGCAACTAGAAGGACTGAATGAAAGTTTTTGAAATCTGTCTCCACACGTCTTCAACACTCTGGCTAACTTGGAAATGAGGTCTTATGTCCAAAATTTCAAACTACCCCTTTAACTCTAGTTCTATCAGGAAGTACATAAAGACTGTTCATTACATACAGTCCCAAAGCCAAACTCCATAAAGTTATTTTTCTCTGCGTGTTGACAACACTCCCTAAATAGACAAAAATCAGAGCTGTGTCATGTGGCAACACCTTAGCTACAAATGACTGAAATGAAATGTCAGTCAACAACTCAACTAATCACTGCCACAGTTTTTATATCAATTAAAGGTACAACAAACTTGTAGAGAAGTAACTTACATCCTGGTTAAAAAAAAGCTATACGTTATCCAGCTTTTAGATTTAACCACTCATCAGTGTCCATTTTTCATTCACTGTACATAAAAAAAAAAACAGTTTGAATTTCCTTTATGTATGAAATGTGCTGTCTGTCCTGGAGGAAAGGAAAGACAGAACTGGTCACTGAGAAGAACATTATATGCTTTGTGTAATACAGTATAAACACAAGATCAGCTTCCATGAATTATCAGATGTCAAAACTGACACAGGAGTGCAGCTATTAAAAACATTTTGCGCCAGTCGCTCTAGTGATGAGGCTGAAACAAAGTGAATTGATGTCAAAATAACATTGCATTAGCAAACTTCATTCAACTGTATATGATGCATCTCATTACGGTGCACAATTAATGAGTCCAAGTATCATTTATTTTAATTCAATGATTGGAGCTGTACCTACTGCAGTGTATGATTAACCAGCCTGAAGCCAAACTTGTGCTCTCATTATTCAAGTTAATAAACAGAGTGCAACAATGACTGAGCACTGATTTTAGTTCAGCCTCAAGTATAATACCATATACTGTAGCTATCTCACAGCTGCTTTAATAGTGTAGCTATGGTAGGTTTGTATGTACCATCCATTATGTGGTGGCATCCAAATTGCAATGCATTTGTAATTATTCTTCGTTAATTATTCAATGGTATCAGATTATTGTTGTTACTGGAGACAGATGCACCAATCCCACGAGGAGGAACGTGTTTGAAGCAACACAGGGAAGAAATGCATGGCTGCACCAGCATCTGAACCATTCAGCTGCAGAAAACTCACTCAGCGTGGAAATCTTTGTGGAGAGGAAGCAAGGGAATCAGGAATTTGCTCAAAACGCTGAGAATGATGTTGGAGGGTGGGCAGAGAGGGAAAGAGGGAAAAAAAAAAATATCCTCACTGTATCCCGGGAGACATGCAAGGAGAAAGGGGTAAGGCTAGAAATGAAGAAGAGATAAAAACAGAGGAATGGAAGGGATGAAAACATCATAAAAATGAGCAAAAAGACTGAAGGAAAAAACCCTGCAGAGGCTAAACAACAGACAGCAAACAGAAATCTGCAGTCATGTGGAAGCAGGAGGTTTGACAGAGCAGGAGAAAGAAATGGGATGTGGCTGCTTCCTGTTATCAATCCTAATTTTAACACACACATTGTGATGGGCACACACACCACCCCTCGCTCTCACTGTGTGACTCACTCCAACACCTCAGAAAGAAAGCCTCGAGGTGACAAACCCGTGTGTTTACCCCGGCGCTGGGGGAGCTGGAAAGGAAGGACGCCATCTTTTGTGTGATGAACATACAGGTTGTTAAGTCTGGGCTGTGATTCAGAGGAAATGACTCGGCGGTGGATCCATGATGGAGCTGCACTGTCCTCACAGCACAGATCCATATTCATAGGTGAGGGGAAACCACATACACTATATTGCCAAAAGTATTCGCTCACCTGCCTTGACTCACATATGAACTTAAGTGACATCCCATTCCTAATCCATAGGGTTCAATATGACGTTGGTCCACCCTTTGCAGCTATAACAGCTTCAACTCTTCTGGGAAGGCTGTCCACAAGGTTTAGGAGTGTGTTTATGGGAATTTTTGACCATTCTTCCAGAAGTGTATTTGTGAGGTCACACACTGATGTTGGACGAGAAGGCCTGGCTCTCAGTCTCTGCTCTAATTCATCCCAAACGTGTTCTATGGGGTTGAGGTCAGGACTCTGTGCAGGCCAGTCAAGTTCATCCACACCAGACTCTGTCATCCATGTCTTTATGGACCTTGCTTTGTGCACTGGTGTACAGTCATGTTGGAAGAGGAAGGGGCCAGCTCCAAACTGTTCCTACAAAGTTGGGAGCATGGAATCGTCCAAAATGTCTTGGTATGTTGAAGCATTCAGAGTTCCTTTCATTGGAACTAAGGGGCCAAGCCCAGTTCCTGAAAAACAACCCCACACCATAATCCCCCCTTCACCAAACTTTACACTTGGCACAATGCAGTCCGACAAGTATCGTTCTCCTGGCAACCGCCAAACCCAGACTTGTCCATTGATTGACTTGTAGATTGCCAGATGGAGAAGCGTGATTCGTCACTCCAGAGAACACGTCTCCACTGCTCTAGAGTCCAGTGGTGGCGTGCTTTACACCACTGCATCTGACTCTTTGCATTGCACTTGGTGATGTATGGCTTGGATGCAGCTGCTCGGCCATGGAAACCCATTCCATGAAGCTCTCTGTGCACTGTTCTTGAGCTAATCTGAACATGAAGCCACATGAAGTTTGGAGGACTGTAGTGATTGACTCTGCAGAAAGTTGGAGACCTCTTCACACTATGCGCCTCAGCATCCACTGACCCCGCTCCGTCAGTTTATGTGGTCTACCACTTCATGGCTGAATTGCTGTCGTTCCCAAACACTTCCACATTCTTATAATACAGCTGACAGTTGACTGTGGAATATTTAGGAGTGAGGAAATTTCATGACTGGATTTGTTGCACAGGTTCACGTTCCTATCACAGTTCCACGCTGGAATTCACTGAGCTCCTTTTGTAGAAGCAGTCTGCATGTCTAGGTTCTTGATTTTATCCATCTGTGGCCATGGAAGTGATTGGAATACCTGATTCTGATTATTTGGATGGGTGAACGAATACTTTTGGCAATACAGTGTATTTGTGACACTCATGTTCACAGCTTTGCCTCCTCTCTATTTCTGTTTCCATCTCACACACATCATGTTGCTGAAACACACAAAAACTATGCTTATTTGTTTTCTAGCTGAGGGTTCGATAAAGCTTAGTATAACATCTGGAAAGAGGAGGAAACGGTCAAAATCCACCTACAAACACCCACAAAAAGAACCAATTAACACACGTAATGCAGGGTAATGGAATGCACAGACTAAACTACATTCCTTGCAGATGTGACTTATGTTATTTTATATATAATAGCTAGAGAGTAAGCAGACAATCTGAATTACACTCTATTTTCAACTTAGAGTGATATGATTTTTGCACCACAATGCTGATTATCTTCAGACTTGGCATGTTTCATGAACATTTTTCATAAACATTGACCAAAATATGGCAAGGAACTGTGTATCTGGTATGTCAATACAGTCACCAATCATTGAAGAAATCTGTCCTAAATGCCTACAATTGCACAACCCATCACCTCCCCATCAGTGCAGCAGTTTCCTTCATCCCCCAGCTGGCTTTACTCCACCAACACCAGCATCTCCAGACTCTGGGGGATCCTGTCCTAACTCTTATCTTCATATTGTTACGCACTTACGATTAATCCATTCGTACACAAGAGCTAGGGCAGCACGGTGGTATAGTGGTTAATACTGTCGCCTCACAGCAAGAAGGTACCGGGTTCGATTCCCGGCCCGGGGCCTTTCTGTGTGGAGTTTGCATGTTCTCTCCGTGTTTGCGTGGGTTCACTCCGGGTACTCTGGCTTCCTCCCACCATCCAAAAACATGGGTTAATTGGCTAATTTCAAGTGTGAGTGGTTGTCTGTCTCTGTGTCCTGTGATGAACTGGAGACTTGTCCAGGTTGTACCCTGCCTTTCACCATAAGACAGTTGGGATAGGCTCCAGCCCCTCCATAACCCTATGAGGATAAGCGGTAGAAAATGGATGGATGGATACCAGAGCTCAGATCTGATGCAAACAACTTGCCTCACTAAATCTTCACACAAACACAGCAGCTGAGATACAATCAATACCACTGATTAAAAAGATTAAGGTCATAGTGCTACATTTTAGTTTTACCACACAGCACTCAAACAATATACTCTGTGCTGTTTTCCTCCCCATTAGATGACTAGAACAATTAAGGCGTATGTTTGCATGGTCTTCATTCTAAATCTGATGCCCTCTTGTCCCTTTCAGCTCTTGGAAATAGAAAATACCCAATTCTTGCTAAAATTAGGCCTTGAGAGCTTACTAACAAAACAGGTTTTTATCAAAAGAATTTAAATGGGTTTTGAAGACCAATACCACACCATATATTAGAAATAATGAATAGCTAAGCAGGCAATGTTTCATTTGCCTAACATTTAACAGCCATAACGAATAGTCTACAGCTAAGACATCCAGCTTTAACAGGCATGATTGATAAGGCATGATCTTCTGAAGGATTTTGTTTAAATGTTAATTATAATCACTGGTCAACCTCCTTTCACAGTTGTCATCGTCTCTGGCCATTAATTCAAAATTATGCTTCATTAATATTAAAGAGCAGTGATGATTGACCGAAAGGCCTACATGAGGAAGATGAGGAAGTTGCATGAATTACAGCTTTCTCTGCTCTATCAAAGGACAGCTGCTCTTGTGTTATTGTTTTTTTTTTATGCCTGGATACATTATTTTTTTCTTTTTATGAGACAGATTCAGTAAGCTCCTTTGTGTTATCATGTCATGATGTCACACAATTGTATGCATGACACAAAAATATACAAAGCAAAAGGCAGCATGGGGGGTGTGTGTGTAGAGAGGATGGCAACATGAGAAGGAGTTGTGAGACAGACAAGGATGAAAGGGTGAGAGAGAAGGGATGATGAAAGAGATGCAGGACAAAATGTACACTGCCACTCAGGGAGAGAGTGGAAAAAAACAGGACTGGTTTCCCAAGAAACCACTAATCCACATCTTGGCTCTGATCAATCATGGGAAAGTAAATATTTTATTGTGGCTCTAACCATCGTCTCAAAATTTTAACTTTCATTACAAATCACACATGGCTGAGTCACCCACAGATTAAAACAGTAGGTGGTGATATAGAGCAATGACAGCAATAGATTATTATGTCATTATGGGAAAAAAACACCTGAAATTTAGCTGTCAAGGTGGATGAAATCACTCAAGAAAATCAAGGGAAAAAAATCATATATGCATCTATGGAAGTAGGGTTGCGGCAAACATAATACCATTCATTATGAATTGATATATTTCACAGTCAATTATTGTTAATTTTGTCCACGATGCAGAGGTATTCACTTTACAGTAAAATTAAAGTGAAGGAAGCTGCAAAAAAGAGTCTGGTAGCAGTTTATCTTCTGCCATTTTTGTATCAAAAAAGACTTGAAGGTACAGTGTGTAGGACTGGGTGGCATCTAGTGGTGTGGTTGCAGATTGCGACCAACTGAATACCCCCCCAACTCACCGATCCCTTTCCTGCAGATGGCAGACGTGAGCTGCTGGGTGCAAAACCATGGTAACCGTGTTCACCTCACTCAAGAGGCCTTCAGCTAGCTTAAAAACGTAAAAGGCCATCTCTGGAGCCTGCGTTATTGGTTTGAGTTATTGTAGAAATATTCGTTGCGGTCACATGGAAGGATCGTACTGGATGACAGCTAGACGGCTCAAAAAGAGAGAGAAAAATCATGAGATCTTCGTCTAAATATCAGCCTTCCACACAAGAACTACACATACACTGACACGAGTACATCCTCCAAACATCTTCCAGTCCTGTAATCACAGTCCATCGATGTAACTGGTTAGTTAAACCTTTCAGAAGAAAAGACAGACATGTCCGCTGAAAGACTGGCTGCACCATCCTCCATGTTTCCCATTTCCTTCATGATCAAAGCCTTTCATCAGCCTCAGGGACACCCATCAGTTTCCTCCATCTAATGACAGACATGAACAGCCCTCTGCTCATAAATCCCACTCTATCTGAGGGCTAACATTCACCAGATCATCCATACACTGCAGTCAGGGTCATCGAACATCATGCAGAACCCTTTCATGTTATAAGCCACTTCATATCGCTGCTGGAAATCTGAACGTAGTTTCTACGTATGAGCGTTTGGTTAGCCTGGTTCTCTGTAAGCTGGTCTTATTATAGCTCTACACTGTTACATTATAGCCTTAAAATACTGAACTGCTGACATCAACTCTGTGCACTTTAACCATATTTCACAGAAACAAATAGGTACATTGTGTGCATTCATGTGCTCATGGTGTGATAGTGTTTGAGTTCTGCACAACAGCATTCCTCTGTAATCCAAACAATTTACTGACATGATGTCTGCTCCTCCAGTGTTTGGACAAATATTACTCCACTGTGACATATGTATATCAAAACAGAGAAACATAGATTACGCTCATGGGAGGTGTCAAACTAATTTTCAAGTCCAAATTGTCAGATGCACTGCAGATTACATTCTTACTGTGATTCTCTGTTCATTAGAGAGCCTTCAGAAGTCTTGCCAGGCTAATACTACACGCTCGTCTCTCTCAGACGCTGACGTTAATGAGGCAAGTTCTCTCTGCCCTGACAGTTTCGCTTTGCATTCAAGACTGCTGCTCAAGCTTTTTTTTTTTTTGATTTAAGTGAGGCACAGTGACAGCAAATAGCCAGACTCTTCCATGTTCTGTGGAGCCTTAAGAGCCTCTGGCTTTCCCATGCTGCACAGGGGAACTCATACTTTATTAGAGCTGGTTGTAGGAATAAATCAAGCCTCAGGGTTAAGGCCTTCTGCAGCAACTGTGGGTGTATATGCTAAATATGATATGATGTCTCTGTACTGCACTCTTCAACACAGAGACCACTAACACCTGCACACATACTACAAGCAACTGCAATACTGCAACATTTAGTCTTTCCCCTGTTCAGCACATGAGGGGGGTACAACTATTTATATTGACTGCAACTTTATTTTCTCACTTGAATCTTATTTATATAGATTTTTAATCTCTTCCATTTAGTTTATTTGTGTAGCTCTGTGTAGTTTTATTTTATTATTGCACTTGTTGAGCACTTTGGTGATTGTCTGTTGTTTTAAATATGTTACAAATAAACTTGCTCAGCGCACTTATGATGATGATCTCAATAACTTTGTGATTTTAATCTTTTTATCTTCTTTCTATTCTTATGTTGGTGTAACATCTGTCTGGGGACTACTGTATAATAGAGTATTTACAGCAATGTTCATTTAAGGTGCGCTGTGTGAGGTCAGACCACATGTTCCAAAGAAAAAAAAACTACTGTGAGGCCAGAACCCACAAAATTCAACCAAGTTTATTTATTCAAATAAACACTCATTGCTGTTGTGCTGTTTTAATGATGCATTTGCTTGGAAATCGCCATCTTAATTGAGAAGATGGGATGCGGAAATGTTAATAACCAAAATAGCTGCTGAATCTTCGATTGTCAACTGACTTATATCAGCAAATGCCTCTAATTTGTATTATTAGAACTTAATTGCCAACATTGCACAAGACTAAATAATGACTGTATCAACCTGCTGTACATTTCAAACAAACTTTTCCAATGAGAGGAGAAACAATTATATATTAAAGAACAGCAGCTCATAATGTGGCTGCCAGTGGAGCATACAATATGTCCTGCAGAAACATTCACTGAGCCATTATTTCCATGTATGAAATGGATCACAAACTGAAGATTAAGTTTATTAGAAATAGCTCTTCAAAATTATCTACTGGAAAAATAACAGGACAATTCGGCATATTAGCAAATGCAATAATTTCAGCTAAATAAACCTTGCTTGTTAATGTTTGGAAAGATTACAACAGTATTCAACGCATTGCTGTGACAGACGCCAAATTAGGCTGTTTCTCTGTACTTTGGGTGAGTCTGCCGCATGCTGAAATGATGAAGATAACCATCCAACCGTTTTTCATTTCTCCTCAGGCTCCAGTTTCTGCTGTTTATAGCTGCTCTCATTTATTCCAGCTGCTATCAAACCACTTAACAGCCGCGCTTAAGGGACACTGTTATTCATTCAGTTTCAGCAATAATGTTTATTATCATCATGTGTTTTCAGTGATAGCCACAGTATGAGCATGCATTACGTTTTCATGTGGATTATTTGTGAATGAAACTTAACTGTGCAGTGAGATTACAATGGAGGCTAAACTAAATCAAACAACTTGTACCTGAGGCGTTTTGTATGCTTTTCAAAATTATTTACAGCACAGAATAAATTATTAGGTTGTGTCATAATTTTATGCATCGCATTGCTCGCAGCAGAATCCACGTCGTGGGAGTTTTCTCTGGTTGCATAGCAACTCACGGCTGGGTGACTTGCATTTTTAGCATCTGACACCACTGATGTACAACACGATGCATATCTTCTTGAAGGAGTTTCACAGACTCCCCAAAGTCACTGGAAGGTTTTGTAAAAGAATCAGCTGTGTGCTGTTGGGCAGCCATGTTTGAGCCATTAAGCTGCTCTGTGGCTGTTAACTTGTGCTTAGTCATCAACCCTGCTGAACATTCACTGACTGTGATGCTCTTTTTCCACCTCAGACCGACTCTGTATTTGAGAGTCTGAATGAGCTTACTGTTTCACTGCCAGCTTCTCCTTAGAGAGACAGAGAAAAAGTGTGTGTGTGTGTGTGTGTGTGTGTGTGTGTGTGTGTGTGTAAGAAAGAGAGACTGGGCTGCTGGCATAACCAGGAGGCAGTCACACAGCCCATGCAGGGAGTTTAAGGGCATGACTTTCCCAGTCTGACGCTGTCAGGTTTGGGATGCATGACCACAGCTAGTTAGAACAGAGGGGTGGGACTAAATGGAAGAAGAGCACACTTGTCTTCTGCTCATTCAACCCAATGAAACACTCACAAGATCAGCCACTTTGACTATTACAAGTTTAGCTGTCTCTGTAATGTTGAAACAAAGAGATGATTTTGTACGTTAGATGTGACTAGCAGGGACCAAGTTGACTGTCTGCTTGGCAGATATTCACTGTATAGAACTGCAAAATTTTCGGTGACCCGATGCCAATAAGCCACATGTGGGACAGACATGCCATAAAGACAGACATGGGACATGTTACCATAATGCTGGGAGTAGTTTGGACTTTGATATGTCTCTCTAACCCTAAAAAAAATAAAAACTCCAATTGGAAACATAAACCTATTAATATCAATACAATAAAATTATAATACAGGTTGTGAATTGAGCCTTTCTTTTGAATATAAAGGACTTAACAAATGTATTCGGTTTGAATGGATTTTTCCAACACTTCCATAGAAACAAAAAAAAAGTTATCAAAGGAAGAAAAAGTCACATTTCTTCATGAGATAGTTTGCTTCCATGCATCAAGAGAAGTAAAGTCTGAGCCTGGAAACATGAGCTGCTTATTTCTTATTATATCTGTATGTTTGTGAACGCTGCACAGTGTGGTAGAAGTTCATTAGTTCAGCTGCTGTTACCTTTCCCATTTCCTCTCTTGGTTTCAGGAGGAATGTGTTTTCTTCAAAATCACTGGATAAAAGATTTAGAGCCGCCAATCAAAATGTGGAGCATCGTCTCAATGGGCGGGACATGAAAAAAGGGTTGAAAATGTTGTGCACAAAGCGGGATCAGACAGATTATTGATCAGATCGTCAACAACAATTCTGATAATCAATTGCTCTTTTATTATTTCATTTATATTAGCATTTTGCTTGGAAAAAGCAGTTTTTTTACACTGATTTATGTAACGAAAATTGGGAGCTGTTGGTCAGAAAACTACATTGATGAAGCAGCAACAAATCTGGACAAGAGACTAAATAAATGCTGAAAACTGTCATGAACTTTCTGCAAACACCAGACCAGAGCCAGGCATTGACAAGTACGGGGTTCGGTGGACAGTCAGAGAAAGATCAAAGAGGTCACTGCAACTGAGCAATTTTATCCAGAGATGAAGTGGATTCAAATTTCAGAGAAACTTATGTGTGGCATTGTGGAAACCTCAGTACCAGCGTGTCATGTGTTTTGGGGAAGTGGCTTCAGATTGAAGGCCTGAAGGAAGGGAATGGGAAATGTAGCTTACTCTCGATGGTTTCCCCAAAGTTGTCTATACCAGCTTTAATACCCAAAACCTTCAAACTGATATATACAGTACATTACCTTTTGTGCCAAGCACTGATGCATTTATAAAGAATCACACACATACATACAAAGTGCACAGTGACATGTGCAGTTGTGTGTTTGAGATGAGATTAGACGCCTTGGTCAGCGCATTTCTGTCTCCAACCTACTGTTGACATTCAGGCCTGATAAAGATGCCATGGAGAAGAGATAAAAACCCTGAGGAACATAGAATGACAAGGCTGGCTGTCCTGTCTGATAAAGACACAAAATAGATACCAGGTGACTTTAATATGAGCCTTGAATGACACTTGTTGATCACTTTAACAAAGAAGCAGCAGCTATGAAAGTACTACACCTTAATCAGAGATAGTTCAGACAGGTCTCTGGATGTGGATGTGCTTTGACACTTTAGTAGACCAGTGACAAGTCCTGAGTCTATAAACTCTAACTAAATGGGAGTGTCGCTCCTGTGTTTCTGTGATTTCTTCCATGCTAGGCGTGTGTGCGAGGCAGGATTCACTTAATTGACCATGCATAAAAACAGTCTGTTCACCACTTATGTGCCAGATTATTCCTTAACTCACAGCAGCGTAATCCTTCTATTATTCCCTCGTCTTCACTTACCCTAAATCAGGGACGGACTGGCCAGTCTGGCATTCGGGCAGATGCCAGAAGGGCCGCGCTGTCTCCTGTGCCAGGCCCGCATCCGTACTACCGCCCACTCACTAGGGGCTTATCCAATACGTGTCTTTATTGTCTTAAAATTTTAAATCTCCCCCCAAAATTGATGTACCTGCTTGATATTTATACCACATACACCTCTATACATTACAATAACGGTATGATGTGTGTTTCAAGTTTTAAGGCGGAATTGAGTTAATCTCGTCTGCTAGTTTGGGTTTGCTGACAGGAACAGAATGTCGCAGCCTCTATCTAGCTTGCTTGCACTTGTTTTCGACGTTACTGGTGGTGGTCAAGTTGGTGGTGGACAGTGGACGGTGCTGTCTGAGGGCGAAAAAAGTGCCAAACTTGATGTGTTTTTTCTTCTACCGTAACCTCAGCTAGTGAGCAGGCTCCTTCAGACTTTATTAACTGCATGACGGCTGTGCATTGATATGTCCATGTTTTTATGCAGTCGTTTAAAGCATGTGAGTTTGAGTGCACCATCATTGGGGCTATTAAAAATGCTGTTCTTTCCATGTGTCAAAAGTTTTATCTGCGTCTGCTAGTTGGGCCGTTTTTGTTTTTGTTTTTTTATCCCAGTCTGTCACTGCCCTAAATCCAGTTCTAGTTATTACTTACCTCGCTTCTTGTTGCTCCTGTCCAGTATTTACAATCTGTCTTCTTCCTGTTTCTACCAGACTCCTTGTTTTCTTTGTCACTGTTGCTCAGTCTGGACAGCTTATCAAGCCCTCATCATCTACAAAACCATCTCCTCCATGTCTGCCTGCTCACCACCACCACTCAGCCTGCCCTAAAACCCTTGAGTCACTTAATAAAACTACTTGTTGCTCCTGTGGGTTGGGGTCCTCCAGACACAAATCCTCCCAGGGGAGAACTGAACCTGAATGCAGATTATGACAGCCCATACTCACGAAAGTAAATACTGGACCCATTTATCTCAAGCCACATATCTCCTGATAGTCAAGTCAGAAGAAAACTGACTTTGTTCTGGACCCGTTCTATGTCTCAGCAATGCTCGCTCAATCTAGACAATAATGTACAAATACTCAATACAGCTGTCAGCTGTGTAGATATGTTAGTTAATGTTAATGTTAGTTAAAGAAAATAATGACTACATGCAGGAAATTTAACCCAATGCTTTCATCTATCCTCACAGAGGACATAATGACCACACCCACTTAAAAGACAGGAAGTGTATACCATTTGAAAACCACTGGCGGAGCTCGTAATGCGTCATCTTTTTGTAGAGCCTGTTTGCGTTCATCTGTGCAAGAGGACAAAAAAAAAACCTTTCTTCTGACACTTAAATTGGGCTTCAGCTTATAAGAAACAAAATAACCATTCTACCTCTTTTCCCATGAGATTGTTATTGTGTCTCTTATTCCCTTTTGTATGCACTTGCCATTGATAATGATGAGAAGCTATACAACTCTTAAAAACATTGGTAGAATATTTTTAGGGAAATCCAATGCCATGCATCCTTAGGAAAAGAATTGTGAGAGAGGAAAAAGGTAGATATAATTGTAGAGGATGCGTTATTTTCATTTCTTACCTCCTGTTTTAACAAATAAAGCCTGGTCTTCACTCTGTGTGCCATGCTGCATGTTCATCAAATACAGAGCCAGCAGTAACTGTGATTTATATCCAAATGCTCCTTCTTTTTACAGCAGCCATGCTTTTAACTCTTCCATGAAGCAGCATGGCAGCTTTACGGACTGCACGTCTCTGCTCAGCATGAGCAGCTAACCAGCCCTGGATGGCAGTGGTGTGTGGAGACAGATGCTGACCACATCTGGTGGGTGGATGCCACTGGGAATTACACCATCAACAGAGGTAGAGGGGAAGGAGAGGAGAGGAGTGTGTGTGAGTGTTTGTATGCATGACAATGTATTTTATGGAGGGAAGAGCAATGAATAGGTAGGAGCCATGTGCATTGAGGTCAAGGATGAGGAAATTAGTATCTGAGGGCGATCGTGTTTCACTTCTTTCTCACCACAAGCCAAGCGGACTGTAAACTTTATGGAAACAAGACAGATAGATAGACCATCCTAACAACAACATGACGTCAACAAAACAGCAGTGAGAGTGTTATTTGTCAAAATTCCTGTCTGACCGGTCCAAAACCGGTCACTCTCAGTGATAAAAGAAAACAATAGAGAAGAAAGCAACTACTCTACACTGAGTCTGAAGAACAGCTACACATCACTTACTGTTGCTTGTGGTTGAGCTCTTGCTCCTTGTTGACCAGGTCCTGTTTGAGGTTGGCTAGCATTTCCACAGAGACGTCCACCTGCCGAGAGAGCTCCGACGCCTTGTCCTCCAGGTCTTGCTTCTCCTGGCTGAGCCGTTCGCTCTCCAGCTTGGCCCGCTCCAGCTCGGAGCTCTTCCTCTCCAATTCTGACTGAAGACGACCAACCCGGGCTGCTATTTTCTGCTCCACCTGTGAGACAAAAGGCACTTGAGTTTCTTAATATCTCATCATGATCACCACTTTGAATGACAAATGAGGTAACTGACTAAAGAAGTAACCCGTCCTCTGACGGAGATTTATCCTCACATATCTTTAGCACACAGTGCTTAACAAATTTATTAGACCACCTGCTCTATTTGTCTCAAAGACCATCCAGCATCATGAAGAGCTTCAATTCAGACTCTTTCTCACTGAGTTCATTATGTTTCACCATTTTGAACAGGAGTAGGGAATTTAAATTGAATTCATGTTTTTATTCTAAGATTTGAGCCAGAACGCTAGGAGAAATTAATCAAGAATAACAAACAACCATCAAAAAATAACAATGTCCTTTGCTATTTTTTTTGTAAATTTGAAAATTCATGGATAATAACAACAATTATATTTTTGCACTAAAGATATCATTTTGATTAAAGAGCTTGCACAAACTGGTGGATTAACCATTACAGAAATAAAGAAGAAATAAAATGTTTTGGTAATCAGCAATACAGTTAATTTAGGGCAGCTGTGGGAAACACCTTACACTGGGTAGTAGTCTAATAAACACAGCTTAGTATGTCCTATAGCATCCATAGTATAAAGAAAATTACTTTTTCTGAAATAAAACAAATTCGATTTTTACTCAAAGCTTCATCGAGAAATCATCAAGAATAAGAATTGGGAATGTGAAAAACCATGACGAATCTGCAGTTCAGTCATGCCTCTTCTAACCTCAAAAAAAATAAAAACATTACCCCTTTTCTTTCAGTTAAAATCCACTATTATTTAAGTCTTGACTTCCTCATTTCTTCATTATTGTTATTCATTATATTCTCATTTTGGTCAGTAAAGAACTTCCTGATTACAATTATGCAGCTGCTAAGCTCGTTACAAGCAACATGTTATTCCCATTTTCACTGCATGCTGTCTTGGTTACTGATAAAAATATATTTTGTTTAAACGTAACCGATCAGTCTCAGTATAACAAGATCATGCATTTCCTCTCTGCTGCTGAGCTCAAGGTTTTGAAAACAGACTGAGAACAGATATGGACTAGTTTAATGTAAAGACAAAGGTCAATGACTATTTTCCTTCACTGGAGCTAGGGCATGTGTCTTAACTATTTCTTCAGCGTCACTGAGAAATTCCCTCTGGTGAGTTTGTTTTTCGACATTATTCTCTTAAAGCAACCACGTGTATTTTCTTAATGTAATTGCAGCAGCTTTCAAATTCATTTAAAAATGTTTTAATTGCACAAAACAAGGTTGAGTCTTCTCCAGTAAAACAATTTTTGAACATTTTGACAATCTGACCTATTACTGCATAAATAGTTTGTATCCAGCACTAACTGTATGTACAAAATATACTGTATGTTTGCTTGTTCATTTCGCTTGTTATCTTTATCTGTGTGATGTAAATAAGTATATTAAGAGCTACTGAGAATGTTAATTCTGACGGTCACTGTGATCATACTGACCTCTTCAGACAGCTTCTCCAGCCTTTCATCCAGCTCCAGACGTTCAAACGCCCGAGCCTTCAGCCTGGCCAGGCCCTCTTCATAGGCCGCCTCCACTGCACTAGCCGCTACATTGGCTGCCACTGCTACAGCCGTGCCGGGGTTTCCATGGGGACCCGGGTCTGCAGATGTCATGGCTTTCTTCATAAAAATCTCCCCCAGGGGAAACTCCACATTGGGAATATACCGGGCCGCAGTGTTGGAATTAGCCGGGGTCAAACTCAAGTCGTCCGCACAAGGAAGCTCACGACAAGGGAAGCGGCGCTCCTTTAAAGCTGAAGGCTGCAGCGGCTCAAAGGGGTCGTTGTTGTTGGCAGGTGCGAGAAGAGCTCCCTCCGCCACTAAAGGCAGCAGAGCAGCAGCGTCACAAACACTGTTGGATTTGGAGAGGACGTAGAGGGTCTCGTACGTGTGGTTGTACTCCAGATGGGCACGTAAGGACGACAGACTTCGGAAGCGCTTGTGTTCCCCGCAGCGAGGACAGCGGTACGGCAGGTCCAGAGAGGCCATTCCGTGCAGTAACTGCCGGAGGAGAGGGGGCGCTCACGCTGCACAACAGTTGCGCCAGTATGAGGTCACAGAGGTCAAGCATCTGACAGATCCTCTCATGGTGAAAACAAAGCGACAGGGCATCGACGGCAAGTCAGTAAGAGGAGGAGAAATCCAAGGTGCTTTGGAAAAGCCCAGCTCAGTCTCATGACCACACATAGTGGCAACATTCAACTGGTCTTTTCACTTCAGCTGTCATGGTTCCCCTTTCAGAGATCCTGGAAACAGCAAGAACACACAGGTGAGTTTTCTTTATCACTATCACATCACACCAGACAAAGAAGAATCAAGTGTACAACTGGAACATGATCAAGTTAAATAACTGACAGAAAGTGGATCCTAGCCAACAATTTCCCTAGGAACAAATAAAGTACTATCTTAACTCCAAAACCAGAGCCTTTGTCAACAAATATATCCAGAGTTCTCATGCAACAAGGCTAAGGTCATGCTGTTTTTAAAGGTGCTAAATGGGAGCATATCTATGATTGAGAGACTGCCTCAACATGGCTCTCAACATGGTGATGGCTGAGTGCAGCGCAGAGCTGCAATTAACTCGCCAGTGGATAAAGTGCAAAACTGACATGCAGGGAATCATTAGTCAGCATGCAAGGAAATAAATTCACATAACTGTCATCCACCAGTGCAGAAATCCTTCATTTAGTTAATGGTATGATATTGGCATTCTGAATCATCCTTTTTGCTTGTAATTAAATGTTTGATTATGCATGTATCATTTATTGACTGTTTATTTGCTTAACTTGAATAAAATGAGACTGAGGACCTCTTTGCTGTAGCAGTCCATCTCCAGCTGTGTCTCAACTCTCTCAACAAGGAATATCGATCTATTAGTTTAGTGGTCAAGAAACATGAAACCCGCAATTCACCGAGGGTTAAAAAGCAAACTCCTGCACTTGTACCCTGAATTACTCAGAGGGAGACCAAGGGAAGAGTAGGGAAAAGGAAATGGTTCCATTAGTGAGAGTGCTTGTTCGTGCCAACATCATCTTCTAGTGTGAAGTCTACGAGGTCAGCTGGACAATAAGCTCTTTCCACGGCATCTGGTAACTCACACTAAAGAAACTCCACTATCTGTTATCTGAGCTGACTCCTCTTTATCCAGCCGTTGCCTCCTTATATTTTTAATCAATATCCCCAAAGTGAAGAACAGATGAGTCAATTAAGTGCACATCAAAAAAGACAAACAAAGCATACAATTCTAGTAGGCTCCTGTTCCTGTTTCTGAAGAACTATGCAGCTTGTATTCATGACTGAAGCCTGGCAAAAATATTGAAAAATATTTTAAATCATGTAAACCTTCATTTCCATCTGCTACAAAGACACTGCGCAGAGACATGCCACTGCAACAACATAGCATCACTGTGTTTATCCAATTACCCAGAACTTGATGCCCGTGGTGAAACAGAGATTCAGCATTAATTCCCCTGCATTAGGTCCTCTAATTAAAAAGCAATTGTCAGTTCTCAAACAGAGATATTTTTGCAAGATCCTTTTGTTAGCGTCAGAAACCAGTGTTCTCTTGACTATGAAAACTGTAAAAAAACAGGTCTTGTATTTGTGTTGCATAATCAGAAGAAACTGGCTAGATGAGTATTTGTGTCAAGATAGTTTCAAACAATAACTAAAAATAAATTCAGCTCAGTGTTTCTTTTTCACTATTGAGGAAACAGCTCAGCATCAAGGCATACCCCCCAAAAAAGTTTAAAACATATAGTAAACATTAATACAGTACGTTTTATCACATTATATTGGACCGCAGCTTTCTTTTCTTATTATAATCTACTTTTGATTTTATTATTTAGACATGAATCATCTTTAATGGGCTGCTGTTTATGATATTATCTATGTTATAATGTAAAAGAGACTTATTATGTCATAACAGTATTAATAGTTTGCCCATGGAAGCCTAAAGCTCCACTGAACTCCTTCTACATCATGTTTAGTGTTGCTCAGCCCAGTGCAATGAAGACTGTAATTTGCCTTTTTATTTTTTGTTAAATTGGCAAACCAGTTGGTGAACCACGAATATTAAAAGCCTTGAACTTGGTGCATAACGCTGTTAGCGTATCAAGTATAGCCAATGTCATAGAGTGGGCACAGTCAGTTTCATCGTGGACCTCCACAATTTTCTACAGCAGCAGCTGAAAGAAGCAGTAGGCGCAGACATCGGCTGTGTAATCACAAATAGATATGAAGAGCGTTCTTCACAGAGGGCTTAAACACTAGAAATGCCCAGAAGTCACTGAGACTGTTATTAGAAGTCTGGTGAGGCTGGAACAGGGAGTGTGCTGGCAAACCGTGCCCACTTATTAGAGGAGGAGGATTTCACACAGCCAGTCACTACACTGCAGATAGCAGGCGTTCCCATCTGCTTAAAATTACAAAGTGAGGTACTGAACCGGGCAGGAAATGGAAGGAAGTGAGTCTGTTTGGTAGCCACATGTCACATCCTGCCAGCTCAGCTGAGATATCCAAGAGGACTGCTTTTAATGTCTTATTGTGAGAATACTGGACATGTGTGTAACATGTACGACACGTAGATAGCATATCCACTCAGTTTCCCTCATGTCATCCATACACAAACACTCAGCATCAACCACATCTACAGTTTATTTTATTTTGACCTAAATTAATATTTTCATAAACTACAAAACACAAAAATACCATTTACAGTGCACCCAGGGGTTAATGTAGTTTTTCACTGCTGGATGCATTAGCAGCAGCTCTTTTTATGTTTTTTTTCCCCCATATTGTCTGTTTACTTTCCTTTATAGGAAGCATATTCTGTTTACAACAATACCTTGATATATGGGGACACAGGGAGAAAGCCTGGGATCAGTCTACAATGACTCAAATTTATGGTTTTGTCTGACCAGAAGTCCAAAACAAACAGGTGACCAGTTTATATTTAAATATGACAAAAAGAATCAGTAAACTTGACCACTTCTGCATAAAAAAAGATTATTTTTTATTATAAAAAGATTATTTTTCTGAATATTATCAACAAAAAGTTGATTTATCGGCTCCACTATGAGCCTAGAAGCATTGTTACATTTAAGCAACAGGCTTGAACAACCAATCGACAATTTAAAAATTAGACAATGTACCATGTAAAGATTTAGAGAATACAAAAATTAGATGGCATCTGGTTCGATAACTCGGACCAGAAACTGGTGCATATTTCAAACCTGTCTACAAAAACATTTACTGCAAAAATCAGTCAAATAAACAAACCAGCTGAATCATCTGCATACAAAGTAAAAACATGAAACTCTCAGTGCTTCTTTGTCACTCGTGAACTGAAGCTGCCCTAATTCCAAGGCCGGGACTATTTTGGGATACAAACATGCACAGAACGGCTTTGTAATAATGACTCCACAGAGCAGCCACCTGGTGCTATGGCAAAATATCACAGAAGGTGGCGTGATATACAGCAGCACAGTGTTTGAAAATATAATATGAGAATTAAGAACATGCTGTATTAGCACCGATGTTCATCTTTCCTTTGAATTTATTTACTATGAGTCCATCACTGATGAAAACACAGTCATCAGTAAAGAGCCTGATAATGCTACAGACCACATGACTGACATGACAGGCTTCAATTTAACTGTAGTTCTTTATGAAGAGGTCATGAGTGAGAGTGGAGGTATCAGGATCACATACAGTACTGTAGCTTGAGTGCAGGTAGCAGGAAAATGACCCAAATACAGATACAGAAGCAGACTGACCAGTGCAGCTATATCATTTATTGAACAAATTGTTTACAAACTGAGGGACCTGGATTTGGGCTGCTCAATCAATCAAAATTTTATTGAAATGAAATCCCCATTGGCACAATGTTTGTTCAAGGTGAAATGTCTGTCAAACTACCATTTAAAATGAAATCTTACATACACTGCAACAGAGAAAATATTCAGTGAACAGCAGTTCTCTGGGCAAAAAATGCCTTAATAGTGCATGAGGTGATAGGAGAATGGAAATGATAGGAAGGCAACAGCAACTCAAATAATGACAGGTATGAAAGGAGAAGAGCATCTCCAAATGCACAACACATCGAACATTAACGTAGATGGACTACAGCAGCAGAAGACCACTCCTGTCAGCTAACAACAGGAAACTGAGGCTACAGTTCACACAGGATCACCAGAAGTGGACATAGAAGATGGAAAAACGTTGCCTGCTCTGGAGTCTCGATTTCAGCGGCAGCATTCAGATAGTAGGGTCAGAATTTGGAGTAAACAACATGAAAGCATGGATCCATCCTGCCTTGTATCAATGGTTCAGGCTGGTGCTGGTAGTTTAATGGTGGGGGGTATTTTCTTGGCTCACTTAGTACCAGCTGAGCATTGTTTAAATGCTGCAGTCTACCTGAGTATTGTTGCTGACCACGTCCATCACTTTATGACCACAGTGGACCATCTTCTGATGGCTACTTCCTGCAGGATAATGCTCAGATCATTTCAAACTGGTTTCTTGAACATGACAAAGAGTTCACTGGGCTCCAGTGGCCTCCACAGTCACCAGATCTCAATCATGTAGTGGAACAGGAGATTTGCATCATAGATGTGCAGCTGACAAATCTGCAGCAGCTGAGTGATGCTGTCATGTCAATATGGACCAAAATATGTGAGGAATGTTTCCAACACCTTGTTGAATTAATGGCACAAAGAATTAAAGCTGGTCCTAATGAAGCGGCTGGTAAGTGTATATTGCTACTGGAGATGAAAGACATGATCACTGATTGCTGCTGATGGCCAGAATCTTGCATGGTAGTTCCACCACCAATGGTGTGTGTACGTAGGTCAATGAGAGGCACATTGTCAACCACTGTAGTATAAAAATCACTTTATGAATGCAGTCCATTTACCATTTGATTACATCCATCGCTTAGTCCTAATCAAGCATGAATAAACTTTCAATCATAGTTTTGAGCTTTGGCTTCCATTTACTTAATGGTATCCTTCAGATGATTTTATGTTTGGGTCTTGTGTCAGCCTTCAGAGAGTCAGATAAGTGACACAGCTGGAAACATTAATGCCAAGGTATTAAAGCAGAATTGCAGGGTTTTTATCAGATATGATTACAGATTCATATTTACAGGCACGTGGTCATTGGCTAACAGTTTTTATAAACTGTGTGTACACAGCAGTATTTAAGCTGTTTTAATTAGGAGATATGGGACGCTCCCTTGTAGCTCAGCATACTAACACACCTGCTGTGCTACTCAGCAGTATTTCATCTCGGCCTATTTAAGAGTACAAGACACAAGAAGTTCTGCGGATCCACGCTTCTATAGCTATTATTACTAATATTTTACTCCAACATTCAGTGCAAGCTCAGCTATTTCAATGGGTGATCCCTCTCTGACAGCTACTCAAGGTCACTCTCTTTTTAAGGGTCTTTCCACTCATGCAGCTCTCTTAAGATGTTTTCTCACAAAAGCGGTAATTAAGTCACACCTGAATTAGCTGCTTCAACTTCCTCCTTATGTGCTACAGTTTGATATTATTGACTTAACAAAGATACAAATCCTCTGTTTATTACCTCTGCCAAGGAGGTTATGTTTTCACCGGGGTTTGTTTATTTGTTGGTTTGCAAAAAAACTCAAAAAGTTGTGGACGGATTTTGACGAAATCTTCAGGGTTGGTCAGAAGTGGCCTAACTTAAAACTGATTAATTTTTGGTGGTGATCGGATCCGATTCAACGGCACCACGACAAATTAATCAGAGGTCCGTGCTCTCTGAGTGCTTTTCTAGTTAAGGGTGGATCAGTTCTACCAGCAGAATTTGAGAGCTCCTTCAGAGCCTTTTCCGCCAAATATAACTACATTTTTAAATCAATTGGATTCGATCACCATCAAAAATTAATCAGTTTTAAGCTAGGCCACTTCTGACCAACCCTGACGATTTCGTAAAATCCGTCCACTACTTTTTGAGTTATTTTGCAAACCAACAAATAAACCCTGAAAAATAAAACATAACCTCCTTAGCAGATGTAAAAATTGTCAATTCCTTGATGGGGGGTGTCTGACTAAACTGTGCTTACATTTGAAAAAAAACAAGGCTTTAACAGCTTACATTCCCAGAGGAATCTCCTCACATTATCAGTGTAAAAATACTGTGGCCTATTCTGCAGTCATTGTAACTGAGTTCTTAAACGCTGCACCATGTGCATAAAATATCAACTCAGGCTAATAAAATAATCCTCAGGCTAATGACATGACTGTTAAAAGATCAGCTAGAAAGCATGAACACCAACTGAGCAGCTTGGTCTGAACTCATTCATCATGAATAAAAGTCACCAGTTTAAATCAAATGTCAGCTGATGTGGCCAGGACACCCTGGAGCTCCCTCTCACAATCAGGATTGTGATGTAGTTTTCTCTGTGTGCATGTGCTGTCTGATAATGTTTTGTTTAGCTTGGAGGTGCGGAGTGAGCAGAATGAGTCAAGGTGTATCATAGCAGTCATCTGCAAAGCTTCACCCTGAGATGCTGCGGTGCTGAAAACTAGCAGTTAGCTTCTGGAGATGCCAAGACTGTATGAGAGGTGTGACACGAGCGTCAGCCTACGTCGTAACAATGGTGCTGTTTTCACTGCTGGTATATTTGTTACATGTATAATGTGCTCCTCCCACTCCTATGTTATTGTTCTCACAGTCGTGCCATGATAAAACTGAATGTCCAAGAAAATAAAGCAAAATAATTGCCCAGCCCAAAACATACTGTATGATAGCATCAGTATAATTTGCTGAAGACTGCGAGCATTGTGACAGCAGCCAACATGGATGAGAGTCTGTCAGAGTTCACATGTTCCCCACATAGATTACATTACAATATACAGAGGTTTAGTGAAAGCTCCTTATGCCTTCTGGGCTCCTATAAGAGCATGTCAAAGTGTGTCAGTCCGGCCAAAGCAGTGGGACTCCAATGACAAGACAATGGAAGTCCTCACCTGAGAGCAAAGGGCAAAGCTGTCCACTAATGTAGAAAAGGGTTAGACCAGAAGATCAGACCAAAACATTTCATCTCATGTGACATGACAGCATCACCATGACACTCCCTTTCCTTCAAATAATCTGCTTTATGATATTTTAAGACACAACAGCACAATGAAGATAGGAAAAAATGTAATGTTTATATAGAATCAGAATAAATAACTGGAAAACATCTCATATACAATTTAAGAGTTAGACTCAGTGGATTCAGCTTTTCAAAGCTCCTCTGACCCGACTAATAGCTCTGGAGAGAGCCTTGTTTGAGACGAACAATCGGCTTCGTGACAGTGTTTATCATAGCCATCTTGGTCCTGCTTTAAGGCGGAGTTGAAGCAGTTTGTCCTGTTACATCTGTCAAACAAACAGTTTGTCCTCAAGCTCTAAGTCTGCTATTCTGAAATGGCAAAACATCAGTCCATCCATCCATTTTCTACCGCTTATCCTCATAGGGTCGCGGGGGGGCTGGAGCCTATCCCAGCTGTCTTAGGGTGAAAGGCAGGTTACACCCTGGACAAGTCTCCAGTTCATCACAGGACACATAGAATCAGACAACCACTCACACTCACATTCACACCTACGGTCAATTTAAATCCCCATGCATGTTTTTGGATGGTGGGAGGAAGCCGGAGTACCCGGAGAGAACCCACACAGATACGGGGAGAACATGCAAACTCCACACAGAAAGGCCCCGGGCCGGGAATCGAACCCAGTACCTTCTTGCTGTGAGGCGACAGTGCTAACCACTACACCACCGTGCCACCCAAAATGGCAAAACATATTGTTTGAAAATAGTTATAATACAGCATCTAGAAACTCAGACTTTAGATATGTTTTTAGTTTACTGACTCGTCAAGCTCAATTTCCTCTTTGGCTCATCTTAGGTTGTTTTAAAAAATAAATTCTGTGACTGTACCTTCATATTATTTCTCCTCACCTCCTTGGGTATAGCCTCAGCAGGCACAATGTTAATGGATGTGTAAAACTGGTTGAAACTTGTTCACCAAGCAACATTAAGGCAGACAGTGATGGAAACATTATACCAATTTTCACCCCTTTTCTGGCATGAAACTATGACATGCATTGAATACACAACAAAAGAATTAACCACCATTTTCATCGCCTCCAAGCTGCTTTCCACTGTTTCCACAGTGCTAACTTTGGTGGAAAAATAGTATAAAAATCATCATATTTAGCCATTAATTCATCAAAACTAAAGAAAGACAGCTCTAACCTGTGAGCCAGAAGTCAAAAACAAAGCTAAAGCTGCACAGATCTGCAGAGACACAGTGGGTTGTCACGGAGGCTCGGTTCAGGACGACGCTTCAACCTGCAGACTCATTCCAGAGCTGTCTACTATTGATCCAATCGTCTGTTCACAGAAACTGTTATCCTCCAGCACACGTGCATCAACAGTACATGGAGGATGATGTTAAACACATTAATGGCATTGGTAGGGTCCATTGCTGAGAATGTATGAGGCATGAAAGTAGCTCTGTTAGTATTCAGCATGCTTATTTTCCACACAACGAGACAAGGGAGATTAGATACATCTTGTTAATGAAGAAATTTTACAAAAAAAACATAATTGATCTTACCGTTTCCTCAACAGGTAACAACACTCATTAATAAGCCATACAGGGTGTTTACCTAGCATTTTGTGGCATTAATCTAAACCATAGCTGGCTATGCTGGTAGCCCTGAACACTTTTGTCAATATCTCTTCTCGTCCAGAGCTGGATAAGATACTCAGTATCTTATATCCTCTTAAAAGAACATAAGAAAGCTTCTTTTGCCCGTACAATAAGCCCCTTGTGTTAGCCTAAACAAGACTGGGGACAAAGCTGATGTAGAGATGGGTGGGAAATGATGCAGAAAATAGAATGTGTGATTTGTGGCCATATTTCGACTGTCTCTTATGTCCTCTTATACTCATTAATCTTGAGCATGTGTTGGTATATTATATGCTGGTAGAGGAGTGAGAGAATCAGGGCAGATTAAACATTTCCTACTTCAACTGGAATTACAAACAGTACTCTGTCGAATAAGGACAAATTAGAGAGCATTTGATAACATGTCAATCATGAGGAATTAGGGAATATGTTGTTATTCAATGGTTTTGAAACAATAAAGGGGAGTTGCATGAGTGTAATTTACACAAGCTGACAGAAAAGTTTAAATGTCCCCCAAAGGCAAGAATCATGAGTGTGATCCTTGATCTCTGTGTGATGGGTGGATGAACACCATTTTACAGGCAGCCGCAGAGATACCAGAGCAGCCTGGAGATGCCAGAGCCAGCTGAGCACGAGCACAAACACAACCCTGTTATAATAGAAGTGAATACTGAATGAGATGTAAATTAATGATTAGCTATCAGGAAAAACCGTCTGATCACAAGAGAATGGACGCTCACGGCATGAAGAGATAAAAATGAAATAAAAATGTTATACTTAGGCACAAAACTGAGAACTGAGACTAAATGTGACTGAAATGTGAATCAATCGGCAAACTCATTTTTGGAGGAAAAAATAAACTTTCTCTGGTTCTCTAATGCTGCTTTTCTCTTTTAGTTTTATATCTAAACATCTTCGGATTTGAAACAAGACATGGGACAAACCGGGGCTACAGGACACTGCAAAGGATCATCGTTACCATTTTCTTTTTGTTCATTATCCTACTAAAAAGTATTGACTGCATATCTAAAGTCTGAATTGTGACCCTTTTTTCTTAGATAGGGGACATTTTCAGCAGGTACCATTGAGCTTGGAGAGGGTAGGGGTTGAGTTTTGAGAGACAGACTAGCACATTGTTTGTTTTGGTGTTTTCCTGGAATCAGAAGATAATTCTCCTTTAAATATGTGAAAGTTGGTGTAAGTGTGGATAGATAGATAGATAGATAGATAGATAGATACACTATATTGCCAAAGGTATTCGCTCACCTGACTTGACTCGCATATGAACTTAAGCGACATCCCATTCCTAATCCACAGGGTTCAATATGACGTTGGTCCACCCTTTGCAGCTATAACAGCTTCAACTCTTCTGGGAAGGCTGTCCACAAGGTTTAGGAGTGTGTTTATGGGAATTTTTGACCATTCTTCCAGAAGCATATTTGTGAGGTCACACACTGATGTTGGACGAGAAGGCCTGGCTCTCAGTCTCTGCTCTAATTCATCCCAAAGGTGTTTTATCAGGTTGAGGTCAGGACTCTGTGCAGGCCAGTCAAGTTCATCCACACCAGACTCTGTCATCCATGTCTTTATGGACCTTGCTTTGTGCACTGGTGCACAGTCATGTTGGAAGAGGAAGGGGCCAGCTCCAAACTGTTCCCACAAAGTTGGGAGCATGGAATTGTCCAAAATGTCTTGGTATGCTGAAGCATTCAGAGTTCCTTTCACTGGAACTAAGGGGCCAAGCCCAGCTCCTGAAAAACAACCCCACACCATAATCCCCCCTCCACCAAACTTTACACTTGGCACAATGCAGTCCAACAAGTATCGTTCTCCTGGCAACCGCCAAACCCAGACTCATCCATTAGATTGCCAGATGGAGAAGCGTGATTCGTCACTCCAGAGAACACGTCTCCACTGCTCTAGAGTCCAGTGGTGGTGTGTTTTACACCACTGCATCCGACGCTTTGCATTGTACTTGGTGATGTATGGCTTGGATGCAGCTGCTCAGCCATGGAAACTCATTCCATGAAGCTCTCTGTGCACTGTTCTTGAGCTAATCTGAAGGCCACATGAAGTTTGGAGGTCTGTAGTGATTGACTCTGCAGAAAGTTAGTGACCTCTTCACACTATGCGCCTCAGCATCCGCTGACCCCGCTCCATCAGTTTACGTGGTCTACCACTTCATGGCTGAGTTGCTGTCGTTCCCAAACACTTCCATGTTCTTATAATACAGCTGACAGTTGACTGTGGAATATTTAGGAGCGAGGAAATTTCACGACTGGATTTGTTGCACAGGTGGCATCCTATCACAGTTCCACGCTGGAATTCACTGAGCTCCTGAGAGCGACCCATTCTTTCACAAATGTTTGTAAAAGCAGTCTGCATGTCTAGGTGCTTGATTTTATACACCTGTGGCCATGGAAGTGATTGGAACACCTGATTCTGATTATTTGGATGGGTAAGCGAATACTTTTGGCAATATAATGTAGATAGATAGATAGATATGTAAAGAAAATGTTCCTTAATGTACCAAGAATGCACAAATAAAATATGTAAACAAATATTCATGAGTTTTCCGACAACGGAGGATTTTTATCTGCAGTGGGACCGTCGGTAATGAAAACGGGATTCGCTGTCACCGTTTTTAAAAGCTGCGCATACATGCATACTGAATGAAAACACACACAAACAAAGTAACATACCCACACCGATGCTAACTGCATAAGCGATATTAAAATATACTGCGTCATGGGGTCATTGGAAACCATCTGTCTGCCGTGACATTTCCATGACTGCTGAAAACGGCAGGTTTGCTATCACAAAATCTCTCTTGGTCCATGTGTGCACGTTGGTATACTGCTGTAGTGCAGATACACAGCTACAGATACAAACATGATCATTTTCTGCTTTCTACACTAATTATCCCTCCTCTTTTCAGCTCGGCCGCTCCAACTTTTGTCACGTCTGATTTCTAGAAACAGCAGCAGCAGCATGGAGACCGAGGCCCGCTGACTCAGGTCAGGTTTCTCATGCACTGTAGTCACATGACAGTTTTCCCAAACTTCAGCAGCCCTGCTGGATGTCACTTCAGCATGCTGCTCAGGAGAGTTTGAAACATCCCAGTGGGATATTATTATTATTATTATTATTATTATTATAAAGTAAATATTGCAGAGTCATGATTTCATTTAACTCTTAAAGCCAAAAGTGTTCAGAGGAATATTAAAAAAAAAAATCTATGTACATGAAAACAGTGTGAACATGAGTGCTTGAAGATAATACATTCATGGTCATTAATTTCATGCTAAAATTGTTTATGGAAATCAGGCTGCATGCAATGAACAGGTTAGAACAGACTTGTAATAGAGCTTATTCTCCTAAAGGCAGCAATGTATTGCTATTATAACTGCTCTAGCAGGTAGGCTACACTAACCATCCAGGCCAAACGGGCCGGTCAAAGTCTCCTATCGGTTCAGGCTCTCGACTGACGACGTGACGGCAAACAAGCGGCACCTCCAGCACGAAAACACGTTGATCCTCATATCTGCACTGCACATGGATGCATCGCAAGCAGCACATCATGTGGGTGTGGACGAGCGGCATCTACCAAATGTCATCGTGTAGCGATATGAACGCTGAAGTAATGCGATTTAAATGCACAAGCCGGGCCTGGAGGCAGATTAACGCACACCGATGCCCTCTCGACGGGAAAGGAGAGCCAGATCTGGTCATTCAGCCAGATTTGCTCCTGTTTTCACAGCAGCTCCGGCTCATCGCTGGACGGGACTCGTTGCGTAAATTTGTTGCCCAGCAGGAGACCAAAAGAAGCGATCATTGAAAACAGCCCAAACACACGCAGCTACGCAGTTGTGATCAGAAGAGGGGGTCAAATAACGACAGAAATGTGCGTCTCACTCACCTCCCAGTCTGCTCCCCATTTTTTTTGACGCTTCGACCAAGAGCGAGCCTTCGCTGACGTCACGCAGCCCCGTCTCTGCAGCAGAGAGCAGCAGGCCTGCAGAGGAGAGGAGGACCAGGGAGGAGAGAGAGAGAGAGAGAGAGAGAGAGAGAGAGAGACTGGAAAATAACCTCAGTAAATAATAAACTGCAAAACTACCACTAGTTCTACAATTGAATATGATAAATAAAAATCAATTAGAAGATCCTGAAAAATCCTCGTGCTGTTTTTTGTGATGCTGCTTCAAATGCACGAGTTTGGTCATATTAAAAATATGAAAAATGTGTGCCCCTGGTTGGCAAAACACACAAATTTTTCCTCTTGGGTGTAACTAAAACACACTAAACTGCCCTCTTGGCTGATTAAAACATGATAAAATGCCTTCATTGGGGGCAAAAACGCATGATTAAGTGTCTTTTTCAGTGGCCAGAACATGCTGTAGGTGTCCTTTTTTTCTTTTTGCCCCTGCCCTTCAGAAAGTCTATGCACGCCACTGGTGGGGATGCACTGAGGGTTAGGGTTTCTAAAATCCTGGCTGTGGCCCTGGAGCTTCTGTAGTTAATTGATGTGGGTGGTGGGCTAGGGATGGAGTATGGATTTGATTTTCCAGGTATTTTGGTCACCCTCTTGGAGATTTATTGAAATTATAAATCTATTGTATCGTATTTTTAGGAACTGTGAAACACATACCAACTGTGATATCAGCTGCAGGTCCTTGGCATCACATGGTTTAGGAACAGTCTGGACCTTTACATGCAGGGTGTTGGTGGGGCGTCATAACTCTTGTAACTAATCGTACACTGTGTTACTAGAAAAGAGAAGAAATTAGAAGCAAGACTTCACCACTGCAAATCTGCTCCCAGTGCTGTCATTGTGATGATTTAACTTGATGTGGACAGAAAATATTTTTTTTCATAAAGCAAAATACTACAGTGAAAGCATCATTTTTAAGGGTGTGAAATCATAAACATCAGGCGATCTTGGGCTTCTGTTATTAAGCAAACCATCACATATGAGATGTTATTGGGTCCACTTAGGTGAAATTGGACAATAATCTTCTTTAAAGAGATGTTGGTGTGTGAACCTTTGCAGCATTTCCTATTAATAGCTTACTAAAAGGACGTGAAGGAATTATGCCTGTACCACTGCAAGTTTTAATGTATTAATGTCTGAATGAATTGACATCGAGGTGAAGGACGCTAAACCCTCCACTTTTTATGGTAAAATGTATTGTAGCTTAAAGAGGGAGATAGAGGGAGAGAAAGAGAGCTCGAAACAAAACAAATCAATAAGGGAATTATGTCAAATAAAGGAAAGAAACCACCAAATCACAAAGTGATTAGGTATAATTCTATTTGACCTCAAAGAGCGAGTACATGGTGGCAGAGTACCCAACCACCATGACTGATAGAAGACAATGCTAAAGACCTCTTGTGAGAAATACAAGGATTTGAGATAAATGGATAGATCTGTGATAACAAAAAATAAGTGATACATATATCCTGAGATTTTCCATCTCCCTGATCCCTCAGAAACCACAAAACCAGAGACTACTGCTGCATTTGTTGCATTATTCACCCTACAAATACATTAATTGCTTCTATATTCTGTATATGTCACACAAATACAAAAATGTGTGTTTTCTACCATTTACTTTTTTTGTTTACTTAATGAATTGCATTCTTTCTCATTTTATGGTTTCCTTGATACTGTTCACCTGACATTCATGCCAATAAAGCATACTGACTGAAATTTTTTTTTAAAAAATGAAGAGACAGATGGAGGAGCCCTAGAAATCCCATTTAGGAGCTGAAGCACCCCTCACTGGTCAAAGACAAGAAGTACACCATATACAACAGTCATTTGAAAATATGGTGATAGTACATAACATCGGAATGGAACAAGTGAAATATATTGTTCTTGGTACATGTGAAAGGATGAAATAGCATGAGGTGCAGCATCTTGTTAAAGCACGAGTTTGAATCTGTATCTAAACTGACTGTAAACAGTTTTCTGTGATTCAAAGCCATCATCAGTCATGTCATGAAGCAGAAAGGAGTTTTAAAAAGAAAACTACACCATCAGTTTTCAACATGACATAACTCACATACAACGCAGCACAAGTTGTCACCTGTAACAACAGATCAACAGCTAGATTTGTTATTTTTGCTCCACACAAATCAACTGATGAAATCTGAGACTTTTTCCTCTTTATTCCACAGTGACGTCTAAACCCTGGCTCACTTTTGAAATTGCAATTAAAAAGTCCAAACCTTTTTGTCTTCAGTACACAGAGCATTAAGGTGTCAAACGGTCCATAATTCAGCACGCTCCTGCACCTGACAAATTACCCATGCCAAATGTCAACATTTTCCTCACTAATTTTCTCAGTAAAACTCGCAGGAGATCAAAGATACAGTGTTCATTATCATGCATTTATTATCATGCAGTTCGTAGCACACTGATGTTATAGAGAGGGGACGTTTTTGCTCTGAAATTATTCTTTTTAAATGTCACTGTGAATGCATGAAAAACACGTGCACGTGATGTTGTTTTGTTGTTGCTGTGGAATTCAAACTTTGATGAAAATCATTAACAAACACAGTATAGGCAGAGACTTTGGAGGGGGTTGACCATCTTAATATTTAACTATGATGCAAAGCAAATACTGCATATAACAGTGGTTTTAACAACAATGATTAAACATTAATATTCTGTAAAAAAGTGCTTGCATTTTACAAAGCCTGCTGTTATCAAAGAATGTCAGGGGGATTTCTTCGACTTAATGTTGGTCCTAGCTATGTCTAAGCTGTCCACTGATTCCATGACCAAATAAAGATTAAATCAAAATCATATTTTTTGATGACAAAATAACCTTTTATATTGTTAATTTGAAATGTAAATGTAGAACACTGGGTATGATCAAGTCCACTTTGGTGACATTAAGAGTGCTCTCCACAGATGCTAAATGGTGAATATGCAGCAGTGTACGTGGTGCTTTTCATATATGTCATTAATATTTAAATCAGCTAGATGTGAAAACAGTCACAGGTGTGTATTTTGTATAGATATATACTGTCTGCTGCTGTCTTCCATGTTGTCCTGCATTTCCCAGTTAACAGTTAACTGTTTCTAAAGAATACTAGCCCTTTTAGAATAGAAAAAAAGTAAAACCTGTTACATCAATCTCTACCCCTCTACGCCCTCTACATGCCGCTCTCATCCAGTCATGACAGGGAAAGACTGACACACAAAAGCTTAAAAACTCTCTCCCTCGGGAGATTTTGATAGGATGAATATGATGCTAGGCCGTTTTCTCGTTCTCACGTCAAAAACCGTGGCAAATTTAGACCAAACACCTTTATCCATCCCCCCTTATTCATATTTATGAGCAGTGACTGACAAACTCATTGTCTGGTAATTACAGTGTGGTGAACCTTCATTGTTTTTAGATTGGTAGAGACTGAGACATGCTGTGCTTTGGCTTGCTGCACTAATGCAAACCTCTTCCATGTAGATATTATTAGTCACTATTTGCTTAGCAACCACAACACATGTCTGACATTTTTGTACAATGAAAGCATTTTGTCCAGAGTTTGATTTATTTTGGCTGCAAGGATTTAAATAAAAAGGGGTGAAAAGGAGAAGAAGACTGAAAGGACAAAGGAAAATTCTCTTATTGTTACCGTGTATGACGCTTGGCTCAACATTGTGTACGTTGGAGGTTTTTAACGTGTTTATAAGTGATGTCAAAATCGAATGTGAAATCAACTGAGGGCACAAACATATAGAAGCAAATATGGTGGTCATGTGTTTAATTAATCTTAAAGGAACACTGTGAATTGAACAAAATTGGGACAAAAGTTTCCCCTAAGGTAGTCATTATGATATTCTTGAAAGAAATGAGCCTGTCTATCTGACCTTAAGATCAATCATGTAACTCAATAGGTCATGTTAGACTAAATAACCCCCTTAAACACATCAATAAGCCATGGTTGTGTGATGTAGCAACCAGAATACCTTAACAAAAGAGAGACGCACTTAGATATTTGAACAGCAGGGGGCACCAGTAAGATGTCAGGATTAACTGATGAACATCTGAGAGCAATATTACTGAGTACTTTTTAGTCATTAGAACAAGACCAAATCAATTATTAGACATGTCTGCCATTGTGTCTTGGTGGTTTACCTTATGTCAGTCAATATTTTACTTATTTCTAAATGCATAATGCTCAAAAATGATTAGCTGAATAGTGTGATCTGACCGCCATTACATTTTCTGTAAACACTGAAGAGAAATCTCTCAAAGCTGATCAGAGACCTTATGCAATGCAAAATGACAGCCAGCATAGTTTCCTCAGAGAATGAGGGATTCTTGCTACATCAGTAAGTCAACTAGGTTTATTGTCGTCTGTTAACACTCACATCAACACAATGGAACAGCATACAAGCCTGTGGGAGCTCAGCCAATATCAATATATCATCACAAGTGCCAATTATAGTCATTAAAGGTCTAAAATGTGATGATACTGCAGGCTAACGGCTTGGAAATCATTATCACATTCACTGCACAGCTATGCAACTCAACTGTTCAGTTTATCATCAAGCGGTCCAGCTATGAAAACGAGTGTGTGCAGGCAGAGTGTGAGAGGCCAAATAAATAAATAGAAAACATTTGGAAATCACTTGTAGAATTAAAGTAACAGCAAACAGCTCTATTACTTACAGTCGGTGCTTAACAAACTGATCAGTATTCTGCAGAAATGTTAGAACTACAATGCCAGCCACAGAGGAGTTATTATCTCGTTTCCCCACTGATACAGATATGTATACGTAAAAAAACAACCCAAGGTTTGGCCATTCATTTTTTTTCAGACAGTGCAAGCATTCATTTTCACTAAAATAGCTTAACTACATGAAGGTTTTTTTGTAGACTGAATTTATTATCAAATTAAGATGCAATACACCACCAAGCATCAAAAAAAAGTTTGTGTTCTGCAGAGAGTGGACATGAAATTCTGATACACCTATAAATGCTCTATTTAATAAAGTACATGCAATAGAAAATGCATTATTCTCATGATTTTTTATCATCTTACATGTAACCAGTTAATATAATTTCTGCAGAATATCCAGCAAATGTTGCCTGTAACAGAATGCATTTTCAATTTTTCTTCATTTGCGTAAACTGACACAATAATTACTGTCATGTGCAATACAGGAAGGAGTATACAGTATGGAAAATGGAGATATAATGATGGACAGATGCTTTGTGTTTCAGGCAGCTCAGTGTATGTATGTAAAGCCATTGTTAGAATATTTCTGAATGAAAATTGATCTTACTGACAGAAAACACTTTTATATCCCAATATAGTGAT
Organism: Synanceia verrucosa; assembly: GCA_029721515.1. NCBI lineage: Eukaryota > Metazoa > Chordata > Actinopteri > Perciformes > Synanceiidae > Synanceia > Synanceia verrucosa. The sequence continues at coordinate 9,275,632 of CM056555.1, forward strand.
ACACAGTTCTTATAGCAGAACCCCGTGTATCACAATGACAACGATTATCCAGATCTCTGCATTCTTTGCTTGAGCCATGGATGTTGCCATAGTAACACGAGTATGTCTTATCAAGTACGGCCCTTGTGATTTTTCACTGCAACTTATTTAGGCTGTTCACTGTAGGTATGACAACAGGCTGTTGAGTTGTTGCATTCATTTCCATGTTAATAGAGTTTACAGCCATTGTGTGTTATCTTAACCTTTGATCCTGCCTTGTCAAATTGTTGTCAGCTAATATTAAATTAGGCTAGTAATAGAGGCTTTTTATGTAAATGATGTAAAATGCTTTACAACTATAAATAGGCATAATTTAGCAAAGGGCTGATATGATGGTTTCTGTGATATCAAAACATTTTCGCTGCACTTTAATGATCAGATTGTGAAAAGCCATTTATGATAGAGGATATTCAGAGGTGCTAATGCTGAATGTTAATCTTGTTCATCACAATCTTTTGAATTTATTATGATGATGGCTCGGACTGCACAAAGCAGATTAATGCAGTTTGTTGTTGGATGAATTTAAAACAATTGAGGGCCTGATTTCACATAAATTCCACCAAATTTTATATAAATATGAAAGAAATCAGTGACTTAATGCCCCCATAGCATAACCACAAAGAGCAAATTTTATTGAATTTGGTAGTCACTTTGTAGCTCCAACTCGTCACACATTTACACTTCCTCCCTCGATGAAAATAATGAGGCTGTTTGATGTGAGACCCACTATGGGCCATAATGAGTGGAGTAGACTGTTCAGAACACATGAAAGCTCTTCAGTCCATTTGGACCACAGCACAGGACCGAGACACCGTGGAGGTCTGCTGACTTTATGAAGGGGTACAGGATTTTATGATGGAGGCAACAGCTAAATCTGTCACCCTTTTAACTCCTTGGGAAAGGAGGGAGAAACTATTTCAGAGGTGTTAAACACAGTGAGACCTATAACATTCAAGGGCACAGTGAATGGGCCACACGAACAGAAGCATGGTCATGTTAAAAATGACTGCGTACAGCACATCTGCTGTGTGAGATCACAAATGAAGAGAATCTGCTACATAAATTCAAGTCCTTGATTGTACCGGCTCTGGTACTGTTTAAGTGATTGTTCAACTTCATACTTCTGTATTCGTTCATAATGATAATTTCTTTGAGGGTTATTCTTTGTTCACGACCAGCAAAGTGATGAGTCCATAAATTATCTTTTTTTTTTTCTCGTCCAGAGGCAGGAAGCAGCACATCTACCTCTCATCATATCAATCTCTTCCTCCTTCACAAGACGCCACTGTCAGTGGTGCCAGAAGAGACACAAACACAGAGAGTGGATGAGTAGGAGGAGGAAGAAGCCGATGGTGATGGAAGGATCAGCATCTCTTCATTTATCTGCATGACGATAGAGGAAGAGCCCCAGCTGAGGTGGGGTTAATATTTCTCCAGCCTAAGTTTCTGGAGGACATTGTGATTTGTCACCTCAGTGGTGAGCCAGAGTGCCAAGTACCTAGTTAATGGTTAGACACAGCATCCTGCCACTGGGCACCATTTTGGCTCCATAACAAAGGAAGGCCTGCCTAAGCCACAGAGTGGAGGACCGGGAGCCCTGTCACTATCTGTCTCCCCAAAGATGGCAGTTCCTGATAAGTTAATAGTTAACGGACATGTGGATGCATCAATCCTAAAGAGTGACAAGGAGTATAAATGCACAAATACACAGACGGTGGGAGCCCAATGCTGATGCTGTAAACATATCTTGTTAATAGGAAGCAGACCCTATGCCGCCACAGCATTGAGTGACAGGATCACTGATGACTAACAACAACAGAGCAGACTCTTCTATTTCCTCACTGATCATTTGGGCTGCTAATTTTTCTTCCAGTCCCATATATTTATCCTTTGCAGGAAACTAAATGAAATGACTTTCCCCTTTGACAGAAAGTGTACATTTATTCCGTCACGCTTGAATCAGTGGATTGTGAAATTGTGCATGTATGTAACACCTGTTACAGTATGCATTATTATTTTTCAGTGTCTTCATTTTCAGCTAGGCCATACTCTCCAAAGCTACAAAAGCAATTAAAAAAATACTACCTGTATCACATTGTTAATTCACATGGTGATTGCTTACAACACAAGACAAGAGACTTTGGGGCCTGCAGTGATTTTTAAATGTGTACTGCTGATCTGACTCATACATATGAAAGCCCCCATTTAAAGCACCAAGAATCACAGGAGGGGAACAAAACGTGTCTCTTTAGGTTTGCAACACTCTACAGGTTTGAGATCAGAGACGGCTTCTGTCTGATACATAGCTGAGGCTTTGAGGCTTGGGAAACATACTGTACCGTATACGCCCCTGTGTGACCCCAGCATGGCTCCTATACACACAGACAGGGAGCGATGTCACTCTCTGTGCACTCCCCCCTGTGAAAGTGACAGTCCATCACTAGCTAAAAGCCACTGGGGGGCCAAGATGGCCATTATGCACTACTGAGGGGAACAGTGAGGAGTAAAGAGGGGAGGGGACGGTGTCATTGCTTTGCTATGCTGCTAACCGAGGGGTGGGGGGGGGACAGGTACAAGAGGGCAGCAGTGGAATAAGCATTCAGAGCCTATATAAAAGTAGTACAAATGCTCCATTAAAGCATTTAAGCGTGTGGGTCTACACGTTTTGTTGCAGTAACTGAATAAAATGGAGGAAATTATTGTATTTACAACTTGACAGTTTAATCTCTACCGATGCAGCATATTAAATCTGTTGATATCCAAAAAAGTAATGTTTTCTGTCAAATAAACACAGTGGAGCAGATACTGGAAATGTTGAAGTAAATCCTGAGTACCTCAAATAGCACTATAAGTACCAGTATTTTATCCCAGAAATAATGTCCTATTTAAAAAACCAAAACAAAAAAAAACAAAAAAACAAAACAGAACTTCACCTTTACGTATGGTACTTTTGAAAGTGTACATATAATGTAGTTATAATTATAGGATATCCTTGCTGGCCAACACAGAAATCATTGTGCAAAGTATACTTACAAGTACAGTTGCTAAAATTTATGTAGTTTATTTCGGAGAGAAATATTAGAATACAACAAGACAAGAAGAGGACAGAATAGAAAAGAGTGGAAAATAGAATATAATAACAGAATAGAATGAAATGGAATACAACAGACAGGAATAAAATTGAAAAGAGCTCAAGAGAAGAAAATATAATAAAATAAGACACAAAAAGGACAGAACAGAATAAAATAGAATGGAAAACAATATAGAATAATAGAGTAGAATAGAACAGAAATAAATATAATTGAAAACAACACAACAGAACATAACACAAGAGAACAGAAATACAGGTACTTTATAAATACCATTGTCTGATTCCACCTGTATAATTTAGGTCACTCGTGTAAATGACATGAAAATAATGAGTTGTTGTGCTCTCTGTTATTTTTTACTAATGGCTCCAATTCAACTATCACAATTCAGTGGGCACTAAAACAACTGTTGTAGCAGACAAAGCAAGCTGCTAATGCTGAAGTAGTCACATTTTGCATACATTTCATGGAGCTCCAAAGAGCGATGCTTGATTTTTAATGGTTAAATTAGATGCAGAATACATACTGTAGTTGGCGCCGAGGCTGGTGTGCACATGCAAATGGTCGCCCTGCTTGACGGGAGGGTGCACTGTATGAGCTGAGCATGTTCAGCCCACTCATTTTTATACTACTAGTCTTTATGTCCCAGCCTAGCCTCCTCTCACAGTCTCTGATTCCATCTTGGCAATGACAGACACGCACACACACACACACACACACACACACACACACACACATACACACTAATACACTTCACATACACTCTCTCAATCGGCCTCACTTCTTTCTCTTAGTGAAAAACACACATGCGCAGTTTCCTCAGACTTTCGACACATTCTTTCTGCTTCTCTATGGGTGAGCCATCATTATCTAGAGAGAGTACTAGTGTTTGGCCACAGAGTGCCTCCTTCCCAGCGTTGAACTGAGCAGCCGAGACATAGGATGCTGGTAGTGACACAGCTGTCAGAGACATGCCTCATTACTGCTGTTGCAAATGTCATAGCACTAAAGTAATAACTCACAGCTCTACCGGACACATGGTCATACGCTAATTTATTTTATGGGGAATGGGGTTAACAGTTGTCTGTATATGGTGATGCTACAGTAAATAGATGAGTGGCTTTTCACCCATTTTTCTTTTTTATTGCAGATACTTTGCAAGATGGCGGCATGCTAATGTGACAGCAGGTTGCTGATACTTGCAACAAGTAAGATTTTTTTTTACCCACAAGCACAAACTTCTTTCAGGGTCATTACTGTCAGTCCAGGATGCTTCCAGCTACGTTCTTCTTATGTATGTAAGCGGTGTTTATTTCCTCCACAGATGTCAAAGTATTTATGCTGGCCATTTCATTGTTAATATACATTGTTAACATATATCACAAGTGATTTGACTGATCATTAGAGGGAACTGTTGGACTGCTGGCTACCAGGTGATCAGGTTAATGGTTAACATTTCATCCTATTTTCACAACAAGCTGCTGTCACAAACTATCCTGAGCTACAGGATAATATATAAGTTGCCCTGTTCGTTATTTCGTTGATATTTGAAAATTACAAAGACAAATGGTCAGAAGAACTTATTGTGTTATTATTAAATTCACTTATCATTTTGAGCAACGTGTCAGAGCTCAGATATCTGTTTTGTGCTAAGCTAAGATCTGCCATTCTGCCTCCAGCTGTGAAAACTGGATGCTTCAATTCAGTCTCGGAGGAGAACAGAAAGTGTCACAGGTGTTATTCGGATGAGATTAAGGATGAAATGTATTTTAGCATCAGGATCAGAATCAGCTCTATTAGCCAGGTATGTGTACACATACGACCTACTGTTCTCTTTATCATGATCTCTGTGTTAAGCTTCCCTTGAAATTGTCTGATATGACATCTGAATGTAGGCAGCAGTACGTTTCTACACAGTGTGTTTAATTTAGTCAGATATAATGCAACGTGTTGTATGTCGTATACCTTTCTATTTGTTTTCTCTTGCCTCATCTGTCTTGTAAGCCCATGTGGATTGGGCATGTATAGACACATAACACAGGTGTTGTAATAATATAAGGAAAAACAAAAATTGCGTCAATAATTGTTTTTTTGTGTGAACACATCTCCTTATAAAGTTAAAATGGCCTGTAAATAGTTTACACACCCAGCAGACGAGCAGCAGCATCACTGTTCTGGCTCTTTAGCTTCTATATTTACCAGCTAGCTTATAACTTTGTCTAACTGCCACTTGGTACTAAGCAGGGGCATTGGCCTTTGCAGGAAATAGCTGCCTGAGTCTATGAAAGCAGTACGCGTGAACCAAAACAATTGTTTGTATGGACGGAAGGTCATGATTTCAATTGACTGTCCAGAAGACTGCCACAATATAGACACAGGTGCGTCACGGTGCTGCTGCAGTATTATAAGGGCTCAAACCTGGAATGTTCCAAGGACAGCTGCTATGAAGTTATTCAGAAAGCTAGGGTATGTTCACTGCTTTCCATTCACTTCAGAAGCAGCATATACTGCAAATACCTTGAGCTGGTTACCATAGAGATGTCATGCCCAGGACGAAATTGGTGGACTGGACTCCTTGACCCTAGAGTTGACATGTAGTTCATGAAGGAACAAAAATAAAGTTCTTTCCTTTGCAGTCTTGATCTTCACCTGATCAGCAATACAAATGAAGAATTTGGGGAGCTGTAACAATGGAAAGAATTAGGCACTTTACAATGTTTGCATAACGAGCTCCTTCTCTCCACGAATGGTTCTCTTCTTCTTAATCACCTGCACTCTCCAGACCACCTACACCCTTCTTCATGATCAGATACAGGACCGACGGGCTGATGTATGATCCGAGGAATTAATCTGCTAAGCCTGATTGCCATTAAAGCCATGCGATTATGCACCTTGATTACTGAGCCCACCCCAAGGACCATGACGTGCCCCGGTGCACATTTTAAAGGTGCGCATAAAATTACGTGGTGATTACCCCACAATAGATCAATCCACAAGCGAATGAGACTGTGTGGCCATAAAGACCGTCTCAAGTAGGACTGTGATTATTAATAGGTACTTGAGGTGACCTGATACCTGAAGCTGAAACCACTGAAACTACCGCTGATCCTTCATGTAAGCAAATAAATTCATTTTCATACATTCTGAAAGTCATTATTGGATTATTGTTGTAGAGGTAGAATTGTTTGGAGTTCAAGCATGGATAAAAGGGATGCTGGGCTCTTCAAACAGAACTGGGGCTGTACTTGTCCCTCTTAAGACAGACTTCAGATATTTAATGGCAGCACAGACATGGATGGGTTTAACAGTGTGGAGGATGTGCTCCAGTTACAGCCTATATTATAGATTTACTACAGGTCAGTATTTGCTGATGCAAAAACTTCAAAAACAGTGTGTCAATCGGAGGACAGAGAAAGCTTACAAGTAATGAACATGTAAGTACATGTCATTCTGTAATGACGCTGATCCTCAGAATTTGGGACCATCTAATCCTTCGCTGTCATTTTTTTTATTTCATCCTGAGCCAAAGTACTCATTTGGTAGAGCAGATAAATAGTCCCATTGACTTATCCAGAAGCAATCCAACATTGAGCGATTAATTGGATGAGACAATGGAGAATCTGCTGCTGGTTTTCTCCCTCTTACATATGCAATATATATACAGACACTAACCTTGGATACCCCTCCCCACCCCCTCCCCAGTGCAACAGTCCTAATGTTAACATGTTTGCATTAGTAACATCCTGGCAAGGATTTAATGGACTTCTACCATTCACAGTCTGCATTCTGAGAAAAATGGTTCTCAGTGGCGGTCATGTGCCCTCTCTGTACAATTACTTAATGGCTTCAGCAATTACGCATATCTACGGGAATGAAAAAAAAAAAAAACATAAATGTCAGTCAGTGGAAAAGAACTGATTTATGTCTTTAGTCTGCATGAAAGCATGAGTGAGGAAGGTTTGTGGCATGCTAAACTCATTCGATAAAGACAAAGCAGCTGAAGCTGTACGCACAATAATGCAGCTATATCAAGCACCATTTCTAGTATGCAAATGTGAATTTGAGCTACCCAATGCACAAATGCAGAAATTCCATCACTGGCCAGGGTTCAATAACTCTTCAGTCTTCAAGTAGCTGGATAATGGTCACTGTGACTGTACATCACTGCAATTCAAAACCTCGACAATCCATCACTGGACAATGTTTTCCACTAAAACAACACTGGTAAGGGAGTGTGTGTTGATGCCGGCTGGGCCCTGTGCTATTGTAAGTGATGATGAGTGATGGACAGGAGAGGATGGGTACATACTATTCACAGTGCTCCATGTGGCAGCTTGCATTTTCACACTGGTATACAGTATGTTTGTCAGCTACAGACAACGCAGGCAGTTACGCACTGCCGTGGGCAAGCAAAGTGGTGTTCTGCCAGCCGGCTGCGTCGTGGGCACATGCATGTCCTACGTACCACAGTGGAGTCCCTGGTAACGCATGCCTGCATGCTTTACCATGACACTGGATTATCTTGGTATCCTATAAAGACGCACAGAGCTAAAAGTATCTTGAAATTAAATACTGACACAACCATCTTCTCCATAATTGTGCTGTGCTTCGTGTTTGGATATTCACCATTTCACATGAAAATTCAGCTTTTTTGGGTGTGTTCTAGAGTGACATACACATTTTGTAGCCTTGGAGAAATGAAAAGACGTTTGAAGGCACAGCGACCATCAGCTGCATTCACAAGAATGCAGAGACAGTTTTAACGAAGAGGAGACTTGAGACCCTCCATTCTTTCAGAGAAAAAAATACATGATAATAGACCATAATCGCAACCTTTTATTGCAAAAATGGATGAGTGAGTGAACAAAGGAAGGAATGAAGTGAGAGCATCAGATCGTCTCAGTGACATGGCAAGAAAATGTCCTGTTTAACAAGTTTCCTGGAGAGATTACCACAGTGTCCATGGTGTTCATCTCTACATTTAGATCATGAGAAAAGTGATCTTTGAAGTCGGGGGGATTCAGAATCACAGCACTGAGTAATTCACTTTAATGTGTTTGAGTCAAAAGCCTTGTGAGTCACAGGGTAAAGCTGTGATGTCTAATGTTAGGGCTGCAGCGTGGTGCCAGGTGGACTGTCATGATGTATATTTTGGGAAGCGATACACTCATCTGAGAGCGCCGATGGGGGGTCTCAATGCAGTACCAAACAGATTGGACAAAGCGAGAAAGGGGAAATAGTCATTTTGATCATTCGAAACCATGCACAAGAAACTTACTGCTTCCAGAAAATGTTTATTTTGTTCATAAACTTTTCATAAAAATAACAACATCAATATTAATTTAAAGTATTGTAGAAACTGTGTATGTACAAAATCTTTACTTGAACAGTTAATATAACTTAAGGCGAGTTACATTTTTGCAGTACCCTGTTGGTGACAATTTCACCAAACTCTCAACATTGTTTCTTTTTTTGTTGTTTTTTTTTTTGCTAAAATGAACATTTCAGCATACAGTATCTCCAGCTAAAGACACCAGGAGTTACAACCCTTTCATGATAAAGTCCAAGATAAAGTCCACAGAAACTCGCAGCAATGTGTGCTACCTGATTACTCAAAACCAATGTTTATATGATTCGCTAGTCATTCCCAGCTTGATCAAACATACTTCTGTACATACTGTAAAATCACTTTTGTTGTACCACGACTAGCGAACATACTGGTCCCTTTGAAATCTAAATCAGCAGTTCAGTGACATAACTCGTATCATATCAACAGTGGGATGAAGTGCGAAAATGTTTCTGATATCAAATTGTAACATTTAAAATATTGTGTTACTAAACAATAGCCCTCAAATACCAAGACATTATTAATGATTTAGAATACATTTCACCTCGATAAATGTCGCCCAAATGTGATAAATGTAAAATATACAGTCAGCTATAAAAATACAAAGAAGTACAGTAATACAAATATATTTATTTCCCATTTATGATATATCTTTCACAATTGTAATAATCCAAACAATTGTAACACAATACAAAGACCAATGACGAAAACACTGACAACCAAATGATAAGAAGTTAAACAAACACTAAATCTGATCAAAGATGGACAGCTTTATGGTCAAAGCCATAAATATGTTAGCCTACATTCATGTCAATAACCCTCGCTGTGGGGCGAAGGAGTACCTTGACAGTGGTTGTTATTCCGCTTAAAGGAAAAAAAGAAAAAGAAAACACTGACATAAACATGCATTATAAGAAACATAGTCCAAACCATTGCTCTAAGAATGCTAAAAGCAGAAAATAGGAATCTTAAATGTAGATATTAATAATCTGTTAAGTGCAATCCATCAAGGCTCAGAGGCGATGGAGGCTGGAGCTGTCCAGATGAAGAGGTGCTGAACAGCAGTCATGCAATGCCGCAGCAGAGAGGTTTGACTCTACTGACAGTGACAGCAACAAGTCACTGTGGAGCTGTTCACCCACTTTCACAACCTATGCATCTTTGCATGAAGTCAGCAGCATCAGCAGCAGGCAATAAGGCTCTCTCTCCCCTTCTGCTCCTCAAAAAAACCGCAATATATGCAAAAACCTCTTGTGCCAGGCATTGGCTTGCCAGTCAAACCAACTCAGACATCAGCTTTTAGTTAGCTGGCTTATCTTCCAAGACGGAATGATCCTAATGTGTGGGCACACAGCCTTGTCTTCATATCCCCTCAGGAAGAGTGAAAGTCCATGCGCCGGTGGTCACCTGTGGTTTTATTTCCATTTTCTCCTTTTGTTTCTGGTGAACGCGTCCGTGCCGTTTCCTCTCGTCGCTCCGGGCGAACCGTTTGCCGCAGACGTCGCAGGAGAAGGGCTTCTCCCCGGTGTGAGTCCTGGTGTGGGTGGTGAGGTGGTCGCTACGACTGAAACTGCGCAAACAGATGCGGCACTGAAAGGGTTTGTGGCCCGTGTGGATGCGGATGTGCCGGTTGAGCTCATCCGAGCGAGAGAAGCGCCGGTCGCAGCTCTCCATGGGGCAGGTGAAGGGTTTCTCTTTGGCTGGTCCGTGAGAGGCCGCCGGGCTCTTCCTGGCCCTGGGGGGCTTCGTGGGACGGGTGGTGTAACTTTGGGCGAAAGAATCTGGTAACAAGGAAGAGTACAGGATGGAGTCTATGGTGCTCGGTAAAGCTGGTGATGTGTACAAGGGATCACACTGGTTAGATGGCTGTGGCGCCTCTGGGAAGGGTTTCAGGTTAGAGGAGAGGCCCATCGGTGGCGGTGGGAGATAATTATTGTACAAGGGGCTGGAGTAGCTCTGAGAACAGGTGTCAGAGAAACACGGCTCCTGTTTGATGCCTCCCTCCACTTTAAACTCCATCTCTGGGTTGGGGCAGATTGGGGGAAATGTGTCTAAAAGTTCCTTAACATCCATTTGTTGCTCAGGGGGGAAGTCGCTAGACATCGGGAAGGTTTCCGTCTGGAAAGTCGTCTCCAAACAGCCAGACTTATTGAAAGCCCCCCACTCATAGCAGCTGCTTTCAAACTCATTCTTGACCACTACAGGGAAAGATGCGGCCTCTGACTTTGGCTCGTCCTTCTTCTGGTTTGGTGGTGGTCGGGAAGAGCCGAAGCTCAGCTGGGAAGTGGACGGGTCTGGGGCCTGGTTGCCGGCCTGATCGTCAGCGTACCTCGTGCACGTCTGGTCTGGAGAGTACACAGGGGGAGTGGGTCCGGAACAGGTGTAGGGTTGCCTCTTGACGCCTGGGTCTCCATAATTGCCATTATTGCTGTCCATCGGCGCAGGCGATGGATAAGTTTCCCGACTGCTGCCGCTGTGTTGCACTTCTGAAAGTGGCAGTGTGGATATACCCACGATCTCAGTGATCATATTGAGGAGTGTTTCGGTGCTGCACGGCGCTCCCTGAGATGCCTCAACATAGAAACTGCCAGAGTAGGCGAGCGAGGACGGGGTGTAGGTGTCTTTTGGGCACTCGCAGGGGTTAAAAGCAAATTCCGAGTTGGAGGCTTCGGTTTTGAGGGTCGCAGGGGTTCCTTCTGTTGAATTAGCAAGAGAGAAAACTTTGTCATCGCTAGTGTTTTATATTTGAGAGTCAAATAAAAAGGAAAAAAAAAAGATCGGCGTTACATAAACATTCGTGCGTATTTTGGCACAGGAATGCCCTGATACGATGCCGTTACATACACGCACTGCACGGAGAGAGCCCTCTATTGCCGTGGTCATATTCAACACATTCAAATCCTCATGCATGCACATTTTTTATCAACTGTGCAAAGACTGCGAACTCACCGTGGCCAAACTGGGCAGGTACCCCCCTCTCTGCATCGACGTACACCTCCTGGTTGTCTTTCCGTGCGCTGCTGTTTTCCATTCCCAGGGAAGAACTGTTGCAATTCTCAAACTGAGGGTAAAAAGAATCTTTCGCATTCAAATCCATATTGTTCAACATACTGATGCACTTAGAAGTCCGCCTCTCCCAGGGAAAAAATGGTAAAAAAAAAAAACAAGAGGGGGGGAAATACAACGCGAATTATGCAGATGATTGTTTTCTTTCAACTCCTCTTTTGATGGTTTTCAACAAATGATCCAAAGTGGTCTGTGTCAAAAGGTGTAAAAAAAAAGCAATTAAAGGTATTCCTTCTCGTCTCCGCTCCTCGGTAGGTATTTGCTTGCTGTGGATTTCACATCAGCGACTTCCCTTCTCTCTCCTTATATACACTTCTGCAGCTCCCTCGGCCCTCCTCCCCATTCATCAGCTCCAGTGAGAGGATTCCCCGCTGCGTGTAAACTTCATGCCCATACATGGACAGAGGATGTGACGGAGTCCCCCTTCTCTACTCCTCCCTCCTCCCATCCTGGAGACATGGAGTCTGACGTTGCAACAAGTGGCGAGTCTAGTAACGTTGTAACGATGCTATTTCTCTCCACGGTAACGATTTATCGTGTTAATTAAACCAGTATTGAGGTGGAGAGAGCAGTCTGGGTTCTCCTCCATGTCTCAGAATATCACCCCGGAGGTGAGAGATCTCAAATGGCGTAGGCACCTCCATCACCCGCCGATTTAGTTTTGGCCGTCCTCTCATGGTGTGAGAGGGAAGACATGGTAGAAAAGTGGACACCAGTGATGTTTCATGGACTTGCTCGCTCACAAGAGGGATATTTAGAGGTCAGGAGACCCAGTTTAGGGGGAGTAACGTGAAGGTAAAGTAACGAGTAACGAGACAGATATGGTCTCAGGGGGGTCTGAAGTGTTGGAATAACAGGTAGGAAAACCAGAATTAAATATGTTTGAGGTTTAAGCTGGAAATTAAAAGACAAACATATCATCTTATTATAATATATCTTGAAGGATACAGCACAAAAATAAAAATACACTTTTTTTTGGGAAAACAGTTTGTGTTTTAGGTGTTTTAACACTTGAACATGTAATATAGTCCTATATAATTTATTATAACCTATGAAAAAAGTGCTATAAACACTTTATTGCACAGTTTAGAAAGATGTGCAGTCTGTAACAGGTTAAACTGTTATAAAGAGAGTATTAATGAAACATAAATAAACAGCGTAATTGAGATAAAATGAGACCAATGAGCATATATATTAAGATTATACAAATATGAATACATGTGCAAGGTCTGTATGAAATCATCAGCTATGATAGTTTTGTTGCAGCTCATTGAAGGCGGTGCAGTCGTCTAATGTGCAGTTTAAGTTCAATAAGTTTAACATCACCAAACTAAAGCAACACATGCCGCGTAAGGAAGGAGAGAAAAAAGACCTGTGAGATTCAAGAACCTGTGGCAGCTATGAGTGAAGTTGATGTAAAAATGTGCAAAATGTGAGAAAGTAAGTCAAGAAATGCAAAAACAACACTAAAAGGATGATTAATTAAACATTTTATGGCAGAATTCAAAGAGCACCAACAGATGATAAGATGTGTGAGCTTGTCTTTGAAGTTGATTAAATACTTTGTTTTAACACTCAAACTCAGGTCCAGTTTAACTAATTCGTCCCTCTGTGTCCTCCTCATATCTGGACCAGACTGAATGGCCTACATGTTTTGTCGCAGTTAAACTCTCCCTGCTTTGATTTACTATCAGAAATCCACTCCCTCTCTTTTGGTCGCTTACACCATCAGGGCGAATAACGGCAAAGTCCGGTCTAAACGAACCCTTGGCCTTTGAAAGCATTGAAGGGAGTCGATAACACCCCTGAGGTGTTCAGTGGTTGAACCCAACTGTTCACATGACATTTCAATCCCCAAAGCGTTTTTTTTTCTGGTTGGCATCTGTTGCCGGGTGCACTCCGTGGTCACACTTCCTATTACAAAAAGTCAATACTCTTTCATAGGCCTGACTGCTGACTCTTTCAGTGTGCAGCAGACCTCTGGCTCTGGTCGGAGGTTCAGCACCATGGACAGAGACGCTGCAGCAGCATTCAGCCTGTGATCACGCATGAGCCTGCAGCACACACACACACACACACACACACACACACGCACACACACACACACACACACACTCCTCTTTACTTTACACTCAATGGCCCCTGCGGCTCTCTGCTCATGTGAACGCCGTCAAATTCACAGAATCCAACCAAGTCAATACTAATACAATGATCTGGTATTAATCAAATATTAGCAATAATGAAAGGCACTACGCAATCACAAATATCACATTTATGTTACCTATAGCAAAGAGTTTTATTCCCTTGTTAAAAAAACAAGTGTGCACGTTATATACAACTCATAAACATACAAACCTTTCTTGAATAGTCCCTCTTTTTTCACTTTATTTTTGAATACCACTACATTTATGAAAGCATAATGTTTCAAACTATACATATGTAACAGCTTTTGACTTTTTAGATTGAGGTTTTGTGTACTAAACATATGCTCAACCTGTAATAAACCTGTGATCCAACCTGTGATAAAAAAAAAAAACCCGGGAACCGCTATAAGGCTGTTACGATTAGCTCCATGTTGACTGATTACAACTGTAAAGTATTGGTTAGACGATTATGTGAAATATCATGATATAATAATGTCAACGCTGACAACAGCCATGTTGCATTTGGACTTGTAGCAGTGGTAGTAGTAAGTGGTGAGGAGTAGTTTTACTTGAAGTAACATTTTGAATGCAGGAGTCTGACTTCTTTTTTTAGTGCGGTACGACTATTTTGATTGAAGTAAATGATCTGAATACTTCATACACCATGAAGAGGTCAGATTTTGGGTGTGATTGTGTTCATGAATGAACAGAAGCTGTAGAAAATCACTACCTTCACTGCAGATTAAAAAAAAACTGGACTGAAAGGGCTCCTGTGAGCTCTGAGCTCAGTTCATTTGAATAGTATCCAAGGGAGATTTGTTATGGAGAAGAATAATTGAAGCTAAGAAAGCTTGTGGGCTATATTGAGTACAATATATTGTGACTACTGCAGTGCAAATGCAAAGAGACTATTAGACATAATACACAGTCTGCGTATACTAGACTACTCAAATTTAATGTTATCTCCTTCCATACTGAAGGAGCCATGGAAAATGTATCAAAGGATCTTTGAGTCGCTGCCCTGTCATCTTTTTAAGGTAGTGTATGATAATAGCATATAAGCTCTTTCATTGCAGCAGTGACATTCTCCTGAACAAATCGTTTTCACCTCAGATGTGCACTCTAATTCTAGGCCCGGAGATGTTTAGCTTTGAGGGACTGCCTCCAAGTAATCCAGAGTCTATTAAAACCAATCTGATCACACAGAGTTCAGATCACGAGATGCTGTTATGATAACTGCAGCGTGGCTAACCTCTCTCCTCCATAAAATGCCACAGCACAGGGACTAAGTAATGGATTTATGTAATGTTAGCACTTACTGACATTATAGAGCAGGGCTACCGTCATACCTGTGAAAGTTAAATGAAAGCCTGTGTTTTATTCCATTGCATCTGAGACCATCACCGTTAGATAAAATGCTCCTGTTTCTTGGGGAACGGTGTAGTAGGATGAGAAAGAATGTAGAGCAATGCAAAGTTGCTCCCATGTTTTAACAAGGATATTGACTTCAAAGGAGGTTCAAAGTCTGGCAAAGGACAGAAGATGAAACTGCTTTAATGAAAGGATATGTTGGCACTGTGTGGCTTTCTAATTTAGCCAATGTATCATGCTATGAATTTAATGCATACATATTTTAATGCACATGCAACAAGACCAAGATTCTCCAGCCATGCATACTGTGAGGCTATGCTTGGAGCTAAATGCTAATGTCACACAACAGCTGCACTATCATGTTGATGTTTCATTTTTACAGCTGGTGGGAATGACATTATTTCAGCAGGTATTTGGACATAAACCATAGAATTTGATAAATCTAGGAGCTTCAGTGACTATAGTTTCTTCCTAAGGGGTCGTTTGATTGTGTGGAGCAACTATTAGGGGAATCCACCGTACAGTTGTTTCACTCAAAAATAACAAATATCAACATCATGGTGGCACTCAAGGAAAAGCCAGAGGATCCATCATCTGAAAACCATGATATGTCTGCAGAGAGTGGTGATGAATTTCACAGCATGACTGAAATCTTGGAAAAGTCAGAGAATTAGCAAGTATGAAGAAGAAATGTCATGGCACATGCATCCAGTAGTTCAAATATTTCACACCATTACAGTAGCTAAAAATGCTCCATACAGCAAAAAAAATCTGTTTAATAAATCCACAGTTTATTCCCTGTATGCTCAAAACTATCAACGTCCAAACAATTACAGAGATACCCCGACTTGCATTTAAACTGCTATATTTTTCACTTTCTCTTGATTAAATTGTTGGCTATATTACTCCAGTGCTATCGATTGTGCTTGATGCCTAATATTACTCTCATAACTGAAGTGAAAGCTTTGTTCCCCACAGGGAGAGGTAAACACACGTTTTTCTTTGTACTGCATATATAACCCCATGGCCGTGTTATTTTCAGGTTCACTCCTGGACAGGGTGTGGGAGTTTGGCTTGCAGGTGGGTGCCTGATAGATTGAAGAGGCAGTGAGGAGTGACTGCCCTCTGAGATGAAGGATAGGGTGGACAATAATGTCTGTTCTATAGTTTCTTATTTTGACTTTTGATGCTGTGATGCAGAAACGCTTAACTAATCTAACCCTGTGGTTGAAAACTCTGTTGTCTTTTGTGGTATTGAGCTTTTTTACAACACAAACAACCTATATTAGATACTTCCAGCTTCAACAAAGCTGTAATTCTGCTGTAAGCCGAATCAGATAAGTGGAACACTTTCACCCATATTGAAAATCAGTAGCCAGTTTCTCTTCATCTATGGATATGCAATGGGAAGTCTAAATTTAGCGTACAGCATTGTACAGACCTCTTGATACCAGACTAACTTTTGTCTCAGTGTGACCTCCTCCCGGCTTCACATCCACATAACTACTTGACAGCTCTAAGAACACAATCATTTTGTAATTCTTCAAAATGAACACATCTCACTTGATGTACAGTAGCTGCTCAAAGTCTGAATGCTTTGGCATTTTGTCAACCAACTATGCAACCCACATTGTTTGAGAGTAAATAATAGAAGAACCGTATCCATACCAGGAAATCCACTGAGATGCAGAGGCTGCCATTTGCTGTTTGAAATAAAAAGCATTTCAAACCTACAATGATCTGGAGAGGATCTACAAGACAAATTCCAAAAAAACCTAAGATTTGAAAAAGAAAATAATAAAGTAAGGTAAGCTACAGATTTGCCTGCATACAGTAATGAAATGCATAAAGAAAATCCTATAGTACATGTATTTAAATTCAGCCTCAAGTGCTGTGTTGTACTTTTGACTAATGCCTTTTTAAGTTTGTGGATGCAAAGCTGATTTTTTTTGGAGCAATCCTTAGAAAGCCAGGGTTGCACAAGAGCCGGAGAAATCCATCTGCCTCCCCCAAATCACATTCTGACATGTCTCACAGTCAAATCTCCCCCCAAGGCGCTAGATGAGGGAACATCTTCAATCTAAACCTGGATACAATAAGGCCTGTAAGAAACCGCAAAAATGGATTGGGAGTGCTAAAACCACAGAAACCTCTGCCGGAAACACGACTTTCTATAAATACAAGATACTCGCCTCAGCTGCCAAGTTCGTTATTTTCTCTCCCTCTCTCTTTCTCTCTGTCATGTTGGGCTCTGCATAGTTATATATACTACATCATCATTCAAACACTGGGCAAATGAAAGAAAAATAGCACAAATAAGACAAATAAAAGCAGCGGAAGCGTGGTTCTTCTTTTGAAGGAACATTTCTCTCCTGCTCTTCCTCTGAGAGTGGGAGTGGGTTAGGGAAGCCCGGTACCAGGCCCCGATGCTGCTGCTGCTGCTGTTGGTGTGGCAGGTTTCCCGTGTGATCCAAAAATACTTTCACACTCGCCCACTTTGGTCCCCAGCTGCCTGTACTCTTTGCTTGTACAACAGGGATGGGTGAGAATCATATCCAGCTCTCCAATCGTGATTGCGGAAAGCCCCAGTGTTTCTTTAACCATGCCCCCAGACTCCTCCACACACATTGCACTTGCATGGCTCCCACCTTGCCCTCTTCTCTACTGGATCCAAGCTTGCAGCACTCTGACAAATTCTTGGGACCGATCCAGCTACTGTACCTGCTGTTACCTAACTGCTCAAGAGAAATCCGTGAAAGGAAACAGTGAATTTTCATATTTTTCAATATCTGCTTCAAACTAAAGAATGTCTGCACCCCCATACACTGATTGTATTTTATATTGTGTATAAAGTGTCAAATATCTAAACAAAATGATCACAAAAATGGGATTAATTGTGTTTTCTTTTGACCAGCAGAAGTCAACATCTACATATTCTAGTCTCTGACTCATCTGCACCCACACTGATTTCTATTTGGTGCTCTATCCCCCTATCCATTGATAACATGTACGAAAAGAAGGACATGTTAATGATTAGAAAGCATTGTTTCCATCATTGCTTTATCGATGCACACTCAGTCATTAAGGCAATGCAAACAGATTCAAACAAATAGCTAACAGCAGACGTGAGGAAACAGATGAAGAATGTTAAGAGCTTGCAGCTAACAAAAGTAACTATGGAAACGGCCAGCTCTACATTGCACTAGCTTCCACAGCTCTCTCCAGAAATAAAAACTGTTGGGCTAAGAGCGAATCAGGTAAAGACAAAAGATCCCGGGTGAACCTATTTATAGTGGGCCTTACATAACATACATACACCTATGTTGGCTGAGGCAAGTTTGGTGCTCAACAGTAAGCTTCTGGGGGGCAAACACAGGGTAAAGAGAGCTGGAGAAGCTGGATCCTTGAGGGTATCTTATATTAAGACATAAAGTATAAACAGCAATTAGGCGAGTGAGGATGATGATGCTGATGGCAACAATTAAATAGAGGAAGGGTGGCTTGCTGGTTTGATGTCAGGGAGAACAAACACTGCTGCACTGTCTGGAGAGGGCAAACAGGACAACACCAAAGTTCCACATGCAACATAAAGTCAGCTAATGGAAATCAACATATTAAACAATTCATATAGCCATGAGGCTGGAGGGAAGCACAAAGAGAGAAAACGGATCAATCCATATGTCACAAGAAGCAAGAGTTCATAGCAAGTTTGCGCAAAAGCCTTGTTTATTTGTATGGGAGGCAAAAAAAAAAAAAAAAGTTGTGTCAGAGGAGTACACACACACACACACACACACACACACACACACACACACACACACTATACTATGGCCTCAGGACAAAACATCTGACATCTCCAGTGAGATGATATGCACATATAAACCCACATACGAATAAAAAGCTGTGTGAGCTACTGTAGTGCAGGAGCAGTGATCATCTAGAAATACAGCCTGCCACCATATCTTCAATCCAAATTGAGCCATTAGCATAATTATCCACTTAAACTGCTTTAATTCCAAGTAGCTCTCCATTGTAAGTAAAATGATAGCTAAGCTGTATTCAAAAAGCCTCTTTTCCACTCACAAATGCCTTATTAATTAGCTCCCTCTAGCATAAGTTCCCAGTAATTACATTCAATACAGCAGTCAGTGCTACAAGGGGGTATTTCCAGCAACTATCAGACAACTTTATAATTACTCTACAGATGTATAATGAATTCCATCATAAGAAATACTCTATTTCCACACTGAGCAGCGGCCATTTGGACACTGTGTTCCCTCTGCGTTGACAGCACCCTCCAGCCAATTCATTGGTAGTAGGCAATGACAAAATATTCACTATATAGAGGCCCTGATAAGGTTGGGATGATATGCAAATGAATACTCCCTGACTCATCTGTTTATTATGCAGTCACATTAGTTAGCTCTGATGCTGTTTGGCTATTATCCCATCTCACTGTGAAAAAAGGGTCTTGGGTGAGGGGGATGGATTGCGCAGTGAGTGCTTTAGTCACACAGATTGTCCGCACTCTTCAAAGAAATAAATGCATTTTCGACTGTAGTTGCATTGAGGGGATGTGAAATCCATTTCCTCTGAGAGAAAAACAGCGAAAGGCAGAGGATATGGCTCATCTGTGCCCAAATCCCTCGATAGCATGTTTTGCGTTAGCAGGTCAAAGGGTCAAATGATGAGCTTGTGTCTCCCACGACTGAGCCCGAAGGCAATCACTGCACATTGATACATCACACGCTAGTTTTCGAGGTCTGAACTCACTGTGATTCAGACAACCAAATGTTTCACAATTTTGAACAAATGCTAAAAGATGGAAACCTTTTCAGAGTCACACAGGCACAGTTTATTTATGTTGCTGTTAATCTACAGCATGTACTGCACCGTCAATCGTGTACAGAAATGCTGAGGGATATACTGCAGCTTCTAATAAATGTGTGGACGCTACCAATCTGCTGCTTTGCTAACTGAGAGAGGCACTATTTTTAGCAATGCAACCTTATTGCACCATGCTCAGCCCTCAGCTATACACCTGCACATCTAGCCCATTCAAAGGATTCATGAAAAGTCTAGAGGTTAGAACCCAGTGGTCATGTACACAGATTGAGAGTCCATATCAGTGATCCCAGTGCCTACCGTTTTATATTTGGTGTCAAAGTATTAATAAGAACATTGCCACTATGTGCTCTGGTTTGTGAATGTATGCCACCACATGTCAAGAAGAGAAAAGAATTTCCCATCTATGTACTCTCCATGCTTTTTGATTTTAGCTAATTAGGCACTGAGCCCTCACAGCAACTGCGCTCCATGGAAACCATGTAAAAAAGCAGATTGACGTCAGCTAGAGACCTTCGAATGTGCTATCCGACAAAAGAAAGAGGACAGGGCTGCTGCACTTAAGGTCACAGCATGTTAAAACTGTAGTCTGTTATGGCTGGAAGAGGAGTATGGACACCGTACTGAAGCCAAATTTATTTTACATCCAATAATACAGCTTATGTCAATAGCTGGAACTGGAGGCAGGAAGCAATGTTAGGTACTTACTGAGATTGCAAGCCAATTCCTAATAGTAATTCTGGACATTGCATGTGTGGTTAAAATACACTGGCTCTCTAAACATTCATTCAACTCTCATTCAACTACAATTCCTAGATCTTAAGCTTATTCGTATTTTGGGAATAATAGGCATTTTGGAGAGTATTAAAAAGACGTGAAAAATGCAAGCAAAAGAAGCTGTGATGGTTTTTCATCTACCGGCAATAAAGAGCAACTTGACTAATCTAAGATCATACAGACTATCCAAGATAAAACACACACACGTTCAACACCTCCTGATGCTGACTGGTGTGCATTAACCATACATGCTTGTGCTACAACACAGACCAGTCACATAAATGAATTGTTTTTGTTTGAACGTGTTGTTCATGGCCTTCTTTCTTAGTGACTCAAGCTGTAATATTGAATGTACTGTTGTTGTCACAGCTGTTAGCAAACAAGGATTCTGCTTGTAATGAAAGATTATGCTTTTTTTTGGTCGACAGCATTTACACCAAACAAAAAAATAATTATAATATACTTTCATTTATTAAAACCGTTTATAGCTTTTTAACAAAACAAAACCAATGTCACAGTCAATGTTGTAATCCCTGCCAGTCAAACCATGGGCTGTGTGAACAAAATATGGCTGCTTTTATAAGAACAAACAATTCAATATCAACATGAGCACACATTAAGAGAGAGAATTGAAGACATGATTAAAAGAGAAATGGCACAATAAAGAATAATTGCATAAGCATGACCGGCAAGAAAATACTATAATCACCTGTCTTGATTTTCCATATTAAAACATTGCAGAGTGAAGCAATGAAGTTGCATGTGATGATATGAGTTAATGGTTTCCTCTTAAGTATTTAACTGAAGTACTAGACAGAGCTAGGCTCCACCTACAGTAAAGACAGAATAGCTGCACTTCCACTTGTTTGAAATTGCCCTTCAGATAGTACCTGTGTAAAACCTGTTATTTTAATTATGAAATCATCATCATGAAAGCCTACTCATCAGATCTTGTAATTAGAGTTTGCAGAATTTCATCAACCAGACAAAACCTATTATATTTTATTAACACCTGCATGTTGTTTGACTCACATCCGGATAAAAGAAGGACAATATCTGAGAAAACATGAGATGAAATCTACAGCATCAATACTGCTCAGCCATCAATAAGACTGTCAGGGCCGACCAGCCGGTGAAGGGGTGGCTTCCTTGGCCCTTGCCAGTGCTGTCATTGTACTGTTCCCAGATATACCCTGTTTCAACATACTGTCTATAAACATTATTTATGATGTTAGCCCTGAGTTCCACATAAAGAGCAGCAGCCTTTTTTTGGTATGGCCCTTCTCTGTTGCTGTAGTAATGCAGGGCTCTAACTGCCAAGTAGTTGATGTTAATCCATATTGGTCCCCTCCAGTAGGGGGCGTCATGTTCTGTGTTGCGCTTCATATACAGTGGATCGCCCTTAGAGATTGAGCGCAGGCCATAAGGCGTCCACAGCTTGTTGGAATCTCTCATGTCACGGAAGATATGTTCTAGTTTGGGTGAATCTGGTGTAAGAATGTGCAGTAAGAAAGGGAACAAGCTGACGTAACCTAAAGCATTAACGTACTGCAGCTTGGGGGCCCGGCGGACTGAGCGGACAAGGCGTGCCACAGGGACGTGACGACGAGATCCTCCAGGAGGAACGTACACCTTCTCCTGCTGCAAGGACACAGCCTCTGTGTGGTTCCCAAAGTCACTGAAAGCATGAAGTTTATCTGACCAGTGGAGCTCATTCAGCAGGTTATTGTCACGTAGGGCCTGGTGGGAGAGTTCATAGTCCTGATGGGGCTCACCCAGAAGCCGAGCTATACTTGCCATGATGCCTGAGGATAGGGCCATCCAGCAGTGCAAATCCACATGGCGCTCATCTGCTGATGGGTGTGATGCTCGAGGGTAGTCATCAAGCCCAGAAGTCAAGGTCTTGGGATTGAGGAAAAGATTGGTGTCTTTGTCTCGTCCACGCCAGCGGTAAGAGTTCGGTAGAGGTCCCGTTTGTGTTGTGTTGTACCATTCGAACCAGGTTTTCAGTCTGGGGAAAAGCCGTCGCAGGAAAGACACGGTCGGTTGAGATGCTGCCTCCTCCGGATTTGGAGAGAGATGTTCAACAAGTTCCTGAAGAGCTAAGAAAAAAGTAGGTGGGTTTGCGTTCTCGTTACGCTGAACCAAAAAGTCAGCTGGGACTTTACTGCGAGCCTCTTCTCCCAGGATCTGCTCACGAGGGATCCAGCCTTCCATATTCATCAGGTCCATCCAGTGGGCAATAGCTTCCCTTGTCACCTGGGGATCCCACTTGCTCAGCAGCAGCTGGTGAAAGCCTTCATCCCAAAGGAATCCTCTGGGAAAGAAAGAGCGCGATGGTACGGCAGTGAATAAAGCGCCTTCTGGGTACAGGAGGGGGTATTCATTGTAGACCGACTGCACCACTGACTGACCATAGAAGTAGCCCATCCCACCCAACATGTTGCTGAGTGCTGCCTTGCCAAACTTAATTTGTGCCTGGCTAAAACCTTTCCTCTCAAGCCCAAAAGTCTTCTCAAACTTTGAGTCGAACTCGGTTTTCCTCCTCTCCAGCTCTTGAGTCATGATTGAACCCACAAGTTGGTTAGGACGGCTGCGGAAGCTCCCAGACTCGAACAGAACTTCAATCTGGAACGGCATCTGGACGGTCACCTGGTGAACCACAAAGTCACTCTCTTTCCTTGTGTCAGCGGGTTTTTGGGGGTTGGGGGGCTTGTAGGTGTCTACAGCTATGTAATGCCTCTTCTCGCCAGTAGGAGGGCTGTAGACAAACCTGTGGTTCAGACTTTGCTTTACAATGTCAGTTAGCTTCTCCAAACCAGGAGAGACGGTCTGAAGATAGTTGTAGCTGAAAAGATGAGAAATTATTGTTAAATGCAACATGTTTTCAAATTCTATTAAAGGTACAATATCTAAGAAATTTATTTAAATTAATCATAAAGTGGCCCTGAAATGTCACCAGACATTAAGAAATCATGTTCATTTCAAATACTTATATCACTGACAACAGTAGTCCAGCCAGGATATTCTCACTTAAAAAGCTAAGTTGCAGCCCTAAACTGATGTTTATGTTATCATGTTGTGTTTTGGCCTGATGCGCCAACCTCAACCTATCTCCCAATCACCAAGTCAGTAGTGTGTCAGCATCCGGGTTGCCAGCTCTGCTCTAGTTACCACAGCTGCAGATACGAACGTGTCAGATAAATAATGTCTAACATTACAAAACCTAAAAGACCTTGTTATGAATCCGAAATACATTGTGACAAAGTCCAAAATAAAACAAAGATTTGTATAGGAGACGCCTTTGAAAGATGGAGACGGCTGAAAGCAGACGGGCAGCAGAACTCCTCATACCCCCATCCACCACCCCGGAGCTCAGCTCACTTTACCCCATCTCTCCACAGACGGTCTGCTGGCACATTTCATTCCTTCTAAGTGCCCATTGTGATGGCCAAGGTGGCTGCTTTTCATTCACTGTGACACTTTTGGACCTCCAGGTGGACACCCGGTGCTACCCTCCGGCCTTGGCCAGGAAGCAGCACACCCGATCGTCCACTATCACCGCGGACCCCGCCCTGGAGCCCCACTCACTTTACCCCAGCCTTTCATAGCTCTCTGCCACCACATTTTACTCCTTCTAAGTGCCCATGGTGATGCCCAAGGTGGCTACTTTTCATTCACTGTAACATTTTGTTCCTGTTGGATCCTGCAGCCTAACTGGCAACCTCTAGTCAGGGGGGAGTGAGAGGGGAGACACCGCTCTACAGTAATTTGAAAGCGATTGCACTACCAGTTTTGGCAACAATTCTACATATGGTTCCTTTAAATCAAACATCACACAAACATGTCAAATAATTTATCAGTTATAGAGACACAAGATATCAAGTGCACTATTTGAAGCCTTAGCACAGTGTGTCAAAATCTGAGGGTCCTGAGGGTTTCATATTGTACCGGTGACTCATAGGTTCAGTGACGGGTCATAGTAAAACAAAACAAATATCATTTCTATCAGTGTATACTGTACCTTTTCATTTCGCTATGGTGGTCGTCACTGGGTCTCGTGAAAGTGTGAAATATTGGTACTCCCTGTGGGTGTAGCTATCAGAAGCCCTGATCCACTCAGTACAAACAATACTAAAATGTTTTTTTTCCTGAGGGTGGAAAAACACCTTCACTAATCAAACAAAAGCTGAACTATTTCCTGAAAAAGACAAGAACTGAATCTGAATTGAATCTGGTCTGATTTTTTTTTGTCTTTTCACATCTATGTAATATCTATGTAATATATAGACACATACAGATATATCTCGCTATAATGTATATGAGTATGTTCAGAAAACTGTCAGAATTAGGAAAACTTAATTCCTCCACTGTTTTTGTATAAACAAAATTATCAATCAAAGGCTGAAAAGCTTGCTTTTGCTGCCATCTAGTGGTTGGATTTTATGATTTTTTTTACCCCAGTAGTGCTGTAGGGCCACAATACTGAGTATCATCCTAAGACTGATGGTGGGAATCAGGCGAGGTCCAGCAGACCTGCAGATTCAGGGTCATCTATAGAATTATTTTCCCCTATATAAGATGTGTTGTCTCATCACTATCTGCATTTGTAATGCATGGATCTTTTACAAATGCAGTTTAGATGTCTACGGTTTGACGCAATATGAATCTGACTTCTTATCTTTCTATGAAAATTTATTGATATACAGCTTTTAAAACCTCTGTGATTGATAACTGAACTATGTAGATCAGTATGGTAAAACAGAACTATATTATGTCCATCTAAATAATATACTTAGTTAACTGCTGCAGTCAGCTCCTCTCTATTGAAAATGTTTCTGAGTTTACTGTTCACTCCTGTATTCATGCATTTACCTTGCATATTTAGCACTGGATAATTCCCCGGTAACAGGCTTGCGGAAGGTGATCTTAAAGTTTCCAAGCTCCTCTGAGAACCCAGTGATGGATGCGAGACGGCTTCGATCCTCAACGTGAGCCTCCAGTGAGCCCTGGGTGTCTGCTGCTGCATAAAACATCAGGGATATGACTGGCGCTTGAGGGGCAGAGCTCTGGTGGGTAAAAAGATGGAAAAAAGTACACTTATCAAAACCGAAAACCCAAATCGTTAAAAATAAGAAATAACCTCTGACGCTTGGTAAATTTTAAAACACATGGCAAAGCTGTGGATTAGGTCTGCTCATAAGTCTAAAGGGACAGTCAGTATTCACATGCTGTTTGGCAGTGATCCTCCAGGTCCAGTCTCCTCCGTGATCCCCTCCCATCCTCTTGACAAACTCCGTAGTTAAAGTGAAACTGATGTCTCGGATTTCCTGGACGCCAAAGTTGAGCCCATCATGCATCATCCAGCCATAGCTTTTCAAACGATCCCCTTGCTCACAAGTGTGCCTCAGGTTTACATCTGTGTCCGTAAACTGTTGCATCCACATCATACCTGGGGATGCATAACAATAAAAGTTAATGAATATCTTTGGATTTTACAACACAAAAGATGCACAAATACAGAATTTGCAAAATATAACTTATCAATAGTTTCACATAAAAAGCAAGTCCCAAAACTCATTGGCTACACACACCATGTTACCAGGCAACTGAGCAGCAGAGCTTAATAAACAGTTGTGACTTAATACTGGAAAATGTAGTCCAGTTAATGCTGTCAACTAATAGACAATACTCGTTGTCCACATTAGCTGACAAGGAAAACAGTCAGTATGTTTACATGCACTTTGAGAAATTTGGCTTATTGCCTTAGTACGGCTAATATCGAAGTTTTAAAAGCCATATACACCTTAGTCGGACTGTAGCCCAACCGAACTATAGTTTTTATAATCAGACTATTCATGCCAGATAATGCCGTTCTAAATCAAGCTTTTCTGGCATGTATGTGCAAACCATGGTTAGCCGGACTATTGACTGGCCTGAGCACTCCCCCTTGTGGAAGTGAGGAGGCCATGGAAGCGGTCGCAGAAGGACCTAAAGAAAGACTGGATATACTATTCAGGGATCAGAAAATAAATTCTATAAAATATGGTGCCTCTTCTTGGCATTTTATGGAAAACAACAATAATCTCTGAGTGGCTCCTGTCCTTCCCTCTTCCCTTTTATTATGTGTTGTTTGTTTTTTTCTTTCCCTCAAGTCTCTGTTATTATTAACATTCATACTGGGCCCATTTTTATTTCCAGAGCATGGTGGTTAATATTTTATTTTTTCCACTATGTCTGTTTATAATTTCTTTGGTGGTTGTTTGTGGTTGTTCATGTCTGCGTAGGAGACTGTGATGTGTCATGGGTGGAGGTTGTTCACAAAAGGCAAAAATAACTTCGCAGTACATTGTATTTATGTTTTGTTACTAATGAAAAGACCATTGACAGAGCAGAAGAACTGGAAGACTGCCAATGCGAAAGGGCGTGTAGCACCACCTAGTGTCTTGGAGGTGAACACACACTATATTGCCAAAAGTATTCGCTCACCTGCCTTGACCCGCATATGAACTTAAGCGACCTCTCATTCCTAATCCATAGGGTTCAATATGATGTCGTTCCACCCTTTGCAGCTATAACAGCTTCAACTCTTCTGGGAAGGCTGTCCACAAGGTTTAGGAGTGTGTTTATGGGAATTTTTGACCATTCTTCCAGAAGTGTATTTGTGAGGTCACACACTGATGTTGGACGAGAAGGCCTGGCTCTCAGTCTCTGCTCTAATTCATCCCAAAGATGTTCTATCAGGTTGAGGTCAGGACTCTGTGCAGGCCAGTCAAGTTCATCCACACCAGACTCTGTCATCCATGTCTTTATGGACCTTGCTTTGTGCACTGGTGCACAGTCATGTTGGAAGAGGAAGGGGCCAGCTCCAAACTGTTCCCACAAAGTTGAGAGCATGAAATTGACCAAAATGTCTTGGTATGCTGAAGCATTCAGAGTTCCTTTCACTGGAACTAAGGGGCCAAGCCCAGCTCCTGAAAAACAACCCCACACCATAATCCCCCCGCCACCAAACTTTACACTTGGCACAATGCAGTCAGACAAGTATGGTTCTCCTGGCAACCACCAAACCTCGTCCATCAGATTGCCAGATGGAGAGGCATGATTCGTCACTCCAGAGAACACGTCTCCACTGTTCTAGAGTCCAGTGGTGGCGTGCTTTACACCACTGCATCCGACGCTTTGCATTGCACTTGGTGATGTATGGCTTGGATGCAGCTGTTCGGCCATGGAAACCCATTCCATGAAGCTCTCTGTGCACTGTTCTTGAGCTAATCTGAAGGCCACATGAAGTTTGGAGGTCTGTAGTGATTGACTCTGCAGAAAGTTGGCGACCTCGCACTATGTGCCTCAGCATCCGCTGACCCCGCTCCATCAGTTTACGTTGTCTACCACTTTGTGGCTGAGTTGCTGTCGTTCCCAAACACTTCCACGTTCTTATAATACAGCTGACAGTTGACTGTGGAATATTTAGTAACGAGGAAATTTCACGACTGGATTTGTTGCACAGGTGGCATCCTATCACAGTTCCATGCTGGAATTCACTGAGCTCCTGAGAGTGACCCATTCTTTCACAAATGTTTGTAAAAGCAGTCTGCATGCCTAGGTGCTTGATTTTATCCACCTATGGCCATGGAAGTGATTGGAACACCTGATTCTGATTATTTGGATGGGTGAGCGAATACTTTTGGCAATATAGTGTACCTCACTCAATAATTTGATTTTCTTGCCACGCATATACGCTCAGATTTCTCAGAAACTCCAGTTAAATCCTTAACCCAGTTATTGCAAATAGCGTGTCTTAAATGTGCATGTAAACGTACTGACACCTCAGAACTATGGCCTGTTCTAGTGAAATCAATGAAAATTTGATTAAGGCACCACAGCAACTATTCTGTGAAAGCAAAGAAATATTAAAAAGGGAAAATCCATCCCAAACAGGACGTAGTAATCCAATGACTTGATTTTAGTGTTGTTTTGACAGGTTTTATTGTGATACTCTTAACATTCTTTTCTCCTCTTTCCTTTCTCCTCAAGCATTTTATAGAACTTTTATCACGTCTTTCCAATTCATTGAAGGTATATGAGCTGTATAACCATCGAAAAAATGAATATTTTTTCAATATATATTAGATTTTCAACATTGAGTGACATAATTTGATATGCAGCACGTACTTTACACATCAATATCGCAAGTGGTCATTTTAATTTTATTATGGGAAGCAATACAATTGTGATCACAATTAATATTCAATGAACAGTGAAATATTGAAACCCAAAACAATTTTTTTATGGCTGCACCTTTCATAAAATGAAAATGCTGTACATATTGTAAAGCCCTCTGAAATTTGTAATTTGTGATATTGGGCTATATAAAGAAAACTGACTTGACTAGATTGATTTTAGTTCCTTTTCTATGTTTCCCCAAAATGGACCCTGATACATTAATTTTCTTTCAAAATTTTAGGATATCTGCTGGAAATGCACAGGAATTAAAAAAAATGTCATGCTTGTAATCTTTTAAACTCACTAGTTTCTGCCTCTTAACTTCCACCTTTATCTTGATATCACTGATTCTTATGACAGTTAATGATAATTTTAAATTTACCTGATTAAAAACACAACACTTCTTGTGTATCTTTTGAAAGGTGAGTTCTCTATGCTTTCCATTTTTTTGTTGTTTTGTGTTTTATGCTGCTGTTATTTCAGTGGGGTTCTCTTGGTTAAATAAAGATAATTTAAAACAAATGAAAACCTGAGCAGCTCTCAGAGTGTCTGCCTACCTGTCACAATCGACCTGGGGCTCCTTGTCTTCATGCCAAAGTACACCTGAGGCCTATATGAGCCCCAGAACCTCTCTGTGGAGACCTTGGCACTGCTGCTATCGGCATCCAGGACAGGAGGTGACGGATGAGGGGTCACCACCCGTTTGGCCAGGCTGGATCGCATGTAGAGGGCGTAAAAGAACCAGATCAGGCTGAATATGCAAAGGCCAATGGAGATGTTGATGAAGACTTTGCCAATATCAACTTTCTTTTTCTTCTCTTTGCGGTGGAATGCAGGGGGCTTCTCATCTTTCCTCAGAAGAGGAACAGCTTCACCGGTCACCACCCTCTTCCTCTGCCTGCCCATCCTGCCCTTCTGCAGCTGGTGACAAGAGCAGGGGGAGAAATTTTCAGCTTTAACAGTTCTGTTTTCTAATTCTGTATAAGGCAGTACCAATGAAACTTAAAGGCTGACTGAAGGGCTGTTTCAGAGATCAGACAAAAAACGCCAGACATACAGTATTTACACATTTTCTGTCTGCACTGTACTATGAACTATAGTTACATTCAATTGCTAGTTAATTAAGCTACACCCAGTTACACAGTCCATCAATAAATAATATAATACAAATAAAGCCTCCTTTATGAGGGTTATAATGACCAGTTGTAGTTGAAATTGTATTTGAGGAGCTGTAGTTTCTGTGATGTTCTGTGCATCATTGGAAGTGATATGAAGCTATGAAGTGGTGTGGACTAACTATATGACACACCTCCCAGGATAACGCAATTTAAATGAGGGTATGCTTTATTACCGACGGTGCATACATAAATTCAGTGAGTGCAGTTTTTAAATCCAACAAAACAGTGAGGAATACTACAATACCACGACAGAATCTGGCAATAATATAATATCATGTCAGGTAAAATTGAATCCGATACTTCCTGTTGTGTCATTAACGGTTAACTGTGCTGAACATTTTGTGTTTACAATCAGCTTCTATGCAAAGTGTCTCCTATTTAAGAAGCAATCACCAAAACCCGTTTTAGCCTGACCACATGTACTTGTAACTACGCCCGGCAATGCAATGTTCTCGACAGGCTGCACGCTACTCGCTAGGACTGCTAACGTTAGCTATATTTTTTTTAGCGCTAACGACTGGTCATTGCAACATTACGTGGCTTTAATTACACAACAGCTAATAAAATACGGGCCAATTCGCAGTTCTAGCTTTACGTTCATTAAGTAAATGGTCACCAACCTGTCAAAGTACCAGAAACTCAGCTGCTCATTATCCGTTGCGAGCACACTAGCCACTTCCTGGTTGGGTTGCCTATTGCTTTTCCCAGAATAGTTATGACCCGCCCTTCTCTGCCTCTGATTGGCTTATCTTGACGTCTATAACGAAACCTAACCAATCCAATCAACGAAGGTAATCCAATCAGAAGCAGAGTAGGGCCGGTCATGCCTTTGACGTTCTAGAGTAATGACTTGTTTGCTCTGACGTGTCCTTTTTTATTACAATAAACAGCAAAATACAGGGGTTTTTCAAAGTGTGAGATGGTGAGACTTCCTTAAGAGAACTCGTTTCAAATACATTTAGACTTCTCCAAAAAATTTTCACCTTTAAAGAAAACACAATTTAACTTTTCAACAGATTTGTTATGAAAATGTTCACTCATCAAACGCTATCCCACTGACTCTTGTCATCAACCACCCGTATCTTACCCAGATACAGCAGTGCTATTTTCTGATTGGCTGATGTGTAGAGGTATGTTGTTGTTTTTTTGATTGGTTGGAATGTGAGCTCTGGGATGCCCTCAGACAGTAACATTTGATAGACAATGGCTTCTCATATTTGAAGCAGTGAGAAACAGGAAAAAATTGTATTGATGGTCATGATCGCTGTGCCACTGGTTAAGACCAGTTTCTTTAGCGCCCCTAGTGGTTGTGACCACTGGTCCCTGCCAGACTCCATGGTTCCCAGTAGCCCTGGCTGCAGCCTGCAGATCTGGGCGTGCCTCAATGTGGGCGTGGTTAAACGTTTAACTCCGCCCCACATTGAGGCACGCCCTGATCTGCAGCCAGAGGTACCTGATGGTTCCAGGACAGACAACAGAATAACAAACAACCTCTGCTGCCAAAAAAGTCCTGGTGAACGCAATTCACTTCCATACACAACCGCTACACCAGCACTAAATTACAATAATTATCATACTAACGACATGCACAATAAGAAAAACACACAAACGTGACATTGCAGAGGGAAATATATAATTTTATTGAAATAAAATGAAGTTGTGTGTGGAGTGTGTTGTGAACACTTTGCCGATCCAAAATAAATCAATAGTACAAATGTGACTGTAGGAATACAAAACATCAATATTATGGTATCTATTTGACGACGGACAGCTGCATGCATGAATGAGCGCGTGCTGTGAAGTACATCAGTTTACAAATAAGAACCGTTTAACATAATTTCCCTCAGCCACTTATTTACACTGTAAGCATAATAAAGCTGTGCTATGAGACATAGCCAGGTATCTTAGATGTACCATAAATGGAGTCCAATCAGTGGGGAAAAAAATATCAAGCTTTGGCCTCGAACTGCCTCTCAGTTACATGTTTAAGTCTGCTCTGGAAATATACATTACGGATCATAACTGATGTCACTGATGTACATATCTACTACACTTCGTCCTGGTGACACATTTATCAATACTGCTGGCACGACCCCACCCCCATCCAAAAAAAAAAAAGAAATACAGAAGCTTTCCAACTTGTTTCTTTTTAATGAATGAAATATTTCGTAGATGACATCTTTGACTTCCATTGCCATGAAAAACTGTTACAAGTGGTAGAAAAGAATATGCATATATGAATATGCCTAACATTCTAGCCTTCCAAGAAAAGCTTAAGTTGCCATTTCACAGACATATCAGACAGGTTAATAAGTTTCCGATTTCCATATTGGCTTTATATCGTTAAGGTTATCGGTCCAGAATCCATTTTAGATTCATTATTTGCAAAGTCTGAGTGCTCAAAACATTTCTTGTGTGATCATTTTCTTTCTTTTTTATTTATGCATTTTTTTTTATTTTTTATTTATTTTTTTTTTCCCCTCAAACACATTAACTCCATTTATTTTATTTTGTTTTTTCAGATAAGGACTTCCACGTAGATTGACCCTGATACTGGTTTCAAATAACCACCCAAGTAATACCCAAACACTTCCTGCACTGACTACTTTGCTTTATAAAGTGAACATTTGGCCTCAAGGACCCACAAGAAAAAAAAAAATCATTAAGGATTGATCGCACCAAAGCACGTTGTCCTTGGAATAATTTCAAATAATTTGTAGCAGAAAATGAAAAAGTCCTTGCTTGGTGAGCTAAATAACTAAGTGCTCATTGAACTGTACAGTAGCCTCTGTCTTCTAAGTGCTTTTTTTCCCCATTTATAGTACTTAACATGGAAGAAAAAAATTGACATGGCAACAGATGAAGCAAAGCTGAAGACAAAAAACCCTAATTCATCTCCTCGCACACCACAGCCAGTCAACAATGACTCAAATTATTTTTGAGAAACAAGTACACTGTGGCAAGAGAGTATCAATCCCAAAAATAAAGCATTCTCTTCCAAAAAAAATGTCAAAACAGTGATTAACAAGATGAATGGAACCGAATGGGCCGCTTAAGTCTACTTTCACCAAACATCAATGCTGGTTTGTGTAATGACAACATTATAAGGAGAGGAACAAGGAAACTTTACCAGCATTCCCATTTTCAGGGGACAACACAGACTGTTAGAACTTGTAGACACCTCCTTCTCCTCCTCCTCCTCCTTTTCCTCTTCCTCCTCCTGTGGATTAATTCTTGATCACTCCACCATCTCCTTCGCTCACAAAACGTTTCCGTCCTCTGAAGGAGAAAGAGTTAAGAAACAAATTTAGTAACAAAATCAAAAAGGAATTGATAATTGATAATAGCAAGTAAGCCTGATACAGTAAAGAGCATTTCTCTGTGCCATATAGAGCTCCATTGTTATCAAAAATATGTTAATAACCCAGCTACATCATACAAGGAGACTTACAGGAGCAACCACCACCATCCAGTGTAAGGTGCCACTGATGCCCTAAATCAACAGTACTGCTGATTACAATTTTTTATTTATGGTAAGAAACACCAGTATGTGCAAGCTCTTTAATCAGAATTACATATTTAGTTCTAATGCTAATTATAAAAAAAATAGCAGAAAAAATAGCAAAGCATATTATTATTTCGAATGAGAAGCCAAATAACAGGGAACTGAACTAAAGTTAAAAGATAAAGACCTTCATGATGCTGGATGTTCTTTTATGTAGTAAATAGTACGTGATCAAAAAAAGATAATGCCAGTCATTAACTCTTTGAGTGCCATCGACGTACAGTATATTTACGTCACAGTGTTTTTTCAGCAGCAGGCACAAGAGGGGCTTTTGGGATTTGTAATCGGAGCATAAAGAGACAGTATACGCCACAGAGATCAAAGCAGAAGTGGAAACGATCAGAGAGCTAAACCAACTGAATCAGGACAAAAAGTGGTGATTTTGGTCAAAGTGGCCTCTACACTCCTCCAGATAAAACAAGAATGGAACAAGGTAAAAACCCTTTTTTTTTTTTAAAAAAGGGTTGACACTTAATGAGTTAAGAACGAAAAAGGAAAAGTGATGTTTTCAAGTGGTGATTAAAAGCCAACTCACCTGGAAGGACAAGCATCCCTCAGCTGTTTGGTGATGACTGACTCCTGGTAGCAGAGGTCCACAAAGGTCTCCATGATAGAGTGGGCATGTGGGACATCAAGGTTGATTTCTGGAAGCTCATCATAGACACGCTGAAAACCCTGCATGGAAAACAGCATATGAAATGGACAGCATGACTACAATGCACATGAATTTTCACATACAGTAACCTGCAAACCATGTCTTTCATAGGCAAATAAATAATTAATAGTAGAACATAAAACAGTACTAACCCTGTTCATCTGATCCACAGTGATAAGTCCCGTTTTCCAGAAGGACTGCAGCAGCTTCATCATCAAATGACTGGCAGTGTCTCCTTTTGACTCCAGCACCATCACTACAGCCTGAAAAAATAATATATAACATAATGAGTAAGAAACAGGAGTGTGATGCTGCCATATAATATCTACCATCTAATAAGAAAACATCAGTAGGTAACATCAGATGTTCGAGATGCACATTTCAACACATGGTGGCAGTGTTTGACCTTAATTCACACATAAGAAAAGAGAAAATAAACATATAGGACAAAAATAACGAGTGGTTATTTGTAGATAATAAAAAAATCTGAAAAGTCCATCTGAATGTGCTGCCTGTGTGGAACAAAAAGCACCACGCTACTTGGCAGTACACAGTGCACAAAACTGAGGCCAAAAAAAAAAAAAAAGAAAAAAGATCTGACATTTCAATACAAGATCACCTGTTTTTATTTAAAAAAAGTTCATTGGCTTCACTGAAATAAGAACCATCACAGATATGTTTATTCAGCTACATCCTGGCCTTACACAACAATTATATTTGCATAGAGGTGGACAGGCAGTGCCGTGTTACGCAATATGCCTCTCTTTTATGGATTGATTGATTTGGAACGCTGTCAGACTCAGTGTCCTTGGCAATAAAACAGAAAGGACAGTCTCACAATTCACTTGAATAAGCACCAGGAAGACAAAGCACTCTATGATGATTCCATCTTTTGGGGAGAACATGGGGATGTCTGACATAAAATTACATGTAGACATTTCTGATCTTGACAAATACAACTCTTGATGCCTAAATTTATTTACAATAAAAATATATATTGTTTGTGTTTTTGCTTTCAAACTGATACTAAATTAAGTAGAGATTATTAATTTGTCTATAGCACGCGGAATGAATTTAGATAACTCTAACCCTTCTTCATCATGTCATCCAATGAGCAACCCTAACCCTAATTCCAACCCTGGAAACTAGTGCTTACAAAAGGTTCCTAGGTATGTATTGAATACGTACAAATCACCATCAAGAATACATAAACAATCTCAGCAAATTAGAGGCAACAGGCATTAAGGGGCTAAGGTGACTGCTTTGCTCTTTTTCTTTTAATGCTTCTGCGTGTTCTAATTGATTGGCGCACTTTTGCTTTGATTGACACCTAGGGAAAAGTGTGTTATATGCAGGCTGACATAATGACATTAAATCTTCAATAATACCTCGTAGACCAGCTCATGGTGGAAGTGTGGGACTTCAAGGTCCCGCAGACAGTGCTCTGCCTCCGACACGTCTCTAGATGTCAGGTACTCCTTGAGCAGGAGGTTCATCTAGAACAAAAAGAAACAATTGCCAATGAAGGAAGTTGTTCTGCCTGTGAAGCCTGTCAAATGTAATTAATATCCGCTGGATTTTTGTGTTAAGACATGACACGATTGACGACCAAGTCTGCTAAACGAGAAAATCAGAGCAATAGCAATCAGCAATCAGGGAAATAAAACTTGGCACATGCTTGAATGGTTTAGTCTCTACTTCACTGGTTATGTCATTCTAACTGCTGAGCTGTACACACAACAAACATGTTGCTTAAAACTATTTATGGAACAATTAGTCATACCACTTGAGATTTGAGGAGTGTGTTTGACGCACCAAGTTCAAACCCCTCAAAGCTACACGGACCGTTGTGAGTCAACTCTGGGTCTAATTCACTGAGCTGGGGGAATGTGTGGTTGTTGAAAAAAAATAAATAAATAACAGGCAGGGATGTGTGGACAGGCAGGTCAGTGACAGAGGAGAGGGCGTACAAATTGAAAGGATTAGAAGATTTAAGAGTGTGAATCAGAGAGACAAGAAAGAAAGGCCTTGAGCCTTCTTCAGCGCAGTGTTTCCCCTGAGGCTGCACACAAACCAGGCAGGAAATCAAAACAGGACAGACTGACAGCGATGCCACATGACCACCCTCCCACTTCTAAACATGTACAAAAATCACCCTAAATGTTGCATAACCTACAAGTGTCAACATTGTAACTCCCACACTACCCACAACCACATTAGCATGAATAATTCCAGAAATCATGGAAGAATAAATGGAGACAGAGACAAAGCCAGTGTGTGCATGAACAGAGTGTTCAGGTTAGAGTGTACATCCGTGTCGGCCTCTCCTGTGCTGACACAGCAACATAGCACAGGACTGGCCTGTGCCTCTCTACCCAGCATGCATTTTTGCCTTCTGTTTATCTTACGTAATGTCATTAAAAAAAAAACAGAGCTTGTTGATGCAAAAACACTCTGAACTCAGGTGTAATGAATTCTGTCTTTAACCCTATTCAATAGAAAAGTGACTCAACAGTTAAATGTGTATTTTTACGTGTACCTCTTTGATGAGATGTTTGACGGGTCTCAGGCCTCCACCCACGCCCCACACATTATCTAGACGAACCATCTCTCTCTTCATGGTCAGCAGCACCTCAGCACGGTCTAAAGCCACCCTGGATAAAAAAGATCCAAACTCATTCAAACTCATTTTAAAATTCTTTTATGTAGCTAGAAAAACTAAAATTCTTATTAAAAAAAAAAAAATCAAACAGGGAGATTCCGCAGAATTTGGCAACCTTTTACTGACCATTTATTTAAATTAAATTTATTTTTGGGATTACGGTCTCGTGGCATCACATCCTTTTTTTAAACTATATTTTCCATTTTTAATTTTGTCTTATTTATGGTTTTGGAGAGATGTGTGCATGGGTTCTTCCATATGGCAACCTATATTTAAGCTATTAACGGGATTGTTGCAGATTTGTTAATTTACCTGAAGTGTTAATTTATCTTGTGTACACAAATCTGTGTGTGTGTGTGTGTTGTTGTATGGGCTCAATTGGGCCATTGTATTATGTTCAAAATCAAAATAAAAAAATCTTTTATGTGCTTTTCAGTCTCTAAATGGTCTTCCATTTGGCCCAATCGTTCCTCTCTGAGCTTCTGCACCCCTACATCCCCAGCCCATCTCTCAGGTCAGCTGATCAGCTGCTCCTGAGGGTTTCCAAATCCAGGCTGGAGCTCAGAGGGAACCAAGCGTTTTCTGTTGAAACTTCAGTAACTTGAGCCACAGAGTTAAAACAGTGTCACAGTCTGACTCCTGTTGCTCTTGAAATAGTGTTATCATGGTAAGGATGGTGAGCGATCAATGAGCGAGGTGAATGGTGTTACTCCAGATTTACACTCAGTGGCTCACACTCCTGCAGTTGGTTGCAATTTGCAGGATTTGGTAGCATGTCGTGAGGTTGCAGAGTGTACCTAGAGGAAATCTGACAACAAATAAGGCTGTTTTTTTCTTCTCACCTGGCATGCTCACAGTCCACTTTGCCCTTGTAACAGTCCAGGAAAGACATGGGGAGGACGTGGTCTGCGATGGCTCGAGCTACAAACTGGCCCAACATCTGAGAGAGATTTAAAAAAAAAAAAAAAACTTAAAAAATTACAATGCCTCTCCACATTGCTCACATTGCTTATTTTTTGTACAGTGAGTACAGTGACATGACAAAAACATAGACGTCTACCTGTGGAGCTTCGGGTGTGTCAAGTATGAGGTCCGGCAGCTCTTTGAGGATCTTGTCGAAGGCGCGGGCCATTTCATGTTGTGACAGGATCTTGCCCGACAGATCAGACAGCAGACGAGAGGTCAGCTCTCTGTGGCTGGCCTTTCCTTCAAGGGACAGGGACACAGCCAGGGAGGAAAACTCATACTTATGAGGGCCCAGGTTGAGCCCCTTCAGCAACATCTGACAAGAGGGAGGACGATCAAGACAATTAACAACAGCTGCGCAGCCAGTTGATCAATTCTAAATCAGTGTACATCAAGTGTCCATTGAACTATAAAGCCTAAATCAGTACTGTTAATGAACTAATGTTCTATGTATATAAGCACTCTGTCTATTTATTCT
This sequence comes from Synanceia verrucosa, assembly GCA_029721515.1. Classification (NCBI taxonomy): domain Eukaryota; kingdom Metazoa; phylum Chordata; class Actinopteri; order Perciformes; family Synanceiidae; genus Synanceia; species Synanceia verrucosa. The sequence goes on from CM056555.1 coordinate 9,314,040, forward strand.
CTCAACCGACTCATTCCTGGTGAATGCACTGAATGAAAGGCTCTCTTTTACCTGGACCTCTTTTGTGTCTCCATGTTCAAAATATTCTTGTACAATTGGGTTGACCATTTTTTCCAGTTCCTTCTCATCAACCTCTGGCACAACTGTTGCATAAACTGTGTCTCCCTGTGAAAGAACAAACATATAAGTAAATAGAAACCAGTTCAACAAAGTGGATGCACAGTCTTTATATATCAATGCCTGCCAGCATCATTTTTGCACTATCCAAGGGTCAAAAAAATATAACAGTGCAAAATAATTTACATGAATATCACAGAGGTCTTTTAAAAAAAGCTTGCAAAAACGTGCATTCAGGAACACCAAGAATGTCAGTCAAAACCGGTCCAACTAACTTTTCAGCCTGTCATTGGGTGTGTCCTCTGCTGTGGATCTGGCTGTGTCTGACCACTTCTGTGTTATTTTTGGGATCGGCAGTTTTCTACCAGAGGGAAAGCCCAGTTAGAACAAAGGAAATGCTACCTAACCTCTGAAGTGGCTGCAAATTTTATTCAAATTTACAACACACCCCTGCAGAGATTTTACCAGCACCGTGTGACTTTATCCAAACTAACAGTACACTATGACATTTTACAACAACACCTCAAAACCTACAACAGTGCAGTTAAATGGGCAAGAACCTCCCACTTCAAATAACTATCACTGAAAATCCTCTTTAGACAGCAATTTTAACAGATCTCCAAGAACATCAATGCTCTCTGTGAGGACTTTCCAGACCACAGAAGTAAAATCTACAACATCAGAGCCACTCTTTTATCTAAACAGATTTTAACCACAAATACACCTAGATCATTGTTTTTCCCTGAGGAAACACTGGAGAGTTTTGCCCTGGCTGTTGCACAGACATTTGGTCGAGTTTTCTCCCAGGTAAACCCTGCAACCTGCATTTTAGATCCCATTTCCAAGCCATTTTTTTTAAAATTATGGATTATTTGAGGAAAAACTTTTAAACATTGTGAACTGCTCTCTACAAATGGGTATCTTCCCCACAAACGGTGCTGGTCAGGCTCCTCCTGAGGAACAGCAATTTTGACACCAAAATTTTTAACAACTGCCTGTACTCAACTTAGTATTTTTTAAGTAAAATATTAGAAAAACAAGGGAGACAGTATAAACCACAGAGATCAAAGCAGGAAGTGGAGTCGATCAGATTAGAGAGCAAAACAAACTGTATCTGGACAAAAAGTGGTGATTTTGGTGAAAGTGGCCTCTACGCTCATCCTCATAGTACAAAATATTTTGTGCGTCATCATGAAAGATGTCTCAAAATGGCCAAAAAGGCTGGCACAAAGCGGGACTTAAAAAAAAAACAACAAAAAAAAACATATCTAAACATTAAAAAATATATGCCTGTTGCCTGTAATGTGTCTGCATACCCCTCAGAAAGCAAAATCGCTGCATTGTCTCGTGTGCTTCAGGATTGATTTTAAGGTTCTTTTACTACTTTTTAGACGTCTTAATGGTCTTGGATCCTCTTATCTGACATACTTTTATCATATCAACCCTCACATGCCCCGAAGTCCTCTGACACCAACCTGTTAACTCATAGAGTGCCAAGACCTTTTATAAAACCCAAAGTGCCTTGTGCACGTTTGTTTTTACCTTGTTCCATTCTTGTTTTATCTGGAGGAGAATAGAGGCCACTTTTACCAAAATCACCACTTTTTGTCCAGATTCCACTTGTTTTGATGCCGTCTCTTTATGTCCAGACTACAAATCCCAGAAGCCCCAATATTACTCATAGGCTGTGTGAGAGCGCCCTCTTGTGCCAGCCAACAAAAACACTTTAACAGTATATACAGTATACATGTCTGTGGCACTCAAGGGTTGGGTTTTAAATTATGTACAAATACGTCAATGGCACTCAAGGAGTTAACCACACAGGAGGTTCTTTCAGTTATTTTGGCTCCAGATTGTGAACAGCCTGTCAGAGAAGCTCAGGGCTGCAGAGACTGTTGAGGTTTTTAAGTAGCAGCTCAAGACTCACCTTTTTAAATCAAGCTTTTGACTGATATCTTTTATTTGCTATTTTTCACCATACTTTTGACTAGGTTTTTAAATGACTTCTTTTATTAATCCATCTATTTATTTATTTATCCATTTATTTTTATCTTTCCATTGTTGTTTTTAGTCTCTGTGAGGCACTGTATGAAAAGTACCATATAAATTAAGCTTAATTTGATCTGAACCTGGTTAAAACAGGAAGCTAAAATAATAAACTTAGCAAAGGTTGAATGTTTTGGGGGAAAAAAAAGATCCAACAAACTAATATATAATATATATATTAGGATAATATATATATTATATATAGGATAATAACTTTTAAAAAGAGAAAAAAAAAAGTTTAGAGCAGGAAAAACAAATATAACAGTGTCAGTATAAAGAAAGATATATTATGGTTTCCATTACATGGCTACAAAAAATATTTTAAATTTTGTAAGTTTCCCATGTAAAGGATGACCTGAACCACTCTGAAATCTTTCATCAGGCTCTGCCCCAGTTCCCTCTACAAGCACACACACCCTACAACATTCAAGGCCAAATAGCAAACAGTTATCAACGTTTTGACTGACAGAAGCTCTGTTCCCATTCTGCTGCATTCAGTCAGCACGACCACAACAGGAGAGAGGGAAAAAAAAAACAAAAAAAAACTTGGCCTTCAGCAGCATCACACAGACCATTTGCTTGATAACAGGGTTAAAGATCGAAAATACTGCTGATAGCGATGAGACCGAGCCATCTGGATTAAACAATCAGGTGTGTTTTATAAAGCAAAAAAGGCTCCGGACAGATTAACAGCCCAGTCCAATATAATACTGGTAAATGTTCTTTGATTGTGTGTTGTCCAAGATACCACAATTCATCATGAGGGGCTGATGCATTGTGTTAGCTATTAGAGATAGAAGAGTGCATATGACTGTTGTCTGAGTGCAGACAATCATTATCTTGTTCACAGAGCAAAGCCTCTTTTATACCCAGTGTGTTTCAGCAGCAGCCCTTCAACATCAGCATGTTTATTTGACACGAGAAATAAAAAGGTGCCGGCTTTCATCAGTGGGCCTCTGTGGAACAAAAAGCTGCTCCGCACAACAGAGGGAACAACAACTGTGATAGTGATGCCCTTTCATCAGTGGCATAAACAATTCAGACAGAGTGCCGATGCTCAGGTAACAGAAACATTTAGAAAATAAAGAATAAACCTCTGCCGTGCGGAAGAAAAAGGAAATGTCCCTTTGATTTCTGAGGAACAACATTGAGAGGGCTCTATTGGGAGATATGAGATATAATATCAAAAGGTATTTTTATACAGTATGATGCAATGCCTATTTTGATAGCTCGGCACAATTTCCATCGGCGGCAACATTTCCTGATTCACTTTCATCCATATCACTGCTGGTGCTTTTCTCTCCGACTTTCACAAACTGTACACTCGACTCACTTCGCCTTATCTCCGATGTTTACGTTCCGTGTTGTTACGTCTTGCACATCATGCCATCACTCGTAGAAGTTGGAACAAGTAACTAGCTAGTTCTGAGAATATAAGGAGTACCAAGTACATATATTTGTGTTGAAATTTAAGGAGCAAAAGTAAAAAGTTATCAGAGAAATCTACTGAAGTACAGAACCAGACATATTTGTACTTCACTGAAAATAAGCATATTTTGAGCAGTGCTCTGCTGTACTCGCTCACCTGAGAAGACTCGTCATAGTTGGGGTCCCGCATGTCAGGCTCCTCGTCTTCATAAACCATCCCAGCAGCCCCCCAAACTCCTTTACCACCTGCCCCGCCTGGAGACAGCAGACAGACCGTGAAGGCATGTTCGTAGGTTATGTAGTATTTCTGCCAATACTTTTCCCATTTTCAATCTGGTAGTTGAGGTTTATTTACACCCCATATGCTCATTATTGATTACAGGTCATCAAGAAAAAGAGCTCTACAAAGCTGATCATTCTCAGGACATTGTTCCTCTCTGTGGCTGAAATCAGCATGCACCAGTGCAGTTCGAGCGCACCTTTTTTCGGCAGGCCTCTGCCTTTGCCCGTCCTGGATTTGCGGTCATTGGTATTGACTTTGCCCTTCGGACTGTGTGGGTCACTTCCTGACAATTCTCCCGACTCAGAGAAGGACTCGCTGGTGGAGTTGCGGGATGAGGATTTGCGGAGGCGGCGCTTGGCTTTGGCTTTGAGTCGGGCCTCGTGGAGCGCTTTCTCCTGAGGCGTCCAGTTACCGTTAACCTCCGCCTCGTTCAGCAAGTCATCGTCGGCGCTGTAGGGATGGTCAGCCTCTGCCAGGTTGTCGTCGAAAGAGAACACCCCTGTGGTCGGGAAAACAGAACGGTTGATTCGTGAGGCAGGTTGAGATTTTGACACAAGGTGCTGTAGAAATACTGCGTGGGATTTTGTTATTATAATGTCATAAAACATGTGCAGGTCATTTTGAATGTTACTGCACAGTGAAGTACTCTATATGGCCAAAAGTATGTAAACAAAATGGCAACCGCTCTGGAGACAGAAATTATGGTGAGTCATCAATTATTCTCTTGTGTCTGAATGGCAACACATCCCTGCTGTTTCCAAGTCTTATACAAAGCTTTCCCAGAAGAATAAAGTATGACCACAGACTTCAGTATCTTTTACTTCACTTGGGTGACAGGATTCCCAGAGGCAAAACATATTCTTACGAATATAAAATCACCAGAAAGGGCAATACTGATGGAATATTTAGCCCTAGTATGTGCTTAGTTCTTTCCCCACACGTAAACAATATAACACTGATAATCACTATCGTATTGATTGACTGATTTCTGGTGTTCTCCATATTATTGCTTTACATTAAGGAATATGATTTGAGGCTTTGATATGCACCAAAAATATATGTGTTAACTTGCTGATATTATTCATCTTAGATTTAACCACATAGCAAAACACTACAGTTTATCTTGGGCGCTTTAATTGACTGCACCAACTCTTTTACACCACAGCAACACAAACTCAGGGTGTGAAGACAGTGCTTTCTGCCTGCATCTGCTCCGGCCAGCTCCATATCAGGACCATGTTTTGACAGCGAACCAAAGGTCACAAAGCAAATTCATAAGCAGCTCTACCAGCGGGTGTAAAATGACATTTAGTGTCAAGTAACTTCATATTCTATTCTGTTGCTGGGTTTAATGGAAATACTGTATAGCACCTATGTTGCTTATTGCAGGTGTGGAGACAAGACAACAACAACAACAACAACAAGTGGGACAGGAGTGGTCTGTAAGGGGGGAGGCAAAGGGAAACACATGCTGGAGAAATGCTGACACCACTTCTTTCTACTCCTCCATCTTCTCGCGATCTTTTGAAGAGTTGCTGGAGAGGACTTGACTACATATGGCATGGTTGGGTCAGTGAATGGTCACATGACCCGAGTGCAGGGGAGGAGGAGAGCAGAAGGAGGAGGAGGAATGTCTGAGGGTGTAATGAATACTTACAGTACTTATGCATGGGCCCAAATGACAGTTGGAGGAGTTATGGCGCTATAGATTACAGGACATGTGGCGAACACACAGAAGGGTGGGAGAGGGGAAAACTGTCCAAGCCACAGATAAAACTAACAATCAACTAGAAGTAGCAGCAGTCTGTGCTGCAAAAAGCACCAAAAGGTTCTTTCTAGGGCCAGGAAACGCACCAATGCCCACTTCATTAAAAATGTATTAAAACCTCGTTGAATGTTTGTTTTTGAGTAGTGTGAATAATGAATGGAAGGAAACAAATTTGCACGAAACAGGACATCTCCCTAAATTAACCTGTTAGAGTTACACCCTGTGCCTTCAAAAATCAGTAAACAGCCGACCATGTGTGTCATCTCCGGCTCCCTCTCCTTCCTTCATGTAGGCCACAGGGCCGGCTGCCAGCGCAGTAAATTAGAAAGTGGCAAGCGGCAGGAGGCCAAGTGCACGACCAGCCAATTGGAAAAGAGAGGAAAAATGAGAAGACAGGAAGAAGTCAGAGCCTACTGCCAAGGCGAGAGCTGCAAAACGAACAGAACCAAACATGGAGGGGCAAAGTTTTTAAAACTCTGCGACGATCATGTCCCTCTGCGACGCTGACTTCGATCGCTAAAGAAGCTTTTGTATTATGTGTTACTCCACAAAGTTCTGTGTGTCACGGTCAGTCTCATAAAGCTGCAGCAGCAAACTCACCCTGCACGCCTACCAGAGAACACAACACTGCCATGATGGTTTTCCAAGCCGCCCCCACATTTAACCAGTTCTCCAACACACACACAGCCAGATGCAGACCAGCAGACAACCTCTGCCCTACATGCTGTGTGGGAGTTTTCCACCACCAATGAGCCTGTGCAGCAGTGTTGAGATGCATAGTCTTAAGTCTCAATAAAGTGGCACTGTTTATGAATAAGAGGGTCAGTGGAGCAGATTCCTCCTAAAGAACGGCTGTCTGTGTGTGCTGTATTGTATTTGGGGAGGAAATTTGTCAAATGCAGCAACATATTTTAATCTGGCTCCTGTCATAAACCTGTTGCACTGGTAGGTGCAGAGTTTGAAAGGAGACGGCTGTTTTCACATGTATTTGCTGAAGGGGGAAAAGTATGGTGTGCGTACAATCAACTGTGCAGCAGGCAAATATTTAAAAAGACTGATACTTGTATAGTCATAAATCCTGGATGAGTAGGTATATATGTAAACATTCTGTGGAAAAAACATATCAGATAGCTGTACAAATTAGTACTTTCAAAGCAGAGTGACAGGTTTGGTTTCGTGGACTGGCAATGAGCTTTGATAGCAGATCGGCCAAAAAATGAAATGAGCCAGGTTTTATCTCCGTGCATATCAACCAATAAAAGACTACCAGCAATGAGCATGCTATTTCAACTTTTGATGACAATATTGTAAAAGTTCTCAGTGGTCTGATTTAACAAAAAATGCATAAACCAACAGAATCATAATGTTTTGCTTTGAGCCTGAGTGAAGGCCAGACTCAAAAAGAGAAATCTCAAAATCTCAACCACAGTTTGACATCAGGGTTAAAAGTCTAAAACCTGTTGGGTTTTTTTGTTTTTTCTCTGTCAACCTATGAACAAAAAAAACATTAATGATATAGAGGATAACGGATACAGCCCTGCTGTATACGTCCTGTGGTGAATCTGTTGGAGAAAGGGTGTGGATACCCTGGGGTTTAACTGCCATTTCTTTTAATGAAAGTAGACTTTTACTTAAAAGCGGGTTTCAGACGCATCGCCTTCATGGTGATTTGTGTTTAAATACAAAATACAACAAGCCGCATGTGTTCAAAAATAAAAAGTACAAGGTTTGCCAGTTCTGAAACACTGTTTCATGTTTTGTGAATGCATAGAGAGAAAAATAAACACCTTCATTTAATGGAAACTGTTTTGCTGACTGTGCTTCTTGAATCAACCCTCTGTTACAGCTGAAGAGCAACAACACAGATAAAGTGCAAGGGGAGGTGCATATGAAAGTGCTACTAAGATAAACGGCTGAGATGCTGATAACATGTTAAATAATCAGACAATTGCATCTGCAGATGCACAGTAAAGCACTACTTTAAACGGGTGGTTTGAGCAGTTTTCAAACCAGAAGTCTTCATGTCAACAGATGGTGTGTGCAAATGTGTTTTCATGAATGTATGTAAGGAGGGAGGAGGGTTAACAAAAGACAAGAGGGCCAAGACAATAACAAAAAGTGTACTCAGTAGGCCACGAAGAGATGTGGCTTGACATCTATGGAAATGGTTTTCCTCCATGATGAGCGTAATACATGTTTTTAGCCAAGGAGGTATGGAAATGCTCTCAGAGTTGGGGCTCTATACAGGCTTTAAATCTGCAGCTATGACACACATCTCACAGCAGAGCGCAACCCTGCAAACACATCTGTGCAAACACATCACTTGACAAATCTGACCTAATTTCACATTTTAAAATATGAAAAACTGCACCCTCCATTGTTTTGCATCTAAAGGAAGCAAAACAATCTCCTACACAAAGCTGCATCATTAAAAAATAAATAAATAAAAATCATAACTCCAACAATAAAATGGCCGGCCTCTCACCCCACACCATAAAATTTGTTGTGTCAAGGTGACATAAAATATAACTGCTACACTCAACAAACATAATTGTTTTACATCTAAAAATGCAACTGATGCTTCCTTTTAACAGATAAATACCATTTTAAAATTTAAAAAAAAATCTGCTTATCAAACTTGTTTTAATTATTTTTAAGAAGAACTTTAATTTTAAGACTTAAGGCATTGGTATGCTACGAATAATTCATAATAACGTAACAACAATCACTAGTTAGGACTCAAAACAGATGTCCTTAAAGCCTGAACATCTGGAAAAACCCATATTATTTTGTAGGACTTGTGGGTTATACCACATAACATATACTACTGTGTGACAGACTGACCTACATAGTATGGAGGAATTGTTTTTCTTTCTTCCCCCCAGCAGGCAGGTGCACACACAATAGTCTTCACCTCATCAACAGAGGCTACTGTATCAGGTTTAGCTGACCTTCCTTGAGAAAAAGGAAGCATGGCTGCATTTGCACCCTAGAAACAAACCGTGTGGCATGTCTTATGCAGTGATTTACCTCAGTGTGCAACCACAATTAAAGCATTTGCGTGTTCTGCCACATCACAGGTGAAGGTATTAATGTTTGATGTTGGATGCACTTATGAAATCTCAGTTTAATACATCACATGTGATTCTAGTGCTAACAATACATCCCTGCTACTTATGCAACATTTAAACACACAGCAGAGAGATTACGTAAGAGCCTATTGGCTCCTATAGTAGGCTATGCATGTTGACGTCACCGGCTCACATAAGAAAGGCACAGTGCGATGACGAGGCTGCACCAGTACATGCGTTATATTGTTATTATCACCATGTGTGCATTTAAAGATAAATCACTGATTAACGTTAAACATCGTCGCTGCCCGGATTGTTCGATTAAAATCAAAATGACTTCCTGTTTTTGTATTTCTCAATGGTGAGACTGACCGCCGACATTTTCTGCAAGCATTTACTGATCGAAATATATAAGTTAATGCAGAAAAGGCGCGTTAAACATTATCTGCACTGGGTCTAAGTAAAGGTCTGAATGCACAGGCTGACACAAACCGTGATGACACAGGAAGGATCGAGAAAACAAACGGGAACTAAAACAGCTCAGTCTTACTCATGCATGTCCTGGTTTAAACACAAAAATTAAAGAGTCAAACAGCCCAGCAGGCTGCTGGTGTGTGCAAACAACTACATGTCAAAGCGGAAGTAAGCGCTGTGGCCTCGTCCAATCAGAAACATGAAAGGGTTAAACGTCAAAAAAAACAAAACAGTCAAACACCATCACAAAGCTCCTAAAAACATACAAAATACAAATGGAGTTCTGTTGTAGTTTTAGTGTTTAACAGGTGTGCAGTGGTTGGTGTGTGTGCGCGTGAGGGGTTGCGCGTGGCTGTTTTAAACGGAGCACATGGTGGAGCATGGATGGCCCTGCAGCCCATCCCATACAGGGACAAAAGGCGAGGGAGCGCTAGCCAGCAGGCCCGTCGGTAGCTCCGGGGACACTTTGAGCCGATGAACGCGACACAGCGGGGCTGGGTTCAGTCACTCACCGTCAGCTTTAGGAGCGGAGGACCACGAATCCACCTCAGTCGCCATGGCGCTCGATTAAAAATCCTCACGGTGAGCTCCTGCTGTCGAGCTTCAGCTGCAACAAACCCCCCAAAAGCAACTAGCTTAACGTTTGCAAGAAAAGATATTTAGGGGGGAATAGTCGTTTAATAAATAGCACGTGCTACAGAGGAAGTGCTAAGTCCTGACCGTTTTTTTTTTTCTTTCCGTGCTGCAGAAAACACACGAAAAATAACGACAAAGAGAGCAGAAATTAGGTAAATTAAGGAGTGAAATACAAAAGAGGTTTAGTGCCCTTCTCAGCGTTCACGGCTGGGAAGAGTGAAAGAATTAAACAACGTTGAGTGAAGAAATGTAAGTAGGTTAACTAGTCAGAGCGCATTTCAGCAAACAACCTGCAGGATAAACAAAGTCTGTTTTTAACTTTGCGAGAGCGAGCCCAGGTGGTCACGTGAGCAAAACGCGAATGGGGAGTGGTCAGTAAAGGGGGTGGGTGCTGGTCCTGTCCAGCCAATCAGAGAGCAGAAGACACACGACCATTGATGCGCTTCATGACAGATACCCCCAAAATTTAGAGGCGTTTAGCTTTAATTATCTATTTTATGTGTTTAGTCATTCTACTTACGAGGCTTTGATTGTGTTTAATTATTTAGATCCATCCTGAACAAAACTGTGATGTGGTTGTTGTACATTGGCTTTGTCAGCAAAACCAATATATGTTATATATTATTATGGTGTATATATGAACTTGGACATTGTTACACAGTGATACCCAACATTTCTTCAAAAAATGCATTTTTTTGTGAAAATTGCTGCAAATATAGAGGCAGTTGGATGCATTTGCTAGCTGGCCTAATTCAAAATACGCCTTTGTCATTTTTAAATAATTCTGGCCTATGGGGGTTTGAGATGTTTCTTGTCCTGAAAATATTTTAGGAGGAAAAATATCGGGACCCAAATTTTTGCTCAATTTCATGAACCATTGAAAGTAAACTTGCAGTAAATGATAAAAACCTTATAATCCACACTGAAGTATTTTTGTTATTCACATTTACACCACCAGATGGAGCTAAAACGTGCAGTTCAGTTTGATGACGTCCATTGAGCATCCAGGTGCCCTTATCTAGCAGACAACTACTGCAAGTCCAGAGTATATCTTAATATACCTAATATATTCCTGAAAAACTGATGGGGCTTACTTATTATATATTGTAATATTATGGCACATGTTTTATATTACATATTTTCTGGATTATCTTCCACAGGAACTACTAGTTCTTTTTTTCATCTGAATGTAGTCTCTGATGACAGTTGATGAAAAGCATATCAGGGTTGTAATACTTGTGGCGTGAAAATGTTCTGATTGGTCAGAACCAAAGCCCTCTTTCTTCCTATGTGGTGACTTGAACAAACACATTAATCTAAAAATATAGATCATGTCAGCTCAAGATTGAAATAATGACAGTTTTACATCTTGACGCAGGGATCCTCTGCATGGCAGACCTCAAGATTATGGAATATGACACATTTAATTCTGTTAATTGGGTAATTGCTTTTGTGGCTTCCTTGTGGTTTGGGGGAAAGTTTCCTTCCTGGGTGATAATCAAGCCTTTATCTCTGTTTTCTCTGCTTTGCTCATCTCATCAAAGTGAGAGGAACAATGCTAACAGACTGGCCTTGTAAGGCATATTGCACGCACAATAGAGTCACATCATTTACACCCAATGTTGATCTCATCACTGATACACCGTGCTGTAAGCTACACGCAATCACACGTTTAAAACTCTTTTTTTTTTCCTGCAGTAGTCCTGAAAGTACAAGGCTTTCAGAGTAAATGTAGCCTGATGATTCATCCTGAGTCACAGTGACAGCTACTCGTGTGGGTGGTTTGAGTTTATTCCCTGCCTAAATAATTTAGAGCATTTGCTATATTTTAAAGTATAACATTGCCTGTACGCCAGGCAACTACAACTAGAGATGAGTACAGTGTTTACACAAGGACAGACATGTATTTGGTAGCACTTTGTTAGCTTTTATTTTGACACAAAATCCACAGTTTTTTGTTGAATAGAGTAGCGTAGATGTCTGTGTCCAATAAAGTAGAAGTCCATCAATGAAAAAAAAATCAAATGGAAAAAACTAAACACAACCCTGCCTTCTGAGGAAAAAAAAAAGCACCAGGATATGTGCAACCAAAAAAAATATATATCTAAAACTGTGCGAGCATCTTATTGTTTGGACTTAACATCAGAGTATGCATCAGAAATCTCTATGCTATACACCATTGATACAAAATCAACTTGATATTCATGATGACATAAATATGTTCGGATAACTATATCGACAAATATCATGTTAACAAATATACCAACAACAATCAACTTTGGCCTCATAATAAGCGACAATGATTTAACATCACAACAACACGGCCGACGATAACTCTCTCACACATGCGTACGACACACTGAAGAGCTGCAGGTAGAATTGCACAAGGATACCCTCAAAGAACACCACACTTTGTAGCAATATTAATCTGAACTACTCCACACACAATCACATATAGATACCTCTATAAAGCCTGCTGTCTCATAGCTGCAGGAGAAAAAGGAGAAAAACTTTGTTTCCCAGGAGACAAACAGTCTTGAGTAATCCTGAATCAACAGGGTTTGTTTGATGTTTTGTTTTGTTTTTTTCCTGGCAAACCACTTTAGCCATACCAACACGGGCTCTGTGTTTTGTTTTAAATTCAATTCTCGGCATTACAAAATAAAGTCAGTAGAAATATAGAGTAAACACTATCTTGATCAGGAGAAGTCAACAGTCCTTTGCAGTCAAAACTCAGCGAGGTAACAGTCTTATATCAGGCCTTGGCCTTCTGTGGTAATGAGAGTAGAGTTTGGGCGTTTTGTCTGTAATAGCTGCTGACGAGGCAAAAGAACGACAAACTAGTTCTATATACACTGACCTCAGACCAGTTTGGCTTCAATGTAAAATCAGAGCTGGCATAAAATAAGCCCATTTGTGCCTCTTGTGTGTTATGATCACTCACTTAAATATCAGTTTGAAAAATAAATACTTAAAATACCTATGAGGCAAATTAACAACACATTCAGAATCAGAGAGGATGACTCATCCACCTGGATAAACAGTTAGCCATTTAATGCTGTTGCTTTATTTCTTCTCTTTATCTCCTACATATGAAACTTTATTTCCTATTGTTTAGTATGACACTAGGAAATGAATGCTGTATAGAGAAATACAGATTTTAGATTTTAAGATCTGGTAGACCTTCAGGTCTACAATGAAAAACATACATTGTATTGGAGAAGTCTTAAATAATAATTAAATAAGGAATCTTGCCCGCTTGTGAGACAAAAGTAGCAATTGAACAGCAGTTCTTATTTTTAATCACTTATCTACCAGAAGATTGTTTTCTTGAGACATTTTATGGAGAAGTGACACTAAATATAGTTTCCATTTTGGTTCATGTGATATAAAACAAACCAGGAAATGGGTTATTCCAGCTACTGAATTGTGATTTGGCTAAAAAATCTTTCATATTATATTTTTAATCCAGAGGGGTCGAGAGGAATCTGAAAATAGATATTTTCCAGAAACATGGATGCTCAGCTCTGTGACTGAAATGACAACAGACAAGAGGCCCAAACTGGGGCTAAAAGTAAAACCAGATAATCTGAGTTTGCACTTGGGAGAAACCTTAAGCCAAAGTCATTTAAAATGCAAATTTATGTACAATCATGGGCCTCTGCCCAGCACAGCTCATGGATCAGTTATAAAGAGGTAAATGTCTTTTTTCACAACAGTTAATTTCCTATCAACCAGCATTGACTAGAATAAGGAAAAAAGTGTGAATACTATTGCTAAATACTATTTTTGCTAGTCTCACATGTACTGCGTACTGTGTATATTTTATAAAGAGACTGCTAAGCACTGCTAGAAAATGTTTGCCCGTTTGATGTTCGACTGTACACAATTTACAGAAAACACACACTCGCATAGCAGCAGTAAACTAGAGAATGCCTAACTGAAGGTCTACTTTCATCTAGGCACCATATACGTTGATATACATACATTAGAACTAATGAGGAAAACTCTCCTGTCTTTAGCCAAAAAATGTACCGTAGCCTTAAGGCTTTTATGTTGCTATGTTCAGAGGGTGACCAGTCAGTCCGTCAGTCACCTCTGAAACACACCTGTGAGTCACTGCAAAAGAGCTTAGAATGGAAACGATCAGAGGATGTCGAAACGACCTTCATGACGAACACAAGCTTGACCTCTGTACACACACAGGATTTGCTAATAATAAATAAAGGTATTATTGAGCTGAACCAAGGCAACGTTTTCTCTCAGCAAAACTATAGATGAGTTGAAAGCTTTGCCTTCAGGCGTTAGACAATTAAGTTGGCTTTGCACTGAGCCAAGGACACGACAAAGTGGAAGAGACATTTGTCTCATCATAGCCACGGCAAAGTACAAAAATGTGAGTGGAAACATCCTCTCTGCACATTTTGTACTGAGAATTAATGACAAGAGATTACATGTGTGCTATTCCCACAGCTAAGACTTACACAGGAGCAACTAACTTGACATAATCCGAGGAGGATCAAGGAGGCAGAGGCTACTCTCTACTGGCAGACACTGTACAACTGGACTACAACTGATGGATGACTTTACATACAAAAGTGGGGTCATTGAGAGAAAAGCAGTCCAACTCTCAAATGAAACCCCATGTTAAGTCACAGCAACAGAGGCGTTGCTCTGACTTTAAAGCGTCATCTCGTACATTGACATCTCACAAGCAGTTGGACTCAGACAGACATCACAATGGGCACTTCATTCTGTGTCTCCTCAAAGTCCACACCTGGCACCTTGTATTGCCTTGCTGCAGTTTTGAACACTTTTCCAGAGGTTTTCAGTCAGGTAGCATGCTATAAAAATTCTCTGTAAACAAATTCAGTGTACCTTTTTGCTGCGACGCATAACCTTTTACATTCATCATCAGTGAAGCAACTAGGCTTAAAGTTTCTGCCTTGTAAAAACTCAACAGTCCGTCCAATGGAGGAATCAAGATTTACATTGCCTTGTAAAAATGGCAACGACCAACCAGGAACATGTTCAAACACATTAAATGCAAACAGTCAGTTCATTATACGGAATAATCATGTAACAGTTTGAAAATAACAATGTATAATCCATTGTAAAGCTTTACCACCCAAACATTATAATTAATGTTTGCATCCCTTTTTCCTTTAGGGAGCAACGTAAGACACAATGTATAAAACACACACTTCTTGAATCAGTCGTCCAGTTCCCTTCTTATTTTCTCTAAAACAGAGGGAAGTAGGCTGGTGAAAGAAAAAAGTACTACAGCAAAACCATTATGTTCATAATGTTATGTTCAACCTCTTGAAAAGTTAGAATCCAGTAAATTAAGGTGACATAACAAGATCCACACACACAGTCCGTTAGAGCTGCTCTTTGACAGTAATTTAGATTTTTCTTTATATACTCTGATAATAAAATGATTTTTTTCAATTAAAAAAGACGTCATTTAATAATAAACAGTCATGTTCGTTGCTGCTGGGATGATTTGAGTAACATATGGTTATCAGGCAGCGGTTCCCAACCATCTTTGTTGTGTGACCTTTTAAAATTAAAGAACATTTTTTTTCATCACACATTGCATATGTCAAGACGTAAGGATTGATTTTCCGCTTCTCAGATTGTTTAATTTAAAGATTTAAAATGTTAAAAGGACCCAAAATTTCACATGCTAAAGTAAAGTAGCAGAATGTTTCCTCATTCTTATACTGTTAATCATCACGACTCCTCATTTATGTTGTGACTCCTGAAGGGGACCTGACCCTCACGTTGGGAACCACCTTAGATTAGATTTAGTTTTTAAGAGCTAAAATGCTACTTCAGTAATGCTGTGTCATGCAGAGGAAGAAGAGGTGAAAGGTAAAGGAACATAGTGATGTTGATATCACTGCTTGACACTGGACAGAGAAAGAAATTCATTAGCATTTTCATCACTTTAAGGAAAAAGATATGCCTTCGCCCAAAACCATAAATAAATTAACTACAAAACAGGACTTTCAGGTGTCGGCTTCTCTTTAAGATTCATATTTAAATACAGAGCAAACAAGAGGGTCCATTTAGGGTCTTCATCCTGTCCCCAACCATTAAGTAGGACCAACAAGACGTGTCTTCAGTGATTCAACTTTTCACCTACTAGTCTTGATCTATCAGGATGCTGTTCAGCATCAACGTGTCGCCTTTTCCACTTGTTTGACTACATCTCACAGGCTTCCATCTTATGAGGACTCCACAGTGATGATGGCCTCGCCTGTCTTCTGGATGATACTGGAGGATGAAGAAACGTGGCCACGGTGTTCGGTGCAGTCATCCAGGAGCGGCAACTGAGCAGCGCCCTTCGCTCGGAGGGAACAGTCCACGCTGTCATGCAGCACATCCACCCTCCCTTCTTCCTTCACGGCCGCTTTTCCTTCTTTCCCTACATGTCCCTTCTGCAGTTCCTCTTCCTCTTGTTCATCCCTCTTCACGTGGCAACGACATACCTCAATGCCCGAGTCACCTGTTAGCCGCCGATGCCGGAAATGATCCTCCTCGTCATCATCTTCCTCCTCTTCCTCCTCTTCTTTCTTTCGTTTTTGCTCCTCGTTGGTGTTGCAATGTGAGAAGACAGCCACGTTTGCCGAGAACAGAGCCTGTTTAGGGGGAGACAGAGTGGGCTTGTGGGTTGGACCACAAAGCAGTGCCTCTTCTTCTTTCTCTCTCTGAATGGCTGCAGCTCCGAGTGGGTCTGAGAGAATGAGAGGATGGACTTGACCGGGAGGAAGGGAAGATAACAGAATGAGGGGAGAAAGTGGGAAGCGAGACGGATGTGAGGGACGAGAGTGTAAAGGAAGAGAGAGCGGTGGAGCCGAGGGCGAGACTCCTTCACTACCATTAGAGGACTGTCTTTGTACGGGTATGACATCTGGAGTGGCCACAGGTATAACATCAGGTGGAATTTGCAATGGAAGTGTCGGGGAAGGAGTTGGAGTGAAGTTGGCTCCGATCCTTGACATGACAGCACAGTCACCCCCTGCCTCGCTGGGTGTGGACATGTGGCTGCTGTCGTACGTCTCGTCTGTCACCTGGACAGAGAAGGAGGTGCTGCAGGGGGAAGTGAGGGAGCACGACTCGCAGGAGCAGCTGGTGTAGTTGTCAGAGCTCTGGGAGGATGTCAGGCCACTGGGGCCGGGGCCCAGATAGGGAGGGCAGGGGTGACGGTGGTGGTGATAATGGAGGTAAGAGGAACTAGGACCCCCCATGGCTCCTCCCTGCAGGGCGAAGACGGAGCTGTAAGGTGGAGGAGGGGTGCTGGGTTGCGCTGCTACTTCCTCATATGATGGCAACTTGAAGGAAGCCAGAAAACCTGTCAAAAAGACATCAACTGGCATAAGTGTATGAATGTGTGTGTGAATGGGTGAATGGGGCATGTAGTGTAAAGCGCTTTGAGCTGTCAGTAGACTGGAAAAGCGCTATACAAATGCAACACCATTTACCATTTAACACAAATGCAGTCTGCTTCTTGACTTGTCTGTAACAGACTGGAGAAGAAGTATCTAAGTAGATGTTTTTAAATTCTCAGTTTCCAAATGAAGGAAACCAGGCAAGTTCAGTAAAATATATTTTACTGTATTCAGGTCACATGCATGATGCATGATAAATCCTTCTCGGACTCTGTGGTTCCCCTGACAGTAGAGCTGCACAATCAAAACTAAATGTAAAACACAAAGAAATAACATATATAAAACCTACTGAGGTCCAGCATTGAGGAGGGGTAGTTGCAGGCTCCGTTATAGGCGATCAGATTGATCTCCCTCTGTCTCTGCTGCTGTTGGATCCTTAGCTTAGCCCGGCGGTGGCGGTAAGCACAGAAACAGCTGAAGAGGATCAGCATCGTCCACAGCAGCCAGAACCCTGCAGAGAACAGGAAATGAATACAATATTATCATTCATGAAAACAAAGGTGTTGTTCTGTTGTATAAAATGACAACTCAGGTTACAAAGGGGCATACAAAACACCAATAATGATGGTTTTGGATACATACGAATCATTTATTTGTCATTATTGCTGTGCATTTTCCAAACTATACCGTAAGATTGTATTTATCATTTTTTTATTTATAATTTTTATTTATTTATCACTTATAATATTTCCTAGTGTTGTTTGCATTCATTTGATTAATATGGAAATGTTCAGTCACGTAGGTGTGTAAGTCTTAGCAGATTTTTTTTAGTAGCCCACAGCTCCAGGAGTAAAGGGTAACTTTACTTAGCCCTTAACTTTATCTGTAAATGTCCAAAGACATTGAAGTGATGCCTAAGTCCAGCTTTAACTAGCCTGACAAGCCAGACGATGATATTCTAGATTTCTAGGCTAAGATTTAACATGAACATGTAGCAACATGCAGCATAAAACTGTTGTTTTTGCCTTCTGGTATTTATTCAAAATCGTTGACTGTGGCAATTTTTTTGTATTTTGAGTTAAAAAAAATACACAAATCATTCATAATATAACATGTAACATATATACATAATACATAAACTTAAAGGTAATCTTCAGGGAGATGGGAAATAATAGACGTATCCAGATCACTATATAAATAAAAAGGTGATTTTTTTAGATTTTATTACCAAGAGAGTGTCTGAATTAGAAAATAAAGACATGATGAGCTGGGCGTCATCACTCTCCAAATGTTCTGGTCAGATTATTTCACATTAGCTTTTATAACTTGTTCTTAGTGTATAACAGGACGTAAAATCTGTTTTTTGCATCCTGGCAGGAATGCATGATAAATGTGAAGTGCAGCTTTAGCCTCAGGATGTTGTCTGCAGTATCACATTGGAGGAGAATTCAGTCAGTTGACTCACACCACAGCTCATAATAGTAGGTACAGCAGCCTGTCTCTCCGCAGCAGTGCCCTGTTTCACACAGGTAACCTGGATTGTTGTTTACTCCAGGACAGTACTTGGGACTGACAACAGGCTGGCTACCAGAACCCCCATGATGCTTCACCACCTGGTGGACAAAACACAGCATCGCATATCACCACACTGAGAGTAAATGTTACTGCAGAGTTAAAGTTGTAATGTCAGTATGACTATAGTATTCCCTTTGACAGTCTGGCATCATGAGCGAGAGAATTAATTCTCTACCCTCTCAAAAGTACTCTGACGAACTGCTCCTGACCTAATGTCCACTTATTACTTTTTTCTCAGCGCTTTTAACCAGGAGAGCCATCACCATGACAACTTAGCAAACTCCATCTGTCGATCAGAGACCATGGGAGGTGGTTAAAAGCTCCAAAAAAAGATAGTGGGTGGCTCTTAAACCTGACTTGGCTAGGGCTTTTGGCCACATAGGGACTGCACAATAAGGCATAAAGGCATCATTAAACACTGGCATCTTATCACTATACTGTGGCATACATGTTAGAGTAAAATTATGACCATTAACTTGGAGTCATGTCTCATTTACTTAACCATTAACTTTATCTGTAAATGTCATAGACACGAATCAGAGGTCAGAACACGTTTGATGCCTCCTAGTGTTTATTCAGATTCCTTAGCAGTGTTTTAGTATTTTGAGTTAAAATTAAACAAATTACATAATATATAACACTGACAGGTAATGTGCAGAAAGATGGGAAAAGGCCTACTGGGGTTTAAAGACATAAAAGACATATTATCACTATAATTTGGCAGACATTTTAGAATGATATTACTCATATTAATTTGGAGTTATTTCTCACTTTGTTCACCAGTTAGTCTGTCTGTCTGCTGTTTGGTGTTGTGGAAATATACAGTGACACTATCAGAGCGTTTTTCAAAAATAATGCTGCCTGCAGCAGTTATAAGCTGGATTGATATGACCTGGAAACAATAATAAAGTTGTGGGCCACAAAACCAAAACAGTGAGCTGAAAGATGCTAAAATACTGGCAGGTGATACTCTCACACTACACATCATTAAATCCTTTGTTAACATTAAAAATATTCATTTCTGCAGGTTTAAGATTCTTTTGTTAGATGATAACATGTGTGTTTGCAGCTACAGGTCAGGGTTGAATATGAAAAATCTCACACCTTATTATCTGTGGGTATGTCAGCCTCCTTCTGTGAAACAGCCACCTGGAACAAGAAATGGAAGGACCTCTGTGAATTTTACAGTTGTGTCTCAAGACCATTAGCAAGTGTGCGAGGGAGAAATAAATCCAGACAATAAATATTAAATCTGACACATCGTAAAAAGCCGGCACATTTCAATGCTCGTGGTGTCTGTGAGCTCAGACACTTCAGCAAGACCAGGATAACAACACAGCAAGAAGAGGCTGCTAAATCTGTTATGTACATAGTTACCACACATGCAACCGAGAAGCACTAGCAAATAAATATGCATTGCCATAGCAACCACTGTGGTTACGCTCGGAGGCTTTAGTTGTGTGGACAATGCTTTATATTATCCAGTGGTGTGCAATGTGTAGTTGCGGTTGAAGGTCGAGTTTCCTACCGTAGCAGCTTCAGTCTCGACCAGCCCATGCAGGGACATGGTCATCTGGTAAAAGACACAAAAAGACACAATGGTTAAGAACGAGCAGTAGAGAGACAGAGATGATACAACGTAAATCAAAATAATAAACAAAAGATTAGGCACTATATGTCAAACTGACATTAGTATACACTTCACAATCAGCTCATTACACTGTGGTGTAATGTAATTCTAGTAATCAAGCATCACCAAAAAAAGACGATTAAAGGCAGTTTCCAGTCTGATGATGACACTGGTTATCCTACACTCCTGGTTCTTGAAGGAGCTGGGAAGGTCAATGGCTTTTTAACAAAGCCTATTTCTCCTCTGTGGGTTGAGATAACAGACAGAAGGCATCAATTCCCAGCCACTCTCCCTTTCTTTCTCCTTGCTTCTTTCAGACACACACATGCATGCTCCAGGTTCACCTACAAAAATGTGATTAGTTGAATTAGCGATTAACTCATCTGAGTTAGAAAATAGAGAAAGACACTGTAGGAGCCCAAGGTGACACGCTCAGACAGCTTGTTTTGCCTGACCATCAGTCTGAAACACAAAGAATTTTAACATTTGAAAAGGTGGAAACAGAAAATGTTTTCAAAAAGTGTTTTTGCTTAATAAATGAATAAATCATTTATGAAACTATATTCACTTTCTGTTGACTGACAGAATATTCTAACACTGAAGGGGTCACATATGAAACATCTGGTCATTTTAAAAGAATGTCCTTGTAAGAATAATTTGGAGCATCTCAGCAGGTAATGAAACCTTCAGCAATCACACAGGCTGACCTTCCTATGGGAGGATAGGTGCTAGTATGTATGCACCATTAGTGAAATACCATATGATTATTTAAGTCAAAATATTATCTGCTTGCAGTAAAACACATGTTCTGCCCAAATACAGTTCTGTTACAGTCCATATTTTAAAATTTGGTGCGTTGCTCACACTTCTGTAAATGTCATTAAGGCCACTTTAACTAAAATGAAAATATAGCGGTGTGAGTTTTGCTGGGGGGGGCCACTGTATAAAACACTGTGGAGACACAGAGGGCTGCAGCCATGTAAATGAGATCTCTATTGTTCACAACTGGTTCCTGGTTGTGTCGTCAGCATTGGGAACAATGTTTACAAGGCTAATCACCCAATCACATAGCTGCAACTCAATGCATTTAGGCATGTAGATGGGGTCAAGACAGTTTGCTGAAGTTCAAACGGAGCATCAGAATGAGGAAGAAAGGGGATTTAAGTGACTTTGAAAATGACATGGTTGTTGGTGCTGACTGATGGACTGGTCTAAGTATTATAGAAACTGCTGATCTACTGGGATTCTCACTATTTTTCACTACCGCACACAACACGGGCAGAAGAGCTGTCTAACTGACAATTCATTATAAGAGTTTTCTGCCAAAATACTGTTTGCTGCCTGGCAGCACTGTTATTTTTCACTAATGATACAATAATTAAGTCAAGTTGTACAAGCAGTTGTACCAGCTTTTGGTATTTGGCAGTTTTTAATACTCAAACACATGTAGTTGAAAATCTGAATCTTCATCAGTGATATCCCCACTCAGTTTACTTCATGATGATTTCATGTTTGCTATTTTTCCATCTACTTTGGATTTGTTGTAACCCTCTATGAATAAATAAGATGTCCTGCAAACTGTGTGTTTGTTTCCGATATGTATAGCCCTCTGAATATTGTGCCACGGAATAAAGCCCAACTGAAAATATGTGCTGTCAAATACACACTCGGGTGGCTCATCAATAATCTTTTATATACTGTTATGAAAGGAAGAGTCAAGAGGGTTTCAGGAGGGTGCAGAGTTCCTGTGGTAAGACCACCACACGGCACAGAGTACACAGAGTGATCATTCAGACTTCCTCAGAGACCACAGGCTAACCACAAATGATTTCCACCCCTGAGGTCCAATGATTCTCCACAGCATCACTCCATACACCAGATGACATGAAACCTGTGAGGAACATGCCAGAGTGTGTGTGTGTGTGTGTGTGTGTGTGTGTGTGTGTGTGTGTGTGTGTGTGTGTGTGTGAGACTGTGAGACTTCCTCTGCCACAAGACAAAATCATGAGTGAAGGGAAAATCAAAGGGAGGCTGAATGTAACATAAAGTCAAGCAAGTATCAGCAGGTATTTCAGCACAGAAGATGCACAGAAAACATGACTTTCTGTAATATAGTCAAGATTATGACCAAGGATGTTAAATTATAAAACTGGCACAATTGCCTAAATTAGCACATTTGCTCACTTTTTGCTACACTGATGCCTGCAAAAAAAGTTCAGACATATAAAGATACTGCATCTTTATATGAAGACATAAGAACTGTTTTATTATTTACCAGAATAAACCCCATGCCAAGACCTAAAACACAATTTACTTGGTATATTATTCCACTAAAGTGAATTTTCTCTCACTGGATGAACGTAGATGCCTCTTTCAAATACTTTCAAATAGACACCAGTGCAGTTTTCATTGCGGTATTATAAATACAGTTGCATTAGCCAAGATATTTTTGAGCAGCAACAACAGACTTGAAGGAAACATCCTCAGTGTTGAGCCGGTAATTCCTGAATCGGCAGCATGGTGTTCTTCAGCTGGATAAGCAGCTATGCATCAGATTTATTAGGCTCTGTGGGTTTGGCGGTTAGAGTTCTTTTAATCACACCTGCATAAATTACAGTTAAACCCTTGGTGCATTACGGCAAATTTTGTCAGCTTGAAACAAGATCAACTGAAAATCTATTTGCAGTGTCAGCAACATAAATCAACAAGTCATGAAATCCATAATATAGAACTGAAAACATTCTTTTATTATTCCAAGACATGTATGTAATTATAATAAACTTTAGTGACCTTACAGCAATTATTTGTCATATATTCCCATATTAGTCAGGACATTTTGTTGTGCATTAGCAGCCCCATGCTTTTGAAACTTACTACCAAATAATGTGCAGTGACTACAGCATGACAGAAGGAATTACCAACCACACCTGACTGATACACTGGACACAAAACATTTCCTGCAGTGGTGCAATAAATGCACCTGCAGTCCTCCAGAAACATGTGAAAAGGATAAGGTATGACAACCAAGATGAAGAAATGAAAAGACAGATGGCTACAGAACAAGTTGAGGCCGCAGTTTGTCAACAACAACAACAACAGCACACACCAAGGGAAGCATGTTGCTCTGCAGAATAACAGAAGCCCAGCTGTTGGCAGCAGTGTTTGTGTCAAAGCAAAGCTGTGCGGTGCGGTACGTTACCTCCTCAGCCTTCAGCCCGAGGCAGAATGTCAACGTTTTCTCTGGATCCATGGCGAGAGATGAATACCAAGCTAAACAGAGAAAATGCAAACGCAGAAGTAGGATGTTATTCTGCTAAGGACCCATCACCGCTGTCCCACTCCCAGACACGGCGGCCCTTCCATCCGCCATTGCCCGGACGGACGGACGCCCCTCCCAGACTCCTGGGCTGCACGCACCGCACTACCAGGGTCAGATTCTTTGTGTATTTTTACGGATGGGACCGCGGAGTATCACGGCGCAGACGGTGCTATCATTGACTGCTGTTAGCAGTCGTGAAATAAATATGTTTTACTCTTTGTGTTCGCAGAGAGGGTCGGTGCTGGGCATGATGTCACACTTCTCCAGCCCCTAAAGTACTTGTATGGGAGCGCTGCGGCTTTGATTGGCCGGAGCTCCCAGCAACAGTAGCACAGAGGCTGCAGCCCCAACAGGCTCTCTTCACTCACTGTTGCTCTGTTAACTACTGCTGAGCATGAAAGCCAAACAGCTGTGCGTTTTTATAATAGTAGTGAATCAGACCCATGTATTATTGTATGTATTTAACATCGTAGTTCCACACAAAGGTTAACTAATGTTAAATTATGTTAAAATATTTAGGCCGACCTTATCGTGACCAAAATCTAAACTCAAATTATAAATATTTATCCAGGGCTTCACAACTAAAACATGTTCAGGGAATTAATGAACAAATATGACATATCAAAGGTAAAAATAGCTAGCATAGCATTGAATTAACAGTGCTAACTAATATCATTGAATATGGTTAGTGGTAGGTCTGAATGTATTAACTGCAGCAATTCATAAATATTAGTGATTGAATCAGCTTCAAATTTAAATTGATTTGTACTTAAAGTATACTTACCTTTGAAATACAAACAAGCAAAACCACGTGACCAAGTTGTATCGCTAGATTAAGCTAAGATCAGTACAGCTAACTACTGTTACTTTTGACCATATTCTATTATTTATCAGTTTTTATTTCCAAAAACTGTATAAATATGGCTAGTGACACTAAATTTTGCAGTACACACTGTATGTCAAAGTAATGCGACCTTGCCTGGAATTATGAACAAATAGCGGACATAGCTAGCATAGCACTGAATTACTAGCGCTAACTGTATCATTGAAAATGGTAAATTGTAGGTCTGAATGTATAAACTGCAGCAATTCATAAATATTAGTTGTTGTATCAGCTTCAAATTTATTTGTACTTAAAGTATATTTACCTCCGAAATGCACAAAAGGCAAACTCAAAATGCTGTGACCCAGTTATATAGCTAGGTGAACTGTTACCTGCTAACTGTTAGCTAAAACTGTAAACAAGTAGCTAACCACTGTTACTTGTGACCATATTTTATTATTCATCTGTTTTTATTTCTAAAAATGTTATAAATTGAATTAGAGTAAAAGTATAAAGAGTTGGGTAAAGGATAATCGTACCTAAGTGTGGTAGGCTACCTAAGTAATGAAATAATAATAAAAATATGATGCATTTTATTTCTCAACACTCAAGGGCACCATACGAAACAATAAAAGCACAATAAAAATACAAAATACAAAAAAAGGGCAAAATCAGGCAGTGCAATGGTAGCAGAAGGACTATGCAAGTTTAAACAGATGTTTTTTGAGTCCACATTTGAAAAGGTGGAATGTGGTGAAACGTAATGTAATGTAATGTTATTTTGCTTCGTCTATTCTTTAACCCTGTATGAGAGATTTTACAATGTTATGTTGCTGTCTTGACCAGGACCATTGTAAACTTTAAATTAAATTTTTCCAAGGAAAAATATAACTGAAATAAAAGCAATATATCTATTAAGTATACTTAGATATATTGCTTATATATCACATATATACGCTATACTGCCAAAAGTATTCGCTTACCCATCCAAATAATCAGAATCAGGTGTTCCAATCACTTCCATGGCCACAGGTGTATAAAATCAAGCACCTAGGCATGCAGACTGCTTTTACAAACATTTGTGAAAGAATGGGTCGCTCTCAGGAGCTCAGTGAATTCCAGCGTGGAACTGTGATAGGATGCCACCTGTGCAACAAATCCAGTTGTGAAATTTCCTCGCTCCTAAATATTCCACAGTCAACTGTCAGCTGTATTATAAGAACATGGAAGTGTTTGGGAACGACAGCAACTCAGCCATGAAGTGGTAGACCACGTAAACTGATGGAGCGGGGTCAGCGGATGCTGAGGCGCATAGTGTGAAGAGGTCACCAACTTTCTGCAGAGTCAATCACTACAGACCTCCAAACTTCATGTGGCCTTCAGATTAGCTCAAGAACAGTGCACAGAGAGCTTCATGGAATGGGTTTCCATGGCCGAGCAGCTGCATCCAAGTCATATATCACCAAATGCAATGCAAAGTGTCGGATGCAGTGGTGTAAAGCACGCTGCCACTGGACTCTAGAGCAGTGAGACATGTTCTCTGGAGTGACGAATCACGCTTCTCCATCTGGCAATCTAATGGATGAGTCTGGGTTTGGTGGTTGCCAGGAGAACCATACTTGTTGGACTGCATTGTGCCAAGTGTAAAGTTTGGTGGAGGGGGGATTATGGTGTGGGGTTGTTTTTCAGGAGTTGGGCTTGACCCCTTAGTTCCAGTGAAAGGAACTCTGAATGCTTCAGCATACCAAGACATTTTGGACAATTCCATGCTCCCAACTTTGTGGGAACAGTTTGGAGCTGGCCCCTTCCTCTTCCAACATGACTGTGCACCAGTGCACAAAGCAAGGTCCATAAAGACATGGATGACAGAGTATGGTGTGGATGAACTTGACTGGCCTGCACAGAGTCCTGACCTCAACCCCATAGAACACCTTTGGGATGAATTAGAGCAGAGACTGAGAGCCAGGCCTTCTCGTCCAACATCAGTGTGTGACCTCACAAATACGCTTCTGGAAGAATGGTCAAAAATTCCCATAAACACACTCCTAAACCTTGTGGACAGCCTTCCCAGAAGAGTTGAAGCTCTTATAGCCGCAAAGGGTGGACCGACATCATATTGAACCCTATGGATTAGGAATGGGATGTCCCTTAAGTTCCTATGCGAGAATATGCATACATATATATATATATATATATATATATATATATATATATATATGCCCATCATCAGCTGTCGTATTACAAGATTGGCTGTCATGTCTTGATCCAAATCCAGCAAGGTTCATCAATGACAGTCTGCGTCTGTTGGTCACTAGAGGGCATCAGACTTCACATTTTTTTGTTTTTGAGTCCTTTTCCTGCACTTCAGCTCTGAGGTCAGAAAATAATGACCTTTAGTAGAAATATACACGTCTGCAGCTGAGACTTGTGGTAACAATTACCGCTGTTACAGTTAAAATGAAAATGCAATTTTTCCATTATTGCTTTCTGTTTCTTTCTCTTGACACAAAAAGGGAACGTGGAAACTCTAATGTATTTCTATTGCCCCACCTATTGTTTTCCCTATATTGCATAACTGTGGTTGAAAACCTTGCCAGTAAATACAAGTTTGTTTACTAGCATTAGTTGTGCATTTGAGTGTAAACCCATAATACTGTCTAGATTAAAGAAGCACGAACAGGGTGTGATCATCCCTTAGAGGTGTTGTGCTACAGCAGCAACAGGTGTTAAATGGATGAAAACCACAACATGTGCTATACCATGTTAATAAGCTGCATGCAGACAGGAATTCATATTTAAAAATCATTATTCACAACCGATGGCAGCTCTACGCTACAAGCTTGACTCAAATGGGAGTGAGATCTTATGAGATAGACATTATCAAAAACTAAAAGGGGATCAAATAAAGCAACCTCTCCAATACGTAGACTTAGATTTGTGTTCTTACACTGGAAAATAGAAATAAATAGAAAAGTAGATTTTACAATGAGACAATTTCTGAATATCTTGGATCCCTAAATTTAAAGCTTAAAAGAAAATCACAAACTTAAAATGTTATGAGAAAGAGGAACACCTGCACACAAGAAGAGTAAATTAAAACCAATTGTTTTGAGTTGAACTAAAAAATAATTTTAGATTTTATTGCCTCTAGGTTAGACATGTGACTTATGTATTAATTCATCCATCCATTTTCTACCACTCATCCTCATAGGGTCGCAGGGGGGCTGGAGCCTATCCCAGCTGTCTTAGGGTGAAAGGCAGGGTACACCCTGGACAAGTCTCCAGTTCATCACAGGACAAATAGAGACAAACAACCACTCACACTCACATTCACACCTACGGTCAATTTAAATTAGTCAATTAACCTAATCCCCATGCATGTTTTTGGATGGTGGGAGGAAGCCGGAGTACCCGGAGAGAACCCACACAGACACGGGGAAAACATGCAAACTCCACACAGAAAGGCCCCGGGCCAGGAATCGAACCCAGTACCTTCTTGCTGTGTGGTATGCATTAATTACTCCTGCTAATTACGTGATGGCTTCTTCTAATATAGGTTACACACACATTGAAACTGGCATTCAGTATGTGAGATGTGGCCGTGCAGCACGTTTCTCTCTCTTATCTCACATCAGTCATCACACCTCTCTATCCACAGACAAGGAGTAGCTGCAAACACAGCTGCTACACATCCACAAGTACATGAAAAAAGGTTACATATAAAGAGTGTTGTCCAAGCAAGTTTATATTTCCTCACAAATCAAAAAGAAAGTGACACTTTCGACCTGCACGCACATGTGGCACAGGGCTCAAAAGGCACGATTACAACCACTTGGCACGACTGTTTTTCTGCAGGAGCAGAAATTAAGAAAGGTTTCCGCTTATGACAAACCTTTAAAATCAGCTCCACCTTCTACACTGCTCCTGAAGTTGCAGGATTTTAAACTTTGGTATAGAAGAAATAATACAATATTATTATTCTTTATACATTGGTAGATGTAACATGTACAAGCAATACAACAAATGTTGTTAAAATATTATTAGCAGTCAATAAAATTGTTCCCATCTGATAATATCTCACTTGCTCAGCCAACACAGTATATTGTGGATGGTTGTACAGATATTTCTTAATGTACAGCTGACAATTACGTCAGCACACACAATGGATGCTGTATTGCAGCATGAGGGATGACAAAACACACGTTGTCTAGTGAGAGATTAGATGCAACCTGGGCCCAAACCCAAGAGTTCATACTGCGGACTTGTCAAACATGAAGCCCTTATAAGAAGGTAAGGAATGTTTTCCTACGTGGTTGCTGTGTTATCCTGAAACCTGCCCATCAAATAATAGTTATACGTTTTACCAGTGATGTCAATCTGGAAAAAACACAAGTCAAGCAACTTCCTTATTCTCTCTAAATGCCCAACAGAAAGTCCACAAATCAACCACTAAAGTTTAATAATTTGCTAATGCTGGAAATGCAAAGCAGCCTGGTGCTGCAAAAACAACATGCATCTGCCTGCACTTACCACTGTCAAGTCACATCCTGTGCCTCGTGGACATGTGACATTTAAAACTGCCACTGTAAATGACAGCAAAGTGCGTGATGGGTCCCTGAAGGGGGAGAGAAAAATTCCATAGACTTATGCGTTATTACCAGCCATTTTACAAAGCGATGAGAAGCACTGAGCTTTTTACTTATCTGCATGTTAAATTGCAGCCACTTATGTTTTTTTTCTTTTGCACTGTATTTGGCTTAATACTTGAAAACATGCAAAGCCACAGGCTCTTTATTTACTGGGATTCCTATTCAGAGATATGCAGATAGAACTCAATCAGTACCAAAGTTCAACCCACCAAGACAATTTGCTTATCAAAAAATCTAATTCAGCATGCTTTTCCATACTGAAC
Organism: Synanceia verrucosa; assembly: GCA_029721515.1. Classification (NCBI taxonomy): domain Eukaryota; kingdom Metazoa; phylum Chordata; class Actinopteri; order Perciformes; family Synanceiidae; genus Synanceia; species Synanceia verrucosa. The sequence continues at coordinate 9,343,519 of CM056555.1, forward strand.
ACATTACTTAAATGCCCTAAAACCCTGTTTTCCTACAGGTTTTCCTGTTTTCTACTGCTTAAAGGAAAAACATAAGGAGAAACATAATTTAAAAATTAAAAGACAGTGGTCCTCTTACTGGTTTGAAGTAGAGTAGATTCGAATAGAGTGTCATGTCACACATATTATCTCATCTTATCTTATCTTATATCCAAGAACCAACCAACAATATTGTTTAGGTTTGTTGTGTGCGTTTCCAGGGAGATGTCACTTTCGACTTTGATTTAACCACACCCACACGGTCTTGATGAAGCACATAAGAAGATTATTTGAGTGTTTGACTGTTATTTTAACTAAACTTTATGTATGACCACTGCTTTAAATTAATTTAAAATTTAATGTTAGAAACAAATACTCCACATTTCAGTTTTAAGGTGCTCAAAACTTCACCTCCACAAAACTTGTCCCATCAATCATGTACCTGTCGATGATATGACATCCAGCACAAGGCCTTCATACGCCCTCCCCCCACCAGCTGTCACTGGTTTAGTCAGACTCAAGTCAGTGGATCAGTGTCATTTACAGTATGGCTGCAGTACTATCATCAGCATCGTAAATCAGCTGTCTCCGCGCTAAAATAGCAGCTGTCAAACTGAACTACAAGGAGACAGAAACACAAAACTATTTCTCTGATGTTTGCTGAAGGATCACAGAACTAATCCAGCTGCAAACATTCATCATTATGTGCTACAGTACGGCCCCGCACCGACCACAAGCAAACCAAACACAATACATACATAGCCCTCTATGTCAATACGCTCAGCAGGCCTTATTGCCCACACGGCAATCTACTTTCTGATGCATACTCATCTTGTCTCATGTGAGCAGACATCATGCGATATTTTGCTGATGTGTGCCCAATCAATGAGCAGCATTTGGTTCCACAGCGGCACAACAGTTGTATTAACGTGAGTCACTATCTCTTGGAAAGACAGCACATCCTGACTCTGCCAAAAAATGAGCTGGCAGTAACAATATGCTTGAATGTCGAACAGACACAAACAGTTCCCTGTTTTAACATTTCGTGTTTCTCCCCCTGCATTTTGTTTTTGTTTATTTTATATGGAAGTACTGTTTCCATGTGAAAACAAATGATGGAAACATAACGTCGCCAGAAAAACAGTTGTTTTCAAAAACAAGCACACATGACTGACAGGCTGCACCCCTGCTTTCCTGTTCCTGTCTTTGACATCGGATTAAACTCACAGACCTCGCTACCCTCAACACAACACACACACACACACACACACACACTCACACACACACTGTCTGCAACCACAGGCCGAACAGCAGTTCATGACAAGTCCTGGCAAGTCAACCGTAGTTAACTTAATGAGGAGACCTTGACATACACACACACACACACACACACACACACACGCACACACACACACACACACACCTACTATCAAACATGATTATCGTGCTGTTGAGTGAAACGACCAAAACATCATATGAGAAGACTTGCATCAGGTTTCCTCACGCTACTGCTTGAAATCCAAAGCTTCACATCAGAGCACCATGACCAAAGTACACAAACATGTTATATTATAATCCAAAGACTTACATTTTGATGTTTCGCTTTACTTGCAACTTAAAAAAGATTAACTCCTGAGCCATGTGTATCCTTAAGTAAGCTTGTGTAATTTTTCTTATGTACCACAGACGTCAGATGTATTAGGACTATTCAGAAATGTAAAGAAAAATGAAGTTAGGAGAAAATAATAACCAAACAGTAACATGTTTGTCTGGAAGCAACACATACATAAACAGAGAAGACAATAATGTTTGTGTCTTCCTAACATAATAAATAGGAGTTGTAGCTCCTTTTGGAAACCACCCCTTCAGTTTATTTCTGATGTGCTTGCTTAAACATGCGCACTGCAGTGACACAAACAACAGTGGTTTACATGCTGAGAGCTGAAGAAACAGAACATAACAAAGAAAAATGAGATGAAACCCACAATTGGGATCATATTCAAAGCTACTAACCCTCCCAAATGAACTGAGACAAAAATCTGGCTATAGATTAACTCATAAGTGCTGGACATCAATGATTTAAAGAGGTGTGAAGGATGGGGGAAGGGAATGGAAACATGAGCGAGGAAAACTAAGTTAAAAAATAGGCCTCCTGATCAACAAAGTGCCTCCCTTTACCCTACTGTTGATTCCACTCCCTTTACATGGCCTTGATGCCTTTCTTCACTGTTTGGTGCTGCTGCTGCTGACATAAGGCTTCTGCTTCAGCCCGGCACAAAAACAAGAGGAACCCAGAGGATCGTCAGAGACCAGAGAGGAACAGAGAAGCGGGACAACAAGTGCACCAAGCTGAGTCGCATCGCCGACTGCTGCAAGCCAGCCAGTCAGCAGAGGAAACTCCAGCACAAGCAGAAAAGCTGGTTCCCAGTGCATGACTGTAATGTGTCTGCTTCCCCATCTGCATGTCTTATTTGAGTTCAATGACACCATTTCAAAGTCTTCCTGCCGCAGCCATATTTTAACGGAAAACGGCTGAACATGAACATGCAAAAAGAGGAAAAAAAACATGCATTTTGTTTGCTCTGCAGCCTATCACTTTTCCATTGAGGGAAACAAAAGACTGGAAAGAAACAATCCGGTATCTATAAAAAGGGACAGAGTGATAATGAAACATGCCCCCCCTTTGCACTAAATTGCAAACAGCTTTTGAGGCTTGCACTTTTCTGTGTCACACCTGCTTTTGGTGACACAAGATGAAAGCGTGCCTGAGGAGTAACGCTTTTGCAAACATCACTAATATGTTATTTTCTCTCATTCTGACTCACAGTAAAACATTTCTCAAGTAATCTGGTGTCTAAGTTCAGCCTCACTCTTCTCCCCTCCTTGCAGATTTGTTGTTGCTGAACATTTCAATGCAATGAATTCCTCGCTGGCCTGAGCCCACCGCTGACTCTCTCTCTATTTTCTTTCTGGGTTTTTTTTCTGGAGTCCTGAGACACAGTGACCCACTTCCAGTTCCTTCCTCTCTCTGAAACAGAATGTGCATAAATGTTAAAGTTAAAGCCTACGTTTCTTGTTTTTGCAGCATTTTTTGCTCCAAGGCCCCTTCCTCCTCTCTCTGGCTCTTTCTACCATACAACGCACCCACCCCCACTTACTCGCTCTCTCTGCATGACCCAGGGAAGCGTCCTGTTTGCAAGTGGTGGGAGTGAATAGGGATCTTTGCCATGAGTCATTACCAGGGGACCCCTGGCACTCGGTTGTACCCCTCCTCTGCATGCAAGGAATGCTAGATGCACTCCAGACTTAATGAAAGAGGGCAGTCATTCAGATGCAGACAGCAGAACTTTATGAAAGTTTGATAGACAGCAGGGTGTTGACAAAGAAAAAGAAAAGCTATTTTGATAAATCTGAATTTTTCCATGCATAACAAGTCCAGAGAGAAGACCAGAAAATTGACGGTCAGGAGGTTTTTATGACTTCATTTTTCCCTTTTTTTTCTTTTTTAGGTGTGCACAGCTGCACTTTTGGGGCTGTGGAAACATTTGCAGGCACGCACAGTGTTCTGGATCACTGACATACTCTGTCATTAACATGTATGCATGCCATGCAACCTGTGTTAAACCTACAGTATACCTGCACAATCCATTATGAAACATGAAAACAAAGCAAAAAAAGTCATTCTCTCATCTTTTCTGTTTCTTTCACCCCTCTTGACTGCAGTCTCTCCTCCCTTTTGTTTTTTTCTCAGTCAACCCATCTACCTTCCCCCCATGGCTGAGTCTGGCAGGGCCAGGGGTTCAAAGACGTGCAAGCACCAGAATGTAGGTCAGCCATCGGTGCTGAGTTACCGATTAGAAACAGCTGTGCATTTGTGGGCCATTCTTTCTGTCTGCTGAGGCCAGCAGCCATTGCAGAGCCGCACTGAGTTATAACTTCACTGGTAAAAGCCCCCCTCCATTCTGAAATGCTTGCACTTCGTTCCACTTTCCTCCCTTGAAAATGATGAATAAGGAGATTGCATGAGCACTTTTAGAGTTTTAGTCAGCTCTTGTGAACCCGTGATTTAAATGCAAACAAATGTTGCAGATCATTCCCATCACTGCTGTCCTACTGATCTCTGTACATGTAGAAAAATAAAATGTGTTGGCATTTTTTTGTCTTTCCCAACATGCATGTTTCCTCTCTTGCTGCTCTTTCTGTTCCCTCATAAAAACACCCCTGGAGGTCCATTGCTATCCTTTTCTCTGAGCCCTTGAAAGCAGCATATCTGTGGTTCTGCCTATTGTTTTCTAATGAAAACATTTCTCAACTGCAGAATGTGTTTCCCTCCTGCTGCTCTGGATAAAAGCTGATGTGTGACATGAATTAACCAGCGAGTGCCTGAGCTGAGTCAAAGCTGCGGTGGTCCTGAAGGTGATACTGATACTAGCGTGTCTGGATTAGCCTTCCATGCCCTTCCAGACTGGCCCTCATTGCCAGTGCTGGTTCTTTTAAACACACATAGCACCTGGGGGTAATTACCTGTCACGGCCCATGGGGATGCGACCTGTCAGAGGCCTCAGCATGTGTATGGAGAGAAGAAAGATGGCTTATTTTTGTAGAGAGGAGTGCCTGTCTGGCGTATAAATCTTCACACTCAGTGTTGCACAAGTACTCACAGAGACCCCTCCCCAAATGCCAGAGAGAAAACCACATGAGCAAGAAAACACCAGTGAAGTTTGTGTGAGAGGAAAGTGAAGCAGTGGAAGAGTACAACAGGAAGAGAGCGGTGATGACTCCTCTCAGTCCGGACCCTTTAACAACCCTCCCTCCACTGCCAGCTCAGCAGAGGATATGAGCCAAACCCTGTGCCTTGCAGCTGTGGGTCTAAAACACCAGATGGACAAAATAATGCACACAGATAGATAGATACCCAAACATCCACATATAGCACAGTAACAATGCAAGTGTGCGTGCAAGCAAGAGCATAAACAAAGGCTCACATGCAATCAGTCACAAAAACAAATGTTGCATTGTATGTATGGCCCTGTCAAGATGGCAGTAATTACAGTGGCGTGTTGTCTCTGACATTTGTCCCCGACACACCCTTTGACCACTTGTGAGTTCGCTGATGAAAAGCTTAAGCTAGGCATTTCAGCAACGCAGGTATTCCCTCACACATGCAACTAATTATCAGTGGGGCACGTGTGCATGTATGTTTTTCTCAAAGCTCACCGCTGCTCACAGTCCATATAAGAAATAAATCAGTCTTCACAATGTGGATTACATATAAAGTGGATGTTTTGTTTTATTCGTGATTTGTTCTCAGGTTTCTCATGTTGCTTAATATGTCATGTTTGGTAAGAACATAATAGAGTCTGATAGAGTTAAAATGTGTTATGCTGCAGAAGTGGCTCGATAACTTTCTGTAAATGGTTAAATGACGAAAAGAAAAGACTGATATCACAACTCTCGACAAGCAAGCAAATTATTACTCCCACAATGTCAAACTATTTGTTCTTGTTTTTTTCCCCAGTGTAAACACAGTAATAATCAACATCTGAGCTGACCACTATGACTTTAAAGCCACCTTTCAAGTCTACGGGGGGGAGTACTGAAAAGACTTTTTGACTTTTGGGTGTGGTGTCACTTTAACTGAATGCACGGAAATGCACAGTAAACATGTCACAAAGGTTAGAGGCAATGGCACACCAGGGATTTGTAAATCCAGACATCCTGACATGGATTCTCAGTGGGATATCAGACTCAAGTCTAGAACCACAACAGGTCCTACTTTTCCGCTTCCTCGTTTGAGGACATTTTCATTTTCTAATATTCATCCATTGGTGGGTGGTCTGTTACTACTCTTCTCTGCTGCCCACCCACAAGAGAAGATAGGCCTGGTTTGCATATTTACAGGGAGGATGTTTGTTGTTAGAGACCCGCTGTTTGAGTGTATGAATTAGCTGAAGTTCACCAGTTGCCATGGTCACAGATATGGTTGTTTTATTTGAGTCCTTTCAACCTCGCACACCCACATCCCTGCACCCCCTTCCTTGAGTTTCAGTGGCTTTTATATGTGTTCAAGCCTGGTGGGACTTGCTAGTTAATCAGCACTAATATTAAAATTTAAATACTGAGTGAGGCAAAACATGCAACAAAAACCGTGGTACAGACAGCAGCTCTGTGCTCCCATGCTTTAACATCCCACGAGTTCCTGGTCCCATGGAGGACATATGCCACAACAACATGGTGTTGTCATGTGACAACAAGCTCAAGAGGGGAAGGACCAAGCAAAGGTTTTTCCACCATGACACCCATGCCAGCCAGTCAGAGGAGCCGAGGAACCTAGAAATCTGGAGAAAGTCCAGATGACCAGACACAGAAAACAGTCCAGGTGCTTCCACTAATGGTACAAAGAAGATTTTGTGCACTGGATAGACAAATAGTGTGCAACCTTTCGGCTTCTTGCTGTGTGAACAGGCGTCAGCTCTGTGGGCAGAATGACACAAATATAGAGAAAGCAGAGCAGGGGAAGGGACACAGATGGGAGGATGCATGTAATTTAGCCTTTTAGATGAGCTTTATGCACATGCACAGACCCAGAACACATTGCTGCGAGGGTGACAAGTAAATTACTAACAGAGAATAGCTCCAAAGATGCTAAATTGGCAGTGCAACAAATAGGGAGCAAGAAAACTGTCAAGTCACAAAATCATGCTTTGAAAAAAGAGAGGCGTGTATAAGTACACCTATAAAATATTAGCATATTTTGTAACCTCTTTTGTCTATCTTTGTATGCCCTGGAAAAAATCCATCATGTGACCTAAGAATATCTGCATCATGGCTGAGATGGCTGTATTAGATGACTCACACAGACGTAAGAGCCAGCATGTTGAAGCTGGTCTGAGAAAGCTGACAGGGTGAATATTGTCTTTTAAATCGTAACAAAAGAAAAAAAGGCAGACAACTTTCTGAAGCCACTAGACAGGCCCTCTCAGTTTTTCTAAATGTTGCGGCAAAACATAAACATGAAGATCGCACATGCTGATTGTGGAAGGAAAATGTCTAGACTAGATAGACAAATGTGTGTGTGGGAGGACTGACTTATACATCTGAGATATTCTGGAAGAAAGAACAAAATATAAGCCCACGGACTGAGGTTTGAAGCCTAGTAACATCAAAGGTTTGAACCCTGGGTTGAGATGTCTCAGGCCTACAGAGGTTTCGTTATGCGACTATATCACTGCCTTAAAATCATAACAACATGATACAAGACAGACTTATGCAAATGCACAATACTCTCCTTGTACCTGCACAGTATGCACACAAATATTTGCTCTTTGTTACAGGATAATTAGCATAATGAATTTTCACAGATTGCTTTGTACAATAACATTTTTTTATTGAATTAACTGAACACACTAAGGTTGATGAGAAGCAGACATTGGACACCTTTGAGCACACATGCAGTGTGTACAGACTCAAACCCTGTTGTGTACACGCCCCTCCTAGCCCTTTAGGAATATTTCCAGACTGGTGTTTATCTGGTGCGTCACTGTGACATACAGGATACTCCTAAAAATGCAATGACGGTGATGAGACCTGTAACTTCCCATTGTGTCAGTGTCTACCATGCAAACCATGTGACGTATAATTTAGTACGTCGCACATGAGATGTTGCTCGAGGCCAATCAGAGCTTGCTCAAGCTAATGCAACATGACGTAGTTGGTATGGGCACAAACACTGGATTTCCTTGTAATAGGTTCAACTCTACCAGCTCAGGGTTTTAGCTTCTGTTGCACCACCTACAAGACCTGTATGGCTTGGTTTGTATTTTTATTTGGAAATAACTTTTAACCCATTAACAATAATTACTCTGATCTGATCTGAGTCTTTTGACAGAAAATACAAAATGTGTCTGTGGACTTTCATCCCTTAGTTGTGGTGTTAACAGGCCTAATCCTGATTACATGTGGATCCAAAATGACAGACTACAGTTACTGACCTTTGGCCTGCAGGATGGAGTACAAGGAGCCTCCATATGGGAGGAAGGTAGTAAGTAAACAACAACAAGATAAACAGCTCCCCAACTCTGCAATCTCTCTTCCCTCATAGCTTTCTTGATTAACAAGCACATTAGTACACCAGTCATCACACCAGTCATTTTCCACTTAACAAAGAAACAATATCAGGGTTTAGTAAAACGAATTAAGTTAATCTCACAATGTGCATATCAAAGGCACATAAGACCTTAAGAGGCTGGCCTGGTTAAAGAGGAGTCAAACATAAACTGGACTGGCTCTGTCTAGCCAAGCTCCAGGGCTCCAGACTATTTATTGTTGTCTTTTCAGATTAAAAGGCTCAAAGTCTCCAGACTAATTACTTATGAATGTTTCATGAACCTGACTGTAAATGCAATGAGACTGACACAGGACTCTTGCGTAAGAAAGGAACCACACTTAAGTCACATATTGAAAGCATTTAGGTTATTTCCTGAGAACATCACTGTGATTGGAGGATTATCACTCTGAGACTGCCCGCTGAGGCTCAGGAGTCAGAAAACACATGTTGCTGATATTTTGTTCCTCAGCTGTGACTAAAAATGGAAATTGGCCGCAGCAGGAGAACGAAACCTTACCTTTTCATTTCATAAAGTGATTCCTTTTGGAGATGACTGTTGAATATGACTGACTTTGAATATGGAACATTAAAGAATATACTTGTCTTTAGCTTTCTTAAAAATAAAGTCCATTTATTAGTAGTCTCACTTCTCACAGGGATTAGCACAGGCCTTGGTGTGTGGTGTCCTAAATGTGACTCCAAACATTTTGCCCAATAAAATGCAAGTAAACAAGGGAAACAGGAAATGAGAGTGACCACAATGAACATCCCTGTAGTTTCAGTTGACTGTGAAATAATTATATCTACAGTCAGCTGACAGTTTCTAAAAATAACCAGTAGCATACAGTAGATTAGTGGCATGTAGCGCAGGCTAATAGACTGTTTTTCACTGAAAACCAAAAAATGCTCTTGAGAATCTAAACTAAAAAGCCAAACATTCAATATTAAAGTAATTTTCAAAAGCAGCTGACATAATGAAATTTGTAAAAAGGAGACATAATTTGTCTTTGAGCTCAAACAGTCCCTGAGGCCAGCTGGTTACCGGTGGGATGAGCAGGATCGAGATGTTTGGCTAACATGGGGGATGATGGAAGAAAACAAAGAAAGAGTGGAGAGAGTAGTCATTTGGCTGACAGGCCCAAGGCAGTGAGACGTGAGCAAGGCCTGAGCCACTGTGATCAGAGAGCATGCAGATGATAAGTCTATAAATAGAAACATCCAGTGGGAGGGACAAAGGCTATTTCCTTTCATATGATGTAAAAGCATGGTAGAATTTGCGTGCAGTGATAAGCGTTTTAGAACAGGTCTTGTTATCACTGCATATTTTCCCATTTTAGCAAAGTAACATCAAACACAAGCGCAATGATTACTTTGAGCATATTTTGAAATCACATCTCACACGATTAGATCGGTAAAACACGACATGGAGAGCACAACCATGAAACGAGATACCAGGCAAGAAATCATGCATGTTTTTGGCTGTTTTTGCAAAAGAAATGTTTTTATTCTAGTTTGCAGACCAAAATGTGTGCATGTCATAACACTTCCCATTCCCAAAATAAATTGTAAATGTGATACAGGCTTTAATCCAAAACGTTTAAATAGATAAACATGAATTTTACAAAACCAGATATTACTTTGCAATTAACACTGAGTTTTCCTGTGTGTCTGCTCAATCAGCATTTGTTAACCACAGTGATCCCCTCTCGTGAAGATTCTTGGCTAATGTTATGGATGTAACTGAGATGATTGTCAAACCATGTTACTGAATAATTACAGTCAATGCAGCAACAAAAAAGCCACATATTTCCAACAAAGTCCAGTTCAGCAAGTGAGGAAACAGGACTTCTAAAACTATGCAGGGTGAAAAAATGCTTCAGAAATAATAACATGCACAGGATGATGAATGCTTTCTTACATAAAATGGTGGAGGTCAAGCATTTGCTCTGTTGCATCGACCTCATGTGAGGTCAACCAAATACTCACACAACCAAACCTGAAGGGAAAAAAAACACCCCATGTGATTCCATGAAGCTGCAGGATCCTATGATCTGAAATAAGCTACAGATGTACAGTTCAGTGGCAGAAGGACTCAACATTATGCATTTGAAAATAAGCATGCTAGTTGCGTAACTCTCTCTTTCATTAACCCAGACACAGTCATGAGATGCAGTCCCAACCTGCAGGCTTGACCAGTGAAAATGCCACATACAGTATTTGCAGTATATGTGCGATAGAGTTATCTTCTCGCTATGACTAAACACAACTGCACTGTATCAAAAAAGGATGCAGTGTCTTCATATCACCATGAAAACTACTCTCCTCTTCATAAATAAATCATTGTACTCTATGAAGCTTCATAAGTGACACTCATAAAAAAATAAAAGAATCAAAGAATATCTCCACTATTCTGATCTGTGGGTAATGAATTTAAATGGCATGGAAGGACACAAATCATCTCATCATCTTGCCCCATAAATGGGCATTTAAAAGACAAAGAAAATATAACTATACAACATGGAAACCATCCAGTTGAACCTCTCTATTTAGATGACACTGAAATTAAATCAAGCCAAGCAAAGGCAGGCTAAACACAGGAGATAAAAGCTCTTGATACATTTATGTTGCGTATGATTTGCAGCTGAATGTGGTTTCTGCTTAGCTTCAGCTGGGTGGACCGAATATAATCACAATTTCTGCATCCTGACTGCCTTCGGTCATTTACACTTAGAGTCCAGATTTTTAGATGCACCTATAGCTAAAACAAATGCTGTCTAATAAAACAGAGCTACAATAAATCTACTGGCATTTATAATGTCCTGTTATCGAGACATCAACGATTCAATGTCATGGTTATTTTGGATGCAGCAATTTATGCCAGTGATGAATTTTGTTGGAGCTAAGATTAGAAACATATTACACATAGCTAGAAAATAAACTGGCAACAAGTATACAACATCCAGTCTTTCCATAACTGGTTGCAAATGGATAAAGTAAATTACATATAATTCCATTTGTATGACACCTCGTGACATTCATAGCTTCACACATTTTAGGATTTGTTGTTAATTTGTACATTTGTTCACATCCATAAAGGTGATCAACAGACATAACTGGCAACGTGTGTCATCTGAAATCCTGCAATTAATGACGAACAGTCTGCAGGCCCCACAAGGATGCCGCGTGACATTTGTTGACAAGACTCAAACAAAGTTTGTGGCTGTGATCCTCAAGGGCCTTTTCCTCATCATTCACACTAAAAGTTACTGAGATACAAACATCTGCCTGCATGCAGTATAAACCGCCTACATGCAGAGCAGCCTTGTTTTTTACTCTGCAGGATGTCCATAGGTCTGCCACTTTGCTCACAATTTAGCAGTGAAAATATTACACAGCAACATTAGTCTTCATTCTGTTGGGATCTACCCTCAGAAGTGAAGCACTAGTACTCTGGAGCCAGAAATAATCAGTCATGGATCTGGTTATGTTCGATTTCATTCCATCAAATTAAACTTTGACTGTAACACCATTAACCTGTGTTCTCCCTGAGCCCATAAAATAAAAAATTATTAAATGTGTCATGAGCAACAATATATTATTACCTTCATTATCGATTAACTTCTCAATTACTGTCTTGATGAATCATTTGGTTTATGAAAGGTCAGAAAATAGTGGGAAAAAAAATCATTACATCAAAAATTATATTTTAAAAAAAACTAATTATTGACTAAAACTGTGGGCTACTAGATGACAGGCAGGCAACTGATTGTTTCAGCTCTGTGTCACAGGAATAACAAGAAATTTTCTGTTTGAGTTAAAACAATGTTGAGAACAATGACTTTGTGTTTTCTTAGTTTAACATGCTTTGTGTATTTTCCTCAAAAACCTGCAAATAACACCAACGCTCTGTCACGTCAAGACTTATAAACCAATTCTGTTTCTGTAGCCTCATACAGGACTTTCATAATGACTTGGACAGGAAATGAACATGACACACACACACTATGTGTCATTCTGCCAAGTCACGCACTCTGTGGAAAATTGCTGACGTGTACCAGAGCCTTGTTGACTGAATTTCCTTTGAATGTAGTTTATTTCACGGTCCAAATGCAAAAGCATACTTTTGAAGAGTTATCAAATTTGGCAACCAAAACAACGGCCCAAGTTCAACTGTGACACAGGCCTGAATTCATGGCAGCCAATCAGAAGTCGGATGTTCTGTGTCTAACCAATCAGCTGCAGAGTAGGCGGGACATTCAGGCTGTTGCTAGGGTATGCCCCTGATGACGGTTCCTCTTCAGCAAATCAAATCGCAGCTGGCTGCTTGCAGGCTCCTCATAGACAGAGACACACCCAGAGAGCCCGCCTACGGGCTTTTCTCATTGGACAGATGTGCCGTTATTCACCTCCTGAGTTTGAGTTGGGTGCTGTTGATACTGTAGTTTGGAGTCACCAAGACTCAGAACTGAACACAGCACCGCGCGTACATCGCCCTCACACAATTTTTTTAAAATCCCACTCCATTATTTCATGACTTGTACATTTGTGTAAATACATAAGTTCTATTTTTATAACAAGACGACATCGACATGGAACTTAATTCTCTTTTAATTCTGCTGGAGGCTGCAGAGTACTTGGAAAGAAGAGACAGAGGTATTTAAAGCTAAACTGACAAGTTGACAGCATATCTGGACGACTGATTATTTTGTGAATAGAGCATTAGGACGACAGCTAGCTTAATCATGTAGCTTAATGTAAAGTTTTAACGTGCCCTGCCACAGTGCAGGTATGATGTCACTTTACATACAGTTTGAAGACGGACCTAGTAGCATGTATGCTAGAAAAAATAGCTGTTTTTAAAGTGTGTCATGCATTTGTTATTCTGTTTTGCATTGATTAGAATACAGCTAATGTGTTGTATATACTGTACTCAGCGTGCTGTGTGAAATGGGTAAACAAGAGTGACATTGAGGATATGAGCCAGTATCATAATGTCACATAAATGATCGAGTATCATAGTAGAGTCTACAATATAGAGCTTGCTATATATACTATACATATATGCGCGCGCGTGTGTGTATTGACCGATTACATTGTTGATCGACGGCATTTTGATTTACCCTTTATAGCTATTTCATTTTTCTCCCGAATGACACATTGACAGCTTATTATTATTATGGTTGTTGTTATTATTATTGTTCTTTTAATTCTTGCAGGCAGCACAATAACGTCATTTTGTTGTTGTTTTTTTCTGTAGAGGCAGAGCACGGTTATGCGTCTGTTTTGCCGTACAGGAGTGACTTTTCCAGTAAGAAAACGAAAGCATCGCCAATTTCCAGAAAAACTCCGAACAATAGGTAAATACCAAAGTCTTGCGGGTGTTTTTGTTCGTGCAGTTGTCAGCTTTTAGACGGTGGAGTGGAGTTGTTTTCATGCACAGTGGCATGTCTCTGCTGCTGCAGCCTGGGCTGGGCTCTCTGTTTTGGTCTCTCCAATAAACACTGCCACGCGTACACTGTCAACCCTGCTGCTGCTCTCTCTCTCTCTCTCTCTCTCTGCTTCACACACTCTTTAAACCCTCCCCTTACTGAGAGAATACACACCCAACGTGCACATAACCTTTTCTTTTTGCACCATGTCTCACACTGTCATGCCCTCACCTGTGTCTTTTTTGATGTGGTGTGTATTGGTGGTGGTGGTGTGTGTCTGTGTGTGTGTGTGTGTGTGTTGCTCACTGAAAGTCTTTACCAAGAGGTCACATGTCAGTCAGGCCTGGTATCGATTGCTTTTCACATGTTCATCCTGAGTTTGACCCCATGCACATGCTGCGACAGCCTGCAGCTAATATGTACTCCGCTGCAGGGCCACAGAATAACATTACATGAGTAAATACAGTTAAAGTAACAATTTGGGTTCTGTCTCGATCTGTTGCTCTTTCAGACCAGTTGGACAGTTTGGACCAGCTGGTTAAAAGGTCATTTCAACTTGAGCAGGTTAACATTTAATTCTGATCTCATAAAATTAAAAAGCCTGTTCAGTAGGAAGGCCGCCAGCAGGGCTGTCATTATTTATTATTTTCATCATTACTAGTTTTGCCTGTAAAACGTCAGAGAATAGTGATACCCAATAAGCGATAAACCCAGTTGACGTGTTAATATACCTTGTTTATTCCAACCATCAGTTGAAAACCCCAAGTTAATCAGTTAATTGATTATCAAAATAGTTAATACTTCATTTTCTTAACTGATTAATCCTGTCAACTCTTGTCACAACTTAGCAACAACAACGACGCTGTGTTGGTCTAAAAAAGGGTTTAAATTGAGTGGATTGATGTGGGACACGCCCTCGTCAGGAATCTCTTTTTTTTTTTTTTTTTTTTTTCAAAATTCATGACCCTGAGTCGGGGACACAAGACTTCATGCAAACTTTTGCTGGTCTGTATATCCAGGTGTGCAACAGTGGACTGTGTCATCTGTTAACATCCTGTCATGTGTTTTTGGTGCAACTATCCAGAATCATTTGCCTGATGTGTGCAGTTTTATTCCCGAACGTGTTATAGCGCATAAAGATATGGTGAAAAAAAACAACTTTCCTGTTGGCTAATATTAGACTAGGGAAGCACTGGTGAGTCTGGTTTCTTTAGTGGGTCTGAGTCAGTAGTGAGTTACATCATTTCACGTACAACACGTTGACCTGTGGTATCACTCTCAGAAGTACACTCCTTTATGAGGTTTAGGAAACTTGTGATATGAAAGTGATATGTATGTTTTTCACAAATGAGAATGTATTCTCACGTTCCTTTGACACAGTCTTGACAGAGAGGCATTATTGAGTGTGTGTGGCAGGTGGGTGTGGTGGTAGCTGAAACAGACACCTACACACACGGTGACACTGTGTAACCCACCGAGCTTTATGCACCAAACCTGCTTTTCCCTCGTTTTTCTAGTGACTGCACAGTGGGCACTTCCCTTTATACTCTCCTACAGTTTTTTTTAAGCATCAACAGGATGAAGGGGGTAGTCAAGTAAAAACATGCTTCATGTTTGAACTTAAACCGCATTTTCAGTGAAACAGAAGCTGGCTGTTGGTTGAAAAGCATGATGTTGTGCTTTGTAGAACCAAAAAAATAGTGTTATAGGGTTTCATATCATGATCAGGCAATATTCAAAACATGAAAAATCTGGAGTCTATTTCTGCACACAGAAAGAAGAAACCCCAATGCAGTTTCTTTTAAAAAAATAGCAAGACCTGGAATTTGTCAGTGAGAGGTTTCCTGCTTCTGTCACACTAGATATGAAATTTAAAAATATAAACAGTGCAGATGACTTCTTTTGCATCCTTGAATTCCTTCCTGTGAATGTGGGAATACATTCACAAGGTGCTCTGAGGATAAGCTTTGTCTGCTTTACATCCCATAAAAAGAGTGATATGAGGTTAATATGTGGCCCTTGGCTCATCAGGAAAATGTTTATGACCTTAGAACGTAGAGTCGTTTGTCTGTGCCACACCATCTTTTTCCATAGCATGTAAAGGTGTGTGTCAGGCTGCTCTTATTACAGGTCTGTGTGCATTCCCAGCTGCCCTATTTCCTGGTCGTGCCCTGAGCTTTGACTGAGACATTTCCCCAATTTGTGCAGGTTCGAAAAGCACAGTTTCCTCCATGACGTCGGTCTTCTTGGATCAAGGTTATTAGCAGCAGTGAAACTGTGCTCCTGTGCTCCTTATGGCAGGATTTTGTGCAGACGCCACGTTATCCCAGGCCAACTGCGACATCTTTTTGGTGCAGCAAGCAGCGTGGCCGTCATGTAGATGCCTCGGCCTCCCACAGCTGTGGGAACCACTGCTTCCCAAGCACAAGGGCTCTCAAACAGTGGAAAATGTGAAAAGGCTTGTTGTCAGTCTGGCCCTTTTGTTGTCGCTGTTTTTGTTTTTATTGCCGTGGTATCCATGACGGCCTCATGAACAGAGGGCCTGTTTCAGATGGACTGCAGTGCCCTCGCTGCTGCACATCGCGGCGGGGGCTCTCCTCGAATAACCCACATGCTGAGGAATTCTGCAGCGTCTCTGCCTCCAGACGTCTGAGTGTGTTTTCATCCCAGCCTGTGCACGCTGCTTTTCAGCCAGCGTGCAGCAACAACAGCAGTGTGTGCATGCTGTTTGTAGGACTGAGAGCGGGACAGGGAGTATTCTCACTCTGCTGCACGCTTAATTTTTTTAAAATTAGACTCAGACTGGACTTTTTGCTCACACAAACTGAAGTCAAATCCCTAGTATGTGAAAACATACCTGGCTGATAAAGCTGATTCAGATTCTGATCATGAAAGTCTATTTCCAGAATGTATGATCAAGCCTTGACGGTGCTTGCTTAAGGCCTGTTTCGGAGTGTCATTATCATTATAATATTAATAGCTCGAGGAAACTTTATTATTGTAAAGCAACTCAAGTGTTCAAAAACACCCTGAAGCCACTTAGCAGCAGACAGAAAAGCAGAGGAGAATCAACAGTGTTCTTTGATGTCTTGACACATTATTCCTCTGAACGTTTCTCAGATCTGCTGTCACGCTGCATCTTGCTTTCATCGCTTTGACATCTCCATCAAAACATTTACTAACCAACCCTCATGTTGCCATTATTCGTCACATCCTTACTCTCATGTCATATGAATTGAGTGAGCGTGTTTTGATCAGTATTTTCTTGTCTTTTGTCCTTTCAGGTCGTCACACAACGAGCTGGAAAAACACAGGTAAGCATCTTTTGTTCCATTTGTGTACATGTGAGTTCCTAACGTACAAGGTGAAGGGATGCTGGCAGGTAGACATCAAGATATTTTCCTCTCAGATCAGATGTCATTGTCATAGAGATGCAAGCAATTAATTCCTTGTGTCTGGAAATGGATAATAACATTGTTTCAAAGACCAGCTTCAATTTGATTAGATCTGTCTCCATTTCATGGATGAAACTCGTTACCTTGTATGGAATAGGAATCCTGTCAGTAATGTGATAATCCTACTGGGCTGATGCTATGAAAGGAGGCAGGGCAAATCTGGCTCTTGCCTGTCATTTCTCTACATTGAGAGGCCCACAGACTGCACACACACACAATAATCCCACTCTACTATTCCCAGCATGCATCTCAAACCACCCTTTTCTTTTGCGCCCTTCGTGGTAGCGCTCAGCTCATGGTGATGTGATACCCACACTCATTAAAGGCCCAGACGTCTGTTTTTGCTCTGTTTTGACTTCATGAAGGGAAGTGACTTCACAGATCTGAAGGGCTTTCTTGTCAGGAAGCAAAACACTTCTTTGATACAACAAAGTTGAGCTGCTTCAGGGAAGAATGCCTGGTGGAAGGAGCAACACTTTTTTTATTTGAGTTTTTCTTTTTGCATCAAGGCCATCCTGAGCTGATTCTTAAGAATACTGCCTACTAGAGAGGATTTAGAAAACAGCTGATGTGACTGATGTCAGCATGTGTGTAGAGGCTGAGATGGGTGTGTTCAGGCTGCATGTGCGTGACACTGTGTCACCCACGTTGAGGGTTTGGGGTTTGCCGGTCACATGTCTGGGAGTGAGTAATGGATGTGTGTAGTGCAGACTGGAGAAACAAGTAGAGACATATTCCTACCTGACCTGAGACACAAAAGGCTCTGGCTGATCATACCACGGGTGTTGAGACACAACAGTTACCTCATATCCGACGGTGGGTGTGGTTATGGTTACCAATGAAGTGATGTCCAGTCAAACTGACAAAATCAAGTGCCGGTAAAGTCTTCCATAATCAGTTTACTCACTTCCCTTGTCGTCACTACGGCCACGAGTTTCTGAAAAACCCTTCCCCTCCATGACTATTGCTGTGGATGATCTATTTGTAATGACAGGTCCTGCTGTGACGAGGTATCATTGCGTGCATCCCGATTCATCCCCAAATTACACGGCCATTACTCCCAACATACAGGTGTTAAAGGTTGAAGCTGTAATCATCTGCAGTGCCTTATACCCTCTGTAGTACTAAAATTATTAATCGATCATTGATCAAGCAACAGTGCCAATTTTTGCAGGTTTCAGCTGCTCAAATGCAAGGCTTTATTTTTGCAGATTTGCTAGTTAAGATTTTTTGGGCAGACAAAATAAGCACTTTGAAGCGCGTACAATGGGTCTTTTTCAATGCTTTATTTTATTATTTTTCATTTTAGAATACAAACAACTAATTATTGTCTGATAAAAATGAATCCCACATGTTCAGTGGCTTTGGCTGATCCCTGTCTGTTCGTTTCCGATTTAGAAGAAAAACTAAAAATGATCAGCTGTCCTGCCCAACCAGTTCAGTGAACGTACAACCAGTTTGAAGCATCCACTCCAAGTTTCAATTTCACTTCACTTTAGCCTTAATCCCCGTCAGTCCCAGTATCGCTTCCAAACGCTCGCCCTCCCTCACGCCCTCAGATGCCATGGCGGGGAGGTGCTGCATTTTGGGCCCTGACTCACTGTCTTTGTTTGGTGGTCATGTGTCGGTGTGTTTGGCTCACGCTGATGCAGCACAGAGCCATCCTTGTACTGTACGTTCACGTGGTAGGCAAAGTGACCGGTAGACGTCTGGTTTATATGCCGGAGGCACTGACTATATTGTGAATTGCACAAATTATTTTTTGCGTGCTCAAATATTGAGGTTATTTGACTTTCAAGTGTGTCCATTTATGTGACAGCTTTTGAAATGTTTTTGCCATTTTTTTCCATTTCCTGCAGCTCACTTGCATGCTAGGTGTGACTGCTGGCATTCAAGAGACCCCCTGCATATATTTGTGTCCTGCTATCAGAGTGAGACGCCTGGCTGGAAGCCAGCAGCGTCCCACAGGGTCGCCTGTCCTGACACAACCTGCTTATCTATAGCAGCCGGTGTGCAGCCCTGACAGCTCTGTATAGACCGTCTCGAGGGTGACTCTGCTGCTTTCTCTCTCTCTCTCTCTGTCTCGTCACTGCATTGGCACAGGCCGGAGCTGCAGAGCATCAGCTTGACATTTCCGTGAAAACAGATGCGACTGTGTGGCTGGTCTCTGCTGGCATTGCTTCCTTCCTATTTCTGATCAACTGCTGCTGATCACGCCTATGACGCCTCGGCAGTGCCACAAGTTTCCTTTTCTAGAAACGCCAAGAAATTGTGAAAGTACAGACGTTTTTGTTTTTCCACATATCACCTGTTTACAGGAAATCCAGTCGCATAACAGCAGGGCAGCGTGGTGGGGTTATGTCTGGTATGTTCATGCCGCTTCCCTCAATTGAAAAAGGGATTTGCATGTCTATTTTTACTTTTCCAGATATGGACACCGCCCCGTCGCTGTCAGGTGCTCTTGGTTTCATTTCTGAGATCACTCAGAATGTTACTCAAAAGTAAGCAGACTGATTTCATCAAACCATGTTCCCTCTCTTCTGTATGTAGATATATGTCATAACAGCAGGGAACGTACAGCAGATGTGTGCCATCTTTTGAACTCCAGCTTAACGTGCACGTCATGGACACAGGAGCAGGCACTCAGTTTGTCACGGTCTAATCTTCTCTCTAATTAAATTTACTCTCTCAGTGTCTTCTCCTCCCAGCTGTGATGAATGGCTTATTTGCCTTTGAGGAGCTCTTTCCCCTCGAGTGAAGCTCCTGTGTGTATGTGTGTGTGTTGCTGCTGTTTGAGTTATGGTGGCGGGTCGGTGGGAGGGAGAACCGTCCCACTGCCCTGTTACTTCACCTTCCACTCTTTTGTGTCCTTCCTTCTCCAGAGACCACATCTGTTTTTTCTTTTATCTTTTTTCTCTTGACTTTCTCTCTCCTTTTTTTTTTTCGTCCTGAAAGTGTCTGAGTCAGCAGAAACCTGAGGCTGCAAGGACGAGAAAGGCAGAGCTCCCTCATCACAGAGAGCCTTTATCGCTCTTTACCGGTCCTCCTGCTAAAACTCATCTGTGCCCATTCCTCCTCTTTTGAGGTATAAATCTTCTTTTGTGACAGGGAGTTTATGTGGGAGACGCCAGGCTTTGATGGGCCTGTTAATCTGCATCTTAATGTGGATTGTAAAATAAACAGGCATTGTGAGTACAGCTGAAGTTAAGGTCATGTTACGTCCACATCCTGCCTTTAAAGATGAATACATCTTTTTAAAAGGCAGCTACATAAACAAACGTTTTATTCCTTCTAGTTTGGGTTTTGAGACGTTCACATACTCATATGACTGCATGTGGCTTTTGTACTTCCCCAAATGTAACACTGTCAGTTATATTCCTTGTGTGTGTCTGTGTTGACCATCCTTAGGTTTGCATGGACAGCTAATAACCCAGTTTAATTAACGATGCATGTAATCAAATTATTAAGGCACATATTAATAGTAGTAGTAATATGTTGCAGTATGGATCCTCTATCAAGCTGAAAAGCAGCTGATGCTCATTAGAATACGATGAAAACTGCATGTAAGACTGCAGTTAGCAATGATTAGCAATGATTTTCCTTTTTGTCAAGTGTCAGAAAATACAAAAAAATATGTTTTCCCTTTTTTCCCATTTTACTTTAATGTAAGGCTGTCGCAGTTAGTGCATTAATGCAATTAATCACGTCTCTGGCAACGCATTTTGGGCAGTTTGTCCAAGCAGAATTACTGTCACACAAACAAATGATTAATTTACGTTAAGTGCGACAGCCCTGCTTTAATGATCATTTGATTCCTCAAAATAGTTGTAGCTAGAAGTTATAGCTAATCATTTCAGCTTTGAATGTATGCATTTTGTGATATAGTTTCAGTCGATAAAACAACTATAATATGATTCTCTGACTAACCTCCTGCTATTGGGACATAGAATCTGATATTAAGGGATATTTAAGGGATATCTTTGTGACGTATTTTATCATATTGCCCAACCTTAAGACAGACCGTTTGGCCAAACTGTCATTCGTTTACGTAAGTCAGCGGACATAGTCGTAGGACAGTCTGGGCTGTGACTGTTGAGAGGCTGGATATGGACGAAGAATAAGAAACAGACTACAGCTGGAGGTCAGCAGCAAAGGTCACATGTGGAATTTCTCAACCCTGAGGTCACCGGGCGCTGAGGCGCTCTCTGTGGCTCGCTCAGGTCAAGCACTGCTTTCTGCGGACGATTGTGTGTCAGGCGTGTACAGGCTCTTCCTGTACTGTCATGGAGATATTTGACCACCGTAGGCCAACATTCAAGTGACAGAGTTCCAGCTCCCTTATCGCTGTAGGGCGCACTGAGTTTCCGTGTCATAAACTCACCTCTGAAAAGCAGCTGATGCTCATAAAAACAACAGTGTGCATTTTAAGCAAGGTGTGTGCACAGCTTTTGGGGTTTAAAGGGCAAACAGAGAAAGAAGTGAAAAGGACAACAGGAGGTAGGAAAGTGAGTTGACCGAACCATTCATGGTTTGCTCCCAGGCCTGAGGAAGAGGAGGAGGCGAAGACATTCTTGAGCGAGGCAGCTTAGGATGTGGCTGCTTTTGTGTGTCGAGGAGGCAGCCTGAAATTCAGGTCAGCAGAGTGTGCACACATACGCTGGAATGTAGTTAAGTAACAGAGGCGGTTTAGTGGCCGAGTAGTACTAGAATGCTTTGCGGCTGCATCCGCATTGGACGCTTGTGTTTTTTGGCAAGCAGGGAAGTCACAAGCAAACATTTGTTTGATGATGCATTGATAGAGTGGATTAAGGCTGCAGGCAATCTGCCATTCATCCGTCACTTTTATTGTCTCTCCTTACAACAGCACCTTTTAGACTTTTGAGTCCTCGTCACAGGTTGCATAATCCTGTACATTGTAACTTCCCCTTGTCCTCTTTTTCCGCTCATATCTCACAACTCTTCAGATTTATCTTGGACCCTCAAAGAGGACCCCACCCCACTGCTCTACCACCCATTTCAGAAGAAAACAGCCAAACTTGTACAGTAAACATGGATGCAGGAATTGTCTCTCACCCCACTGTTCTCCTGCATGTTGATCATTGACAAGGATTGATTATGAAACCACAGCTCGCTCTGTGTCAGGGGAATGTGTTTATTGAGCTTGCTGAACTTGTCTCTGCTAGTCTGTCCAACATTTGCAGATGCACTTTTTTAAATGCACGCAGCGGAAGCCAATTAATGTCGAGGTCTGTCATTTGACATGGTGTTGAAATGATTCAGAGGTGCACAGGGAACGACCCCTCTCTGTTTGGTCGCATGCTCTCCTGTTCAAATTCTGTTTGACATCTGTTTTTCTGTTAACACCAGTGTAATCTGACTGTGCTGAGGAAGGGATTTTGCGATGATCCATGCTCCCACAGGGGATTGTTTCTGTGCATGAGAAAAAAAATCAAATTAATCTAATTGCTAGGCATTCCCGAGCACGCCCAGTGGAAATTTCACTTTGTTTTGTGGAAATACTACTACAAGGAGTGAACGGTGTACTGCCTAATTCTGCAGTTTCCTGTTATTTAATCAGCAGCAAAGCATGCAGAGCTCTTTCTTCAGTGTAGTTCGACCAGAAGTGAAGTTACCAGGCCCCTCCCTCTGCGGTGCAGTGCGACCAAGTTTCTGTTTGCCTGCTTGCGTGAGAGCACAGTCATGTGAGAGCGAGCTTCATGTTCCTGCCGTCAGGAGATTGTGTTTATGGGGGACTTGTATCCGTCCGTCTGTCTTGCCTTGCAGTTGTCACCGCACACAGTCGGTGGGTGTGGCATCCTCAGTGACAGAAAACAAACACAGCTCAACCCAGACGACTGACACTTCATATCAGGGACATGAAAGCCTCTCGTGTCTCCACTGCATGTCTGTCATGGCAAACCGCCAACCAGCGATCATTTACTGCCCTGTTGTTTTTCAGATCTGTGTTAAATGTACATGTGTTCAGGGCAGCGCTGCAGGCTGACAGGGAACTGACTGATGAAGGGGGTGCTGAAAGGCTCAGTGTTTGTCAGCTAAGACCCTGGGTAGGGTCCCTCATGTGGCCTTGCACTCTGCAGGAACCTGCCAGCCAGATGTGGAGCCACTCCACTGGCAAACCCTAATTCCACCACCTCAGCATTAGTGATCCACACTCACACAACGCAGCCCCCACTTTTCACATAACCAGAGCCACGCTGTAAACAACAGGGTCAGATGCATAAACACTGAGCTTTTTTTTGTACTAAGAAAACTGATAAACCAACAGTTTTGCTGCAGCGTAACTTATTTGAACAAAGGGTGACACTAGTAAATGATTACTAAATGAAGAAACACAAGCAGCCAGGCTTTCATATAGACTTTAAAAAAAGCCTGCAGGTTAGGGAGAGAAATAAACTGACTTTCTGGTTCAACTAAGCCCTTTTCATTGGAAAGTGAGCACATCCAACCTGTCGGTAATTATTATTACCTCTGCCAAGGAGGTTATGTTTTCACCGGGGTTTGTTTATTTGTTTGGTGGTTTGCAAAATAACTCAAAAAGTTTTAGACGGATTTTGACAAAATTTTCAGGGTTGGTCAGAAGTGGCCTAACGTAAAACTGATTAATTTTTGGTGGTGATCGGATCTGATTCAATGGCACCACCAAAAATTAATCAGTTTTAAGTTAGGCCACTTACGGCCAATCCTGAAAATTTTGCCAGAAACGTCCATAACTTTTTGAGTTATTTCGCAAACTGACAAACAAAGAAACAAACAAACAAGCCCCGGTGAAAACAACCTCCTTGGCCGCGAGGGTAACTTGAAATAAAAAGTCGCCGCTGCCGCCTTGGCGGAGCCTCTCTGAGTGCTTTTCTAGTTACTGATAAGAAAGATGACCAAAAGTATCAAAATACATTGTGATGAGCTGCATTCATTATCCCTTCAGAGATTTAAATTTAGTTTAGGTTTAGATCCTCTTTATGTGTCCGATGACAAACCCTCCAGGCTGACACATTGCATTTTTGAGATGAAACGATTGCGTTATATTGTGCTTGCTTAAAGATGAGCAGACAAAGCAGTGAGTGTATCCTTCATGCTGGTGTCTTGTGGGCTTGAGTCAAAACATCACCAGTGGCCTGGTATCGCATTTTCTTTTCTTTAACCCCAACAGGGAACAAACCGAGTCAGCTCTGGCGGCGAGAGGCAACATTGTAGCGGTGTTTCTGATGACCTTTCACCTTAGTTTAGCGGGTTTGGCTCCTCGCCAGACAAGCCACTCGGTCCTGTGCGTATGGCTCGAGGAATGCGCCGGGCTGCGGCGAGCTCATTAAACAGCGCAGTGAGTGAGGGGTGAAGGTCTGTTGTTTGCACTGGCCTTCCTTCTCAGGCCCTGTAGCTCTTTGTGTACCGATGGATCCCCCAGCGTCCCAGAGCTCTGGGTCCTGGGACACCGCTGTCACCAGAGCAGTGTGTGTGTGTGTGTGTGTGTGTGTGTGTGTGTGTGTGCGCACACTTATTTTACATCCTTCATTATGCATCCATCAGACATAAACAGGCTGCAGCAGATACATTGCACACTTTGACTCTCCATAGAGTGAGCAGATGTGTGAGAAAGGCCTGGTCTATACTCTGTAACCTTGGAGCGCAAGTCAGCACTTTAAAAAGCTCGTTCCAGTTTCAGCAGCGTGCAGCTTTCTAAGCAAACGTTTCTTTTTTTTCCTCCTCTGCCTTTGCTTTTGTTTGGCACCAAACCCCTGATGGAGAGGGAAGGGGAGGGGGGAGGGAAGGCCGGAGATCAGACAAAAATCATCCCGTGGCTCTCTGCACGTGAGAACGGTCAGGTGGTCACCTCCCTGCAGACGTGACTTCAGACCAAGTCCCAGTAGAGGTTTACTGTTAAATCTAATCTAAAACGAATCTAAAAGTAGTAAACTTTTCAGTGCTAAATTCTGCTGTTACATCATAATAATGCACAGTATGAGTTTGCTTTAAAAACATATTTCCATAGCACATTGAAACCCTGACTTGCACTCTGTATGAACACATTGACACATACAAGTAACCCTTATGTGACACCACACATTGTGACACTGTTCATGACTGGAATATCAAAGAGCGTCCTATTTTCACCCCAGACAAATTGATGTGATTCAGAACCACGTGAAGCCAGGCACAGCGAAACGTCTGCTCTGCTTCATGGACACAACATTCACGCACATCTGGTGCCACACTTCGCATGGCTTTTTGAAGCAATCTGATAAACATAGCGTGACCGGGGCTCAGCTTCAGGAATAGCAAACCTGAGTCAGGGAGGGACCTAACCCCACTCTGAACAGGCTGTGCTCTCTGTAAGAAAAAAAAGGTGCTGCTGGGAGGGAGCTGTCAGGGACACACTGCCAGGTTAAACCAGGTCCTGTCTTATTAATATGCATCTGAAACATGAAGCCTTTTTTTTCCATTGGCAGAGTCTCAGTAAACGCAGATAAAAGAGAGACGAGTGTATCGCACAGCTCAGGAAGAAGAGAGGCTCAGCCCAGACTTGTTGAAACTTAAGTGGCAGCAATGTGGATTGTTGTCAACAATTACATAACGCCAATTTGAAAGCAACACTTGGATGTATGCAGAGAGGTGGTACTTTTTGTACTTTCTGTTGAGTTTTCACATTAGAAACCAGCGTCAGGAGTGCACAAATAGCATAACTTAGGAGGAATAGTCAGACAGGTACACATTCTGTGATTCTTGGCCAGGCCGTCATTGAAAATGAGAAGTGGTTCTCAATTGACCTACCTGGTTAAATTAAAAAAAAATCTCCCCATATTTTAAATAAACATTGGATGAGAAAATTGACACCACAGACTGGTATAAGAATCTCAATCTTCACACATTCAGGTGGTGAAAGTGCAGCTGCGGACATTTCTAACCTCGGTATGCCAGGTAAAATATGTGGTGAGTCTATAGGCGGGGCCTGGTGATGAATAAGTCAGTGAAAACAGGTTTCCTTGGGGGGGTGGTAGGGTGTGGGGTATTCAGGGAACGCCTTGTTTTTGTTTTTCATTACAAGAGAGAGTGAGGGGGGGGGTTTGCAAGATGGTGGCCCATTGGCTCAAGTTACCCTTTGGATGATGTGTGTGGAGCGCTGCCTAGTGCAGCTGAGCACACTGCACTCAAAGAGTCCTTTTTCCAGCCCAAGAGAAAGTCAGCCACTAGCACGGACCACGCTCCTTTCCAAAAAAACACCCCACCCCACTGCACCCCCCTGCGGCAGACCCCCAGCTCCTTCCTGCCCGCTTCCCCTGGCCACAGTCCAAGTGCTTCATGTGGCTGGACTGGGGCAGGTTGAAGGTGGACCCCCGCCCCTGTCCTCTGAAGACACTTGTTTTCCAGAGGGATGAGGGTGTGTTGGTGTTGGCAGGGTGGAGCAGAGGGGTGGAGGGGTTCAGTGGATGGGGAGGGAGGGGGTAATTGCCCCCTGGGAGAGGAGGAAATAAAAGAACGAGAGCACTTTCACACGCCCTTTTTTTTTTTGGGACCGCCTGTATGCACCTGTAGAGAGGTAGAGATGGTTTAAAGGGCACGTTTGCTAATCCTTTTTTAATAATGCAGTGCATTTTTATAGCTACAGTTAAATCCCTAAAAATGAAAGATGCGATCATCATTTATGATTTTTTATGATTGCTATGCTCTTGTTGCCAACAGACAGCCTCTGGCTGACCTCTGAATGAAACAGACGAGTGAGAGGGTCTTACTTTATGTGAAAAACAGGCGACGCCCTTCCTGGAAAAAGACTGAGTGTGTTCTCGGCTCTGCAGTCAGCCCTCGAGAGCTTCATGTCTCTGATTAGGTTTATTGTGGTTGCAGCGATGGCCAGCGGAGACCTTGCATTGTTGCAGTTTGTTTACCGTTCAGACAGAGTTAGCCAAAAGGAACGAGAGCAAAGGGGGAAGGCTAGCTCAGAACAAAGAAACAGTTCATGGACTAGCATGACTAATGGAGGATTGAAAGGCCTTTTATGAACAAATTTGAATGAACCAAGGACAGACAGGGGAGGTAATCTGCTGATAGAAAAATGTTAGGAATAAAAGCAGACCTTTGGAATAATAAACAATATTATCCGTGCAGTCAGCCAGTGTCCACACAGACATTAACTCAACTGTTGCTGAATAAAACGCTGCATCCGGTGAGCTGTTTGCTGCTCGATCCTGGGTTGTTGGCCTGCAGGGTTTTGGCAGGGATGCAGGGTTTTTACAGGGGCCACAGTTTGTGTCTTGAGTTCAACTGACAGAGTGACCAGAACAGATGTGAAACATCCCATGCACGTCATTGTGGTCAGTAATGATTTTTGCACCCGGTGGGTCTAAGGTCTCTCCCATAGCTTTAGGGTATAGCAGGGTGTCCATGTGGTGGGTCCATCAACAGCTTCAATGAACCAGTCAGTGTGCTGTTATAGTCAGGTCTGGCATTCTGCAAATACATTATTATACTACTATTTTTGTGAATACACCACCAAACTAAAGCAACCAAATTTAGATACTGACACAAACTACGACATGAACAGGTGTTATGTCACTGTATGCTATGTGACACTGTCTCTGTCCTGCTGGGAGGATGTGATTCCTCACAGGAGTTAGGCTATGTTCAGACTGCTGGGCTTAATGCTCAAATTTTTTTTTTGTGAAATACGATTTTTTTTTGTGATGTTGTTCACATTTCCAATTAAATGCGACTTGTACAGTATGTGATCTCCAGCGTGAACTTTAAACACAAGGACACGACGACATCACACGCAGCGAGCGTGGTCAGTGTTTACAGAGGTCAACATGGATGCTAGCGGTGGAGAATAAACCGCCCAGTTCCGATAAGTTTGGCCTGAATCGAGCTATCCCCCCAAATATGAATTAACTCAGAAACCTCACTTTCCCTCCATTGACTGCTCTCCACATTATTGTCTGCCCATGGTTGTTTTTCTTCCCACTTCCGCCTACTTCAGCGCAAAATAGCGATGTTTGTCGCTTGTTGATGACATGTGGGTCGGATGAACGCGACCTGGGCGTTCAGACTGAAGTCGCATGTCAAAAGACCAGATATGTATCGCTTTTAGGACCATCCAAGTGGCCTGGGTCGCATTTGAAAAAAATCGGATCTGTAATTAAAAGATCAGATGCAGGTCTCATAATCACAAAATTGGATTTGGGTCACTTCAGGCTGCAGTCTGAACGTAGCCTTAGAGAGGTGTTTGCAGGAGCTTCAGTCCAGAGAAAGTCACAGCTGAAACCGAAGCAGAGCATCAGTGTTGGATGTCCTGGTGTTGACTCACTCTGTGCTTTGTGTGTTTGCAGACGTGCCAAACTACGGCTGTACCTGGAGCAGTTGAAGGAGCTGGTTCCTTTGGGTCCAGACAGCACAAGGCACACCACACTGAGCCTGCTGAAAAGGGCCAAGATGCACATCAAGGTATTAAAAAAAACAACCAAAACAAAATAGACCTGTTTATTGTTTCTTTTTGCATCTGTTCGCTGTTTGTTTGACTGATAATTGAGGGAGTCATGTGCACCAAAGTCATGGTCTATGTCCTCCTAGTCTTTGAGCTGTTCCTGCTGTTCCCTCTTTAAGTGTTATAGAGGAGCACTTCAGAAAAAAAAAATACCCCCCAAATATTTATATATGTGAACGGAGATGGTTTGTTTAAGGCCAACTCCTCCTCTATGGTTCACTATAGGGAACATATCATGCTCATTTTCAAGTCCGAACTTGATTGTTCATAAGTTGAGTTTAGGACGAGCTGTACTGATCTGCTGTTTACAAGCAGCAACTCTGTGGTTGGTGGAAAATCCAGACGTAGCAAATTTTAACCCTTCATTTCCTGTTTATCACGTATGTCCTCTCCGCTCAGATGATCTGCGCTAATTCTCGTCAGCGTTGTGTTGTGTTCTCGTATCACAGGAGGCCACGTGTTCGAGTTCGCTTTGATTCACCACCGAGAACTTTCACATGAAAATAAGAGCAAAATCTAATCCCAGGTTGAGTCAAACTGGTAGAGTTCATATTTATTTTGACTTTTTAACCAACAGGCCTCAAACAGTCATTCAGCCACTTCCTTGTTGTTGTTAAATACTCTCTTTTATAAGTTTGGCAGAGGTCTGTCTGGCAGGCAATTGTGGCAAACACTTGTTAAGAGGTTATTTTATAGAGTTAAAAGTAAAGAGTGAAAGTTCTGTAAAACAGTTATGTGTGTAAAACATTATTACACTATAAGACCATTTTATCTATGAACAGAAATGATGCGTCTTTCTTTAAAACATGAACGTTATATGCAGGGCTGTTTCTAGCTTTGTTGGGGCCCTAGGCAAGATGCTATTTGGGGGCCTCTAGTTTGTCAACCTGTGATGAAGAGATTCTTAACCCTTTAGATGCCACAATCTACACTGCATGAGCAAAACAGGCTACAGGTAAAATTAAACACCTTAAGTTGAGCCACCCAGGCAAGTTAAACTGATTAAAAAACACTAATATACAAAGAAAAGAATCCTGTCAATAAATAGAACAGATTGAGTATTTATAAAAATGTGTACTTTAAAAAGAAAATCCAACAAACCAACAAGTGCAGCAATAAAAAAAACAACACTTAAAATAATGCTTAATCACCTTAGTCTCAACACCTAATAATAACACACATTATTCACAGTAACAGTACCAGTGTATTGTCCTCAAAATGTCTGCTTCCTGGCTTTTTTACTTGCAAATCATCAATGATGTCCTCATATGACAGCTGCTTACCCGTCTCATGGTTGATGCTGATTATTGCAAGACCAATGAGGCGATCCTGTCCCATGGACGACCTTAAGTGTGACTTGATGAGCTTCAGCTTTGAGAATCTCCTCTCTGCTGAGGCCACAGTCACAGGCAGAGTGCAGGCAATTCTTAGGGTAACCCACAGATTGGGATACAGTTCCTCCAAATGTTTTTTTTTGTGCATGAAAGTGAGGAGCATTGTCATTAGAAGGCAAGCTTGGAAAGTTTTTGACCTCAACAGCCAGCTCGTTTCCATCAATGTCACTTTCATCTCCACTGCTTAATGTCCCGTAGAGGTTGTTATTTCCAGCATATAACTTACATGCTGGAAATATTCATTATTATGGTTTTATTCTGTGGCCCTCGAAGGTTACAGTCATTATTTCAGGGAATGAAAAAAGTGCAGTTAAGCAATATCTCAAAGTGATCTTTCAGGGATTGTATACAGTAAAAAGAGAGAGAGTGAAGATTGAGATCATTGATTCTTGGCATTGATGTGTCTCTGCAGAAGCTGGAGGAGCAGGACAGGAAGGCTTTAAACACAAAGGAGCAGCTCCAGAGAGAGCACCGCTACCTCAAACGCCGCCTGGAGCAGCTTTCTGTGTCCGGATCAGTTGAGCGCATCCGCACCGACAGCATGGGCTCCACCATCTCCACCGACTCTGAGCAAGGTAAGTCTGGACAGTGATTTCTCCCATCAGTAAGGACAGTAAGCACTGACTACTACTTTATCAGCCCACCAGGAAATCACGATGGTGTGATTGCAATAATTTATGCAAATCTGACCAATCGCCATAATACGTCTTGAATTCAAAATTCCTGCGATTTCCCAGCATTATCTGGAAAAAATGGAGGTGATGGAATATGAGGGAGAGGTAGAGGACATGGACGATACTGCTGACCCTGAGTTGTAGATTCATACTCAGTTACTGTACACCTTTACAGGTGTAAGTCTGAGATCACACTTACATACAGTATGTGTTACTTTTAGGGCTGTCAAAATTAGTATGTTAATATTAATCAGCGACGGTAACTCTACTTGGATAAACTGCCCGAAGCGTTGCCAGAGACGTGCTGGCAGGTCATAAAACAGAACTCCGTTCAAAAAATCAAGGAAATTAACAGCACAGTTGTAACTAACGATCAAACATGGTGATAAAATGAGATTACCCATTTATTCTGAATCTGTCCAAGCTTCTCCTGTAATTCAGCAAAC
This sequence comes from Synanceia verrucosa, assembly GCA_029721515.1. Classification (NCBI taxonomy): domain Eukaryota; kingdom Metazoa; phylum Chordata; class Actinopteri; order Perciformes; family Synanceiidae; genus Synanceia; species Synanceia verrucosa. The sequence goes on from CM056555.1 coordinate 9,374,530, forward strand.
AAACAATCCATCAAAGAGCATCGTTAAAGTATTAATTTGTAACATGAAATGGACAAAAAGGAAAAGCGAAAGACGTTCTTTTCATAATCACAGTGCTTATTGGAGCTGGATTACACTGTGTTTTTGTGTATGAGTTCATGTACGTGAGTTTTATACACGCTTACACGTATATAGAATATATGTTGAATTAAAATTATTTTAAAAAAACATTTAAAGCACTTTATGTATTTTTCAATGTTTTGTAAAGTTAGGTCACTTTTATGACTCAGGAATATGGTTCTCATCAGTTCAAAAATAAAATATATATGCACTATACTTATTATCAGATACAGAATATGACTCTTTTTTTCTTTTTTTTTTAAATCACACTTTCTTTATTGACTTGTAATTTTTTGCTATTACAAAAAAGCTCACATAAAATTGCAAAATTGTATCACAATTATTGAGAAAAGCTGCTGCAAAAGCAGTTTTGATTGCAACAATCACAAAAAAAAAAAAAAAAAAAGTAATATAATACTAATCAGGTATGTAGAGCACCTCCACGTTTGAGACACATCACTAACAATCAAGATATGGCTCAGACTGTTCATCTACTCAGCTGTTCGGCTGTTTGCGTTCCTCACACTGTGCACTGATAAACTCTTCGTCACTCACTGAGCCAAATGAAAAGCCTCTCAGTGATTGGCCTTGTTTGCAGGTGATGTCCCTGGGGTCAAAGGTTAAAGCCTCAGAGTGCACATTAAGAAGCCTCGCTTTCCTCTTTAGCTACCGCAGCTCAACCGATTTGACACGTTTTGTCTCTTGAAACGTCATTAAGTCACTTCTCTGTCCTCTGCTGAATGATCGGCCGACCTCCTGACGTTTGAAGTAGAATTACGCGCTGCTATGTTCAACCATTTCTGTAACTTTTTTTTTACAACCCTATGAATGCCTTCAAGGAGAGACGGTTTGCTGCTTTGTGTTGTTATCCTCATATTAAAATGATTCACCGTGTCTGTGGTGGCTCAGAACAGCCATATGAACACTTTCCATGTCATATGATTTAGTTGCTCTAGAGCATAACTGGAGCTTACAGGTGCAATGTGCTGCTCACCAGTGTCACAGACGCTCCTGAAATGCTTGATTTGGACTCGTACAGTTAACTAATCCTGGATGAGGTAAACATACACATGCAGTTGTTTATCAATGGATGGAGATTAGCGGCGGGAGCACAAAGATCTGCCTGTTTCCCAGAGTTAATGGCTGCCTAAATCTGGGTTTAATCCACAGGCGCTGCAGGCTCCCTAATAAATATGCCCACAGTTGGGTAGAAATAAACAGTTTCCTTCTGTTTTTCAACAGCGCCCAAAATAACCGTGTCTATTTTCTTCTTTTTTTTTTTGCGTGCAGAGGTGGACATCGAGGGCATGGAGTTCACTCCTGTCGAGGCGGACAGCGTGGACAGCATCAGCGACGGCGAGGAGGAGGAGGAGGAGGAGGAGGACCACTACAGCCTCCAGAGCAGCTCCAGTGACACCAGCTACACAGCCACACATTCCCACAGACTGCAGCCGCACCACTGTTAGACGCCACGCGGCCATCCATCTACCAACCAGCTTCTTCACCCAACACCGACACCTTCCCCCAACGGCCACCTACCGTACATCAGCCAGGTCCACTGCAGCAGTACACCCTGAACCTGTTCCTCCTCTCCTGGCCCCGGCTCTCCAGGAAGCACATGGGGCTGAAATGCCACTCGAGCCTTCCTGACCCCCCCCCCTTGACCATTGACCCTACCTCACCCTACTGTACCCTGCCTGAACCTGACCCTCCTGACACACCCTGCCCTCCCGCTACCCTCACCACCCCATACTTAGTGTTGGCTGGCTCATAGAGAGCAGAGCAGAGTTTGTGGTTTTAAAGGGGACTTCTGTACACTGCTGGACAGCTTTGACTTGTTAATCAGGTTTTTTCTAAAGTGTGCGAGGGATTTTAACAAAAACAAAACATAAGCTTCATGTCATCTCGATGAGGCAGAGTTTTTACGCTCGTTGCAGGTGTCCTGCACGTTCCTCGAAATGCTCGACTGCTGAAAATTGGATAAAAATTAAAGGAATAGTTTGAGATTTTGGGAAACATATTCATACCCTTTCGTGCAGTCATTAAGCTAAGCTAAACGACTGCTGGCTGCAGCTTCATATTTAGCTAAGCAAACAGTCGAGAATGACATGCTAACATGCTTTTTCCCCTGCAAAATGTTAAACTGTTCTTGTGGCCAAAAGACGAACTGAAAAAGTGACAGAGCTGCAGCAGAGAATAAATAATGTAAATAGATGTACAGTTACTATCAAAGCCTCATGTCTCCCTCTGGTTGGGTTGCCTAACCACTACTCCACACTACTGACCACTACACTATACCACCCTATGGTGTGGATGGACTACTATGTCAATTAAAAAAGGAGTTGCCTCATAACGGAAAACTCTATTCCTGAAAGATTGATTCAAACCTTATGATTCCTACTCAGTAGCGAATATATGTAGCAATAAATACGAGAGGTGGGTGTTTCCTCTGAGTGTTTAAATGATTCTGGTGGACCATGAGGTGTCACGGGAGACTTGCTTTTCCTTTCAACTTGTAAACGGCCAGTGGGTGCTTTAACAGAGAGCTGACCTGCAGGAAAAGAGGCAGAACTCTTTTTTTTTTTTCCACTAATGGATCCTGCTCTTCGCCCACAGCGCCGTTTACCGAGAATTTGCGTTCCTCTACAGCTTTGTTACTTTTTCAAGCAGCGTTCACGCGTGTATGGATTTTTGTTTCGTTCCGATTAACAAGTCAAAGCTGTTAACATGGGGGAAAAAAATATAAAAAAAAAAAGACAAAAAGGGCTAGCTCTAATGATTTGATCTCTGTCGAGGCATTCATTTGAGCGAGCTTCGCAAACTAATCACATTCAGCTGAACTTTCCATTTCTATAACAAGACTAATAATCTCATTTTCTCTCTGCTGTCTGTTGATTTCCAGAGCTTCTGGGCACTGCTTCCCTAACTCGTCTGTAACTTTTTGCAAAATAGTCACTATTGACGGAGGAGGCGCTCCTGTCGCTCTCTGACCATTTAATAATCAATAATCATTAGGCAGTCTTTAGAGCTTGGTGTCCCAACACTTAAAAAAAAACAAATAGGGCCAGTTCACCATGACAGGTCTGACAAAAAAAAACAACAAAAGACTCAAGAACACAAAAAACTTGCATACGAAAAAGAAGCTACTCGTCACTAAAAGTGATATTAGCCAGTGTAGTCTATATTTCTTGTATTAAAGTTTGTATTATATTTTCCTAAATGTTCTCTTGTAATGAAAAGACAAAAAAGAGTGAGTATATCTATAAATATAAATATAAAAAATATATATATATATATATATATATATGAGAGAGACAGACAGACATGAGGTGAGGCTTGTTGAAGGGAGAGTGGGGGCAGGGGAGCTGATACACTGGCCCCTCTCCCTTGGGTGACTCTCCTGCTGTCATTCTGTGCCTTGGCGAGCCTTCGACCTCCCTCCTCCTCCTCCTCCTCTTCTTCCTCCTCGCCCTCAGCCCCTACTCAGGTCACACTCGCCTCTCAATCTCATCCCCGCTCTTTGTCTTCTTCTTCTTCCTCTTCTCCGGTGGGGCTTCAACCCTAACCATGCCAAAATACTTCCATGAGCAATGGGAACTTGAAGAGAAAACCTCATTATGAATTCATTTTAGAGAAAAAAAAAAAACACCCTTCAGTTTTTACTGAGCAGCCGCTGTCGTTGTACACCCTGTCCAGGCACTCCCCACCCTCTTGACGCCCGCTCGTCTGCCAGTGCCGCCTCTTTCACCGAAAAGAAATGAAAAAAGACACACTGGTAAACTCCCATGGCAGCTTCCAGTCACCCCGAATGGTCACCAACGGGGTTCAAAAACTTCTGGGCTTGAAGCGTGTTTATCTTTTTTTGTTTGTCATTTTACTATTATTGTATGTTGACTTTGTGTTTGTTCAATGGGAGTCACTGGGATTGGAGCGATAAAAGAATAATACAATCGATGGCAGCTTAAAGGTGTGATCCTTCGCGCCCCCAGTGGTCCGTCCCAAAAATAGTGTTACCCATCAGAGGACCTCTTGAGACACAGCAATATGACCATCTTGTGCTTTCTGAGTGAGGGTGGGCGGGCAGGGTTTAAAGACAAGCAGGTGGTTTTGCTTTTGACTCTGTGGTGCATTTTTTTTGGTGACCAACTCTACATTTTGTTTTGATGACCTCCTATCTGCACTCTCCATACACTGCAGGAGGGCAAAAAAATAACTAGAGTTTTTTTTAAAAGAAAAACTTTTTGGAAAAGCTGTCTTTTTTCTATTTGTCATCCAGAGTTTACATTAATGTCAAAGGATTTGTACATGACTGTTTGTATCAAAAATGTCCTTTTTCAGTTTGTTGGTCAAATGAACAACTTTGGTAAAGTTATTCTCTTGCACAGAACCTCCCAGTAGAAAAGCAACAGAGTGAATGGGATGAGGGCCAGATATGAGATTAGAGGTATTCAGTGGCGTCATTAAAAAAAAAAAAAATGAACATAGCACTCGCTCAGGATGGCTTTAAGCAGCTGACTGGATGCGGTAACATTTTGTTTGAATGTTGGATGGATAGTGTTTATGGAAATTATTTTAATGATGTGCCTTGGAGTAAAAAAAATAGTTATTTTCTTAAAAGAAAAAAGCAGAGATTGTACAAATTAATGAAGACTGTTAAATCTGTCACGTTATTTTAAGCCCTTGGAGAGGCAGAGGAAGATGTTACAGCTGAAGGGGCTCTTCATTGAATTAAAGAGGTATCAGAGCGAGTGTAGACAAGGTTGGATATTTGCTTCCATGTTGCTGTTGCACAGAGATTTACTTCAGTGTGTTTTCTGTGAGCGTGAAAGCACAGTGTGATTTTTGGGGAAGTCAGGCAGAGACGACGTAAAAATGAATCAGGGTCAAGGTGAAGAAATGAAACCAGAAACAGAAAACACCATCTTAAACCTGCTGAGTAATGGTGCTGATAAAAAATCAGCATGACTTCCATATATATAAATGTTATTCCTGCCAAATAAATTGTCACTTTTAACCCTTTGTGTATGATTAAAACATGTTCCTTCATGTAATTCCAGACGTATAGCTTTAACTACTTGCAGGCTTTAGGCCAGCATCCTGTTTCTGGACCCTCAGCTTTTGTGTCTTTTTTTTCCTCCTTATTTTGCATCTTCTGTGCTGGGTGACACCCCAGAGTCAAATGGGTGTCACACCAGCATCGTGGTTCACTTTTTGTGCCCACAACAAGAACCTAGAGGCAGTGGAGGCGAGCAGAGAGGAGAAATACTGTGCAGAGTAGGGAGAGTTCTGTGCCAGAGACCTGTGAATATGTTCCTTTTTAGCAGATGTGTAATATGCATTCAGAAGATGTTATGTAAGTTCCTTTTTTTTGTTTTGTGTGTGTGAGTGTGCGTACACAAGTACCTGGTGCTGGCTACATTTCAGCAAACACTTGGAGGTACTGTGCATTCTCTCATTGTAATATAATTAAAATGTTTTATACATAAAGTTGATGCAGCCTCTTCATTGGTGGGTAAACGATTTATGATGGGACGTGTGTGTGTGTGTGGGGGGGGGGGCAGAGCAATGTGTGTAACAGCTTCAACTGAACAAAGCAGCAGGATTATGTAGATACAGATGTTCAGATGTTAAAGGGCTTCCTGTTTGGTTTGTGCAGCTGTGAAACTCATCTGCAGTCTGGAATATTAAGTAGCTTCTAAAAGTCAAAGGTCGCTTTATTCTCTGGTATGACAGACAGAACAACAAATAGGCAAAATGATTATTATAATGATCACATTTTATTAAAACTCAGTTTGACATTGAGAAAAAACAACCACTGGACTTAAACTTGCAGGGTTGGTTAAACGTTCTTCAATGAGTAACAAAGAATATTCAACATTTCAATTGAGGGTCCAATAGATTCTGTTTTTACATATTTTACTACCTGGTTAAAATAAATCTACACATACTCCTTATCACTATTATTATATTAAAAACTTGAAATAATCCTTCAAAATTCGTATTTTTTTTAACTATAATTCAAGTCTTAGAGCAGAAAAAATCTAAAAGGGAATGCGATCACTGAAATCTTTATAATGATATATAATTTGGTTCTATAACTTCAAATGATATAATCCAGAATATTTTCAGAGAGATGCAAAAAAAAATAAAAAATAAAAAAAATAACCCCCCCCCATAAAAGCTTTGCGATTGTCAAAGCTTATGGTACTGACTATCCAGCAGCATTTATACAAAACTTTACATTAATGTGTGTAATATTACAGAATATACCAACACTAGCAACACACACTGTGATGTGTTTGAAACTGGCAAGTCAAGACTCAACCCTAGAAAAAGTCAAAGACAAAATCATGAGGAAATCAACCTTAATAATGATAATATTATTCAAACCATAACCTTTGTCCTACCTTGCTTAAGATTAAAACACAGCCACAACAGTATTATGATGTGAACTTTAGGTTGGACCAGTGATTATCATAATTAGGGCTGTCCTTGACAAAAAAAATCTGAGCTGACACTAAGAATCATGCATAAGCACTGTGTTTACCAGATATATGCTCATAAGTTTAAGTCAATGAATATGAAAAAAAAGCATAAAAATGACCAATCAATTCAAGAACTCACTGTAAACTAAGAGCAAAATGACAGATTAGTTGACTAATGGAGAAAGGGGGCAGCCCTAATAATAATACCAATAATACATAGTTCGATTTCAATGTGCCAAACTGTTCATGAGGAGTTTAGCATTGTGCATATTACAGATAATTTACATATTTAACACAGAAATGTTCATATACCCAAAACAGTCACAGCATTAAATCTGAACGTTCCCACAATGGCAAAATGTTCAGACGAAGACTCCGGACCTGAGATTTTAACGTAGACAGGAAGTTGTGAACAGAAAAAAAAGTTGGACCGTAGAGAACAGAGGCTGCTTCATCCATGAGAAGAACACAGAATAAACAGCGACGGTCCAGATGATCGTGGTGATCAAAAAGGCATCGTGTTGAATTCACCTGTTAGACGTACTGCTGGGGCTTCTGCTGTGGGGCGGCAGCAGCAGCTGAAGCCAGGCTCTTAGCCGCCTCCTTCACTGAGTCCCTGAGCAGCCGCTGGGGCGTCTCTCCTGTGAGTCCAGAGACAGGGACGTTTAGGACGCACAGAGGACAAAATCAAATGTTTACTTAAAGCTATGGTTCTTCATCTTGGAGCGCTAGCAAGATTTGAAAGTGGCAGCTCCTCTAAGCTCCACCCCCTCCTCCTCCCATTAGTGCTCCATCCAAAGCCACGCCCCCTCACCTGCTGAAGGTAGGCATACACTGTGCGATTTTTGGCCCATTTTGAGTCGATTTTTCACTTGCATGACTATTTCGCCAAGTCTCGGCTTGTGTCTGCCCAGCTTAACGCTGTATTTCTGCAGAGGAGTGTGCTGAATATTTCTGGCAAAGGTGAAATGTGATGCGAGACGGGGGGATGGGCAGGGTGAGACATGAAAGCATCTGATTGGTTCTTTCCACTGGGACCGAATGGCAGGGATTGGTCAGAGTTTTTACAGTCCTGTAGCTGCCACAAAGGTCTGATTCTTTTCCTTCCTTTTTCTACACATAATAACATAATTTTTTACACATAATGTAATGACTGTTCTCAGGATGGAAGAAGCACTTCACCTGTATAACAAAAAGTGTTTCAGAACAGAATGACAGACTATAGCCTTAAGCCCTCTTTAGACAGAATATGCTATATTGCTGGCTTTATCATGCTGTTAAAGTGACGCCTTTTTGTGACAGAATGTGACTTTCACGTAAATGTTTCCTCCAGCTTTTTTTTCCCAGACATAACCCTGTAGGAGACACCTGGTGCATGAGAGGAAATATTTTACTACTAAAAAACAAACAGTGAAAAGTTGATCAGAAGAAATGTTTTCTCACAGGCTGCATCAGTGACGGGATAAAACACGTATCAAAGGATTAATAATAAGTAACTTGTGCCTGACCTCGCAGCGAACACTCACAAGGGAACAACAACCACAACACAAAGGAGCAGTTTCCCTAAACCTGAAGAGAGACGGAAAGAGAGCAAAGACGAGCTGCTTCCTTCAGACACAGCAGCAGATATGTGGATTTCCTGGACGGATGGACGGCTGCAGAGGGAGAGACCTCTTCAAGTCTAGAGACTGACAATAACTGGAGGAAGTGGACCTGAGGCCAAATAGTTGATTTCTACATCACATAATCTGTCGAACAACAGAAATGAAAAAGAAAAGGTGCGAATGGGCTTCCACATAATCACTGCATGCTTCAGTGAATGCTGTTATCCTGTGGTCATCATGTGTGTTTGACTGGAGGTGATGCCAGCATTTACTAATTTAACTGGCTGAGAGGTGACGTACTCGAAGCACAAACTGGTTTCCTTTTCCTCCAGTCGAGTTGATTTCTTGTGCATGTTTCTTTCACGAAGCCACAGTAAACCACTGAAAGTGAAAAGCAACTGCACTCACTGCTTGTATGAAAGCACCTTAAAAACAAAAAACAAAACATTCAAATCCACCTTCAAGTACTTTCAGAAAAATCTCAGTATTTATACATTCAGTTCATTCTTGAAAAAACATAACTGATGAACAGCTGTATTTTTTTACAAAGTGAATTATGAATTTCCCTGAAAACTTCAGTGAGCTGATTTCATAGTTTCACATCAGCTTTTACTCGGGGCCTTCCCTGATGAGAGCAGCAATGCTAATTAATCAAGTTAACTACATGTGTTGTTCACAGCAAGACATCAGAAGAAGACTGCTGAACTAAATGTTACACAAGCTGTGTGCAGAGCTACGAGACGAGCACTGGATCCATCTCTTCCATAAAAACCGAAAAAAAATTCAGCTCAACATCCAGATCAGTTGACAGTTGAGGCACACAGACCCAGGTTCACTGCATGCAACGTAAATAAATGAACAGTATAAAATAAAACAGATAAATTCAAGTTTTTAAAGCAACAACACTGGATGTCCTCTCTGTTCTACAGTACGCGCTAGTCAACCGCACTTCACAAAAAAAAAAAAAAAAAAAAAAATTGGTCCAGACCTTCCTGGTGTGAATATGCCCTGAGACTATTTTTTTTAACTCAAATTGAACATTTAATGTAGCATACTGGTAGCTACTAGCTATATTCATATTAAAAGTCAGTTTAAAGATTGATTTAAAACACCAAAATATCAATCACATCATTTTACAAGTTTATCTAAAAAATGGTATTAGGGTAAACTCTACTATCTAGTTCTACAACAACACTAGATCAACTTTTGACTCACTTTTACTCCTAGTGTGTGTATCTACACACACACACACGCGCGCGCGCGCACACACACGCATGCACAAGGGGAGACAGTCACTAGCTCAGCTATCATGTGACAACCCTGGGCGTGGCCGGGGGTGGCAGATGCTAACATACTCACCACAACGCTCAGCCTGATCCCAATCCCTGCAGTCAGGGCATCAACAAAGGGCCAGTGGGACAGAATCACAATAATGGGAGACAAAGTATGCTGCATCAGCACAACACACAACACCAGCATCACTGCCAAGCAAGGCGCTACGCTAGCTTCCTCAGCTACTGGCTGTTGAAACACACGTCTCTGATCATTGCAATTTAGTTTTCAAACTTTAATGTTTGTGTTGCATTGATTATTAGAGTCTAAGAAAATTTCAATTTCAATTTTTGAGAGTCTGATGACGAATAAATTGCTGCGGTTGGAGCATTTTTCTTCCAGCTTCTCAAATGAGAATATTTTGGGGTTTTGTTTTGGACTTCTGGTTGGGTCGATTTAGGTTTTGGCTTCCATCAATAATGAAGCAAATCATTCACTTCAGGCCTCGTTGTGATGAAGGACACTTTGTATTTTGCAGATACTGTCGTTTTTGACAGCTGCCACTATTTGTTACTGAAGACCCATATTTCATAGACAGCACCTTTAATTAGCCTGAACTTTTTTTAATGTTTATGTTATCAGGTTTCCCTTTTTCCATATGGCCTGCTCAACAGAATTTTGTTTATGCGACACTGACTGACGAAGCTGTTTTCATCCGAGTCTAAAAAGACCAAGCTCTTTGTCTCTGTAGTTGCCGTGGTTTCGTATCTCTCTGTAGTTACATGGTATTTCTAGGTAACAACAAGGACTAGATATATTCAACCATACACAAGTAAAATAAATAGTTTGCAATGTGTGGCAGTCTACCGTTTTGAAGAAAGAAAGCCCTATTTACCATGTAAACTTCTGTTCTCCAGAAAAAGCAACAGTTGAAAATAAAATGTTTTGCTTCCCTCTTCTCTTTCACTTGCACTTTTCTCCTCTTTTCTACAGCTGAAGTGTACGTACCCTGTAAGTTGGACAGGGCGTATTCCAGTCCTTTCATGGCCTTCACCTGGTTGCTCTTGAATCGGGCCAATCCAAACTCCTGGGAAAAGACAGAACAGGAAATAGCTTTACATGAAAAATACACAACATTTTTGCCAACATGCCTCTCTCTCTTGTTCTCTCTGGGGATATCAAACCAAAATGGCATCTTCCTCATCTAATAACAACAATTTTAAGTTGACATATTTTTGGCAAAATATTCATCTTTCCCCTGAAATCTCCCACGCCTCTGATGCCCGTACTGATGCCTTAAAATAGGATTCTGTCTGCTCCTGTTTGGGCAAACTTGAATATATAAATGTATATACATTTCTACACTCTAGGATAGATAGAAATCGATGACTGTTTCCTGCTATCTTACTATTTACCTCTATGCTGATTAATTCATATCTAACTTACGTAAATTGTAAAGAGCGTGAAACATGCATCAAATAAGCATATGCATGGGTACAAAGAGGGTAAAAGTACCTGAATAGGTCTGGAGAAGCCGTAAATGTTTGAAGATATCCATGCTTCCCGTTTCAGCAGGGTGGTGGTCGGCTGCTCCACCGAGTCTTGGAAAACACATCGTTCTTCAACCGACTAACATGGCAGAAAAGAAAAAAGTTAGCAAGTTTAGGTATTGGACAAAGCTGCAGAGCTATTTTATGCATCACAGGATTCAGGGAAGCCCAATAAATGTTTTTCCTTCTGGGAAAAATATTGATATGGCAATATGCTGTGATACTTTTTCTTCTGATATAATATAATTTTTTTTATTTCTTAATATTGATTATTTCCCCCCCGCAAAAAGAAAAAAAAAAATCTTTTGGGCCAACTGTAAATCCAGAGCAACTTCCGCACGTTGAAATTTAATAAAATTTAAATAACAAAATAAAATAAAATACAATAAAATACAACTTGTATTTTAAACTGCATTTTAAATCACAACATATCGTAATAACACAATAACGTATTGTATCGTGAGTCAGGTATCGTGATGCGTATCATATCGTGAAGTCCTTGCCAACACCCACTTCTAGTATGTTTATCACTAAAACTGACACTTCACATCTTAACATGCCTGTGGACAACACTAACTGAATTTTCCTGTGTGTCTCTTGGATAGTTTTAGCTTTGACGAGAGTACATTTTAACTATCAATCTAATGAATACAGCAAATTATTCAAATGCTTTGATGAGACAATTTCTTTGATCATGAGCAGCTAATTAGCTTAACTTCAGCTGCTTTTACTGCAGTAGATTAAAAAAATGAGTAGCAAAAATCCATCAGCATTAGCGTACAGCAGTGAGAATGTGAAAATAGAGCACCTTAAAGCTGCATAATGCACAAGTCGTGTCAAGGTCCTTCTTCCCCGGGAGATAATTACATCTGAGCTGTGCTGTAATGCTTGCCTCCTTTGAAGACCAAGCTGGTTGAATTCATATTTCCTCTCTGCCAACACAGTTTACAGTACGAAGCAAGAGGAACTGCAGCACTAATGAATAAGGTCTTGTTTTTTTTTTTAAATTCATGAACTGATTTTGAACTGTAGAACATAAATATTGATTCTTGTACGAATCTTTTTTTTGCTATAATATAAATATTAAAATGACACTGCTATAGCACTGACTCCAACCACTAGAGTTCAGCAAAGACATTTGTTCTGGCCACTTGGGGGCAGTTACAGACACAACACTGATAACTTACACTATATTGCCAAAAATATTCACTCACCCATCCAAATAATCAGAATCAGGTGTTCCAATCACTTCCATGGCCACAGGTGTATAAAATCAAGCACCTAGGCATGTAGACTGCTTCTACAAACATTTGTGAAAGAATGGGTCGCTCTCAGGAGCTCAGTGAATTCCAGCGTGGAACTGTGATAGCATGCCACCTGTGCAACAAATCCAGTCGTGAAATTTCCTCACTCCTAAATATTCCACAGTCAACTGTCAGCTGTATTATAAGAACATGGAAGTGTTTGGGAACGACAGCAACTCAGCCATGAAGTGGTAGACCACATAAACTGACAGAGCGGGGTCAGTGGATGCTGAGGTACATAGTGTGAAGAGGTCACCAACTTTCTGCAGAGTCAATCACTACAGACCTCCAAACTTCATGTGGTCTTCAGATTAGCTCAAGAACAGTGCACAGAGAGCTTCATGGAATGGGTTTCCATGGCCGAGCAGCGGTATCCAAGTCATATATCACCAAGTGCAATGCAAAGCGTCAGATGCAGTGGTGTAAAGCACGCCACCACTGGACTCTAGAACAGTGGAAACGTGTTCTCTGGAGTGACGAATCACGCTTCTCCATCTGGCAATCTGATGGACGAGTCCGGGTTTGGCAGTTGCCAGGAGAACGATACATGTCGGACTACATTGTGCCAAGTGTAAAGTTTGGTGGAGGGGGGATTATGGTGTGGGGTTGTTTTTCAGGAGCTGGGCTTAGCCCCTTAGTTCCAGTGAAAGGAACTCTGAATGCTTCAGCATACCAAGACATTTTGGACAATTCCATGCTCCCAACTTTGTGGGAACAGTTTGGAGCTGACCCCTTCCTCTTCCAACATGACTGTGCACCAGTGCACAAAGCAAGGTCCATAAAGACATGGATGACAGAGTCTGGTGTGGATGAACTTGACTGGCCTGCACAGAGTCCTGACCTCAACCTGATAGAACATCTTTGGGATGAATTAGAGCAGAGACTGAGAGCCAGGCCTTCTCGTCCAACATCAGTGTGTGACCTCACAAATACGCTTCTGGAAGAATGAAAAATTCCCATAAACACACCCCTAAACCTTGTGGACAGCCTTCCCAGAAGAGTTGAAGCTGTTATAGCTGCAAAGGGTGGACCGACGTCATATTATGGATTAGGAATGGGATGTCACTTGAGTTCATATGCGAGTCAAGGCAGGTGAGCAAATATTTTTGGCAATATAGTGTATGTCAGCTTTTAAATTGAAAGGATAAGCATATTGCTTAACAAGGCAGAAATTAACAATCAAAATTAACATTCATTTGGAGTCATATTTCTGACCAATATTCACTCTCTTTTGGCTATCAAATACTGTAATAAACTCTTAAGTATGTTCACTAACTTGTAGTTAACAGAGTCTGTCGACTGTTTGGTGCTGAGCAATATAGAAAGTGAACCAAAACAGAGAAGTCATGCGCTAAACAGTGAGTTGAAAAGGAAATATATAAATAGGTCCATAAAGGCAAGAGAAGCTGCAGCAGTGGTGTGCATAGACTTTTTGAAGGGCAGGGGCGATAGAAAAAAAAAAAAAAGCCACCTACAGCACATTCTCTCCACTGAAATTGCTGAAATTGTTGAAACAAAGAAAAGGGAATTATTACACTAAAAAGTACAGACACACAGAGTATTAACACCTCACCATGAGAGTTGTGTGGTTGAGGTTCCAGGTGAAGGTGGTCAGTCTCCTGTTGACAGGGTCCACGATGGAGTCCTCTACGATGTACACAGAGCGAGAAATGCCGGTGGGGAAGAAACACTCGGCCCAGCGAGGTAGCCGGTTGGTCTTCATTAGGAGGCGTCTGGAGAGAAGCCGGTGGTCTGCAGTCACCTCCCGGTACACAACGTCCTCTGTGAGAACATGAGTGCTGATGGATACAAAAACACACAGCCACCTCTTCATTTGGTACGTCTTTAAACAATGGTTCAGTATCCAGTACACATTTATACATAATCATTACTCTTGTTCGTAGTGGCCATTCAGAGAATCATCAGTCCTTATTTTGGGCAGACGTATACTCCAAAGTTTATTTTAAGTATGAAGGAGCACTGACAAAGAGTGGTATTTTCCAAAGTTACAGTCTTGACAAACTCATAGTGTCAACTGCGTCAAGGCAGATGTGAGTAAGTGAGTGTTGTTTTATGAAACACTTGAACTTGAAAATTGTGATTCATACCAATTCTATTCAAACATTCAATAAAAATATCATGTGTCCGTGTGTTTTCTTGGAACTGGTGCAACTTCCAGAGCACAGATGTGCTGTGTCCCTATGATGTTTTTGAAATACGATAAAGTTATAAGTCATTATGCAAGTAAAACAGAACTATGAATATGCCATACATAGTTTTCCTTCTCTGTTGTGTGCTCTCAGTTCATGTTAATGAGGGCTATTTTTAGTTGTAGTTTAGTTGCACATAAGGTTCACCTACATTTGTAGGATTATTCAGATTCAAAACTTCTTCATCATGATTCAATATGATCACAAGATACATAGATATGGAAAAACACTCTCCCCTTCATATAAAAAGGTTCTCCATTTAGTAATAATATTTAATGATAATGATAATTTATCAACTGAATCACATCATCAAGTCTGCATGCAATTCTAATCCATCAGAACTCCACCATTAAAAAAAACGCAATATCTTAAAGGCTGTGTTTACGTTTTGACACCCAACAAAAAATAGCGACCATGAATATATTACCTGAATGGGTTAGGGTACCTCTGCCAAAAAGCAGAGACAACATGGTCCCAGGTACTCCTGATGTCTGCGCTATTACAGAAATACTTGACCATTCTTCTCTCGTTGATAGACAGGATGGCCTGAATCCTCAACCCTGAGGTCCCTGTCTGCGACGATACAAGACGATGAAAACTTGGGCGATGACTCCATCCAAAGTCTGGCACAGTCCTGTGAAGGAGACAAGGAAGAGCTTTAATAAATCTGTCAGTGAGATAAACGGTACTTACAGATTGTATACTGGAAATGTACTTACAAATTACACATATTAGTTACATTTTCAATAATATGGAATTATTCACCACGACAAAGGATTGTATTCATAGTTTCCGCTCCCGTGGCATATCCAGCAATAGATGATGTAGATTATCTTATTATTACATTACAAGTTCAATAGTTATTACAGCATACTACACACCCATGCTGACATGTATTGTTGTTTTTACATTTCATACGTAATTTCCTCCACATAATAACTGCATAGATGTGCTTTTTATTTTACTGTCTGCCATACAGTATGTTAAATTTCTATTCTTCACAGCACATCCTATAATCAAAGTAGATTTTTTTTCTAACAGTTCAACAATAACTGAGACAAATGTTATCTAAGTACTGTCCCATAGGACACCTCTACACATGTCACCTTGACTTATGGCTTTACATGCGATGTACAGCAGCTGAGGCTATAACTTGTTCTTAGCTCGCTGGCTAACTTTGTTGCTATTAGCATGCTAATTGCTTGCAGCTACCTTCAAACGGATTAAAATGATTGCAGTGCAATATAGAGGGGTGATACTGACACTGAATGGCAGAGGGTGTATTAATTATTTTACAGCTCAATCGTGACTGTATTGAGGACTTGACAGCTAGCTTACAATAACAACTCAACTGAGGTTAGCAAGTCTTAACGCTAAGTGGATAGTAAGTGAAGTTTCAAGGAAACAAAATAACTCTTACCTGAAGTAACTGCTTATGAAATATTACACTTACCATAAATTAAGTAACGTTAGCTCGTACTGTCCATTTTCTACACGAGACAACCAGAACCGACAGGCTCGCTGTGCTATTTTTTCTTCAGTAAATAGCGGGGAGCAAACCGGCCTGGGAGGTTTATACTGCCTCCTATTGTACCGGAGTGGGTTTGACTTAATGAAGAGTTAATAATCTGGATATTAGACATCAGTTTTATTTAAACTGCAATCCGCAACAATCATTTTGCCCTAGTTTGCCCCAGTGGGGTTAGCCTATTAACAGAAACCATGACATCCAAAGTGTATGTTGGTGTCACTACACCCACAAATACACTGAGCGACGCACAACCGTCTAAATGACATCACCTGTGACGTCATGGGATGTCAGAACGTCCATCGGAGGTTTTAAATGAAGAAACACGCAGGATATGATTGTGTACTTGTAATAATGCCTTGCCATGAGAACAGATTCGCTTCTCGTCCTGCTCACAGATGCCGGAGACCTGCTAACTCTGCTGCTGTGCGCAGGCGCAGACGGGCTCCCCGGAAGAGACGACAGAAACTGAAAAAACAGCATCTCTCTTGATGAAGAATGTCTCCAAAGATATTGCAAGATTTTACTTTATATGGAGGAACAAAAATCACTACATTAAGAAATATGTTATAATGAACTCATACGATAAATGTGGCCTTAGTTGTCTGGACTTTTACACCTTGAATAAAACATTTAAAATAAATAAAAAACAATTATTAGGAACCCATCTTTAATTTGAAACTTCATACCAAACTGTATTTTCTCTAAGTTAGGATGCATAAACTTCCTTTTATTTTGTAATTACAATGTTGAAAAAAAAATCTCCTCACTAAAACCATCATACTTTCATAAATAGATGCTTCTTCTTGGTCGTAGATCTATAAACAAACGTTTCCTCACATAGATACTAAATCCTTATTTTACCCTCTTTAGTTTTTGGTTCATCAGTTGGAAATGGATGGCTCAATAATGACATATCAGGAATTCATCTTGAATGGGAAAAAATCTGGAACTTGTCTGCTAAATATCTGGTAAGTAATAAGGTCAAAGAAGTACCCTTTAAAATGATTCACAGAATTTACCCATCTAAAGTTTTCTTACAACGGTTTAAAAAAGATGCTCTTTTTGTGAAGGACACCCTGAAGATGTGTTTCATTTATTCTGGTCTTGCCCTTTCTCTGGTAGATGCAGATACAAAAACCACAAACCGCTTCTTTCCATTTTTACAAATGAAGCCAAACAATATATTGTGACTATTAGACATTCCATTAATTAAAAGCAACTAATGGTTTGGATTTATGTGCTCTCTTTAATTTATTTGTGTGAAATACTTTGACTTTTTGCCTTTGAATTATCTGTAACCCCCTGGTGGTTGGTGTTATTGTATTGTTTTTGTTATTCTTAATAAAGTTTTAAAAAACTGCACCATATGCATGCTTTAAAACGTAGTGTACACAAGTAATACCCGGGGAGTCAATTCAAATCAATTTTATATCAACATATCTTAATCTAAAATGTGCCTTTACAATCTGTAGCCTCGATTTATAGCTCTGGCTGTCCTCTGTGATCATTTTCTCATTTTCTCATTTGATAAAGATCCTCCAGAGCAACAGAATAAATTACACAACTATTTTCACAACCCATGGAATACTAATAATCAAGACCAGTAAGCTGACTTTCACATGTCAAATTGGCATTGCCTCTTCAAATACCGTAACCCTTTACTGTGGGTTGTTGTTTTTGCCATCTAGTGGACAAAACTGTGCATGAACCAAAACCATGACATTGTTTAACTTGCCATTATGCTGATTACTGAGGTGTGACCGAGAACTCTGACTAAAATAAGATAGAATTTTATTGTCACTCTCAGAATTATTCAAATAAGTTTAATTGCATCACAAAACTCAGTCTGGAGGGATTTGGGTTGAGAATGAGAACCGGGGGTTTGAGTTTGAGTCCGTGTCAGATCAAGTACTAGTGTGGACTGGTAGCTGCAGAGGTGCCAGCTTCATCCTTTGAGGCCTATATTTTGCTGTACAGTGCCCTGGCATTCTCCCTTTCACCCAATCCCACTGTTGCAAGTGAAAATGATTTAAACCCCATCTTTTCCAATTTTATAATAATATCCTCCTTTGCTCAGCATAAGCTAAGCACTGCATTATAATGTGTATCTATCACTCTTTCTGAGACCCTGTATTGTTCACAGTTCCCATCTGTTTGCTTCACCACTAATGTTAGCCCACTTGCTTAACCACAGTGCCCCAGCCTAAACCTTGTCAACTTGACTTCCTCTGCCCTCGCCCTAACAGCTCAGGGCGCCTGTGTATGGCAGCACCCTTGCTCTCAACTTAATGCATGTGTGTAATGTGAATGTAAGTGAAAAACTGAAGTATCCCCACTGTGTGATTAATAAACGGATTATTTTCCTTGGAATGGGAGAAGAAATTCAAAAACCATAACATGTCACATTCGTCCGCTCCTGTAGGTGTCGCACTATGATTCGTCGAGCTGTTCAGCCTGTATCACGTTTCCGCTTCTTCTTCTTCTTCGTTGGTTAATTTGCTGCCTGCAAGGGGAAGTGTCCTCCATGGTGTCATTGTAGGTCTATTGAGGTTGAATATCCAGAAATAAGCAATGTCTGGGTACACTCCAGACGAGAAGCTTCGTTTTGAGCAGATTGTAGCGCTCCGGAGGAG
This sequence comes from Synanceia verrucosa, assembly GCA_029721515.1. Taxonomy (NCBI): domain Eukaryota; kingdom Metazoa; phylum Chordata; class Actinopteri; order Perciformes; family Synanceiidae; genus Synanceia; species Synanceia verrucosa. The sequence continues at coordinate 9,393,218 of CM056555.1, forward strand.
ATGGCTGAAGGACCAGGAGCTCAGCCCGAGAGAGCCCGTGATACAAGCTAAACCTCCCGGCGCTGTCGCCAAATTTTGGGCTCGTTTTCTGGAGCCCAAGAGCCTGTGGAGACTTTACGTGAGAGCCGATACACAGCTAACAGGAGCTAGCTAGCAAAACAACAAGTGATGTTAGCTACACATACACAGACTACCAGTAAATACAATGGAGGGTTTATATAGTGTGGTACTGTTTTATTAAAGCAAACGTATTTGACATTAGCTACAATACAGCTACATGTTAACTCGCGTCTCCAGTGTGGTGAAATAGCTAACACACATCCATTCTTTCTTAAATTTACCAGCTTATTGTTATGTATGTTGAAATAATATTTTCTGCTTATCGATGGCAAAATAAACCTATTAATAGGGCATTAAAAAGCAATGCAGCTAGCTTCCCTGTATTAAAGACAAGTGATTGTAATGAAATCTAGTACAAACAAACATGTTAACGTGTTCTCTGATATAATGATGTCAATATCCTTTTACATCTGGTTATTTATAATATTGAGATATTTATATATACATACATACACACACACACACACACACACTTAAAATAACCTGTCTCTATTTTGTGTCTCTCTACAGACCTACAAAGCATACAGAGGTGGAGTTCTCACACTAACACGGCTGTTGATACCAGCTTGGATTGTTCACTACTGTGTGAAATACCACATTGCAGTAAGTTAATTGAAATGTTGAACATTGTATGTGATATTAGTAAACAAATACAGAGTAAACCAGATTATTACATGTTATGAATTTGGTGAGCAGAACTGTATGACTTAATGATCAGGACAACAGAGTTAGACCTTTAGTTGAGTGACTTTGCTTTGTTTTCTGAATAGCGCTGGATTAGCTGATGTTATTGTTGTGCATGCCCTCTGTGGGCTTTTAGACACTTACACTTGTAAATTCCTGACTAATAATTGATGTGTTTAACTCTGATGTAGCGTACACATAATGGAACTTGCAAAGAAAAAAATGAGTGTTTTCGAATGGCAAATATTGACTTTATTTCATGTTCTTTTATTCTCTCTTATGTTTGACAAACAAGGGTACCATACATCACTGTATACATTATATACTCTTGTGGAGGTGTCAGTATACTAAATAATAATGTATTTTCCCCACAGCAAAGGCCATATGGAATTGTGGAATTGAAACCCAAGCTGTTCCCTGTAAGTAGGACTTTTTTTTAACAATTATACCATTGTACCTTTATTCTTCCTTTAATCACTTGAATCATTATTTATTTTTATTGTAGACACAACTCTGTATTAGCTTGCTTTACCAGATTTAGGAAGATCCAGCTGTCCCACAATCTGATTCCATGTCTTGAGATGATCTGACAATACTCTAGGAGAGCTGCTCTACAAAAACTGTCTTGATGGAGGAAAAAAGTCTGTCTTAATTTTTGTTTCATGTTTTTGTGTTAAGGGTGACACCATTCTGGAGACGGGTGAAGTAGTTCCAGATCTCCCTGAGACCCATGGCCATCAAGTTGAAATATTTCACTGATTTTCTGTTGTAAAAACTGTGTATATGCCAATAAAATAGTACAAAGTTATTTATGAGTATGCATGATTTACAAATAGATGTAAATAGTAACATATTATGGTTTGTTTTTTGATGCCACCATTTATTTTTTAAAATTTTTTATAAAAAAATGTTTTCCAGATCATATTGATTTATCGATTTTTCTTTTTTAATCAACCACAGAAAGCAGTTAGGTGTAAAAATACATTGGCATTCCAAATAGCATGCCTGATTAAAACATGTTTTTATAATTCATTTAATTTTGACTCATGGAGTTGAGCTGAAATCAATTTAGAAATGTAGTAAATGTTTATTCTGTGACAGTGGTGTTTCAGCCTGCTAGTAGCTGGACAAAGAACCTTCATATTATAACTAGCACTGTATATGTACTGCATGTGGCATCATGTATCATAAAAGCTATACTGTTAATTGTATTTTCTATCGGCCGGAAGTGACGACTGAATTTTTGGGGTTATTCAAAATGCAAAGTTGGCGCTTTTATTCTGAAGGGCGGAAGAAGTTTGTTGCTCCAGTTAAAAATGCTGTGTGTGTACGATAGGATCATGGGCACGGGCTGACTGTTATGAAGCCAGACTACTGGTCAAGTAGAGAGTGTCTCCGAGTGACAGTTATGTAGGACTGGATGGGTTTCGACAGGACGACGAGGGCTAATCAGTTACCAACTGAATACGTGTCCAAGGAGGCTAAAAAGTAAGCATTGCACAACTTTTCTCGAACGTACTAACTAGCCGGAGGGGACCTAGCCTACCTAGCTAACACTGTGTAGCCTAATGTTATCTAGCTAGCATGCTCACTTCAGCTAACCAAGTTCATCAGTTCATGAGCTTGAGTTTGCTGTGTCGGTTGGTGGTAACGCCAGTGTACCTCTATAGTTTGTGAGAATGGCAGGGTTGCTGAGGTAATATGTGCACTTAAGTTCAACGTTTTTTCAAATGTATACAGACTCGGATCTTCTTAGTTTTCGTGAGGGCTAAACCCGGCTAGGCAGAAGCTAACTGAAAACAACACCGCAGTCGAATGATAAAAAACGAGTGTCGATGTAATTATAAGTTTATTTTCACGCGTTTTTTCCTCAGTGGTGACATGTTTACCGGGATAAGCGATAGATAAGCTAGGCACGTAATATGTACAGTGCGAATAGATCCAATGTAATGTTAGGACGTAGGACGGTACCATATAACGCTGCCTATGGTCTGTTAGAGTTAAGCACTCATTTCTGTCATTTATCCTGCTGTTTCTCATTACAACAAATGGTTATTAGCAACATTTGTTCTCGTTATAACAAGATACTGTTACGATCTAATAACACGTTTAAATTTTATTTATAGATGGAGTAGGGTCGTTTATTATTGATGTAGCCATACATTTTGGAAAGAGACCGTCATTGATCTTGTTATGACAAACAGGTGAAATATAATAATAATGTTAATCATGAAATCAGAAATTAAACTGTTCACCATATGATATTTTATATCATATTGCATCCTGATGATAAATTATTCATTATAACAACAAAGATAACAAATATGTGTGTGAGGAGTTAACAGGCAACAGCAGCAAGTCATATCTTCTGCAGTAATTTTTGGTTTAATGTGATAAATGCAGTATAATGTGAGAAAAGACAAGCAAGTTAGCATGTGCAACTTAATCTGGCACATTGAATGTCTTCTGTGTAAGTTACAGTGTGTAAAGCTTTCTTATGTCTGCATCTGATGCATCAGATTTAATTAGTGCATATTTTCCAGTGAACAGAAAATTGTTATGTGCAGTTGTAGGGTTAATTGTAAAATGAAGCCATTTAAGTTTCTAGGTCTGCTGCGCTTCTCCTCAGCAGCACTTTACAGGTAACTCAGCGACTGCCTAACCATTCCAATTCTCAGTTTTATAATAATTTTACCTTATTTTTCTTTTCATGACAGATTATGTCAGCAATCAAGATTGCCCTGCAGCAGAGCCAGAAGAAAGGCAGAAGGAAAACCTCTGAAGCAATGTCTGCAGAGGTGTCACCAGACTCCAAGTGTCCCATCTGTTTGGACATATTTAACAATATTTCTTATTTGGATATCTGCTTGCACAAGTTCTGTTTCCGCTGTATTCATGAGTGGTCCAAGAACAAAGCTGAGTGCCCTTTGTGCAAACAGCCATTTAATTCAATCTATCACACCATAAAATCAGAGCAAGATTTCAAGAAGTATGACCTGCAGCCAGTGGTGGATAATAACTCTTTTGGGACTTTTGGGGGAGTGCGGTTTAGATACCGCACAACTCTTACTGGAGTCCATCGTCAGATGCGGGGAATGACCTCCCCACCTCCAGACAATGGAGTAATGTTTGAAGCCTCAGCGGCAAACCCTTCCCAACAATTGCAGGACCGTTACATCCGGCAGATGATGATGAGGCTGGCAGCCAAGAGGAGAGCTGCAAGTGAAGGCCGGGTGGTGAACAGTGTCAGAGAGCAGGAAATGATAAACTTCAGGAGGGAACTGTACCGACGGGGGGTGAGGGTTCGAAATGTCCGTGATGGTGGCCGCTCCCGTGACATCACAGCAGAGTTCTTCCGAAGAAATCCTGCCTGCCTGCATAGACTTATCCCCTGGCTAAAACGAGAACTCAGTGTGCTATATGGGGCCCACGGCTCTTTGGTGAACATAGTTCAACACATCATCATGTCACGCATTACACGTTATGATATGGAAGATGGAGCTATTCAGGAAGAGCTCAGGCCGTTTCTTCAGGGGCGCACAGAGCACTTTCTGCATGAGTTCATCAGCTTTGCGAAGTCCCCCTTCAATATGGAGGCCTATGACCAGCATGCTGTTTACGACTGCCCAGCCCCTTCATCAAATGAAGACGGTAGCTCAAATTCATCTGTAATAGCAATCTCTGAGGACGAGGAACACTCAATACAGTTGGACCCCACTGGAGACTCTGTGTCTACACTGAGCCACTCTATGTGGGATGATGAGACGCCTGGGCCATCGTATTCTACGACAGCAGAGCAGAGCAGGGCAGAGTGTCTTTCAGTCCTCGACTCAGACTCAGATAGCAGTTTAGAGGAGGAGACACGTGAGTTTGGGGCCTCTCCACAGCATAAGAGCCCTAGTAACCAAAGAGATGTGACCCAGGGTGAAGTTAACAAAGATGAGTGTCTCTCTGATGACAGTGACGACTGTGTCATTATAAGTGTTGTTAAGCCAACAACGCAGAGGACTCCTGAGGTGGTTCAGCTGTCCTCTGACTCTGAAGAGTCTGCCAGTGAGGATATTAAAGCCGTGCCTCTTCTACCTCAACACATCCGCTTCTCCAGCCTCAGTCCTGTGGCTTCACAGAGTAGGTATCCAAGTGGACAGTCAGACAACGTAGCTATGGACCACTGTCATCAGCTGTATTCAAAAGAAAGCTCTTCAACATCTAGCAGACACAAGACATCCAGTAAGTCAAGCAAAAAAAAGAGATCAAGGGAGAGGCCGTTGTCAAAGGACAGAGGCCATAGAAGAAGAAGAAGGAGGTCAAGGAGTGCAGAGCGAAGGCACTCCAGCAGGAGTCCAGTGATCTCCCACAGCAGTGTCAGCTCTCTGTCCAGAGAAAGAGGTTATTTTTACTCCAGTGGCAGAAACTATTCACAATGTGACAGTCATTCTAAAAGGAGAGATGGCGATCACAGCTATCAGTCATACAGCCATTACAGCAAAGAGAGAAATGATAACGGGACGCATTACACAGAGAATCGGTCCTACTATTACAGTAGCCACAAGTATTCAGATCAACGCTCCTATTCCCGGAGCCACAGCAGGGACTCACGGAGACGGGACAGGAGGCGTTCTCGTTCTAGGACTTGTTCTAGCAGTCGTTCCCCTTCAACGAAAAGCAGATCTCGCAGCAACAAGCCTGGTGGAAAGAGGAAATACAAAACTAGACATTTGGAGGAAGCGTCCAAAAAAGCGCTTCCCAACTCAAATGCTGAAGGAGGCTCCCCTGTGTCATCAACAAATCACAGGGAAAAAAGCAAAGAGAAGCCTTTCAAAAAATCATCCAAAGACCGGTCAAGAAAGACCAGCAGGAGCACGAGCATGGAGCTCATCATTGAGGCAAACTCTCATGAGCGTTGCAAGCGGCACCATAAGAAAAAGAAGAAACATAAGAAGAAAAGTAAAAAGCACAAGCGTAGTGAAGGCGCAGATAGGGAATTATCCACTGTCATTACCATTGACAGTGACAGCAGTTCCTTTGTGAATGACTGTGTCACCAAGACCCGCAGTGCTAACAAGGATGACACCATCACCGGTACCACAGTTGACCCTGCTCCTCCAGACTCTGCAGAGTAGTTTTATGGATGTTTGTGTGATGGATCCACCCTCAGCAGATAATTCTTACCAGCAATATTTTTACATCAAAATAATGTCCAGTATGTTGAAGGTCACCGGACCTTGAAGGGTATGGGGAAAATACATGTTCCTTTGAAATGTTTTCTACCGCAACAGCTCATTGGATGCTGGCTTACATGACTTTGTATTAGGTGTAACTAACACCTAAAGCTATCCTCTTTTACATACAAAGTGCCACTATGAGCAAGGCTGTACATCTTTTTTGTGTCAGTTCATATTCAGGATATTTGATTCTCTTCATTATTCATCATATATTTCATTCCTAAGGAGCTCTCAGGGATAATATTGACAATAGTGATTTTCTTTTAACATCATAAGTCTGCTTTATTCATGAGACAAAACAGTACTTGTTGCACATGGAGTAGTACTTATTATCCAGAGATGGTGTTTGGATTTGAGAATGGGTTCTTTTTTAATTGAATTTAATTTCAAATAAATTGTGATGAGCAATGATGTATGCTGTTGGTTTTCTGTTCTTTTTTTTCCTCATTTAGGAGCAGGTTATGTATGTTGAAATATTGTTGGGTAATAGCTGGAACGTACAGGGGTTGGACAGTGAAACTGACATGCCTGGTTTTAGACCACAACAATTCATTAGTATGGTGTAGGGCCTCCTTTTGCGGCCAATACGGCATCAGTTTGTCTTGGGAATGACAGATACGAAGTCCTGCACAGTGGCCAGAGGGATTTGAGCCATTCTTCTTGCAGAATAGTGCCCAGGTCACTACGTGATGCTGGTGGAGGAAAACGTTCCCTGACTTGCTCCTCCAAAACACCCCAAAGTGGCTCAATAATATTTAGATCTGTGCAGGCCATGGGCGATGTTCAACTTCACTTTCATGTTCATCAAACCACTCTGTCACCAGTCTTGCTGTGTGTACACAGCACGGCCTTCAGGATACAGTGTTTGAACCATTGGGTGCACATGGTCCTCCAGAATGGTTCGGTAGTCCTTGGCAGTGACGTGTCCATCTAGCACAAGTATTGGGCCTAGGGAATGCCATAAAATTGCAGACCAAACCATCATCGATCCACCCCCATGCTTCAATCTGGGCATGCAACAGTCTGGGTGGTACGCTTCTTTGGGGCTTCTCCACACCGTAACTCTCCCGAATGTGGGAAAGACAGTGAAGGTGGACTCAACAGAGAACAATATATATAGTATGTATATATATATATATATGTGTATATATATATGTGTGTGTGTATATATATATATATACACACACATATGTATATATATATATGTATACGTATGTATGTATATATACGTATATGTATGTATGTATATATATACGTATATATATATATACGTATATATATACATACGTATATATATATACATACGTATATATACACATATACACATACATATATGTATGTATGTATATATATACATATATATATATATATATATGTATACATACGTATATATATACATATAGTATATATATACACATACATATATGTATGTATGTATATATATACGTATATACAGTCATGGAAAAAATTATTAGACCACCCTTGTTTTCTTCAATTTCTTGTTCATTCTAATATCTGGTACCACTAAACGTATAATACAATGAACACAACAAAAATGCAGCTGGTCACATAATACTTTATGTCCTATTTGACATTCTTAAGCTTAATTGATTCCCAGGGTATATAAGAGGCCATTTCATGTCACAAGCAGCACTGCACATGCAAAGGCCTAGAGTGGTTTCCTGCTTACATTCAAGCCGTAGCACAACTCAGAAGTTGTCAGCTCTCACATAATGCCTAAAACAAAAGAATTATGTGAAGCAACAAAGGCAGCCATCTTGGCACTGCTGGAAATTGGCATGAGTGAGAGACAGGTAGCGGAAAAACTGAAGATCTCCAAGACAGCCGTTCATTCCAACAAAAAAAAACAAGCTGAACATGGCACTACCAAATTGCTACCTGGCCGTGGCAGGAAACGTCTTTCTACCCCACGAGATGACCATGCACTCATCCGCTTCCTGTGTCAGGAATCGTCGTCAGACCTCCAGGGACCTTAAAAATGAGTGGGCACTGTCGAGAAATGTGACTTGCTCGGCAAGGACAGTTCGAAACCGACTTGTTGAAGCTGGTTTGAAGTCACACAGAGCACGCAAGAAGCCCTTCATCAATGAAAGGCAGAGGAAGGCCCGGTTACTCTTTGCTCGAGACCACAAGGATTGGACTGTTGATGATTGGGCTAAGGTTCTCTTCAGTGATGAATCCAATTTTGAATTGATGCCCACTCCAGCCAACTTACTGGTTAGGAGGAAGCCTGGAGAAGCTTACAACCCAGACTGTCTTGCCCCTACAGTAAAACATGGGGGTGGATCAGTCATGATCTGGGGTTGTTTCAGTCTGAGTGGAACAGGGCAAATGCAATTGTGTGAAGGCCGAATGAACCAGGTCAAGTACAGGACTACCCTTGAAAACAGTCTTCTTCCATCAGCTGGAAAACTCTTTCCTGCCTCGAATGACTGGATTTTCCAACAAGACAATGCCCCTTGCCACACGGCAAGGTCAGTTAAAGCCTGGATGGAGAACCACAACATTCGCACCATGCCTTGGCCTGCTCAATCACCAGATCTTAATCCAATTGAAAACCTGTGGAAAATCATCAAACTCAAAATGGAGAACCACAAGCCCAAAAACAAAGAAAATTTGTTTGAATTTGTCCAACAGGAATGGGCTGCTGTGACAGCAGAACAATGTCAGACGCATGGCTGCAGTCATCAAAAACAATGGTTATGCAATCAAGTATTAACTCTTGTGTGTATCATGTGTTTAAAGCAAACAGAAAAGAAAACATGGAATGCTTAAAAGTAGTGTTTTTGGCAGTACAATGCCATAGCTATTGATGTAAGAATTTAAGTAATTTTGGTTATTATCAAGAAAACCATGGAAAATGAATAATCCTTAGTTCTTAAATTAAACTCTCATGAGCTATTTTTGTTGTTATCATTATAATTGTCCAAACAAATGTACCTTTAGTTGAGCCAGGCATTAAAATTAACAAGAAATTGAAGAAAACAAGGGTGGTCTAATAATTTTTTCCATGACTGTATATATATACGTATACATACGTATATATATACATACGTATATATACACATACATACTTACGTATGTGTGCTTCATTGCCCTTGTCCACAAACCAATAGGTGACGTCACGACAGCTACGTCCACTCTTTATATACAGTGTATATGTCTACATGCCTTTATTTTGAAGGCCTAATCAAACAGGAAGAGTCTCGTCTGGTGTCCGCCGTGCTGACGGATGTTCGCGTTTTGCCCGGCTGTCTCTCACAACTTCATTCATCCTCACAAATCTTCACGTCATTTGTCATGGCTTCCATGGTGCCCATTAAGGTAGTAACCTAACATTTAATGCAATGTTGAAAGCTCTTTGTGCTGAACTTTGTGGGTCTGAAAACGCTGACAGGGACAATCGAAGAACATAGCGAGGTGGTGTTCATTTATGCTAGATGTGCTGCTGTTTATAAACCTGGAAGTGCGGGACAGACTAGCTAGCTGTTAGCATCGCAGTGAATTAGCAAAGCTGTGGTCTGTGCGGTAAACCGTCCCGGTTAAATAACACAAGCTAGCTTGCATGCTAGCTGCACTGTGCGCTCTGTGTGTTCTGTGAAAGCGTTGAAGGTGAGCCCTCTACCACGTGGCTCAGTGACAGCAGGTAACGTCAGTTAAACAGTGGTAGCATGTAACTAAGTACATATACTGTCAGTAGTACCATATCTACCAAGTACTGTGCAGAATTGTTCTGTAGACCTACTTATACTTGAGTCACCACATTTCAGATGGAACCATTTTTACTTCATTACAGTGATTTGGCCTCACTGTACACAGATGTAACGTTCAGAATACAAATCCTCGCTTATAACTTATTATACGTTGTCAAACTGCACTGCATGATATAAGTCCAGCAGGGACAATAATTAAGATAAAAACTTAGACACAGTCTTGTAGAAAGTTGTTAAACAATTAGCGTCACCTCAAACAACAACAACAATGAATGTCAATAATGCATGAGAAGTAATATTTGTATTTTTTTCCTTCCATATGTTTACTCAAGTTTTTTTTTTTTTTTTGCTTTGAAAGATCTGAATATGATTACTAAGCTTTAAATATTATCAACATTTATTACATCTTGAAATATGGAGATAATTTGTATTAAATGTTATTAATCCTAACCCTTAAATTGTATTAATTAATGCACTGATTAATGTGTAGATATTTTTAACAGTGTTAGTAGTTTAATCTGTGAATATATTTCATGAACTGAATGTATGTAACTAATATAAATAGGCAAAGTACTGGTAGTTAAATATGTAAATATATGTAAGAAATAAATGTAGTGGAATAAAGAAAATAAGTACAGTATTTGCTTCTGAAATCTAGTAAAGAGTACAATACTGGAGCAATGCTGTGAACTGATTATAAACAAGTCGTAAGGGGAAATAACAGCATCTTTTCATCTTGCTCTTCGGTTTGTGAAATTAACAAGTTTGCAGCAGATTTGCATGTGTACTCGTATGGATTTAAACACCACATTTTCATATATTCTGTGTGTTGTCCGTGCTGTCATTCTCTACACTGTGCATACAACGCATCATGTTCTTCTACTGCGGTAAAGTGTGTGGTCAGATGTTAATTCTGATGTCGTTGTGTGTTGATGACTGTCATTTTTGTTTAGATTGGAATAATCGGTGGTTCAGGCCTTGATGATCCAGATATCTTGGAGGGCAGGACTGAGCGTTATGTTGACACTCCATATGGAAAGGTTAGTTGCGCTCCAAATAGAGCAGTTTAAACAATCAGCTCCACTGACATTACGTTTTTTCTGTATATAATTTGATTATTTTCTGCTTGTTCATCAGCCATCTGATGCTCTGATACTGGGGAAGATAAAAAACGTGGAATGTGTGCTCCTTGCAAGGTAAGAAAGAGTCCTTTACTTTACTTAACATGTGAATTATGAAAATGTCTTCTGCTAGCACCATCTAGAGGAAATCCAGTTAAATGACATCTTTTCAATTCTCCACTCTTGCTAACATTTTGGATCTAAAAATCAGTGACAATGAGTAAACCATGTGAATCTGTGTTTTTTTTTTTTCTCCATCCATAGGCATGGGAGACAGCACACTATAATGCCGTCCAATGTGAACTACCAGGCCAACATCTGGGCACTGAGAGAAGAGGGCTGCACACATCTGTTAGTTACTACGGCCTGTGGCTCACTCCGGGAGGAGATTCAGCCAGGAGATATTGTCATCATAGATCAGTTCATTGATAGGTGAGTGGCCACAACAGCAGGATAGTGAAAGAGACCAGATTCAAGAGCTCAACATACAGGTTGCAAAAAATAGGTTTATTTTCAGAATACCAGCTGTGTGAACTTAATGCACAAACATGAGTAGAGAGGGACTGTCTTATCCAACTTTTCGTCAGAACCTGATCCCAATTTTATGTCCCACTCTGTGCTGTAAACGTACTGTATGATCACTCCATCACTGTCAATACCTGAAAAAGTTTCTTTATAAAGTAGGGATACTAACACCGGATATCAGGTCGACTCATTACCCGATAATGATTGATCTTAGTGGCTGCAAATGAACTAACGAGTGATCCTGTGGACATTCTTAAAGTCTTTACGTGCGTTGCCCACACATGATCTTAGCGTGAGCGCGCATGCTCTTAAGACTTTCTTAGCTCGGATTTAAGCTGTCCACAGTCGTGGTGCCGCTGCATCCAGGTGCGAGTGGCGCCTCCTTGGAGACAGTGGCTATCCCCTCCAGCCATACTTGTTTACACCGGTGGCCAACCCATAAAATGCCTGGGAGGAGGCATACATTGAGATGCATTGGCTGGCAAGACGCACTGCAGATCAGGTATTGGTGACAGTCCGATCTATTCAATTCTGTATAATCAATGTCTGTATACTGTATACACTATAGTTCAAAAAGGTTTGTTTAACATTAACAACAAGTTGCTGGTGCATAGGTACATTCTATAAAAAAAACAATCACACTTCTTCTCATGTGAGGTGGAAGACCCTTAAATCACATAACTGATGTTGTTGTACAACAGCTTTATTCATATTAACACAGCTCATTAAGGACAGCATGCAGGGTTTAAATTACACAGTGGCTTTCCTGAGCTCGCTGCCCTTCACGGATCGGCCTCTGGGACGGGGTCAAAATTCCATGACAACTGTTTCATATGATTTTCGCACAGTGTGAAAGGAGCTGGCTGGAGTGCGGCCAGACTGTCCCATTCACCGCTCACTAATGAGGAGTTCAGGTGCCGACGTAAATCTCACAATTCTAGTCCAGCGCCCCACGGCCACAGCAGGAAATACGCAATTGTGCTAATTAATTGAGACAAATGTTAACAAAAAATATTTTTTAATTTTCAGGACCTCACTGTGGGGAAGATAGAATATAGACAATTTTTAGAGCTCCCCCTGAAAATCTCAGAGCAGCCTTTCAGGGGAGCTTGAAGCCCTCTTGGGGGAGCCGAGCTCCCCTTAGCTCCCCTTAGCTCCCCTTAGCTCCCCTTAGCTCCCCTGTTCAAACACTGACAACATGTCATATCTGTGAAGCTCTACCTGAAGTGTGTTACTGCTCATCTCAGCTTATTGACCTTTTTGAGATTCAATCCAGGAAGCAACACAGTATGATGTGAGTGGGTGTGTTGTTTTCAGCCCTATGAGGAGAGAAACTCCTTAAATCAGGATGTCTCAACTGTCTTAACTTGTGTGTAAATAGTTTGACCTTCTGTCAGAGGTTGAACTGTTTGTTTCTTGCTCTGTTTTTCGTCGTCCTGTAGTGACTGTGCATTACACAACAGTTCTATCTTCCCACACATCTCAGTGACAGGATTCATGTTACAGTGTGACTAGAGTGTCCAGATAGCTGGGTGAGAAAGGGGGAAGGACTTGGCATTGCTGTTTTACCCATTAGTCAGAGGCAATGTTTGTTTGCTGTCATGTTCAATGGGAGGAATTATTAACCTCTCCGCCTGATGTTTTCTTGGAGTGTCAAATGTCTTGGTTCGCTCAGGGCTTCAGAGATATGACTGTAAACAGCCGAGGTTCCTTCCTGTCTGTCTCATGTTTCATGTTGGTATATCCCAACTGAGAATTTCAGAATTCAGTTCTCATCCATTCAAGTCACTGAGCTACTAATACCCACTATCATGTTTTAGCAGCTGCCTACACATGAAGATGTACTTTCCTACCCTCATATCTGAGCTGACTTTAAATCCTTTAATATAAGTTTATACTGACATTGATTGTGCTGTTATGTTTTGGATTTTAAGACATCTTTTGACCACAAATGAGCTAGGTTGACTGATTCCTCTTTATTTAGTGTCCACAGATCTCCATATTTATTTATTTGTTTATATATCCTGATTATATACAGACTTACATACAGTGTTTATGGTTGCACCACCCTGATATTTAGGGAATGTAAATTGCTGGACAAAAGTTTTGCAATTATTTTAATGACTTTAAAACTATTGATATAAGAAAAACTATCATCATCCAAAAGAATACCAACAGAAAATAATGCTAGAGTATTTTATTTTGAATTTATCAGTATTTAAATAACATTTTTAATAGTTTTCTTTGTCTGCTCACTTGCTCGGGCAGTTGCACCACCTGACATGTTAGAAGTTTGAGTAGCCAAAACTTAAAAGAATATAATTATTTGAATTAACTGAAAAATGAATGAAAATAAATAGATTTTACAGAAAAAAGTGATAGATGTCTTGAATAGGTTAAATTATTTTTGTTTTATTTTTTTTTATTTTTTTTTATTTTTTATTTTTTTAAATAATGGACTCGGACATAAAAATATGCATGTCATGTCATCGACCCGTGTACATACAGACCTTTTTTGATAATTAACCAAATTCTTGTGTGTGAAAGTGCCTCAATTTCAAAGTTGGATAAAGATGGATGAAATTATTGCTTTAGTGTTTGTCTGTGAACATTCAGTCTCACTTCACTCTGACTTTATTTCCAGAGATACATGTCACAAGATGAACACTGACGTCAACCAAATAAACATATTTAACCTTTTTTTTTTTTTTTTTTTAATATTGGTCAAATATTTTCCACAGCCATCTTCCTTTATTACTAGTAAACCTGACAATGTCTTTCTGTTTCAAAGACATGGGAAAATATGCTCTCGGTTATCGGTGTCTGGCCTCCAGGCATATTCTTCATGTGTAGCATGACCCTGTGGGAGTGTTGCACTCCCTCACAAATTCCTTTAAATAACTCAGTATGCTGCGAGAGGTGGTGTTTAAGCATGATGGCTTATGTTACCCATGAGTTGGCAGACAGCTGGCTGAACTGAGGTAGTATAATAAGCAGTAAACAGCCTCTCCACAGTCGTGTCAGTGCCTCCTGCACACTTGCGTACGACTGCATCACGCTGCCTTTGGCTTTGCTCGCTTCACTACCGGCATCGAGCACAGACAAGATCTTTTCTTTTTTTTTTTTTATCAGAAATCAGGAAGTTGCTTGTTGGGACTTGTTCAGACTTGTCCTGCAGCATGTGACTGGATGTTTCTAAAGGCTTCATTTTATTGATTGATTTCATTGATTTATTATTGATGTCCTCTCTGGCTAATCATATTAGCTTTATGCAGCAGGAATAGCCATATGCAAATGTATCAGTGAATTAACACTGTATATTGCATATTTAAAACAGCCTGAAAGTTGCCCTGAAATCAAAACAAAAGCCCAGATTCAATAGCCTACAATATATATATTTTTTTTTTTACAAACTGAAATATGGTAATGGTATGGTAATATGGTAAAAAAAAAAAAAAAAAAAAAAAACATCTGAAAAGTCACATTCTTTTTGCGTTTTAGGAATAATTTAAATATCTGATAATTGTAGGCTGTGGGAGATTTGCAGCAGTAATACTGAAATGTCATTTCATTTCATTGCTAATGAAATCTGGCCAAGATAACTGGATTTATATAGCATAAATATGCGTTGCACTCAGCTCATGGTTTATCCCACACTGCTTTTATTGATGTTCAGCAGGGTGGAGCTGCAGCTGGCTCTGTCTATTTAAGCTATGACTTAAGTCTTCCAATGCCACAGTTATGAGTAAGAGATAGGGTTGGGCATCAACTTAAAAACATTACTGTCGACAGACATGGCCATATTTTGGATGTCTGAGATAATTGTGGTAAGATGAAGCAAACCCTGGGAGAAGAGAAGCAAATAATAAAATGAATCATCCCCCTTTAATAATCTTTTTTTTTTTTACCCCATTACATAGTGATCTCTGTATGATGAAACCAAACATCTAAATATAATACAGTTCTTGCGAAACAACCTGAGGGGTGAGGATGACTGAAAATCCCTGATGTTTTTGCTCAGCTGGGTGAAGTGAGGTGGTGTGGCTGGCTGCTGGCGTCGTGCCTGGTGGAACCCCACTGAGTCAGCACAGCTTTGAAATTGGACAACTGTTGTTGTGGTGCAGGAGAGCAAACTGCTCCTGTGCTCTGTTAATGCTTTTATAGTGAAAGGGCTGTCGACTAGTTTAATGCCGGAATGATCTCAACCACTCTGATAAACTTACTGCTATTGAACATTTTGAACAGGCAAATCAAAATTATGAACAATTGCTTTTGCTGCTTGATATCATTGTTGCCATCTGAATTGTTTTATCCACGTAGTCACTGCTAAACATGCAGCATTTGCTCTTTTAAAAGTTCTCTAAGTGATATTCAGAGTTCATATTAATTCTTTGAGTGCCACTGAGGAGTTACGCCGTCAAAGTGTTTTTTTTTTTTTTTCAGCGGGTCACAGATCAAGGTCTCTCACAGTCTGTGAGTAATTGGAGATTTGTATTTGGGACACAAAGGGTTAATATGCGCCACAGAGATCAAAACAGGAAGTGGAGGCGATCGAGATTAGAGAGCAAAACAAACAGCTTCTGGACAAAAAGTGGTGATTTTGGTGGGAGTGGCCTCTGCTCTCCATCAGATAAAACAAGAACGGAACAAGATAAAAACAAACATTTTTTTTCATGATGAAATAGTACAAGTACAAATAGAGTCATAGTACAAATATTCTGTGTGTCTAGAAATATGACTGAAAATGGGCTAAAAAAAATGCTGGCACAAGGCACTTACGAGTTTAAAAAACGGCTGGCACTCAAAGAACTAATATGGCCTCAAACAGCTATTTGCTTTGTAAAGGTAATAAGCAGTAAAGCCTAACTGGGCAGAGTGACGTTGCTCTCCCTCTGTGTGTCTTGTAATGTTCGCTTCTCCTTGCTTTGTTGACATCGTGCACTACTGGTTAGCTTTTTCGGAACGTGCAGCACCCACCCTTGAATTTCTCCAGGCTAACACTACTAGCTTTGAGCAGTGTTTGCTGTTGCAGTTTTGGCTCTTAGCCATGTTGAGAGCTGTGCAGAGGCAACTGAAATGCTCTCAACCTCTATTTATCACATATTTTAACTGAATCTTTATTTCTACAGATAATCTCATTGAGATGCAGGGTGTCATTGTCAAGAGAGTCCTGACTTGGACATAAAAGTCCAACGTAAAGTAGATAAAAGTAGTAAATAACACAATACAAATTATAAAAGAAGATTAAACCCCCACAGTCTCTCTCTCTATCCCTATGTATCTATCTCTTTCTCGTTCTTTATTAAAAGTAGTTTCAAATCCTCAAGGGAACTCATGCTGGACAGCTTCAGTTCCTGCTGTTGCTTGTTCCAGACTACAAGGATGTGAAGGTTCAAGGATCTTTATTTGTCATATGTACAACAACAACTGACGCAGTTGTTGGCAATGAATGGTAGTGTATGATAGGGCGCAGATTTGCGTTTTGCAAAAAAAAAAATGAGTAAAGTGACAGAAAGTAGCAAATATGAGGAAAAGTAAGCAAAGTGGTCTCTCTTCAGTTTTTTTTTTATATCAACATACATTTTCATATTTGCAAAACAAAAAACATTTTTGTTTCATATGAATTTGATTTTTCTGCAGCAATTGAAAGTAACAATGGAATCTGTAATTTGCAGGAGTTGTCTTAACTTTCAGGGATTCTTTTTGCCAGGACTACCAAGAGAGCACAGACGCTGTATGACGGGCAGCCCACCAGTCCTCCAGGAGTTAGTCACATCCCTATGGCTGAGCCTTTCTGCAACAGAACCAGAGAGGTGAGTCCTCAAACACCTGGACATAAGTCTAATAGATGTCACTCCCTAACCCTAAAAAATATTAAATTTTTACTTCAGAAATTTTATTACCTAATTTTTAAAACTCCCAGGAGCTACATGGAGTGAAATTGATAACTGCTGACATTTAATGAATAATCAGCAAACCATTATCCTAATTTATTCCTAATGATTGCTGTTGTCCTGCAGTTAAATCAACAAACAATTAGTCTCAAAAAAAAAAAAAAAAATCCTCCTCTGTTAAAACACATAGCTGCTGATCCTCAACAGACTGTGTGGCGCTTGGATCAGCATGTATTCAACACAACAGTTTACAGAATGAAATGTTCTTCTTTTCTCCTGTCAGGGGTCGCCACAGCAGATCAAACTCATCGGTTAGGCATAGATGCTCTAGGGAGATACATTTTTGGTTGGTGGGAGGAAATCTGAGAAGCTGGCGGAAACGTACAAACACGGGGAAAACAGATTGGAGTGAATGAATGAGCTGAACAGCCATGTCACCCGTTCCCATGGAGACAGCTCCTAACTCTGCTCCCTGTTGCAGGTTCTGGTGGAGGTGGCTCGGAGCCTGGGGGTCAAGTGCCACATGAGAGGCACGATGATCAGTATCGAAGGCCCCCGCTTTTCCTCGAGGGCCGAGAGCCTGATGTTCCGCCAGTGGGGCGCTGACGTCATCAACATGACCACTGTGCCAGAGGTGGTCCTCGCCAAGGAGGCCGGCTTGTGCTATGCCAGCATCGCCATGGCAACAGACTATGACTGTTGGAAAGAGCACGAGGAGGCGGTGAGTGGTAGACTGGAGGTCCTGACAGCCCTTCTTACTTACTGATTTGTCTCGTCTGTCCATATTTGCGCCTTGTGTGAGTCAGTGTCGACAGAGTGGGCTGCAAGGTTCATCACTTCCTCTCCATTGTGTTTCTTTGTCTGCAAAGTCAGTAGTGGCCCGTTTATTTCACATTATGTGCTTTTAATTGTCTTTAGCTCTCTTTAGTTACCAATTTTATATTCTTTAGCTTTTTGGTTGCTCTCACTGGAGAGCTTTTGGTTAAAAGCTGATAGGATATGAGATGTGGCCCAGCAGGTTAATTACTCAAGCTAAATAAGGCATTACTTATCTACTGTGTATATACCAACATAACTCTTCCTCTGCTTTCATACTTTCTTGTTGTCTACTGTTGAGAGCTGGGTAAAAAAAAATTGATTCGACCAATCTTGGATCGATTTCATTGAAATTTTCCGAAATCTATTCA
Source organism: Synanceia verrucosa (assembly GCA_029721515.1). Taxonomy (NCBI): domain Eukaryota; kingdom Metazoa; phylum Chordata; class Actinopteri; order Perciformes; family Synanceiidae; genus Synanceia; species Synanceia verrucosa. The sequence goes on from CM056555.1 coordinate 9,411,708, forward strand.
TATAGGGTCTGAAATCGATTGTTTTGGTCTGGCATTACCAGCGTTGCCTACTGCGGAAAGCATGGTGGAGAGTACGCTGGGTCAATTAAATCAATTTTTTTACCCAGCTCTACTACTGTCAATAAGTCATGGTTACAACTGACCCACATTCATCTCTGCTTATTGCTAACTTACTAGCAATTTTGCTAAACTAGGGCCCCATGCTATGCTGTCATGTCATTGTGTGTGTAACAACAACTGGCCTTCACTTCTTGGAGGAGGAAGTCGGAAAAGGGAAATATTATCTCGTCCAGTCTTGTCATGTCTAGCTCATAGCTTCTTAAAATTAGAGGCATCTCTGTTCATTTTAGTCTTAATTTGTATAATTATTTACTCTGTGTGACGATATCTCCACCAGCTGATCTCACCACAATAATTCCTCTACTTTGTACAAATTCTCTGGGGTTATTTACTCATTTACTCGTTTTATTTTGCTCATTCCTTCTAATCAGTTAACTGACCCTCTAAATGGTTTGAATGTCATTCTCTGACCCTTAACGATCAACTCTGCAGAATAATCTCTTCAGAATTGTTGTGAAAATGCACAGGTGTGTACTGCGTGTGCCAAATTGTGCAATAAAACAATTATTACACAGTCATATCCAGTCCTCCCACATAGCTCTGCGCCAGACGTGTGATTGCGACACATCATCGAGGCAGTAATCATTGCTCTCATAGAGGAAAATGATGATGAGGGCAGCCAGACGGTCACCTCCATAAAAAGATACTAGACTACAAGTCTGGACTGCTGTAAGCACACCTCATTATTTCATTTTTATTTAATCAGCCTGGTAATTTGTTGTTGAACTATAACATAACTTGCATGGAGAGACTGATGCAACACCAGAATCACTAGCGTGTTTTTCTCCTCACTTTCTGCAACTGGAAGGTTTTCTGAGTTAGGCTTGTATCAACAGAGTCTTGTTTACTCTGTAAACCGTAGTGATCAGTGTCTTCATGTAGCAGGAAACGCAGCGTTTGGTTGTATGAGTTCCTTCACTGGTGTTGCCACAGAGTCAGCTAGTTTTAATCACTTTAAATTCAGTGCTGATATAAATGTTGGAGTATACAATCAGTGTTTCACAAATAACTGAAACAACTTTGGTAGTAGCATTTTAAGGCAGTCCTGTCCAAAGTTTAACTTGCCTGCCTTCCTCTTGGAGCTGATTTGCAGATGAATATTATTAGGTGGGACAAAAAGAACAAGTTTCAGTTGCTCAATACAACTTTGACATTTTCTGCAGTGTTAAAAACTGAATGCATCTCTCAAAAACAAAAGGTTCCCAGACCATTTCGCTTCCTTTTATTTGTATGACGGGTTCTCACCAAAGGTTTTCGCCATCTGTGCGCCGTAAGCTGAATAGAGTATTTGTGGCTTCTTTTGGCTTCCGAGTGACCTTTTCTCTGTCACACACTCTGGATAGTGCAGTTGATCTACTGCGTGTGGGCGAGTTTCGGCTTATTTGTCACTGATCCAACCAAACTCACAACTCCACTTCCGAGTTCCGGCAGCTGACCTCTTCCCCCTCCTGTTGCAGAACGCTCGCCACATCCTTCCGCCCTCCCTCCACCTCCCCTCCGCTCCCTCACAGCCTAATACTACCTCCTGCCCCCCCCCTTCAGTCAGCTTCCCTGCCAGCCTCCGGTGGAAGCCCTGCCAGAGGAGGTTGAGTCACACTTGAGTCATCAGCTTCACTGTCTTCATCCTGGCAGTCGCCACAAAAACATAAACCTATCATCGCATGTGACATGAGAACAAAGCACTCAAAGAAGGGGTTAATTGAGGTTACAGGAGAAAACAAGGGCACAGGACGAACCTTACTGTACTATACGCTGTACGTCTGACTGAATGATGTTAATATTATCACAAAATTTCACGCAGACATGCTTTAATATTTTATCTACTATAATATATTATTTATTTATTACCAAGGCCTGTTTTCAGGGGTACTGTTTCTTTTTTATTTTCACTCCTCTTGTAATGCTAGTGCCCTCTTGAATTGAAATCAAAACTAGGCCTGGGTAGAGCTGTGCGATATGGACAAAATTGTATATCTGGATATAGCTAATTTTATAACCTGATAACGATCCTGATATACACTGCTTGGCCAAAAAAAAAGTCGCCACCTGAATTTAACTAAGCAGCCTCCTATTAAGAGCCTCCTATTGGATAGTTACTGCAGGTTCAGCAACAATGCCACAGCGAATGCTCCAATTGCTCAAAACTAAAGGCGGTCCAGTGAAATATTACAGTGTGTGACCCTTTTTTTTTTTTTTTTTTTTTGGGTGGCAACTTTTTTTTGGCCAGGCAGTGTATATGATGATGTATATGATATGATAATGTTATTTTCGCTTTCCATTGTGTTGTCCTCCATGTCCTCCATGCTGCTTTCCCTCTGTTTACTCCCTAGCGACCAGTGCCTTAAATGAGTCATTGCAGGTGATGTAAACATGCTAACACAACGCAGTAGAGTTGCTGCTGTTATAGTAGCCTTCATACCATTATGTCAACATACTTCATACAATGAACATGTTTTGACTGTCATGAAACATTTGGATTATCCAGCTGTCATTCTGACATTGAGTTGTGCTTCATACGGCGTATCTAAACCACAACCGGAGTAATGTTCATGTTATTGTAGCTACAGGTCTGGCGATGTTCTCAAATCTGACACAAAACTAAAAGAGGTCTTGGAAGTTATTCTCCAGTGTGTCAGTGGAGTAGAGCTCATTTGATATTAAACATTAACTACCGGCTGCGACAGTGTGTGGCTGAGTCATAATATGGTTTTGGAGAAAACAGCCGGAGCAGGAACTGTAACAGAGGCACAGATAGTTTAGAAATCTGTCTGTGTGTAAGATGAAGCCACGAAACAGAAACGTGTGTCGTTGAGCAGAGTTTGACGTCCGAGCAAGGGCGCCAGAACGGTAGGTGGGTAAGAAGTGAGGAAGAGGCCATTATGCACCGGGCACCACCACCATGGTGTTTTGTGTGTTTACATATATTATAATCAGTTTGACCGTTCAAAATGTGTTCAAAATTCTGCCAATCCCCATTTAAAATAATTGAGGAAAAATAGAATATATAAACACATCTGGTATTTTAATCACAACATCGCTGCATCTTCCCTTCATCATGCTTTGCAACCACAAATATCCATACAGTGTTATTCACTGTGCAAACTTTCCCCTCAGCATAAGGACACATGTCAACGCACATTTTTAAGGAAATATAAAGTGACTGTGACACTTTAAAGGAAGGGGACTTTGCATTTCTGTGAGTGATTCTTATCTCAAGCCGGCTGTTTTTCTTCCCTACTGTAGGTCTGTGTTGACAATGTGCTGAAGACGATGAAGGAGAACGCCAACAAAGCCAGCAGTATCCTGCTCACTGCTATACCTCAGATTAGTCAGATGGACTGGGCACAGACAATGAAGACCTTGAAAGTAAGTTGTCAACATTTATGATGATTCATTTCCATTCACTAAGTCTTTGGAGAGCTTGTGAAAGAGGGTCTGTTTACCTTTTCAGCCAGCTAACTCAGACTGTGATCTCATTTATACTGCCTCCCATCTCACCGAGATCAACGAACAGTCAAAGCATCTGGAGCATTACTGCTCTCAAAACACGACCCGTTCACAAACGGGTTATTACCATGAGCAATGAGGCTGACTCACACACCACCAATGTGCTGTGTTGCACTGTGTTTTTATTTATTTATTTATTTTAAGACACCACAGCTGTAATACATGTTACTGTCTTATTTCTGGTGATAAAGTTATGAAATGTGTATTTATGAGTGACATATATGTATAGATTACACTTCAACAAACTTCATACATATACATCCTTTGCATCCGTTTGCAACAATACCTCCAGTTATGCTTGTGTACTTTGAGGTTGCAGGAAGGTATGTAGTTTAATTTCTAGTAAAAAAACTTACCTTGTCTTTTAATGTATTTAATTTTATTTGAATTGTGGGAACAGGCACATCTGTTTTAAACTGTTTTAATTCACTCTTTTTTTCAGTGTTCTAGCAACTTTTCACATGAGCGCTCCTTTCACAAACAATTTTTTTTTCTGTTCCAGTCAATGGCGCAGTCTTCAGTAATGTTACCGAAACACTAAGTGTGCTGAAAACAACGAAGTAGAAAAAGAGCCCATCCTCCAACCCTCATTACCACCACCACCGACCCGGACAACAGACTGAGAATGTGGATTTGTCATCAGTGAATCACAAGAAAGTGCCTCACATATAAGTAATGCATGTGCTCTGTCTCCAGCTGGAGTTTCTGTGTTTTCCCTCGACTCTGAACACACATGTAACCACCCCCATGAAACTGTCCACACTCAAGCACAAGTCACCCTTTCTCTCTGGAACTGTCATCACAAAGCATCACTTTTCTGTCAGTCCCACTTCACGTTTAGGTACGAAAGATCAACAAAGATTTTAAGTCTTCTAAAGATTATACTAGACATTATTTTTGTGGATTTATATTTTTTTGTGATCTGTAAACATTTAAAATGTGTATATATATCTATATATATAAATGCCTGTAAACCAGTGGTGTCTTTTTTGCTGTTAATGCAGGATACAATAAAAATGCTTTGCACGTTTAGCACGTGACTTTGTGACTGCCTAGTAACTGATATAATACATTTAAGGTCAAATCTGATGTCTTGAAAATATCAGAAAAAAATCATTTTAAATGCCTGTATACTGTTCAGCAAATAAAGCTGAATCAAGCTGTCATTAATACTGGGGATGTTTGTATCTTTGCTTTTCAGGGCATTTTTTTATATATATTTTGTGAAATATTTAAACTTTTTGCTCCTCATGTAATCTAACAGGCTTGACACTCCATAGGCTAGGATCTGCACTGTGCATGCAACCTGTTGACAGAACCTGGAGTACATTTGAGAAATTGACTGCTTTCTGTTACTGCTCATGTTTGTTATTTCCTTCTCTTATCTGCATTTTCTGCACCTGAACGCTGAGCAGGCTGATCTAAAAATATTTGGTACCTAGTATTTCCTGTCTCTGTATTATGAATATGAATGCTGCATACATTACATGAGCTCAGTAAAAACTCCAGAGATCGGAAATTGTGCTTTTAAGTTAGTAAAACATTAAACTATTAAAGCAACTTGAACTGACTAAATTGTCTTGTTTTTTATTATAATACAATAGGCATTTAAATGCAGAGTGGAATTGAGTCTGTGCTAATAAAACGAGTGTGCAATAAAGAATTAGAAAAAAAATTGACATGCAGTGAACAGATTTTTTTTTTTTTTTTTTTAGATAAAAGTGGGTAACCATGGTAAAATAATAGCCCTACTGGATCAATGCATGGACGTTAAACTCAACAGAGTTGTGGTTTTGGGGACTTTTTCTGTGAAAACTTCCCTTTAGTGGCATAAAACCGCAAAAGCAGTTTGGCTTCACTTTAATTAATGTTTAACTCGCCAAAACATATAATCCATTTAATTTGTGATGTATGTATGTATGTTGTATGTGTGTTCAGGTTTTTTTTTTTGTCCAACTCATGCAACTCATAATTGCGACCCATTGAGTGTGCAAACATAACCTGACGTCCTTTAATACAGAACCTTCTAAACATAATTACTTTACACAAAAAATCCTATTTAGTGGCGCATTAAGCATTAAGCGCATATAGTTAAAAAAAAAAAACAACACTTCTTGTTATTTATTATTATTAGCAGTAGTAGTAGAATGAACCTATTATTTGGTATTTTCAGTAATCCAATATGTGAAACATATAATCTGTTCCATACCTAAAAACACTTATACATTTTATTAAAGTGCATAATAAGCGAGTTCTTAATGGCAAACAGGAAGTGAGTGTCTGCAGGATAAAGACGACGCTCATAGATTAATGCATCTGTTAAACACTAATGTTCAGTGTGCAAAACATCCTCAATGGCTTTGGTTAAATATTTAACAAAAAATATATTCAAAACACGGCAATCGCATAAAGAGCATGACAAAAACCCAACAATGTTTTTTTAATACTAAACAAATAGTTTGGTAATAGTAAAATCTAAGTGAATTTCTTACAGACTAATCGGAATATTTCAAATATGGAAGATGAATTTGCCAAATTGTGTTAATATATTCTGTAAAGTGATTATCCCACATACCTGGCTTTAGATCTGTACAACAATATTGTTATTTATTATTTGTCATAACAGAGACCCTCCACCTATTGATACTCTTGATTTCGTTAAAAAATAAAATAACGACCTTTACAAGAAATAACATCTGACAAATAAATATATATATATTTATAAAAACTATTACAGCAAAACAGGCTGCATGGTTGAGGCTGCAGGCCTCTGCGGGCCTCAGAGTCCCCATTCAAAAGAGAAACACCCACAGCGTCACTGTCTGTTTTTACAGAGACTGCAGAAAATCCACCACATGTGTGTGGCCGTTCTCTCTGGCCAAATCTATAGGCCGATTGTTTGTATTATCCCTGGCCTGCGGGTCAGCGAGGAACTGCACCAGCAGCCGCACCGTGTCCAGGAAGCCCGCCCTGGCCGCGTCGTGCAGCGGGGTGGCCCCGGTGCTTCTGTCCACCACGGTGGGATCCGCTCCGTGCTTCAGCAACACCTGAGCAACCGGTGTGCTCCCCATCATCATCACCTTCATGACAATACAGAACCATAAATTACACTCTAATCGGATTGATTAGAAAAAAACATCAAGGAGCACGATGATTACATGCAATTTAATAAAACCACACTAACCAAATAGTATTACAGGGCCATAAATCATATGTCAAAAATATTCATCATTGTGTGTGATATGACGCTAGAGATAATATATTTGTAATATTACTGACATATATGTTATTTTCACTACCTCATTGTGTGTTTATAGTCTCACTGTTATTTCCCCTTATCACATACCGTGTGTGCATTGTTATATTTACATAGTTTATATTTTATTCTCAGGGAGTGCCATCGCAATATCGTTGAATTGCTGTCTGCAGCTGTATAACAACAGCAAAAATAATCTTGAAACTATATGACGCAGGCCCATGTGTTTGAATTTAATTTGTCTGAACCTCTTCATATTTATGAGTGGAAATATGAGAATGTTGAGACACTAGAAGCCCATTTAATGCACCAAAATGACACAATGTGCAGTTTTTGAAGCTCCTGACGCATTTAGTTTCGTTTTCTTTCATCTTACAGAGAAATTATTTTCACTGAAACGAACTTGAGAGGACAGGAGAGTTTGCCTCCTCACCGATGATTCAAATCGGGCATCTTTGTGTTAAATCAGTCTTTTGCATGTATAATATCAGAACATCTTTCTCTCACAAACAGTAGGCTATTGCCCACCGTACATAATCTTTAAAATCAGTGGTTGATTTTCTGATGTTCTGATGTTAATTCATGTTAATTTCTTGCTGTAATAGCCTGTTTCAGAGATAACGGCCTACTTATTTTGTGCATGGGAAGTGGGATCGAGTTAAGAAGCAATAATATAATAACACTATAGTATATACTTACAATACTTTATATTAAGCTTCTCAATTGTATACTAGCCTATATTCGTTACATGAATGGTATGATTAGAAACAACAGTTCGAGGATGAATAATCCCAGTATCATTCAACATGTTTGTTGTTTGTAATTGGTGCAGCCGTGTAAATAAAGGCTCCTTACAGATTTAGATCATGTCTCATTTATACTGATGATCCATGGTATTAAACTACATCACCACGATTGGAAAGTTGTTTTTCTTAAATAAAAGTAGGCCGAAGTTTCATCAATAAATGGAGACGAATCCACGCGTCATTTTGAGGTGCGTTCATGGGCTAAATAGAGAAACACAACCAGCCAAAGTGGTTGAAAATGTATCCCGGTGTCAATATTTGCTGTCATTTAAACATGTTAAGTGTCTATAAAACACATTTGAATGCATAAATGTACGTTTTTGGTCGGATGAAGCGCATCTGTGGCACTGACCTGCAGAGCGGTTCGTCCAAAACAGTTCTGGCCGTTAACCGGAGCTCCTGCCCGCAGGAGACTCTCGACAGCTGCCGTGTGTCCCGTCGCGGCGGCTGTTGTCAGATTATCCACCAGAGTCATGTCCACAAACCTGCAGCAACACCGTCCGCGATTGTGTCACTCTGATCGTTTTGACAGCTAGCCCGGTGATGATTATTTGAGGAACAACAACGGCTCAGAAGCACGCCAGAAAGCGCGTGTCGAATAATAACGGATCGGTGTCGATGTGCGGCGGTTGGTCTTCAACCGACCCCAGCTGCTCGGTCTATCCGGCCCGCGGGTCGTCTGGGTCGGATGAGTGAACAGTGTTCATCTCCTGTCCAGCGATCTCTCGGTGTGTGTGTCTGGACTTGCCTGGTGTTTTGAATGGGTGACGTCATTGTCTGTTGCCGTGTTGCTGCAGTGGCGCGATTGTGCGCATGCGCGTTGATCCATCTGTGTTTGACAGCAGAGGCAGCACATTTTCCTCCCTTCCTTCTCCTCCTTATCGATCTCACTGTGAGATGATGGAAACGATCTCCTCCAGACAAATATGGATACAATATGGACAGCAAAACAAAAAAAGAAAAACCGGTCCGAATATCTACTTAATACTGCAACTAATTTTGAGTCTTAATGTAGAAGCAACCGAAACAATCCCTGTCATCGCCTGTTTAATAGCAGCTCGATCATATTGTACGAGTTGTTATGAATCTATTATATTTATAGATGTTTTAAATTCTATTTTTTCCTCAATAAACTTGAACAAGAAGCCCTCAAAATGACCATAAAACAAGTGGGTAGGTAGTAGGTTTGAGTAGCTCCTTGACATCTGTACATAGTCTCATCAGCTGATGAAGCTCATGTGATACAACCAAAACCACAACAACAGCTGAGAGGACCATTGTCATTTATAAGTCGATAAAGCGTGTGACAGATGACTGAAAGGGGATCAGGAGGCAAAAGTGACATAACAACTTTAATTTGCCTGGCCCCAATCACTGGCCTTTCAGACCGTAAACAGACCAACATAAAAATTGTAAGAGTGAAAAAATAAAATGTGTTATATTCGGTTCTGACCACGTTGGCAAGTTTGAGAAGACTAAATATATTACACCCATGAACATGTTTGAAGGTTTACCAGGCACAAAATAGTTAATGGTATCATAATAGTAGATATCAACTGGTCTAGTTGGATTGACCACAGGCATACCGAACTAGATAATATTATTTATTTCTACGTTTCTACTGCTTGACGATTAATATAATTTGTTTTCTGGAGACGCCATTAATACATTTTAGCCAATCAAAATCCCTGAATTTATCTATGGGCGGGGCTAACCTTTGACCGGTAAATAATCAAGTTTGTATGTGGTGTGCTTCGCTAGCTTGTTGTGCTGAACGATGAACGCCTTTGAGTTTTGTTAAAATTGAGACTTTGCGGTGACATAAAAATATAGCATCTATTTAGTTTTATAGTTCACATTTCAAAGCCAGTATCTTTAATAATATTTTGAAAGAAAACACCGTTGAAAGAGGAAGAAGGACAGAATACATACAAGAGAGGGTTTCGCTAATTGCTAACTGAAACAGCAGGGGAAGGAACCTGCTAAAATTTAACGCCAGCATATAGCATAGCATAGCATAGCATAGTGCCAGATGCCCGAACTCTATTTTTTTAACTTTTAATTTCACCAGTTCGCCCGTCATGGATATACTTGACGGTTACACCCGAGATAACTTCTTGCAATCGATGACATCTTGCTGTGTGATGAGAGACTGTTATCTACAACAACCCTTTCCGTCCTTCGAAGACCAGCAGAACTTATTAACGACCAAATCATCACCACATTCATCTCCAAGCTGCTTACACCTTGTCATGCAAACTGGCAGCGTCTTCCCCTACAAACCACACATGGTAAGGTAAATCACGACTTTCATGGCCTTTGTATCACCTTTAAAAGTGTTGTATTATTTGTCACTGCGTGGTGACTTTGCATTTAGAGCGGTTAAATGAATCTGCTTGCATACTCTGGTGTCCTTTTTCCATTTATTATAAGTGCTTGTTACAGCCTATTCTAATATTGATCAATGCAAGAAATATTACTTTATTTTGTTTGCTCTTTGTTGCAGATTTTGACTTTGTAATATCCAATATGCAAAGCAGAATCAAATATATTTTCCTTGAGAAAAGAAGGATGGCTAATACTAAACAGTTAATTGTAACAAACTTTTATTTATCTTATCAGAGTAGTGGACCAAATGCCTCAACTCAGTAGAGGGCTTTCACAAAGTGATTTAAATGCCTGTGTCTCAGCGAGGGAAGAGACAGCAGCTATTGTGTGTGAAACAGCAGTTGCTATAATTTTGTAATGTGTGAGAAATAGAGAAACAGAAGTAGCAGTTGTGTACCTTAATTATGGAAACTGTTGGCGAGTCATACTTAACTTCAGTATTATGCTTCTCTGTACTTTTAACTCACCCACTGCTAGAATTTAAGAATTTTCTTTTGAATGTGATTTCCAGTAAGTGGGACAGTGTTGGAAGAGAGAAACAACCAGGCAAGCACCGTGTGCTAGGCCCCTGTTAGGAATGTGACCTATAATTGATCAGTAAATTAAATGCACGTTGGGTGAGGTGAGGATGGATAGAATGATTGTTTGTCCTAGATGGAATAATAGCTGCTGCATAAATAAATAAATAAAATGCATCATGTTTGTCATGAGGGGTGACAATGTGTTCAGTCTTAAATTTTGGGGATCACAGGTTTGTCAGGGATTCATGCAGCAACTTGCATATGACTAGCCTGTTTAAGTGTGGTGTCTGTATATAAGCTGTCAGGCATATTTTTTATCATCAAAAAGTGCACTGAAGATACAATGAACAACACATTCTGTCCTTAACATTTCTTAGGAATATTTAAGTCTCTTTCAGAGCAGGACACTCATAACAAGTGTCAAGATTAGCTGCACATTATGATTATTCAGCATTGTTTGGTCTGCTGAGCAGTTCCTTGCTTCCACTCTTTATAGGAATAGTGTTTTGCGGTGCTGCATTCAGAGTGACACGAATTAAAATACAAAATTTCAACTTATTTTAAGTAGTTGCTTATGCGAGTAACCATCCATAATGCAAAGCCCTAATGTAATTAGGTCAGTATAACAGGAATCTGAACCTCCCCCACAAATGTAGAAGTAACAACCTAGTTTTGACAACAGATATTAAACTCCTTATTTTTATTTTTGTTTTTAAACGGTGGTGGAAGCTGGTCAAGATAGAGCTAATTTTACATGCTGGGTAGTTCATGTAGTATGTGAAGTTATTATTGTTTTAATAGTTGATCATGTGTTTTTAAAAAAATCCTCATAAATGCAGAGTTGAAAATGAAAGCATAAAATGGAAGCGTGCGTGCGCAGTGAAATCATGTAAATGATGATTGATAATCACATGATTTCCCACCTCATCAGGAGTGTTTTGCAAGTGTGTGTGACTAGCCTTAATTCTCACTTTATCTGTGTAAATGTGAATAGACCTGCGTGGAATGTGTGTTTGTCTCGGGGTTCACAGCCTGTAGCGGTGGAGGTTGAGTGTGGGTGGAGGTGTGTTGGTCTGGAAGTCCCCTGGGCGCGTGCACGTGTTCGTCTGTGTGTGTGTGTGTGTGTGTGTGTGTGTGTGTGTGTGAAATAAAAGGGCACTGTGAATGATTACAGACGTTATAGCTTATGCCTTTTTATGTTCTGTTTAAAGTATGGAAGAATAAACAGATCACCAGTTTTATGTAGTGAAAAAGGGGACTTTGTAAGGGACAATCAAAGCTGGTTTTTAATAACAACCAAGGCCATCATCAAACATGTCTTACTCGGCGGTTTTTCTTTGTAGGGCTCGACTTCATGACATCAGTGCATTTGGAACGTTCCTTTGGTCAGAAAGAAATGCTCTAAGAAGAAAGTCCTTCTCTTCATCACTAAATTTAGCAGCTTAGTTTGGAGAGTGGTCAATAGTGGTGTGGGCATCATTGTAATCTGTCAGAGCTTCATAGTGCCTCTCAGAACCTCCTCTGAGTTACATGCCTCTGTTTAAGAGTCGGCTGCTTGGAATTTTAATGTTCCAGCATGTAGTGCTGAAAACAAATGAAATGTTAACCCAGTTTTGGTCGCTGACTTTTTCTATATATATATATATGTGTGTATATATATATATATATATATATATACACACATATATATATATATATATATTTTTTTTTTTAACAGTCACACCTCTCTCTACCAAACCATGCTTTGCATACTAACACTGCTACACAATCCAAACAACTGTCCTCGACAGCCGAGAAGGGGAATACCTCCGCTCTAATTCCCAGCAAATGAAATCACCTCCTGCCGACTGCCCGTTTGAAATCCCCTATTTATTACTTGTTTTAAATGGTTTTCTAATCTGCCCTTTGACTGCTGAACACTGACTTTTTTTTTTGTTACAAAGATATAATTGAAATTCTAATTGTGTATGCTAATGCTAAGCCTAAATCTAGACTTGTTTAAAAAGTCAAATTTGCAGCAACAGGACACAATCAACTGTTAGACGCTTTCTAGTTCTGTTTACTCTTTCTCTGTCATTTCCACATCAAAGAGTGGGTTTGTGCACACAGGAAAAAGGCATTTTTGTAAAGCCAGATGTGTCATGGTGTAATAAATCTTCAAATCCTCTATTTATTCCTCTACAGACCAGCCTCATGTAAATAAATGTAACTTCTGAAGTATGGCAGTAACTGTCATATCTGGGTTTTGCCCCCAATAAGTTGTATCAGCAGACACTATTGAGCTAGCTTTCTATAAACTATGCAGAAACACACGTCTATTGATAGCCTCTCATAACTAGTAAGCAATTCTATACAACATGTGGTATTTCACAATGCTGTGAAGAGGAGAGGCTCTGTCCTACTTTACACACTGGCCTTTCACATTGTTCTTTTTCTTATTACATCTGCTTGATGTTATTTGTGTCTTAACCTGCTCTGACACTTCCCAGAGATCTGATACATGAAAAGTGTTTCTCGACTTGTGTTGTATCAGTGATATTCTCGCCGAGGCTAAACATACACAACATTGCACAACATATCAATGAAGTTCACTGTTGAGGTTCAATTGGACTTGTGTCCCGATAAGACCTTCGTACTAGTCCAGCCCATTCCTCCTCTATTTGCAGACTGCGCATTACATCAAAGACACATCACAAACCATGACTTAGGTCAAACACACACAATTCAGGACTGTATTACTGATAAAACCTTTGTTATGTTGGTGTTTTTGCTTTGAAGTCCTCCTTTCCTGTCAGAATATTTTCCAAGAGTAGGCGGATAACAGCCAGACAGGGAGGGAGGGTTTTGTTTCATACTTGAGGTTACCTTTAATACCAACATAATTGACCCATTCAGTCAGTCATGATATGCAGTTAGACTTAAATTCTTCCTTCTTTAAAAGCACTAAACCTGAGGGGGCAGAGCCTCCTCTGTTGCTGCCCCCACCCTCTGGACTCAATGCCCATCCACGTCCGAAAATTTTCCGACCTATTCAAAAACACATCTCTTCTGGATTGCTTTTAACACATGAATTATATGCTTTTTATGCCCAGTTTTTTTTTGTTTTTACTGTTTTAAGTGTCATATTAAGTGTTTTATATACCTTGAATGCAAAGGGTGTTTGGATATTTAGAATAGCAATATACTGTAGAAATAAAATGTATTATTAGTTTTGTTATTCTTTACTCAGCTTGTCTGTTTGCCAAAATACAACAGAGCTGATAACACTATGCAGAATTTAACAGGTTATATTTGAGAAGCTGTGTTGTAATTCTCAATCATGTAAGATCTGCACTGGGATGACATCAGTTCATCCAAGAGGAAGTGGCCTCTGCTGTCTATGTTTCCAGGTTGTGGACAGGCCAGATAAGCGTCTTGAATTTCAACCAGTGTGTTTGATTCTTCATTTTTTGGCAAAAGTGAGACATTTCTACCGGACACAGGATCAGAGAAGGCTCGTACCAAATGTAATATTTATGTCAAAAGACAATTTACATGCAGAAGAGATCTCCTTTGTATTTAATAATCATGTCATAGTGTCATATCCTGAACAGATTGTAAAGCCCAATGGGGCAAATTCATAACTTGACTTGACAGTGTATATTAGATTAAAAGGCCTCCTGGCAAATCGATCTCTTACCAGACTGGGCTCATTCTGTGGAAATCCTTCTAAATATAAATATGGTTATCTAGCTGCAGTGTGCTATTTAGTGTTTGTGACACTTTACCCTACATTTTTAGTTTAGGCTGTTTTGGGTTGAAGACTTTGATTTTTGTCGCTGGACATTTAGAGTAATGCTCTACTAATTAAATTAAAAGTCGTTTATACTGAGTGTAAACAGCAGTGACACATTTAATATCCACTGGAGGTTTGTGCGGTTATTGTATATTTAACATGTAGTGTTCATTTAGACACCAATTGTCAATGGAAATGTTATATAACCTGTTGGTAGATGCTGAATTATACTTTGACAGTAGCTGAAGCAGTGTCATGTTTCTGGAAACATTGTCAATGTTGTCACTAATTTGATGTAAGACGATGGCGTGACACATTACTTCCTAATGTCACTGGAAATGTGTTTTCACTTCTAACAAAAATAAGCCTGTTATTATCGTGTTCACGAAAGCTGAAAGCTAGCTTTTTGTGGTGTCTTTTGAAATGGCTTCTAGTCGTGTCCTCTTCACTAAAATGACTGTTTCATGCGCATATTATTAATTCATAGTGACGACAGCCATATGTGTCGTGTTTGCTCGCCAAACGCGGGAAGCACAGTAAATCCCAGCGTTTCAGTTTTGTCTGAACTGGACACTGTGGAGAATAGCTGCTTGCTCTCATTTAATCACGCACACACACACACACACACACACACACACACACACACACACACACACACGTGACCTCAATAAGCTGTTGGTGTTGGTGAGTGTGTCACAGGCATACAAGGCCACAGACTTTCTAGGACATTGCTTCGGACGGAGAGCAGAGCGTGGAGGGAGGGAGGTAGCTGAGAGCGCTCACTGTTTCTCCTGCTGCTGTTTTCTTGTTTGTGCCAGTCACATGCACACAGAGCAGCCTCCACCCACATGCGTATGACTGTCTCGAGCCACTGGCCTACCTCGCTGCACAAACAGATAGGCACATGGAAAGAACGAGACAACAAAAGGGGAAATAATTAACCGTCAAAATGCTAACATCCAATTTTTACAACAGGTGACTTTGTTTGCTGTAACAAGGAGTCTATTGTGCATTGAGAAGAAGTGTCTGTCTGGGGTCAAAGTTTAGCCACATGCTAACACTGAGAAGATTTTAGTTCCTTTAATCCATCTGGAGATATGAAAAGGTAGGATAGAGTCACTTTACTGCTGTCTATGTTTCCAGGTTAGGATGAATACCCACTCTTGCAGCTTATAATAAAGGCAGCATTTGCGTACTTCCAAGTTTGTATAATGATTAACAAGGAGGCGACATCATTGCTCCTTATTATGACAGTGATTACAGGCACTGTAATCATTTGTGTAACCCAGGCTTTATGACATAATTAGGACTTAATGGGAGCACTTTGCTTCTTTATTCTTATTCATATTTTGTTAGTATAAATGCTAGGGATCCCCCGATATGAACATTTTGGCTGATACAATATCCAATATTAATATTGCTGTCATGTTTCATAACAACTATTTACAGATATTGATATATACTAAAAAAGGTTTCTGAGATGGTAAAATTTGATCGGTGACAAAACTGCAAACTGAATTTTTGAATGCCTAAATTTTCAAAATGTGTTTTACTTCCAAATAATAAGGTTACAATACTTTTTTCGATACCTCAATAACTTATTTGCTAGACAACGGTCTGACGATGATCAACAGGCAAAGTCTGCTACCAGTTCCTCTTTAGGACCCTGGGGAGTAAAAGTTTGACTTATGGTGTGTTCACGTTGAAGTCGGAACTTTGAGCTCAGATCTAGCTAACTCCAAAGTTGAGAGCTCACAGCCCAACAAAACTTGTAGCTACTGGTCATGTCAGCAGCAGGATAGCATGAATTCTATGTCAGGTTGGTGAGATTAATCTGACTTTCTGAGTTGGAGATCCACCTTCACGGGGGGTTCTAAATTCTGACCACGAGTCTAAACATACAAACGTCGGGCTCATTAATCCCTTTTTTTGGCTATGTTTGTTGCCTTATGCTGGAAAAGTGGGGGGACGGATCAAACCAAAAGATCATTAATTCTTTGATACCCGATAGGATCTGAGCTTTTCGGTCGGTGCCACAAAATTATCGAAGTTCGGCACCCAGCCCTGGCTACCATAATAACTGTTGTTCTACTCTGTGCTCAGCATGCTCTCTCACACTTTCTGCTTCCTACCCGACTACCATAGTAACCACTGTGAACATTTTTTCTCCTCTTCAGTTTAACACCCCACAATCCTGTGCTGCATTTGATTCACTGACACTGTCACTCCTGACACACACAAAAAAAACTAGACGGACATAAACGTTGGTTGTTAACATCAGTCCAGTTTTACTCATCAGACTGATGACAATATATTAAAAAATTATGAACATTGGCCAATACTGATAGTAATGATGATATAATGTGCCTCCCTAATAAATGCATCCCCCATTTTTTTTCCACAACTTCAGTTCTTTTGCATTTTATTTGAGATTACAGGTCAAACAGACTTGTGGCCTGGCTTTAGGTCAGTTTAGGAGATATTAATACATCAAGATGTTGAGCAGGACGGCAGCAGGGCGAGAGCTGTAAACATAATGACTGGCGAATCAACAAGTGAACATTAGTTTCCCTTCATTACCTTAGCTTCTGTAATACAGCATATTTATTTATAATATAATATAATAAGTTATAATGTTGTGATGTGGTGTTGCTTTTCTTTTCAGTAAAGTTGAAAACACGTTTTTCCTCATCAATGCTGCAGTTATTTACCACTATGATATCGTTTGCAACAGATGAAGCATATTCTTCATCTTGGAGGTTTTCAGTACACTGTTACAGCAGATTAGCTCTTCCGGCCAAAACTACTCATCTCAAAGGTGCGTGGGAGGCCAAAATGAATTCATGCTCAGTTGACAACCAGCCTGATTTAGATGTCTGACATTAATGTTAAAGTCTGATTAGTAAGGAAATTCATAGGGAGCTGCAAGTACATGATAGGGGAGGAATAGTACTGTGTTTCTTTTTTTTTTAGCCTTCATCATGCCTTTTATATATCATAGAATACAGATGCTCACACATCTGGATAAATATAGAAATTAAGAAAATGATTCTGTTTTCTAAAACAGTAGAACTTTCTAAAAAATGATTGTATAATCAGTGTTTTTCATGGTGTTTGGGGCAGGCAGCCAGCGCAGCCAAGATGTTCACTGCTGTATAAGAAAACGCAGAAAACTGTGTGTGAATTGTGTTGGTGAGGTAAACTTTAAAGTTTCCATTTATTTCCATTCTGTGTATTGTTTTTACATGAAGTCGCCTGGCTCAGAGAAATTTACTTCTTCTCATAGTGCTGAAATGCTGACTTCCTGTGGTTGAGGAGGCCCGGGGGCGTTTATTGAATGGATTTGAAGCGATTACTCAGAGGAGATACAGTGTGGTCCGGTCCTAACGGACCTATCAGCCTCCAAACATTAATGGAGGCGGGGAAGTGAGGCCTAGATATTTATAAAGAGGCTGACAAACGCCACACTTTCTTTTTTTTTCCATGACTCAGAATGCTTTAATAATATTAAGAAATATTAAAGAAAAACATGTTGCTGAGCCACGAGCCAAGATGAGCCCGAAAGCTCAGGAAGACAATTTTTTTTAATTTTAATGTTAAGATTTTTTTTTCTGTTACACCTTAAAGCCCATTTGTATTTAAAGTTAATATAACATTGAGGCCTGAAAGCTGAACAGAAATAGAAACCTACCGCTGTCAATAGAAACAGAATAGCGTCACATGTTGAGCCCAGCATTTCCCTGTAAAGTTAAACTGACTCATACGTTTTGTCATTATGCTGACAACTCACATCTTTAATGACAGACATTTGCTTTTTGATAAGATAGTATAGTCATGTCATTTTAAACAGTAATCAAGTTTATGATTATTACCTTGCTGGCATTTTCACCTTTACTCATTTTCACTTACCTTTCTCTTTTGAACGTTCTCTTCTCCTGTCGGTGTATTTGTGGATTATTTATTACTTCACCACCAGGGGGCAGAATTGAATCTAAATAAAACCAAGGCCAACTGGTTGGTTTTGTAGTGAAATGCTGTTTTTGTCCCATCTGTGCGGACATACTGAGTTCTTTGATACATAGATGTGGTTATGGAGAAATAGTTATGTATTAAAAGAAGGAGTGCGAGCATGTCATCATAAAATAATCTGCAGCTGATTATGTCTAAGACTGACTAATTTCACTTGGAGCATAAGGTTTGCCACAGTGTTTTTTTTTTCTTTTTATTAAGTTTTTAACATAGTGTTTTAATTGAACAGGATCATCTGACTGTAAGCAGTTTTTCCACGTTTGTCAGTGCTTCCTCCTTCTCTCATTTCAGTCATGCCTGTCAAAGGGAGCATTTGCCAGTGACCGGTGAACAAAAGAAACGAGACATTATTAGGACCATGTTGAAGTCAGCGGAGAGGCGATAGAGGCTGCGGCCTTACGGTTTGAGCTGCTCTCAGACAGATAATGTGTGTAGTCACCCGCCCTCCATATCCTCCCCACCCCCACCTACCACATCAACACCATCCCTCTGGGCAATATGAGACGTCTGGGGAAGCAGAGGGGTGAAACTGGAGAGATGGCGCAGTCACTGGCCCATGTAATAGAACGATAGAGGAGTGTGC
Organism: Synanceia verrucosa; assembly: GCA_029721515.1. NCBI lineage: Eukaryota > Metazoa > Chordata > Actinopteri > Perciformes > Synanceiidae > Synanceia > Synanceia verrucosa. Next base: position 9,430,693 of record CM056555.1, read on the forward strand.
CAGCACACACACGCACACACACACTCATATTTGTAAGTTGAATATGCTGAGCGGTTTGTTTAGAGTGTTTAGACAGCAAAGTAACCAGCAGTCCGGCATTCACCCTGACAGTAATTGCATTCTTTCTTTTAGTTCTTACAATCGGCTGCTTTGTGCGTTTTGCCAAACGTGATTCAGTTGCAGGATTAATTTGGTTCTAATAAAATAAATTAGTAGTATGCAGTATGAAGTGCTTCACAGCAAATAAGCAATTCTTAAAGGAAGGCAGTCACACAAGTCAAACTGCAACTAATGACTTCTTGTTTTTTTCTGCCAATTTAGTCTGAAAACATGGTGAAATATTCTACAAACCTGAGGTGACATCTTAATTGTATAAATGTTGGATTATTTGAAAGAGAGAAAAGGAGCAAATCTGCTTCATTTGGGAAGCTGGAACCGGGATACATTTGCCATTTTGCCTTATCAAATGGCTTTAATGAGTAATAAATTATCACAATAATTGTGTTTTTTGAATCACGTCACAACTAACATTAACTTTGCTGACTTGTGGGGAAAAGTAAAACTATAGAACAATTTAAGTAAGTATATTATACTAAAAACAAATGTGACATGATCTTTGTGTTTCTCTTTAATTACATCTGTGTATATCAGACGATTTAACAAAACCTTTATTTCTGAGCTACGTGTGCTGGAGGTGGATTTGGAAAGTATACTGCTGCAACTGCATGAAAAGCACTTGTGATGCATGAAAAAAAATGTATGGTACACACCAATATGATTTCATACATAATAAAAACAACTTCAGACTCACCTGATCCTCATGGAAATAATAACATCTATGAACATGCATCTGTGGTTCTGCAGACATGCTGCTTAAAGCTGCACACACCTGCATTACATGCATGGGGTTCATAAATGTAGGGGGAGAATATTTCCCTTTCCCCAGGATGGTAATTTCTCTATGTTTACAAGTTGCCCAGCACCTTTAGCAGCTTCCTGTCATGTGATCTGACTGTCTCCAAGAGGTCTGGACTAAACACCTGTCGTCAGGAAACAGGGCGGGGAGGCCTGGACCTCTCATTATGGACTGCAGCATTGCCATAGCAAACATGTAAACACAAGCATGAGCACAGACACCTGTCTGTCTGCTGTCTCTGTCTGCTTCATTAACTGTTCTAAAAGGAAGTGTTTGCCATTTTCTCTCAGCTCATCCAAACAACTCGTCAGAATCTAAAAAAAAAAGTTTCAGTTTTAAAATCAGTTAAATCAGCTGGCCATCAGCGCAACATTGGCATGACGATAATGAACAAATGTCACGTTGACTGCGTGTTACAGCAACCCTGCGCACACTAGTGGCAGAGCAGATGTGGAGCAGGCAGAATATGTCATAAATCATTGTTCTCTTCTAATTTGATTCCTATTCATTCCTCAGCCGTCCACCTGATGATGAGACGTCATAAATACAGCCCTGCACCACTAGATGGCACTGTGTTGACAGCGATTTCCCCTCTCAGAGCACACTGACCTTATTCCCTATCTATCTAATTACACATTAGACCTGTAATATGCCATTCCACATCCATGGGTCTCAGATGAATGGTTTCCCCCTCCCTTCCTCTTCTCATCTCTCGCTCTCCTCCTATCCTTCCCTGTTTTTCTCTCCCATCTTTGCACTGTTCCGGCCAGCTTCCCTCAATTACTGTCACGGGCAGGCCACAACATCGATGGGAGGGTGGGAGCGCAGGGAGGGAGGAGGAGATGTGTATATGGATGTGATGAGAGGAGGAGACATACCACTGCACGGTATATGTCTACAGGTGTGTTTGTATGCGTGTGGGCATGAGTGGCTGTTTCCGTGCCTGTGTGTTTGTGTGATATGCCCATGGGGCAACTGCTCGCTGCACACCATGGCTGTTGTAGCAACGGCACTGTGACAACAACAGTTTGACATTTGTCAAGGATAAACATATTCCACTTAGCATGAAGCCATTGCCCTTCACTAGTTGTGGTGAAAATATTAAAAAAAAACCAAACAAAAAAAAAACCGCTGAGGAATGTAATGACACCAGCTGCAGTGATTGTTGGCATAAGACTGTATGTTCAGCCATATTCCCTGTGCTGTATTTTGTGTCAAAGTGGATTTGTTTAAGGTGTTTTTATGTTATGTACTTTGCAGTATGCAGATGGATACTTCATGTTCAACTTCTAATATAACGGACACTGCAAAGTTTTGACACCGTCTATATTTTGTTTGAGCATTTATTCAAAGGCTCTGTTTCAACTTAGCTTGCAGTAAAGGTAACTTAAAGCCCCCCCTGTTTAGGAATTGCTCTCGACTAGTGGTGAGGTAGTGTACTGCACACAATGAATATTGTTCTTTAGTCTGACCCTTCTCTCACTCTTGTTTTGGAGTGTCGCCGGTTTCGTTCTCTATTTTGCTCTCTTTTTCTTTTTGTCGGGGATGGACGCTGCTCATCATACGTGTAGGAGCCATACAGTGTTTGTTATTGATTTTCCTATTTTCTAGTTGTTTGGTCTGGTTGTCACGGTGATAAGCGGAATTTAGGCACCGTAGATGACAGCCGTAAGTTATATCAGGGCCATGTCACGTGCACCGGGGAAGGAGAGAGGCAAGTTGGGTAGCCGTAGTTTTTGTTGACCGTTTTCATCCTGTTTGATTGCTTGTATTATGTTCGCCAACAGTGTACACGTTTTCAATCTGTGAGCATAATCGGTACGCTGCTGTGGCCGCTTTGTTTTCATTAAATATCCTGAAGCGTATCCTGAAGTCAGTGTGCTTCTTTTATCCCCAGCAGCGTGTCATGCAAATATACAGGACCCATTCTCTGCCTCTTAAGCGACTTTTAGGAAACTGGAAAGCCGTAGTAATACATTCAACTATACAAATGATCCATCTTGACAGCTTACAAAAAGTCGTGATCTCCGGGTCAGTTTGTGCCTAGCTTCTGCCAGATAAAAAGTCACGCTCTAAGGTAAGACCGCAAAAGGCGGAGCTGTTTTTACCTGGTTATCCCCTCACAGGGCCTGAAGTTTCAAAATGGCGACGCCAACGTAATGTATTTATCCATCCATCCATCCGTTCATTATCTACCACTTATCCTCATAGGGTCGCGGGGGCAGGGTACACCCTGGACAAGACTCCACCTCATCGCAGACAACCACTCACACTCACATTCACATCTACGGTCAATTTAAATTAGCTAGTTAACCTAATTTTTGGATGGTGGGAGGAAGCCGGAGTACCTAGAGAGAACCCACACACGCAAACTCCACACAGAGAGGCCCCGGGCCCGGGATTCGAACCCAGTACCTTCTTGCTGTGAGGCGACAGTGCTAACCACTACACCACTGTGCCGCCTGTAATGTATTCATAAATATATAATATAATATAAAATATAAAATATAATATAAATATAAATGACAAATATAAAGACTGTCAGAACACTGTATTTTTTTATGGAGGTCATTACTCACGAATGAGGTAATACTTTTAAATGATAAACACTAAAACTTTTAATAGACAACTTGAAACATTACACAGTTTGGCTTTAATACATCTTTATAATTAGGGCTGTCATACGACCCTTTTTTTAAAATCATGCCTAATTACAGAATTTTCAATTTCAAAATTTTTATTGTACTTTTAAATTTCTATTTTGCGTTTCACAACAGTTTTCAAGATTGTATGTACAAGATACAAGATTCTTTATTGTCATTATGCATGCATAACAAATTTTGTAGGGTCTCTCAGCTTTAGGACACACAAATAAGGAATTAAAAATAAAGATATAAAGGACATAAATATAAAAATATAAAACACCAGTATTTGCAGAGAAGTTATATATACAATAGAAATGCAATTTAAAATAGGAATAAAGTACAAAAATGTAGTACTTGTAACATAAATAGCAGCAGCACACGTGATATTTGCAGTACAATGATTCCAATTCACAACAAATATGTCGTTTAGACCCGAGTCTTCCATGATTTTCACTGCAGTCAGCTGCCACCCATTTAACAAGCGTAATTGTGGTGACTTTCTCACTTCAGAACAGTGTTTTGTTTGTGGTCATTAACGTCTGTCTGCACTAGCATGCTTAGTTCAACAAGGTGTTGGAAACATTCCTCACAGATTTTGGTCCATATTGACATGACAGGATCACTCAGTTGCTGCAGCTTTGTCTGCTGCACATCTATGATGCAAATCTGTTCCACCACATGATTGAGATCTGGTGACTGTGGAGGCCACTGGAGCCCAGTGAACTCTTTTTCATTTTCAAGAAACCAGTTTGAGATGGTCTGAGCATTATCCTGCAGGAAGCCATCAGAAGGTGTGTGAACTGTAGCCTCAGTTTCCTGTTCTTAGCTGACAGGAGTGGCTCCAGGTGTGCTCTTCTGCTACTGTAGCCCAACTTCTTTAAGGTTTGACGTGTTCTGCATTCAGATTTTCTGCATTCTCTGACTGTAACGAGTGGTTATTTGAGTTACTGTTTTTTTTCTATCATCTCCAACCAGTCTACTCTTTCTCCTGTGACCTCTCACATCAACAAGGCATTTTCATCCAAACAACTGCTGCTCACTGGGTGTTTTCTCTTTTTTCGACCATTGTCTGTGAACCCTATAGATGGTTGTAGTGAAAATCCTGGTAGATCAGCAGTTTCTGAAATACTCAGACCAGCCTGTCTGGCACCAACAAACATGCCACATTCAAAGTCACTCAAAGTCCTTTCTTCCTCATTCTGATGCTCCATTTGAACTTCAGCAAGCTGTCTTGACCACGTCCACATGCCTAAATGCATTGAGTTACATCTGTGTGATTGGCTGATGATTAGCTTTTTGTGTTAACAAGCAATTAAACAAGTGCACCTAATGAAGTGATTGTGGGTGTATATGTAATTATATATAATACAGTGTATGCTTTGCAATTCTGTCCCTGACTATTTACAAAAATTAGTCTTAGAATGGAAAATCTGAAACAGCAGCAATATGAGATATGACTTAGATTTTATTTTTTTGGACTACCAAGAAATATTTATTTTATATGTAATAGCTTCCTTTAAGCTTATAAAGGATGCACGCTTTTTTTGGTGCACAACTAGAGAGGAAGTGTGCAGAGAGAGTGTAGGTTATGCAACGAAGTTCCCCTGTTGGACATAAACCTATGATTTTGTAGGTACATGGTCTGCATCCTGGACCATATTTATTTGTTCATGTATTGGATGGTATACTGACAGTAGTAGACGTCAGTAGATGTGTCTTTTGGGCTGCTGTTTAAATGTATGTATACTGAACATGTGCAGGGATGAATCAAGTCATTTCCAGAGTGCAATGGACCCCAGTGATTATGAGCATTCATCTATTTTAATCCATCCAGTCTCAATAGTTGCAAATCAAAGTCGCCACTCACAACAAATATTGAATTTCTCTCTTTTTATTAGTTTTTGTACCATTGGGGTCACCCATATTAAGTGTTTTGTCACGAAACAACATAAAAACATGATTTAAATCAAGAGGTTAAGATGAGTGGATGACTATATAGGGTGTGAGGGTGGAACCCAAAATTCAAATAATTGTAGTTCTGTTCTTGTTTGGATACCAACACCGGAGACGCTTGGCTGCCTTTATCCAATGGTGAGCTCATTCCTGTGTGTGTATGTGTGTGTGTGTGTGTGTGTGTGTGTGTGTGTGTGTGTGTGTGTGTGTGTGTGTGTGTGTTTATAAATGTCTCGTAAAGGTCTGCAGGTCAGGCAATGATTCTCCCATTCCTCAGATATCCTCATTATAAACTCGAGCAGCCTTGCTTCATTAAGAAGCCTGTTCACGCCTTCTACCCCTGCAAAATACTTCATACATAAACTCCCAATTTCCTGTCTGGGTGAGTGTAAGTAATTGAATCATTTGACACAGAAGAAAGATAAGTATCACCCAGTTGGAGGTGTCTTCATGGACTCTGCGTGGCTGTGGCCACAGATTTTATGTGTACTAAAATACCAACCAGTCATCTCCTCTGAATGATCCTCATGGCACCTGGGACTAAGGCATCAAATGAACATTTTGTCCTCGTAGTTGATGTGTTAGAAGCAAGAAAAATGGGAAAGTGTAAAAATTGGAGTGAGTTTGTCATCAAGAACCAGACAGTGATCTCTTGAGGACTGGGTCAGAGCATCTCCAGACATGCAGCTCTGGCGGGGTGTTCCTGGTCTGCAGTGGTCAGGATCTATCAAAAGTGTCCAAGGAAGGACCAGTGGTGAACCAGAGACAGGGTCATGAGAGGACAAGGATCACTGATGCAGCAGGGGAATGTTATTCCTGATTGGTGTATATAAATAACATGTTTCTCTGTTGTCTCTTGTCTCTAAATGGACACTTGAAGCTGATTTTAGTTGTATGATTCCAGCACATATTGTAAGTTGTTTGAGATAAAAGCGACAACTAAATAAATGTGTGTACATGTATCTACATTTGATCATAAACTGAACCTACAGGACATGTTTTCATGTCCTTAGATGGAAAACCAGATGATTATTTCAGTTGCTGTAATTAGGGCTGGGTTAAAAAAACCCAGCCCTAACCTAACAGCTGTGCATAAAGATGAATCGCATCAAAACTTGAGTTTGTTCTGTCGGTTCAGTTTATGTAGATACATGCACAATACATTTATTTAGCTGATGCTGTTATCTCAAACAACAAGTGCAAGAATCATACAACTAACAACTACTACTATCTACTTCAAGTTCTCCATTTAGAGACAATAGGGGAAACAGGTTTGTTTTAATATAAATATATAGATTAAACAATGTCTTGATGTCAATTTGGAGTTTGCTCAACTGTTGAGGAGCCGTGACAGCAAACAGTCGTACCTTTGGAGAGCCGTAGCCATTCCCATCAGCCTCAGCTTTACTTTGTGTTCATAATTAGTAAATGTTAGCGTGCTAACATGCTAAACTAAGACTGTGGTAAACATAGCATTGTAAGTGTAAACATATTAGCATGCTGACATGCTGGCATTTAACTCAGAGCATCACAGGGCCAAACTACATCCTCACAGAGCCGCTGGCGTGGCTGTAGGCGCTGCTTTCGTTGCGGCGCAACAATCACTGCAAGCAGCTCTCCTGACCTTTGAAATTCACTTCGTCTGTGATGCCCAGCACAGAGCGCATGGTTGTGCACAGGTGGGAGGAGAGGCTCAGACAGGTGGGTGGTTTGTGGTGTGACACCACTTGACTGCCAATCTGATGATATTATCAATGTCAGACAGCAAACTGATCACAAGCATCAATGTTTTAGTTTAACAGTAATGCAGACTATCTGTTAATTACAGTGATATGAGTGATTCTTACAGTATTTGTCGTCTACGAGCCTCTCCTTCAGTGCGTTAAATCCCTGCAGTCTTCTGAATGCAGCTGCACAGATACGCCGGCACATCTGCATCCTTTGATTTCAGAGGTGGCTTGCCAGAGCGCAGAGGCATTACGCACGACCGTCCATCGTTTTAAATTCTACTAAATGACAACATCACTTGCAAATGAACTGCAGGCAGCTACAGAAAAAAGCACCGCACACCTGTATATACATCATATGGGTCCGATTCATGTTCATTCTCGAAATGCACACATTACGGCGGAAATGCTGTTGTGACAAATTTTACAAAGTGATGTGACCTGCTGCTGTGGCTGATCGAGACAGGCTGTGGCCGTGAGTATGACGGACACGGGATAGCATCACTTTGGCCATGGCTGTGATTATGGCTGCAGACATGGCTGTGGTTTGGTATGATTATGTCTTGACGCATTAGTTTATAATGGGTGTAACACTCATCCACCACAGCCAGACAGAGCAGCTGCAGCTGTGCTCACAGCCAGGGGCTGTATCCTGTCGGAGCTCGGCCGTTTGAAAGGAGTAATGAGCAATAAATGCGTAATGTAAAGCACCACGTCATCCTTCCTTTCTGTAGTATCTGCAAAACACTCCCTTAATCCGGCAGTGGACCGGACCGGGGGAATATAGTACTAATGTAAGGGAGCTCAAACTTTTATGATGGGAAAAGTGTTGAGAAATAATTCCCTGTGTATGTTGTGAAGTGTTTTTTTTTTTTTTTTGACAGTCTGAGTATGGACACGTAAATTTTATTTTAGTCACAAATTGAGTTGAATTACCTTCACAGAGATGTAGCTACTGAGGAACAAGGTGAGATAAAATCAGTTTAATACATCTTTGGTCATAATAGCACTCAAAAATCCCTTTTGTGTGAGGTAATGCATTGGGAGGTTTATTTGTCTTTGTAATGTAAGAGCTGGCTAAAGTGAGACAGCACAGTCAGCCACTGAGCTGCTCCATCAGAACAGCTGGGGGTTAAGTGTCCTGCTGGAAGCCGAAATGCTGGGACTCTATTTAGCATACACACTTTCTCATTCTCGTCACCCTGCCCAGATTTTCTCATCCAATCCAGGTTCTCATACTGGTGACATAATGGATAAAAGCCCATTAGTCTTTAAGCTTTTGGACTACCATAATGCCATGGCTTCAGTTGGCCTCATGCAAACACAACATGACTGCATAAATGAGACCCCTTCATTAAAGGTACACTGTGTAAAAATTCTTGTCATTTAGTGGTGAGCTAGTGGAATCTCGAGCAACTGAGATCGAAGCTTGTGCATATCGAAGCACGCACACAACGATGTCTCGTATAGACCAAATTTCCTCCAAGACCGTCCACCTTCTGCAGCCATTCTTTCATTAATTACATTTTATTGGTCAAGAAGCCTGTAATACAAACTTAGCGACTCAGCTGTGAAGAATCTATGCTTGCCAACAAGCTATAGCAGTCTGGTGGTTGACATACTGTATTTGTCCCTTTCGGGTCGACAGTATATACACAAAGATAGCAACGAAACATGGCTGCCTCCAGTAAGGTGTAGGCTCGCACCCATGTAATAGCATTAGTGATTTCTAGGCCTACAATAATGCAAAACTATGTAAGATGATGTTATTAAATGTTATATTTTGCATATTAATGAAATTAGTAGGTGATTATTGAAAAAAGTTGCACTTTGAAAGTTACAATATATTACACAGTGTCCCTTTAAGTCATAATCATGCAGCGTGAGAAATGAAAATCCAATCAAATGCATGTAGAGAAACATTCGTTAGCATGTCATGAGGTGATAGCATGAATATAGTTTCATTTTAATCTTGTAACAACAGCTTTTTGCCAAACTAGCTCAAGTTTGTTCTTCTGAATTTTCTGATAATCATCCCCGTACTCTCAACACTAATGTCGTTTTATTTTTTTTTTATTTTTATTTTTTTGTGACCTTAGCCTCTCTAAACTGCTGCTGCAGAAAGGGCTTTTTAGGGCTACAGGGGAGCAGGTGAAAGGATGAAGAGTGGGGTGAATCTGTAGCATTGTGGCTGAACGTTAATTGAACAGGCTTGAGTTCTGAATCCCTAATTATGGACAATGGCTGTGACATGGGCAGTGCAGAAGCAGAGAGCTCTTCTGAGAGGTAAGTATGGAGTTGAAGGACAGCCACAGGAAAAAGCCTCACACGCCTCTCACACTGCATCCTCTAAAAGCCTTAAGAGACTATTTTGTGCAAGTGTGCGCACACACACCGATGAAGGAGAGGTGTGGTAGGGGAGTGGGTAGAAGGGAGATGGCGTCTCCTTGCCTTCTTCCAGCTCATTGACTGATGTCACAGAGAGAGATGGGGGAGCTGCACCATTGGGGGGGAAGAATGGAATGACGTGAGAGCGCAACCCACGTCAGGGGAAGAAAATAAATACCTTGCTAAGCCCATCGGGCTGAGGCGGTGTGTTTATGAGTGAGTGTGCTTGCAGTGGTCTGTGTTTATGTGAGTGTCACATCCTGTTGTTGTCGTCAAATAGGCGTCTTTGCGCCATACTGCGACTTAACAAGTTCACTTGTATTTATATGTATTTGTCACCAGCTGTCAAAAACACTGATGGTTAAATAGTGATTCAATTACACTAATTGAATTAAAACACCAACCTCAGTTATTCTACTGGACATGTTTGGTTAGTCCGAAATATCAGCATGTTTTAGATTACAACCCAATTAAAGGCACCATGTGTGGAATTAAAAATAAATTTGTTTTTGGTGCTTCACAGAGGTAATACCAAATTGTCTCCTTTATCCACAGACAAAATTGTAATTCAAATGCTTTCAGATAAATTATACAATTCTCAGGCCTTGAATATTCAAACTTTATTTGGTTGAAATTAATTTATTTACACTCCTTTATTTCTATTTGCATACTGTTTTTTTGATTAGCACAGTCCTGCATGGAGCTAATAGCTAACATTAACTAGCTGCACATAATTAAAATAAACTGCACATAAAGTTTATTACTAGGGATGCACCGTTCTGATATCAATGTTGCTATCGGTACCGACATTGAAAAAAGTTTCTCGATTGGGTGACGATTGGCCCGATTGATAGGGGCAGATCTACGCAGTGTAATTCTGCGCACTGTGAGTGATGTCATGCGCTGGCAATGTGCCGTGGGGAGGCTCGCATTTGTTTTCAAAATGGAGTGAAGTTATATTTTTTATTGGGCTGTCAAAATTAGAGCATTAATGTGATTAATCCATGTTATCCCGGCAGGATGCGCGACAGTAACTGTACGTGGACAAAGTCGTTAGCAGAGACATGCTAATTTTGACAGCCCCCCAACTTCATTCAAAAAATCAAGGTAAGAACGCAGTTGTAACTAACGATCAAACGTAATGATAACATTAAATTAACCATCTTTTCTTAATCCGTCCAAGCTTCTCCTGCAGTACTGAAAGTATTTATTTGTAAAGGGAAATGGATAAAAAGGAAAAGTGAAAGAGACGTTCTTTTCGTAAACACAGCACATATTAGAAGTCTTTTTTTCTCTATTGTTATCAGATCTGTACTGGCCCATACTAAACCTCAGATATCGGTATCAAAAGTGAAAAAAGTGGATCGGTGTGTCCCTGTTTATTATGTCCCCTGGACACTGTACCAGTGATACTTGCTGTACTGTAGGAAAACACAGGACCCTCGTGTTTTCAAATCATATCGTCAAACTCCCAGATCTAAGTACCCTCACTATAGCAGGTGTGTTATTGATAAAATTCAATTAAATAATCAAACAAGCTTACAGTATTTTCACAGGTTTTGACAAGGAAGAAGAATTTTCAGAATTAAAAAAAAAAGCCAGCTGCATTGATTTTTACCCTTTTTTTCCCAAAAAGTTTCTAAATCTGAGCTGCATTCTTGAAATGTCACAGGATCAGACAAGAATCATGGGATCAAATGTTGCATGAAAATCCATTTTGTCAGCCTTCAAGTGATGCGGTTGTGTACGCCAGACAACAAACCAATCGGCGAAAAGCTACTGCAGCTACACTGTGTCTTATACCGTGACCGTAGCGTGAGACGATACAGAGGCAAATTTTGTCAGCTTAATTTACAGACGTTCATCCAATCACCTGCTAAGTAAAATGTTTTGTAGCATGCCTGTACTTCTTAAGTTAAGTTTCCATTGACAGCTTTTCAGATGGTTCTGTAAAACAAACTGTCAGACGAGGTGAGGTAGAACATTTTCCATCATGAATGCTATGGAAGTGCAATGCTAAATCTTCCGTTCTAAAAACTCTTTTATTAAATTACACATCAAACTGAAGTGCATGTCTAAATCTCAGCTGGTTCCTTTTAGATGCTTCTTGATTCTGTGCCTGCACAGCAAAGATGAGGAAGTAAGCAAGGTGCCAAGTTTTGTGTTTGAAAAAAATTAGTGGCATTACTAGTTGGCATAGCGTGAAGGTGAAACTTTGAAAGCTTTTATGTTCCAACCAAAGATGTCAAAGTTTTTTGTTTTTTTTTTGCAGCAGGTCGCTGATCACGGTCTGCCACAGCCATTCACAGTCCATTCAATTAGACATGATATGATAATAAACAAATCCAGGTGAAATCCATGAAAATGTGTTACTTTAAACAATGTGAACACTTTAAATGAATTGTTATAATTTCTTTATTTATTCACAATTAGAAATTTGTTTGTGTGCATGAGAAGAAAGTGAGGGTGAGAGTGTGGATTGCTACATCTGCTGTGTGTTGTTAAGTGTGTGAGACATGATAGGATTTACAAAACACTGGAGAAAATCAGACGTTGGCCCGACCCAATTGATGATTCCTAGCAGCTATAGTTTGTGTGTGTTCAGCCTGGTTAATCAATACCGTCTGCAGTCCTCCAGGTGTGGCGTAACGAGGAGATGTAGAACAGCAGCGGTGACGATCTAAGCGTGTGCGAGCATATTTGTGTCCTGCAGAGAGACACAGCTGGATCCTCCGGGCCAAGAGTGTCAGCCAACCAACCAACCAACCAACCAACCAACCAACCAGCTAGTCAGTCAGCCCCCCGCCTTCCCCTTCCTCCTACGGGCCTCATTATGAGAGGCAGAAAGCTCACAGATACCCTCTCCTCCCCCCAACTCCCACTGCACCATGGTCGTGGAGAGAGATAGAGAGGTAGGAAAAAAAAAAAAAAACAAGTCAGGTGCTAAATGTGAACGTGGATTAGTTTCTATGCCAACGGCGGCGGGAGGACGCACTCACGCAGCAAGCCAGGGTCCCTGCAAGACACTTGGTTTTGTCCCTCTTGTTTTCTCTCCTCGCCTGGCCTCCCTCCCTCCCTCTCCTGTGTGCTCTCTCTATCAGTAGGGGAGATAAGGCTGGGCCCTGTGCCTGGTATTAAACCTTATCTCTCCAGCTGGGGCTAAGGCCTGCTGGATTTGGCTTCACAGGCGCTCCAGTTCAACTCAAACATGCCTTGTTTTAATGGCCACCCATTAGCATCACTTGCCACCAGGCGGCTTGACGTGGTTTAAAATGGTTCTGTTTAGTTTAGTTTCCATCCTGTGCATGCTGTGGCTGGTCAAATAGCCTGAAAATGTACGGTTCTCTCTCTGAACTTTTATATGCATGCAGGTATGTTTTAATTGATCGATTGACTTTTTGTTATTCTGGTCACACTGCCTTTCCATTGTAGCTACAACCAGCGTTTCCTTTGTGTGATATTTCCTCCTGATGCTGCTGTCCCTCTCTCTGTAAGGGTTGAGAGAGAGGCTAGGTGGGAGGATGGGGAGCGATAGACAGGAAGGAGGATAGACAGGAAAGAGGGAGACAGGGGCAAAGAAAGCCAAGGGAGAAGGAGACAAGAGGAGATGGGAGGGGAGGAAGGTGCGCACACATCCACTCAGGCAGGCAGGGAGGCAAGCAGGAAGGGGTTAAGGTGAAAACAATAACAAGGGGAGCGGGGAGCGTGCGTCTGTGTGCGCCTCCCTGGAAGTGTCAGGCTCTCTGTTCATTGACAGTGTCGTGCACCCGCCGCCCCGAGAGCGCCGGCAGCCTCACAAAGACAGACAGCTCGAATTAATCCCACGGGGGGAGTGCGTGACAGTTTGGCAGAGCGGAGAATTGAAAGGGAGGAGGATGCCGAGAATGGGGAAGGCGCGAGCATTTGTCAAATCATAATTAAATGATGAATCACTATTCCGTTATTAACGATATGCCCACCCGAACCTTCCCTGTTACAGGAAAAAAAAAGATGGAAATGGAGAAATGAACGACCACCAGCATTGTGCCCACTGAAAAATAGAGGATTTATCGCCCGCACTTCTTCCTTTACAGGGTTGTGACTGCACACAAAGTACCAGTTTGTTGTTAATGGTTTCCAGTCTTCTCTATACATATAGTGAAGGCAGTTTAAAAACATTACTAGAACAAATATCTTGGAAACACATTTTGAATAATGCGTTAATAACAGAGTGGTGAGATGATTGTTATGTAAAATCTCTAAATGCATGAGGAAAGACTTTGATCTACAACTTTCCACAATTATTTTGTCAGAAATGATTTTTGCTATGTGATGGTTAGATTGATGTCCAAGATCGTTATTATTTATTATATACTTGAGTGAAACTGTGCCTACCCACAGTATAATGCCAGTTTGATGAGATTTTTAATGTACAGTGTAAATCCAGGAAGTTCAGTTTGTGTTATTCATCAATGAGGTGCACTATTTAAAACACCATGAGGAAGGATGGTACGGCAAAGTTACCTCAGCGACAGTCATTTTATCTCCCATCCTGTCAGTCGTGTTAGATAGTGCTGTTATAGAACTGATCCACCTGGAAGGTGTGCGTGCACATTTTTGGTGCTGGAGCCTCATTTCTTTGTTGAACCCCCTCGCTGTGTTATGAACCCTGCTGTGCCATTGAGTGGTCTCTTTTAAATGAATGAAGAGGCTGTGATGATTAATCTATAACACAGCTTCCTTTGATAAAAGCTGTTCACAACTCCAGTAACTCAACACTATCAGCATTCATTTAGAAGTGACAATTTCGATTTCAAAATCCAAACCTGTGAACAAATTTGACAAAATATATGGAGTTAAAAGTCTCAGTTTGACAGACCATGCCATGTGGGAGGTGTTCGTTAAAATTCACTGTCACTCTTATCAGTTTCATGTCTGTTTGTTGTTCTCTTTGTCAATGCAAAATGGAGAAAACTGACGAGGCTTGCTGAGTGGATAATCGTCGCACCAAACCATTTAAGAAGTAATGTCTGGAAGCATAACACGTTACTCTATTATGACCACTTTTTCAGTAATGAATAATCTAACACGTTACTAATTCCAAACCAATACTCAGATTAAATTTACCTACTATTTTTGTCATATTTTCTTTCTTCTTGCATCTCATGTCACACGACAAGTCACGTTTTCAGCATGAGGACAACTTAACGTGTAATACACACCAAGCAGAAAGCGACACAATCGTAAAACAAGAGAGAGATGCGCATTTTCTAGCTGGAAATACAGTCACTGTTTGGAGTTGAGAACTCAGAATGTGAGGAGATACGTTGTTGATGTTACTGTTAAAATTGCACTTGTTTTAACTTGCAACTTAGTTAATTTTAAAATCAAATAATCAGTAAAGTAACTATGTTACTTTTTTAACTCTTTGAGTGTCATTGACGTAATACGCCAAGATTTTTTTTTTTTTTAAGCAATGGGTCACAGATCGTCGTCACCTGCAGCCTGTGAGTAATTTTGGGACTTCTGTGATGGGACATAAAGAAATCAAAGCAGGAAGTGGAGACAATTGTATTTAGAAAGCAAAATGGACATATTCTGGACAAAAAGTGGCGATTTTAGTGAAAGTGGCCTCTACCTCCAGATAAAACAAGAATGGAACAAGGTAAAACATTGTTTTCATGATGAAATAGGCTCTTCTTTCATTTGAGCTACTCTGTGTTTTAAGAGACATGGTACAAAATATTACGTGGGTCTAGAAATATGACTTAAAATGGGCAAAAATGCTGGCACAAGGCACTTTCGCTTTTATAAAACGTCTGGCGCTCAAAGAGTTAAAGAGTTTTTCACGGTAACTGACAACACTGTCTATTACTGATTAACAGAAAAATATTTGCTAACTATTTTGATAATCAATGAATCATTTCAGTCACTTTTCATGAAAAGATGCTGTTTTCAGCCTTTCAAAAGGTAGACATCCTGCTTTTCTCTGTTTCATATCTTATTAAAATGAATATCTTTTGGTTTTGTAATAAACAAGACATTGATTGACATCACCCGGGATATCAGCAATATTGGGTGGAGATTTTTCACTATTATCTGACATTCATAGACCAAACAAATGGATTAATCACAAATGAAAATAGCCCTAATTAACATTTGTCAGTTTAAATATCTTGTGACAAGCTATCATATGTGCACACACACCAAATGTGGAACTTGATCATACTTGTAATACACTGCGTAAGGCTTCCCTTTCACCCTTGTACCTTTGTGGCCTAATGGGCTGCTTTTGTCTCTTGCTCCATGTTCCACACATCACTTTTTTATTCTGGACTGCAGTAAATCTCACTCTGGCTTATTAATGGTTACACCTTGAATTACATTGACCCTCACATCAGTGGCGACAGGGTCAACTGGAATCCTGGGGGTAATGTGATCTGTAATGTCTCTTACTATTTTACAAGTTTCAAATTCATCAGTGATACAGCTTTGGCGGTGGTGCCCTCTCTGAAAAAACATCCATTATAAACCCTCCAGCCCAAATCTCTCAAACTATTAGAGAAACAGCCAGTTATTTTCCTATTACATCCAATGGAGAGATGTTCATCCTGCCTGGACCAATGGGTTTTATTGCTTACACTTACAGACATATAGACATGCATATGTGGGCACATAAAAGTCCTCCTCTTTTTTTTTATTTAGTGTAAAAGTGGAAGCGAAAAGGGAAAGTTAACAGCACTAGATTATGGATAATTAGGAATGCACCAGAAATGGAAATGACAAAAAAATGAACTTGGAATATGGAAGTGTTTTAATTAGGTCTGTCCAGATTATGATGGAGGCCCGCATATGTGTGATTGCTCTCCAAGCTTGTTTGCAGAAGTGGTATATCCACCTGATACCACAAGCCTCAATATTAATGATTTCCAGTCCGTCTCTACGTGACAATCGGTACTGGAAGAGGATGTTGAATTACGCCGCTAGATGTGCTGTAAAAGCTGAACTGAAGATTTTACATGACAGGTATTTCCCCCTCATGCTTGATGTTTTTGATAATTACATTTTTGGTTCATTATTTCCTGTCCTTTTGTTGTGTCTGTTTGATGCATGCTAGATTGTGTGGCTTTAGAGCTGCAACAGTTAATCAATTCATTTATAATTTGTCAACTTTTATATAATCAGCAACTATTGTGATAGTCAATTATTTAGTTTGAAACATTTTTTGAAAAAAAGGTAGTCAAATTTCTCTGATTCCAGCCTCTTCAATGTGAATATTTTCTGGTTTATTTCCTCTGTGACAGTTAACTGAATATCTTTGAGTTTTGGACAAAACAAGATGTTTGAGAACATCATCTTGGGTTTTGGGAACACTGATCTGATTTGCCAACATTTCAAACATTTTATAGGTGATCAATTAATCAGCTAATCAGGAAACTCTTCCACAGAACAGTCAACAATGAAAATAATTGACAGTTGCAACCCCACGTGGCTTGTAATTCACTTTTAATAGCTCAATTTTAATAATAATTTCCTCCTATGGAGATGGTAGCCAGAGTTGGAGCCTGTGTTCTGGTGATAGATGACCACCATGCCCTACGATGCTTCTGCCCGCTCTCTGCTTTATGACAGCAATGGACCTCCAGATAAGATAAAGTTTGCAACAAAGGGCCTGCTGCATGCTCTCCTCTAAACATGGGCACAGATACGGCATTCCCACTGGCTGGAGGCTGGGATTTGACAAAATCAATTCAGTGCTCGTCTGTGTGTGTAAATAGTGGCCATCTTTTGATGTTGAGCCATTTTTAGTGAAAATATAGGAGTTTGTGGCCCTTCTTTTGAAAGAAGAAAACATACATATATGCTTCTTTTGTGTATTCTTCTAGTGTGTAGGCTGTGTGATTGAAAAACTGTACAATGTGACCCTCACATAAAAGCAGGATTCGAAACCCTGAAACCTTGGAGAGGAAGTCAGAGCAATTAAAGAGCCATTAGCAGCACCTATCTGAAAAAGCCATTAATCAAGAAGCAGCAGTGCTGCTCACAATGGCGTGCACAATGTACACCAAGGAGAATGAACGATGGATGATTATATGAAAGATATCTCTATTTGTAAAGTGTCTGTCTGTGAAGCTCTATGAGGACTGCTTCGATCTATACACAGAGAAGGAAATCTGAGAAGTCCCAGATCTGTCTCAGGTTTGGACAAATGGACTCGCACCTATTTTTCCAAAAGCCTTCATTGGGATATAACCACTGTAAAGGTTGTGAGATTAGAAATACAACAACATTTGAACCACTGTCTAAAGAAGGCTGTGGTCTTATGTTTTATAATTGTAAACCAACCCCCTAAAACTTCTTGACCATGTCTGTGCCAAAGCCCTGTGGTTCATTCATTATTGTTTAATAGTCATGAATGTGTTTCAATTCATAAACCTATAGTGCCCAACTGGGCACCATAGGTTTAAAGGAAGTGTATGTAGGATTGTGGCCAAAACTGGTACTGCTATCACTTGGGAGCAACCACCTTGAGCATCACCATGGGCACTTAAATGGATCAAATGTGCCAGAAGAGAGCTGTGGAGGGCTGGGGTAAAGTGAGCAGAGCGCCGTGGCAGGGGGCGGCGTCTGCGGTGAAAGTGGCCGATGGGAGTGCTGCTTCCTGGCCAAGGCCGGTGGGTAGCACCGGGTGTCTGCCTGGAGGTCCAAAATTTTGAAGAGTTACAGTGAATGAAAAGCAGCCACCTTGGGCATCACTCATAGACTATAAAAAAATGGATGTAGCACCCGTGATGTGACCCATTGGTTTGGGGGAGTCCGTATTGTGCTCCTATCATGGGCATTTGAACTGCACCATCTTGGATTTTAGTGGGCGTGTCCTTTCTATATTTGGAGGAGAGGCAGTAACTTTACGGGTCAGCTGGCCGAGTTCCCGCCCACTGATCTCAAGTTAACCGCGCTGAACTGAGCTAGCCGAAGGCTAATCAGCTAGGCTAGGCTAATAAGTAGCTACCGGCAGCAAAAACAGATCATAATGCTGCTGCTGCATTTTAAAAATCACCTTTTCAGATTGAGAGGTTTTAGGTAGAGCTGCAGCGTTTGGTAGAGTTGTGGGGGAAAATCATTTGTACGCTTTAACTGTGAAACGATCATTTAACATGTTATTTACTAGGTTTCAACACTGCCTCCATCCACTAACGTTGTCCAGCACAGCAGCACACAAACAACAGCAGCCGCTTTCTGATGGAGCATCTCTGTCCGTGCAACATCTGACTTTTTGAACAGAACAATGATTTGAAATAGGGTTGTGTTCTTGCATGAAATGGACTCAACATACTCTGGTCATTTGTCTCTATCAGCAGGAACCATGAGTCAGCAATAAAGTCATTATAAGCCAGCGGCAAAATATGCTGATACATGCCAATAAGTGCCAACATCCAGGTAAACTTTGTTTTATAAAGTAGTAAATAGTATGGGATATAAGTTTACAGAAAAAAATGCAACACAGGATCTTTGACGGTCGATTAATACAGTCAACAGCACAACACGCCATACATCCATCCATCCCTCCATCTATCCATATCTGTCTTCTACTGCTTATCCTCACATAGGGTCATGGGGGACTGGAGCATATCCCCAGTGTGAAAGGCAGGGTACACCCTGGACAAGTCTCCAGTTCATCACAGGGCACATAGAGACAGACAACCACTCACACTCACATTCACACCTACGGGCAATTTAATTTAGCCAGTCAACCTAATCCCTATGCATGTTTTTGGATGGTGGTAGAAAGCCGGAGTACCCGGAGAGAACCCATGCAGACATGGGGAGAACATGCAAACTCTACACAGGAAGCCCCCAGGCCAGGAATTGTGTACCCTCTTGCTGTGAGGCGACAGTGCTAACTACTACACTACCATACCGCCCACAACACGCCATATTGCCAGAAAACACTACACGAAAATAGGCAAAAAAAACCCGGTCACGCTGTAAATATCTTTTTTTAAAGCTGTAAAGTCGACTATTTTAACATGGCGGTCAATGGAGAATTGCTCACTTCTGGAGCCAGCCCCCAGCGGCCGGACGGGTACTGCAGCATTTTGAACGCGGAAGTGGTCCTCTCTTGGAGAACCCACAACTCCCCCCTGGCATCATCATGGACACTTAGAAGGAGTGAAATGTGTCAGAGGAGAGCTGTGGAGAGACGGGGTAAAGAGAGTGGAGCTCCGAGGCGGTGGCCGTGGGTATGACGTGAGAGTGGCCGAGCTCTCTGCTGCTGCCCATCCGCTTTCAGCCGTCTCCATCTTTCAAAGGCTTCTCTTACACAAATCCTTGTTTTATTTCGGACTCTGTCACGACGTATTTTGGATTCATAACGAGGTCTTTTAGGTTTCGTAACGTTAGACATTATTTATCCAACACGTTCATAGCTGCAGCTGTGGTAACTAGAGCAGAGCTGGCAACCTGGGTGCTGACGCACTACTGACTTGGTGACTGGGAGATAGGTGGAGGGTTGCGCATCAGGTCAATACATGCAAAAGATTTTTTTGAATGCGAATATTTTGGATTTCTTACATATTGTACCTTTAAGCAAATGTTAGTTGAACAGTAAATATGCATTCAAAGGGGACTATTTGCTCAGACCTACACAGGTAATACCTGTCGGAAGGAACAGTTTATTGTTGTTTTTTTTGTTGTTGACAATAATAAAAATATAGAACATCACCATCTTACCCCTTAACTTTACCACACTGCTGAAATGGTAAAGTGCGTGCACATTTTAAAGAGGGCTGTGGAATATGAATACAGATATTATTGATTGCATTACTCAGCCATATTGTATAAATACTGTCAGAAATATGGCAGCTGCACATTAATTAGGAGTATTGATAAAACATCAGGGACTCTGCTGGTTCAGCAGGCCACACATTATTAGGGAAAGGTTAAGTGCCCAGCCGACATTTAATTTCCTTCCTCCATCTCCCTCTCTCTATGTCGCTCTTCCCCTGTCTTTTTCTACATTTTTCCTCCCTCCTTTGCTTTCCTGTCCTCGTTCCTTTCAACATAAACACTTGAATCATAATTCCTTATAGAAGATTGTCTTATATGAGAGCTAAGCTGAGCTGCTAAGAAAAGTTGGTTTCCCATTGGTTCCTCACAGTCATTTCATACAGACACACACACAGGCACACACACCACATCGCACTGTCATTTAGCAGCATCCTCTTCAGCAACACGCTTGCAAGATGGATGCCCTCTCACACGCATTTATCCGCCAGCACCGAGGTGCTTTATTATCTAATTTTGACAGCCCGGTCCCGCCCATCGTGCTGCTGTACTGCTGCCGACGTTTCCCCCAGGGACAGTCTGGGCGAGGCCTCTGCTGAACCCAATCGCAAAGTGCTAAACATGCAGCGCAGCCCGAATGCTAATTTACTGTAACCAACGCGCTGAAAGACCTCCTGTCATTGCAGCTTCCCCTGCAACCCTGTTACTGCTCCTAACAAAAATACACACATAAACCAATGGGCCAGGCTCCCTCAGCTGGGCTGATTTTTTTATTTTTCTCTAGTCCATAAAAATCTGCATCTTCAATGCTGTCCAGGGTCCAAGGTTTACTGGGGCTGATAAAAATGATGATTTTGAGGGAGAGTGTCTGCGCCTGAGGGGGAGATGACAAGACAAGATTGAAATGTGTGTGCAGCTCTCTCAGCCGGCTATGATGAGGGATGGCCATCCGCTCCCTCTGAGGTCTGAGTGGATGAAACATTAAGCCACCTTAGGATAACTGATGGTGGCTTGATGAATGGTTGTAGTTAGCATCATTGCCATTCATCACCACGCCGAGAATGATTGCGATTCATCAAATCGGCTGGTTTGCATTAGGATTAGCTTATGCTTGTTTTTCACGTCATCCCAACTGTGATGCTTGTCGTCCAGGTGTGACGGCTGGCCTCATCAGACTGTCACATTTTACCCCGACAAGTGACAGAGACGTATTTAGGTTGTGCTGGATGCTTTTAGACAACTCTGGGGAATGCAAGATACGGTTTTTAAGTCACAGACAATATAGAGCAAATACATTAAATACACAATCCTCTCTCTTCAATAATCAGCAGAAAAACGTATCCAGAGATGGTGTTGCTCATATCATATGTGATTCAAGCGTTTTCCTTTCTGGTCTCATACTTTACCAAAGTGAGATAGAAAACTCTGAAATGGACTGTCAGCCCGAAGCCTACCATTCAGCCCATGATGGAGTGGGAAATCAGGTATTTTCCTTAGAGCAGGCAGTGCTCACTGAATACCTTCTCCAGTGTTTCAAATGGCATAGGGGAGGAGTTTTCCTCCAGGCATTTATGACCCATGGTTCTGTATATTACGTCTCTTTGTGTGCAATTGAATCCAGTGTTTTTTTTAACTTTGCAAAATCAAGATTTATCTCAGAATTCAAACTCACCTGTTATTTCCATCATTTCTGAATTGTGGCAAAGTCTTAGAAAATGGGGGGGCACACTGTATGAAATCAGCGCTGTCCTTGTTTTGAATTTCTTCCTGAAATGAGCAAATGTCATCAGCCAAAAAAACAGATATATTTTTCTCTGCCTACTTGCTTCTCCATAACAGTTCGACTGTAATGTTTAAACTGTGTTTTTAAGATGAATAAAATGAAGACTATTCTCACGAATCTTTCTGTTTTTCATCAAAACATTGAGTGGTTTTGGCAAAAAAATTTGGTTTAGACAATCGTCAAAGCAAACTTGGGGGTGTTGGCTCTCGTGGACTTGAGACTCTTTGTTGCACTTTTTTTTTTCGCCCCCTCCTAAAATCGGATAATCTTCATTTTATGTCCACGGTTTGCCACTGTCGTGCGGTGCTTCAGCCATTGAATTGGTAATTTCATTTCAATCCCCCCCCAAGGCTCACCCTGCAGTTCTAACCGCCTCCTCCCCTTCCCAATCCTTACATGCAGGCCCTGCATTTGGTCAAATTGCCTAAACCCTGAGCGATTGTAATTTCTGAAGAGGCTGCAGAGTGGTGCTTTGAAGGAGGGGAGGAAGGAGGAGGGCAGAGCAAGAGTGGGGAGAGAAAAAATGGCATTGGGCATGCAGGAGCTAGAAGCTAGGTGGGAGCAAGGAAAGGTGTGGAGGATGGATGGGTGGATGGATGGATGGATGGGGAGGTGGTGTTAAGTGCTCTCGTAGAGGAGTTGAGCCCTCCCCCTCGCCAGTCACAGCCTCACTCTCAGCGGTCTGATCCCCTCTGAAGCAATTACCCTTTTACCTGGACAAGCTCATCACAGAATCTGTCCTGTCACCCCATCGCACCGCCACCACCTCCACTCCCAACAACACTGGACTCCAACCAAGACTGCAAAATGCTGAAGGGAAGAGGAGATAGTAGATGAAGTTGGGTGCATACAAAAATCTAAAATAATGCAGTAAGCCTTGGAAATTACCATTAAATATGGATATTAAAGTAAAACTTAAAGTCTCATCACAAGTTTGGTTATAGTTTTGTTGCTGTGGCTATCGATTCTGTTAGTTCTAATAAAATTTTATCACAGCCATTGCTTATGTTGAAGCATCACAAAATCATAAAACTTGAACAATAAACCCACATCTTTGTCATATTTGTTTAGGCCAGGGGTCTGCAACCTTTATGATCAAAAGAACCATTTGGCCTCCTCTTCCACCGAATAATGTTTATAAGGAGACGCAAAATAAACCACAGCTTCTAAAGTTTTGTATACAGTTATACTGTAGATACAGCACTTGTATTTATGAGAATATACAACAGCAATAATGAAAACTGTATTTCACTCTCTATTTTATCTGTTATAACAAAGGACAACATAAAACTCAAATGAAGTGGACAAAAAAAAATGTAAAATGTGCATGATTAGGTCTAATAAATTGAAGGTATGGTCGGTAATCCTGCTTAGAAGCAATTTTCGTTATACCAGGTGAAATGATCCTTCCACCAGAAAAAGCATTGAAAGAATCAGACCTCTGTGGCAGCTACAGGACTGTAAAAAGTCTAACCAATCAACTGACACTCCAAATGGAAATAATCAATCAG
This sequence comes from Synanceia verrucosa, assembly GCA_029721515.1. Lineage (NCBI taxonomy): Eukaryota > Metazoa > Chordata > Actinopteri > Perciformes > Synanceiidae > Synanceia > Synanceia verrucosa. Next base: position 9,454,383 of record CM056555.1, read on the forward strand.
ATGCCTGAGGACGGGGTGGAGCTTAAAGGATGTGCCACTTTCAATTCTTGCTAGCTCTCAGAAATTACCAACTCGAGCTTTAAATACAGAACTATCCAGGTCTATTTGATTGATCCTCATATTTGTGGGAAATTAATAAAATAAAATGTAGCCCACTTTGTCACTAATTTGTTGCCACACAGGCAAACCCTTGTTGGCAGTGAAAGCAAATGAATCTGTCCATGCAGAATTAAACTCTCTTTTTTTCCTCTGAGATTTTCCTTTTATGGGATTTCTCCATAGTGAGCTCACTAAGAGCTCAAAACTCAAGATTAGCCACCTGCAGGTAAACACCGACCACTGATGTAGTAAGTGATGCCTTTTTCAAATGACAAAAATCTGGGAAATGACCACATTCTGTGGCATGGAAAGTGTTACAACACTGTTTTAAGGTTTAGTAAACCTTATTACATCATCTTTATTGATCAAAATGTAACCAAGTTTATTTTCACACTTTATTATATTGTTTTCCTCTAGAACCATTGAACTGTGAGTTTAGTGTTGCTTTGATGGAAAGACCAGCTTTCACCTCAGAAACTGAACAATCTCTTTCGAACATAACTATGTGTACATGCCTGTAGGGCACATCGTTGCTAGGAAGATTTTTGGAAATGGTAATTGTTAACAATGACTAGGAAGAAGAATGGGTCGTGTCTGCAGCAATGGCATGTGTTAAGAAGTCATTTCACAGATTTTTTGTGAGATCAGACTCAAAGGAGCCACTGCAGTGGAGCTAAAGAGGCTCCAGAGCCACGACTCTTGGTGAACACTAAAAGTACAATAGGACATACACTGATAGGTCTTTGCAAGTGCATTTTACTGTTGACTGACTCAATATTTATACATCCATTCATCCATTATCTACCGCTTATCCTCACATAGGGTCGCGGGGTCACCCTATCTTAGGGTGAAAGGCAGGGTACACCCTGGACAAGTCGCAACCTTATCTCCAATTAACTCATCTCACTCATAGCCAGTTAACCTAATCCCCATGCATGTTTTTGGATGGTGGGAGGAAGCTGGAGTACCCAGAGAGAACCCACACAGACACGACGAGAACATGCAAACTCCACACAGAAAGGCCCTGGGCCAGGATTAAATGCTCATCTTCAATTTTCCCAGTAATATTTATATCATATAATGTGATGAAGAAGTTTAAGATGACTGAAAAATGAGAAGATGACCAGCAGGGTTGGTGTGGTTACTCCAAAAACTAATGAATTGCTTATTACTTTTTTGTTTAGCAAACACACAGGAAATGGAACGTTTTTGCTTTGTGCAAGTAATTACATGGATTTTCATTCTTAACTCTAATGTGATTGCTAAGTTAACAACAGTAACGTGCCACATTACTATGTTACACACAAATGTAATGTGATTACAGACTTTTTAAATGAAGATAGTTTTTCATTTGAAAAAATAAATATTAGCAAACCTTTCAAACTTTTGCTTAAAGATATCAAACAAAACTATTGATTTTTAAGATGAACATTTGTCGAAATAAGGTGCATTACCTAATGATATAAAATTTATATATATATATATATATATATATATATATATATATATATACATACATACATTTGTTTACTCACTTACTTTTGTTACATACTATTTTGACATATTTTACTACTCATTTATTCAGTAGGCCCCTATTGTATTGTGCAGCCTTGTCTTTGCTGGCTCGTCGGTGGGACGAATGAAGGATTATCTTAAATAAATATTCCTCTGTAACAGAGATCAAGCAGAAACAACAGAATTATTGTTGGATTAAGGTGAAGTAACCTTCGTCATGTGTTTAAAAGCTAGGTTCTCAAAAACAGACTATGGTCATATATTTGTTGCTGTAAAAATACCAGTGGACTTGGTTATTGCTCTTACAGTACCCGCTCTGAATAACTACGTAGGGTCTGTTGAAATGCTGTCAAGAGCAGCGTTTGCACAGTTTGTCGTTTCTTTGTTATACTTGTATGGAGCCTTAAGCTGGCTGTATACTCGCCATGTCTGCTAGTGCGCGTGCGCAGTTGGTAACGTCAGTGGCGTACTCAAACCATATATACTGCTGCGGCAGTAGTTGCGATCCTCTCCTGAACAGAGGTGTCACTGTTGTGAAAATGCATCCATAACCCACTGGCGAAACAGAAGGTTCCTATGGACTCCCTGGTTGCTAAGGATTTGCTAATCATTTGCGATCATTTGCGCTCTAGAAAACAACAAGCGGCTTATTAATAAACCAGGAATTACCGAGAGGGGCTGACTGCTGAACAGACAGTCCTGTAGTGTGAACATTCCCGTTGCTGAACAATCCTCAAAACTCTGACGGGGAGAAGAGATTAGTGACTCCTACATGTTGTTTTGTTCCTTCCCATGCACTCCGTGATTTCTTTCCATGAGTGCTGTGCTCTCAGAGCATCTCTGTGTTCTTTCGAAGAAGGATCATACAGATGTCTGTAGAGACAGATCTGTTCGCCCAGCTTGGTTTCCAGTGCGTCCATCCTCTTCCAGCTGGTCCGTTTCCTGTTTGGCGCACCTAAAAAGAAATTTTGTGGCGTACGCAACAAGCAGACGCGGCGGCTTTTTGTGCAGCGCACGATGGGTTTCCAAGTCATTTTGACGTCACGATTGAGCGCATGCTAGCAAACATGGCGAGTATACAGCTGGCCTTATGGTGTTGCAGATGCTTAACCAGTCGTTACTAAAAGTTGTTTCCTTGTCTCCCTTCCACTGGTGATTTGAACAACACGAGGGCATCTTCAATTTTGCCATCCTCTTCCTTAGCGATCCAAACATTAGCATGCCATGGAAACTATCATGGCTGCAAAGAAGAAACAGGAGCTGTGCAAACGCTGCTTACAACAGCATTTCAACAACCCCTACCTAATAATTCGGAACGGGTCATTGGTGTTTTCAGAGCAACATATCTTTTTACTTAGCTGTTAACTGTGGGGCTGTTACTCACTGCTACATGTGCAACTTGAAGTTTTAAATTCCATAATCAAAAAAAGCCTGTAGATTTGCACACTTGCCCATACTGTGACGGTTCAATAGAAATATGTGTATTCTTACAACCCTACTAAGTTTGTAACGTGGATCCTGGTTAAGTCATTTTGTAGGTTAATGTTAACTCGGAAAGATTGTGACAACAAATGTGAACAAACAAACTAAGGTTAGCCAGCTACATGGGACAAAAGGAAAGCTATCTGATCTACCAATCACATCATCCTTAAGCATCTGTAATGAGTCACTATATAATTTACGGGCTTGGCAGTAATGTTACTGATGAATTTTAAAAGCTCGTGGTCTGTCTTGATATACAAAATCAAACAAAGGTGCAGCCAATTTCCGTTTCTTTTTTTAGAAGACGGACTTCCGATATTGTGTTTTTGTGCTTCCATGGGGTTTGTGTCAGTCTGAATTGTGGTTATGGTTGGGGCTGGTCATCTGTTGGCGCCAGAGGACTCCATTTCCATCCATCTGACACTTAGCTATTTTTAGCTATCCCTTTAGCTGAGCTGAAGAGAGAAGGCACGTGACGTCACCTTCGTTGGATCTTCCCTGGCTATCGACAGTATACAGTCCAATAAAGGAACCCAAGAAAGTCATGGAAGGTCTTATTTTTTTAGGTTAGGTCAGAATCCATTCACACATTGGTACCTTGAATTATAACCACATTTGTAATAAACCATAGCTTCCCTGTTTCCCTATTACATTGACATAAGGCTGCACAGGTGTTTCTGTTTTTATGTCCACTCCTGTATCTGTACGCTCTCCCCTCAACTCACCCTACTGCATGCATTTCAGCAGACACACTGGTAGCTCTTGTTGTTGATAAGAAGCATGCAGTCATTCCAAACACATCAATTAACTGTGGATTCTAGCTCACAAATAGACAAAAGGTTGCATCATAAGAACAAAGCAGAATATTTCCAGCTGTGGAGCTTTGACTCTAAGCATGTTTTTCTTGTTGTTATTTTTTTCATCCGGTGAGGGGTAACAGCTTTAAAAAAAAAAAGCAGAGCAGCCCCGGTTTGCTCTGTTCTAGCATCATGAAGATGCTCAAAAGCTTCTCACTAGGAATGTATACAGTATGAATATATATGTGCATGTGAGTGCGTGCACGTTTGTGTGTCTGGCTGCGTGCCTGTGTACAATTTGGGCTCACACATCGTCCTGTCAGGGGTCTGTGCAGCTAATCTTTATGCACTCTGTGACCTCCTCACTGCAAACCCTGCTAAATATATTATTCCCCTGGGCCTTTCATTGCTGCTTGGTGTCAGAAATCAATATGTATGAGGCGCGTAGATGGGAATTTCTAATAGATCTCTGCGGCCCTGCGCTGCTCTTCAATATCTGCCTTGGACTATTAGTGCCGGCTCAGTGGCGGTGAAATAACCGAGATAATCTTTTAAGGTACCTTTCTTAAGGTGGAACGGTAACTCCCGCTCTGCATTTCCTCCTCCGTACACCTGAATGCTGCAGATGGATTTATCATTTTAGGGATGTTTATCCTAAGTGGTGTCTGTGATTTGAACTGCCTTATTTAAAGGCTTTTTATAGTCGTGTGTTGCTTTAGTAAAATATCATTAAAAAAACTGAAAATCCACTGACAGTTTTTTTAACCATTGAATTATGTAAAAACTAAAAGAAAATCACCTGAAAATAACATTAAAAAATACAAATATGGCCACGTACCCGTCTTGCATAAATATAAATACATATAGAGGTTTTCTTTACATCTGAATGCTCATTTGTGAGTCATATTTTTGTTAGTACACATGCATGTGTGTGTGTGTGTGTGTGTGTGTGTTTGGAGGCGTGTAGGTGTAAGTGTGTCTGGAGGGATGTGCCACGGTGCTAATTGCCCGTATTCCTAATGCGGGGATGATTTGCTGCAGCACTTAGCTGCAGCAGCACAGGAACCTGACTCTAGTTTCTGTCTCTCTCCCCTCCGACACCACCTCCCCGCTACGTTGAGGAGGAGAAGAAGAGACATCCGGCATCAGCAGGCAGTTAGGGGGATGGCGGGAGAGGCGGAGGGAAGAAGAAGGCGAGGGAGGAAGGGGGGGGCAGGAAGAGGAGGCGAAGTGGGGGTGGTGGTGGTTGGCTCAGACAGCGTGTGGTCTCGAGGGAGGGAGAGAGGCTGAAATTATTCTATGGTCACAGGCTTTTTTTTTTCCCCCTCTCCATCTCCCGCCGAGGACCTCGGTGTATAATCCTTGGCGCTCGCCTGGCTCGTATATCTGCCGTCCCTGAGACAAAGGTTATATCTCTCTCCTTCAGGACCACTGGCCGCTGACCGAAGACCACAAACCTGCTCTATTATCACCACATCACCTGCCCCTGTAGAGGAAAATGAATCACACCAACGACCTTAATATCTCAAGGATTTATCAAGTATATTTATCCAATCTGGAGACGAATAATGACCTAGCAATAGGTCGCGTTAAGACGAGCCCATCTGGAGTGTCATTAACGTTATTGGTGCTTTGCCGTATTCCTCAGGTATCTCTGTGTTTGCTTCCTTTGTTGACACGTTGGCCCAGAAATGCAAGTAATTCTACTAATTCAGGAACGTCTCATGTCCTCGCTCTTCCCTCATAAAGCATCATAAACCCACGGGCCTGACTGTGAGCACCCATAAGATGAGAATAATCACTAGTCTCTTATTCCATCTCTGCCATCACAGTCTCTCCTTGGCACAGGCACTGCTTAATGTTGGTGCAGCCACTTGATGCTGGGTCGTAAGAGTGGAATTGTCGGGAGACATTTACATGTAATTCAACTTTGTCATTTGGACCATTGTAGGGGTTTGGGATTCATTAAGTTTGGTTCGTCAGTGGAGCGTTAAAACCTCATCGCCCTGTGGAGGGAGGTGTGAAACGGCTCAAATTAGGAGAAAATTCAAAATGTAGGAATGAGAGACCAAACAGAGAGAGGAGTGTAGAGCAGGAAACAGAAAAAGAGGGGCAAAAGAAAATACAAACATATATTTCCTTGTGTTAAGTGTGAGGAACCCCTGATTGGCCAAGTGTAAATTTGGGCAACCAGGTACAGCACGTACGTATGGCCATGAAGCCTCCCTACCACACACATTTGAACACACAGAGCCCTCCTCTCTCATGCTGCTCATCTCAATAATTACCTCCCCCAGGTACCGGTACGCACTGCTGCCACCGGGGGCACTGCGCCAGAGAGAGCAGACGGCAGCCATTCAGGGGGAAGTGAGGAGAAAAAGAGGTGGAGGAGTGATAATGTGTGTATGTGGGCGAGGGGTGGTGGTGGTGTCGGAAAACATCAGGGGGAAATTGGCCTCTGAAAGACAGGCGTCGTGGCAGGCGCACGGTCTCCTAATTACGCAAGGTCTCCTACCGCCATTAGGAGCTGTCAGTAACATGAGGGGACGCAAGCAGCCGCCGAAGAACACGAGTCCACCACGGTGTGTGTGTGTGCGCGCGTGTGCACGTGCACAGCTTTGACCTGAACTGACTCTTTTTTTTTTTTAATTTAAATTCAGTGTTTTGCATTCACTGCAGATAAATATATTTGCCACGCGCAGGGATAAAGCTTTCATTATTGCAGCTGTGAAAGCGTGCTTGTGACTTGAAGTTTACACCTTTTTCATCTTGTTCATATACGTTTGCAGTTGAAGATTATTTTTTCATTTTCGCAAAAAGAGATTCATGTCTAATCCTGTGAAAGCTTAGTTTAATATTATTTTTTTGGGGGGGTACATTTTGTTGTTTTTTATGTATTAACCCAACTAAGTAAATTTACATTTTGGATACGTAAGTTGAACTTGTAATAATAATAGCATGTATTGATCACTACTATAAAATTCCTGAACATTCACTTCCATAAATTATAAACAGTCTGATGTCATCAAGTTATGCTTTTTATTTTTAATCAGGTAATATAATGTTTTACATAACGTATTTCAAACAGACTCTGATAGTGTGGCTGTGAGAGTAATGAAACTAAATTTTATAAAAAGAAAAAACATAATAATTCTTGACTTTGGGAGGGTGATTTGACAGTTAATTTGCATTGCTTTTGGCACCATGACTGCAAAATGTATTATTGCTACCACAAACATGCACATCGCACACTTGTCTGGTACTGAAGTCAGTGTCATGTCTGTTCTCATACGGTCCCATGTGCCTGACCTGCAGTTGACTGGAGGAGGTCTGTGGAGCTTTGTCTCCTCTGATGTTTTGTCACAGCTGGGATGGGGTGAAGTTTACCAACCTGGCAACAAGCCAAGTGAGTTTCCAGGTCTTCTTCTACTGTACTGATCTGCACCTGTTCACTGAATCCACAAACTAACCGTGTAGAAAGGGACACAGCAAAGTGCTGTATGTCAAAATAAGAAGTGGAAAATGAGGAAATTTTGAAACAAGACTGCGAATGCATCCTGGGATAAACAGCCACCACAGTTTTTTTACTATGCAATAAACCTGGCTGTTTTCATGTTAGTGGAAACAATATGATCACTTCTTTTATTGAATACTGAATGACGCTTGTTAGCAGTGCTGCAGTCCAGCCAGCGTTCAACTTCCTGTTAAATGCATTCTTACGAACTTGGCATTTTTATGGTTAACCAGATCATTCACATGAATCATGTGGTAATGTCATGGTATTTCTGAAGTCAGTTAATTTACACCCGATCAGTGTTTCATGACTCACAGTTGGACATCTTCGATAAATCTAAGGTATGTAGCCTAGAAACCTAGATGCATCCTAGCGGCAGAAAATATTTTTGCCTAGCAGGATGGTCTAGTGGCACCATAGGAGCTAATCTTGGCTCTGGCACGGAGTCCAATCACAACGCTCTCTCTGCGTAGGGAGTCGTTGGGGCGGGCGTAGCACGATGATGACAGGGCTGCGTGACGTTGGAGATAGCACAACAAGGATGGCTGGAGGGATGTGCCATGATGCTGTAGCTGTGGCTAATGAACAGCGGCTGTTTGAATCGGCTCTGTCATTGATTTTGGAAGAGTTAGACTTGGGCTTTTCTTTGAAAGTTGAGTAGAAAGAAGCACTTAAGTCATTTGTTTTAAAGGAGGATGTATTTGCTGTTTTGCCGACCGGCTACGGCAAATGTCTAATATGGCTCCGCTGGTAGCTAAAAGGAATACATCACATTGTCCGTTGCTCTGATTGGTCATAGTGCTGGCCTATTACGTGCAGAGGCAGTTTGAATGACAACGGTTGGCCCCACCCACAGGCTTCAACTCTGCCTATGGACTGCCCCCAGACTACACATTTGATGTCATAGTCTGGTTTGTCAGGTTATAAGGTATGTACTGCATTTGAAAATATCTGCTTCTTCATTTTAAAAGTTTAAGATACACAAACAAGTTGCATTGCCTTGCACGGCCCCTGTGTTCTCCCTGTATCACATGAAAGTCCATCAAATCAGCGTCCCTGTGAGCAGCTACTGGTAGCTACAGGCGTGGTTTAGGTGTGTGAGAAGGGGATGCTAATTCTGACAGATAGCAGACCCTCATTAACTAATCATTAACCAACAAGATCTGCTTAACTTGATGCACAAACAGGTGAAAGCCATCAAAACAGCCCACTGAGTAACCAGTTCACCCATCCAGCACAGTTAACAGACAATACTGCACTCATTGTCATGAACACTTTCCCAACAAGTCTCCACTGCATCAATTAGTTTAGCTGTGAGGTTGTTAGCTGGGTGTGTCTGCCTGGCATTGCATAACTCTGTCAGGGTTTCTGCCACTGTATTTCAAGCCCGGCATATGTGTTTATATGAAGTTAGTGTTAACGTTACAGCTGTGCATGTCACAGTGCACTGTGTGTACAGTTCAAGCTGTACATCACTGTCAGGTATTCAGATGGAACGAGAGACATTACTGGCATTAGCCAGTGATTTTGAAATTGAAGATACACAGGCCATTTTCAAATCAGAGGTGAGAAAAGGGAAATATATTTGCGATTTTTATACATCCAAATAAGTTTTTTTTTTTAAATGCATTCACTTTATAGTTTGTTTTTGAAGTTACACTTTACCTCAGAAATGTCTTTTTCACTCATTATTTGTCTGCAAGATCATTCTGTTAAAAATAATTGTGAGAAAATGGTATCGTTAACCCAGTATTAGAAATTGTTTTAGTTGACTGTATCATTACACCCCTGCTGTTCATTATTGAAGGCCCTAGTATGAGGCGGCAATGTGTGGCGACTGTTTGAAACAACGATGGTGACTCCTCCTCAGTGGCATTGGTATTTCTTCATTGAAAGAAACAAAGCTTTTATCCATATAAAAGATGTTTTGTGCCTTTGACTCAGTTGTCTTTCATAACTCGTGGACATTTTGGTATTTAGAGTCATCTGTCCATTTCTCATTAAGATAATTAAAATTGCTGGCCATAGTGTAAATCCATTATCTTGGAGACTCCTTAAGTATTTAAGTATATATGTTGAATGTAATTTAGGCTTCGCTTATGTTGCCAACCACTTTGACTTATTTATTTGTCAATGGCGTTCAAGCGTTGGATTTTAAATGATGTACAAACACATCTATGCACTCAAAGAGTAAATGCTGGGGCCAACTGGTCATACATAGAATTTGACATAGTTTCTCACCTTAAATGAACAGTAGCAGACATGATATCTGAGGTAAAAGGCACTCTGGGAAATGTAGGATGTTATTTACAAAAAATAGACATGAGGTAGGGTCTTGGTACAAGGAAATAAACATAAAATAACTGCTGGGATGCACTGAACATCACTGATTTATTACACACAGCAGAGCAGGAGTATGTGTGGGTGGAATTTAATGAAAGAGCTGGAAAGAGCATATTGGGACAGGTGTGTGTGTTTGTGTGTGTGTGTTAGGAAGAGGCTTTTACTTGTGTGAATACACCTGAACATTCAGGCTATGTTTTGCACCTTTAAGTCGTCTTCTTCTTATATATATATATATATATATATATATATATATATATACAGTCATGGAAAAAATTATTAGACCACCCTTGTTTTCTTCAATTTCTTGTTCATTCTAATATCTGGTACCACTAAACGTATAATACAATGAACACAACAAAAAATGCAGCTGGTCACATAATACTTTATGTCCTATTTGACATTCTTAAGCTTAATTGATTCCCAGGGTATATAAGAGGCCATTTCATGTCACAAGCAGCACTGCACATGCAAAGGCCTAGAGTGGTTTCCTGCTTACATTCAAGCCGTAGCACAACTCAGAAGTTGTCAGCTCTCACATAATGCCTAAAACAAAGAATTATGTGAAGCAACAAAGGCAGCCATCTTGGCACTGCTGGAAATTGGCATGAGTGAGAGACAGGTAGCGAAAAACTGAAGATCTCCAAGACAGCCGTTCATTACAACAAAAAACAAGCTGAACATGGCACTACCAAATTGCTACCTGGCCGTGGCAGGAAACGTCTTTCTACCCCACGAGATGACCGTGCACTCATCCGTTCCTCTGTCAGGAATCGTCGTCAGACCTCCAGGGACCTTAAAAATGAGTGGGCACTGTCGAGAAATGTGACTTGCTCGGCAAGGACAGTTCGAAACCGACTTGTTGAAGCTGGTTTGAAGTCACACAGAGCACGCAAGAAGCCCTTCATCAATGAAAGGCAGAGGAAGGCCCGGTTACTCTTTGCTCGAGACCACAAGGATTGGACTGTTGATGATTGGGCTAAGGTTCTCTTCAGTGATGAATCCAATTTTGAATTGATGCCCACTCCAGCCAACTTACTGGTTAGGAGGAAGCCTGGAGAAGCTTACAACCCAGACTGTCTTGCCCCTACAGTAAAACATGGGGGTGGATCAGTCATGATCTGGGGTTGTTTCAGTCTGAGTGGAACAGGGCAAATGCAATTGTGTGAAGGCCGAATGAACCAGGTCAAGTACAGGACAACCCTTGAAAACAGTCTTCTTCCATCAGCTGGAAAACTCTTTCCTGCCTCGAATGACTGGATTTTCCAACAAGACAATGCCCCTTGCCACACGGCAAGGTCAGTTAAAGCCTGGATGGAGAACCACAACATTCGCACCATGCCTTGGCCTGCTCAATCACCAGATCTTAATCCAATTGAAAACCTGTGGAAAATCATCAAACTCAAAGTGGAGAACCACAAGCCCAAAAACAAAGAAAATTTGTTTGAATTTGTCCAAGACGCATGCCAAGACGCATGGCTGCAGTCATCAAAAACAATGGTTATGCAATCAAGTATTAACTCTTGTGTGTATCATGTGTTTAAAGCAAACAGAAAAGAAAACATGGAATGCTTAAAAGTAGTGTTTTGGCGGTACAATGCCATAGCTATTGATGTAAGAATTTAAGTAATTTTGGTTATTATCAAGAAAACCATGGAAAATGAATAATCCTTAGTTCTTAAATTAAACTCTCATGAGCTATTTTTGTTGTTATCATTATAATTGTCCAAACAAATGTACCTTTAGTTGAGCCAGGCATTAAAACTAACAAGAAATTGAAGAAAACAAGGGTGGTCTAATAATTTTTTCCATGACTGTATATATATATATATATACGTAATGGGCTGGTAGACAACAAAGTGTGACGTTTAGTGTGGATGTCTACTACCTGCTGTCACACCATATACATATATATATATATATATATATATATATATACATATATATATATATATATATATATATATATATATATACATTATATATATATATATATATATATATATATATGTATTATATATATATATATATATATATATATATATATATATATATATATATATATGCATATCGATATATATATATATATCACGCATATATATATATACGTATATATACGTATATATACGTATATACGTATATATATATGCATATCGTGATATATATATATATATATATATATATATATATATATATATATATATATGTATATGGTGTGACAGCAGGTAGTAGACATCCACACTACGTCACACTTTGTTGTCTACCAGCCCATTGCAGCTGCTGTGGTGATAGTCCACACACACACACACACACACACACACACACACACACACATACACATCTCTTTGCCTGTCCCGTGTGCCTTCCCCTTTAAAGAGACACACGGGTGGCTGCGCTCCACTTGACACGTGGGCCCATATTCTCACCTTAGAGACGGAGGGTGGGCATGGTTTCACGCTTTGATGGCTTAATTACCGCTGTGGAAACAGGAGTGGCTAGAGGAAGAGAGCGAGAGGGAGGGAGGGGGAGAAGGAGGGTTATATGTGCACATGTTAGCAGCGCTGATAAGCTTGTGAGGATCGTTAGCGTGAGACTAAAATGGCACTGAGGTCCCATAAGGCATCTTAAATGTATGTGCTTTGGGTGAGGGGAATTCTGAGGCTTAGGCTATTTAGGTGTATTGAATGAGAGCTCATTTTGTACAGTTTGTGATCATATTCTAACTGTACCCTGCTGACAAGTTGCTGCTTCTTGTAATTTTACCATCACATAAACTCAGTGCTGAAACACAGAGAGAGCTTAAAGGCTATGGCAAAATTCTGTATTCTTCTTATTGTCAGAAAATCTCATGAAAAGACGAAAATACTATTAAAAACACACCATTGAGCCACACCATTATACTGGATGACATGTCCTAGTCTTTATCGGGATGAACATGGACACTGTAGATTAGTTTTAGTCACTTAAAATGTCCTATTACTGTAAATGCTCACTATTACCAAATGTGTATTAATCCATAGCTGGAAATAGTCCCCAGTTAATCCACTGTTCACTCGTCTGAGTAACATTTGATGAAACCCACAGTTAGCTGCTGTAGGAAATGACTGATCCTTGTTAAAAAACCGTATTCATGTGACTCATTCTTATGTCTTCAGTAGGAACAGACGGAGCTGGAGCGTTAAATAGCATAAAATGAGTATTGACAATGAGAAAAATACATGTAACTGCTATAGATGGAACTTAGTTTTTACAAGATGCAAACTTTATGAGGACCTTATTTACCTGTAAAATGTATTAGAGCAAACATCCACGCTTGTGTATCCTTATTAATGCACAGACCAACATAGTAAAACCAGTACGTCAGATGTTTACATCTGCATGGACCTTTTTTAATGAGCACTGCACTACAGGATAGGCTTAAGTTGTAAGCTCAACATTGATGATCAAATATTTAATATTGAACTTTGGCATATTTGTCTTATATTCTATATACATTATTAACTTGGTACATTGATACCAAGATACATTGATTTTTTTTAAAATCGAAAGTGCTTTGTGCCAGCGTTTTTGCTCATTTTTCAGTCGTATTTCAAGACCCACAGAATATTTTGTACCATGTCTCTGAAAACACAGAGAAGCTCAAATGAAAGAAGAGATGCGTTATTTCATTATGGAAAAAACGTTTGTTTTTACCTTGTTCCATTCTTGTTTTATCAGAGGTATAGAAGCCACTTTTTGTCCAGAATCCGTTTGTTTTGCTCTGCAATTACGATCGTCTCCACTTCCTGCTTTGATCTCCGTGGTGCATTTTAACTCTTTGTGTCATGACTACAAATCACAGAAGCCCTGAAATTACTCACAGGCTGCAGGAGACCATAATCGGCGCTGTAAAAAAAAACAAAAACAAAAAAAAACACTTTGACACTCAGAGTTCAATTCATTACTCAATTGACATTTGGAGTACTGTATAAATAGTTGTTTCAAATTGAGGAAAAACGCTTATTAAATGTTATGTGCACACCAAAATATTTACATATGAACATTTTTTAAGAATTTGAACACAATCTTGAAAACATACACACAGCAAACAAACACATTGCTATAATTTCTACCCACAGCAAACAAGGCCAAAAATCTGTCAGAGTGCCAATATTGAAGTCCAGTGGGGAAAAAAAAAATGATAATGGCTCATGCGCTTGCCATAAAGCATGCAGCGCCTGGGTAGTATGGCAGGGGAGTGGACCATCTATCTTGGGGGAGAGGAGCTGCAAGGCCCATCTGTCTCAGGATGGGGGGGTTGTGAGGTCGAGTTCAGTTTAATTGAAGATTATCTGCTTAATTACTCAAGCACAGCCAGCGTTAAACAGCCATGGATTAAGAAAGCGTCAGCGAGGCAGACCTTTGGGTCCGGTGCTGTGCTCAATTAGCAAGAGGGCCCAGATATGGCTCTCCCCTCCTCACCCAGCACTGCACTGGAACTGAAACTGCATGCTAAGAGACAGGCCATGAAGATAATAGACACCCAACTGTAAAAAGCAACACAGAAAGTCAAAGTGCAGACATGGCATGTGAACTACTCACTGGCCTCTGCAACTCTGTGCACTCATTTTTTTTTTTTCCCCCGGTGTCAAAGTTCATCGATAATGATGACTTTAAAGGCCTTCAAGATGCAAAACATGGTTTTACAATTCTAGAAAGTTATTGTATATATAAACAGTAAGAAATATGACATTCATGTCACAAAGTAATCTACCTAGGTATTAATATATTTTAACAGAACAGCAGACGATTAGATTGAATTCAGTTAGCTATGAAAATCATTCACGTGCATTAGCACAGGAAGAACAGTGAGGAACCAATCATATGTTCTTGATTTTTTTTTTTTTCCCTCCTCTGACCGACCACACAGCAGCTCCATATTGATGAAGGTAGGTGTCAAGACCTGACTGCCCCCTCTGCTCTGGCCAGATATCCCTCTTGGTGGATGGGTTATTTATACCAGGCACCTTGATGTTTGAAGGTTTAGCTTGACCTAAAAAAAAAAATCCATTCCCTCATCCGTACCCTCTGCCACTCAGCTTTATCTTGCCACAGTTTTTGTGTGTGTGTGCATGTTTTACGTGCACGCTGACAGGTTATTTTGTCTGCGTGCAGTGAGTTGAAGTCAGGGTCACGTGACATCCTGGGCTACCCTCCTCCTCCTCCTCTTCCTGCGTGGCCTCTCTCTTCATCTCTTCCACCTCTCCGTCATCCTTCTCCACCCTTCTTAATCCCATCATCCCTCTTCTTCACTTCTTCACTTTGCACCCCTCTCATTTCAGGGATGTTTCCATCCCATCGGGGTGATGTGACCGCTCATGTGCACAGATGGTGGAGATCCATGTCTCTTCAGGAAAGCAAATAAAGCTTTATTTGGCCTCCCAAAATGATGATCGCTGTTATGAGACTGCGGCATTTTGATGTGAAAATCCTCACAAGACAACTTGTTTTATTGAAGCTGTCAAATCTTTTTAAATGTCATTTTATTCACATGCTTTAATTACATGCCTTACAACATTCATTAGAAGGCAGCACTCAAATGATAAATAAGCGTATAAACAAGTCTGCTTCTTACAGCGTTCGTCTGTCCAGACAGTGTCCACGCTGACCAGCACAAAGCCAGAACTAAAGGAGTGACATTTAGAGTTGAATTGAATATGAGTCATGCCATCCTCAACTTAATGAACAGCCTCACCTAAGCAACAAGATATTCTCTCTGTCTTCTCAGTCCAAAATGTTGGAGCATGTATGCTGAACAGTGTTGGACAGGAAAACATTATGCTTTGTTCGGTTTAAGCCAACTCAGGTCTGATTGCATGGTTAATGCACTTCATTTGTGCTGAAAGCAAACCAACCAAAGGATTTAATGGTGGCAGATATGTGATTATGAACATTATTTCAAAAGCTAAACTACAAATATAATCCATCTGATGGTCATGAAATGTGTTCGAGTAGCAATCGTATTGATGTGTATGTAAGACCATGTCAGTGCAGGTATTTTCACTGTTTAATAGGTCATAAGCTGTTATCTGACTCTTTGTTAGTTTATTAACCCTGTTACAATAATATGCTGTGTGTCTGTGCATGTTCTCATGATGTGTTCACATCAGCTAGCATCAGGAGTGTGCAAAGGAGCTTTTGTACAGTCCTCTATCTGCTTAAAATTCTGTGACAATGTATGACTTCATGTTCACTCCTCTGGTTTGTTTGAAAAAAGTCAGTGTGAAGAGGACAGAACTAAAATGCAGTGAATGTTCATTTTTTTCCCCTTGTTATGGACCAAACTACAGGTGTGAAAGCACCCTTACTAACACGTTACAGTAGTGTTGTAATCCCAGTAATGCTCTGTGACTTTGACATTTAGAAGTTAACTTGCTCGCTGTCTTACCAGGAGTTAGATGATGGGTTAATGTTAGTTTCCTCTTTCTGTGTTCAGGATTAGCTCGACACAGGGGCTGGAGGTGTGAGGACTTCCAAAGTTGTCTTATTCACATGTTGGTTGCTAACGGCAGAACACCTACTTTTGTTTGGGTGGAGGGTGTGTTAACTGAAGTTGAGACTTTATGGAGGTATGTGCACGGTCACCAAGGTTAAGCTCTGGCCTCTGAATGATCAGTTATTCCCCTCCAAACTGCAGGGCTGCTTGTTAAACCACAGTGCCCACTTTTTTATTTCTACACCTGTTAAATAGAAAAGATGCAATGTGTGGGTGTTCATTCGCAGGATTCACAGTTGTTAAAAGGCACCTTGGATGGATCAGGGCTGAAGTAATACACAATTAATTACAATTTTCAAGTGATTGCAAACACTGATATGATGGAAAACTTTTAAAACTTGTATAGTGATGTCGCTCAACCAAGAGATGTTATCCTCTGAAACAAATTCCAAAAACAAACTAGGAATAGAGGAAGCGTCCAAGAATGTTTCCAGAAAGTGAAAGTCATTGCCTTGTTCTCATATTGGAAGAAAAAAAACAGATGCTATGACCAACTATTTTGGATAAACATGAAGACATTTTCACTCCTCTTCACCTTGTGATCAGAGTTGCTGAAAAAGTATTTTTTTTAATCCAATTTATCCTTCGCTTTCTGGAGTTACATTTACAGTATTCATACCTCCCTAAGCTACCTTGTGTGTTTCTTGGCAGGCAAAAACAAAATTGGAGAATTGGAGTTCTCAAATGATAAAAGGGGATGTAATTGGAGGATGTTTCTTTCAGACAGCAGCCTCAGTTCGACTTTAAAGACCACAATAACGGATGCTTTTACCACCATCACCCATTCTGCTCTCCACAAGGCAATCTCACAGTATCTGCTGTCTTCTTTTGTTTCATTGTGTAAATGAATCCCACCTTAACTGCAAATCCTCAAAATTGCTTTAATGAGAAAACGCGTGTTTGTAAGAAAGCTGTTTTTCACTCTTAGTGTATTGTCTATAGGCTTGGATGTAGACCACAAGGGCAATAGTGTTTGCTTTTAATAATGTAGATACTGCAGGTTGTACCAGTCTGTCAGCGCAAAACATTCAGAGGGTAAATTTATGAGAGCAACGGAAGGAAAAATGGAAAAGTTTTGTGGGACTTAACAGGGGATCCGATTCAATAAATTTCACTAAATCCATATTTTCTGCATAAAGAGCAGGAAGGGTGTGGCGGCTTAATCTGACCCCTGGGCTAAGGTGTCTCTGCATCAAAATTGGGAGGGGAAGAATTTAATGAATGACCTAACTTTCCTCCACTCACAGAGCTGTTTTATTTTTCCTTCTAGCTTCTAGAAATAAATTATTAGATTATAAAGCGACATTGCATACCATTCAGAAACATTTTACTAAAGATATACTTGAGCTGAAAGTCACGACAAAAAACTGAAATAAGTACAGACTGTTAAATTCCGTTATTTAAAAGCAAAACAGTTCACTCATACAAACTATATATAGTGAAATGTTGAGCAAAACCATTGAATTCAAATACGGAGACAAGCAAACTGGACTTAAGTATAGACAGAGGAGAGGACGTGCAAGCTATTTCCTGTTTCTTAAAGGTATAGTTGATAATCCTGTTCAGATACACTTTTTGTTATACTGGGTGAAATGGTCCTTCCATCCTGAGAGCAGTCAATACATTATGTGTTCAGAAAAAGGAAGGAAAAGAATCAGACCTCTGTGGCAGCTACAGGACTGTAAAAACTCTGACCAATCAACTGACAGTCAGTCTGAATGGAAAGAGCCATGCCATACCTTCATGTCTCATCCTGACCACACCCCCTCTGTTTTGCATCATGTTTCACTGTTGCAGGAAATATTCAGCACAGTCCTCTGCAGAAATACAGGCTGCGTCCAAAATTCCATATTAACATGCTACTGAGTATGCTAAAAGAGAATGAAAGAGAACCCAAATAGTACGTGAGATGCATACTATTTCTGGTAAATATTACAGTATGCAAGCACTGGACACTACGCCGGCAAAAAATGTCCCACAATGCAATACGGTGGTGACGACAACAACAACATAATGGACAATGGCATATATAACATATATAATAATAACATATCAAGTGTATTATTAGATTATTATTGTTAGATATATTAATATCACAGATTGCCAGTAGTGGTGAGGTTGGCACGGGTTACCACGTTACTATGGTTACACATCTCCAGTCCAACTGGCAAGAGACTCTCAGGAAGTAAGTAGTGCGTCCAAAAAGATGCATACTACATTTATTCACTCAAAAGTATGTTAAATCATGGTATACATACTGAGTATGTAGTGTATAGTATGGAATTTCGGATGCAACAATAGTTAGCAGGAGAGGGGGCGTGGCTTTGGATGGTGTACTGATGGGAGGGGGAGGAGGGGGGTGGAGCTTAGAGGAGGTGCCACTTTCAAATCTTGCTAGCTCTCATGCTAGCTCTCCAAGACTACCAACTATAGCTTTAAGAAGACTTGAATTTCAAAATCAATCCGTATCATGAAATATAGCGCTACATATTTGATGCACAAACTAAACAACAAAATATGTTTTAAACCACCCATTTAAAGGCCATTGGATATTATCAGAAGAGCAACATTGTCAGTGCCATCACATCTAGTATGGCTGTAAAGCCTCTCTCAATCATGTGCTTCATATGTTTATATTGGAACAGTATTTTTGGAAAAACAATCCAAAATAGTTGTTTATTTTATATTTTTTCTTTAAGTTGGTTTTAAAGAGCACCATTTTCCCCCTATTCTGTCTTTTATCAGTAGCACAGAGAGGAGGAGACATGAGTTTTTGTCTTGTTTTTCTGCTGAAATCCAAGTGACATCACATTAGCTCTAATAATAAACACTGTGTTTATGAAAAGGATGTCCTTTTTCAGTTTTCCTTTTCATCCATTGAATGTTACAAATTAATACTGATAATAATGATGCTCTTTGGTGGATTATTTGTTTGCAGAATTTCAGGAGAAGTTTGGACAGATTCAAAAAAGATGGTTAGTCTAATTTTATCAGCATGTTTGATAATTAATTACAACTGTGTTATTAGTTTCCTTGATTTTTTTGAATGGAGTTCTGCTTCATGACCTGCCAGCATGTCTCTGGCAACGCATTTCGGGCAGTTTGTCCAAGTAGAGTTTCCCTTGTGCCAATTAATTTTGACAGCCCTACTAAAAATAGTAAGTTTTCAAGTAGATGCCAATATGTCTTAGAATATGGAAAGAGAACATCAAGAGCACACGTTGTTTTTTTTTTCTTCAGAAAATTAGACACTGCATTGAGTTACAGCAGCTAAAGAGATGGGATGTCATGACTTCACCTCTATTAAACATTTGAAGATAGTCAAGTGATGTTAGACTGTTGATGCTTTCCACTCCACAATGCGTAGTATCACAGTTGCCCAAATTTTGCAGGAAAATATCCAGTAAACTTTGACGTGTAGTTGTCATAAAAAAAAAAATAATAAATTGTTGTTTGAATATAATACTGTATCCATGTGTTGATGCATGAACTGTTCTTCAGAGTGTTGGCAGGTCTGCGTGTTTATGCACAGGATGTCCGTTTGAGCCAGCTCTTGTTCTCTGGAGTTATTTCCGTCAGTGTCGCACGGGCCCCAAAACTCCACAACACACACACACACACACACACATATTCAGGCTCCCAGTACAGGATCGGAGGATTATTCTGTTTTTCATGGGTGCTGGTGGGAGAAAGAAACAGACCGGAGGGAAAGGAAAGGTAGTTTGGTGGAAGTGTAGTGGGAGGCTGGTGGAGATGTGGTTCAGCCTGAGTGCTTCGCTCATGCAGCGGAAATGCTGAGGTGGTCCGTCACACACACATACACACACCCCCTCCATCTCTGCCTGACATCCAACCTCCTCTCCTCTCCTCCCCTCCTCAGCACCTTATCTGTGCCAGTATTTCCTTTCCTCTCGAGCCACGTGCCATTTTGACAAACAGATTTATTGGTTACGTCATATTTCTTCCCTGTTTTAATCAAATGCCGGGGCAGCGGGGCTGACTCGTGCTCAGATTAATATCGCCATTGATCAGATTGGATGGAGGTGTCCACGCACCCACACCATACACCACCCCCACCCTTCTCTCTTTCATTGCTGGGAAAAGGCTTTGCACTCTGAGAATTCCAGTAATATTCCTTCTCTTTCCCCCCCCATGTGGTTGATTTGACTTACACATGCACGCTTCATATTTACCATATGTGTGTTTGTGTGCCATATTTTGGCACAATGTAAAATTGTGTTTCAGCTCTTTGGCTTTGTTCATAGATGCTTTCTCTTGTTTTGTTTCTTGGTGCTGCTTTTCCGCCGTGAAAGGTCCTGTAAATGTGCAGCTGAGTCGGTGTCTGTCTTGAACTTAGAGAGTTGTGCGCTCATTTGCAAAGCTGTGTTTGTGGAAAGTAAAAAGAGAGCACTATGGTTGAGAGTGAAACACACACATAGAGAGAGAGAGAGAGACAGAGACAGAGAGACAGAGAGATGAAGCTCAGGAGGCTGGAGAGGAGGAGAGCGAGCCGGTGACAATGCTGCACGAGGAAGTCATTTTAACAAACACGCCGTAGCGGCCAGGGCCATTGGAAGCCATCAGCGCTGCTCTTTCCCCTGCTAGCTCCCCTCCCCTCACACAAACACACACACACACACACACACCACCACTCTGACAGAGCTTTCATCCACCCCCGCCCCACCACCTTCGTCTCCACGGCCTGCCAGTCATGCAGCCGCAGCCCGCCACTCTCCCCCACGTCGATCATGCGTGACATGTGGGGTCAGCAGCAAGCGGCAAAGAAGCCCACACCCCCGTCCACACTGCCACCCCACGGGGTGTGACCAGGCCGGCGGTCTGTCGCACGCGCAGGGACATTACCACACATCTTTTGTTGCTAAGTGCATGGGTGAGTGATGAACAGAAGTGGCCTTTGGCAGACGCTAACTGCAGGGGTGTAAAAGGCGGCGTGCGGGGGGGAGGAAAAAATGTAAAGTGAGAGAGAGAGAGAGAGCTTGGAGGGATGTGATGGCTGGTGGTGAAAGGATAGGAAAGGGGGGGTGGGGCAGATGGGGTGATGAGGAGGTAGAGGAGTGCGGGGAGCCGCAGCCTTCTGATTAAGGGCGAAAGACTGCCGGTTTAGGTGGTGGGGGCGGAGGAGGAAGAGGAGGAGGGATGCAGAGAACAGAGTGAGTGAGAAAGGAGAGGGAGAGGTGGGGGAGGGGCAAGAGGGACAATTTAACGAAGCTCAAAGCCTCTGCCATCTCTGAAAGCAAGAAAGGAGACAGACATGGAGGAGATGGGGGCCAGGCTCAGGCTGGTGTTAACAGCCTGTTAGTTCTGCCCTTGCTTTTCTTCCCCTCCTGCCTCTTTGTTTGTGATTTGGTGTTTAGAAAAATATGAGCTCGGATTACTCCAAGCTTTTGAAAGAAACTTTGACAATCTGCTTTCAGAAATACAGCAAGCTGCTAGGTTTCTATAAAACCATCATGGCTGTACAACTTGTTGATTGTGCACTTTTCCCCAGAATGTTATAAAAAAAATCCTCCTATCGGTTATTTTTGATCTAAAAAAATCGTCAGGTGCGTGACTATACAAATACAAATGCACTTGTTTTAAGAATGTTGTCAAATAAACATTTTTTTTTCATTACATTAGAGGGCAAAAATGCTTAATTAGATTCATCACAGCACACACAGACATTTTTATTTAGCAAACTATCAAAAGACAGACAGGAAAAAAACATCACACACAAGCCCATAGCTAAAGAGACACAATTTCAGGATGTTCTGAATAATCAAGGTGCAACCTTTTTATAAGTGGAACAAATTCATGCTGAACTTAAAACAAGTGCCATTTAACATTATTGAGGAGAGGAAGCAAAACCCATGAACGCTGGATGAGCGAGAGAGACAGAGCGAGAGAGGGAGGGAGAGCACCTGTGTCATTGTTATGCCTGTTGCCTGGTAACAACATTTTTCACTGCAAACGGAAGTCATGCATGATGGAAAAAAAGCTTTCCTCCTAGAAAACAAAAGAGTAAAAAAAAAAAAAAAAAGAATTTCATATTTCACAGTTTTTTTTAAAATGCCATTTCCGTGTGGATTTTCAGCACAAACGGGTGTTGACAGTGAAATTAACCTGCAGTCAGACACATCGTAGCATGGCCACAGTATCTCAGGTTGGTAAATGACCAGTTTTACCTGTGAACACACAGTGACACACAAACACAGTTTTTGATGTGCCAAAGGTGCACATACATCTATACGGTGGATATACTCATCCTCACATAATGGTCGCTATAATGTCTCTCTGTTAGTTCAGATGTTCAGATCTGACCAAGGATGTCACAGGAGGTGTTTTGCATCATATTAAATGTCATATCGCTACTGTCACTATTACTTAACTATGTGTGTCATTTCATCTTTTTTGTGTTTTTTTTCTTTAAAGAAATAGCGTAAACCAATAAATACCATTGATTGTACACACATATATATATGTCTCTCTCTCTCTCTCTCTCTCTCTATATATATATATATATATATATATATATATATATATATATAGTAATTTTTCTGATGTAACCTTATTGGTAAAGTTTTGCTATCCATTGCGCCGTCCTCCATATCTGGTATGCTGCTTTGCCTCTATTTACTCCCTAGCGACCAGTGCTGTAAATGAGTCCTTGCGGGTAGCGTTTCATTAGCCTTCATACCATAATGTCTCTGCTTCATACAGTGAACATGTTTTGAACTCTCATGATACATTTGGATTATCCATTCTGACACTGAGTTGTGCTATTTCACGGAAAAACGGAGTAACGTTACCAGAGGGTTATATCCTATGGTAGACATTTTATATCGCACTGCGATATATATTCTAATATCATACAGAGGAACTGTAATAGTAATCCCTTAACAAGCTTCCGCTGTAGGTAGCGAATTATACAATGCCAACACCCTAATCCGTTGATCATACAGTTTTCAGAAATGTTTCTGAAAGAAGGAGCATATCTCTGGGCTGTTGGCCCCAAACCTTTTCAGTGAAGGTTAGTTTTTAACTAAATAATGAGATAAACTAAGATATTTTAACCAGAAATTGAATTTGTGCTGCATTGTATCAGACATAACTTCTGATGAATTAGGCGCATCTTTTCAAAGAGCAAGGACTTTTTGTTGTTTCATACTTTGCCAGTGAGATATTGCCTTGACAATACACTTTTAATTCTTTTGTTTAGGGTGGCTGCACACAAAGATTGAATTGGCATATTGCCCTTCGGCAATAATCACTGCAATGCTACAATAAAATTTACTTCATGAAATCTCAAATGATTTTGATGGCTTCATATTGTTGCCTCTAAAATGGCAGACTTATGAAGATCTCTGAAAGAAGTTTTATTGAATGCTAGAAGTTTCTAAATGACAGATCTCTGACCAGCCAGGATCCAGTTGTGTTGTGTTGTTTTTTTTGGTGCCTAAACAGGTCACTGAGTGACCTGTCAAGTAGAGCATATTACCACTTTTTTATTATTATTATTATTATTATTATTATTATTGTCTGTGCCCATGCTCGCTCACTATGAGCTCCACCAGGCAGTGAATTGTCATGCTCCCTGTTTTCCCTCAGCGTTTCTGGACAGCCTGTCCACAGAAACAACACCTGTTGACAGAAGAAGGAAGGAGCACGTTGCTTTGAATAACACGAGAAGAAAGCTGGCTTTGCAATCTGGCTCTGCAAATCATCTTTAAAAGCCGGAGCAGCTCAAAGATCGAGGCCTGCGTGCACCGTCTGTTAAAACCAGCGCATTTGCTCGTTTGCCCTGGTGGCGCGTTCTCTTCTTATGGTCCAATAAAAACTGGAGCACAATAAATATCCAGCTGCTGTTGATTGCCTCGTAGTGGAGAGTCGTGAAATTGCTTTAAATACCTTTCCACTTCAAGTCGGACCGATCAGAAGCGCAACCTACATCAACTGCCTTCAACTTTTGTGATCCAGTATCAGAGCAGATCACATTTTCAAGTGTAGTTAAAGGCATATTCTGGTATTTTACACTCTCAGCCCTCTTTCTAGGTTGATTAGGATGCAGAAGAGTGGTTTACACTGAATTTTTGAAGATTTGGGCTCGTTTAGAATCGGCTGTGCCAGCTAGCTAAGGGCCGCTATGGGCCAATGCAAACCTGTCGAAACGATACCAGCACAAATCATACTTACTTTTATTAATTATTTTGTAGTATGGAATGTTAGAAAAGGCTTGATTAAGTGACATTACTCAAAGAGAGAACAGTAGTCAGCAACAGCAGATATGAGAAAAACTGACCCATTTATTATTAAACAATGGGTTACATAAATTTTAACCTTAAAGATAAGAATATTCTACAATGGAATTGAATAAATGAATAAATAAATTAGAAGACACTGAATAACCTCAATAAATCCAATAAAAACAAAAATGATATACTTTAAATTGCAAAATAACCACTATTTTAACTTAAACCTAAGCATATTCTACAATTGAATAGAATAAATAAAAACAATTTGACGACCCTGAAAATCTTCATGCTGTTTTTTTTTTGTGATGCTGCTTCAAATTAAGGCAGCTATACGGGGACAGTCCCTGATTTGGATGACTAGTCCAAAGTTAACCTGTCCCTGAATCTGAATGTCAATTTCAGTGTTTTATCAGGGAGGAAAATTAAATGTTGCCTGTTGACTACAACAACAGGTTATTATGGTAGCTGGGTAGGTAGTGAGCGTGTTGCACACATATAACACTTATTATGGTATACCTGGGCAGGAAGCAGAAAGTGTGAGGGAGAATGTTGCACGCAGACTACAATAACAGTTATTACGGTAGGGACCAGCTATTATCTCCAAGCTGGAAATGTCCCCGGGTTTCATTTAGGAAATTTGGTCACTTCACACGATTGGTATTAAACTTGCCCGGTTGCCACCACGGGAAACTTGTGTGACAAGATTTGCACTCAGCTACAATGTTGTTTTGGACTTTTATAAAAAATCCTGCCACATGGCCAACATGTCCTACTCCTTGCTACTTAGAAAGAGAAGAGCTGGTGCGGAGTCTGGAATGGACTAATAGTATTCAAGTGTTTACATCACAGATTTTAGATTTTTTTTGCCGATAGCAATATCATATCTCCTATCTCCTCAATATCAACACTCCTAATTCTCTGTAAATTTCTAAAAAAAACTTTTATCAAGTTATGTGTCAAAAATCTTTTGTAATTGAAAACCAACTCACTATTTATTTTTGGCTAATCTTTCCCGAAAATCTCCCAGCCAGCACTGATTGGATGATTTGAATGGATGGATTTTTAACCAAACCAAAGTTTAATTTGTCATTTCTCTATGTCTGTCTATACAGTATATCTCTGCCTCCATTCACAGCATCATAAAGTATATATGCAACACACACTCACACACCTTTTTAATATGGAGGTGCTGTGCTCGGACCACTTTGTTGTACTGACAATACTGCTGCTACTCTACATTAAGATTGTAGGTTTTATTGTCGCCATAAACCTGATTTCAAACTGAAAACATATTTATGTGTACGGAAATGATGTTTTTTTTTGTTTTTGTTTTTAATTTTTGCACTTGTGTGATGAACACTCTCAGTTTGAATACAACCAGAGGCCATAAACAATCAGTATTGTACCCAGTTTTCAGGGATTTTAAACTCAAATGAAAGGGTTGTAAAAAAAAAAAATGTCCAAGGATTTTATCATACAAAATCTTTTTTCAACGATAACAGACCCAATCACAGTACCTCAATTATTTCACCTTTCTCAGTATTACATATTAAGTAGTAATGCCCAGAGGTCAGGGATTAAGTCAGATTTTGTAATTGTTTTTCAGAAAAAAAAATGAAATCCCTGGAACATATTGTATTTGAAATTTCACCTTTTCATATTTCAGTGTCATAGTTCCAAAATTTAAGCACACTTTTAGTCTTCAATCATTTTTTTGGTGAATTAAATTTTTTTTCTTAAATTAAAGATTTTTCTCTACTCCTTGGTCTTTGGGTGCCCAAAGCTTTAGCTGTCATCACTGTGTCCATCTTTGCTGTGCTGGTCTTCGGGGGTCCTCGCTCTGTAAGATTTGCTCGGGAACTATGAAAGCTGGCCCTTGCTGCAGCTTCTCTTGCTCGCATGAAACACCCCCATCTTTGATGGCTGTTTGTAGCACAAATCCCTCCCCGCCACCACCCCCCACCCCCACCCCCACCATCCCCTATCTGAAGTAATGTGCAGCGGCGTAGAAATCTCACCGCTCAGTCAGTCGATAGCGGAAAGACCATTTTGATTTCCAGGGATAAAGAGGGCAAGGCCATTGACAGCATACATACAGGCTAAGCCTCAAAGTTAGGATTATTTGAATTTTACTGGAGGATGTTTTTGTTTCTAATGTATCATTTACTCCAATAATTAATTTGTCTTCTGCAGAAAGTGCAAGCAGTTTTTTTATTTTATCACACTATTTCTCCATCATATGTCAAATCTTAACCGCAGCTTGCTGTCATTTTGACAGAACTTGTAGAAATGATACTGCAGTGTATATATCACCACCACACACTACCATTTGTAAAATTACATTAACTGGCCCAAGGAAACAATTAGGGTCTCAGGGCGACACATTGGTCACTGATTAGCCTTGAAGATGGTTAGTACAGTATGTTGTTGTGATGCTGCACTCCAGTACCTGCCAGCCAGCATCGCAAACATGCCTGTTTGGCATGACCCAATTAATTTACTGGTTATCATCAAGCAAGGAAAAAAATGTAAGGAAATACAGATTATAAATAAAAGATAAACGACAATCCGAAGGCAGTGGAACAAAAACTTCCTGTCACCTCACCTGAGGAAAGAAATCGAATGAAACGCAACGTGATGGAGGTGGTGGATGACACAAACACCCTATTCTCAGAGTGAGAGTGCTGCCTGTGTGAACTAGGGGTCACATTACCCTCCCTGGGGTCACATTTCACATGCTCGCCACCAGCTGTAGCACCACAGCACGGCTCGGCCTTCTAACCAGCTATTGTCGTGCACTGAGACAAAGCCACAGGTGAGACGTTGAGGAAAATTCTGCTTGATGTGAGGAAGACAAAACACAAAGAAAAAAAGACTATAGCTATATCATTGGGTTATTATAGTTTGCCACTCTACCATCAATGGTCGTGTGGAAGAAGTATCTTTTGACTGTTTCTATCGGTTGTGAAATGACGACTTAATCAAGCAATAACACTGGAAACAAAATGATTTTCAGCTAATCTCCTGGCCAATCATGAGCGAATGTAACGGCTTAGATGGTGGCAAATGAGCCACTGCCTGGAACGCACGCTGGCTAATGACATGATTATTTGCTCATCAGTGGTGTGTATGTGTGAGACTGCGAACATGGATGGATGTGCGAAAGTCTATACGTGCGCTTCTTGTGGGGTGGTGGTGGTGGTGTTGGCGGAGGAGACTGGTCACATCTCAGCACGGTAATAAAAGCCGGAGCTGTTGTCACAAAACTCAGCCCCTACGCCCAGCTTTTAAGTGCTGCCTCTATTCTCAGAGAGCAGCAGACACATTACAGAGAGGAGAGAGAGGAAGAAAGGCTCAGGGAGAGAGAGAGCGAGCGAGGGGGGGTTGTGAGGCCTGTGGCTGAAGGATTGATTTTAAATGTTCTGCAAAGGCAGTGTTTACTATCCTCTCTGGCTAGCCCCCTGACAGCGCCAGCATCAAAACAAGATTTGTCCCCCCTTCCCCCACCCAACAGTATAAAGGGGAAGGAAGCAGGAAAAGGCGATGGTTGCTTATATTGACGGTTCTTCTCCTTGGCAAAATGCATAGCTTGCCCCCCCAAAAAGTAGTCCAGCTGATGCCAGCCATGGAAAGTCTTTCTCGTATCTTGCTTTTAAAATATCCCTCCAAATGTTGCTGAATAGCATCAGTGCGTACCCAGTACTCTCCAGTGAAACAAAATACGTTACTTCATCAAACTCGCGCTGCATACTTCCACTTCGCTCATTGGATCACTGTGTAAAGGACAAAGAATGGCCTCGATGCGTTCTAATGGGCGACTTAGCTCATTAGCAGTCATTATTTATGAGTGTGACAGTAATGTTTTTTTCCTGGCTCGGTTCTCACTGCAGCCATGGGAGCAGATTAGCCTCTAACACAGGTACCACAATGAGGAAATTGACAGTTTATCTGAGGATGGTCACAGATTGTGGAAATGACGTGTACAGCACAGCACTTAAAGAAGAGATTCATTTAAAGGTGAACGTGTTATTCTATATGTTTCATATTGTCAGCAAATGTCATGAAAAGACCAAAACCAACAATATGTCAGTCTGTCTCTCCTACACTGTCTGTGGCTGTCAGTCCCCAAGCCCTTTGGGCTCCTACAGTAGACATACAGCTTTATAAATGGGTCACACTGTATTGTTCATTTAAAAAGTTATTTGCTAAAACAGCTGGGCTTTTGTTTTTACAAAAAAAAAGAACTAAATAGCCCATTCGGGGAATAATACTGTTTAGTCTAGTTAGGACCAAGGCAGCGGTATTGACTTTTACTGAACAAGTGTACATGATAATGAAGGATCATGTCAACCACTGCAACATTGTGTCTAACTGATGTGTTTTTGACAACAGTGGAAGTTTATCGCACAGAGAAATACATATCAGTTATATCAGGCTGTACAAAGACATTATTTGACAGCGGGATCAATTGAGCGTTGCTCTTTTGTAATAAAAGAAAATTATTTTTATCCTTAAACCAAAATTGAACAAAAAAAAAAAAAAAACTTCAAATTGAGCAGAATAGATTTGTAGACAGTGGTAAAATACATTTTGGTATTGGCTCTATTGTAGCCTCTTTATTCAATAACGAACCGTCAGTCTCTTCAGTTTGTCAGTGTTGTTCTAATGTCTGCATTTGGGAAGTCTCCGTTCCAAATACAAAACAGTCTGTTGTGCTGAACGTACAGAGCGCTGGCAAGAAATCAGGCTAAACACCTAACTCGATTTGAAGGAGAAAATTCCCTTTTGTGCTACGCGGCTACACTCATAATTATCCGATTGTTGCCGACCATTAGGAATTTGATTTATTGTTCTTTGGCAGTCAGGATGGAGGTTTCTCACCCCGCCGCCTTGGACGTGTGTGAAATGCACAAGTCTGGAGGGCTGAGGAGAATATGGGGAAGTGAGAGCCATATGTCTGCGCTGTCAGAGAGCCACTTGTTAGAGGAAGTTTAGCCTCCCTGTGCCTCCAGCCACAGCCTTAATTATTAACAACATGTCTCCTCTGTGAAGAGCTGTGTGAGGGCGGCTCACTGGAAAAGGTGCTTTGGAGTGTGGGCTGAGTGCAGACTATCCTCTGGATACTGAGATATTCACTTAAGGCATTAAAGGTTTTTGGGGAAAGTTGTTGGTGTCTAGATAGTTATCCTCCACTTTCCTTTCATGTGAGACTTTGTAAATGAAGCTCACTTGTAAACACATAAGCAAAACCTGAGTGGCTCCCATTTAAACCAAGGCATTCATCATCAAGTCAGTCTGTTCCAATGAAAGATTTGAAAACGATCACTTCTCAGGGTTTGTATCCATGTTTTATCGTAATCCTCATGTAGAAAGCCATCGGAAGAACTGTATTGATCATATCTTGGCTTCACAAGTGACAGGAAGTCCTCATTTTCTGATTTCGTGAAGATACCTCAGTGCTTCCACACCGTTCTATATGTAATTTGATAGTTGTAAATGCTGCATAAATAATTTAATTACTGCTGTTATTAGGGATTAATTTCATTTCCTTAAAGATACTACGCGAGTGTAGTCTGGCCAAGCTGCCTAGCAAACTCAGAGGGCGGGCTTAACCTGCATTTATCAAATGCCTCTGTGTGCTACTGGACGAAGCTGCAACCACTCTTTCCTCTGACGTAAGCATAGCGACAGAAACTGCAGTTCTGCGAGCATCATTGCCTTAAACACGCCTAAATCAAGCTGTTGGAAATGCTTGATTTTCATTGGTCCCCATTTCTAGGTGAATCTGAAATTGAAGAGAACAGCAGCTTGGCCAGAGTGACTTGGTCGCGAAATTTGGTGAAGCGTCACAGGAAGTATGGGCGGGCCCAGGCTGACGCAGCACTGATTTTGTGTTCAGTGGAAAAAATGCGTCAGGCCCAGTGGCACTGATGACCAGTGTTAAAAAGAACCATATATGAAAAGTGAATCAATGTCATTTACTCATATAGAAGCGCTCAAATTAATGTGTTGCTCTTTTATAACCAGTTAATTGTTCCACAACTCTTGTTTTGATGATGTTTTAGGTTGAGACAAGTCAAAGACAAAATCAATGAGGAGTTTAAAGAGACCGCCCTGAAAAGTGGACCATCATCTGCACTGTAAAAAAATAGCAAGTTAGGATGAATGGCTAAATTCCTGTTATTTATAGTTATTATAGTTTTTGATAAACAAAACCTACAGGCAAATCTCTTCTCTGCTCACAAACCATATCACTGGATTAAAGATAGTAAAAGAACGACAGGGAATATCCTGTTCATGATGCAAATAAATGCATTTTATTCAAACTAACAACAGTGGTATGATTTTTATAAAGCATAATTGTGTTGCAATACATATATACGTCAATTATGACTTGGAGAAAATACAGATACCATCAAGGTTGGTATACTTGGTATGGCTTCATGAAAGGTAATGGCACTCCAAACAGCATCTAGATAGCATCTAATCAATAAGTGTCTGTTTTCATTTCAGCTGCATTGTAATTATCCAACAATCAGTCAACTGTAATTATCAATTACAAGATTGAGATGGGTTGATAATTAGCGAATCAGATCAGGTTTACCCCCGGCATTAAAACCTGAATTAGGTCAAGATTTGTTAGGTTCATGCTGCAGCAACAACGGTCCCACAAATCATTACGTTTGGATCACCCAGAGGACTTCCTACAGGTCTAAGAATAAAGAAACTGTGATGAGAGAATAATGATGTCAACCAAAGCAGTGCACAACACAATTTCCATCCTTATGAACGATAATCATTCATGTAGTTTTTCAAGATGGATGCACAACATGTGAAAGGGATAAAGAATAAGCCAAGAGAGGACGTGATTAACAGTGATTTTAGAAAGAGACGCTGTTAGGACACAGTGGGACGCATGAGGTCAAGATTGGGAAGATTGGCGGTTTTAATTGTGCCATGTCCGAGGCGAGAATGTTGTCCCAGCTGCTTTTGACGCTGTAGCTTAGACGCCAACAAGATCCAAGTAAGTTCACCTCCATGGGCTCTCTAGCTTATAAAAAAAAATCATCAATCAGATTACATTAAAATTAAAATATTCAGGCTAGCTTAAGTTAAATTATTATCTCACTATGGGAAGTTACCATATGTCATTGGTGTCATTTGCTTTGGATGGAGATGGAGAGGCCAGTGGCTTAAACAACAGGTATCTCTTCAGCATAGCGTCAGAACACACTGGCTGCTCAAATATAAATCCCTCCAGATGCTCTTTGTTTCTTTCGCCAGCATCTGTGTGTGTGTGTGTGTTTTGAGTGCATTCATTGAATGACAGCGTTGCATACTTCTGACCGTTCTCCCCCTGGCAGATGGTCATTGAATCAGGCTTCACTTGACGGTTGCCTTCTTTAGCACTGTGCCCCATAAGCTGCACATCGTAGCAGACTTTGTTGACAAGACCCTCAGGTGATTTTGGATTCAGTGCCTCAGAGCGCTTGATTTTGCTCTGTTAACACTTGTTGGTAGGGGTTTTGCACTGTGGTCAGAGTCTTCTTTACATCGTGGTAATGGTATGTATCGCGATGGAGAAGAATAGTTTTAAATATCATCATTTGATACTATACAAATTAACTGAGTGTAAATCAATAAGTTTTTCTGTCATTCTGACGCAAAGGGGAGAATAAGGAAAAGGACTCTAGAGGATACTACTGACAAAATAAAATGACACTCAATAATAAACTTACAGTCACACACACTGTATATTTTATTTACAATGTACTGGTAACACAAAGTTTATTTGTTTTGGAAATATTTCTCAACACCCCCTCTGTATTTTCATTAAATAGTTTAGTCCAGCTGCTCCATCAGACAGCCTGCAGAGAGTGAACTTTTCACAGACAGAGTGGAGGAGGAGACGACAGGATGCCTCTAAAGTCAGGGAGTTACAAAAGAAAAGAAAAGAAGCTCAGAAAGAAAGAAGTGAAGGGTCGACACTATGTCACCCAGTTCTTTCATGAGCAAGGTGGATCTGTTATGGGTTCATGTGATGGAAAGTTCTGGAACGTTAGTCTGTTGGCTATTCATAATTTTGTCCATAGTTTATAAGCTAGCTCACTTTTCTCCCAATATAAGCTCATATCTCTGAAGAAAACTCTGGATTTATATATTTCACTGTTGTTTTAGTTAAATAATCAATGTAGGCAAACATTTAGCAAGCTGCTCTGCTCTTATTCAGTCAGTTTCATTGCTCCCCCTACCAAGTAACTGTCATGTTGTTCTTTTCACAAATATAGGAAGGATTGAATCATTAAAATGCATAGTTTTATGTAAAACAGTGTCAAAATTTTACACCAGCAAGCGGGAAGCAACGCAAAATTAGTGATTAGTCGACTAATAATAATAATAATTATTTCATTAGTATTAATTAATGATTAATTGTTAGATTAATATATATATGATATAAATAAAAAAAATAGATCCCAATCCAGCCCAATCCATCAGTAAAAATAATAATATTTCATAAATTTGCGTGCTCTTTCAAAAAAGAGGTTTAAAAAAACAAAAAAAAAAACATTGGTAGAACAATTGTGTACATAATACAGTTCAATAGACACTGAGACTGTGGCAAAATGCAGATATCTGGCCGAAGAACTAGATGATCAGGTCAATGTGTGAATGTGTTTATTGCAGCATTAGCAGCTGCAGTGAGTCTGTTTGGTTCTTTATTACTCTGTCAGTAGCCACTTGTAATGCGAAACTGTCTTTCAGTGCGTCAGTGAGTTGTTCTTCAAGATCGTCATCATGTGTTGAGACATTTTGAATTCGCTTGTAATCTGACAATATTACTGTCTATAAATGGAAAAAATGGATACCAGCATGTGTGACTAAGTATTGTAAAATAAGAGACTACTAAATAATGTTCTGTAGTTAATTATTGTTCATTATATATCCAGAGGGGGTGATTTCATGTACCATGGCCACAGCTATTTATGTTATTTTTTTTTTTTTATTATTATTATTGTGGAAGTTGAATGTGGACCACATGATGTTGCTGCCAAGTTGAAGTAGCATCTGGTTGCTAGGTAATCTCAAACTACTGCAGGGCAACAACAAGTCACTTCAACTATTTTTAAAGTTTTGTTGACTAAAATGATGACTAGAAAAGCACTCAAAACGCTCAGACCTCCACCGTGGCAGTGGTAACTTTATTTCAAATTACACCCGTTGCCAAAGCGGTTATGTTTTCACCGGGGTTTGTTTATTTGTTGGTTTGTTGGTTTACAAAATAACTCAAAAAGTTGTGGAACCAACAAATAAACAAACCCCGGTGAAAACATAACCTCCTTGGCAGAGGTAATAAATGGCAGTGAGATCAAAGTCTGCTAAATTATGGCTGACATTGGCTGATATTACAGCCCACTACAATATGTCACATATGTCACAGATAATGCATTGATTACTGTGTTCTTTACTTTTTCTGTGATGAATTCAAATTTATCTAGTCTCTGTTGCCATGACTACTGCTTGATGACTCGCTGTCACAGGAAACAGTCGTGGCTGGATGAGTTGTCACGGTGTGAAAAAACAAACACTGTGTCACTTACTGTAAATATGGTTGGTGACTTGATATAACGTGCATTATTTAGAAAGTAGCTGGTAAAACATTTCCGTAATTCAAATAGTAGAGTGTTTTATCAGGTGTGAAATCTTGGCGAAATATTTGATGATAGGCTTGAATTCGATCACCAGGTTAGTGCGGTTGTGAAAAGCAGTATTTTCCATTTTAGGATTTTATTGAAAGTAAAAGGGTGCCTGCCACGGAGAGAATGTAATTCATGCTTTTAGATCATAAACTCATGTTTACACTGTTTACAGAGGTAATACACCAGGGGAGAAAAGGACTTCTCTTTGACACCACCAGTCCATATGGGCTTCACTAAACAGACCCCGGTGTTGCCCGCTGCTTCCTGCTAAAAGTAATATAACAGGTTTTTTTTGTCTTCAGTTCACTTTTCGTTGATTCTGTCACTACTGGCTTCATTTTGGGATGTTATTTTGGGACCATGACAGTGCAGTGAATTTATTGTTGTGTGCCACTATTAAAACAATAGTTCAGCACTTCTGTTCTGTGTGAACAGACCTTTTCCTTCCAGTTTCCCCACTCCTGCACACTTTGAGAAACACTGGTGTAGCTGGATTTGCTACTGGAAACAACGCTCCCTGTGTGTGTGTGTGTGTGTGTGTGTGTGTGTGTGTGTGTGTGTGTGTATACACACACACATTAGTGACAGTGTTAGACAGTGTTAATAAACCAGTTTAGGGATGATTTATATCATTTATTTTTAATTGAATTTAATTTTGTAAGTCATAAGTTCGACAGTAACTACTCACTAAAATTGTAAAACCATCGAATGAATATCTGTAATAATATTTACTAAACTACTGTTCCTATTGTATTAGATTATTGCAGTGTTGTCTAGTTAAAAGACCACTTTTATCTTAAGAAATTAAATAATTTCACATTTTTTTTACAGTGATATTAGTTGCAATACAGTCATCAGCATGACATGTTTTATTCTTCATCCTTTTAAAATGCTGTTGTGGTAATGGCTTGCTTTGTTGAATAGACTGTGTTTCCTGACATGACATACAGTCATTTTGAATAGAAATAAAAATTTTTTGTGATATTATATTGTATCGTGAATAGCACAAAGTGCCAGGTGTTGTGCCAGAGTTTTTGGCCATTTTGAGTCACATTTCAAGACCCAAAAAATATTTTGTACCATGATCCTGAAAACACTGAATACTGTAGCTCAAATGGAAGAAGAGATTCTCTATTTCATCATGAAAAAAAACTTTGTTTTTACCTTCTTCCATTCTTGTTTTATCTGGAGGAGAGTAGAGGCCACTTTCACCAAAATCATCACTTTTTGTTCAGATTCCGATTGTCTCCACTTCCTGCTTTGATCTCTGTGGTGTATACCGTCTCTATGTCTGACTACAAATCCCAGAAGCCCCAAAATTACTCACAGGCTGTGAGAGCGCCCTCTCGTGTCAGCTGCCGAAAAAACAATTTGATGTTTATATACATTAATGGCACTCAAGTGTTGAATTTTAAATGATGTATAAATACGTCAATGGCACTCAAAGACTTAAGAGCTCCATCACTTTTCTTAAATCGCTGCCACTGATGTTATTTTCTTGGTTTCTTTCTCTCTGTCTCAGTTAAAGGGGGCAACGGCTATCTGTAAAGCTGTATGAAACATTTCCAAGAGAAAAGGTGTGAAAGTGCGGGCAATGTCATTCTTACAGGTTCTCCAGACAACTTAGCACCAAAATTCATGAAGAACAGGAGAACGCTGGTTATTGTGGTTATTGTCCTATTTCTCTGTGGTTGTCCACTGCAGACAAACATGAGGACAGTGCCAGTGCTTAAACTCCTTCAAACCAAGTAAAGTCCACGAAAATCTAGCCTGGTCTTACCAGACCCTCGTACTATCATACGAGGGTCTGGTAAGACCAGGCTAGATTTTCGTGGACTTTACTTGGTTTGAAGGAGTTTAAGCACTGGCACTGTCCTCAACAGTTTCAGATGGGAGGCGTGAACTCTGTGCTAACGTTTGTTCGTGATGTATGTAATTCCCCTCTAGCATTCAGGCTAGCCAACTCCTTCACCACTAACAGAGCTAACTGAAAAACAAGACTTTTTCCCGAACCTGTGGGGAGTAAAGCCATGACATCTTTGCCAGCAATAAAACTGGTTTAACATTCCTCTTGCTCCAACTTCAATTGCTGAATATTTGGGAGCCTAGCCAAAATGAATTCCTTCATTTCCGTCTCCGGCCCCATTGCCAAACTACAACCAGCTAGAGTACAACGCAAATGCTGCGCATTTGACATCATTGTTAACACCCGCCTCCTGCCGTCCTCCACCATTCACTGATTGGCCCGGTTGGAATTCATCCTGAGAAAAGAGTCCAAGGGGATCAAACCCAGACGTAGTCTGCAGGGAAATGATAATTGAGCGGAAGATTACGGAGGGCTACGGCCAGCCTGACGAAAACCCTTTCTAATGTGAATAACAGACACTGTTATTGAAAGTCATTGTAAATTATACAAGCATTAATAATTGATGCAATATTTGAAATGGTGCTGTGAGATGCCTAATTAATCCCATTCACCCTATTTATTGAAACTACCATGCTGAAAATGAGGAGGGTAGGGGGATAAAAATGAAAATTCATTAGACTATTTGGCCAAAACTAATTCTGTCTCTTGTTTCTTGTTTGTGCGAGTAGATTGTAACCTCCCCTGTGTCTTGTTCTTGCGCTTCGCCATCATCTCCCCGTGTGTGTGTGCTCGTGGTGTTTGTAACAGACAACAAGTGTCTGCGAGGCCACACTGACTGTGACAAGGCAGAGGGACTATGTGATTTTTCTCATCTCTTCCTTTCCATCCACAAAAAAACTCACATCCTCTCTCGCACACAAACGCACGCACACACACACATGCCTGCATACATATGCAAAAATGTGCACGCACGCACAGCCAGCCCAATGCTGTGGAACAGCCATCAGTCAAAGTGTGTTGGCGCTGCAGGTCCGGGGGCATTTACATAGATAGATGATGGAGAGATTATGGGGCACAAGGGTTATTAATCATGCTGCTGAGAAGGAGAAGAGGGACTCCTTGGTGTCACTCTTCTCTCCAGGGATGGCTCTTTACCCTGGATATGTCTTTTGTGCCATTTTCCATGTTCTATCTGCTGCCTAGCTAAACCACAGAGGTATTATGGGAGCCTTGGCATTCAATATTGCTGCTGGGTAAAAAGTGTGCCGCAGCTAAATGCACCTCCAGCCTCTAGCTTCAAGGCAGAATTCCCTGCTTTGCCATTCAGTTACTTTAATATTAAATACTAGAGATGTTCCAGCACCATTTTGAATCTGATAACTGAACTTGAGTGTCAGCAGATACTGATTGCTAATATCTGATACGAGTGTGTTGAAGTGCAGAATACATGGGAACTCACTAAAGACCGGCTCAAAATGGCATCGCTCGCGTCTAGTTTAGGACATGGTGTCATGGATATAATACGTAAAAATAGATTTTTTTTTTTTTTTGTTTTTTGTTTTTTGTTTTTTTTGAAGAAATATTCAAACCTAAACCTTTTTTAACAATCCCAGCATTTTAGGCTGCATCAGAGTCACTATTAAATACATTTAATACATTTAATTTTTATGTAATATACACTATACACTTAACTGATTATTTCAGTGATGGTTTAGTTTTTTTTTTTTTTTTTTACTTTTATTACAAAATATTATACTCAACAGTCCTTCCATATTTTCTTGTTTTATTTTGTACCAAACACACACTCTGCCTTTAAAATGTCCAGGTCATCTCTGACACACTTACATATGACAGGTGATTGAATCCATAATGGTAGGGAACTCAACATTTTGAACCACAGCTATCAGAAATAGGATGGTAAACCTATTGGAAAGGAGTTTTGTTTCTTTTTCCCTTATCATTAAGGCTATATGAGCTTAAAAAAAGTTTCATTTAAAAAAAACCAAAAAGTTTCATTCCAACTTAACTACACACAGAAATACTACTGGGAAAAACAAGCTAATGTAGCTTGGGATCATATGAACATAAAGTGTGCCTGTTTTCATTTTCCCCTCCTTTTTCTACTTAGTTTAAGATGTTTCACACACAGCAACCAAATCACATCGTCAACTCCTCTCACGTCAACTATCTCAATGCCTCTTTTAATATGTGAGCACTGCTGCGGTTTAACATTTCATAGCACCCACCGTTCTGCATGTTGTGTGAATTTTGCATAGTGAGTGGTTGGAATGGGACACTGTGAGACTGGTGGATGTGATAATGGAGTAATCCACAGTGACAGGTGAAGTACTCTGCTCCTCTGGCCTGTTTGCTTTGGTAAATGTAGACGCCATCCCCTGACCCCAATGGGACGTGACACTTAGACCCTCCCTGTCCTTCCTCCTCACTCCTCCTCTTCCCAGCACTCCGCCATGTTTGCCAAACGTGCGCGTGGCGTTGCCAGTTTGATGTTGCGCTATTAGACTTTGGTCAGTGACAGCAGCAAAGCCAAGTGGTGTTTTTTTTGTTCTCATAGGAGTGGGTAATGAGTTCATTGGCCAGACTTGGTGGGTGGATGTATGGATGAGTTGGTTCAGCAGCTGATGGATGTGTGGATAGATGATGAATAGAGAGGTCAATTCATGGATGAAAGGACAGGTAGAGAAGTTGAAGGATGAGTGATACCTTGAGATAAAGTGACTGAAAGCCTCTTCACAGATACTGTTCATCTATAATCTTTTTTCCATCATCCCACATACAACACAGAAGTATTGCATCAGTCGATTAAAATTATGAATATGATATTTATTTGACTATGTCTTGTCTGGGTTAGATGAGTAGTGCATAATGCAGCATGCAGAGAATGATAAATATGAGATTGTTAAAGGTTTGCTTTTTTTGTTCAAGGATTTATAGAAGAAAAGTTAGAAATACGCCATTTTTTCTATATTCTGAAGCTTTGGCAGAACAGATCCAGAAGTGTTGTGAGACATTTGTATGAATCACATATTTCGCACCATATTGTGACATTTGATTAATGTAAATATGACATTCTGTCTAACTGCAAGTTTCTCCATCAACTGAGGATTTAAAATTTGAAATCCTGTTTTCTTCACTGGCTGCGAGACGATGTTGGACCTCTTTGAGATTGAATTGTTGATGGATTATTTTAAAGGGTGTTGTGAACATGTTTAATGTTGTGAAACTGTGAATGACAGTGTGGGAAGTGAAAGGCAGGCTACACCCACTGGACCTGAAGGGATGACTAAATGGATTTAAGCTACTTTGTTCTGCGCCACATGCACACTGTCTCCTACAGTCAGTTTGCATACTATTCATTTACTTTGCCAAATATGTTGAAAGAAATTTAATTCCATAAGCTGTAGCGATGCCTTTTTCTCCAGTCCAGGTAGAGCGACATCCTCATGCTGCTCGTTCTCACTCCAGATACCACCACCTGGTCATTGACCCTACGCTTCAAACCATGGCCTCTTTGCACTGCTCTGGGGTCAGCTTTTGACGGCTCTGGTGCGGCTTATCAGTTTCCGCTAATTGTGTTCACAGGAAAAATACATAGTTTCTATTTGGGCTGTCAGCATTAATGCGTCAATCGATTTGAGTCAACACATCACACATCATTTTTTTTGTTTTAAATTTGTGTGAATTGCATGTTTTGTCTCTCTGAGCCACTCTCACTTGTAGTATCTAGAGCCTACTGCCGGGACTACTAGAGAAGAACAACAATACGTATCAGAATTGGTTCATTTTTTTTTATTTTTTTATTTTTTTAGAAATACCTCCCAAACAACATCAAACATAATGTGCCCCTTTTGTAAAACAATTAAAATATCACCAAAGTACTTGAAAGCACTATTTTGTAGTGTACAAGTGTCCACACACGGATGAAACTAAGAATTTTGAATTTACAAAATAAATGTTATATATATGTGTGTAAAACATTTTTGATTGTACTGTGCAGAACCCTCAAACTCCCAGGACTCTGCTTGAGGATAACACGGTTACCACCCTACAAGGGTGAGAGGAGCATTATATTATATATATATATATATGTATATATATATATATATATATATATATATATATATATACATATATATATATATATACGTTATTAATTTAATCTTTTTTTTTTTGTCATTACACCTCTTCTACTTAGGAAAGGCTTTGGAAAAGATCAGGGTTTGGGTTATAATAACTGTGTTAATTACACAAAATCAGCTTGTTTGGCACTGGCACCAGTAGTTACCTAACTATAAGTAGTAATAAAGATTAAGATTGAAAATAATTAGTTATCTAATAAAACTTATCAGTGAAATAAGTTGACTTAGTTTCTCATGAGACATGAAAAGCTAAAAACTACCCTCCAGCCCGACGAGGACTTTTGCACTCATTCTTTATGCAGTGTGTCAGACGCTCTGACCACCTAATAATGACATGGATGGGATTCTGCCCATGTGGAAGTTGTGGGGAATATTGAGAAAAATCAACACATATGTTCAGCTTAAAAATCCTCCTTTGGACATTTATAGTTACGTTAAATATCAATAACGTCTCTTTATATTTTTCATCCATCCACCCATTATCTACCGCTTATCCTCACATAGGGTCTCGGAGGGGCTGGAGCCTATCCCAGCTGTCTTAGGGCAGAAGGCAGGGTACAACCTGGACAAGTCTCCAGTTCATCACAGGGCACATAGAGACAGACAACCACTCACACTCACATTCACACCTACAGTCAATTTAAATTAGCCAATTAACCTAATCCCCATGCATGTTTTTGGATGGTGGGAGGAAGCCGGAGTACTTGGAGAGAACCCACACAGACACGGGGAGAACATGCAAACTCCACATAGAAAGGCCCCGGGCTGGGAATCGAACCCGTAAACCTTCTTGCTGTGAGGCGACAGTGCTAACCACTACACCGCCGTGCCACCCCGCTTTATAATTTTGACAATAAAAATAACCATTACTGATTATTGATATTACTGCCAACAACAAAGGAAATTTCCGTTATTCTTCTCTATTTAAATTGTTGCATGGGCACCACCCTGGAATCCAGCCCCGCTGACTTTGATTACCTAATTCCTCAGAGATCACTCTGAAACCTGACATGATGTGGAGAACTGTTGCCAGCCGTCATGAAACCCACCGCCCCAATCAATCAGTCAGCAGGCCTACACCTCTCTGTATGTGTTCGAATATACTGTGTGTGCGTGTGTGTGTGTGTGTGTGTGAGAGAGAGAGAGCGAGCGGAAATGTGTGAGCGTGTGAGCATGGAGTTTACCCATTTGCTCTCCTGGGTCGTCATGTGAATAGGAAAGGCAGGGAGACCCTAAATGCACCGTCTTTCTCATTCATCAATTACTACAGAAACCCAGGAAGGTTGTGCCTGTCAGGATGAGCAGATGGTGTGTGTGTGTGTGTGTGTGTGTGTGTGGAGACAGAGAAAGGTGATGACAGAGACAGATACAGAGGGATGGGATAGAGCTGTGCAGGTGTGTGAGGGATGTATGTAAAGAGTGTCTCACTCAGTGTTGGCTGTGGGATACATAATCTTTCCACAGCAGTCAGATTAGTAGAGAAAGATCATTTCCACCAGGCTCCTTGCTGGCTTCATGAAGACCCTGTTAGTCCTCCACTACGAACTGCACGTACACATAACACCCACAGACTGAAAAGTTTGACTTTTTTGATTGAATTTCTTCGAAAACAGCTCCGTTTATTGTCGTTGCCTATGGGGAA
This sequence comes from Synanceia verrucosa, assembly GCA_029721515.1. NCBI lineage: Eukaryota > Metazoa > Chordata > Actinopteri > Perciformes > Synanceiidae > Synanceia > Synanceia verrucosa. Next base: position 9,496,287 of record CM056555.1, read on the forward strand.
TTCATCTCGAAAAATCTGGACATTGGTCACGATGTTAGAAACCAGCACTTACTCACTACATATATTCCAAATTACTTAAAGTCCCTGAGGCTGCAACTAAAGCAGTGGACTGAAGTGGGAGCACTAAACATTTTCTAAACAGATGGACAGCTAATGTAGCTTGTTGAATGGTCTTATATAGATATATCTATTTACACAATATACTGATTTGGTTTTTTTTCCACTTTAGGACAAAATTGAGATAAATCCGTCCTAGAATCAGATTTTTTTTCCCCTCAAACTTTCAGAACTTTGTAAATCTACTTTCCACCCAAATGTCGCTTGTGCAAATCTTGCCGCTTCCTTCAGTGGGGAGATGTTTTTCTTCTCCCTCCTGCTCTTAACTGTGTACCAGCGGTTCTAGGGGCTGTCATATTGCATCAGCGCTCTGCTGATTACTTCCACCTTGTCTCCCTCGTCAGGAAATGATTCTGACACGCACTCACACCCTGCTTTCTCTGCATCAATATGCGTGCGATGGAAAAACTGCAGACAGTAAATAAATAATGAAAGACGAGGTAGGGAGGAGGGGAGGGAGACTCTCCGTCTCATTCTCTGCCCTCTCTGTGTGTGTGAAAGTGTTACATGCGTTGTGTAAGGGGATATAAGCATGTGCAAATATACAGCCTCATGTGGAAACAGTAAATTTGGATTCAAGACCCATATTTCAAATTATTTAAGGAGTTGAAAGAAACGCACCAGGAAATTGAAATTGGAACAAAAGATGCATTCATTTGGTCACTTCCTTAACTCGTCATTCCTTCAGTAATGCTTTTTTATGTGTCCTTTCTTAGCGTCTCATCGGAGGAAGGTGTGTGGGTTTTTCCACTGCTCAGTGAAAAGAGGTATGCCAGTAGAGTGAGGGAGTGCTCTCAGTCAAAATCCCTAAAGGGATTATCGCAGAGACTCTGCATTTCTGTGGAGGACACAGAGAGGGTAAGCACGTCTGATTGGCCCACTAACCTCTGGCACCCACCAGCATGAGTGGCATCACAGGGGTCTGTATTCATTTAGAGTTCATTTGAGTGACAGCTGGCATCCAACCACTTTTAGGTTTGTAGACAGGATTTTGTGAGGGTCACAAAAAAAAAGGTAACAAAAAAAACCACGCTTGTTTCCTCCTACAGGAATATAGTATCTTTGTCTTGTCAACAGGACAAGTATAGCTTTAGATTACAGTCCAGTGGCACATGTGGTAAAGACATGACATTTCAAAGACCTAATTAACGATTTGCCTTTCTGAATGTCATTTCGGCTTTCTGCTCTCCAGTCGATTGGGTGATTTTTATCTCCAGAAACACTGCGCTGTTTTGCTTGCTCGTTCATGTTGGTGACTTATTGTAATCGTGTGCGTGAATGCAGTCAGGTTCAAATTGAGTTTGCAGCTTAAAAAAAAAAAAAAAGAATAATCTCATTTCAGCATTTATTGAAAATTAGTACAATATTATTTGTTAAATTGTGTTTCTCAAACAGGATTACATCATCTGTCACCACCATGGTTCAACGAGAGGTTTTGTTGATGTTTGCTAGAGTAGGTGAATTATCCTCCAGCTCTCTTTTAAACATAAGATGGACTTCCAGGCTTGTACACTGACCGAAGCAGACTCATCCTTTTGTTCCAAGACAAGTGTGTCTAAGGCTGCTGGGATGATAACCGTATCACTGCAATACTGTGGTGTTTACCATCATCACTGCAATTTATTAGAATTAGCAAAATACAGAAATTTTTCACACTGCAGCTCAGCAGCGGGACAGTTAATTCATCTTATTCTCAATTAATTATTTCTAGCTTTCAGTACTTCTGATGATTCAATTAAATATATGTACACGCAAAATACACATGAATAAGAAACAGAAGCGTTGCATGAACAGTTCAATTTCAACTGTAAGTGCTTATAGCAGACACACCTCTCTTATATAATAATGCCCATAGCTGTTTATGCTCGTTGACTTTATTTTATTCAACTATGGATGTAAATCTTGTAACAAAGCCGAACACTGTGTTGCCAATTTCCGCACATTTTGGCATCGAGCCAGACGGCAAGGAGCAGCCACCCAATTTAGACGAAGCAATATGCCGGAAAAAAGGTAAGATGGCATCATCCTGTGGCGGCGGTAGCTGTGTCTGTGGAGGTAGCAAGTGAGTCGGTGGCGGCGGCAGCCAGGTGATGTTGCGGCGATTGTGGGACCAACGTGGTGTAGCCGTACCGCACTGATGACATCCATACTGTCACAAGCCACAGTGTTTCTCTTGATAAAAACCAGCATTGTAAGACATATTGTCACAGTCTGCACTTTGCAAAAGAACAAAGGAAGACTGACAAGTGGTAAAGTTTCATGAAAGAAGATTGAATGGTAAATATCCGTGATATAACATCAGTTGGCTATAACATATTGAAGGAAATGTACAATAAACTCAGCATAGCGATGGCAGAGCTGGTAGCTATTACAGCTAACATTGCTAAACTGACTACAGCAACAGCACTGAACCTTAAACTCTGGGAGAGAAAACCAATAAGTACTTTTCCTAAAATATGCTCAGCGACTCTTCTTGCACTAAATTGGTTTGGTCGAGAACAGGTGAGGTACAGGGTCATCGCCATGTGATTTCTGTCAATTTGCGTGACAGTCCAAAACTCGTTTGCTTGAACCTTTCCTCTCATAAGGAGTGAGGACTCATCACATATTCTCACCACGCCACCAACTTGCTAATGTAGTCCTGCTACATGCTCTGTCTCTGCCTGTCTGGAGCAGGAAGCTGAACATTACCACTGGGGCCTGAGGACTTAAATCCCAGTTCCAGAGCGCATAGTGGGAGGTTGGAGGGAGATTAGAGAGAGCTGTCTCTGATGTTATTTAATCTCACCGGCCAGGCAGGGAGCGAGCCAGCGTACCCCTGATGCACGTTATCAACCTCTGATGACCAGCGAGGGGGATTGGCTGCCTCAGACGCCACATTGCCGCCAACACAGAGCACTTGAAGTCATCTTCCTGGCTGGCCCTAACCAGTCAGCAGCTCAATTTGGGTGATGGCAAGCGTGCTCAGTCAGGGGAGAAGTCGGTCCCGGATGATTTCCTCCTTCGCCGCTCATCCTCCTCAGCATTGACGCCCCTCCCCACCTCAGCTACCGCACGAATGTGCTTCTCTTTCCCTCCTACTGCCTCCCCATCTTCCCATAACTACTCCCACTCCCCTCCTGAAAGCCAAAGACCTGGCAATCGCTCAGTTGCTCAAGCTATCTCAGGAGCCTGTCTCCCTTCAGCCCCCACCTGCTTCCCCCCACCCCCCCCAAGAGCATTCCAGCATGACAAACCACATGGGATTTCACTAGTCCTTTAAAGTCTGCTGCCTCTGGGAACCACTCTTCTCCGTGCAGCATTTTAGTATTCAAGAGACTACGTGACTAGGGAGGTAACCAATGCTGTTACATTCCTCCCGTCTCCTCCTCGTTGTTATTTCTGTTGATGCTTCGCAGGAGGGAAAAAAAAAATAGGATTTTCTTTTTATATCAGGTGATCATAAGTGATCACTGATTTTTTTTTTTTTTCCTTTTTTATTTATACATGTATTTTGCCCGTCTTTGGTCATCCTGCCACATCAAACATTTACTGTCAAGATGTCTTTTACTGAAGTCATTTTTTTATTTTAACACATAAAAGCATCACAACAACAATATACAAATTTCTTAGTAATCTTTAAAACCAAAACACATTTACACATGCAACAATAGGGTTTAAGACAATGAGTAACTTATTGAATAATTTCTGTTTTTGGAATGTGTTGACGTTACTTTGCAGGAGAAAGGACTGTCGTCCAGACTATCTGATATGTCAAATATGTATAGTGTCCTCTAATTAATTCTAATTTAATGCTTTCAACATAACATACAATTCCTTTACTGGCATTACTCTCTACCTTTTAGACAGTTACAACCTTTTGTGAAAGAAATAAAAGGTTTGATGGCCTACGTAGTTTGGTTAAAAACACATTTGAAATCATCTTTGAGGAAATGACCTTCTGACAGCAGTCTGTCACAGTCGTCTGGCGCTGTCACAATAAAATGACGCCCAAATGGATTTTAAAGCAGTGAAACTCACCACACAAGACAATGTGCCCTGTTCTGGCGAGCGCACTCAAAATGAGGAAACACGTCAACATGTCCGTCACAGAAGCTGCCGTCCTTCCCGTCATCGTGTCACGCCGCCGGTTGACGGTCCTAACATCACCGTGCCATTTAACGAATATGGTTCTCAGATGAAATAAAAGACGAAACCAGAAGGTGATTCATTTTGATGAAATAATTCAAGAATTCTGAAGAAATGAAAGGTTGAAGAATAATCAACAGAATAGATTATTGCTCCAGAGTAAAGTGTGTTGTGTTTGTCATATCAATCCTCGTGGCCTCTTGGATTTAACGGATTCACTATGATTGTGTGATTGTCTGTTGGAGTCCTTTACATAGGATTGGCTGTAAACCTACAGCCACAACACTGAAAACACATTCATAGACACCAAAAATATACATTATGATACTGTCAAAAGGTACAATAATTACACAGAAAAGGAAATTACAGAGTTAAAACAACACCATTATGTTTTCAATTATCTTTTTGCCTGTCCACTTTTCTTCTCTCGTCCTCCCCAAATGTGATGGGGTGAGTTGGGTTGTGAACCCATCAAGTGCTCCTGGCAGAGAGTCAAGAGTCCCATCTGCCCTCCTGGGCTGGATGGGGCAGCCGTGGCTCGCCTCTCTAAAAGAACCACCGAAAAGCTTCGCCGCTGTTTACCGGCGTCCTCTGTGGGAGACAAAATGTGAAGGACACATTTTTAATTTGCAGATTTCAGGGTCATGCCATTGTAAAAAAAATTAAAAAATGACAGACATATCTGAAAGACAATAATCAATAATGTTAGAAGCAGAACAGGGTTATCAGCAGTTGGAAATAGCGTGGACATTAAGTAAAGTAAAAACCCAGTAGGGCACTTAAAGCGGCCATAAAGCCCAACCGCCAAACCAAGTATTTCATCAAAGAGCCAGCCAAGGTGATTACATCCACGTCCCACCCACACCCAAATAATCATTACGCTGGATGAAATATTCAATACAAATTCCCAAGAAGCAACAATGAGGCATTTAATTACTGCGAGCTCTAGCTGCAGTGAGGGGGAACAGTGCATCATTTCAATTTGAGCCCGCGCCAGCAGCCTCCTCCTCCTCCTCCTCCTCCTCCAAAACCTCTACGCCAGAGTGACAGCCTCTCCTTTCCCAAACTCATTTGGAAGTCAAAGACATAAAATACTGAAGTCTCCCACCAATCCCCATGACCAATTAGCACATTTTTTGATTATTTTTTTTCTCACAGTTGACAGGGGGGAAATAGTGCATAATCACAACTAAAATCACTTTAGTGTGAGTGGAGGGCAATCTGACGTTTTAATACCGAGTGTCATTTGTGGCTCCTTAAAGACATGCTGATGAGAGCTTTAGCTCCACACTCCTACACTCAGGCTTATACAGTTGATGGACCACATGTAAACATTACTTATGGCATACAGTAGGGATGGGCAGTAATTTAACGCATATCATCTTTCACTGGATTCATATATGGTCATATCATTCTGTTGTGTGATTAATTAAAAAAAACTTTTTTGTTTTACATGTGAGGAATTATGCCAAATATCTCTGACAAAAATAGCATTTTGACGATTTCTGCACCTTATATACTTTTTTTTTTTTTTTTTTTTTAATCTGCTTACATTTCCCTACTGTGTATGGCAAGAATTTTTTAACTTTTATCTTATCTTAACCTTGGACTCTGCAAATATGTGATGATAATTTTTCACAATTTTCTGGTTCTTCAAACATTATTTCTGATGCGGAAAAAATAATCATAAATTGTAGCCATAGATTACATTGTGCAACACAATCGATGTGATGACTTTGCATGTAATTTGACACCTGTTGGCCAGTTGTGTAATTGTGATAGATTGTTATTGATAATTAACTTTATTTGTCACATATATATCGCTACATACATGAAATTTGTCCTCTGCGTTTAACTCATCCCCTCAGGGAGCAGTGGGCTGCCATCAAAGGTGCCCATGGAGCTGGGGGTTCGGTGCCTTGCTTAAGGGCACCAGGAGGAAAAACTGGCACCTCTCCAGCCACCCGTCCACTCTCCAAACTTGGTCCGACCTGGACTTGAACCGGCGAACCTCCGATTGCCGTCCCAAGTCACTACAGACTGAGCTACTGCCGCCCCAAAAAATGATGAAAAATATTCTTGATAATATTGTGTCCATTATTCCAGCCATATCACTCACACTGTAAGATGAATGTCCATTCTAGCTGCATATCTCCAACATATTCTCTCACACTGACATGTGTCTATGAAAGGAGGGAACCTAAACTCAGTCTTTAAAGCTCAACTGCATGCTGACACGTGCTGGCTCACCATCACGCCAGTAATGGACACATACTTTCCTTCCTATGAGTGTAGCAACCATTTTTTCACACCACATTATGCGATTACTAATATCCTTCCAAGTGAATAATGGAGGAAGCCACAACAGCTGGATACCATCATCACCAACTGGAAGCCACTGATGAAATCATGTTTTTAAGGGTCAAGTCTCTCTCACAGATCTGATGTTTTCTTCTTTGCTTAATTGCGAAGAGCTAACGCCTGCCCCCCTTGTTACGTCATCGTAGTGCCAGTAATTGTGGTTCATCATTTTGGAAGCAATTAGGCTTTTCAGAGTTACATTTTAATGTAATTTTTTATTTTGAACAAGAGAGAGGATGATTTGGGTTATGACTGTATGGCAAACTGACTTTGGTGTGTAGATGTCTAAGCTATAATGAAATTACACAGACGTTTCTGTTATTTAGCATACCCTAGTTGATTTAAATTGAATGAAAAATATATAAATGTAACAGAATAAAATGCAACAACTTGACAAACTGCAGCATCCATGACGGCAGGATGTATTGCAGGATTGTTGTGTTAATGTGCCTTAGTTTTAGTTAGGTTAGTTTTAATATTTCTGTGATAATATAAAATAGTACAGGGGTCACATGGTGATGCTACATGACATTTGTGGCATCAGAAAATTAGCTAAAGATGCAAGACAATAAAACTGAGCTCTAGTTTGTCAGTTTTAAATATAAAGGCCAAATCATACACAGTCCTTAAAAACAGAACATTGATTTTTCAAGAAGGTCCTATAAAACATATGAACACAATGGTAAGTCTTCCTATTATGGCACATTATGAAACATTATGGATGTGTTGCGCACATTTGCATTGGGCATGGAGCACTTTCAGCTTTAAGCTCTGCTCTCTGTCTCGAATGTAATGCTCTAAAAGCCGGGGCAAACAGGAGAGAAATGGGAGGTGAGAATGTTTATCTTGATCCATATTCTCACATTGATCAGTCCCCGCTGGAAGTGCGGCTCGCCAGAGACAATAATGACCCTGATCTGGGCACTCGGCATGTCTCTGTTTTGTTAAGTTCCTGCATTATCGATCCAGTGGGGCTCTTGAGTGCTGCTTGGATTCACTCCCGGGCCTCCTCGCCTCAGCACACTGCAGTGACCAGGCACAAAGAAGGCTCAATTAGCACCGCTCTGCGTTGTCTGCTCCCCCACCTGCATGCGCCTTCAAAATCACTCCATCAACCACCAGGGAGAGCGAGGGAGAAAATACATGCTAAACAATAGGGAGGAGGGGAGAGACGGAGAGTGATAAAAGGGAAAAAGGGAGAAGGGAAACGAAAGGTGGGGAGAAGGAAGGTAATGGTTGATAGCGTTACACCAGGGACACAGGAGCGACACCAAGGTTTCACCTCAAATCAAGACGCCGTGGCAGCAGCTCAGCCTCACGTCAACACCGCTGCCTCTGCAGCAGAGCATACATAACAACCTGGCTACAACGACACACCGAGGGAAAGACAATTTCCCGCTCTGGCAATGAATGCACACGACCAAGTATTGAACTGACTGGAGGAGGAGGAAGAGATTTCTCCAGACCTCAAATTAACCCACCACACCACCACAGAAGGCAGTGTGTTTTAAATGTCTGCTGGTGGCTTTCGGTGATAAAACTGACGTGCGGTGGAATAATTCCCTGCCGATTCTGGCGAGGCAGCGTGAGCTCTCTGGGCAGCCATGACACCCTGTGATGCTAACTGAACCTGGCAGGTGCAGTTAATGCTGAAGCCACGTCATCGGGCTGATTGAGACGAGGCGGTGGGACGACAGCGCCGGCGAGAACAGAATCGGACTCAAACTGACCAGACTAAGCTTCTGTAAAGGCTGCTGTAACCTCTGCAAGAAGACATGCATATACACACAACAAAAAAACACAACCAAGACCAATCGTCCTTGTCTTTTCCACACAAATAATCAAAACACATGAACAGTCCCCAAACCCCCGGCCCAGCCCGGCCCTACCCCTCCTTCCCCCTGCAGCCTTGGCGTCACACTGAGCTGGGGCCAGAGATAAACCACTCAAGACGATGAGGATGATAATGGCAGACGCCGCAGCGCCTCAAAATTCAATCAGCACCGAGACGTCAATGCGGATGAGCGTAAAAGTGAAATATGCTCGCCGGCGTGTGTTAAAAGACGCCACACAGAGCTCGCAGAAACAACAACGGGCGATGAAGAGGACGACGTGGGGGGAAAAGCAAGAGGGAGACAGGAAAAAAAAACTGAAGAGGGGAGAGAAAATGAAAATAATGTGTCTCTACTGCTCTGCTTCCCTGCAGAATCCCACTGGCATCCTGAGCAGCCCTACTTTAACCACAGACTGTGAATAAATTACCCTTTTGAACTCGAGGTGATTGCAAATGTGCCCCGGTTTCTCTTGAGACATGTCTGGCACTAACCCTCAACTCTGTGTTTCCAGCCAGCCTTGTCACAGAGCCCCCACACCCACACACACACACACACACACACACACAGAGCCATGCACAACATCATAAAACTTTTAATTCACCGTAATTGCGGGTATTTTTCAGCCAACTACAAAACTCTTCTCCCCCATCCCCTGTCTTTTTCTGTCTAGGAATCGTCAAGAATATCTCCCCGTACTCTGAGATACAAAAAAAAAAAAAAAAACGTGTTAGAGATGAGAAAGTATGTTGGGAAAAACGTGTGTCATGGCAGAGAAATCTGAGTAGAGATAGAAGCAGGGCAGCGACAGATATGAGGGAGGAATGTCAGGGAGAGACGTGGCACTGGGCAGGTTGAATAGCAGCCTGTGTGTGCTGATGTGTTTCAGAATGCTCATTATAGTACTCGGCCCATACATTACCCTGACAATACCCATTATTTAATAACTTACAGACCAGGAACCAGCCCACTTTTCATAACTGCAATCCTTTGGAAGCAGCACTGACAGGCTGCAAACAAAATAAATACCAGTGCCCTCTCTCCTCTCTGTTGACACACAAACTGTGGCTGACACCGCTTTGCCTGTATGCAGATATAAAAATAATAATAATAATAATTATAAACACCTTTCACACTGCATCATGGCTGAAATGAAACTCAGGTCGACTAATTTCTTTTTTGCCACCGACACCTTGCAAGTGCCAAATACATCTGACTCCTCCGCACTACAGTCAGGAAAGTTCCTTCTGTGATCATTTCAGTATAAAATGACCACATGCGGAGAAATGCCTTTGATTATCTTTTTAGCCAAACTGGTGGTGAGGCAGACAAAACTAGGAAGTTTCATCAGAGTTGAGGAAGGAGGACTTTGGGAGCCAGTCAAACATTCAGGGCCGATCTCCAGGTCTAAAGAAGAGGGAGGGAAAAAGTTTCAGCGGTGCAGTCAGCCTTAACTGATGTGTTATATATTGCCTGTCACTTTATTCTGCAGGAATATTGGGGCGTTGCCAAGCTCAAACCTGGAAGGTATAGCAATCCATCACCTGCACCGTTATAGGCGTTTGGTGGGTGGGGGTTGGAATCTCATCTTGAAGCTTGTAGCCAATATTCTAGCCACCCAATACCGTTTATACCTCTCCAAGGCCGCTATCACGGACACACCACTCATCTAGTCATCCACACGCCGCTGCCCGCAGTCCTGCATCACAACACTGAAACGCAAACACACTGACTGCGCAAACGCTGAAAACCTCTAATATTACCTGCAGATACAGAATCTTCAATACCATTAATTCTGCTGATAATAAGTTTAATAAGTAAACTGTAATGGAATAAGCTTTTTTTGATTGTCTTTTACAGCCAAGTTTTGTGAGAACACCATTTAATGTAATTGATTAACTGTTGTTGACCATTTTCTTAAAGGTACAGTATGGTGGTATTATAGAACACAGTTACACATAGTGTAGATCACGATGGATAGAAAAAAAAAAACTTAATTAGGGATGCATGCTATATCGGCATTGATATCAATGTCGGCCGATGTTCGTCATTTTCGTCATCGGCATCGGTCTAGTAAAAAAAAAAATTGGGCCGATATTAACAACCAATGTTTATATCCATTTAGTTGCACAGAGAGCAAACACAGCACAGGATTGTGGGATTTAGAAATGAAAAAGGTTTTTCACTGTGTCGTAATGTATGATAAAATGACCATACATCGCCGATTTCTGGGGACAGTCCCCGTTTGGGATGACCAGTCCCCAGTTAAAGCTGTCGAGTGTTGACTAGAACAAAGGTTATTACGGTAGCCGAGTAGGAAGCATGAGTGAGCATGTTGCGTGCAGACAACACTTACTATGGTATTCAGGTAGGAAGCAGAAAGCGTGAGGGAGCATGTTGAGCACAGACTAGAACAACAGTTATTACGGTAGCCGGTCGCTACCTTAATAACTGTACCATATTGTATGTACCATCATACGTACCGTATTATCTCTGAACTGGAAATGTCCCCAGATTTCATTTCAGAAATCTGGGGACATTTTCTATGTTGTGTCTCACAGGAGTTTTTCTATGTTGAGGGAGTTAAACTGCACTTTAATTTACACACTTGCTACAAGTGGTAAAAGTAACACTGGTGGTTCCTTGTGTTTTTTGGTAGTCCTGAAACCTTGTTATTTTGAAGTAAAAGATGTTTTGAAAATTAAGGAAGACTTTCAGAAATTCAGTTTGTATGATTTTCAAAGTCTGTAAAAAAATTTATCATCTCAGAAACATTTTTTAAACAAATCGATATTGGTAAATATCACTTATCGGCCATAACAGCAATATTAATATTGGATATAGGTATCGGACAAAATTTTCATATCGGTGCATCCCTAATCTTAATACTTCCATCGTTGTTGAGTGTCAACGTTGATTAATGTGCACTGTCCCATATAAATACATTACACATCAGTGTTGCTGCTTTTTCCTTTGATTAATATCAGGACTAAAATAAGTCTTTCAGGCAATGCTTGATGGAACAACACTGACTTATGTCCATGTGACAAAAACAAATACTATTTCTCAACTGCTCTTTGTACTGACCCTACCAAATGCTCACAGGCAGCAGTGCTTTAATTAAACACTATCTCCTAACCCATTAACGATTTAAATTTTCACAGTTCCCTCAGATTATAACTTTCACAGTACAACTTTCAGAATATGTTAATAACGTTATGAACCACTGACATATCAATTCCAAAGCGAAAAAAGACACTTAGAAGTGTAAATCAGATTGCTCTCCAATCATTACTCTGACTGTACTTCTTTTTAATAGTTTGATTTATTGACACCCTTAAATTAAATAACGCTGAAGACCTTTCCTGAGGCTGAGACAAGGTCATTTTCTTACAGTTTGCCAAATATTTGTGTTATTTTTATTTTTTAGGACCACCTCATCATCACTACAGAAGTACAAGCTCATTGGGCAGCAGCCAGCAGAATGAAGGGAGACCCAGTGCCATACAGTTTGTAAGTACACAAAGACCACATTCCCACTGTCATTACATACCAGTTATTTGACAGATGTGCCATAAAACATGGACCTGAATGTCATCCAATTTATGATCATGATTTTAATTATTGTGAAAAAATTCTGCGATTTATAAGTGTTTCTCATCATATCAGTTCAGTTGTTTAAATCAGTATTTTATTCCATCAATTAATGTTTGATGAAAATCTAAAATGTGATCTCCAATAAACATTTTTACATTTCCCAATACTTTTTCAGCTCGTATTCCACACCAATCATAACCATATAAGATTTTCTATGGAGGAAATTAGTGGAATGCCATAAAATATTTTTCCTCTATAGCATACGCATTTAGATAAACATTCCACTTGAATATGCTCATGACACCAATGCCTACGCACAAAGAACTAAAGGACTAAAGGACACCAGTGTCATGATAGCATTCATGCTGAGGCACTATACAGCTACAATCTTTTAATATGAAGTCCAGCCTTGCATTAGGCATCCTGGCGAGCAAATCAAGCTAAGTGTATTGCGGATGTTTGTGAGTAATGAGGAATTTGGGAGTTTTTTGCTGACTAGGCGTGTATGAAGTGGGGAGGGGATGTATGATGGTGTGCTTAAGAGATGTGGCTGGGAGAGGCGGGGTGGTCACAGGGGGGAGATTAGGCTGAGGGGCAGCGGAGGAAATCCAAATCCATCTCCATCTCAGAAACATCCTAAAGCAGATTACTTACTTCAGCTGGAGAGGAGGAGAGGGAGGAATGAGAGGGAGGAGCAGAGGAGCAAGAGATGGATGAGGGAGTGGAGGAAGAGCGAGAGAGAAAGAGAGAGAGGGAGCAATTAGCATAGATGCAATTCTGGCACAGTCCTCTGACTTGATATTTGACCTTCTGCAAGAGTCTTGCCAAATATCGCCTGAGAAGCGCAGACGGACCATATGGCAAAGTGCTGCTGGAGGCTGAGTGCAGTGTGACTCCAAGCCTCCGTATGCTAATGAGGGAATGTAATTACAGTGCGGTATTCCTGCAGGACGTATATTTTACTAGCCCTCCATAGGAGTGGGTTTGCGCTGAAACGGGCCAAGGCTCAGTGGCTTCAGAAAATACACTTTTTATCAAACGGCGAGGGAGCCATTGAGTGGACAGTGAAATGGAATGAGTCCAGTATAAGTGGGACAGCACTGCAATATTTCGCTTTATGAGGAAGTCGGCGTATGTTGATGGGAACCGTCAAATGATAAATCCACATTGAATCATATTGCTTAACCGTAATCTCCTGCACTCCTCCAGACACGCCCCATCGGTGATGTCACAGCAAGATGTTTTCCATCAGATGCTGACAGCAAAACACCTGCTGAGCCAGTGACATCACTGACTGGGGCTTGACTGGAAGTGCGAGATGCTGGAAAGGTTCAAACCACTGGTAGTAGTGTAACTCCAGATTTCTGCCTTTATGTGAGATTAATATGATTTTACCCTTCAGATCTCCAGATACTAAGCTTTTTCTCCTCTCCAAAACCAAACAAGGACTGTTTGTTAAGGTTTTTTTAAGCATTCAGCATTGACTTTACTGACAAGGAAGATGTAGCCATGCTGTATTAATATATGAGATCATCATATAGGAGAAGCCATAACTGGGTTTTAATGGTGATGAAAGCACATTTTTAACGCTTTAAAGGTTGAATAGGTACCATGTATGGAAATAACTTTAGGTCATGAGACAGACAATCAAACTGTCAAACTAGGCAGCGCCGATCAAATATGAATCAAGATGCTGTTGCTCAAATGTTTCCAGAAAAAAACAAAAGTAAAATAAGGAAGTCTGTCACCCGGACGCCATCTTGAAAACGGTCGAACCAAAACCAGTCACCACCAAACAACCTGCAGCTTTGGTAAGTTTAGGTGATAAATGGATATTACAGTAACAGAATCTCTTGATTCATATTTGATCCGAGCTGCCTAGTTTGACAGTTTGATCGGAGCTCACGAGCTGTGATTGACAGCTGAGTTAGACACTCTGATGGTTGTTTTCCTTCAGGTCGTGGTGGAATCTTGCAAAAGCAATTGGACGAGATTATCTGTCTCATGCAATACTGTCAAAATATAGTGGCAGTTTAATATGATTAAAAAAAAAGTTATTGAAAAAAAGAATGACCTAAGTTCCTCAATTTAGCATTTATAAGCAGTATGTAGATACGCATTTAATAAATGGTCTATTTGCAGATATATAAGGACGTTTTATATTATTGTCTCAATGTTCACTATTCGTCATATTGTAAATTATTACAACAGTGTTTGACGATATTGTCATTTAATATTCGTTTGTACCAGCATCCACTTTTGGGTGGCCACAGTAGTAGCTGACAATTACATTAATAACTAGAAAGGCACTCAGAGAGCGCAGACCTCCGCGGCAGCAACTTTTTTTTTAATTTAAAGTTACCCCCGGTTATGTTTTCACCGGGCTTGTTTGTTTGTTTGTTTGTTGGTTTGTCAGAATTTTTGGTGGTGCCATTCAATCGGATCCGATCAGCACCAAAAATGAATCAGTTTTAAGTTAGGCCACTTCTGACCAACCCTCAAAATCCATCCACAACTTTTTGAGTTATTTTGCAAACCAACCCACAAATAAACAAACCCCGGTGAAAACATAACCTCCTTAGCGGAGGTAAAAATGTATATTTGCTTTCAGCTACAGTACTGTGTTATAAAGCATTTATTAAATGCAAACCATTCACTGCACAGGTAAAAAGTTCATACTACTTCATACACTACCAAGGCATTTGCAAAATGTTTACTGTCAACATATTTCATGTGTTTTCCCTTCAGTGTCATCAATACTAAAACATGAGATGGGGCACAAGTACATTTAATATTTACCTGAAACCACAACCAAAATGATGCAATCTGTACACACAACCATCCATCCAACTCCTATGCAGACCAAAGATATGATAGTTATGTTTCCTAGTGTAGCATTTAAAGGGGCTGAGTTTTTACAAGCGGCTTTATTAAAAACTGCTTCTATGAATTACTAATGCTTACACACGAGGGGGTTTTGTCTTGTAATTCATTAGCATCAGTAAAGTGCGATGGCAGAAACAAGGCCTTAAAGACACAGTTTTCCTCTTAGCGTTTTCACATTGTCATGTATGCTTTAATAATAACACCAACTCCGTACCTAGTCAGAACTCTCTCACCCAATAACACACAATACAATCTCACACAATGCACCCGTACAGTTTGAGAGATATCTGTGCTGCTGAACCAGCGCTCAGATGCCATGCCTTCTCCATTCATCATGCATAGAAAATCCCTGCCCACACAAGACGGAGGCAGAGCCAACCCTCGGAGGAAGATATGGAGGCACAGCCCTTTGGGTCAGAGGCCGCCGTCTGTAGCCGGGATCACCTACCTGCTACTAAGTACAACAGTGCCGGCCTCCATTTCAATTAGCTTCACCTAAGTACCCTTGTCCAAGTAAAGCAATTTTACCCAGGGCTGCTAAGTCTCCTCTGGGAGCAAGCCCTATATGGGAGAGAAGCTTTCAGGTCCTGTGAGATTTCTGGAAAACAAAGAGATGCAGCGGGGAGGTCAATTGTAAACTCCGAGACAGGAAATCAGAGCAGTGTGAGCGGGGGGGGGGGCCAGCATTGAAGGGGAAGATGAGCAGGACACGGGTTTTGAGTGTGTAGATACCTGAGGGATCTGGTATGGAAATCCCCAATTTCTTAGCCAAGTTGCAGCCCTTTGAACAGCGCAAGACGTCAGCAAGCACGGCAAGAAGCCATGTGGGTGTAACGAAGCGACGGCTAAGCGAGGCAACATGCTGCCAGTTCTCTGAAATGTTAAATTGAAATGCAAAGTAGGAGCAGGCCTTCTTGTTTAGAGCAGATTTCTCAGCATCTGTGTGGGAGCCCTTAAACTCAGAAGGCCTATATGCAGAGCTCTGCATATTTACTGTAAATCAACATAATATTTAGGTTAGGATTGGAAAATACACACGGCTGAAGTCGAATCTTTAATTGTGCTCACGTAATGGAGGCTCGAGTCAAATCAATCTGTGCATCAAATTCAGTGAGTAACAAAAGTGACATTTCAGTAAATATTAAGATTTTGAATGTGTACAGCCAGTTTGCACCTGTCGAGAGAAATGCCTTTACTCTGCTTAAACCTTCATGCTCCTTTTTACACAGAATGTGTAAGTAACAGATGCTGGTATGAACACAGGCTGAGAGACAGGGAACTTTCTTGATCAAATTATCAGGACATAGTGAGCAATGGTGACGTTAAAAACATTAAAGCTTGGAAGATGAAGGTCACGGATAAATTGCGAAGGGGAAAGTTAAAGAAACAATGTTTGCTTTGCCTCATTAGCACCAGTTTTATGACTTTGAGCAACGGCCTTGACCCGTCGGGTCACACTGGTTGTGCTGGGCAGCTCCAGGTGTAAATGTGTGGAATTGATTAGGTGTTTCCTACAAGAAGGAGCTGGGCTCTCAGTGGAACTTCTCTGAGTAAATAAAGGTTTAAGAAAAGTCTCTAAGTCACAAGATAAAACAGAGGGTCACAAAAGCAGGAGTGGAAAGCAGTAAAAACATGGATTTTTTTTTTCCTCTTCAGGATTACTGGATACTTTTACTGTTTCAGAACAGTTTATAGAAAGAAAATCACATAACTCTTTAGTTGAGCTGAACATATATGAATGGTCTCATGAAATATTCGTACAAATTACTACAAAAAGTATTGCACTATTATTTGTAAATAACCCACGTAATTGTTGTGATCACGTGATGTTCGATGCAGGCTGCTCTGTCTGTCATTCCTTACATTCTCAGTAGAACAGTTGATGAGTTCAGGTGTGTTTTGATAAAATTTCTTGTGGGAAATATGTGTTTTATTTCCATAAACCTAATCCTGTATCCCTATCCCTAATCCTAACCATCACTGGAGATGTTGTCAGGGCGTATTTCAATGTGTGAGCTTTATTGTAATGTTACGGTTTCCGCTGACAGTAAAAGGAATGTTCAGCGTTTTTAAGGCTCTCGCTTCGGGGCTCGCGCTGATCGCTTATGTTGCCGGTCATTCATGAGATATGCACGTAAATCTGTGCCTTACATTTCGTATGATATCATATGAGCCTTTTCATGAGAATACACTCAACAAGTAGACAATGCTTCGCTTTCAGGCTGACATTATCATACAGTGGTGGGACTGTTTCTTTTAGCTTGACGTGCAGATCTGTGCAGTTGAAATTTAGCAGGTGTGACCTGTGGCTGTGCCAGAAGAAATCCTTAATGGTTTCATTTAATTTAGCTGAGATACACATACTGTACAATAACACTGCAAGGTCAGCTCTCCAGCTGTGTGTGTGAAAAACAAGGATTCAGGGGTGTGTTTAGGGGGTGCCACCCTGCATCCTATAGTCAGATATGAGTTGGTTTGCATGAAACAAACTAAGGATTTGTAAAGTCCACCTTTTGAAGTTTTTTAATTCATTAATTTAGTTTGAATTGGTTGGCATGGTATGTTTTATATTTTTACATTGTCTTGATTTTGGCACCTTTCATAAAAAAATAAAAGATTAAGACTTTGTATTACACTTTTATTGTCCCATTTTGCTGTGATTACAAGTTCTATTTATATTGCAATTTATACTGACATTTTAAGATTTTAATTTCAGTAGTCATAAAAGACTGATCCTGCTGGCCACCCCTGCATGACTTAGTGCCCCACTTGGGCCACCCCTGTGAAAATAGTCTGGACACGCCACTGCAAGGATTACAGTCATCTAGTTAGAGTCATAACATAACGTAGAGTCATATTATTTCACATAAAGCAACCTCAAACATGGAATTACATAAGGCTTTAGTTAAAATTGACAAAGAAAAAACTTGTCAGGAGGAAGCCAGTGGGCAATGTAATGTGCTAAAGGCAGCATATAAGACAGAGCTAATCCAAGCAGACTCCCCTCCTGCTCAGTCATTGCAGCTCCACACTGATCAGACAGAGAAACCAGTCACAGTTTGTCAAAACACAGCTTGCACTCTGAGCAGATTGAAATCATTTCTCTACTCAACAGAACGCCACAGACAGATCTTTAGAGGAGTGACAACAAACAGCGAACAGCTCAGTGGTTTATCAGTCGTGGAGGACAAAGGGGCTCTCCGTTCAGGAATGAAAATATCCACCTGATGTCATCAACCGGTGCATCATAAATCCTATCCTTCGCCTGGGGGCCACAGGCTGACTTCACGCCTCTGTGACACTCTCTAACCCCAGGGTTTCTGTCAGAAAAAAACCCACCTTGAAATATCTTTCTGGGCATGGTGTCAGATGCTTGCCATGAAATATTCATAATGTGAGAGCAGAGCCACAATAGAGGAGGCGGCGGCGTGCGAGGATTTGACTTGCAGAAACTGAGACGCTTAAACCACGTTGACCGATTTCTCCCATCACCAGTTGTCACTCACAAATTCACTTTCACGCCAGTTTTCTTGGATGAATGACACAGAGCCATCTGTCATTTACTGCCGTTTAACCTATAAGTATAAACTTAGATGTACAACCGCAGACTTGCAATTCAATGGCCGTATATTACATTTCATCTGTTTCCCATCTATAATGAGGTTAACAAAGATTTTTTTTTTTTACAGCTCAATATTGTAACCTGTAAGTTGGTTTGTAAGTTAAACGCTTAAAGGACAATCTGATGTTTTTCTATGCATTAATCCATCTAATATACACAAAATAATATGTACAGCATAGGTGGTACAGTAAGAGATCACATTTAAGAGTTGCTTTTTAAAGAAATATGTGATCCAAACATAAACAAGGAGGGGAACCACATAACCAAAATTTCAAGTAGTAATACAAGTAAACCAAAATGATTGTTTCTGATGCTTTTTGCATCTATGTTTGTATATGCAGTCCTAATTTTTTTTTTAATAAGTTGAGCAACAAAAAGCCTATTTTCAATCTATATTACACATGTGAATATAACTGTAATTTATATGGTGAAATAAACAACTTATTGTGCTGACTATGGCTGTTCACGTGATTTTCTGCTATTTTTTTATATATATATATATATTTTTTTTATTTTTATATACCTTCATCAACAAGCGATGATTAGTGTTGATTAGAGATTATCATCATACACTGACAAAGTAACATTCAAGAGCAGACCAGAAACTCTCAAACCATTTGCAAATCTATGCAAACACTGAAAAAGTATAACTTCTCTGAGGCAGCGTTGGGATGGGGCGCTTAAATTCACTGGTTTCCAATCAGTGGCATCGGGACCAGGTTATTGTCAACATTTTAGGCAACAGCATAGTATCAACCAGACCCACAGCAGCAAGGAGAATCTTCAGGAGAGAAATGTAATTTAGAGGTCTGTCAGAGAGATAAATGTTGGAGTGAGAGAATCATTACATTCAGAGCAGTTCCTCTGTAGGATTATTTTAACTCTATATTGTGAGTTAGTGGTGACTTTTTGCCCTCTTAGCAATCAGACTTAAAATTGAATGCTGAACAGGGTTAATGCATTAACTTTTATCCAATGTGAGGCTACAAGGACAGAGTCAGATTGTAAACTTGTGATTGGTGGTCATGGGCAAACTGGTTTCATCTGGTGTGAATGGTTAAACGTGAAGTGAATGTGAGGGCATGACGTGTTTCGAGATGTTATTTTTTTAATCCTCCTTTTCAGTCATACATGTACGCATACTGTACCTTGTCTCCTACAAAATTACATTGCCAAACTGAATCTAAACTGAACCCTTAATTCCAAGGGAAACATTTTCTCCCAGGTTACGGTTGTAGTTTTAAACTGTTTTAAACAAGTGGTTAACAATATGGCGATATTTGGAATTCGGTAATAGCTGATTGAAAATGGGGAATACCATATTCAAGAACAATTTTTTCTTAATGCGACATCAGTTCAGTCTCTCAATTGCCACCTGCCCTGTTGCACTTAACTCAATTAGCGCAATATTCATTTAATGGAAAGCACTTTGTACGAGGGGTTACATTAGAGCCAAAATATACAATATGTACAGAAATGAAACAAGTCGTTTTATGGATGGCGCTGCCCTACGCTCATTGCAGTCCCATGATGCATTTGCTGGAGACTTTTCTCTCACACTTTTTTTCATGCAGGCTCTCAGTAATATCGAGATACCTTTTAACTTCTCAGCCAGAGTCAGCATCAATAATTGATTCTCATCTGTTTAAAATTTAAAGTGCCACACATTAACGTCCTCTCGCACCTGCTCTTTCACGCTGTCCATCCCTCCGCTGGGCTGCTTTCTACCCCCATCTCTCTCTCTCTCTCTCTCTCTCTCTCCCTCCTCACACTATAATAAAGACAATGACAATGAGTTTTCCTTCACCACTGAACCAGGGATGTTAAATCAAACAGGGGCAGAGGAGGCGACAGACCACATAATGTAAGGGCATCGTCCAGACGCCTCCGATTACGCTTTGGCCTTAATTGGTGGCACTAGCAAAAGAGATGAATTCTTTAGCAGTGCCGTGCGGTTGTGCCTTTCTGAGCACAGCAAAGGCCTGAGGAGGACAGCTACTCTGCACAAATGGAAGCTGACAGAAAATCCACACGGCACGACCAATCTAGGGGAAAAAGGGCATGACAATGAATAAGGGGGACCGTGCTCTTAAGTAGCCGAGGGTAGCTTGCAGGGAAGATGTGTATAATTAAGCGGTCTGCATCGTGGTTCAGATGGCAAAATCCTATTGTCTTGACAGGAGCTTAAGGTTGCCCTTTAGGTTGAGATGCACGGTGGCGTACGGCCTCATTTTTCTTTCTTTTTTTCACACTCCCCCAGACCTCTGCGACCAAATTAATCTGCGGTTTTAAAGCTTGAATAAATCCAGTAAGTTAGAGATCTGCAGATCTTAAGGCCGTCTGTCCCTCAGGCTTTTCCTTCTCTTCTCTTTTTTTTTATTTTTATTTCTTCACCCCCTCTCCTTTACCCACGGAGATTGGCTGGCAGCACTCAGTGTTATCTCCAGGGAGGCAAAGGTTGGGGGAGGGGGTGAAGGCCACAGATTTGTCCTTATCTATTCTGAGCACACCTAAAACAAATTAGACCTGGCTGCCGATGCTTATTTGGCTTCCGTGCTCTCATTAAGGGGCTGAATCCAGGCTATTTTCCTCAAGGTCCTGCTTCCTACCATTTTGGGCCTTGTCTTTTATCACAATAGCAAAAGGTTTCAAGGCAACCATGCCACCTTTTCATCTCACCCAATTCATGTAGTCATATTCATCCTGTACAATGAGGGAGAGAAAGAACAAAAGAATATCCTATTCCTCTGGATGCTGCTCCTGCATACGACTTAATGCTGGCCTTTGACATTTGATCATTGAAAGGAGAAATTCCGTTTTTGTTTTGCCATTTTCCTGCTTTTTCTACGCCATGTTATGCTAATCAAATTAAAGCTTGATGCTGTCATTGAAAGGATCTGACTTTGTCTTTGCAGTGACGTGAACGTCAAAAACAAGCAGTGTTTGCGTTAAATTAAATTGTCTGACTTTTGACAAATACAAAGCCTTAAGTTAGAGCATCCATATACCAGTAATAACAAAATCACCTTCACTGTGATACTATTACTGGTAAATTATAAGCTGTGGGAACTGTGTATGTATATTTCTTCAGATAACTCTTTAAAAAAAAATCAAATTTGGTTAAAATAAAACCAGCTAAAGTTAGAATAAACTTGAATCTATGAAAAGGAGTAAAAAGCCACCATTGACCTCACTGTGGAGCTGCAGGGCTAACATATTTTAAAGTGGTATGTTACCATTGACCCACTTGTTGGATGCTGAATACCAAGAGTCTTAAAACACTCTGAGGGGTCCCAAGACAAATATGAGGCGTCACACGATAATTAACTCATTGAGTGTCAGCCATTTTATAAAACAGAGAGTGCCTTGTGCCAGCGTTAATGCCCATTTTGAGTCATATTTCAAGACCCACAGAATATTTTGGACTATGTCTCTGAAAACACAGAGAAGCTCAAATGAAAGAAGAGACTCTCTATTTCATCATGAAGAAAAGCGTTTGTTTTTACCTTGTTCCATTCTTGTTTTATCAGAGGTAGAGTAGAGGCCACTTTTTGTTCAGAATCTAGCCGTTTTGCTTTCTAATCGCGATCGTCTCCACTTCCTGCTTTGATCTCTGGTGTATACTATCTCTTTATGATCCGACTACATCTTCCGGAAGCCCCAACATTACTCACAGGCTGCGGGAGACCGTGAAAACCACTTTGACGTATTATTACGTTGATGGCACTCAAGCGTCGGATTTTAAATTCCGTAGAAATACGTCAATGGCACTCAAAGAGTTAACATTTTTTCTGATTTTTGCTTGAAACTTGTAAAATATTTCACTGTTTCAGGCATATAAAATCC
Source organism: Synanceia verrucosa (assembly GCA_029721515.1). NCBI lineage: Eukaryota > Metazoa > Chordata > Actinopteri > Perciformes > Synanceiidae > Synanceia > Synanceia verrucosa. Next base: position 9,518,676 of record CM056555.1, read on the forward strand.
TTTTTTTGTAGGTCTCACAAATCATTATGCCATCAGGGGCCATTGTGCCATGAGGGGCAGAACTAGACACTGTGTCATTTTAATGGATCTCAGGCCAAAAATACCAGGAAACATGATCGGAAGCCGTTTAAATAGCATGACATGAGGACACACGTTAGGCTTTTCATGTGTCATTAGTGAGCAATACAACAAACTTGAATAAAGTCTACAGGTAGGTTTAGGCAAAAAAAAGAGTTAGATTACAGAAATAACACGACACAAGTACAGAAAACATGTTACACCCCTTGAAAAAGCGACAAACATTCACTAATGTGACAAAATATAAGGCCGCTCTCAAATATGTCTTCTGTTTTGAAACTTATTTGTTGGACCCATCCACCTCCCGTCCACTATAAACAGCCTTTCTTGCTTTTTGTTCCACGTCACTACCTCCAACCATTGCATATTTACATGGTCAGTATATGCACAAATGTCACGCAACAAGCAAACACAAAATGCTTTGTCCATTATCAAGGTATTCACATGTGCCAGATGGGCTGGGATGCACTCATAACATATTTTTCAACCTCAATATCATTCAAGCTGCTAACTTTTCCATTTACAGAATTTAGGGAACGTCTGAGGCCCTGTGTCTGCAAATATCAGTAGAGTTGAGGTAAACAGAGGTGAAGACACAGCTTGCCCACATACGAGCATTATTGCATTTGAAAGTTAATGAAGGACCTTTGAGCCATAGGAGCTCAAGCTACGCAAAGGTAACTGCTCAGGAAATGTTAGGTTAGATGAGATTCCTCTGCCAGACTAATCCATCCTGGAGCCTGAGAGCAGCACAGAGCTGGAGAGAGAGAAAGAGCAGATCTGCTGCAGAACAGCACAGCAGTGACACAGGGCAATTCTCTAGGGCCTTGCATTAGCGCGCTAAATTAAAGGGGGTATTAGATTAAATTGGCTCTCCGATTTCAGGGGTGTGAGTAAAATTCTGATTTGCATTTTCCACCGCTGCTTAAGATATAATTAGTTCAGGGTGATTCCCATGCGGAAAACACTGACAGCCAAATCTAACTGGCTGCCAGTAGCTTATCGCCTCTTCCAAGGCGAAATGTACACTCAGCTCATGTCTGGTGTTTGCTCATGTGTTTGTGTGTGAGAGTGTGCATATGTGTTTCCATTCACATGTGAATTTGCACGCACAGGCTGTAAATTCTCCCTCTAAACTTAAACTTAATTCGGCACCTCACACTTCAAATCCCACTCAAGCGTGTGCGACCATTAGCACCACCATCAAGGTGAAAACAAGCGCTCCCTGTAAATGTACACATAAAAGTTTGTCAACGGAAGACCACAACTTCACACTTCTATGATGCCTTTAAACTCAAACCCATTTCCGCAGCAGAAGGTGCACCTGTAATTACAGACGCACAGTCAAAAATAACAATTACTGTTGGAGAGGTCCATAATATGAATTACTGAACTCAGGGAAGGAGTTTTTAAAAGCAAGTGCAGATTTGTTTTAGGGGTTTTCACACCCTGGGTAATTCTAGCCATCTTTGCAAATGGATGTTTTCCAAAAGTGAGTCTACCCATGTATTATGAATGTGAGGCCAGCTTCCTGGACACCTGTTTGGGGACACCTGTTAGTACACGACGTGTAGAGTCAACAGAAAGCAAGCTTCCGATTTGACATGTCTGTGGCGTACACGTCCAACCTGGAACCCATCTTCGACCCCTTTATTTTAACCTTAAACCCTACTTTCACCACCTTATCCCCTATTGGAAGCATCAGTTTTCCACACTGCATGAAAAGCTTGTTCCCACTCTCAATTTGATCTACTGATGAATTATGACACTGTTTTTTATGGCTGCACCAAATTTTACATTTTACATAATTTCACATAAAAAAAAAACTCTTTATGATCAAGTCTTTTAATTAGTCTTTAGTTTTAGGTTTGTTAAAACTGTTGAATAGGGAATGGCAAATAAACAACCCAAAACAAAACTTGCCTGCCAGTGTTATATGTCTAGGGCTTTTATTGTGAAAGGTAAGAATGGAAGAAGTGGCTTTGGTCATACAGGTTGTTGACTTGCCTCAGGTTGTTGTTTCGTATATATAGGTGCCACTCAACCTGTTCTGCACAACGTGATTGGCTGATGACTTGGTTGAAACGTAGGTTGCTGTTCTGCGTGAAAGTACTGGTAACAGTAACAATACTTTGGAGAAATACATTGACGTGCAAATTTATCGCATCAATTTACACTTACATGTGTTATTCAAGATGCAGATACAAAGTTTAAGTTATTTTTGCTTTTTTTACCAAAATGTTGAAACAAACTTTAGTAAGCTTAAGTTTCTCATCGAATAAATGCTCTGTATGTCATGTTTACATATGACTCACCCACAGGTTTGGGTAAAAGAGGTAAAAATTAGACCCTTTATTTTATGTTTCAGTTGCTATGTGGAAAAGTGTTGCACTAAAATAGTTTAATCAGGGATATTGGCTGCAGATGGCATGTTGTCAAACTGGGATTCTGCAAAAGTGAACCTTTAAAATAAATCAATCATGGATTCAAGAAAGAATCAGATGGCACAAATTCATAATGAATGAAGAATTCCATACATGGTGTTTTTCCATGAGTAGATTAGGTAATATTTTGTAATTAACCTCTTTTTCCTCTCTATGTAATCACTTAATTAATGAGCAGATCATCAGGCCCTCAGGTTGCATTTGTTGGTGACTCATCCATACAAGCTCATGTTGAGTCAGTGAGCAGGTTTGAACTCTCAGGGTAAAGGGAGAACCACATTTACAACTTAACATTCATATTCTGCCCTTGGCTTTGATAACAAAATGTCAGCTACTAAATAAATCAATTAAAATGAACCTTTAAAAACAACACTGCCCTCTGAATGTGTCCTAATGAACCCTCTTAGGTGTCAATTAAGTCGGTGCTTAATATGGTCTTTTCCTAGGACAATATTTGCATCTTTCTTGATATGTCATTCCTCAGATTGATCCCTAATTGTCCATAATGTCACAAATATGATATAAGATGATTTCATCTCAATACTGTATATGCAGAATCAGTTCATACAGGATCAGTGGGAGAGAATCAGGCACATAAAATGTATGTATGTTTTGAGAAACCCCATCAGCAGCCCTGCCATCACTCTCACCATCTCTTGGTGGTCGGAGGCTGAGGCTTTGTGGGATATTGATTCTCCCCATCCAGAGACGGTTTCCATAATTGGTTAAAATGACCGGGTGCAGAGAGGGATGGCTCTCTGCTGAAAACCATTTCCCAGCCCTGCTTGGAGCTGAGCCAAGCTCGGGGTTGTTCGGATGCGTTCCAGCCCAGCCTGACTGGCAGCAATTAGGGGTGTCTGAGCCAAGCTCAGCTTGCGCTCCACACAAACACCCCTAATTACTGCCAATTAGGCTAGGCGGGTAGGCAGATTTGAGAAGCCGGGGGGATGTTCAGGCATGGGTGGGCATGGAAACAATTTTCAAGGGCTTAGAACGTGACTGGATGAAAAGGTTAATGCTTTGGAGTGCAAGGGGATAATAACAAAAGAAGGGGAAGCAGAGCCCCGGTTCTCACCTCCAGCGACGAGCCTGGCTTCTTCTTCAGCTCCTCACATTTCCTAAATTTGCAGATCTGGTGGCCCGTTTTGCGGTTCCGACAACTGCTGCAGACACCACAGTTGATTAGCCGCCTGCAGGGTGCACAGACCCCACACCTTTTCCTTTTCTTCTTCGCTGGGTTTCCACTGGATACCGAGGAATTATTCTGTGGGCAGTCTGCCAGATTGGCAATTTGAAACGCACTGTCTGTAACGGCTGCTGAGGCTGCGGGGGAGTGAAGGGCTGTCATGACGATGACCCCGGGAGGTAATGAGATGCCCCCTAAAGCCGGGATAGCGGAAAAAGTTCCAACGCGTTCTGGGAGATTCATTATCTCTGCTTCAGCAGCACCGCATTTCAGCTTGTTCATGCATTCTCCTGCTAAAGGTCTGCAGTGTTCGGGGGATAAGGTAGAGAGGAAATTATTATTTGCCATTTGCAGCGTCTCTGGCGGCACGCCAGGCTTCCCCGGCCTCTGGGAGTCATTTCTATGCATGCTGGTCCTATTAGGGTTTATTGCCGCTGATTTCCTTCCCCAGAGCATGGCGTTATCACAGTTCCAAGGGGACATGCCAATTCTAGCACTGGGAAAAATGGGCGTTGTGATGCGGGCAATCTTAGCAGTCTGTGGAAATGCCCCATTGGTTTTATAAAAGTTTGCAAAAGACCTGTACCTTTCCATTTCTGCGTTATAATCCAAAAGCTGGCTTAATCCACCATCCTGAAGATTATCCTTTTGTAGGAGAGACACATCTGCGTTCTGTCCGTTTTCAATGCAAAGCGCATTGTTTATGTTCGCCATGGCTGAGGAATGGTTGTCAATGTTCAGGAGTGACAGAGTGAGGTGACAGTGGCCTTTGTGGAACTGGAGCTGGTTACGAACAGTGTGTTACCATCCTGGTTTGTCTTCTCCAGTGCTAAAAACAAAAACAGACAACAGTTACACATAAAAGAGCCAAATGTTTTCATTCTAATCAGATTTCATTCCTCTGCTTCAACTTTTCTCTGAAGATAACAGCTGAACATTTGAAGAATCTTCTGGCACATTGTTTACGCTCCGCTCTTCTAATGGAACTATCACAAATAGTCAGAAGCGATGTTCATCCAGTGACAATAACGTGATCGCTGTGACAGACCAACATGTCATTATTATAATGGGGGGAAAGAATTAGCATGCTTCAAAAAAAAAAGATGCCACACTTTCAGCATTTTTTTAAGATATTCTGTCAAAGTGTTGTTACTCATTTTGAAGAAAGTCCAATCAACTACTTCACAGAATGAATAAATACATTTTAATACACAAGGGTACATTTCATCAAAACATAGAAACTGAATATTCAGTCCAAAATATTACTATTCTTTAAAAAAAAGTTAGAGAAGAGCCCCACCAGGATTCAGACGTGACATCAGTAGCTACAAACACAACAACTTTTTTTTTTTTACCTTAGGCCTGCAATATAAGCTGTTAAATATAATCTGCTTTGGGTGCTGCAGGAGGAACATGGTTAAATATGTTCACATTTTTCCATCTAATCCAAATGGTGGAGTAACCACAACTCTGTCCGGCCTCTCAAGAGCACCTGGCATTCATTCATGGCCTGCTCTATTGCATTTACTCAATGACAGCACAGATAGCCACCGGTGGATTTACATCCAGATCATGAACCAGACCTGCTACAGTGTCAGCTGCCTCAGGATGGGGTGTGTGTGTGTCCAAGTGTGTGTAGGTGTACATGTGTTTGTGTGGGGGGTGCTCCATTTCCTCTCTCTCTCTCTCTCTCTCTCTCTCTCTCTCTCTCTCTCTCTACCAGTCTGTCTGGATTTGGTTTCCACAGATAAAAGCCCATTAGACACATCTCCCCCTACTTCCATTACCTTTTTCTGGGCTTTCTCTCTTAATTGCCAAAGCTGATCCATTGCTGGAACACTAAAGCATTTCAAATCACTTCCATGGTGCTACCCAGCAGCTGTCTCGAAAAAATAAATAAATAAATAATAAAAAAAACATTATAAATAAACAAACGTGGTCCTCTGAATACTGAACTAAGTCTCCTCCTGTACATGTCCTATGTGTGGTTCAATATTTACTTTAAAAATAAAAATATATATATATATGTGACATGAAGCCTTTAAGTAACAATACACTTTCCAGCATGCACTAAACTACACAACGTGGTTTCTTTTCAAACTATTATTTTGGGGCATAAACATGTCACCAAGAGTCCTATAATTCCAGATCTGCAGGTTCAATGTCGACGACGTGGCATCCAATACAACCCGCAGCCACCAGTAAACAAAACCCTGCTCGGCTTAATGATCATCCCTCCTCAGGGTCATTATTACTTAATCAATTCACCCCTGGAGCGAAATACGCAGCCCAAAGGCAATCAAGTCACGGACATTGATTTTCAGCCTGTAAACAAAGTTTAGAGAGACAGAAATGTTCAATACTTGCCAGAGAGAAACACACACAGAGAGAGAAAGAAAGGTGGAGAGTGAGAGATGCAGATTGAAGAAAGAAAAGTACAAAAAAAAGGAGAAAGAAAGCCACGTCCGATGACGAACCATTGTGCCGCTGCTGCACCGCGATGCCATTAATTCTGTGCTCTGTGGTAGACATTCAGATCAAAGGTCATGCATAGATAATCCGTGCGGTGCAATAGTGCAAATAAAAGCCTATCAAAAAATAATCTGACATCGCCTGGCTCACTTTGCGGCCACGTAGGACACAAATCGGGACAGGAAAAAAAGGGGGGGGGGGCAAAACGCATGCAAGTGGACGGCAAAATATGGACACACACACACAGAGAGAGAGAGGGATAGAGAGAGAGAAACAGAGAGAGAGAGAGAGAGAGCATCACCTACCAGGTTCCTGTTGAGAAGAGCTCCCAAGATGCTACCAGCCTGCGACCGCGTAACGGCACATTACTGCGAAGCGATACGAGGGGGATGATAACAATAATAATAATAACAATAATAATAATAATAATGCAAAGATGCGAGAAGACAAGACGCGCAGACATAAGCTGCCGGAAGAGAGCGAGGCGAGTGTGTGTGTGTGTGTATGTGTGTGTGTGTGTGTGTGTGTGTGTGTGTGTGTGTGTGTGTGTGTGTGTTCAGAGCGCTCAAAACAAAAGGACCATTTTTATCGACTTTCTTGTCACGTTAAAAAAAAAACCCACAAACAACAAGGCTGGAAAGTGCATAAAAAGCCAAAAGGTGTCGTATGGAAAAAGGAGAAAAAGCGGGTGAAGTCGCAGAGGGGGGCTCCTGCGCGCCTCTTGATCCGGAGGCTGTATTGTGTGTCTGCCTGGTCTCTCTCCGCTCGGTCCGTGTCTCCTGTCGCTGTGTGTGGCTGATTGGTGCTGAGGTGAGGAAGCAGGGATGTGGACACCTACTGATCATTGGCTGGAAATTACTATAGAAACACTCGGGAGGTGGGAGGGATGGATGGCTCAGGGCGCCCTGCAGGGAGAAAAATATCGACGGGAAATATTCACGTCTTGCAACCTTATAGTGGCCTTTTATGCTTTTTTTCTTTTTTTTTTAACCAAATACATTTTTTAATACATTTCTTTCATGACGATGCGTTTGTAGAGAGGAGGAGGAGGAAGGAGGGTTGCCATTTGTCTGATGCGACTTTTAATAAGGATTGGGGAAACTTGTCAAATTAATTTGAATGGAGCTGAGCTGTGATTAAGATAAAATGCGCCCCCCAACCCTCTCTCTCTCTCTCTCTCCGTCCAGCGACAGCCATAATTACTAAGACCTCCGGGATTCATCACCATTATAAATCCCGCCTGCTGGCCACCCATGCCTACAGCTCCCACAGGCTGACAACACGGGCACACATGGCACATTTATTCCACGAGCCCCCATGATGTGTGTGTGAGTGTGTGTGTGTGTCACTGTGCGTTCATTCACACTGAAGCTCATAAGCTCTGAATTAAAATGAAATTATGACTCCAAGCATCGTCCCGGATTATTCCCCCCTCCACACACACACATCAGCATTTATTTGAGCCTAGTTCAGGAAAAAAAAAGTTAATGGGACCATCACCTCTGTAACTTTATAGGAAGCTGATTACTAATTCATCAGCCTTACAAAACAGGTTCTAGTAGCCAGACAGGCTACGACTTTTTACAGGGAAATATCCAGCGTTGCCATGTTACTTTAGACATACTTTTACCAAACAATAGCACAAAGTAGAACAAAAATAATGAATGAAAATAAGGTGCGATAAAGTCAGGCACGGTTATTTTACATTAGGATAACCTTTTTGGTTGCCTAAGCACTTATAAGTTATATCTAATGGCTTTGTTAATGGTTATTAAAAAAGATAATTTATTCATCCCACCAGTGGGAATTTAGCATTTTTACAGTAGCAAATGGAAGTAAACAAGTAGACTAGAAAACTGTGTAAAATGAATAGGTAATAAGGTAAACAAGCAATGAGAAAACAACAGTGTCTTAGAAAAATGATGTGTAGGACTGATAAGTAATATTGTGTGGTCAGGTTGTGAAAACAGACACTTTCTGTAGTGAAACTATAATTGTTGTAAAATCCATGTATGGATTTCCAACATTCTGCAGTTATAAATTAAGTCATTATTAAAGGGTTTTATTCCACCATGTTGGCTATTTTCAGCCAAAAATACTTAAAAACAAACATGTTTTAACAAAAAGTTGTTCTTATTTATGCCTTCGTAACTGACGTCTTAACCATTAAAACCAGTATCTTAGGTGGTGCCTTTTCTATTAATTTTCAATCACATATCATCATCATTCAGACTGCAATTGACAGTGTTTTTTATTATTGATTAATTATGTTATTTTCTTGATTAATCATCATGGGAGTCAGAAAACATGAAACAAATCAACGAATAATAAATAGGCTTCATGTTTTCCAACTTACCACCTCTTTCCCAGTGAAAGTAGCTCGCATTTCATCAGCAACACTGAGCAACACGTTACTTCTCTCTAAAGCCACTCCCCCAAAAAAATGATCGTAATGAACGTAAACAGTGAACATGGCTTAAATTAGGACCTACAGCTGTCAAGCTAGCAACTTGTGGAAGTGACACGTAATGAGCAGATAGACAGTTTCTCCCAGAGCATTTGATTTATTGATCGCAATCAGGAATTTCAACAAACATAACAGCATATTTTCTGAAATACATTACCTACCCTAGCTTTAATCGTTTCATACGACCTAAATGACATCATGTCACAGTGGAGTAAACAATCCCCGCATTGCTTCTACTTTCCGACAGGTTTAGGAATAAACAAGCTGACATCTATGCTGACACACTGTTAAGTCATACAGCTCCTCCAGGTGAGCCATGTGACACAGGCCTATAGGCTGCTAAAGGCTACGCTTTGATGAATTTATTAAGAGCTGACAATAGATAGAAGCAAAACTGCCACCACGCTAAATGTTTTACAATTAATTAATATTTTTTTACACCTGTTATTAGCTTGAGAAGTGACATTTGGCTCACTAACAAATGGTACACAGCCTTAGCTCTGAAACTTCCTTTATTTCATTCAACAGCTGTCAGTCATCGCTCCTTCAGTGGCTGTCAATCATCGTGGGCGCAGTGACGTACCTGTACCAACCTGGGCTTGGAAAGACTTTAGAGGAGTGCAACAGATATATGTCACAGGAGCCCCAGAGCAGCAGTGGCGAGTGGGCGTGTTCACAGAGACTGGTCGACAGAAGTAAGTGTTAAAATATAGGATTGGTTTCGCTTTGGAGTCGTAATGTAGTAAACACAAATTTGAGGTGTGATTAGTCCTATCTGGGTGCAACTTTATAGTTTTCCTCATAATCAGTTATCTTCAATCAGGAAAGAAAACAGTAAGGTTGCTTTAAAGGTACACTGTGTAAGTTTTTAAGTATTTTATGACCTCAAGTCAACGTCTTCATTCATAAATAGATCCTCATTGGTGTAAAATAAGCTATGCCAACAATCTGACTTATCCTCCTGGGCGAAGAATCAGTTATCTGTCTTTACATAGAGTGGGTCGCTCATACGGAGGCTTCCATGTCTTTCTGGTTTATTAAAAAAAACTACGAACTGCCGAGAGGGACATAAAGCACTACCTGCTAGTACCAATAGGGCAAAACGCGTTTTCGTGATTCATGTTTCACGGAGAAGCAGCGTGGAGACAACGGTCTTACTTACCCGGCACTGAACTAAAACCTGCACTGCACTTTTGGTCATAATGCAAGACCATAGTTATGCCACGCCGAAGGAGAAGGAGTCCTCATTGCCAAAAAAGCATAAAAGGGAATTAAAAAGACAAAGGAGCCGTCAAATTAACAAAACAGAGGTAAACATCGGGGTCATGTTTCCCCATGGAAAGCACTCATGACTGAGAAAAGATTTCAAAAGGGACGCCTGCTTTCTTCTCGACAGGTAAGTCAATGTTACTTTCTAAATTAAAATGTCTCATTGCTTGGTTGTGTAATTCATTACATCGGCGGCATAACAGTAGATCACGTATAGTTAAAAGCCTAAACCTTGTTGCTGGATGGTAACGTTACCATACAGTATGTTTGATTGAGTAAGCTAACCCATTCTTCCTACTGTAGTTCCAACCATGTTGCAATGCACAGTTGAAAATGCGTGGCGCTAGACAGCAAATACAAAATCAAATTTAACCAGTAGATGGGAGAAAAAATTACACAATGTACGTTTAACATATTATGAGTCAGAGCTAGTAAGTACCAGTTAAGTCTTTTAGTGTGTGAGGTGAACATTTTTAAACTCTACATCATGATCATCAGATGCAGACATGAAAATAGAACTAATTAGAGAAAACTTCTTTACAGATCCATTATTATGATTATTGATTATTTGTACAGTTTTGTCATTCTGCACATACGTAACAATATCAAATCCTAATCAGAGAACTTGTGTGCATAAAAAAAACTTGTATTTAATGTCTACTGTAGTTGTCACCTTGGCATTTTCCACCTTTCATGCCCATGTCTTATATTATTTTCTTCTTTCTTAAACATTTTTTTAAAAAAACATAACCTTTCATCCTGTTTCGTCCTTTTAATGTAAACGGTTTCCTTCTGTCTTGTTTTGATCATTTTGTAGCTCTACGATGAAAGCACGTGTCCTTTTGACACGACAAAAAGGCAAACAGGAGTTTCTGAATAAATTTGTCTTGACTTTTCCCCAAAAAATAATGATGAATATGAACTTTTGTTCTCACACGCGATTGACAGTTACATTACCAGAAAAAGGAGCCATCCTTGGAGCGTTATTTCCGTCAGTATCAGATTCTGTGCATCTGTGCGTGTGGAAGCTCCTCTGTCTGAAAATCATTTTATCTTCCGGGCGATAATAGCCCCCAGGGGAAATCTGCCTAGGTGGTCCTAACCTCTGTCTGCAGAGCGGCGGCAGTATGTGGGTCTCTAGCAGTGGGAGGCATGAACCCTCGTGGCAGGCCTTTGTTCCTGCCTGCGTGCTCCGGCGTCGCTCCCCGTGCATCTACTCCTCCCCCTCTTTCCCTGGGCTTTCAACTGAACTCGGAGGAGTAATTAATAATCACGACCCCAGATTTAAATGTAGCTCGCATTTAGTCGATGGAAATAGAATCACAGAGGAGTGAAGTCATAAGACATGGGTGTTTGAGGGGTGATGGTGTGAATCCATTGATTCATCTGTCTCAATTTGATCCGAGCACTGTGCTCACATCTGTCAGGAGAAAGACGCTGAAGGTACGAGGATCATGAATACATCCAGTCTGATTTTCTCTTCTTATATATTTAAAAAACTATCCTGCAATTTAACAGCTAATTTGACCAAATAATAATGAAATGCACAGTGGAAATAGTGGGATTATCTGGTCTCCTTGAGACTTCCACATGCATGTTGGTTTTATGTGTTTAGAGACACTTGCAGGATATGCAGGTTTTTGTATGGAAGCAAATAATAGTCGCAGTTGCTTTTCAGTCGAATTATGAAAAATAAAGTCTGACCAGGGAAAGGGAGGAGCTTGTTTGTCTCTCCTGGAGGTGTTTCTGATGGGCTCACACAGACTGTTATGGTAAACAGCATTCCTCTTAGGCCTTTAAAGCATGAAGAGAAAGACACAGACAGAAAGAGTGCAGGAGAGAGAGAGAGAGAGAGACTTGGGAAAATAAACAGTATGAGATTATGGGTTTGGCAGTGATGCACCACAGCGTAGCAGCAACCTTGGCAGTATTTATTTAGAAACCTGCTTCATTTCCTCCTGCAGGCTGTAATGTATGGTGCCCTCACCTCGCACACATTAGCCTTTCGCTGTGATTTGATGTGTATCACCTGGTTTTACGCCGCTTTCCTTGGATACAGCCGAGCGATCCCTCCTCCCTTTCCCATCGCCCGCTAATTGGAGTGTATAGAGCACCCTTAATTATCCAGTTAGTAGCTTCGCTCAAAGAAAGCCGACTCCTGGCACACAGTCTGGTACAGATGACGGCACCTACACACAATCACTGCCACAGAAAATCTCAAGTATATGTGAATAGAAAGCGTCTACATGTGGGCTGCATGATGAAAGTTTGCAGTCATATTCTGTACATGCATCTGCTTTTCAAACTTTCTTCAGAAAGAAGGGGGATTTCTGGTGTTATTTCTAGCTTTTTTTCTGTTCTTCTGTTTTAGCGCACTGTGCTAACAAATGGACCAACAAATACAAGATTTACATTCCCTCTTCGGAGCCATACATCATTCTTTATGAGTGTGTTACATAAATTGTCTTTTTAGGTGTGTTGTCTTCAAGCTTGGAATCTCTCTCCGTACTGAAAAAGCCCTATGGAGCAGCGCGGGAAATAACAAATCAATTACATATTTATTCAAATGCGGCCAGCTGCCTTTATCTATTCAGAATACAGCAATGGTGGAAGAAGCAGGCAGTTCAGTTCAGGTAAACGTTGCACTACCACAATGTTAAATACTCCTATATTACAATACAAAGAAGTAAATATGGATGCTATGCAAATGTGAGTGTTATATTATTATATATGATATCACTGAATTGTATCTGATTGTTAATATTGAATTTTCTATTAATATAACTGGCCACTGGTGTGTTGACATGTAGTATAGTTCTTTATATCAAGTGGGAGGTGACAGACAGTGATCACTGCCAGATATAAAACCGATGGGTAGTTTAATTTAAAATATATGTGTTGCATAAAGTATTAATCTGGAAATATACTATAGTAAATATACTTACAATACTCAAGTACAACTACCTTTAGATTGTACTCAAGTGCAGTACTGGTATGTGCTATTAGCCTAGTGAAGGAAAAATAATCCTGAAGTGATTTTGTAACGCTCACTTTTGTGGGTCTTGTCTTATATGATGGTCTTTTTCGTAGATTTGACACATAATTTGTAAGTGGTTTAGTATCATATTTTATATCATAGGCCTACTCCTGCACAGTACATCATAGTCAAAACATTTGTTTATGAAATAATACTTAACATATTTTGGATTTCCTTTAACTAGACTTGCGCTGCCCAATAAATCACTTTAATGGCATGAGTTAAAGCTATAGTCCTGTATCTGTCCAACAGAAAGAAAGCAACTTCTGCATCACTTTTCAGTCCCTTCAGATACATCAGTGTCTCCACCGATGGTTTGTCATCTTAGCTTTATCCAGAGTTTTGTCGCAGTCTTTTCTGTCTCCCTCTTTTTTCTCTTTGTCTGTTTAGCAGGGTGAACTGTCAGAAGTAACACTGGAAGTGGTATTTTTGGCTGCATTTTCTCTGCCATTGTTCCCTACACAGCGTTTTCTCCTGCTAACTCTCTGTTTCTGCAGAGGTGTGTGCTGGATATTTCCAGCAACAGTAGAGAGGAGGGAGGGACAGAGGGTGCACGTGGGCAGGACATAAAGACATGAAGGCATCTGATTGGTTCTTTCCATTCGGACAGAATGACAAGGATTGGTCAGAGTTTTTACAGTCCTGCAGCTGCTGCAGTGGTCTGATTCTTTTCATTCCTTTTTCTGAATACATAATTTCACCATTTCACCCAATATAACTAAAAGTGTTTCTGAACAGAATGACAGACTATAGCTTTAGGTTTGTGAAGACCAGATGTTTAGTTCAGGAGCACTGCTTCATGGACAGGATGGAAGAACAGTAGGGTTGGCGATGACAAAGGTCATCAGCTGGAATTAAAAGCCACCATACAGCCTTCAATCAATATTTGCTCTAACCTGTTGCTGGGCAGTCCTGCTACATGAATCCAAACACTCAGTAGTAGACAGTAATGATCGTCTTTAATGTCAGGTGGTATTAAACTGACCAGAGAAAATAAATGTGACTGTACTGTTGTAAAAGCCCATATGGAAAAACTTATGTAAATAATGTACTGAAATTCATGAATAGTATATGATTTATGCTTGAAAGTGGCCACTTTTGCATTCTTTTTATACAAGATAATAAAAAGAAGTATAAGGATATTTTATGTATCATTCCAAGGAAATCTCCTTTGTATGAAACTTGTATGTAAAGCATACAACAGTGAGTCTGGATATAAGATCCTTAGTGAATTTAAACAAAATGAAACTTGTATGATTTATGTATTTATCAGAATAGTATATAACAGTAATGATACATACAATAGCCTTATACTTCTTTTTATTATCTTGTATGAAAAGAATGCAAAGTGGCCACTTTTCACGTTTCTTTTCCATATGGGAGAGTTGTGTTTTTTAAATGGTAAACTGTGCTTTGATGGAAATCACTAGCAAACTATGCTGTACGTCGTGTTTTTGAGGCTCCTCTGATCCAACACAAACCAGGAGATTAGTGCCGTTGAACACGACAGAAGAAGTTTTCAATTTCATACCACGTCAAGTACATCAACCACATCGATCTCATCATGGACCTCTCACTCACGCTTACACTAGAGGTCGCAACATATTTTGTGATACATTAAGCAAGGCGATATATTGTGATATTTTTCAAATCTAATTTTAGGAACACTAAGCTCAGCTGTTGACCTAATTTTCAACAATTTCCAACGAGGAAATCCGTCATTGTTTCTCTATGAGGCTGAGGCAGTCATCCACCTGAAAATAAATATGTTCAGCAAACAAAGCCCCAAATTTATCAAACACAGACAAGCGATTCAACTTCTAGTGTCCCTCTTCAAGAACTAGGATTGGGGACACTTTTATTTTCGTGCTAATGTGTGCAAACACAGTTGCCATGCTCATCTGTCAGTGAGGGTGAGCAAACAGCTTCGGCAAACACAACATCTTGGAAGCACCCGGTTAAGTCCATAAGTCACATTCAGGATGTGACTCAGTTTTAAGTGGTTCACATCACATTGTGCTTGCACTCAGACTTGTCGGACTTAGATGTTTACATGCAACCTCGACACCATCATAAGCTGCGGTGGCGATAGTTAGGGTTAAATCCAAATTTACATTCATATTAATGCCCCGTTTTCACCTGCCTTTAGCATGTGTCTGTATCTGGATAGTTTATCTAGATAATGACATCGGATCGAAAGCCTTTGCATTTACACCTGGTGTTTAAAAGTGTTCTCGTTATCTGATTCAGCCCTCGTCATCAGAACACATTTGAACCTTATATACATAGGAAGTATGCAAAGACTTCTTCACAAACATGTCCCTGGTCAAGGGAAGTGATTCTGCCACATGAGCTCACTTTTCCTTTGTTGAGAATGCTGTGTACAATCATTCAACAACTTTATCTGAAGGAACACATCCAGATGTTCACAAACAATTTCAAGAGATGCATTTGCGAGCACAATATAGCAACACTCGACAGAACAAAGAAATTTGCAAAGGACAGCGCAAAGCAAAGTCAATCACAAACAAGGTAATAGATGATTTCTTTTGACGATCAGCCATTTGCCATAGTGGAGGACGTACGGTTTTCCCCGTTGATGGAGCACATCAAACCGTGCTGCAGCTTTCCAAGTCAATGTTACTTTTCTGACGTATCCCTCTCTGCTTTGCAAGGCGTGGTAGCCACTTCTATCCACAAGCTGTTGGACAGTAATGTGAATAACATTAGCTTTATGACGGATATTTAGACTTCTGATATAAGCCAGATGCATCCCTACTTTCAACTTTTATGCAGGTTGTGTTTGCTCTTTCACTGGTTGAGATCACATCACACATTGTATTAATTTTTCTCACATTCTGCAACATGCGGGCCTTGATCTTACATCGACGGAAGTGCTTCCACAGCAAGTAAAGTATTGGATATTGAGATTGAGGAGCAGGCAGACAGAGAGACATGACACACAACTTTTAACTGCGATCATAGCATCAAGACTATGTGGAATGAATACAACTTGTTCAACCTCTTTCACAACCAAAACTAGCCTCTATTTATCTGAGCATTGACTCAACTTCTGAGCCACAGCCTTGGCTCTGACAAAGTCCACAATAGCAGATGCTGAATCTGTTTCCTGCACAATAGCTGTGCTGAAGCCAGTGTAAGGTAAAATAAGATAATCCTTTATTAGCCCCACAAATTGGGACATTTGCAACGCTACGCAACGTAGCAGAGCAAAAGAGTTTTGAACAGTCATGACAGTGAAAAGCATGACTTGTGAAAGTATTTGTGCCACAGTGTGCAGAAGTCAGTGTCTTTGAGTTATTTAAAAGGATCTGTGTACAAACAGCTTGCAGTATGAGTTTTATTGTGACAAGTATACTCCCTGCTAGGTTTCATGACACTGTAATGCCCTTTCTGAGTGACGTAAGGTGCGGGATAACTGAGAGCCTCTCTACACTTGTACAGCTCCTCTAAAGAATAAAACTGACACTGCTTCACTCAAAAACTCCCCCGATTTGGTGTAATTTCTTGAAAGAGAAAGAAGTGTTTGACATTTTGATATTAATACCTTCAGAAATGTGAAGAACTGACTGATGGGTCTTGGTTTGTATCAGCATCCTCAGCATACACCAGAAGCAGTGTACTTCATTTTTTTCCTCTTTACTTTGTTGCTTTATGTTCCCAAAAGAATACTGGTCTGCAACTTTTTTTTTTCTGTGTACAGTATACTGTATAGGGTTTGCTTTTTCTATTGTGTTTGCTTACTGTGTGTCTCCCAGCAAGTGCAAACAGCCTCAGACTGTAAAAAAAAATACATGTAGCCGTAGATAGGACATTGTATTTATGATGCATTTTGTTACTCCAAAGATTTTGTGTTGCTCCTGTGTGAAGTTTGGACTTTGTTCCTGTTACCCCTAATTTCCACCGGATGCATAACTGTGCTGACATTTTGTCGGACCCAATACGCATCCATTCAAATCAATGTGTCTATTTCCACTGAATGCGGAACACCCCCGACGTGCCGATGCCTGCCGAAACAAATCAACAAGCTTCTATTTTTGTCGGACGTCATCCGACATCCGACAGCAGGAATCTCACGATTTCAGCTGTGTGGCAGAGCTGCAGCAGGCGGATCTGGTGGGTATTGACGAATGATGGACGACTGATGTTGACAGATGTCTGTGTCGTTCCGCATCCAGTGGAAATTTGGGGTCAGCTTCCTCCCACAGCCAAAAGGTTAATTGTTAGCCCCGTCCACACAGCTTGTACAAAGCAGGATTATTGTGTCGTTCTCATGGCAGCAGGGTCGAATAGACATTGATGACACCTTTTTTTTGGCCACTTGGGGGCAGCAGAAACAAGTTGTGTCCCCAACATTCAAAATGGGGTACACACGAGAGATGTTTTACCTGTAGAGCCCCCACACATGAAGATTAAAAAAAATCAGCTTTGATCGCACTGTGTGGTGTGCTCCGATATTCTCAGCACAGGACACCACACATAAAGATTATCTGTCTATACGCCCGATCTAGAATCTGTCCTCCGAGCCAGAAATATTGTGTGATAAAACGCGATCTACAGTAATCGATGGCAACAACCCCAGCGTCACCGGGTTCTTCACAATGAGAAAAGGGCATAGATTAAAAAAAAAGAGTAAATAAACGCTTTAAGACATATGATGGTTAACTGTAGCACATAACGGTTAACGTTAGCGCATAACAGTTAACGTTAGAGCTGATGCTAAACCCATTAAAATGGCGAATTAAAACACCCCCATAGGAAAAGTTAGATCTCACCTCTGTTTTTATTCACGTCTGCTTCAGTGTTTCTCAGTCAGCTAGTTGGCTACGTTATGTTTCATGTCACATTTTATGGAGTTGTTACTCAGGAGTCATTGGCTTTCCACACACACGTAAATTTTTTGTCGTAAATATTGAACAAGTTTAACATTTATGATTGTCGTCTGTGACCCGTTTCCGAGCAAATTATCGGGACAAATTGACTCTTAACACAGACCACAGGATAATCGCATAGGATGTCTTATAAGACAGAAGATGATCTTCCGTAATCGGGAAGGTGTAAAATGAGCGCAAAATCAGCCCGATTATCCTTATGTGTGAACCCCCGTAAGCTGAGATGGGGAATTTGTTAGCACACAGTTGCTTATTTACACATCTAGCAGGTACAAATCAACATTATCATTCATGTAGTCATGCTTCTGGTTACCTGCCAAATGTAAATCCAGTATACTCTCTCTTTTTACTCTGTTTTTGGTCTCTACCAAATATCTTTTTATTTGCTAATTATGGCCATGTAATCAAAAATGACATGTGGGATGAAGTGGTGAGTGACAGTGGTTTGAAAATGGTGGGCAAATGCTGCTTTGTTTTGGCCACAACACAAGCGACGGGAGAAGGCCTTCAGTGTTAGTTCTTTGACGTCAGATTGATGTGTCCCCGGCTTAAATGTATCTGCTGTTTGGTGCTGAGCAGGCTGTGCACAGTAGGTTTTTAAAGCTGCTCCTGGTCAAAAGACACTATGAGAACAGTGAGATTGAGCCAATGATGTGACACTCGCTATAACTCTGTTAAAGAAGGAGGGGAGCTGCAGATTAAGGTTAAAATTCTCTGTGCAGCAGGTTCCTCACTACAAGTGACCACTTGTCTAAGGTATAAATAACGTTGTTATTTAACACCAAACACCATGTTTTTTCAAGTGGCTGGCTATGTCATTCAGTATTTCACTAGAGAGACTGCTGCCATCCAAGGATGACAATAGCAAAAAGCCTCTACATCATACAACATGGTGTCTCTGTTACTACCCTTTTACACTTCCAACCTGGAAAATATGTGGGCTGACTAACCATGCGAAGCAGACCATGGTAAGATGAAACTGAAAAATATCCTTGGTCGATCTCAGAGTTGAAGTCCAGGTCAGTCTCTGCTGTACTTGGTTTAAAAGTTCAGTGCTTAGCCTGAGTTTGGTGGCACCAGCTGTTCAACATGTCACCACCTTTTCTGAAGGCATTATAACGTGACACTGCAATGTCCGGGGCTTGTGTTTATTGTGAAAAGGCTCATACAGTAGCCATATGGACGTGGAATAACCTGCTCAAAAATATTCCCCTCCATGTCACATGTGTGAAAGGTGTATTCATGTATTTCCTTGGATAAAAACACAGACCAGGTGCACTTTTACACTTTGTGTCAGTCATTCTGCGAGGGAGGAAAGCATAGAGGGAGGCATCTATAAAACAAACATGGTAGCAGCAGTGGAAGGGCAGAAGTGGCAGGATGGGAACTGCTGCCAGACACATTACAAGGAGCTCTAATGAGGGAGCCCACGCTCTCATCCCCCCCGCCCTTCCCCGCCACCACAGAGGAACGCGAGGCGGGAATTAATTGTGAGGGCGATGATGGCGAGCGAGCTGAGGAGCAGGTCATTACTGCACGCCTCCTCCTGGAGCGCCGCGGGCAGAGCGTGGAACGCCACGCTACTTGCACAATTCCCATGATCCCACAGGAGGGAGGGGGAGACAGATAGCAGGAGGGGGAATGAAGGGGACAGAGAGAGGAATAGGAAAAGATAGTGGAAGAGGAAGCAGACAGCTTCCTCTTTGTTGGAAGCATAAATACAGAATGAAATCTATTGATTATTATTTCACTACATCTGATTTTCAGTATTACTATTTTTTATATGCCTCATGGAGCAGGTTTGATATTCATATTTCCCTGATTATAAACCAATAAATATGTAATAAGAGTTACATTTTAAGGTCCTTCTTCTTCTTCCGCGTTTGATTATTAGTGCAGGAAGTTTGATCATTTAATGCAGTATGACATTGTGGCACTGTTAAAAGAAAAGAAGGAATACCTCAATAATCATGTGTTAAGAGCAATGGCAAAAAAAAATAATATGACACCCACTGAGAAAAAAAGCTTCACATCAGGGTAATGATCAGATTTTGGGATGCTTCACTCTTCAAATCTGCACATGGTGTAATAACTGGCTCTTTCTCATTTCTCTTTGTGTGTGGCTTGTCACCCTTATGAAACCTGTGACATCAGTCTGAATGCATTGGACACATTGCCCCCTAGTGGATATTTAATATAGGTAATGTACAGCACAGCCACAGACCAAAGTGACTCACATCTGCTGCCATTATCCTGCAGCCGCTAAATCCAACAGCACAAATTAAAGGAGCAGGATTCATATTAAATGATTTATAGTGTCCTCTGCAGTTAGGAAGAGACACATATAGATATATGCACATAAATACATGAATTTAGGTACAAACCCATTTTTATTATGGAAAGAGGAGGTACGAAAAAGTCAAACAGATCTAAAATATTTTTTTTTGCCGGAATGTTTTATACATCCAATCCCTGCAACTGGTATGAAATTGTCTCCTTAGACATGGGAAATTCATTATGATTCAGTAATTAAATACAAAAACAGACATATAAGCAAACTGACTTTTCCTTCCAATTCCCGCCTCCCCTTCCCCATAACCGAGGAGCTTTTTCTACGTTATCTTAAGTTATAACGAGAGAGCAGAGACACACCTCTTTGATGATGTATTTAACGACCCCATCAGCGCTTTTTCCTTTTTCACTACTTTCATGACTAGAAACCCTAATGAGACCAGTGTGGTTGCCTTGGGGATGGCCAAGCCCATTGCATTAGCACATGAAATCATTTAGGCCATGTCTCCCGGAATAAAAATATCATTATGGTGACGCTCTGTGTAAAAGTGAGCTGAAACCCCAATGCTGTCAATTTATTTATTTATTTTTTGCGGGGGGGAAGATGAAATTTTCCAGGAGCCAGGGAAGGAACACACTCAGACTGGACTTAACTAAACTGTTCTCTGGCTTACTTTGCTGTTTCATATAAGACTGTGCTCATGTTCAGCTACATGAAGGTTAGCTGTAGGAACAGGCAAGTTTATTGATCTTGTTGTGTCATTTCTGCACACAAGTACACAGGAACGAAGCGTTGTTTCTCGAGGACCAAGGTGCTAAATTACAACAATCAAAAAACAGACACAACAGAATGACAACACCAGAACAAAAATACTGACATAAACAGAAGTTCTAAACAAAACAACAATTGAGATGTTCACAGAACAGATGAAGTAGAACAAGAGATACAAGAGTACAAAGAACCGTGGAAAGCAATATGATAATCATAGAGTTATTGCAGATGTTGTGAAATTAAAGGAATTAGTAGTGCAAATGTATTTAGAACTAAGAATGTACACATTGAGCATATATACATAAATATGAATGTCAGGAGTTAAGTTCTGACAAATATGTCACCACTGCAACAGCATTTTTGGTGTCTTGTATGTCCACACAGGCACATGCATGACACAATCTATACCATAAGTAATTAGAAGTCAGACAGATAGGCAGCGATCGGCTTGGTCTAACCTCAGATTCTTAGCCCTGAAAATAATTCATCAGCGTTTTCAAAAAAAAGTAAAAACAAAATAAAAAAGAAAATAAATCATCTTTTATCTCAGCCTCCCTTTAAATCAGTGGTTTTAGACACAACTACTACTTAACTATGCCAGTGCCTAATTTAACAAAAGTGATCATTTGGGGTCTTTATGAGAAATGAATTTTTACAAGATTTGTCAACAACACTTGTATTGAGATTCTTTATTATGAGGTTATAATCTTACCAGTCACATGACACAGCCTTGACCAGAATACAACTGATTGTGTTCATCGATGAAATCCCTCTTTACTTGACCTCACTGTGAGGGAGGTCTAGCTCACCCAGCCTGTGCTTTTATCACAAGCACATCAGAGAACTACAAAACATCACGGCTCTACAGACATTCAGCGCTCGATAATCTGTGAGTCATCTTGAACCTCTGCTGCTGCAGGATTGTGACTGAAGGTCAGAGGTTGGAGCACATCACACAGACTCCAACATCCTCCCTGCTTGTTGCCTCCTGCAGGTTTGTCCCAACACACCTGAAGGATTTATGCACCCTACGCACTATCCCCTTCAGAAGCACAGGGATTTCGTTTTGTTTTTTTTGCCACCTGAGTATACAAATATTTTTATTAAAATGATGTGTTGGAAGGAAGGCTGAAGGGATGGGGGTGGAATGGAATCAGCAGTGAAGGGTTGAACTATGGGTCAAATGGAGATCATTGATAGGTAAAGGACAGTAGATGTCATTAGCAAAATGTCTATATATATTCTAGATATAATATATGTTATTATCTTGTTTGTTCACCTTTGTTTGCAGTCTCAGTAACAGACAAGGAGTGCTAACTTTTACATTCATTTCTACAAGAACATGTTTACGCGTTGTAATGATTGGCTTTTGAAAAATATATGGTGCACCTTTACAAAGGTAGTTCTCAAGCTGTGGGTGGTGACTCATCTGGGTAACGATGTTTTCTAATGAGTCTGCATGTGACATTGGAAGGGGAGTAGAATCTGAATGATTTATTGAATCATAATTTCTGATCTAGGCAGCCAACCAAAAACTGGCGGGTTAATGTTATTTCAGATGGTGGGTTGGTAATCACTCCAGATACCCAAATGTATGTGCATAGTAAGAGGTCCGTTCCTAGTTCTTTTACAATTCAGAGTCAGATAAACTTTGGAAGACACATGGAGGAGTGATTATTGCATGCGAACTCTACACTTGTGAATACTGTTTTAAGACAGATAAAAAAATTGAACCCATGATATGCTAAAAAAAACTGAAAAGGGTAGTTTGGTTGCACTGAAGTGGGACTGAGTGAGATACTTATCCAGGAAAAAAAAGGAGTAAACAATGAAGCAAAGCAACATACTGCTGTAGAGGTGTGCAGCAGTAAAACATGTTTTAGCCACCTGAAAGAAAAACCCTCACTTCATCACATCATCGGAAAGCACTTTATGACAGTGTTTTTTTTTTTTGTTTTTTTTGGGAAATAGATTTAGAATTCTAGATAAGAAGTGTTTAAAAATGACTGAAAATCCCTGCCCAGTGTTGCTAAAAAAAAGTGAAAATAGTTAGCAGCAGTTGCCCCAAAAGAACTGTTTGTCCATTGGCCTTATTCCAATGCCGTTCCCCCAAAATTATCATTGTTAACGTGAACAAAAACTGAAATGAGGCTTTCAACAAATATCACACAAAAAATCCTACCTTTCAACAAACCTGAAAAAGGACAAAAGCTTTTCCCAACTGCCTTAAAATATAGTTTATGCTATATTTTGTGCTCCTGGCTTTTCCTTTCATTCTGTCTTTACTAAACTACAGAACTGCAACCAACATTACGGCTCAACAGTGATACCTGCAGAAGCACAAAACATGATAATTTATGTAAGTGCTTGTTTGTGATTGGGGGAGGGCATATCAGGGAGCGCTCGTGTCTGTGCGTAAATCATGTCTAACCATATGCTGCCTTCCTCCGCAGCGCACTTGCGGCTGAAATTGATCGTCAACCATCTCCTGCTAAAAACAGCGTGGGCAGAGGGAGAGCAAGGTCACAGCCAAGGACTTGCCACAATCAGTGATGGGCTGCGGAGGGGGCTTATGTGTCACGGCACAGCTGTTACGCTACATACTCTGAGTCACAGCACATCTTTGCTGCTGCAAAACATCACCTTAATTACCTTAATGCCACACTGTCTCTCCCCGTCTGGATGAATTCTGCTCTGAATGCCTTAATCTGAGCCTTATCTCCACCATCCCCTCACACTGTTTTGGGAGTAAAATCATAGCATTGCCTTTCTTATCTGTTTTTATTTCCTGTCAAGGTTAAGTGCTTTATGGTTCAGCAGTTCAGAGGAAGGGAGGTCTGTCTGGTGATAGACAACATGGCTGGGGGCAGTTGTTGCACTGTGTGCTCGTCATGCTGAACCAAGCCTTGAGCAGGTGAAGGGATGATTTCATGTCTGTGCTATCTGGAAAGACCATCTCAGCTGCCAATGCAAAGATAAGCAAGGAGGTTGCAGCTGCTGCTGTTGTTGCTGCTGCTGCCGGGCAGCCTGTTGAGCTGCCTGCGACTGGTTGAGCATCATTCCACTGACAAACAAGTCACCATCTTGTGTGCATTGTTTACCATCAGATTTATAGAAGCCATGTAGTTTCTGAGCTAGGTGCAAAAGTTCAGTATGTACTTGAGCAATAAAATATGAGATTTTTTTTTCTAGATGTGGGACATACATTATAAATAGCATACAGTATACATACACATAGATGACAAGTTGATAAAAAAAAAAAATCAACATTAAATGTCGTGTTGGGCCACCACAGGCTGTTAGAAATATGTCATTGCAATGGTGACAGTGACACTGGTCGTGTTTTCACCTGGTCTGTGTGAGTCATCATGTGTCCTGGCAGGAACGACCACAGAGGCTGCTCTTTTAAATGAACAGCCAAACTGTTATAAACTTGAGTACATTTTTATACGTTATATCTCCACTTTTATCACATTTATCTGAAAGCATTAATTACACGTAGTTGCACATTAAAATAAGCTGCCATCTTACTGTTCCTTTAATAAGCAGAGGCTTGGGCTGGGTTAGAAGGGCACTGTGATGCTCTGGCTGCTACGGCAGACTGTTTGCTGCTGGGACACTTGGCGGGCAGGTGGGGGTAAACCCAGAGGCCAGCTGTAGGAGGATGGTGAATCAGGATGTTGTTTAGACGGTGTGAGGGCAATTTAAGACTGCTGTGGCGGTTTGACATTAGCAGTCACAAATGTCAAGTGCCAGCTGTCTGCATGAGGAGCAGTTTGCATAAACAACTTTGTGCCTCTGCAGAACGATCCTTTCAGTCCCTCACTGCTTTCATATATAGGCTTAGGTTGCAATAAATAGAATGGATAAACTAGAGGGTCCATGACATCACAACTTCATAGGTAGGATTAATAAAAAACATGTATTTCTTCGCATTTTAATGTCAGCATCCAAGAAACTAAATGAAAGAAATGGCAACGTCTGCTCGTACTGCAACACTCTTTTAAAAAGGAGGAGCAGATGTAGGTCACCGTGCTTCACCAGCAGGGGTCCTCATCTGCTCCATGTCAAACACCAGAGGTAACAAGCAGAGGGGCTTCAGTGGTTTGAAAGCTTGCAGTTTGTCAACAGGATAGTGATCGTGAACAACGTGGAAATAGCGAGTATTTCTCTGAAAGTGTGTGACAGATTATTTCTGCTTTACCTCATTTTTTGACATGTTGCTAACGTGTAAAATCTTCATTCCACATGTCCATTTATAAAAAGAAATCTTTGTTCAACCACAGACATTTTTAACTGTATTTTCTCTTTTGGTTTAAGGTATCCTCACCATCTGCACCAAATGCAACAAACCAGCTCACCACTGACCACTAGGTGATGATTCCCCTCTTGGATTGAGAGCAGCACTAGTGGGTGAGAGGCTTACGTCACACAGCTGGTAGGAAAGGGCTTCCCCACACTTAGTAGAGGGCCGTGCCTACAGAGGCTTCAGCTGGAGGCAGTGTGTCAGGGGAGGATGGAAGCACCTGCAGCCTGAATGCGGGAACCAGCTCTTAAACCTCTCAGAAGCAGTTGGTCACCACGGGAACAGCGGTAGGCCATGATTGGCCTTGTCCAGCCCTGCTGTGCCCGGGGAAGAACTCTGTCAATCGTTAGATGGCACACAACCGCAAACAGAGAGCCATTGTGAACTGGGACAAAAGTCCTGCAATTCCAAAATGTGTAGGAAATGTGAAATAGTGCGAAACAGTGCAAAAATGTTCAAATTTGGTGTCTTTTAGAGCCCAATGATATGAAATGACTATTTTCCAGTTACTCTCTCTCTCTCTCTGTTAATCCCCGTCCCCCGCCACCCTGTCCCAGACCCCCTGCTGTGGCTTAAACAATTAGGCTATGTGAGACCAACACTAACGACTCTCCCTTGTCTTTTAAGATAACTACAGGAGGAGGGGCAGCCATGGGTGACATCTTGTTAGGGGGGGAATCCTGTGGTCAGTCGCTTGTGTATTGGCCCAGGCAGAGGATACCTAGTTATTACCCTACATAAAGAGCTTGTATGTGTGTGTTTAGATTGCCCCAGGTGAGATGTGTGCTAATACCACCGGTGCTTGTGGGAAGTGCTGCTTTTCTCAGCTTCAAGATGAGTCCAAGTAGCTGCATCGCACTTCAGATGTCACACTTTTCTCCCACCTTAAGACCAATGTAAAGAAAGCTGTAAATCAAAGCTTTCGTCACAAATCAGCCCCCACTTATTTGAGTCTCCACCTTTATTTAAAGACCAAATGATTCTCACCAAATATAAAAGTTATACCAAACAACAAAGTGAGGTCATGTCCTCAGTAATGTAAGTAAATTTAAAAAAAAGTGTTTACATATGGAGTGCTAAATTGACAAGACAATAGAAAAGTACAAAAAGGCAGTTGTTCCTTCAATACAGTTTAATTAAAACAGTTCTTTTTTACATTTTCTTTACAGATTTGACAATTTGGGTTTGCAAAAGGATAGTTGCTTGTAGCAATTAAGTCTTATCTTTCAGATTGTCTAATTTTTATCAGTCAAATAGTTTTTAAGTTTTCTTAAGTTGAACAGAATGACTCATTTCATTTCTGTGGTATCACCACCCAGCTTGTTAGAGTGAAGTCGTGCTTTACCACAGTTTGTCATGAAATACAGCCCGTTCAGGGAGGATGACTATAAACCACCTCATGGCTTATAGTGACAAGCAGATCCTAAGACCGGAGGCCTGTATCTTTGACCTAAGTAGCCAGTGTGGGATCCTGACTTTGTTTTGTTTGACATAAATCACTGGGCCCACAAGGAAAAAGGTCTCTAATGCTCATCGTCATCTTTAGGTGTGAAATCAGTCAAGTGGGAAGTGTGCCTAAATTTTGATGACCCTGGGTCAGCATGAGGCCACGGCTCTGTGTTTACAGATGAGGTGACGGCACACGCCTCCAATCCTTTGAAATGTGACAAGGTGAGAGGAATGACGAGATAATCTCCCATTTACGAGTTACAGTAGCTTTGATGGGAAGCAGCCCGGCAGAGAGGCCTGGTGCCTGACCCCCCTAACTGCACGTTGTGACTGAGCCTTAAGTCAGAGCCTCGGCTTTTAAACAGCAGCCCTGCCTGGCAGCTTCAAACATTACCTGTAGTGATCAGCATTGAGTCTTAAAGGGATAGTTCAGAATTTTGACATAGACATAGAACTATCACTCTAATGCAGCAAACTAAACATAGAGACATGTCATGTAGAGTTGCATTTTAAACATTCTCTAACCAGACTGTCTTTTTTACGGCAGCCGCCTGAGGGAGCAGAACCAGGGAGATGGAAGGAAGCTGACCAGCCCAAACAACTACAGAAAGCCCTGCAGCGCTGAACACTATGGGACTCTTCATTGGTGTGCTGGTATGTTTACTGCCTTGCTAAGTGAAGCTTTGATGGCAGTTGATGGGGGGATATTGGGGCTTTTTATTCATTCACTTCTATGGTCTTCACAACGTATCTGGGGATTTCACATACACATTACCTCAGCAACAGACAAGCAGAAACAGGCCTGTCAGCAGTCCCCCTGAAATCCCAGAAATACTCTGTCTTATCACCCAGAAATAGAGCTGTTTCTCACATCAGCTCCACTGCTTTGACAGTGTACTATATATAGTGATACTATTACAATATTTTACCCTGACACAACAGTGGGATGCTAATAAGAGGTCTTTACTACAGTGGAGCATTCACAGGAACTCAACTAAATCAACTGTTCTCAGCAACAGCAATGACCCTAGTTGACTTGATTTCAGTTTGACATCCTGCCACACCTGAGGAACACCTGAGTTACATACAGAAAGACGACAGACCTGATGGAAAAGGTTGTTATTTTTCTGTACAGGATCTGAGCTGCAGCTAGAGTGACTCCTCCTTCCTCTTGCTGCCTCTAACCCTCCCCCACATGTGTAAAACAAATCTCCTTTTCTGCTCTGAGCCTGAAACTATTGAGTCAACAAATGTCACTGCAGCCAAGCAGGGGCTGCTGGGAAAGAGGTGGGGTCTCCCTTTAAGCCTTGACTGCAGCTAAAGGCAGATTATTGTTAGACAAGAGCCACCTGTTAGTAAAGTAAAGAAAGCGCCATTATTAAATATTAAAGGGAATGGGGGGTGTGCTGTTGACTATTGAGCATGATGCTTAAGGTGTGTCCATGAGTTAAGAAATGACATGTGAATATAATGCTGCAAAGATAACACCTTTTTAATCTAAAAACTTAGATTCGCTAAATTGTATTGCTGGAGCCGTTTCGTTTATGGCCTTTTAAATTAATGACAGCAACCCTGAACAAAAAAAGCCCCACAGATGTTTTTTTTTGGTACTTTCACGATCATTACACATCTTTAAACGTGTTATTCCAACAACCCTCCGGGGCTGATTTTTTTCCTTTAAATCGCTCATTTAAACCTCCTTATTCTCTCACCGCTCTCTATCTCTTTCAAGCCCACGTGGCCAGTGTCAACAGGAGGTGGGTCTTGGCAAAGTATGCTGCCTGTGTCTGAAGAGTTGTCTTACACTCCAAAAAAGAGCCAGCCGGCCGGCCGAGGCGTGCCAAAATAAGACGCAGCCGTTGGAAATGAGTGTATTGCTCAACTGGATGGAATCCAAGCTGGCCACCTCTGATTGTTGCTGTAATACTCTCAAAAAGGAGGACTATTACACAACAGTGGAACTCCTGTAACCAATGACAGAGAAAGAAAGAATATGAAAGAGGGAAGTCAAGATAGATGGGTTGAAAAGGGAGGGAAAAACCCTGAGTCACTTGGCTTCCTGTCTGAGTAAAGGAAGGGGGTGGAGGCATTTTCTGCTCAGCCTCAGTCAGACAGTTGAGGC
Organism: Synanceia verrucosa; assembly: GCA_029721515.1. Classification (NCBI taxonomy): domain Eukaryota; kingdom Metazoa; phylum Chordata; class Actinopteri; order Perciformes; family Synanceiidae; genus Synanceia; species Synanceia verrucosa. The sequence goes on from CM056555.1 coordinate 9,547,483, forward strand.
CAGTGCAATATTCAACATGAAGTGCAGCGGGGGTAAAGTCCTGTCCTGCTCACTGAATCCACTCCAGTGCTTCAGGGCAGCCATCATAGTGTTCACTATTGTGTGCGGCTGAGGGAAGAAGAAAAAAAGAGGAGGGAGCAAGGAGGGAAAGAAAACCTGTCTCTTTGTGTGGGAAGGACTCAGCAGGAAAGTGATTTTGTGATTATTTGAGTTTGCCAGCAAAGTCAGGCTCTCGTCCCTCTGACCTGCAGCAGCATCTTGTCAACTGTGCTGCCTTACAACAGAACCACATATGAGTGAGCTTCTCAGACCGGCAAACAGCGACACCCGGGCTCCTGATGATGAGAGCCGACGTCAGACTGGTTTCCATGAATATTGATGTGGAGGATAGTGTGTTTCATAGAAGAACAGAAGGAGGCAAGATGGCTGCCCTTTAGGATTTGTTAAAGAAGAGATCCAGGCGGTTTGTTGGAATTTCTACAAAGTGGAGGGACGTAAAAAGGAGGTGAGAATTTGCTTAGTGTGTTAATACTCTGCTCACATTCTTCCCCTTTAATACCAGCTGTATTATGGTGGCTTTTGCATCAGGCGAGGTATAGCGAATGTCCCCCCACCGTAAAAGCAAGAGCCAACATAATAAGGAGGGCATATTAGATAAAGCTACTCCAACATGGCTGACCATTTTCTTTCTTTCTTTTTTTTTTACCAGCTCAATATGAAAAGACACTTTCTGTGTTTTCCTGTGTGCTCTGTGTTCACTTCACATTCTTGCTGCTTTTGAATGCATCATAGGAAATGGTGTGCTTATAGACTGCTTGTTCAGGAGTTTTTCTTTAAACATAATTTAAACGCCTGTATAATGCCCTCTTTTTTTCCTTAACATATCAGCCTTGCTCTTTTATTAGAACCATATTTTTTGAAGGGGTGTAACATGTGAGTGTGTTTGTTTTGAGAAACACATTTATATACATTTATGTGTAATTATTAGCTATTAAAGAACAATCATATTTTTGGTAAAACAGGATTATAACATCTCATTTTCACATTCATGGCTGTGTATGTGTTTGTTTGTGCTGTTCAGCAGGGAAGCTGTGTGTAGAAGAGTAAAAGTCCAACCTGGACGTGTCTAGCAGTACAGAGCACTGCACAGCAGTAGAGCTGGAATAGCTTCTGGCTCTGTGTATCTCTGTTAATCAGCTTTCATTGCTTTCACCACTGCATGACAAGACACAGACACAAAGGAAAATCCCAAGGAGAAGCAAAAAGAAAAGAGAATTGTTGTGGTGTGAGTGTAGTGAAGGCAGACAAGGTCAGAAAGCTCTGAGGGAAATGAAACTCAATCCTACTGCACCATTAACTGGGACAACAAGAATGGTAATTCTGGAGCAGGTTTTTCTTTTCTTTTCTTTTTTAACAGAACATTGCTACTATAAATCAACAAATACATGCATACAATATATACCAGAAGATGAGTAAACATCAATGAGAAACTAAACCAAACCAGTGGTTGACAGGATGTATGTTTTCAATGGAGCACAAACAGTTAAAGGTCACAACAATCACACTGTTGTATTCCTTTGGAAACAGAGCTACTATTGACAAATAGATTATTGATGACACAAAGAGGAATGTATGTGTTTTCCATGTGGGATCTCCAATCATTGATCAACATGGTGACATAATACTTGTACAGATAGTGAAGTAATCTACATTAACTCCTACATCGTGTTAGTATGCACTTTTTTTCAGAAATACACTACTTAAATAGATGTTATGTAAATTCAGATTTGGTGCAGGGTTTATCTCAATTAGCAAATTGCTAATTGAACAACAAAGTGGTTGTTAGTTGTTTTCTTCCCCTGGATTCACTAAATGTGACTCTGAGATTAACATCTGAATGGCCCATTAGATTATAACTGATCTCCCTCAGGTTTGTGTATTGGGCTTGTGTATTCTGCTGTGTGTAGTTGTAATGTAACCACAGTATGGCCTCAGGTCAAACACAACGTAAAGGCATGCCTGCAAGGTGGAGAATCATGACTGACCTGAAATTGGGCATCGTAACTTAACGGTGTAAGCCGTCTGCAGGAGCAATGCAGGAATGCAGATTGTTGGAGTGCAGTTTTCCAAACATAAAGCTGCAGGTTAAGAATGCTAACAGTAACATATAATGAAGTGCGAGGATAAAAAACAGACAAAGTCAAAATAAAGTCACTTGCTTGTCCAGTGAACACATGACAATTACAAAGCTTGAACAGCTGGTGATGAAGGGAAGCATTATATTATCACAGCCAAACACTCCCTTTCCATTCTGAACTAAGCATTGTTTTAAAACGTCTTTGTTTACATACTACATTTATATGGTTGCATATGTAGCCCATGCACTCCAGTACACACTCTCTACTGAAAATGATCTGCTTGTAGTAGGAGAGAATCCCACTTTTTAGTGTTAGTGAGCTGTCAGGAAACTTCCGAACCAACAATGGCGGTGTAGCCCTCTGACGCAATTGCATGGCTGTGTTTTGATATGGCAAGCATGGTCACTGACTGTGTAGTGTCAACACGAGTGCTCCATCAGGGATGTTCTCCATAGTACTCATAAAGTATGTTATGACTGCATGAGGTCATGTGATCTATGCTTTTGTACATGTATATACATATGTGTGCGCCACTGTCTAATTCCTGTTGTGAAGACATGTGGATAATGTCTCATGTGAAAGACTAGATTAGGTCATACCAGTTGCATGTTTTTGTTTTTATTACCTAAACAGGGTGGATGAAAATGCTCAGACAGTTGTGTATCTTGTGTGGTCTATTTTTGATGTCTTGTTTTATGAACCATGTGATATGTGCTGCATGGTTTGGATGGATTGCATCTAACCCAGTTCATTGCCTGCTACTGAGAGCACATTATTAATGGTTGTCACAGTGTGGCTGTGTTCCTCTTTGCGTTCAGCTGCACTGTACACAAGATTTACAAATGTTAATCCTGACCTGCATAACAACGCCACATTCTAAAATTAAGAAATGAAAACACACACACACACACACACACACACACACTGTTACTGGAGGTGTTTTCACCAGCCTCTGCATGGCTGATGTTACATCAGCAGCTGAAGAGCCCCAGAACATTAATGGGCCTATCGGGGGCTGGGTGGGGGAAGGACCACATAGATCAATCACATGCACATAGCTTCCCTCATCCATCCACACCTACAGATAAAGCCGTGCGCTTGGTTTTCTCCTTCGTCGTGGCCGTAAGACCCCTTTATGTCACTCCCAGGGCAAAGACAATATCACCTTTGGGAAGAATGTCCAGTTGCCATAGCGTCCCACAACAAAGCAGTTCACTTACAATACCCAAGCCCTTACCCAAGCCCTCACCTTTGACCCTGCTCTGTCCAGCCCACGCATCGTATTTCCACCCAGGGGCTGAATGACACAGAGATGCAGCCCACTGGCAGGTTAGACATTTTATATTGCACTACCTGCTGGCTACTCATACTATAGCTTGTGCTGCTTTCCTGAGACAAAATGGCGAGATACTGAGTGTCGTATTGATTTCTCCAATATTGATTTCCCTCTCGTCTGCTATTGGGTTTTTTTTTTTCTACGGAGGGCAAGAGAGAAGCAACAAACCACAATCAAGTGTTTGTGCAATGGAATATTGGTGCTGTTGTGTAATCAGTCATTTACACACAATTTTAAACAGGATTTACTACCCATAGTGCACATTTTTGAGAATTTTCTTGTTGATGGAAGCAAAGCAGGACTTGCAGGATGAAGCTGAATAAGCTTAAACTCGCCTGTTGAATTTTGATAGAGAACTGCATGCCATATAACGCTTTGTTCAGCATGATATTTGTGTGGGTTTTACCATTTACTGAACATTTGAATCTGGAATTACTGCAGTAAGCCAAATCACTAAAAAAAAAAAAATGTCAATAACTGCGACGCCAGATCCATCCCTACAAGAATCCTTGCTTTCATCCCATAAAGGCCTTCCCTTATCAAAGACACTTTGACATGATCATAGCCTGTTAGTGGTTTATTTGTCGTCGCTGGAACGGTGTAATAGTAATCATGTTTTTATGAGTGAGATACAAAAATATTATCAGCAATTGCCACACCGGTTACGTTGTGGCCTTCGTTTGCTACAAGGTCCAGCGTTGTTAGTCTGACTGAGGCGTAAATATGGAGTGCGAGTGATAAGGCCCTGTTTGAGTGGCACGGAGCTGGAGGGAGTGTTGCTGGCTCTGTGTGCATGTATCGATGTCAGGGTTTACCTCAGGGGTGAGACAGCGAGGGCAGCGACTCAAAAGCTTCCTCCACGTGAGCACACGCACATGGCCGCTCTGTTTACAAACACTATCCTGGCATTCCGCACAGGGAGAGGCAAGTGAGATGTTACGTAACCGCCCCATAAGCGAATAGCATCGCTTCCCGCCTCTCGCCGGGCCGCCTCTCCTACGCTTGGACAATCTGCTTCAATGCTGTTTTCGCCGGATCCGCTGCAAGAAGCTAAGAATAAAAAAAAGTAATTTAGAGCTCCAGTCACAACAGCGCCTGTGCTCGAGAACGTGGCGAGACTGAGAGCAGGGCCTTTCTTATGTTGATGCTGCTCTCATAGCTGCTACGCAGGTGAAGGTCAGATTAAACTGGCTGTAAAAGTTTCTGTGGAGCCACGTAAAGTTATGAACTCCCTTTAAAGTTGGAGCTTTGGCTCGTGAAAACAAAACTGCAATATTTGTAAGGTTTCATGAAAATAAAAACAGATGTTGTTGAAGGCATATTTGAGTCCACAGTGCTTTCCGTCGGATTAAGCTGTTTTAAATAAATGATTCGTCAAGAACTGATTCTAGAAGCAAAAATCATCTTTTGTGAACCAATGAAGTCGACCCAAAGCTAAAGCGTTTGATAGCGAGGGTGTAAAAGATATTTGTCAGTCAACAGTATGCAGACAAACACATGTAAGATGCCTCCTTACCAGACAAGATGTTGCTTTTCAAACATAGCGGTAAGAATGTGTGGAGAAGAAGCAAACCTGCACACAGGCTGTCAATGTGCCTTAACAGATCTTAAAAAGTGACCTCATGCTAAGATCGCACCCTTAATAAGTCTCTCATTTCAAAATGTAAAGAGGTCAGTCAGTTCCAGTTAAATCAAATCTGTGACAATGAGGAGGCTTTGTCGCAATCTTCAATCTTGAAAGATTCATGGGGGGGGTCAATCGAGAAAGCTCTGTCATGTTCACGCAATCTCAATGGGTCCACGGGAATCTAAACAACTGCTTCTGATGGCTGTTAACTCTTTTCTAAAATGGCTGTCAGACATGGACGGTTTAGCTGCTAGGAGCTGTCACTGAAAAGGTTAGGCCCCATGGCCCCCTGTTGTCTACATAAGGAGCGCAAAGACAGACAGCTGGTCCTGAATGTCATTTCGAAGCGTAACCCCACCAAAGGCCCTGAATGACATCACTAACTACTTCTGAGGGCTTCAAGTGGCTCAAGCTCAATATTAGGTTTCCTAAGTGGAATGTACGAGTGTGGCAGCTGGTAGTGCCCAATGACAATCAGAGCGGTTTGCATCCATATATGTATTTATATTGGAAAAGTTTCAAAGACTTTACTGATGGGTCTGAATGGCTAAAACCCCCCTACTAAAATAAGAGTCTTACAGATGTGGTACATAATCCAATGCATGACTGAAAGTGATTGATGATTCCTGAAGCTCATACATATTTAGCCTTTAAGCAACCACTAAAACAATACACAGGCCATGTTTAAGAACTCATTATTGTTGTTTAAATGCCCCATACTTCCTTATGAATTGCAGAGGTGTTAGAAAAATAGTGAACAAGTTTTATATATACTTACAGCTGAAACCATGAATCATAGAAAATATCCCTCTCCCAGAAGGATTTGTGATTTCTATTCAATGAGAGTCACGTGCCTCACACTCAGTGGAGGGAAAGAAGGAGCTTAGCAACAGTGGTTTAGGTCAGGCTGCTTAGAAACCAATGAGGCAAAGAATATCACCACATTCACTATCCAGATGACAAATGAGACAGAGCAAATATTTCTTATTCAAAGTTATTCTGGGCACTACTACAATATATCTTTGGCTTCACATTTGATGAAAAGAAGAAGGAAGAAAAGAGAGAGTGCCAAACATACCTTGCTTTTTGTTCATTATCTGGAATGTTCTGTGAATCTGAAATCTGAAATTCCTCCACTGCCATGTAGTGTGCCATGTTTTAATTTCCCTCCTGTAATAATGTTTCCCTTGGCTCTGTTTACTGTTCACCTCCGCTTCCTGTTTAATTGGAAGCTGGTTTGGATTTGGATCATGAGGACATATTTGCTAAATAAATGTGCTTGTGGGTTAATCACATGCCAAGACTCGCAGGCTAGACGGTGAATTGAATAAATATGGGAATCAGCATCTGTTCATCACTTGGCTTTGTCTGTAAGTTTTCCATATCATGCCAGATTGTAGTGGATGGGAGTGAAGAGGAAACGTATTCCTTGTCTACAACATCTGACTCGATGAAAAAATTTCTGGAGCTCAAGATAACACATCTTAGATGTTAAATAGTGCCACCTTAATTCACAAATATTTCGACCTCAAAACGTTTGTAAAATGGAATTTTAAAGGTGTTGATCCATACAAATGCTGGCTTTGAATGTGTGGCACTATTGATTTGCTGGAGGGATCAATGCATAAAGCACATGTGCACACCGCGGCAAAGCAGCCTATTCTGCAGTCAGCCGTGCCGGGGTAATGTTTAGACCAGATGGGCTGTGGAGCGCTCATAAGATGGTCGCCATGGCTACCGTGCACTCTGAGAGAAATTAACTTTGCTGTGTTCACTGTTCATCAAGTTATTCAGATATATTGACTGCAGCATTGACAAAGGGTTGGTGGTGGGGGGGAGGCACAGGCTGGTTGGAAGGAACAGCATTGTGAGTAGGGTTGGGGGTGGGGGGGCAGCCAGGTTAGTGAGGTTGTACGCTCAGACGCCCATTTCTTAATTAGAGTCTCCATGTGATGCAGCTTGAAAGCACAGAAAAAAGGTTTGGACTAAGCTGCCTCCTATAAGGCAGGGCTTCTTCTCAGGTTGTGCTGATTAAACAGAGAAAATGAGGACTAACAGGTTTATGAAGTCAGACCTGAGCTAATGTTTAACTGCTGTGTCCCATCAGGATTTAGCTCTTCAGTGAAACAGTCTGTTTGCACGAAGTGCATGCGAAAGGCAGTTTTACTGAAATGTTTTTGAAGGGAAGGCTGATGGTTGATAGATTTCATCCATGACACTGACCTGTTATCAGGGGATGGCTTCACTTCAGTATTATTGTATCAGAATTTAATATAAAAAAATATCTTATTGTCAACTACATTTATGCTGACGTGCAGCAGATCTAACTCATTGTGTCACGATAAAGTGTATAACTAGCATATCGCAGCAGGGTGTGTGTGTTTGTGGTTTTCCAAAATACCAGCTAAACAAGTTGTATCAGAAACGTACAGAGGTGTGGTTTATCCCAAACAAGAAAGACTTCTGAGCTGTACATACCACCGTCATCCTCAAGATATTTTCTGTCACCTCTAAACTCCTCCATATTTACTCACTCATCAGCTGTTGATCAGACAATTAACACCAAAAGCATTAAAACCTGCAATATTCCCCAAACACAGCCTTATTCACAACAACTTGAACTGCCTTATCTCTTTTTACAAAGCGGATACTGCGGGGTTTTTGTCCATTAGCTTAAGAGCTTTGGAGCCACAATATGGACTGTGTCAAGTTTAAACTGTCAACAGTTCAACCTCACTACTAAAAAGACTAAACCAGTCGTGCATGTCCTCCGGTCCTTAATAGATTGCCACAAATCACTGGCTCCTACATTCCTCAGACCTTGTGGGTCTTTACGAGTAAATATATATTTGACGTCTTGTCCAGTGCTTCCTGAGCCCACTGAACCCTGGACAACACTATCAAACAGTCTTGGATCAGTGTTGACATTTATCTTAATTATTGCTATGAGAACTTGGATGAGGTTTATTATTAAAGTGACAGTTAATCTTTCCCCTCACTGAATTAATCTTTTTACCTTAAGGGAACCTAACAGTTTACCAGTTAACTGCACTACATATCTGCTTCAGCATCCGGCTGCATGCTAAACTCTAAGAAGGTGTTCAAAATGAAATGAGTGGATGGGTTTATTCCAGTTCTGCCGCTGCGACACCCACAGTTACCAAACTTTTTTGTTTGTCAGAAAATTTGATTTATTGATTGCTGGTAGGATAGATTTCAAAAAATATGTTTTTGAAGATTACCAGCTCTAGCTTTAATCCATATTCTAAAAATGTCTCTCAAACTGATACTATTGAGACATTCCTGCTTTCTTTGGCCTTCAAGTGTTAATGTAGTTAATGAAAAATTGCATTCAAGAAAACAATGCTAAGTAGCGCAAATTAACTTAATCAAATAGTTTAATTTGTCACAGTACAGTAAGAGAAAGCAATGTGATGAATCACTGTGGAAGCACAGAGACTGCAGTGGGAATCTCCACACATCGGCCACATCTGTCTTGCATTATACATAAAGAACTTGTAGACTGCACAGATCCCTTCTTCTTAAGGAGGGGGAGGAGGCTCTCCAGGGAAGAAATTACAAACAGAAGTGTATATCCTTGATGTTTCTGCTGTAATCTATTACTCTTGTCTCCTTATTCAAAGCAGAAACTCAAGATACTGAATGGGATGTACTTGTATTTGCATGTATGTATCACTAAAGCTCCCTAAACACAAAAGATGGGTTGCTAGATAACGTAAATGTCACTGCTACCATGCATCCCACTGTAATGTAAAAAGATTTTCAGTTCATATTCAACCACAAGAGTGAATCATTTTGGTATTCAGTTTCCCAACAAGCTGATTTTACCTGCAGAGCTGCACTGTTTTTGGTCAACTGTGAAGAAAGAGGGAAGAAAAACAGAGCTGCTGCTCCAGGCTGTCATGTGATGCAGCCATCTTTACGTCACAGTGTAGTGATTAGGCCACTGAGTGCCTCAACAGGAAACTGCACTCCTCTACCTGACAGAAAATAACTAGACCTGAGGTTGTGCATGTTAAGTCAGATATCCTCTGCAGCGTCCTTTGTTGTTATCAATGGAAGCAACATGAGACACATCCCTGAAAAGACTTTACATATCTGGTAATAACCTTCATGTGTTTGCATCCTTTCACTGACCGCAGAGATTCAAAGATTGGCACTTATCGATCTCAGTCAAAATCGGAAGCTGCGAATGTCCCAAAGACAAATTGACTTTTAGGGAATAAAAGTTGGTGCACAACCATTGAAAACAAACATTTCACAGTGTCCAAAGATTAGTTAAATATTTTGGGAAATATGCCTGTTTGCTTGGTTGTTGGGAGTTAGTCGAGAAAGTCAGTACTACTCTCATGCCTGAAGCTATAGCCAGGCCAGTCTATGTATTTGTTTAATCTGAACAAAAAGCAGTGTAAAATTGAATGTTGTGGTTTTAATGTGCCAAACTATTTAATAATTTAATATTACTAATACTTCATATTTATGGTTCGGACATGAGGGGGATATAATTCTGGTGTGATGGTCAAACACGTAAGCAAACAAGAAAAAGAACACTCCAAAATATGAAACAATTCCCTTAAGTTTAAAGCAAAAGATGTGTTGCTATGATGTGACAAATGAGGAAATGGAAAAGCCAGAGCATTGACCAGTGTGTGTGGTCTACATTCTTCAAGGTTTTTCATCAGGATTTCACTTTAATGTTGACCTTGTTTGGATATTTTCTGTCTCTGTGCAGATCAAAGTGTAGATCCCACATGTTGCGAAGATTGCTCACATGACAGAAAATAAAATCTAAGCTCCCTGAAGAAAAGGTTACAGCGTGTATATTTGGAGGATTATATAAGTTACAAGGGCCTTTTGTTTCTTCACCAGGGTGGAGAGTGTCATATGTTCAGACTGATCGAAAGAAAGAGAGAAAAGGCACGAGCAACTGTGTGAGGTGCATTGTGTGCACTGCATGAGCGTGCCATGTGACATAAATCCCAAGTGTGATGTGCCTGACTGAGAGACTCAGTGAGATACAGAACATGAATTAACATCTGTCCAATAGTAACGGCAGACACTAACAACACATGCTAACCCGCACTTCACATTGTGTTTTATGACTTGGTGTGTTCTGACCTTCCAGACTTTCCAGTCTACCCCCAAAACTCTCTGCAGTGAAGTCAGTTCTTTCAGTTCATATGTTAGCCATATGTCACGAACTGTCGCAATGCAGGCAAATGTGTCCATATAAAAAGTTCTCTTGTCGTTGTCGACAGAGTTGTTTCAGGTTGTGTATCAATAACTGGACCCACAACACTTTGACCAAAGCTGTAGCATGTATGATTAAAGGTGCTTTATACAATAACCAGAGCATTAAAGAGACACTATGTAAATTTTTAAGTGTTTTATTACCTCAAATGTCTTCATTCATAAATAGATCCTCGTTGGTGTAAAATAACATATGCCAACAATCTGACTTATCCTCCTGGGTGAAGAATCAGTTATCTGTCTTTACATAGAGCGGGTCGCTAATAAAGACATAAAGTACTACCTGCTAGTAGCCATAGGACAAAATGCATTTTTGCGTTTTGCGATTCACTTTTCACAGAGAAGCAAGGTGGAGACGCTGGTTTTACTTACCCAGCATTAAACCTGCACTGCACCTTTGGTCATAATACAAGACCATACTTATGCTGCACTGAATCCTCATCGCCAAAAAAGAGTAAAAGGGCCATAAAATGACCGGAGCTCCAGGCCGGGGATCCGCGGTGAATGGCCGCCCAGGAGCGCCCCATGCCCGGTCACTGCCGGCCGGGGCCCGCCGGGAAGTCCTCTGGACCGCAGGAGGGTTGTGGAGGTCCGGGGAAAAATGACTGGAGCTCCGGGCCGGGGGCTGGGGATCCGCGGTGATAGTAGCCACCCGGGAGTTGACCCATTCCGCTTACCGTAATTCCAACCATGTTGCAATGCATGTAAAGTCAAATTTAACCACTAGATGGGAGAAAAAATTACATAGTGTCCGTTTAACATCAACAAGCTAAAATCTATTTGCCATGTAAAGATATAAAGGAGTGATATCTGCCTGAGCAGGAAATGAAGTTGCTCTCCCTCTGTGTGTGTGTTGTAAGCCCCTCTGTGCTTTGTTGACATTGCCTGGATTAGCTATGCATGCCTTTAGTGTATGTTTGTGCATGCCCCAACAGCTAGCTCACGTCCCCTACTCTTCACTTTTTTCGTACAGCACTTATAGATGGTAATGCCATCTCGACCGACGCAACACTCCAGAAGCATCACGCCAACCCTCCGGTTCCTCCTAGGTTGACAGATTAGATCTATCAGCACTGTTTTTCACCATTTGCTGTTTGCACAGCTAAGTGCTGTCTTCGATTTAACACTGATCTTTAACAGATTTTAGAAACTGTGTTTGAACCTACATCTTTCTTGTTTATGCAGCCAGCTGGAATGCAGAGTTGTGAAAATGTTGTCCGAGGTCATGAGGTTCACAGCGGGCCTGGCTCTATATTTACGGGAGGGATTTAAAGCACTGTAGAATGAAAGTCATCTGACCTAATTACACTGCTAGGTGTTGCTAAGGATGAAGTTTCACTGGCAGCTCTGTTGGGTACAGTCTGAAGTCCAGTCTGACAGCAACCAGTATTTCTGCATTTTGACATTAAATAGCCTTTACCAAAATGATTCGTCCTTGTGTTTGGTTGAGTACTTTTCAAAATGCACCTGAGTTGGAGCCATATGAAACAAATACACTAACAATACTATGAGCAGTGTTTGGAAAAGTAAAGCAATATTAATACTCATTTAATAAGGTCAATAAAGGAGGTAGCAATACTGTGGTTGCAGTGATTATATGCCAGCAAAGTTGCAGTTGTGTATATTGAGTATTGATATTGTTTGTGCTGACTGTTGGCAAATCCACTTGGTTGTGTTGTATGGGGAAGTGATATCACAGTGAATATTATTATTCTTGAGCAGACTTTGTTCAGGAGGCATGTGGGTTTTTTTTTACCTTTTTAATAAGTGCGCTGAGAATTTATAGTCCCTTGACTGTGTGCATGCTCTTATCTGTCAAACAGGAAAAAGCGAATGGGCCCAAATCAGCAAAGAAAAGGAAATATACACTTGAGATTAAGGCTTATTCTTTGGACCATTCTGCAAAATAGCTGTGTGGCTTGGCAAGTGTGTGTTTGATTTACAGTGCAGCTCCACACCTCCCCTCCTGCCCTCTCTCTCTCTCTCTCTCTCTCTCTCTCTCTCATATTTGCTTTATATGCATGAATGTTATGAGAACTATGCTGCCAAAGCATCAAGAATCAATTAAAGAAAACAAAAAATACAATTTTGTAGGTTAAAATACAAATAAATGAAATGAAACTTAAAAAATAAAGAGAACTAGAAAAGCACTCAGAGAGCGCAGACCTGCGATAAGGCGGCGGCAGCGGCAACTTTTTTATTTAAAGTTACCCCCGCCGTCAAGGAGGTTATGTTTTCACCGGGGGTTGTTAGTTGGTTTGTCAGTTTGTCGGTTTGCAAAATAACTCAAAAAGTTACGGACGGTTTTGGATGAAGTTTTAAGGACTGGCCAGAAGTGGCCTAACTTAAAACTGGTTAATTTTTGGTGGTGACTGATCCAATCACCACCAAAAATGAATTAAGTAAGGCCACTTCTGACCGACCGACCCTGAAAAATTCGTCAAAATCTGTCCATCTGTCCACAATTTTTTGAGTTATTTTGCAAGCCAACAAATCAACAAACAAATCCCGGTAATAATGTGTGTGGAAGAATCTCTCTCTCTCTCTCTCTCTCTCTCTCTCTCTCTCTCTCTCAACCTGAAAATGCAGAGACCTGAGTTTCCCAGCAGCTGTCGTGAGTGGTGAATGTCACATACGGCTGCCAAGTCACGCCAAATAGACCCTGTCTACTATGGCAGCTCTCATATTTCACTGGCTCTCACTGGGAATAACAAAAACAGTGTGGGCCTGGTGCATTAAAGTTTGTTACGCTAGTGTTTTAAAACAAAGCAAATAAGACTAAATATCTACAACTGAGCTCTAGCTCGATTTTTATGTTTCAATTTTGACAAAAAAGATTCAACAACTCAATGGACAAACAGAAACAAGTTGCATTTGGTAAAGCAAGGCTGTATGTTAACACAAGGCTATGCTGTCATGTGTCCAGTGTTTTAAAACACTGGTCACACTGTGTCCGCCCATGCCCCCAGGCTTCAAAGCACTAAAGCAACTCACCATCTATAAACTCCAGCAAACACATTGCTCCAGAGGCTTAGTGGCCATGTTCATGACTGCGCAGGATAGATGATAGACTGAACAGGATGATAGCAGATAGAAGTACAGAGGGACCTGAAGTGTAATTACAGGGTAGAGGACTCGAGGTGAGGCTGTGGGAGAGGATAGGAAGCCAGACAACAGCCTACAGAGCAAAGAAGTCAACTTCTGGAGGGAACCAACGCTTTGTTGGGAATCCAGTTCAAGCCGAGCAACCTGAGTCATATCAACTGGAAACAGAGTTCTGGTGGACATTAGCTGCTAGAAAGAAAACCAAAATAGATCAAAGCATTATAACTTCCAGCAGGCATCCACAAGCCACTGCAAGGCTGTGCCTCTGGTTTAGTTTAGTGCTCTACTTCCGGAGCAAAAATAGATCTCCCCTTGAATCACATCTGATAAATAATTAAGAGGCAGGACTCTAAACGCCTTACAGCAAGCACAGCCAAAGCTGGACTTCCTATGATGTGTAATTGGTGTGTGAATATGTGTGTGTTTGTACGCTGACAGTCAGCGCACACTCAGCTGGGATCTCTGGCTTTGTTCTGGGTTTGCAAAGATTTTTTTTTGTTGTCAGTGTGGGTGTATCCAACTGTGACAAGCTGCTTGGCTCCGTTCGGTCCTTTGTAAACCCTGGAGTGTCCCTCAGGAATGGAGCTGAAAGCAGCTTATAGCGCCAGCGTTCACCTCTTGACTTAGTTACTCATTTGCAGACTGCACCGAGGGCCAGACAACACAAAGGAGTAGTCACATGGGGTCGGGAAGTGGTATTCACTTGCTTAACTCATTGTTACGCTTGCAGGGATCAGATGCTTCATATGTGACAGAGCTCAGAGAGGTGGGAGCATTAGGTTAGCATTAGCTCTTTTCCCTTAAACTGATGAGTCTACTGCAAAAAGAGGTTTTCTTTTCCTAATTTAATTGTGTATTTTCTGTTTATATCAATAGTTTATGATACAAAGCAGTAGTATTTACAGTAAAGCAAGTAAAGATTTTAAAGTAAAGACATGTTTCTAGGTCAATAGAAGACTGAGGAATTAGCTTTTAATTTCTGCACGTTCTGCACAAAATTCAGCACGTATCCGATCACATCATGAAGAAACCACAGCTAACCCAATCAGCACATTATAAAATCAGCAGCTCTGCCACAGATGAGAACATCCAAATGTTATATTCTGTGAATGAAGATGCCTCCGGGAAGCAAAGCCCATTTGCCATTCATCAAATGGAGCCGAGCGTCTTTCACAGCTCCCACTTGGTTTTCTTGCACTCATTTGTCAAAATAACACATTTCAATTTTAATAACTTTGACATAATCATAAAGAGGCTCAGTGTCACTTCTGATTACGATGCTGGTGGTGGTGCCCCGCTGTGGCACTTTACATCCATCTGTCTGGCAGCAGCAAAAGGGAGATTAGGTCTGCAACTTGTTGCCTGAAGACTCCTCATCTTCAGGTTCCAGTGCTGTCGCAATATGACTAATAATGACATACAAGTGTCGTAACCTTCATTTTTGGGGCATTAATCTTACATTATCTCACAATATTTTCCATCTTTGCCAATTATCTAAATTTGATACAACAGGCTATAGTCTGACTACACGAGAAAATAAAATATTCTTTGAAGGCACTAAAAAGGTTGAGTGTTTGAATGCATTTTGAAGTCATCCATGAACTAAATAATTCCTGACTACTAACTATTCATCTGAGCTAATTTGTAGTAGAGATATTGTGTGTGAATTTTGCAGTTTTTTTTTTCTCTGCGTGAGTTTTATAAACCTATATTCTTCAGAATTCTGACACCAGTGTCAAAAATGGATTTTCATCAAGCTCACGAAGAGGACAGCTTGTTGATATAAAAGTGGATATTTGGTATTCAAGATGAGAAGACACCTTTCAGGCTCTTTTCCTTGGCCATTGACCTGAGAGCTGTCTTTGTTTTCGCTGTGCTGCTTTACCTGCTAACAGGCAGCTGGCTGCTCTGTGGTGACAGTGGTGGGAGCTTCCAGACACCCTTGTAAAGGCTCGGCTCGTTAGTGGGAGATTTAGCACACTAACTTTGGGGGCCTGGAGGGCCACTAATGTCCTGGGGGGTGGGGTGATTGACACAGAGAAGGATATCATTATTTCGACCAGCTCGCTTGCCTTTGCGGAGTTTGGCCTGACCGTTTCCTGTGTAGTTGTCTCAATTGCAACAATTGCATTTCGTTTTGCCTCAATAACAGTCCACGTAAGCAGTAATAAGTACGGTCTCTGAAAGCGCACCGCAGCTTGAGAGCTTAAATTACTTTATGAGTTACTTTTTAAAAAGCAATTGGTTGTTGGTTGGAAGATGAACTTTTCTCCTACAATTCATGTCATCTGATGCTGCAGGTGATTCATTTGAAAATGGTCAAAGACGCTTTTGCAAACCAGCTCAGTCAGCGGTCACCCCAGTGATAGAATATTTGTGACTATATTAAACATATATTTCTCTTACTCAAATTACTTAGACTTAGACTTTATTGTCATTCAGGTGTGCAGCAAGAATACACAGAACAGATCTGTACAGTGAAGTTTGTATTTTCGATGTTTCCATGAACTGAAAAGCATTGCCTTATAGTCAAGAATATACAGTCATTCGTGAGTGAAGCAATGTACATGATTAATAGATGTTGCCTCTTGTGGCTGAAATGGATGCTGTATCTTTACAAACATTTTTCAAAAACAGCTTTTCAGTCTTTGGATAAAACGTGTCGTTTGAAGATGACAGCTCTTCTGCCAGAATCATAAGCAGCTGTAACTGCTTCCAGATGTGATAATCAGGCCAATGACGGAGCACGATGACGCCAAATGAAACATGCCTAGTGCCGCAAATATTTAGCCATTTCTTTCCTCCCTCCCCTTCCCCAAACAGCATAGGTTTGCATTAACAGTAGGGCTTTTGTGAGAATCTAAAGCTGGATCCAATTATGTTTTCAAAGGTTATATAGCATATTTCTCTGAACTTTACCAAAGCAGCTGGCAGTTGTGACCCAAGGCTTCACTTGGAGTTCCAAGGACATTATTTACATTAAGTACATAAAGAGTTTTAGCTCCAAATGCTTTGACCTGAATGTCTGAGATCATAAAGCAGAAAGTCTTTTTAAGTTATAAAAACCTCAATTGCCTGATCATCTAAAACAAAAATTTGAAGCTGTCCCTTCATTTTGATTAACAGTCATGTCGTGTGCAAAATGATCAACAGTATGTCGGAAGGCTTCATCACATCTGTCTGTTATTTGTAATATTTATGAAGTTGATCATAAAGGTTTGAAAAGTGGCAGATATGGATGTGAAGGAAGGCTTTGTATTATCTTGTTATTATGTATGTTGCATTTGTCTTGGTTGAGCTTAACTATGAGCAGATATTACATATGTTGACTGTTGGGTTTCATATTACATTTGGATCAAAACAGATCATATACTGTTTAAACCCAGCCAAGCGTCCCGCATCCCTGTGAGTATTCCTAGCAGAGGGTGATTGTGGCTGTATGAAGCTTGTGCGGAGGCGGACAAAGCCTCAAGACACCAATTAAAGTCAGGAAAATGCATCTTTTCTCGCCTACAACATATGTAGGAAAACAATGCTCAGGGACAAGCATGGCTTGTTTAAGAAAAGGTGTCTATTCGACATTGATCACCACAGGCTAAACAAATGGAAAGTGTGTGTGTGTGTGTGTGTTTCTACATTTCTAAATACACAACCATGTGAAGAATTGAGTATGTAAACAGAAAAGAATGAAAACTATATTTTCTTTCATATTTAATAGTGGCATTGATGACAAACATACCTTTATCCCCTTCCAACAACAAATCTACACACTCAGTGCGGTTATTCTCTGAGCTTTAATGCTCAGTGCATTTTACTTTAACACTTCAAACTAACCTGGGTGCCTCTTGGTGCTCATCAGCTGCCCATTCCTTCAGCATCAACAGGAGAGCTGCTCATAATTATGATGGATTAGGTTGCGGCTCTTTGTGTCTGCGTGCTGCAATTGTTTTGCAGATGCTGCGGATGTGACATGCATCAATAGTTGAGGGAGGCAGACAGAAATGAATTTTCTGTTGGAATCACTGGATTCTATAAGCTTTAGGCAGAGAGAGAGAGAGAGAGAGCGGAGAAGGAAAGCAAAAATGAAACCATATGCTCGCTTTGCTGCTTAACTGTCTGTAGAGATCTTATTTTCCATGCATCACTTTTATTACTTTATTAAAAGACTTCACTGGACCTGTAGATCCAAAATTATAACCAAAATTATAAAAATTAAAAGCTGGCTTCTCTCAAAATAAAAAACGGTACATTTAATCATCCACTGAAATCAGACATAACCTTACCCATACGTTGTGACCAAACTCATGTTTTAATGTTTTTATATTTGTCCTTCGAGCCAGAGTTGAAGATGATTAAGTTAGTGTGGGAAACATCTGTGGGAGTGAGTTCATTTTCTCATTGTAACTTTGCATGGCACAAAGCTCACAGTGCTTATTTTAGCCAGGATAACAAAAGGTCTCAAACTTGAGAACTGAGTGGTATTTGCATATTTGACATTACAATGTGTTCAGGGTGAGGAATACCACGACCGAACAGCTGACGAGCAGCCAACGCCTCCTCCCATCTACCATCTGGGACATTAACCTTGCATCCGACTGCCTTCAATCAACCAGTCTTGTGTTTATTTTAATATTCTGTCCTCTGATATTAAACCAACAATCCAAATTCAAGGAATAATGTGTTCTTTACAGAATTGTCATGTTTGTGACATGTTTGTTAACAACAGTTACGTGAGTTTCTTTTGTTAACTTATTATAAGTGTTTAATTGTAAAGCTACCAGTGTCTGCTGCTATTTATAGTACAATGAAGGTGTATGTATGTACATACAGTTCCTCCTGTGGAAGAGAACTGGTTGATTGGCATTTTTACGTTTCGAAACAATGTAGTCACTTTCCTAATGCTCTCTACCCTTTTTAACTTACAGAACAGTTGTTTAAGTGACAGGCCTATCCACATACACTGTAAATAACAGGAAGTCACAGATT
Source organism: Synanceia verrucosa (assembly GCA_029721515.1). Classification (NCBI taxonomy): domain Eukaryota; kingdom Metazoa; phylum Chordata; class Actinopteri; order Perciformes; family Synanceiidae; genus Synanceia; species Synanceia verrucosa. The sequence goes on from CM056555.1 coordinate 9,565,946, forward strand.
TCAGTTTGAGATAAGGGTCTTTAAAAAGGAAACACACATATAACCATTCACTCCTGATACTGGGGTGCTGAAAAATGTGGCCACAAAAACACGGTGGAAGCTGTGAAGCTGTGGATGTTCAATTATGAACAGTACTGCTGCTGGCCTCTAGATTGTGTTCTCCTCTCCTATGCTCACTTCAGACTCAGGTGGTTGATGGATGAGGTCAGGGTGAGTCTAATTCTACAACAGGATCATATTGCCAGCTGATAAATATTCAGTGCCAAGCGCAATCTTATTACACCACTGACCTTCCCTCACTGAGGCCATATTCACACTTACACCTCTAGCTTAAGAATGCTGAAGGTTTGTCAGCAGAACATGTGTGAAGTTTTTCTGCATACTGTATGTAGGTTGAAATAAAATCCCATGGGAAATAATTGATCCTGTATGCTCTTTGTGCTCATAACGGTATGGTATTTCAAAACATATTTAACTCTGCTTGAATAATTATGTAACCAACTTTTTCTCTCCCTCTTTCTTGCCTTGCAGGACGGACAGAGGGCAGCCCAGTGGATGGACTCTGAGCAGGCCAGATGGAAACAGAACAGGCCAGACATGCGACGGAAGAAAATCTGATATTGGCACAATTTGGCACACCTCGCAACATCTCTCACAAACTCCAGAATGGAGGCCAGTCTTCAGAGGGAGATTCCCTGCAGATCACTGGGGATACAAACTGGAACCATTACAAGCCCAGCACTGGTGCTAACTCCATGAAGAGGCACAGGGAGAACCGCAGCAGTCCCGCTTCAGTGCAAGGGCTGTTTGAGCAAGGATCCTATATGATGAATGGAGAGTTGATGAATGGAGAGTTGAAGCATGCACTCTCTGAGCAGTCCCTACTGGCCCACCAGCCCAAGAAGCTCAAAGTAGATTCTGAGATGGAAAGAAATGATGACATAAGCTCCAGTTTGGTGCATAGCTTTCCTGATCTGACAAAGGCAACAGAGTTTGGATGCAATAGCCCACAGACAGAGATTAAGTTAGACAAAAGGAACTGTAATTTTCCTAATGGAGATATTTTCTGTCTACCAAGGAATAAGCAAGTTTCAATTCCAAATGGTGCTATATCACCCCCCTCAACCATAGAAAGCACTCCAGGTGATCTTTTAGAGAAAACCTTGTCTCAGTATTATCCTGAGCAAGTGTCGATTGCACCACAAACATCTGGGCCACAGCTGGATGCTGTCAATGGTTCACTGGCAAACAAGCTGCCTAGTGATGGTGCTCAACCCCCCTCTTTAACCTCAGGATTGCCCAATTCAGCTCAGATGCCTGACTCACAGCAACAGCAGCCTGGGGCATCAGGAAGTGTTGAAGGAGGCAACAACTATAACTCTGTCAACTATGTAGTGAATGGATACTCCAACAGTTTTGAAGCAGATCACCAGCAGCATCAGCAGCAGCCACCATCTTACTCTGGTCAGGAGCTCTCTCTAGGTCAGCTGCCTGGCATGATCCCTCCTACAAACACTGTCAGTAGCTCACAACAACATCAAAATGGCCCACGGTGCTATCCAGATGACACAAATCATCAAGGTATATATGCAAAGGCCAACCAAGAGTTTAACCAGAACTCTTTTCTGAAGCGCAACGTTCCTCTACAGACAACAGAGACGGGTGGATATAGACCCTTTCCCAACTCTGGGATGCAGAAGATGGGGCAAAATGAAGAACCTAGGTCTGGTCAGCATCAGCGCCTTGGCACTGACAGGGGCCACCAGTACGGGATTCAACCCCAGACCTTTAAACAAAATACAGGGAACTCGCATGGAGCTGACAGCGTCCAGCAGCCACGTCATGCTGGGTTAGAAAACGGGATGGAGAACGTGCCTCAGCAGAGAGCCAACTTATCATGTTCTACTTCCCTCCAGAGAGACTGGGTAGAGCGAAACTCGTCACATTCCCAGCATCAACCAGCGAACGCCTCGTCATCTCAGACACAAGAGCAGGACATGTGGAGGGGCTTCCCTGCTAAGCCTCCGTCAGAGCAGCAGACAGCTAACCCCCAGCTTCACTGCCAGATGTTGCAGCCAAATCCAGCGCAAAGGTTCCAGACACAGGCAGCTTTCACAGATAGCAGCCAGGGCTCTAACAGCTTCCAGCAGCAACAGCAGGACTGTCTCCCAGCCCAAACACACTGTGCTCCAGCCCAGCACAACACTGCCCCTGAGTGGCAGCAATCAAATTCAAAAGCACCTCAAATGCAGCAGCCTCCATCGCAGAAAATGCCCGAACAGCATAATTTCCACCAAGACCAGCAGGCAGACAACCGCTACAGCACCCAGATGAGGTCAGAGCACTTATGTGAAGACCCTGACCTGCAAGATATATTGTCACCTGTGTTTTTACCAACACAGCAGCAGCAACAACAACAACAACAACAGCAGCACTGTCACCTTCAACGTCCCCTGTCTCACCCACCACAGTTTGATGGACAGCCACTCAAGTCTCCCGATTACAGACCTCGCAGTCAGCCTCAGCCAGGTCAGCAGCAGCTTCAACCCAACCAACCTCTCAGAAACAATTCTGCTCAATCCAACAACCAACATATCCAGCACAGCGACCATGCAGCGTTCAACTACAACAACACAACAGAGATGCAACAGCTTCAACAACATCAAAGGCCGTTCCCACCCAACTCAGGCAGCAGTAACCTCAAGCAATTTCAACCACAGCGGCCTAACAACCACTGCCACCAGCCCAACCATGCCGACTTCTCCCAGACCTCTACGCAGTCACAACCTCACATACCACAAGGCGTGTTAAACCAACAGGTATCAACACAGATGTTCCAAAGGGGACCTCGACTACCTCTGGCACCTGCGGGTCCCCATGGCGACTTTCAGAGGCATGCAGCCCTGCGTATGCACCTGCTACAAAAGCAGGAGCGCCAGGGCCCCCCTCATCTCCTTCAGAGCACTAGTGACCCCAAACATGGCCTGAGAGCTGTGAAAATGGAAAACGAGCCCAGATTTGAGCTGCCTTGTTCACGGCAGCAGCAGGATCAGCAGTTACAGGTGCGAGAGGCAGGCACAGGGGGAGTTCAAGTCAAGCAGGAGAATCAACCATCCATGTGCAGCGAGCAAAGCAAGAGGCCAGGAAGCATCTTGGCCTCCATGGAACAAAGTCTGAGGCAGTACCAGCTCTCACCTGTGTTTGAGAAGAAATCATTTGTTGTCAATTCTGCAAACAAAGTGAAGGTGGAATCTTGCGGGCCGGTCACAATCCTGTCAACCAACACAGACCTGAGTGGAATGGAGCCTTTAGCAGCCGCCCCACCAGGTTTAACTCTTAAAAAACCTCCTGACTCCACCCCTAAGAAGGAACAGCTCCTCCAAAGCTTCATGGACTCTCCTATGAAGCTCTTGGATACTTCTATAAAGAACCTACTGGACACCCCCATGAAAACACAATATGACATTGCATCCTGCCACTGTGTTGGTGAGTCTAATGATGTTGGTTCTGAAACATAATTGATGAGTTGGTGTGTAAATATTAATGCATTTTTCTTCATGATATTTAGAACAAATCAGTGAGAAGGATGAAGGTCCGTACTACACTCACTTGGGGTCAGCGCCGAATGTCGCTGGTATACGGGAGGAGATGGAGAAAAGGTTAACCACCAATTTGACCTCTTGAAAAATGGCTTCAAACATGGACCGTGTATTTTTCACTGTGTACTTTTTCACTGTGTTTACTTTAATTCTGCGTTGAAGGTCTGGTCTCACTGGTCGTGCCATTAGGATTGAGAAAGTCATTTACACCGGCAAGGAAGGAAAAAGTACTCAAGGGTGCCCCATAGCCAAATGGGTAAGAACCATTTAAGTATTGTGTCATTTGAGAAGCTGGCCAGGTGTTTGCCTCAAATATCTGCATGGTCACAAATTCATGTACCTGTCTTGTTTCAGGTGATTCGTCGAGCCAGTGTAGAAGAAAAGCTACTGGTGTTGGTGCGGGAACGCGCTGGTCACAAATGTGAGACGGCCTGCATCATTGTAGTGATCCTGGTCTGGGAGGGCATCCTGCCCAGCCTGGCTGACCGCCTCTACCTCGAGCTGAGTGAAACTCTCACAAAGCATGGAGCCCTCACCCAGAGACGCTGTGCTCTCAATGAGGAGTAAGTGACAGCGCTACATTTATTTAAGAGCATTGTTGTGTATAAAAATGTTTCCACACTCAACACATTGATACATTGACATGTTTTGTCCCCCTCTTCAGGAGGACCTGTGCATGCCAGGGTTTAAATCCTGAGGCCTGTGGAGCGTCTTTCTCCTTCGGCTGTTCCTGGAGCATGTACTACAACGGCTGCAAGTTTGCCCGGAGCAAAATCCCAAGAAAATTCAAGCTATTAGGAGATGATATGAGAGAGGTACATGTGCACCATGGTTACACTAATATAAAGTGCTAGTTAAGGTTCTTAATACTGCCAATTTTTGTCTTTCAGGAAGAGAAACTGGAGCACAACTTTCAAAATCTAGCAACCTTGTTGGGTCCCTTGTATAAAATGTTGGCACCTGAAGCTTATGGAAATCAGGTATGTATATTTAGACATTGACTGCTTCTCTTCTTAATATTAATCTCAATAATTTTGTATTAGGCTCAAGAAGATTCAACAAGAGCTTTATTGCCAAGTGTGCTAGCACACAAGAAATTTAACTTGGTGTCAAAGCTTACTGTACTCACATAAAATAGAAAAAAGAAGTGTAAAATAGATTGATCGATCAATCCATGGATCCATCCATCCATCCATCCATCTTCTACCGCGTATCCTCACATAGGGTTGAGCGGGAGCTGGAGTCTATCCCAGCTGTATTAGGGTGAAAGGCAGGGTACACCTTGGACAATTCATCACAGGACACATACAGACAGACAACCACTCACACTCATATTCACACCTATGGTGGGAGGAAGCTGGAGTACCCGGAGAGAACCCACGCAGACACAGGGATATCATGCAAACTCCACACAGAAAGGCCCTGGGCCGGGAATTGAACCCGGTACCTTCTTGCTGTGAGGCAACAATGCTAACCACTGCATATACTTTGTCTATTTTATACTTCGTCTATTTCTTCTATTATTTTATACTTCGTCTATTTTACAGGGTGGCACCCACTGTGCCACCCTGTAAAATAGACAAAGTATTAAAAAAAAAAAAAAAAAAAAACAACAACATATAAAATATAAGGACATTCTCTATGTATATTTGTTATAATTGCTGATGAATAAATAGATAAGTGAAACAGAAATGCACATGGGTATTAAAAATTGCTCGTGGGATCAAAGATATTGCACATGTATTGAATTTTGCACTAAACTATGTAGAAGATATAAATATCTAGTTTCTCAAAAGTGTAATTGATTTTCAGATTAAATCTAAATCAAGCTTGTTTTCAGCAGTGGTGCAACTTGCACAAAGGAATGAATAACCAACAGTGGTACACTGTGCCTGGGTATTTCTACAGTATCTATAAGTATCTACACATATAGCTGTTTTTTGATAATTTCCCCATCTATATTGTTTAGTGACCTTCACAAACTCTGCTCAAATTGACCTCCTGTTATTCCTGGTCTGGACGCAGGTGGAACATGAACACCGGGCACCAGATTGTCGTTTGGGGCTCAAAGATGGCCGTCCCTTCTCTGGGGTCACTGCTTGTCTGGACTTCTGTGCCCACGCTCACAGAGACCTCCACAACATGCAGGGCGGTAGCACTGTGGTAAGCAGAACCAGTGGGAACAGTACATCCTAAATATATAGGATTATGTTGTACTTGTGAGGGTGGAATAGATAAACCAGATCCCTAACAAAAAAGTATTGAACTTTATTTTTCCAGGTGTGTACATTAACAAGTCAGGATAACCGAGAGATTGGTAAGATACCAGAGGATGAGCAGCTCCATGTGCTGCCTCTTTACAAGGCGTCCAGCACTGATGAATTTGGCAGTGAGGAGGGTCAGCAGGAGAAAATCAAATCAGGCGCCATCCAAGTCCTCAGTGCCTTCCGCCGCCAGGTGCGCATGCTTTCAGAGCCCGCCAAGTCTTGCCGGCAAAAAAAGCTAGATGCTAAGAAGGCAGCTGCCAACAAGAATGCCATGCTGGACAGTGAAAAGGCAGAGAAGGCTCTCCTGGCCAAGGCTAAAGCTGCTTATGAGAGCACCGTTCAGAGCGCTCCTGTGGCAGGTAGGCTAACATGATCCAGACACACTTTTATCTGGAATATTTTGTCTTGTATTCATAAATAAAAACCTAAGATTATGAATTGACACAGGATTGCCAATGTATTTTTTTGCTGCTACTTCATCTTGTCTGGGCTTTGTTTTCTAGGACCTGTTCCAGGTGCTGTGGGAGCAATCCTGCAGCCAGGTCAGCCAACACACCCCCTTGGGGTCCATCATCAGCAACTGCAGCAACAACAGCACCAGAGCATGCTTCCTCCTTATCCTGGCTCAACAAATGTAGCCAGCTACCCCAGGTTCCCCAGTCACCCAGGGTCTTTTCCAAGCACTTCCAAGCCAGGCACCATGTATCCCCCTCAGCCACCAACACCAGCCAGCCCGTACCCCTCCCCGCTCCACGTACCAAACTCTTACATTAACGGATCAAATCGTCCATACCCAGGTTACCAATGTAACGGAGGAATGCCCACTGACAGTTACCACCCGTACTATGCTTCAAACCCAAAACACCTGGAGATGTATCGACAACAGCGGCCAGCACTTTACTCAGAGCAGCAGTACGGTGCACATCAACGTTATGAGGTCAGTTACCCACCGAGGTATGGTGAGCCAGGTTTACAGGTGAATGGTTATAATGGCTGCAACATGGGGCCAGTTCACCCCATGAGACCTTACAGCCCTTATGGTCCTAATGGAGCCTCAGACCCCCAGTTCATGGACCCCCTCTCCAGAGCACCCTCAGCTCATGGAGGTCTAGACTATAGAGCTACTGTGAGCAAAGGCAATCAGTTTGGAGGATACCCAAATCCCTATCTATCTCGGAGCCCTCAAATTGTAGCCCCAGGCCAAGATCCTTTCCATATGCAAATCAAAACGGAGATGGGCATGTCTCGCCCACAGATGCTGTCTGCTCAGCTCGGTGGTGGAGGTTTAAACCCAGAAACACAGTCAGTGTTAGGTCTGCCAAATGGGAGCCTCATGGGCTCTGGTATTAAGCAGGAGCCTGGAACACCGCAGACACCCACGACCCCACAAAAGCCCGAGGTGTGGTCTGACAACGAGCACAACTTCTTGGACCCCGACATCGGCGGCGTTGCAGTGGCACCGAGCCACGGCTCAGTTCTCATTGAGTGTGCAAAACGGGAGCTCCACGCCACAACGCCCATTAAAAACCCTGACCGCACACACCCAACGCGCATCTCCTTGGTCTTCTACCAGCACAAGAACATGAATGAGGCCAAGCATGGTTTGGCCCTGTGGGAAGCAAAGATGGCAGAGAAGGCCAGAGAGAAGGAGGAAGACGCAGAGAGGAATGGTGGCGAGGGGACACCTAGTAAGGGCAAGAAGGGTGCGAAGCGTGAGCATACAGAGTCAGAAAACACCGGGGAGCCACCTTACAAGCGTTTCATCCAGGCACTAATGGAGGGGTCCCTGTCGTGCACAACAAACACCTATGTTGGTACATCTCCATACGCCTTCACCAAGGTCACAGGGCCTTACAGTCAGTTTGTGTGAGAAACGCTCATGAAGAAAAAAAAGTGAAGGTGCTTTATTTATGACAAAGACCACAAGCACCTCCGGCCTCGGCCAAACACTCCTTCCTGTCCGCAAGGGTTGAGTAGAAAAAAGAAACCTGTGATCAGATGAGATCTATCACCTTTTGCATCAGGTCTTTCACCTCTTTAACAATCTAAGCTTTACTTGTTGACCCTCCTAAGGATGTATTTATTTTTCTTTGGCAACTTTTGCAAGATACACACTGTTAATATCTCTGGTGCTTTCAGTCTGATACATAAGGACCTATTTTTTAATGGAAACAGAGTTTCTTTTTTGGTGGCTTTATTTTTCTTATGAAATTGTACTCGTGGCATAAAACACTGACTGAATGACAAATGACAGCATTCAGGGTGCTAAAGTGTGTGCTTATTACCATTTATTTAAATTCAAATGCCTTCACACTATGACCATAATTCAAGTGACACTCAGTGACTTCCGTCAACAGGACATTGAAAATATCGTCCCATGGTGAAATGATCAGCATCATAACAGTTTCCAGCAAGTCAGTGTTCCTGAGCACTTTTTGATAATGACAGGTCATACTTTTAAATCAATCTGGTCATACTGTGTCGCTACAGTGAGAGAAAGCATCGCTAAAATTAAATTAATGAATTTATAACAGGACTGTGCGAGCAATCAATGAAACTTTCAACTTCATGCAAAAAGGTTTTTTAAACTATCATTGTGTTGGTGCTTCTTTCTCTTTCCTATGTCATTTATACTGTAAATTGAGCCATTATTATGGTGCATTTTTAACATTTTGAGAAAAACAAAAAGTCTACCTTTGTGTTATTTCAGTTTTTCCAGGTTTACTTTGTTGTCAGCGACTGTTTTTTAATGTTCCTTACCTGAGGTTCATTGATCAAACCTGGACTGTGAATATTACATGTAGTTGTTTGTCTGTGGTGCTTAGGAAATGTGCTTTTTATACACTGAGGAACATGAAACAGGGTCAGCTCAGTGTCAGTTTCAGAGGGCAGCTGGCTTGCTGTGGGGTCTTTAATTATTGTAATCTAACTGTAAGATAAACAGGTGAGATTTGTACAGTAAATTAATTTCCCTTTTTTGGAATTACTGTTGGAGATTTTGTGTTGTAAAGAATGCTAACAGCCTGTTTCATGGTATTTCTTTGGGTTTTAACTGATTTTATATCATACGGTGCTATCCAACCTACTAGAAACATACAATGTGAGACTCTTTGGGCAAGTGAGAAGGCTTTTAAATAATGTATAGTACAAACCCGTCATATACCTCAAAACTAGTTTGGCAATAGGATTATAGCATATTTTTCTTTCTTTCTTTGTATTTTATTTTCAAAAATGTTAATAACAGCTCAACTTCAGGCCACCAAAAGGCATCACAGTTCATTTCTTACTTTCTTATCAACCTGCTAGAAAGTATTACTTGAACTTCTATCTTTGATGTTGCTGTAAAATCAGGGACGTTTTCAACTAATTCTGTGTTCATCGCCTGTATCCATCTGGTCTCTTTGTCTTTCAGGTACTTGCTATTGCATCCTGAAACCGATTGTTGTCTACTTCACAAAGAGGAAAATATTTTGTGTGGAAAATATACTTTCCTGCAGTTTCTTTTTACTGATATTTTAGCTAGTGGGATGGCGGTAATCTTGTAAAAATAATTTGAACATATATGCACTGAGTTGACTAAAGGGAAAGTATGCTATTGACTAAGTAAAAAGCAATGTCTTTGCTTTTGCTACAAGGCAAAACCAGGGCAGTGATTAATGTAGTTGCACATCTTTGTGCCTGTGTATAATGAAATTTATTTATAACCACTAAGCAATTGTATAATGATTTTTCTCCTGTCTTATTTGATTTAATTATTGCGATATATAGTGGAATGACTGTCATGTTATAGTAACAACTTACCCCACTCATCAACATATTCATTTTCTGAAAGCACTTCAATTCTTTTTCAGGAAAAAAAAAATGTAATTACAAAACATTTTATTTAAATAGATTGTAAATGTGTTAAAATAATAAATAAATTATGTCACATTGTACATACCAAGAACCTGTACTGCAGGAATATAACTCATTCTTTTGATGTTGATGTAGGTCCTTCTTGTAATGTCAAATTGACCCACAGCTCCTCTATCAGCGATCCTCATCATCATCGTCGTCATCTTTAAATATTCTTTTGGCTCTTTCAGGTTAACGGAACGATCATGGTTAGATTATCCAGGAAGTCTGTAAATGTGTGTCACAGCAATGTTTACAGCTATAGTGTCACATTTCACTCAGACATTAGAAGTTCTAGTTTTTTTAACTGTTCCAATTTTGTAAAATAAATCTACATTGAGAAAAAAAAATGTTAAATTTCGTTGTACAGGACCCAGCTACAGTAGCAGGTTGTGGTTGAGAAAGCTGACGTGTCTAAGATATATCGGGTTAAAAGCATAGCCATACTTGAAGATGCTTCAGAGAGTTTCTGAGTGAGTCAATGTTACTTGAATGGGCTTAACTAGTGCGCTACATGTGCTCAGCTCAAAGGTTAAGCTAGCAGTTGATGCACACTTGGTCTTTTTGCAGTTAGACACTAAGGGTATTAAAAAAACAAAAAAACAAATGTGCAACTTTTTGCCTGTCATTTTATTTTTTAAGGCTTCCCTTGTTCTCCTGAAGTTTGGTATGCTACAAAAAATGGAATTAAGGATGGGTATTCATACTGTAAGTATTGTAATGTAATGAATGCAGTTTATTTGAAAGCTGTTTATTATATCATTCCTGATATTGCTGAGATGTGGGTGTTTTTTTTAATAAAATTTATATTTATTTAAAGCAATTTGATTTGTTACTCCAAGTCAATCAAATTAAGTAACAAATTTTGTGCATCACTGTGCAAAGGTTTAAGAAGAGAGATGACGACATTCACGTCTTCACTTTTTATTCCCAGACTGACACAAATTGTTACATACAAACTGTTTTGTGTTTGCTAGCTGAAACTAATTGCGGCCTCAAAGGCATATATACATTGTATATATACAATACAATATAATTTACAACTGAAGAGACTGATTGTTTTTGTTATTAATCTCTAAATTATAATTATAATGAACCAGTCTGGCTTCCATCATGACCAAAAAAAAAAACTTGACAGAGCTTCACTGGCTGCGTATTACCATTATAACAACTTATCCACTAATAAACTTAAAAAGCACACAGCTGACAATGAGTCCTTATCAAAAATAAATCCAGCTGCATTTAAAAGACGAAGCTGCTTCAAAAGTTTTTGTTGGTTTCCATATTGTCTTCAGGACTTTAGACAAAATGCCACTTGTCCACTGTGTGAGAGAAGAGTTCCAATCACTTAAAATATATGTACTGAAATACATAATACCTCAACAAATTCAGTGCAGGTTAGTGATTATTTACTTACCGTCTGGAGACACTGGGCATGCGCTGTTGAACGCAGGAGCCTGGGGTGTCAAACGTTACACAGGACAGTTACTAAAGCAAAGCCCTCCACCGTTCTAAATGCTGTCATGATTGTGAAACGTGGAGATTCTCACCAAGTCCACCACATCTCTGGCCTCATCTGCACTGCATTTGAAAGGGCTCTCACAGCAGGAGGTGTTTTTGCTGAGAGATAAAGATAAACAGCGTTTATTACACTTTCATAGCCTGTAACTGTGTTTACATCACACACACTCACCAGTTAATCCCTCCGCTGTTTGTCTGCTTCTGCACTAGTGCCCTCCAGTGCTCATGGGTGGACTTTATGATCTCAACTGCAAAGTCCTGTGAAAAGGATTTGACTTTTTAAGGGAACGAGCCATTTGAGGACATACACTTCTAAAACTCCAACTCTGAGTACACAAACTGACATGTCTTATATAGACAGACCCAGTTTGGAGTTACATGTCTCAGTACCTTGTCTTTGAATTGTCCATTGAATCCAAATTGGTTCTCTGGCTTTCCATCAGGCACCTTATATTTCCTAAACCAGTCCACAGTGGCCTCTAAGTGACCAGGCCGGCTCTTGCGGACATCGTCTATGCCTGAGAGAAACACACACATTCGGCAGAGTGACAACTTGCATCCATTGGTACGAACTAGGTAGACTGAGAGTATGTTGAATATGTATATCCTGTAGGATAATAGGTGTTGAGAAAATATTCAAAAGTAGCGATGCCCTATTGAAACAATACACAACATCAGAAGGTTGCAGCTGCATTGTAAACAATGCAGGCTAAACATATTTAGAAACAGGCTTTTCAAATGCTGTACGGTGTGAAAAAGAAAGGCCTCAACATGTTTGCTGTGCCTTCTGGGTACATACAGTGTTTTATAATGAAACAGTGAACGTAAACAAAGTCATGTTGACAATAAAAACTCTGCAGGAGCAAGTTATTTTCTTAACTACAGTCTGAAGTTACTGTCCGAACCGCCACTGACAAGTTCAAAAGGTCTGTGACCACAGTTATCATGTAATTATAGACATGCACAGGACATTTGCCTTGACTTCAGTGTGGCCCGTTGAGTTAACAAGCATGTTTGTTGACACAAAAATGTCCCCAATATTTTAGTCAACAATTTTAATTTGAGATAAAATTAAAACACACTGTTATCCGAGCCAGAGTTCATGTGTTGTTTTGTTTGTGTAGTTTCATTTAGTCCAATAATCCAATGACTGAATAATCTTATTGCTCTTTGAAAAGGTTTACATGCATTATTATGCTATTAGCATTTATCAGAAGCATAAAATTGTCAATAACAACAATAGTATTGTTTATCGCTATTGTTTCTGGGACAATATATCGTCCAATAAAAGCATTTATTTTGACAGGTGTGACTCACTAATATGAGTCATTTCTACATTCCAGATAAAATCCTAATTTCCCTGATTTCTGATCATGCCAGTAGGTTTCCTGAGCTAAATTCCTTCAGGATAGAAAAAGGATCAGTGTAAAGCAGTTTTTTTTACAATGAAAAACACCCACTATTCAGGTTTTTGGCATCCGGGTCCTTCGCATTAATAGCGATGACCTTCCAGTCCATTTCTCCCTCATCGATCATGGCCAAGATGCCGAGCACTTTCACTTGGATCACCTGACCTGGAAAGCAAACCTGGAGAGCAGAGAAGCACTCTGAAATAAACAGTTCAAGTCATCTTTGAAGGGTCGATGTAAAGTGAGAAAAAGAAGCTAGTATAGCATACATGCTGTATATTTTGTATGTATATATATACACAGATATAGCCCTACCTGAGTGCCGATCTCACAGACATCAATAGGATCATTGTCACCACAACACTTTGTCTCCTCATCTGTGTGGTTCGGGTCCTCCCATGTCTTTCCCCAAGGAACAGAAGATAGAAATAAAAATTCCAGCAAACATTTCAACTATCTGACTAAACGAACAGACGGAGAGAATGAACCAAATTCTAAAAATGTCTATGATCAAAATCAATACAGCAGGAGGAGGACGGAAACAATAATTCAGAACGATAATTCACAAATGAAATACTGAATGGTTTTATTCACACTGTGCATGTTTCCTCACCTGTGGGAGCGCTCCATAATTCCAAATGTAACCTTTATGGGGGAATATGTTGGCAACATACCGGAGCTTTCCTTTCTTTACATCTTGTTTGATTGGGTTCAGCGGTTCCTTAGTTGCAATCTGAAAGTTAAGGTAATTATGCAGGTGTGTGTGTGTGTGTGTGTGTGTGTGTCACCTTAATGTAATGCTACCTTAGTTTAGACTTTTAGTCAAGCAAATTTCTTGGCACCAGGAAGTCTGGTATCATCAATTTAGAGACTCATTAAATGATGAATAAATTAGCTTCAGGCTACCACTGTGATAAACTTATCATTGAATAACAGTTGAAATCCTGGTTATTAATTCAATAATTAGATCACAGCCTTTACTAAAGCAGCAGAAGTCATTATTATTATTATTATTTTTGTTTAAAAGTGAAGAACTCTCATGTGGATCGACAGCGTTCTTACCTCCATTTTAGCATTTGACCATCGAGGTACCTCCACAACCATGTTAAAGAGAACCTGGAAGTCCAGAGGAAAGAGCCACACAGTGAACGCTGACATCAATGTTCCAGCTGGTGAAACTAATATAAAACACTTCAATCTGAATACCTCACTCTCATGCTTCTTGGGCTTTTTAGCTGGCACATCATTGTCCTAATGAAAGAAAAAAATCAGAGGGTTGGAAATTATGTTTATACAGTTTAACAGGTCATGTACTCTGTGCAGTATTTATTAGACAATCTAGTTACCTGTTGTGTCTCCGCTATAAGTGAGATGTCATGGAACGGTGAAATGTATTTTCCGTCAGAGGTTTCTAAGAAAAAAACAAACAAAAATAGTAAGATCCACATGAACACAAAGATCAATCCTTGAAGTGTGCTTATTGTACATAAAACTATTCCACTGCTGACAGAAATCTCTGGTCGGTAGTTTCTGGTGTCTGGGGTTTGTCTTTGAATGTTCTAGATCAGGGGTGTCAAACTCATTTTAGTTCATGGGCCACATTCAGTCCAACTGGATCTCAGCTGGGCCCGACCAGTTAAACCATAATAAGCTATAATCAATTATAAGACCTCCAAATGTTTCACTGTCTTTTAGTGTGGTAGTACAGGTTTATTCTGAAAAGTTAATTAACATTCAGCCCGAGATGCCTTACTCATTTACCTGTTTACTTCTAAAAACAGGCCTCTGTTTCCTCAAATCTGCCAACAAATCATTTATCTGTACTTGTATGTTTTTATCACACCCAGCACACTGGATTCCTGTTTATCCTGTTTATTTTTATCACTGGAGAAAGTTGAAATGAAAGTTAAAGACATCCAGGGGGCTGGATTGGACCCTTTGGTGGGCTGGATGTTTGACACCTGTTATTGATTATGACAACATGTAACTAACAATATAATGACAAACATAACCCATACTCACTGCCAACTTTTCACATAAAATAAATTTGCTTTGGTGTATTGGGGCATAATGTAAAAATAAACAAGAGTACAAAAAAAATATATAAAATCAAGAGACAGTAATATAGAATAAAATCAGTTCCAAAAAAATACAAGTGCATCACACTTCACGAGTTTAACTTCATCTGACTGACATGTGTGACTGAATTTCACTGCTGCTGATGAGAAAACACTACTTCCTGTTTTAATTTTGTGTTGACATTGTCCACGTGACCGGCCAAACAGGAAGTAAAGCATAGCACGGATCGTCCTTTCTTTCTGCTTATAAAGCGTTTCACCCTGCAGGGAGCTGGAGTTTAACACTGGATGGTTTTCACTGCTTTACAGCAACTCAAAGGTCAAACGTTTATCACGTGGTTACCATGCTGGTTACCTTGACAACCGGACCCTGGTGCTCATGCTTTACATTGTAAAACCGCAGGAGGCTCGCGTGCTTCCTCTCGTAGTGACGACGATAAAACTTACTAAAATAAATCCGGTAGTCTGCAGAATGGGGACGTCCTCTCTCCTCCGTTTGATAATGCATGTTTTTTCTGAAATGTAACAGTTGAGGAAGCGCAGCTGCTTGTGTGAAGGCTTTGTTTCGAGAAGCGGAAAATGAGCCCAGAACTGTCGTGAAGCGCAGCAGCGGTCTCATTATAGATACACTTCTTCTTCTTCTCTCCTTGGTTCCTGTTTCCCGTTTTTTCCGACTCTTCCACAGATGTCAAGTCCGCCTAACTGGGGCTTCCGGTTTCAGTTTTTCAAAATAAAAGTATCAACGGCTCAGTCCCGGTTCAGTTTGTCCTCTCTCAAAAGGTCTAATGTCGGATAAATATGATTAATATGGCCAATATCCCTAAAAAAAAAATAAATGGGTTAAATAAAAACCATAAACTGAATAAGAGAAAATTAATTCTTCTTCTTCTTCTTATGGTGTCAGTCTGTTGAGTTTGGATGCAGAAGAACATTGGGTTAAATGTCTGTATGTGACACTTTTGTTCAATATCCAAAATGTAAAACTATAGTTTTACAGTTATGATGGTAGGTCTACTAGTTTGGAGAAATTTGTAGACTTTAGTGTGACTGACATTAGTACCCAGCTTTCACACTGTTTTTCCATGTTCAATAATCTCCACTTTGATGAAAACCATAAAGGTTGCTATCACTCTTGTTTTAATGCCCCA
This sequence comes from Synanceia verrucosa, assembly GCA_029721515.1. NCBI lineage: Eukaryota > Metazoa > Chordata > Actinopteri > Perciformes > Synanceiidae > Synanceia > Synanceia verrucosa. Next base: position 9,581,862 of record CM056555.1, read on the forward strand.
ACCCTCCTCTTTTTTGATGTGGACCATATGTATTTAACTTTGGTAATCTCCACAATACATCATAAGATCAAAGTCCATATGTATCCATTGTGTGCTAAACAAACACCCACCCAGCAACCTTGATGCGTCTCTTTTACTGTTGAGTACTTCAAACAAATCACAAACATATCGGCAGCCATAAAATGTTACCAAAGGACTTTGATTATGCAAAGCATAAAATCATATTAATTCATTGTGTTTCAGTTAACAGGACAGTTTTGACCTCAACAGCTCTCACTGTTGATATAACAAAAGAATATTTCATGCTATAAACCTGAATGAGTGGTGGTCAAGGACAAAGTACTATACTTTGACATGATTAAGGAAGGAGGGGTCGCATAGTTCTAAAATGTCCGTATTTGATCAGAAATTAATTCTGCACTGATTTGGAAACGCTGGACGGGGAACCAAACAAGTAGAGCGTTCCTTCCCTCAATTTTTGTGCCCATAAGCAAAGCACTCAACCATGGCTCATCTCAGTGATGGTGCCCCAGTGGTCAGCAGTAAAAGTCTGTGGCTGTGAAAGACAGTTTCAGGCATGAGTGTCTTTTTATTTCCCTTTCCATATTCACCCACCTGGCCGGCTCCTGCAGCTGCCTCTCTGGCTGCTACTGCTCACTGTAAACTATTTAGTTCTTACCAAGATTACAAAAACAACAACTTAGATTTAGACATGTTAGACAATTTATCTTATTTTGAGAGTTCACCTTAACGCTAGCTGTTTCGAGCACCTTTTTCCTCAGATTCAGTGTTTTTTTATCTTATTTTTTATCGTATTTCGAAAAATATGGTCTGTTGCCATTTTGCTTCTTTTAACGCAGGAAAATATCTTTGTTAGTTGGCTGCAAACATAGAAGACATTTTAATTCTGTTACATTTCATGCTGCAAGCATCATGTGAACTTGTTACATTTGTCGTCTGATATTTACAGTGATATTATTTACAGTTAATTGATTTGTTTTCCATCACACAAGTGAAAGAGCAGCAACATGACACACAGTACAGAACCGTGGTTCCACCAGCTGACATGTGACTGGTGTAGTGTTATAATAGCAAGGACGGTTACTGAGCGAGGTGAACGGTGCTGCCATGGTTTTGCGCTTTGTGGCTCACGTTACTACAGTTTTGAAGGATGTTGCAATCTACAATCAAAACACCAGATACCATCAAATTCTATACACTTCAACTTTAAGCCTATTATCAAGCAACAATGTCTATTCTTTAGTTGCACCTTCTCCAATGTGCAAATTTGCTGTTCTGGAATAAATTAGACTTATTTTTTCATTGACTACATGTCACTGCCTCACATTCTTTCTTAGGCACAGAGGGAGTATCTCTCTTTGAGCAGAGGTCAAGAGAAGCCACACCCTGAGTGACACAATGTCACATGAGCTCCTTCAGGGCAAAAGAATTAAAATCACCACGCTGACGGTGCACAGGAGATATGACACCGTTTCATGTTTGCATGGAGTATGGGATTCTTGTGCACAGTTTGGTTACATAATACTGCTAACAGTGACGTCTTGCTATGTTTGAATAGTGTGCATGTTTAACAGAGAAGATACTGAAATAACTTTAAATCGATTAAGTTTGTCTTAAATACACTTCAATGATGATGATGCAATTTTAGATACTAAAAAGTTAATGACCAGATGACATAAAGTCAAGTCTAACGGAAACCAGTGTGCAATGAGCACACTGCACAGTGTTCTGAAAACACAATAGGAGCACTCATCACCTGTGGTGGTTCAATGGGGAGGAAATGCATCCATTCATTGTTCAGATGAGCTAAGTAGTATCTGGTTGCTATGACCACAAACCATTGAGGCAGCATGTGTGTTGGTGAATTACCTGTCCAACCAGGTATCGCATTTATGAGTCAATTTATAGGTTGTCACTAGATATAATACATTTTTGTGTGCAGGGAAAATATGAATATGAAAATTTGATTTTCACTGTTTAACAAACCTGCAACTGAAACTGAACTGAACTGAACTGAACTGGCACAGCAATTAGTCAACAGTCAATAATAAGTGTAGCTGCATGTCCTTGTGTGATTTTTGCTCTTACTCTGCTGAAGTACACTTGTGACAAACTATTAGAATATTAACATAATGCAGCTGCTGTGGCAATTTATTAGTTTCATCCATTCGTTTCATTTGTGTTTTTCCTACAGTTAAAGAGTACAGTGAATATAAAATTACCCTTGATTTGGAATTATTTGTATTAAAAGTGTGACACCAGCTTGTCAAATGTTGGCAAACTGTCAGTGTTAGAGCGTTCATATGCATTTCTTAAGACATTCAGTTTAAGTAAAAGCAAAAATCAGACTTCTACATGAATGTAATGCTCTGAGGGAAGAAACATAGCAGAGAGGTGTGGCCACACAGCTCTCCTGACAGGTCGACACAGGGAGGAGCTAGATTACCTGTGCAGGGCTGACAGTGCACACTGAACACTACACCTGTTGCACTTCCCAGGCTCTCTCTATCTCTCTTTTCCTCTCTCCCTCTTAGTTTCTCCTTGACTGCTCTGAAGGGCATCTGGCGGCCTCGCCATGGATCCCAATGAGGCCAGCGGGGGTGAGAAAGAAAAGGAAAAAGAGAAGGAGAAAGTGATCAAGAGGAGGAACCGGCCTGTGTTCCTGCGTTACCTGGAGAGGAGGAAGACGGACACTATTGTGGCTGAGGACTCAGCAAAAGGTGGCATCAACCTGGGGACGCTAGTGAGAAGGAGTCAGTCTGACAAGACGGAGTACAGCGCTAAACTTAAAGGTACACCATGCAGCTAACGACCTCTCCAGGGGTCAAAACTATGGTAACAATCTATACACAGTCAATACTCTCAACTCTGACATTGCAAAGTTTTTGGCAACACATTGGCTAGGGAAACCTTTAGACAAATATGTCCACTATAGCTGGACTGTGAGACCATCCATGGCTTAAGGGCACAAATTCACACACACATACACACACACACACACACACACACACACACACACACACACACACACACACTGGAGGGATGTTTGTTTTCACAGCCAGTATCCAAAGCATACATATATACACAGTAAACTTTCATACCAATAATGCCACTCAAATTGAATCATAACACATTTCAACATGGCATCGGCACGTAAAAATCTTTATTATCCCAGCTCACCAGTGTCAGTGAGGCACCTGGAGTATGCACTGCTGTATAGCTCTGTATACTGGGCACCTGTTGTGTTACTATGTGTTGAGCCGCAGGAGATACTCCCACAGGGATGAAGCCACATATGCAAACTGAGCTCCTAACTCAGGCACAGAGGAGTGGCTTTAGAAGTGATCCAGACCAGCTGGTAAACAAGACACGGATGCCGGTGACGTGTGAACACGGACATAGAGATCATTTCATCACCGAAATTTAGCCAAATAGCTTCAGAAACATGTAAATCAGAATGTGTTATAAAATAAATAGTTAATCCAGCTGTATGTTGCTTCATCACGACTGCTGACACTGTCTTTTCACTGACACACACACACACATGTCCACATTTGAGAAAAACTGGATTCACCTGTCCTTAGAGTGCAGTCAGTGACTGGGAATGCTGCACTTCAGGCAAAATGACAGGCAGCACTGTGTCAGCAGGGGTTACTATTAATGACTAGTATGTAGGCTTTCCTGTGCCACTTGTTCCTGGGTTTCCTTTCCTCTGAACAAGACATATCACATGCCAGAATGATAAGTGATGCCTTGTTTAAAACAACAAAGTATTAGCCACGACTCACTTAGTGTTGTATAGATAAGACACACACACACACACACACACACACACACACACACACACACACACAGAGCATTTGCTCTGTTTACTTGAAATAGAGACACTCTCCAATCCTTTTGCACTTTCTATTTTCTTGGTCTACCTGCATAATGGCAAGCAGTGTTGTGAAAAAAACAAACACAGTGTTTTCAGTAAACCAATCTCCCGCCCTGTTTGACTTCAGCCCCATACCTGACAAGCAGTGCTGCATATTTACAGTGGTATTACCATCACAAATATTGACAGAACGATGACTTCACTGGAAGAGGAAACATGTGAGTTGGTGCTCGTCAGCCAGTTCTCATATGCTCGTCAGACGGGTTGGTCAAGCTACAGGAACCATGGCAACGGGACATCACTATGTCTAATTATTTACAGTAATGAAATACAATATTTCTGGCAATCATTTACCAGCTGAAAACTCACATAAAGGGACAGTAATTGGCAAATTATTCATATGTATTTGATGTGTAATCATACATGGAGCAGGTTACTTTGATGTGCGTTTATGCTCTGAATGGGTGAGTGTGTGAGTGTGTCACCTTGTGACTTCTATATGGCTTTTTTCAACTAGAAATGGTGAATGGTAGCATGCTTAATAACATGCACATCTGACATTTTGAAAAAAAAAAAACATTTAGTGAATAGTTATAAAGACATTATCAGGGTTTCTGCAATTTCAGCCAGCACATTTTATCCACAGTGTATTCTCTCACTGATAAAATCCCATTGTGCACTTTGCTGTGTGGTGAAGTCAAACGAGTCATTTTTGTTGCCGGCGATATGTGATACACCATGCCTTGTATTCTGTTCTGGGGCCGGATCCCTTTCAATGGGCTGAACAGTGAAAAGCCCTGTATCCACTTTCATGGGAACTCCTGCGCCAGCAACCATGGCTCACCAAACATAATGCTGGCAAAGGAGAGGTCAGCACAGTTTTTACTTACACTGTATGTTTAACATCTTAGTTTTTGTGTCAGTGTGAGGGAAGCTTTCCAAAACCTGCTTTGAATGAGACACAGAATTCAATGTGCTTTTAAGATGATATTTTATGTCACTTTTGGTATTAAGACGTCGCACAGTGGCAAGAAAATAAGGTGTCGCTATATGAAAGAAATTAAAGCAGATTAAAAATAGAATCCTCACCTGATCTATCACGAGGGGGACTTTGCTCACAGATGGAGGTTTTCTGTGATTCTGGAGTCTCTTTCCACACTGAAAGTCCATTTAGACATGTGGCACTTCATGATACTGTTGAAACATGACTGCAATATTTCTCTTACATAAGATTTCCCCAGTAAGTAAAACAGTTCATCTGTAGCTGTTCTCCTATAATTTATTGTAAACTCACACAACAGATGACCTTGACTTTTTTCTATTTCTTGCCTGATAACTAAGTGTTATACCTAAGTGTTATCAGGCAGTGACAAGTTAATTAAAAACTACTGAAGGAAAAGAATGGAAATGACTACACAGCTTGGTTAAATAGTGTGTTGTATAAGCTGATTTATAATATGGACAGTAGGGTACAGCAGCTTCAACAAAAGACAACCACATTTAAAACCCTGGTATGAAAAGGTGATCTGAGGACATAAACTCATGTTCCTTCAAATTAACATTAACTTTATGAGGATTTCAGAGAGGGAATGTTTCTCCTCTGCAGGTGAATTCATGTATCTCGGGGGAAAAAAAGTGTAAGGTGCCACTGTTGTTGCAAGCAGCATGTGATCAGATCTCGGAGTCAGCCATGTGTGAACACAATCTGTACAGTGTTCACATTCATGAGAAAGGTCTGCCCACTGGACAGAGACACACTACCCATTCTAGTTACTCTACCTCTTTCCCTCATAGCAACGCTGGCATTTCATTCAGCTGCAACTTGTCATAGATAAATAAAAGATTGCTTTTGAAAAGGAAGCGATGACGAAATACAAGTAGAAAAAAAGCAGAATGTCCCTACACCTGCTGTACTTGTTTTCATTGACACGGCAACGCCCTCAATTTCTTTCTGCCTTTGCTTATTGTGTGCAGACGATGAAATCACACTAATGAGAGCACATTCTGTACAAATTAGCCTGCTAGATGTGGATATAAAGTGTGTAACTGGACTGGATAGCTAATATGTACAGTACAGCAGTCTTTTGCAAATTCTAATTAAATATACACTCAAGAAGGTAATATTTTATAAAGTTGAACCAGAAGTCAAGTCATATGTGTACTGTATGTATGTAAAATGAGTAATTTGTTTGTATGTGCATATGTGAACGTCTGTGTTCCCCCCCCCCCCACACACACACACACACTTAACCTGAGCAGATGGAATGCCTGAGCATGATGGAGCATTACATCAGCGGCACGATTAGTTCCGTAACCTGACACGAGCCTCGCTCCCTCCCTTGCTCCCTCCATCTCTCTCTCTTCATTGCGTCCCCCCAGAGAAGGAAGTGGTGTGTGCCGTCGATTAGGCAGCAAGGAAGCATCCCTCTTCCCTGAACACACTCTCCTGCCTACCATGCAAAGCACAGAGCAGCCACAGACTGATTAGACAGCAGAGCAATAAAAAACAGAGAAGTGAGTCTGACTGGCATGTTAAGTGAGGCCTTTTGGCACTCAAGTCAAAATAATTATATCACCGTGAAATACTGATGGTTGCTCAGGCGTCAAGCGGCTACGTTAGAAGAGATGTCGTTTTTTTTCCAAGCACGCACAGCCCACAGGGGCCACAGGGTGTTTACTGGCATTTTCAGAAAATGTACACAGATGGCTTGAAATGTTGGCAGACGTGCATTTTGAGGATATTGCACATGTGCATGCTCACAACATCATCAGTTTTCTTTGTCCTTCTGCGACCTGTATGATTCATTAGGCCAGATGCTGTCATTGTGACTGGTCGTTTAACGCCTCTTTATTTCACACTCGTTTTATAATGTCATCTTTTCTCAGAGAAAATGTCACCACACGACCTGTCCACACCCCTGTCTCCGGCACTGGAGCCAGAGGAGATTCGTTTGAGGAAGATGAAGCGCAGGGCAAAGGTCATTCAGGAGCTTGTGCAGACTGAAAAGGACTACCTCACCGACCTGGAGCTGTGCATCAGAGAGGTGGTGCAGCCTCTACGTAATCTGCAGGTACAAAGCTTTTCAGGGTGAAAATGTGGTATTAACCACACCAATGTCACTACAAAGAACAAAATTATTTTTCAGAGTAGTAATATGGGAGAAAACAAGTATATGCAATGTAAAGATATAGTGGAGTGACGTCTACCTGAGCAGAGAATGAAGTCGCTCTCCCTTGTTTTACAACTTGTTTTGCATTTTAGTGACTGCAAGTGTTGCGCTCCACTGGCTAGCTACTAGCCAGCACTCTGTGATGTGCTCATATGGAGATCACTGCTGATAACGCCTCCTTGCATCGTCACAGAAGTGTAGCTCCCCCTCAGGTTATAACACTGTTAGCTCTGTCAACAGCATCATTTACACCATCCAGGCTATTAGCGCTGATAGGTGTCTCCATGTTGAGAGCCTTGTGGAGGCAAAATACATGCTCTGAATTGTACTGAGCACCTTTAACCCCCCAACAACCTATTTAATATGCAAGGACTACCAAGAATGAATTACTGTAAGAAATAATCATCATCATAGAAAAATGTAAGTTTTAGGAAAGTTATGCTTAATTTGCCTATTGTGTAAAACTAAAATAAACAGAGAATATTAGGAATTCTGTGTCTGTCCGCTCCACACAGTACTGAGTGCCTCTACCCTCCTGATAGTGCGTGATGCTTTAAATTAAGACCAGATTAAGCAATTAAGATGACAAATATTTTATCTATTATTGTACTTAAAATATCTTTGAATATAACTACATAGTTTGCATCTGGTTGCCAGTAAACTGATCTTTTTGAAAAGCACCAAACAGAAAACCATCCTATGAAGTGATAAAGAGCAAGTTGGTTGGCAAAGTCATGAAAAAGTGAAGTAATAGAATAAAGAACCTATGACATACAGTATGACAAAAAGTAGAAAAAATTAGATATTTTTTATTTTGCCGGGAAAAAATATGACAAGCAGATTTTGATTGTTTGATTTGTAAAGCACCAAATCTATAATTTCCTTATCCATTGCCAGGTTGTGGACGTCGACAGGATGTTCACCAACATGGAGACGGTGTGTGAAGTATCTGCAGCACTCCTCCAGAGACTGCATGAGGCCATGGCTGAACCTGATCCAGAGGCAGTTATCATCGGTAATGCCATTTAGATTATTGACTGGTTTGATTATTTATTGACATTTACTGCTTTTTGTTAATATTAGACAAAAGATCTAATTATCCATTTTTATTTTAAAGGAGAAATATTTATCCAGGCGAAGGCAGCTTTAGAAGATGTATATAAGATTTACTGTTACCATCATGATGATGCCAACATGTCACTCAAATCCTACGAAAAAGAGGAAGAAATAAAGCAACATTTCACCACGTGTGTATTAGCTCTGAAGTAAGTCGAGTTACTTCCTCCACATATTTTTCAAATTATTTATAACTTCCCTGGTGTTCTAAATCTGACAGTGGTTTATCTTCTTATGACTGTGTCTCTTTGTCGCTTTACAGGAAAATCTATGACCAAGAGTAAGTGGCTTTGAAAATATGCTGAATTACACATTAAATATTGTCAAATATGGATCTTGCTATTTATTGTTGCTGTCATGCATTGTGAATCTCTATTCTGTCGGTCATAACAGGTCACATGAATAATTGTTGTTATGTATGATGTGTTTATTTACACAGAGGTAAACCCAACTTGCTGGACATGGGTTCACTGCTCATCAAACCGGTCCAGAGGATCATGAAGTACCCACTGCTGCTGGGGGAGCTGTGGCATGCCACACCTGAAGACCACCCTGACTGCCGGCCACTGCAGGAGGCGTTCACTGCCGCCAAGATCATCAATATTAACATCAATGAGTTCAAGAGACGCAAAGATATTGGTGAGATTCCATTTACAGCAACACACACTAACACACAAGCAGGTTTTATATGTCTGTTCACTCCTGAAATTTGTGTTTTGCTTCGGCACAAAGCTGTTTTTTGGCAAATGATCTCATCTTCTTTGAATTTTGTTTCCTGTTCATTCTCAGTTATGAAATATAAGAGGTTGGAAGATGAAGGCACACTGAGAGGAAAACTCCACAAATTCAACATCCACTCTATCCGGAAGAAAGGCGACAGGTTTGCAGGCTATCTCAAGATCCTCACTGGAGTTGAACCACAGGTAAAAAAAATGCCACTGCATTGGAATAAAATGGAACAATGGAATAAAAGTTATTAGGCTTGTTGCCAGTCAAAATGAAGATTTCTGCTATAAAGGTACATTATATACATAGTTGCAGTTTACATGTTTGAACTCTTGTGTATGTAGGTGAGAGATGAAGTATTCGATAGAGAGGAGAAGCTGTTCAGGAGTCTGGAGAAAGCTGTGAGGCAGCTGGCCAAGAATGTTCAGTGTTACCTGCAGTACACTCAGGTAGGTCCTGATTAGTGTCCTCATACACCTAGTGGGTATTTCACTGGTTTGATATATTCTGTCAACTTTCTATTTATTCTTGATGTCTGTCCTGCAGGAGATGGTGTCTGTCGCTGTCCAAAGTGTCCAAGACATGGAGGGCCTCGTCAAGGATCTAAACAAAAATGGCACAAACGGCTCTTTGCACCGTAATGGAAATGACCCCTATAAGCACTTTGTAAGTAAGATCTGCTGTTTGTTGTTGTCACAACAATGTTATTAGTTGCATTAAGGCCATTTCGCAACAGTTTCTAGCTTTTCTCTCTCATCCATGAATCCTCTGTGTTTGTGTCTGTCCTCTTCCAACGTGACCTCCCATTCACCTTCCAACTGTGAGTCACTTTGCCCACAGCTACCTGTTATTTTAATCCTCTTACTCTATGCCTCCAACCTTACCAGCTGCCTCAGTAACTTTGCCACCGTCTCTTTTCTGCCCTCTTCCCTCTGTGGATTGCACTACAGCCAATACCTTCTAAGAATATTTATGTAGCAGCTCATCACTGCAATAAACCAAAGTCTGTACTAAGCTTTACAAAATAAATGTAGGCACAAAGATGTGTGTATGTGTACTTATCTAAGAAGATAAGCGACACACTTATCTTGTACGAAAGAGGATTCATTGTGTCTGCTGTAATGAAAACATGACAGCTGTAACTGATAGATGCCTCCAGGAAGCATATTTTACTTTATATCTAGTAGCCTACTACCCATTACATGCTCCACAGTATGATGGATGAAGTCTGTTAAATTCTTAGTGTATACTGAATAAGATAACTACCTCTTGTTGGTCTGCATGTAAATCAATATATAGCAGTCTGTTGATGTCAAGGCTACTTTACTGTCACCCCTTAGAGAAAATTGTTGTGAATTAGACAGCAATTTATTAAAATATAAAAGCACACAGTAGTAAAAAGTACCTGCTTACATTGTACAGAGAATATTTCATGAAAATGTGTAGACCAGTACTGTTGTAACTATTCATACTCTGCCTGCCTCATTGACTTCTTCCTCCAGAAAGACAGCATGGAGTGTTTGGTCCTCGCCCCCCTCTCCTCCCTGCAAGGCATGTTCACAGCCCCGCAGAAGCTCATCCAGAAGCGTTATGACAAATTGCTGGACTACTGCAGCCGCCTGGAGCGCTCTTCATCCTTTTCATCCTCATCCTCATCATCTACTACTTCTTCCTCTCCTTCACTGGCATCAGAAGATCCACCCGATCCCGCCAGGAGGGACTACGAGGCTCTCAATGCCTTGCTAGTGGAGGAGTTGCAGAAGTTCAACTGGGCTGCCTACGCTATCCTGACCAACTGTGTGATGTGTCTAGTGGCCCTGCTCAGGGGGCTCATGGATAAAATACGACTTCATGCCCCATCCATACAGCAGCTGCCAGTGAGGATCCCACACAAAAGTCCCATTCATTTATTTTCAGTCTGTTTGATATGGAAACTAAAACGTGTTCTCCTTTTCAGGCCCCATTGTCAAACATTGCTGAAGTGCAGAACAGCATCATGGATGAGCTGAACAATCTGACCTTTGTCAAGGACAATGCTCAGAAGTTAATGGAGCGAAAAGTCAGCTTTGAGAGACGTGACAAGAAAATTGCGGTAAGGAAGTAAAAATAATCATAATAAAATGCACATATACCTGGCAATCTGCTGTATATAGATCGTTGGTTTGTTTTTCTAAGCATCTGTAAACCTGTCACTTGACTCTGGGTTAATATAAAAGTCCCACACATTCCTCTGAGTCTTTCTAAATTTTATTGAACTAATTCCAACAAAACAAATGAACGTTAATTAAATAAAAAAAAGTCTTATCAAAGGCAGACACAGAGAATAGCTCCAGGCTGTGATTACCTGGGGCAACCCTGTCCGCCAGGTATCCATCCCCTGAGATGTATATACTATCTATATGTGTGCAGGTGTACATGTCATCAGCACATATGAGAGTGTGCTGGTGCTCAGGTATCTATTTGAAACTCCTACTCCCAGGAGCTTTTTTCTTCCCAGTAACGTGCTTACATGTGCCCACACACCAGAACCACTACACAAATAATTACACTCTTTTGTGCTGCGCTCTCCTCCAGATGCCGGAGGTGCAGCATCAAACCGAGGAACAGCGCGCCTGGCTGCTGGCAGAATACCCAGTGAGTCGTTTGTACCAGCTTAAGAGGAAGTGTAATGGCTGCCAGGAGCAGGACCTCAGTCTGCTGGAGGGAGAGCTGGTAGCCCTGCTGGAGGACACAGACCCATTAGGCAGCAGCAGCCGCTGGCTCGTTCACACTGGAGGCAAGTGTGTGTATGTGTATATGTGTTCATAAGGACAAAGACCCTTGGGGCAGTTGGCGAATTCTATTAGCAAAACACACAAGGTGGATTAAATCATCACAGCAGATCATCTGCAGGTATGGTCGGTACACATTCCTCTGTGAATACACCTGCATTTGTTTGATGACTGAGGCTGTGTAGATGCACCAAACTTTACTTTCTGACAGTAACAAGTCAGCACTCAGGAGTCAGTCCCAGGGGCTCCTGTGATGTCATGGTTGGCCTGCCTCTGGAGATGGTTGCTTCACAACAGGGCCAACTCCATAGCTTATCTCCATCTCCCCTCTATGTCTCACAGAGGGCACCTGAGATCCCAAGGTCTTGTTTGGAACAAACCACTGCACGTCGTAAGCAGCATTGCCTAGAGTACAAAGCCTCTCCCTATGGGTATTTGGAAACAAGGACGCAGAGACGGCGCTTGCGCACCCCTCTGTACTCGACAATAACAAGTTCTTTTTTCCGAGCTCTAGAAATGAAGAGAGTGTGCATGTTTCTTGGTGCGAAGTACATTCTTCACAGACTTGCCTTTCCCTCTGGGATTACAAGCATTCCCAGGAAGTTGTTGTTCATCCTTCTATTGTTATCAACACTATGAATATGCTTGCCTCACATTTACACATTCTTTAGTTTGCTCACATGAATTTAAGATTGTGTAAGCAAGCGCTCTGTCTTAATGGAAGACATTCTAACAGGTTAGGATACCCTTTTATCTTTATGAAGTTATTAACAAAGGAAAATGTATGCAGAATTTATAATTGGCTTATTGTTAGATATTTAAAGGCACTATTTCCAAATTACAAATTGGGGATTTTTTTTTCTTTCCATCTCTAAGATTTGTCTGAACCCAACTACAATGTGACTGGAATTTTGATTGTCATGCGAAAGGAATTGAACAAATACATTTAAAAAATTAAGAAACAATTACTCTCTGTTACAGAAATAGTTTATATAAAAATAGTTGACAGACTGTGTGTGGATTTTCTGTAGCACTTCTCCGATGTCTGATAGAGGAAAGTGCCAAAACTGGACAAATTAAAATTAAAACTCTATCTACAGACAACATATTTTTGGTAAATTTTGCAGAATTAACTGTTTGAAATGAACTCAGAGGTCAGGCGTCCTGACAAACTGCACCTCTGTGTCACTGTTAGGTACACAGGGCTACGTCTACTCCACCTTCCTGAAGCAGTACAACCCTCTGAGGGACTCCCAGCGGGCAGGCCACATGGCCAAAGAGCAGCAGCAGCAGCAGCAGCCACCTGCCATGGTGGACGAGGACTTCGACAACCTTAGCCTCTTTGTGTCAGGGAGTGGCAGCAGCAGCCTGCGCAGCTTCAACCTCAACACCACTGACAGCAGCTCAACCCTCTCTGGACTACAGGGGGAACCAGAGAGCCCTGAAGACCTGGAGGACACACTGGACACTGAGGCTCAGCAGGTGTGTCTGGTAGAACTGGTCTTTGACCATGTGGATGTCATTTTAAGTTACTGCAGTACTGAGTACAAGAGAAATAATCTTTGTTCAGCTCAGTTTGAGAGCAGCCAAAGTCAGGACAATTAACTATTGTAAGGTTTTACCAGAATTTGCAGATAGACCACGTGCCTCAACACTCATGCCCAGGTGTAGAAATATGAAACACATGTAAATAAAGCAAACAGTACTTTAACAGAATTTAAAAAAATAGGGCACAAAACTGAAACACATCAAACCACATGAACCTCATAATTACAATAAAGTAAGCCATGTAGCTTTAACCGGCTTCCTCGCATGTGAGACTCCACGGGTAAAATATGAGGGTTGTTATTACAGAGGGCCTGTAAAACTGAGATAGACATTTATATAGACTGGATGAGCAGGAGGTGTGACTGCACACTCGATAGCTTTAGGGTGCCTCTGTCTAGCTCGCGTTGAAATTAAATGGGATGAATGACATTAAATGATGACAGTGTGCTGTCACTCTGACTTCAGCACTACAAGGCTTTGTTCTCCTTGTAACCATGTCTTCATCTGCTATGACTATCCAGTATGACTGGATTCATCATAACCTGACACCGTTATTGGCCGTAAAATATAAAGTCGACAAGGCTCAGTAGATTGTAACCAATGAAAATTAAGACTGGCTGTAACATTCTGTTCATGTGGAAAGCTAATAAACAGTGCCACCCTCTGGATTTACAAGAGGGTACACTTAAATATTATCTTATAACAATAATTAATTAATTTAAGATTAACAGTTTTTAATTGTTATCTGTGCTCAAGTACCTTTGTTCGGTCTAATGTTTTCTTTAAAACAAACATTTATGTCTCTTTTCACAGTTCTATGCTGTGTATGCATTTCAAGCACGCTGTGACCAGGAGCTGACCTTGCAGGAGTACCAGCATGTCCGCATCCTTCAGTTCTGTGACCTGGGAGGGAATAAGGATTGGTGGTTAGCTGAGGCTAATGGACAGAAGGGATATGTCCCTGCCAACTACCTTGGCAGGATGTCTTATGCATAGAGGACCTCTATTAATTTATGCAACCAACTTGTGGCATTTTAAACTCATTTACACTTTAATACATAATCAAAATTGACTGTAAAACAGGTCACATTTCTGCTTTGTGAAATTCAAGATTGCACTAAATATCTCTTGACCAGAAGTGTTGATGATCATAATGAGAGAAACTCACCCATGGAGCCAATATAAGTAATGGTAGGAAAATACAGAGCACTGTGCTGAGCACTTTTTCTACTTCAGTGTTGTTGAGTTTATATTAATAATGAAGTGATTTATTTGTTCAAGCTAATTGTATATGTGAACTGATTAGAGATGAAGTATAAATGTTACGTGGAATGATTCATATATGAAGTATATATATTTTACGTGAATGTCACATGAAGAAATCTATCATTTATTTTTTAAGAAGAATTTTATCATGAATAAACGATCCGTTCTCCAGCTGTCGATTCAGAGTCACTGCTACTTAAGTTTATAAGAAGAGATTTTTAATGACATTTGCTGATAAAAAGTGACAGTTACTTTTTCCAACAGTTAGATTTGTTAGGACAGAATGAGGTACACAGTCCAGCAGCATTTTTACATCAAGCAAGATTCAAGTATTTGACTGGATGGTGTTACTCATGTACACATACAAACAGGATGCTCTGGCACTACTTCTGCACAGCTTAAGCATTTATTTTCTACTCCTTGACTTCTCCTCCCCCTCTTTATTTTGCTGATCTCATTTCTTCAGTTTCTTCTGTGCTGCTTTCTTTTTCACCAGTTGTAACCGTTTCATGGCGTTGAGCTGGGACTCTTGGGATGTTGGTGCTTTGTCTCCTGGGGCAGCCTTTGAGCCATTTCCATTGTTCCCATTACCTCCTCCATTATTGCCTCCGTTTCCTCCTCCACTTGCCTGGGAGCTGCTCGGGGAACCGCCCCCTGATGAGGCAGATCCTTTCCCTTGGCTTTCACTGCTGGATGAGCGGTTCAGTGGCTGCTTACCCAGAGTCAGGGGTGGAGGAGGTTTTAGAGGCACCTGGCTAGAGCCGTTTCCGTTGCCGCTCCCAGGTATCTTTGCACTCCCAAGTCCCGACTTGGCTCCTGCTAGCCCAGACAGCCCGACAGGTTTCTGACCAGGGGGAGTTGTTAACGTCTTGTGGGTCCCACTTGCGCCAGAGGGACCTAGTTTGGAGCTGGCAGGAAGAGATGGGCCTGTCTTGGCACCAAATGCAGCCCAGCCTGTAAGGCCACTGCCTGAAGCAGAGGAGCTACTGCCAGTGGGATTGACTGATGTTGTGGAAACCTGAAATTATAAACAATTAACAGATTTCATTGTTGTATTGCAATTTTAAATTTTGAAATTGAGACCCCAAGAAGATGCCAAAAAATCTTGAGTCAAATGCCAACTTACTTGATGAAGCCTATAGTTTAGGTCTGAATTACCATATTTGACTTTTTTAAAGATGTGGTATACCCATGTCTTCCACTACCTCAGGTTATACATTATCAAGAAATATGTTCTATAGCCACCATAAAAGGGGGCCAGCAGCCTTCAGTGAGTTACCTGCCTGCTAGTCAATGCCTCATTTTGCTTAACTCTTGACAAATACCCGCTTCTCAAAATAACTCTGTAGTGAACTCCAATAAGTAAAAATACTCAGAGAATTTTTAAACCCACTCTCTTTGGAGAAAAGATACGGTCACTGAGGTGAGAGGTTTATTTTCTACTCATTTTCCTCTGCAGGGATTTAAGTAGACTATTTGCCAGCTATTGCCCTTCTGGCACACTTGCTACCAGTAATAACTTACTGAATCCTATTTCAGCGTGACACAGGAGCACAATATATTACCATGGATCAAAAAAAGGCAGCATACAGATATAATTAATACATACCTTCACTTCTGTTCTTTTGAAGGCTTGGAAGGTGCTGGCTGTGTCAGGCTTGGCTTTAAGCTCCGTCTTTTTCACCAGTGTGTCTTTTACAACAGGTGCTGATGATGCAGATACAGGGGATGGCTTCTGTGGAGGCTTCTGGGCCTAGTGGAAGAAACTAATGTGAATATGTATTGATTGGTCACATTAGAAGCAAACATAAATTTGATATTTTCCTCACCATTCTTTTCATTTGCCTGGTGCAGCGTGCACAATACCACACAAGCCGTGGATCATTCACTTCTTTGTCTGTCACTTGGGGTTTGTGACAATCCTGGTGGTACAGATTATGGCATTCCTGGCACTCAACCAGCTGGTTTCCCATGCTCACCGTCATTTGTCTTAGACAATAGAAATGCATTGTCAGTAAATTTATCTTTTAAATGCTCAAAGATAAGATAACAATCAAGATACCTGCAAACCACACAAGCCAAGCCCATTTCCATTGCAAAGTCATCAGCATTGGTCTCATCATAGTCACTTATGTTTGGCAGAAGGTCTTTGCTCGTCTGAACGGTGACAGGAGAGGAGCGATTCTCCTGTTTCTCCAAACGAGGCTTTTTCGGAGGGTCGACCTCACCCAACTCAACCCTGACCTGTTTGTCAGCAAGAGAAAGACGCATGTTGACAGTAATGCAATAAGCGACGCCACTGAAAATCTGTAGCCAGCTTATTTGTTATAATAACGTCCTATATGGAGTTTTGCATGTGGTTACACTTCCAAGGAAAACTGATGTGAAACAACAAAAATGCTTTCATAAACAGAATGGATAATAGTTGATAATATAAATGCGAAACAATGGTTATGGTAGCCCGGCACTGACATCTGACATGGTTTTGAATGTATGTTTATTTATTCATTCATACCTTCTCAGTAGATCTCTTCTCTGGTTCTTTCTTGCTCTTTTCTGAGGTGGATTTGCTACTGCTGCTGCTGCTACTGCTGGAGGATGAGGAACTTGAGGAGGACTTGGAGTCCTGTTTACTTAAACTCAGTTTGGGCACAGACCCTTTGGACACATCTATATCCTTAGGATAAACAGAAATTATACAGAATATTTGGCATTCAAAAAATGAACAATAATGGAGTGAAGAGTTAAGACTCAGGATGTGTTGACACACAAAAATATGGTGAACTCCTTACTTTTTGTAATGAACGGTAAGACGTCACGTCACTTCCTCTAGACAGGGACTCATCTAGTAAAGCTTTAAGTTTCTCAGCAGAGTCTTTGCTCTTGGAGTGCAGGTAACTCAGCCCCTTTAGGAAGATGGGGTCCAGCTCCAGACTGACAGGTCCAGCCATGGTTTAAACTGGAAATCATAAACTAATGTCAGCTTTTGCTACATCTTCATCAAACACCACTGCTCAGGTTCATTCTCACTTTAACGTCTTGCCTGAATGCAAACCTCGGAGGACAAGGGGACGCTACAGAATAATAGACCGACCAAGACCAGGTTTTCACTCCGATGCTTGATCGGATCCATCCTACGCTCCTCCAAAATGTCGTTATTGTCCCGAACAAAAGAAATTCACACCTTAACGTGTCAATTTGCTCCGTAACGATATTAGTCCGGAGCAGAAACACAGTGCTCTACTAGCGCCACAGAAGCTAAAGTTACGCTGCTTTCCCGTCAGGTGTCAGTTATAAAACTATGTTGACAGGTTATAATTTCCAGTTTCATTACATTACCTCACTCTCTGCTTCTGGTTAAAGCCTTCCCCTCAACCCGGTAGTTTGGATATGATGAGCAACCGCAACTAACGGGTGAACAACACTTCAGTCGGGGCGGACACAGCGTGTGCAACTGTTAAATATATCCGGAATGTACAAGCGCGGAACCTTTTGTGGAAATCTGTTTTATATGAAAATATCACATGACCACATGCTCTAATGTAATACATAATTATATGTACTACGTATAATGTTCAAACAATTGACTTAATTGGTATATTTTGACAGCAGACAGTGAAATCAGGTTCCGGAAACACAAGGAAGAAGAGGAAATCAGCCGACAGCGTGTGGCACTGTTGAGCTAAGCTACCATTAGCACCAGAGAAGAAGAAGCAGGACCGGGCCAGGAAGTGTGTATCATAACAACGTGGTTTTGTTGAAATTACCGGTGTTTATATCCGCATTACTGAAGCTGTTGTAAGTATCTATTGATTTAATGTTATGCCCCGGAAATGATGCTCCAACTAACACTTGATTTGTATCATACTGAAAAAAGACACTAGGACATAATGCCAAAGCTGAGTTCTTGTTAACTTCTACTCGTTTTCACTTCACAGCACTATTCACGATGACGCACACCGACGTAAAGCAACAGCATCCCTCCCTCTATCTAGAAGTTTATTCTCAAAATGAGGAGGCGCGTCTTCCGCTGCACACATCCATCGTCCTGTTTCTCTTGTCCTACTGCGAGTGCAAATCTTTCAAAGTTTTCCTGGTCTTCACCAAGCCTGACAGTTTCCAGTCACTGAGGAGTCAGCTTCCAGACTGTTTGGATGTGTCTGGCATTCAGTTGGACGATTTGCCCCAGTTGGTGAGGGGCTGCCGTCTCCCTGCTGTCTTGGATGAGACTGGGAGGCTCTGCAGAGCAGGGCTGGCTGTGGTCCTGAGACATATCATCAACAAGACCTGGGAGGCTGACCCTTCTAGAAATGATGCTTTGGCACTGCTGGGATTCAAGAAGACCTGTCTGAAGGCCTGTGCTGAGGTTAGTGGCAAGCAAGGACACTCAAGTCCACATAGTCTGTCAGTCATTGTGGGGCTTCTTGCACGACTTCATCCACTTGCAAGTTTCATGGAGAAGGCAGCTTTCAAGGGCTGAAACATGAGCAACACTGAACAGAAAAGCTTATATATATATATGTGTGTGTGTGTGTGTACATACTGTATATATAGACATACACGTATACATATATATACATATGTGCATATACAGTTAACCCCGAAATTATTCATACCCCTGGCCAATTTTGACTTAAAGTTACTTTTATTCAACGATCAAGTGTTTTTCTTGATTGGAAATGACACAGGTGTCTCCCAGAAGCTAATAAGACAATGTACTGTACAAGAGGCATCATTGTGGAAAAAAAAAATCTCAGCTTTTATTGACATTTGAACAAAAAGTGGCATGTCTAAAATTATTCATGCCCTTCTCAATAAAAAGCCTTCATTGGCTATTATAGCAATCAAACTCTTCCTATAATTGCTGACCAGCTTTTTCAATGTCTCCACTGGTATTTTTGACCATTCATCTTTAGTGATGAGCTCCAACTCTTTCAGGTTGGAGGGTCTCCTTGTCATCACCCTGATCTTTAGCTCCTCCACAGATTCTCAGCTGGATTTAAGTCAGGATTCTTGCTGGGCCACTGCAAAATGTTAATGCTTTATTCCGCTAACCATTTCTTCACCAGGCTGTGGTTGCGGCTGCACAAGAAATAGATTCTGAACAGATCAAGAAACTGACAGACTCCATGAATGGAAGGCTTGTGACTGATATCGAAAGGAATGGTGGCTGTATTGGTCACTGGTTTAGTTTTTTGAAATTTCATGAATGTTTATTTATAAATTTTGAGTTTGATTATTATTCTCTCTTTAACAGGTGAAAATAAAAAAGTGAGATAGGAAAATCGAGATAGATTTTCATTTAGTTGCATAATAACTGTGCACACAGATATTCTCTGAAGAAAGCCAATACCTCACTTATACTACTCAAATGTTCAGGTTTTATTTACATTTTGGATTGACCATGCGCACTGTCGTTGTTCGATAACAAAATTAATCCTCAAAAGTACATTGCCTAATATTTATGCACACTATACATATGTGAATGTGTGTGTGTGTATTCACTGCTGTGAATCCAGATTGTACACAAATTTCAATAACCTTGAACTCTTCCACATGCCAGTTTTATTGAAAACACAATGCCTGAGATGTGACAGGATGCTATATCTGTGTGCATAGTGGCACACTGTTATTATGCCTACTGTTAACAACAAAATACCAGGAACACATAACTCTATGTTTTATTTTATTATCTCCTTTCACAGAAATAGGCCCTAATATGATTCACAATTTCGTTGAAAGGAATTGTTACACAACTGCAAATTCATCAGAATGTGTCTAAAATGGGACTTAATTTGGTTTTAATCGTAGGGACAATCAACACATTTACTTAATTTCTATTTTAATGTAATCTTCTGGAAACTGCTTATAAACTCACACTGGTTACATTGCTTTCTTCCAGTACCTTTTAAGGACATGTTGAATACAGACCTTATAAAATACAGCATTACAGTTGCTTGCTGTTCAGCTTACTGTGGGCTAATGCTGCCAGTATCTCTCAGTTCTGTGCTAATGCTGATGAAATGTCAAGCCCTCAGTGGATGTGCTCTTCTTTCACATCAGCTTTTCTTTCCTTACTCGCAGGTGAGCAAGTGGACCAGACTGTGTGAAATTGGCATCCCCTCTGCTGTTGAAGAACACCTCAGAAATCCCACAGATCAATATCAGCAGCTGCCTCTCTCCGTCCTCACCCTCGAGCGGAGGTTGGCAGAGCCTGTCAAAGTCCACAATGATGACAAGATTCGGAGACAGAAGCTCCAAGAGCAGAGACAGAATGAAAAGATTGAGTTTCCTGAAAGCCAAGGGAACAATGACTCTGAGTCCAGGCCTGGACAGTCGCCTCAGGTCAGTGATGGACTTGAGCTTAGGGCAGCTCTGGCCAAGCTGTCTGTGGATTCTGTTCCAACTTTGACCACCAGAGAGAGCTCTGAGATCAGGAAAGTGAAGACCACAGACCTGCCTCCGCTGGAGCACGTGTTTGCTGAAGGACTGTACTTCACTCTGACTGATGTGGTGCTGCTGCCCTGCATCTATCAGTACCTGGTAAGAGCCTTGGGTTTTATGATTTATATTTTAGTGTTGTCAATAATGAACCCTTGTGGCTAAAGACCCTGCCTTATTTCTGCCATAAGTTGCTGCCATGAATGCACATCAAAAGCTAATTTAATGTTAGTATGAAGGCTGTGCTTCCTGTATAAGCCTTTAATGCACTGGTATACTGTGAACTTTACAAAATTTACTGTAGGCAAAAAACATTATTGCTCTGTGAGTGTTCATGTGCAGCCATGCATGGCTTCGCCTGTCAACATAAACAGTAGCACACATGACTTATGTAAGTCTGAAGCAGATGGTGGCATTCAGGCTACAGAAACCCCTCCCCTTGACGTATGTTTACTGCCTTTTTATTGACTGTATCATAATGACTGGTCAAATTATGCATGACTTATGGTTTTGACACTCAGGGTCAGGGTGAGCAGGCAGTACACCCAGCTCCTTTCAGATCCACCCAGGTGGAAACTTGAGTTCAGAAGACTCGCTGCATCAGACTTGGCACAGGTTGTGCTCTCAAAGGTGGTCTAGAGCCACCTGGCAAGGAGTGATAACAGTGTATGGGAGGGTGTCTGTTCAAATGCAGCAGGTTGGAATGCATTTCAATGATTTTCCCTTGCGAACAGTTTTCTCTCTGAAACAGTTCAAGAAATGGTGGGATGTTATGTTGACCGTAAAAAATTTAACTTTAAAAAAAATCTGCAAGACTTCAAAAGCTCATTAACATTTTGTGAATATTCATTACATAGAACGATTGCATATTTTACAAGTAAAGTTGGTAGCGGTAAAGTAACTGCAGCAGAGACCAGGAAGCACCACATTTATTCAGTTCAGTGGTAGATTGTTATTGATCAGGAATGCTGCACTGTCGGGCAGTGAAGTGGGTCTCAACCTCCGTTTCACCCTACATCCGCCTCCAACTATTCCTCGACTGTGGGAATGAACTGAAGTTCTCACAATGAGGCTTTTAGTAGTCAGCTGTGCTCCAGTGGTTTCCAGTTTCACACTCAGCCTAGCGTGTCTCCTCTTAACGGGCATCACTGTCCGTGAAACATGCGGCCACGACGGATTCTTTCCACTCCACCCACTTGTCGTAGTGCAGAGTGCCCCTTCTTCTCCCTCTGTGTCTGTGTCCCTCTCTCTTTCTTCTGTTTTCCACACATAGTTGCACACAGTGACACTGCGCCTCTGATCATGTCTCTGTTTTGTGTCTTTACCATCCCCACCTGCCACCACTGTTTTGATGTTTTTTTTTCTTCTGCCGGTCCCCCTTATGTCTTTCTGTCCGCCAGTGTGATGAGTGAATTCTGGTGCAACCTGACATCTTCCTCAACTCACTGGAGATAACATGTCAGATGAGTCACTTTATCAATATGTCCTTGTTTTTTTCCCCTTTTGTTTCTCTTTTATTGTCTTTGATAGTGTTCCCTCCAAGCCCATGCTGTGAACACTCTACGTCGGCTCCCTCACCTGCTGCGTTGGTACAGTCGTGTTCAGGAGGTACCTGGGGTCCTTCGGGCAGCCAAAGCCTGTGGTATGGCTCTTTCCATCCCACAAGTTCCCCCGTCCAGCCTCCCAGGGCTGCCAGCAGAGGACAACTCAGCTAGATTACTGGAGGAAGAAGAAGGCCAGGAGATGACCACACAGCTTCCATTTGTCGGGGGTCCCAGACCCACAATGACTAAACTTCAAGTAAATAATTACATATCCTTACTTACGTCTCATCATGTTTTACCTCTCTGTTGTCTGCAAACATACACTCACACTTCTGTAAATCCCTAATGTCCCTTCACAGTACAGATAGACAGAGGGTTTGAAGGCTCCAACTGGTTGTTAACTATTATCCCAGTAATTTCATGCACCCATTTTCTGCTGATTGTGCCTTCAAGAGGGTAGCTCTGTTCATGTTTTGGCCTCTGGCAGACACTCTTAATTACTGAATTTTTCATTTCTGCCAGATCTTAAACGTTAAGTGCTTTCAGTCCCACAATTAACATTTTAAGTGGGCTGCTTGTTCGTATATATACTTTTCTTCTCACATAGGTTGTCTGTATGACAGTACTTTTTTCAGTCAAGACAAACATCCATCCGTCCATCCATTTTCTACTGCTTATCCTCACATAGGGTCATGGGGGGGCTGGAGTCTATCCCAGCTGTCTTAGGGTGAAAGGCAGGGTACACCCTGGACAAGTCTCCAGTTCATCGCAGGGCACATAGAGACAGACAACCACTCACACTCACATTCACACCTACGGGTAATTTAAACTAGCCAGTTAACCAAATCCCGATACATGTTTTTGGATGGTGGGAAGAAGCCAGAGTACCCGGAGAGAACCCACGCAGACACGGGGAGAACATGCAAACTCCACACAGAAAGGCCCCGGGCCGGGAATTCGAACCCGGTACCTTCTTGCTGTGAGGCGACAGTGCTAATCACTACACCACCGTGCCGCCCTCAAGACAAACAAACTAACAAAATAACATAATAGAATCTGTTTATATTATCTGGTTATATGGTTTATACGGTATTGTACCCCACTTGGTGCATTAGAAAATGAACCATTTGGTATTAACAGTGGATACTCTTACCCTTGCAATAGTGCAGAAAGCACACATTCAGCTTATCCTCATTTAAGGTGCAATAAAAAAAACAATGAATCCCATCCAAAACAAAGCAAAGTTTTATAGCCAGACCAAGTAGTTTATGGTAATGACTGAAAAGTGTAAAGAGGCAAGATGACACACAATAGAAGCGTAATGTGTCCGCGCTCTTAAAATGCGGTTCCCTCAGGAACACACAGTCATTCGTAGCACATCAAATATTGCCCCTGCAACATTTTATCTACTAGCTCATTTTCCCAGAAGGAGATAAGCAGGCCCAGTTCTTTCTTCTCAGCCCTGACGAACCTCTCACTACTAAGCTTTTGGACTGCTCTCATGGCCTTGTTGCTCTGCTCTCTCAGCAAAGATATTTCTGTGATTTCCTGGCTAAGTGTCTATAGCAATGTGTGTGTGTTTTTTTTAAATGATGGGAAGAAAGGAAAGAGAGAAAGCAGAGTTTGGATGAGGCTGAGTGAGCTGGGTGGCCAGGATGGGATGTGCCTTTTAAACATGCCATGTTGCCAGATTAAATGTCGTTAGGCACAGACGTGCACAAATCACAGTTTTCATGGCAGGTGGAAATCAGACATTAAAACTGAGAGGAATGTGTGTACACACACACAGACACACACACAATGGCCACCATTCTTTCGTTGCCTAGAGGGATTACAAGGATGGCTGCGTGTCGCCACCACCATGTCTGCACTGCAGCTGTTGTGTTGTCCTGGCCAAAGTGTGTGTGCATGTGTGTGTGTGTGTGTGTGTGTGTGTGTGTGTGTGTGTGTGTGTGTGTGTGTGTGTGTGTGCGCGCGCGTGTGTGTGTGAGCGTCCCAAGGCAAGTACATGGAGACAGAGAGGCCTGCCGTCTGACGCTGTGACACGCGATCCTTCACCGCTGTTAACCAGAGCCACCAGGCTCATCCTGGCTACTCTGTCCACAATATAAATGACTCATAAACTCTCCCTCTTTCTCACTTCAGTGAACACACACTGATGCATGCCAGTCAAACTGCCTGAGCAATGAGCTGTAGAAGTGCAACCTGTGATCCAAATATAAGCAAAAGAGAAGCCCGGCTGCCAACGTTCAAGACACAAGAAGAGCAAAACCGGGCTGGTGTGACTGGTCTTGCAGTAATGTTAGATAACAACTCAAGCTAAGGAGGCAGTAAAATATATGGATGACCCAGAGAAGGAGGGCTTGTACATTAACGCCATCAAAATTCAAGGAAATCTTTGTGTTGACTAGTCAAGTTATCGTCATTCACACAGATAGGAAAGAAACAAACAGAGAGAGAGAGCTCACAGGAAAGCTGATGTCCCAGAAACTGGGATTACTGAAAGTCTGCGTCGGTCCCTGTGGAAACTTATGGGCTGAAGCTAACCGGCTGTGTGGCAGGTTAGGTTACTCCATTTAGTCCTCAGTTGGCTAGAAGGGTTTGGCCATGAAACACTTGCTGCTGACACCGGCCTGAATGTAGTGTCCAGTTTAGTAACTTCAGGATATGACTGGTGCACTGTGAAAATGTGTCCCAACCAACACAGATGTCAGTGCTTGATCTTTTGAACTGCAGTGTTGCTCCTTTTGTGCAGATTTCTAGTCTTGCTAGAATTTGGAAGGCATCCACCGTATCCCAGCATTTGCAGTCAACTTTTTAATGTCTTGATGTATTCCAGTGGCTTACTTACATTCTTTGTAATAACATGTAACAAAGAAGATGACAATACAGGAATAAAAAAAGAATATGAACAATAAACATATAAAACACTTTTTAAATAAAATAAATAAATACATTAGGTATGTCCAGAGAGCAGTAGAAATAAGTGAACATTTTTAAGCTCACATGAATGTTTTTATACAGTAGCCAGTGTTGTGCATGGCCCCTTTCCCTTATTCATACTTCTCAAAATAGTTTTAAATAGAATTAGACACTTAAATTATTAACGATCATTTTGGACAGTGGCTGTAAATCCATTGTGCGTTGGATTAGTTTGAATTTGAATCAGTTATTTAGATTAAATTTGTTTTTTTCACAGCGTTACTTTCTGAAATACCTCACATGAAGCTTACACCTTAAACTTCCAGGTCCATTGCAATGCAATTCAGTAACAGCTCTCTAATACAGAGTGGTACTTAATTGTCATTAACACAGTGTCAGAATGGTGCTGATTCAACTCTCAACTATCGTTTATTCATATCATATCGGTAAACATTAAATAAATTCAGTTGACAAAACAACGCAATAGGAAATATTGATATAATGCAGTGTTATACATCCTGAAAGTTCAGCCCCAGGTCGCTGCAATCAATACACCTAAATTAAGTGTCAGCTAAAAAAACAGTGCTCTTGTATATTATTGCATTTTTATTTATCCGTATATGTAATTTGTTTTGTTGTGTGAGGCTTGGGCAGCGTGTTATAACACGTGGGATTACACCCCAGCAATTTGCTTCAGGATAAAATTTCATCTTATCTTATCTCATAAGGCTATCTCTGTGTAGTTTACTGTAGATGTTTAATGAAATACTTAAAGGAAAGACTTCACTTTCAAGTTCAAACAAAAAAAGCAAGTTATCGTCTGATACCACAATACCTTGGAAAACATTTTGCCCACACAGCATACCGTCTTTTGCACCTGAATCATAAGGTGATTTAATAATTATTGGTACCCATATAGGACATATTTTCAGACTTAATCAGATTTAAAGGTTATAGATGTGAAGGCAAATATAGAAAAAAAATCTCAAAAGAGATTTTGCATCAGTAAAGGCTCTCTACCAATTTATTACCTCTATCATTTATCTTTTCATGCCTATTCACTTATCATGAAAGAGGGCGAAGAACCAAAAAAGCACTTTACTTGTATGGTCCTTCTTACCTTGTGTCTCTAGTGTTTCTCTTAAGTGTATTATTGGATGTGGAGGAGGATGTACAGTGGTGCAGATGTAGTCTGTTGAGAGACTAATAACTGTGCACAGTCGTAGTCTTTCCTCAAATAAGTTCAACCAGAGCAAGGTAACAAAGGGCTTGTTCAAGTATGGTACTCTTTGAATTGCTTCGTTACAGCCGTTTGGACCACAGAACTTCAAGGCTGTAGAGGGGTTTCTACGGTAATGCGTGTCATAATGTGTGTTTGTGTGTTGCTCCCTTAGGAAAAAGGCATTGAGGCAGTGTTTGCTCCTCATCCTTGCCCTGCCTGGTCTCTCCCATGGGACAGTTTACCTGGGGCTATCAACCCGACTGAAGGTAATGTCAAATCTCTGTCTTGTGGCTCTCCTCTTTCCTTTCTCGATGTCTCTCTTGCTCCTATGCCCTCGCACTCCTTTCTGTGCTTGTTCGGTCTGTTTCTTTTTCTGCTTTTTTCTTCCTAACCCTTCTGATCTGTGTCAAAGCCTCCTCCTGTCATCATTATTACTTTCTCTACTCCTCGATCTGCATGCCTCTACAAAACACTGACCCCTGCTTTCTTTTACTTGTATGCTTGGTGAAAGTTTAAACAAATACCACTGATACTGTACATAAAGTACGAGCGAGGAATGTGCATAAATATTTGCATCTTCCCATACTGTTGTGCCCTGGAGAGTCTTCAGTGGCACCTTGCTATCCTCCAGAAGAAAAACATTAGTCACTGACACATCGCAGAGCTTTCTGTTGAGCCTCAGCTGGATGTTTTCTCCATGAGGGCCCCTAATGAATTTTAAAGTGCTTATCTTGACGTGTTATCCTCCTTATGTTGAGGTAGCGAAAAGTGTGCAATAGATCTGTGACAGAAACATGCTCACACTGAAGGCTCAGACAACTAATGTGCAACGTGGAACTTGTGCATATGCTGTAATGGTTACTGATTGCAGTGGGAGCGGTGTCTAACAGGCAGTGGAGAGGCTGTTGATTTGTGCCCCACGTGGCACTGGTGAAGCACAGAGAACTCACCATGTTTCTTTGTCTCCATTTCTCTTGCCTGTGTTGTTTTTCTTGTTATTAGTGAGATGTCCGTGTCGGCAGTGATGCTAAATGGTATGAATGCTTACGCTGGAACAGCAGTAGTATATCATTGTTATTGTGTATTAAAAAATGGAGGCAGTTCATAAAGACCCACATATATACATAATATAAATATTTAGATGCTTTGCTTTCTCTTCATCCTTGTTATGCATTGATTTCTTGCTCTACATCCTTTTCACCTTAGGTGGAAAATTGTGTGAAGCAGAGGTTCATTCTCACTTATATCACTTATTCCTTCACTTATCAGAGAACAGGGGAAATTGAAACTGCAGTCGTGTGTCATTTTGAAGATAGACATGTATACGGTACCACGAGTTCAGCTTTTTCCCTCTCTCTGCTCCTGTGTTCGTGAAGGCCTCATTTACATTTCATTACCTCCTGTAGTATCATGTGAATGAACTTCAGTAGAACTTTGAATTTAACAAAGAAGTGTATCATTATTAACTTTTTTTCTACATTACTTTTTAGACGAATGGTCAGACACTGCTTCACAAAACAATTACAGAGAGCTCTGAATATACATGAGCTACTGTATGCTATGATGCTGTTTTGTTTCTTTGCTCCCTGAAGTCACCAGTGTGCGGCCCAACTTTTTCTTATTAGCTTTAATTAGTTGAGCTGCATTAATAAATTGAATAATCTTTTTTATATTTTTTAAATTCAAAATCTGCAACATTCTCTGGTCCCAGCCTCTTATTTTGTTAAATAAGATATGGTAGTCAAATTAATATTTTTGGGTAGTTGTCAGAGAAAACAAGCTGAATCTAATCTAAATAGATCGTCTTTGACTGTGGACAACTCTAATGGGCATTATTTATAAATGCAGCCCTAATATATCACAATTTTTTGTGTGAATGTAATTTTCTGGTGCTGTGAATGTTCCACACACATCAATCTAGGATGGCCTTAATTCAGTTGGAGCGTATATAGTGAACTCAGCAATATTAGGACAGTAAAATACTCATTTGTTACCTTTACCATACATTTGGCATCCTTGCCCTTCTGCGTTGTCTTAAAATAAATGCTATTTATGCATGTGTGGATGAGAACAGCCTCAAACACAAAGTAGTAGTAGTAGTAGTAGTAGTAGTGGATAGTGATTTCAAGAATGAATGCTGCTTTCGTTAACGCAACGAAACATTGTCTGTTTTTTGACTGCACTGTATTAGCTGTAATTTTTACAACCATTTTTTTTTCCACCGTGCTACTCAATCACCCGTGTCCATCCCAAAAAACACACTGACATCTAAACAGAAGTGCTCTCGATGATGTGGGCAGTGTTTCTATTCTGAGAATGAGAGAGACTACACTTCAGCTGCCCTACTTTGGTTGGCACTCTGCATGATAAACGGCACTGTTGATATGTCCTTCTGCAGTGTTAGCTTTGTAGGTAGGCAGCTCCTGCATTACAGCGTTGTGTAATTAAAGAGGAGCACAGACGAAAGGCACACAATTTATACTGAATCCCAGTGCGTGGGCTTTCCCATCTATCTAGCTTCAGTATACACAGATGGCTTCACACATGCCCCCACATACTGTAGGGACAATTTCCCCTTACATGTGCATAAATATTTCCATACCTGCAAAACTAATATAACCATTTAAGGAGGTTAAAGTGCTGACTTATAGCTGTAATTAGAGTTTTTTATATCCACATTTAAAAAACAATTTCAAGGCTTTTTTTTTTGTCCACAGCCCCGAAGGTGTTTCATTTGAAGTCCATTATTCTGAGTCAAAACTGTTAATACTCTTATGACTGCCTTGAAACTTTATGATGTGGTTCACATCTACTTCTGCAAAACAGATGTAAGATAATCACACATTTCATACGCCTCTGTGGCTTCCTTTATGTATTGATCCGGTGTATTGACCCAACTAATCGGCATTCAGTGGACACAAGTCCTATGTACTCAGGTATGGAGGAACAAAAGGACCTCTGTACATGGGAACTGTTTACATTTTTCCCCCTTGTCTCCAGACATGTAAACAGCCATGTGAGTACAGGGGCCATTGTATAGAGCAGCCAACGTCTTGTCTGCAGCGCTTCACTTAATAGAGGGAGGAGGGGCGGCAGAGACTGAAGCGGGTCAGAATGATGGAGTGTGTGACAGTGAGATTGAGATAGAGGTGAGGCAGCCTGAAGAAAGACAGGGGTTTTCAGGAGCAAACAAGGCAGGGGAAGAGGGGTGAATGAGACAATCAGGCATTAAAGGGGAGGACTATTTTGGAAACTGCATAGTTGAGACCTGCTGCTGTTTGGTCCTCCAGGGTTGTTTTGGTACAAGGAGATGAGATCAGTTCCCTTGTCTTTTTCTCAAGTTACAAGAGTATGACAGAAGTTGAACTGCTGGAGTGAAAACTGGCTCCATTTGTCTCTTGTCGCCCTGCTTTCGACTACAGCAGAGACGTTATTTGAGATTTCAGCTCCTTTCCTTTTCTTGTGGTTTGATAGAAACACTGAACGATGGGCAGTATTGTGGTTATTTGTAGTTATCACTTGTGCAGTTTTGCAAGTCATGACACAACAAGCTATCATAAAATCCCTATGAAACACACACTGTCTTTACTCGCTAACTTTACGCACGCCAGTTATTCCCTAAAAATTTGCATTACTTGTAGGAAAACCCCTAGGAACAGCAACGGGCTTTGAAGCCAGTTTGTTTTTACTAGCCAAACAGTGAATTTCTTGCTTCTTCATGTGATGCCATTGGGCCCAAAAATTCTTTTCCCCATAGATGTAAATTGGGAAAGAGATGTCTAAATCAGCAAATGTTTTTCTTGAGATAAATCAACTTCCTAGTCTTAATTCTTTGAGTGCCAGCCGTTTTTAAAGTGCCTTTTGCCAGCCTTTTTTGCCCATTTTCAGTCATATTTCTAGACGCAGAATATTTTGTACCATGTCTGTGAAAACACAGAGAAGCTCAAATGAAAGAAGAGACCTGTTATTTCATCATGAACATTTTTTTGTTTTTACCTTGTTCCATTCTTGTTTTGTCTGGAGAAGAGTAGAGGCCACTTTCACCAAAATCACCACTTTTTGTCCACAATCTATTTCTTTTGCTCTCTAAATGCAATCGTCTCCACTTCCTGCTTTCATCTCCGTGGCACATATTAACCCTTTATGTCTCGACTACAAATCACAGAAGCACCAAAATTTGCTCATGGGCTGTGGGTGACCACGATCAGCAACCCGCTGCAAAAAAAACCCACTTTGACGGCGTAACTCGTCAATGGCACTCAAAGAATTCATAGTCCTAATTATGTCCTAAAAGTCATAAAATGCACTAATAGCTGCGTACAGTTATATCCAGTCTTCATGTCATTTTTTTTGTTTACGTGTTTATTAATACTTTCTCGCCAAAGACAAAATATACTCACATTCGGCAATTGGTGAACGTTAATTTCGGACCCTCCTTTGGACAGAGTCAGACCAGCTGTTTCCTCCTGTTTCCAGCTGGCTGTAGCTTCATGTTTAGTGGGCAGACATGAGAGTGGTGTTGTTGTTCTTTTCTAGACTCTATTGGGAAGTAAGCGAATAAGTGTATTTTTCAAAATGTGAGCAACATCGTCCATATTCAGTCAAATTTTTGATTTCCATCCCAAAAGGAACATTCAGATTTTTTTTTGTGTGCTATTCATTGGATATGATATGGTCCAAAACATTTTTCCTTCCACTCCTTCCCTACATGGCTCTCTTCTTAAATCTGCAGTACCTTCTTTATTTCGGCCACTTGTGGTGAATTGAAACAAGCTGTAAATGCGACACTGACATATATTGCCTTTAAAGAACTTGTTGAAAGGTACTAAAAGTCAGCAGTGCTGATGGTGGCACTTTCATGGGTTGATCTGAGAATTAATGGCTATTTAGCAATATAATGGCCAAGTAGTGTTGAGTGGTTTCACAGCATCCTGAGGCGCCATTAAAAGATGAATTTTATAAATTTTTTTCAAACTATGTTGCTTCAGCTGTGCTGGAACTTTCTACTCCTTCACAGACATCCTCCTGCATCATTATCTTTGTATTTTTAATCCCAGTAGAGATGTTGGCCACACCAGAAGTCTTAGCCTACGCTTTCCAGTGCTTTGCTTGTTTTCTACTCTGTGCACTCGTCTAATGAGCTGTTAAACATCTGTCATGTCTTTCTTCCAGACACTCTGTTGATGCTTACAAAGCAATATTGCTTTGGGAATAGGAAGATTTGCCTGTAAGATGCATCAGAGATGGAATATCAATCCAACAACAACTTTCAAATATTTTATTATGTAGGTAGATATGTACTTTCTCTGACTTTGATTTCCGTCCTCTGTTAAATCAGATTGGCTGCCTGTAATTGGCATGATTCCCTCTCAGGCATATTATCTCACTGTTATTTAACTTAGATGAAGATAATTAGCTGGATGTGATTCAAGTTTAGTTTTATTATTTTCTTAGACTACTTACTGTATTGAAAGGGTATCTGAAGGAAACGGCACAGTCTCTCTCTCTCTCTCAGCTGCACTTTACTCTAGTGCATTATCGTTAATGTTAAATAAAGGAAAATTAATTCTTGATTCAAGCAGGGGTTACGCTAATAAACTTCACATAAAATCATGTGACAGTCTTTTGGCCATTGTTTACAAATTGAAAACCACTGGCCTTCAGAGCAGATTCAGAGCAGCTCTGATCAATCTAATTTTTGTGATAACAATGGATCAAATGATAATGTGAACTGTAGTTTCCCTTGGCTCTGTGGAGCTCTTAAGCTGATGACCTAAGTGTCATGTTTAGCAGCTCAAGAGCCAGATATTTCCCTCAGGAGTTGGTGGCGACAAAATGAGGGCTGAAAGGACAGCGACTATTTCAAGTATTTGTATTTCAGCCATTACCTTTGGTCATGAAATTTCAGTTGTGAATGAAGGACAAGTTTGTTTTGAAACCAAGGTTTACCTCTCTTAAGATGCTAGACCACAGTCATACATTCAGATGAATCCATCTCTTATTGGCATGGAAACATCCATACTTCAGCAGCAGTGTTTTTAATTACTTGACAAGTACATCAAGCACACATACAGTAGAAGTCATACACTTCCAGTTCCAGGAAAAGAAAGTAGAAATGTGGTTGATTTAAATATTTTGATTTAATTCAGTCTGAACATGTATACGTATGCCTGTCTTACCTGTGGTGCTTCTGCACAACACTTCAGGCATCCAGCTGAATTGGATGTTTTTTTTTCCTGTGCATCTGACAGGCTGAATGGAGCTCTGCTGAGAAAAACACAGCAGGCTTAGTCACAGATCAGTTTAACTGCTGGTCTGCATATTACCACATCAGCTTAGTCGAGAGATTAGGTTGACTGATTCTCTCTCCCCTTTTCCTCTCTGTGTTCTTTTACAAATGGGTTCTTTGGGGATGCGAGCTCTAAACAAGTAAAACGGGCAAAGTCGAGGCAAGATCATCTGCCTGCCTGTTCGATTCTTGTCAGAATGTGCTTGCCGTCCTTAGTTTTATGTCAGACAAAATGTCAAGGGTAATCTAGACGGAAGATAGTGGGTTGATTTTTGCCTCAGTCACTTTCTATTTACACACAAATTCTACTTATACCAGTCATCATTGTTGTTAGCCTGAGTCAATTTTCCTAACTCCATATAAAAAATAAAACACACATAAAAAATAAAACTCTCCTGCACCAAATGCTTGTAATGAATAAAATATTCTGCATCAGAGTGTCTTGTAGAATATTTAATGCGGAAATCTCATTGTTGCAAATGGAGATTAGTAGGAATTGCGACAGTTCTTGAAGAGCACAAACCTTTTCGCAAACCCTTTTCTTGAGACAGGAGAGCATAATACTGCAACAAGAGACTCATGCTCAGAATGGCAATGCTAACTGATGTTCGAGCAGGTATCATGTTTACTAGCATACTGACAGTTACTAACTAGCTCTAAACACATCATAATAGCTGAATATTAGTTTTGGGGGGGATACTGGATAAATCCAAATGTTCACCGGGAGGCTAATAGCAGCGCTTAAGTGATTAAGCCTCGTTTGAAGTAGCGTTAAGTTTAACATGAGGCTGAAGCCGTTTCATCAACACGTTTAAGCTGCACCTCAGTGGCGTTAACTTCAATGAGGCTTATCCAAGCTTGTATTAGGCACGTGTGCAGGGTACATATGAAGCCCAGCCCAATGCGATTGTCGAAAACACGATCATGTCGAGGAGTCGGGCTGATTTTTTTCGATAGTGCTGAGCAAAAAATGCTTTTGGAACTCTACAAGGAGTATAAACCAACAATAACCAAGAAGGGAAATACTTCTCTAATTACCAAGGCAAGATACATGACGTGGCAGCAAATTGCAGACCGCTTGAATGCACGTTAAGTTTTATAACAATGCTGAATGTTGATTTTGTTTGTTAAAGTAAGGTTATGTGTTCGACATCATGTATATGACCTGTCAGTAGGAGAGAGGAAACAGTCTATGCAGGAGGCCCGCGATCGATACCCAGTCATTACAGATGATGGTGTAAAAGATTTTCATATTTATAGAGCAGTTTTGTCAGTTGTAATTTATTTTTAATGTGTAAAAGTACTTGCACTTGAACTAATATGCCAAATTGCAATATCTTTGAACAGGAGCGGTGTTAATAATGTGAAGAGGACTGCTTTGCAGGTTAAGACAAAGCATAAAAACCTTTTGAGAATCGAACCCGGGCCTCCTGCACGGTTTGCGGCACGCTTAACTACTCAGCCAACAACGTTTTTTTCAAATACTTTTAATTATTGGAAATTCTCCAAAACTGACCAAGAATGTAAGGTAAATTATTTTTTGCTGACCTTGTCACACAGCAATCAGGCAGGGAGCTGTTTGTTTGACACACTGTTTACTACAGATACATATTCTTTGGAACACTGATTTATTAAACCTGATAGTTAACCTGCCCTGGAGCAGGTTAGCTCAGAAGCATATGTTACCCCTGTAACTCAGCTGAGATTCCTGTTAGCGAGAGTCATGGAACCAAACTCTCTCTAAAACTAGCGGGGCTTATTGAAGTTAGCAAGGATTGATGGAATACCCATGGTAGATGAAAAATCTGAGGGGCACCAATCTCCACGCCATCTATCCCATAATGGACAAGACATATTTCTCTCAAAGAAATTCTTCTATTAACACTCATGATGTTGATTTATTCGACAGATCTGTGAAACTGAGTTTGTCCACGAAGAATCACAAAAACCACTAATCAGAAAAAGACATTTAGTCAGTTGAGACCAAAACAATGATTAGTCGACTGATTGACTAAGATGGAGTGACTCTAATTTCTGTCGATATTGCCCAGAGACACATGACTGTCATTTTCTGTTTGTCTCCAAGGTGTGTGTTTATCACCTTTACACAAAAGCTGCAGTGTGCGTGCAATTAGAGATAAATTGTCTGTTATTAAAACTAGAGAGCACCTGTTAATAATGGAAACACATAGATGTGATTTGGTTAGCAGGGATATCTGTTTGTACTATGCGCTGGCATTTGGTTAACACCTCATTCCCTTGAGCTTACAGCTCCAAACAGCAGGCTGTGGCTCTGAAATCACTCCCCTCATTCTCAATTAATTGAACTCATTAGAGCCTTTAAATTGGAGATTTAAAGATATGCGGTAAACATGGGACCAAGCACAACAGGCAGCCAGCTTTGTTACTCCCAATTAGAGGGATAATTGGCACTTTATTTCTACAATTCAAGTTCAAACACATCTAGACTCCCTGGAGGAGTACCGCAGAGGTTCACTAGCTGCAGTGATGTTTGAGTTGTGCCCATTTAAATGCAGAGCCACTGGCTGCCTCCATGATGAGCTCCCTGCAAATGTCATATCATGAATATTCATTTGTCTCCTTAGTTTTGTTTTGTTCAATGATCTCTGGTGAAGCATCGCGGTGTGGGTATGAAGCGGGGAGACATTTGCCTAACCCTCGCCAGCTTTCAGTGGGTTTTGGATTACAGTGTGTTTTATGCTGTTTCACTTAACTCATAATTAATTACTCATCAGTGTTTTCAGCCCTGAGTGGAATGTAACCAAATCTTATCTCTGTAGTAACACACATTATTGATTAATACCTTGTTAATTTCTAATGTAGAGGTGACATTTGAGGGTAAATCAAATGTAATAGCCTTTATGTTCTGTTTTTCTCTTCTAAATGCTCTGATAAATATCTGTTTCCTCTTCAAGACACAGTGGTATATTCAATGTTTTTTTTTTTTGAGGTAATTTTCGTGATTATTTCCATTTTTGCTACTTTATACCTCTACTCCATTACAATCCAGAGACAGATATTGTGCTTTTACTCCACTATATTTATTTTATATAATAATAATTTTTATTTGTAATGCACTTTATATTTTAGAAATCTCAAAGTGCTACAGAGTAGGAAAAGTACTTAAAAAAGGAGGACCTATAAAAACACATTTAGCAAAAAAACTTTTTTAAAAAGGTCAGTTTTTAGGTTTTGTTTAAAAGTATCTGTCGACTGCGGGGCCCTCAGGTGGTTGGGGAGGGCCTTCCAGAGTCTTGGGGCAGCGGAAGAAAAAGCCTGATCGTCCATGGTGCGGAGCTTGGTTCTGGGAGGTTGGAAGGTGTTTGTGGTAGCAGAACAGAGGGTACGTGAGGAGTTGCTGGAGGTAGAGGGGAGCATATACATATATGCACTTGTGGGTGAGGAGGGAGACCTTGTATTCAGTTCGGAGTGGAACAGGGAGCCAGTGAAGGGATTTCAGGATGGGGGTGATGTGGTCATGCTTATGCACCCTCATCAGGATCCTGGCTGTTTTGAATGTAGTGAAGTCTTTGGATGCTTCTGCCAGAGATCGCGATGAGGAGTGCATTACAGTAGTCCAGCTTGGAGGAGACAAAAGCATGGATGAGCTTCTCTGCATCTGCCAGGGTGAGTGTTGGACGAAGTTTGGCGGTGTTCCTGAGAGTGAAACTTGTCAAACAGCTTATTATGTTTTAGGTGATCCTGAAGTTAGTCCGTAGTTGGTGATGACAGCTTTAGCACCAAGTACTGGAATGATGGTGGAGGGATGACAGTTGCATAATGATGGTTGGATCCAGCCCTTTTCCAGGAGGGACGAGGTTGACAACTGAATGTCGTCGTAGCACGACGCTAGCAGCCCAGCTAGCGAGCTACCCATAGCTACCTAGCGTCTGTAGCAGCAACCTTGCTACACAGGTGGAAAGGGTGGCATGTAGGATCTGAGTGGGTGAAATATAGGATCCGAAAAACACAAGGAAACTATGGAAGCAATCAAACTACGAATCAAAAATCGCTGATCGGAGAAACACGGAAGCGGCGAACAGACAACGTCAGTGTCGTGTCTGCCGTCAAGCTCTGTTTGTACTTCCCAATATCACGTGTCCCCATAGGCTGTGTATGAGTAACAGTAGTTCCTAGTTATCTTGCAGATTCAGATTAGTGATGCGAAATATAGACAACAACTAAATGTATCATACTCACTCACTCACACACTGTTGTCACCGCCGCTCTCTGTCTCTCTCACCTCAACACTTCCAGCTTAATCCACATGACCTATGCTCGTCTTTCAATGGTGCTTGGCGTACTGGAGTGCTGCAATCTACAACCTCACCACTAGATGTCACTAGATGTGACACACTGTACCTTTAAAGCCATTTTTTATTGTTAAAATAAAGTGTAAATAAATAAACCTTCATAAAAAATAAAGAACTGTAAGTATAGGTCTCTATCAACTTTATTGACCGAAATAAATACATGCTTACCGTCACTATCACTGCCTGACAGTATGAATCCAAATTTTATGTATTCAGGCTCATATTTCGTCACCACATGCTTTGGAGCTTTTACTGGGCATGGTTGTCTTTTACATCACTTTTTTTTATCCATCCTGTGTCACATTAGTTTGCTAAATGTCACAAAACAAGTTTGTCTTTGATGACATGTCTCGTAATTGCCGTGACGATATATTGTAATGTGACTGGTGATTGGAATTATTTAAATAATTTTGATGTTTTTATTTATGTGAATTCTTGAACACATTTAGTTAAAACTAAATGTTTGAAAAATTGAATCGAACCATATGGCTGTACCTCTGCAGCCGTCAGTAACTTATTTCGAGGCGGTGTTTCTACAAATGATGTTAATGGTAAGATGCCAGTGGAGGTAAACAGAGCTGTACATGTTAAAGCAGAGGGTGCAGCCAAAAATTCATGAATAATATGTTCCACTGCAGTCATGAACCAATTCAATAACACAAAATAGCAACTAAAAGTTTAAAACTTAAGTAATGTGATACTTAATTTTAAAAGATGTTCAGCACATCTGCCAGTTTCGTTTGCACAATTTGTGCCTTGGCGTGTAATGAAAGACTTGTTAATTACAGTAGATGTTTCACATTTTTCTCTTCCTGTCTGGTTCTCATTTTTCTTTTCTTAATTTTTCCATACTAGTTTATTCTCTTTTTATTTTGTCTCTTTCTGTCTCCATTTTTTCTGTCCTCCTTTGCCTGCCCTGCATTCTCATTACATTTTTAAACTCTTACCTTTTACACCACCCACATCCTTTTTTTTCCACAAACTCCACTATTTCACACACTTTTGACGTTTCCACCACTACATGCATTGATTTGGTATTTGTTCCTCCTGTCCCTGAACAAAATGATCTTACTGGAATTCCTCATTTTGTCAGAATAGGCAAAAAGAAAGGCTCAAGGCTTATTATGATGATGTTCTGTGTCTGGTGAACACTGTA
Source organism: Synanceia verrucosa (assembly GCA_029721515.1). Classification (NCBI taxonomy): domain Eukaryota; kingdom Metazoa; phylum Chordata; class Actinopteri; order Perciformes; family Synanceiidae; genus Synanceia; species Synanceia verrucosa. Next base: position 9,620,268 of record CM056555.1, read on the forward strand.
ATAGATGATGTGTCATATTTGGTTTCAGTGTGTTCTGTGAGATGTGCTCCTGTTGTGGCAGGGACCTCCCTCTGTGCCCACATCTCATTTGGCTCAAAAGAACGTGGAGTATGGATTTTGGCATGTGTGTCTCAGTTGTCTGTGTTCAGTATCTTGTTGGAGGGTTTTTTTTTCTTTTTTCTTTTTTTTTAAAACACCCGCACAGTGTTGGCTTACACTGCTATAGGGGTGAGTTGTCATTTGTGTGTGTGTTTTGTCTGTGCATGCATCTGCAGAGCATTTAACAATAAACATAAATCGCCCATGTTACAGGGGCCTCCTTAGCTCTTCTTTTTTCACATTCTTGTAACTATAATGACTTTTAGATAAGCAATTTTGGCTGTTGAGGTGTGGACAGTCACTCATTTCCCCAGAGTCACCATCATAGTCACGTGTCAGAATCCATAAAGGATTAATTGATTATTTTGGTTTATATTTTGTGTGAGAAGTGAGAACATACAGAGTTGGCCAAGATTTGAGGCACATGTGGGAATTGGAGAGTAACAACAGCTTGCATGAAGTGTTTTTTTCCCTTTCTCTCAGTATGCAGGTGGCTCAGTAAGAAAGAATAATGATTCGTCTAAATCCATCTCTAATTATCCAAAGGGCAAATGAATTTAGTGTTTGTGGCTAATCTGCAATCCCTTGATTCTTGTCCCACTTTCCAAAACAAGAATATCTTTTCACTGCCAAGGCTTTTGCAGATAGAATAAGCTCGTAGATACGTATTGAGACTGAATGTATACATTAAAATAAAATGAAGTGTGCTCTGGAAGTAACGCTAAAGAGATAATGACTTGGAACCTGTCGAGAAAGAGTATTTGTTGTGGAAAGGTTCCTTTTAAAACAGCAGGAGTCTGCCTCTGCAGTGACAATATAAACTGAGTGCAGAGGGCTGAAGGGAGAATCCCTTTATTTCTCTCAGCAGAGGAAAGAAAACCAAGAGGAGCAGGGAGGGACACCAGCTGGCTGGAGTCCAGCCAGCCTTTATTCATCCTTGAGTTAACACTGCAAGTCTAGGGCTAAACGCCATACTGGCTGGAAGATTTTAGAAAGGTGGCAGGCCAAGAGACGTTGACACGGCCCTCCACAGATGCCAGCGTTGTGCCACTTATTCCCTGAGTCTAGTGCAGAGTACAGAGAGCACTGAATAAAACCAGTTTGGAAAAGCGATAGAGGAGGGGACTTTCAGGAGACATTACAGGAAGAACAGCTGGGATTGCTTATTGTGCAGACTTTACTTTCATTCGTACTGCCATTAGAAGTATTTTCAAAACCTACTGCTGAAGAAAATGGGTGAAGAGAACATTTTCCCCTCTAGTTAGAGGGATGCATACTTTGATAATGCCTATTCTGTTGTGCATAACAATCTTGTAACATGCTCATGCAATCACATTATCCTGAACTAACCAAACAAATACACAGCCAGGCCGAAATAAAAGTCGCCACCAAAAAAACAAAAAAAAAGGTCACACACTCTAATATTTCGTTGGACCGCCTTCAGCTTTGATCACGGCACGCGTTCCCTGTGGCATTGTTTCGATAAGCTTCTTTTCCATCCAGTGTTGCATTAATTTTTCACCAAAATCTTGATTTGATGATGGTAGAGTCTGACTGCTGCACAAAGCCTTCTCCAGCACATCCCAAAGATTCTCAATGGGGTTAAGGTCTGGACTCTGTGGTGGCAAATCCATGTGTAAAAATGATGTGTCATAAATCCAGGTGGCGACTTTTTTTTGGCCAGGCAGTGTATTATGAAGATCATTTTCACTAACGAACTATAAAATCACAAATATTATTGAATTCCCTCCCAGTGCCCAAAATTGAGGTCTTCAACAGTATCCAATTATACATACAATATATATGCACTGTTTCAAATAACAAATTACTTAAATGAAAGTTGAAAATAGTTATCACTGTTACATTTGTTCACAAAATATTTATCTCAGATGAGTCTCTTCTTCAAATACGCTGTCTCACATTGCATTTTCTCTCTAAAGGCCAAACTGTACTTTCCACATCTGTGTGATGGACGCATCAACATTCCTCATGCATCCCTAATAACTAAGGAGCATGCAGAGTGACAGACTGACTATAAGCATCAACAACCCTGTGAGCATGTTCACATCTTTTATTACAGGAAATTGAAATTGGGAAGTGCTTGCAGTATAGCCTCGATAACATATCACTGTATCTAGTGTTGATGTTTGAAGTGGATCGGATGACGTGACTTTCTCCAGGTTCCAGCGTTTCAGGTTTCAGGGTAAAGTGAGGGAAGAGCTGTGAGCGTTTTGGGCAAAATCTACAAATCAAAAGGTCTTTTGCAGCCAGTTTTGTTTTTGCTGATTGTAGGTATCACCTCTACTTTTGTACACAGGTTGATATATTAAAGTGTAACACTCACCTCAAGTCCACAAACTTAGCAAAACCCTGTGTTTTGCTTGTGGACATGGTTTACCGATGTGTCAGCTTGTGAATAGCCTCGGGTCATTGGTTCCTTACCTGAGCCGAGCTGTGAATCCTCTCGGAACAACCACAACCGTTTTTTTTTTCCTGCGCCCTATAGCAAACACAGCTTCACTAGCAACAAATAAAAAAAACTGTGGAAGGAAAATCACTTTTTAGATTTTTTTTTCTTAATTCACCTTATGGCCTATGGCAGAACTGATCGATTCAAAAACTCCCCAAGTTTTAAAGCAGAAAAGTGTAAATGTTGTTTCGCCACGTTCACTACAAACAGTGCAGTGAGCAGCATTTAGGAGACAGACTGCAAGTCAACACAGCCCACACAGTGAATGGTAGCCAAAAAGAGAGGATGGCTCTGTCTACAAGGTACGGGCCCAAATGTGAATGCCACACTGTGATTATCTCGGCCAAAATATGCTGTATTATCTTGATAAATGGTAAAATGGGATATTGAAAATCACTCTGTTGCCATGATACATGTGAGACTCTCCGTTGTGCTTGTTGTTGGATGTTTTGACAAGTGAACCAGAACAATGTGAAAAGGCAGAGAATGTCTGTTTAGGCACTTTTGCATGTTACAACACACAACATGTTGGCTGAGGGTAACCCTGTGTTTCACAGTTCTGTAAGAAGAGTCTATTGATATTAGTGCCTTTTTCTCAACTACATGATTTCATACTGTTTCATTCAAAATGTCGATTTCCAGAGAATTGTCCCTGAAGTTTAAAAAACAGATATTAATAACTACTTGGAATATATTAATTAATTGTCCTGCTAACTAAACACTATGTCCTATACTCAGTACCAAATTACTTTATTGATAATTACATTTAAAGAATCATATGAATTCATACTAAAAAAAATACAATACTACCAACCTCGGTTTGCTTCCATTTAGGGCTACAGCTAATGATCAGTTTTTATTTATTTATCAATATTTGCTTGTCCAAAGCTGGAAATTACATTTAGGTTGCTACAAAATCGAGGGCTCACAAATCATTGAATTTAAGACATTGTGACCAGTTGTTATGAATTGATTATTAAAATAAACATACAAACATAAACATATGTTTTCTTTCAGTTGACCAATCAATTCATTTTACAAACCATTTTCGCAATAACATTATTAATTCAGATTTTAATGGTAATGGTTTTGCAAAAGTGTGTTGATGTGATGCTGTACATGTGTGACAAAAAAGCCATGATTGGGTGTATTTGGAAGAGCAGATTTCAGAAACTCATGTAAATGGGCATTTTGACTGCAGACATTGCAGACAAATTAGGTATGTGCTGTGATCTGTGAGAGGGACCATGGGAGTTCCATATTTATGCAGACCTCTCGCCTGCAGCTACGTCTGGTCATGTTTTGACAGACATTCCAAAGCTGTTGAAGGATGCACAGTGAGAGGTTTTTTCCTTACGTGTTTGTCTTCATTACCTTTCGTTTTTCTTGTCATCACAGTCTTAGGCACACATTCAGCGACTGCTCCTGTGAAAGCAGACTTTTTTTCTGACAAACTTATGAACAATTGGGGCTTTCAGTATTGTGAATGTTGTTTTATTTCAAGCCAACTCGACAACATTTTCTGGTGGTTTAGTTACCACGTGATGTTTGACTGTGCAGCCTCAAATCTTCCTAACACCTCACAGCGAAATCGCAATTTTGTTGTGTGGTATTGCAGCTTTTGCGATTGTTCCCCAGAATATTCACACTGCAGAACTGTTAATAATTACTGTCGTCACAAAGAGGTGCCAAAATTCATTTCATCATTCTTTCTTTTCCTTAGTTTCCCAATAATGAAGAAGTTGTTAACAAATGCAAACTTTTCTGCACCCTGCATATGCTTTTGAAGATACAGTGTGTAGCATCTAGAGGTGTGGTTGCAGATTTCAAACAACTGAGTACCAACTACATCAGCACATCCAGATTTACCGTAGTAACGCTGTCCGCCTCACTCAGAGGCCATCCTTACCATAATAAGACAACTTTAGGAGCAATGGAAGTCAGACAGCGGCTGGCGGATCCACAGATCGCACTCTGCAGCACCCGTTAACGCAGTTTCACAAGCGTGTTATGAAAAGTATAGTGACCTTCAGGTTATGTAAAAACATGAAAAGGCTTTGTCTGTTCTTGGGTACTGTAGAAACACTGCAGAGACAACATGGCAGACTCTGTAAAGAGGACCTACTCCCCTAACAAAATCACCATGATTTTAAGTGGTTAAACATTAATTAAACCATTGTTATCAATATTATATTTCATTTCAAACAAACATGGTACAAAATATTTTGACTGATTGACTGAAAATGGGCAAAAACGCTGGCACAAGGCACTATATATATATATATATATATATATTTATATATATATATATATATATATATATATATATATATATATGTAAAATAATAATAATTAAAAAAGACACCTTTCTTTCCTGCTGACAGATTTTTCCTTTTCCCTCCTGTACTTTCACATCTGTACGAGTAGCAAGAGCATGCATTATCAAACTTCTGTGGCAAAACTTATATTTAACTGCATCTCATTGGCCCATTTGGTTTTTAATGTTGTATTGGTGCCACTCTATGAATAGTGATCTCATTGGGTTTGAAGGGCTCACTGATTATCAGTGTAGACACAAATTTAATTTGAAATATAAACAAACTTGAGAGTTTTTTTTAAAAGTCTGGATTTTAAGAGCATAATATGTGCTTTTTGTTAAGCCTTTAGCTTTCAGTTCATCCACATTTGTCAGAATCTTGGTAATTCATTTTACTTTTGTTACTGTGCTCCAGGCAGTCGTTGTAGTAGGTGATAGGAACACTCTTTCTCTCCTTATTTTGTTTGCTCACAGTGCTTAGTGTACAGCAGGATACACCACCAAATGAAGGAAATGCAGCATGCTGTCACACTCCAGGCGGTTTAACAGGAGTAATGGGTGCACCAGACGGCCTTTCATTTGGTGCATTGCAAATTCACATTCCTTTGTCCTAAAACACTGCAGAAATTAGATGTTAACAAGTTAACTTTTAAACACTAGTTGCTTTGCCCCTCCAGTTCTGCTAAGAGCTCCTACACAAACCATGCACTTGTTTTTATGACACACCGCATTGTTCTTGAGCAGTTGCCGAGATGATGAAACATTGTTATTATTCCTTGGAAGGGCTAAGACAGCTAACCTGATCCTTTTTACGAACCGACACACTGGTACATTCATGACTACTTGAGCAGGATCCAGGTATTCAAGCATGATATGATCAGTAGAGCTGCGGAAGTCAGGATGAGAAGATAATGATCCATCAGCACCTTCCTGTTCCTGCTTCAATATTCCTGTGCTTATATGAACAGATGTATGCTTGGATACAGCCTGATGACCCTACATGCACACATCCTACGCCACACACTTCACTGAATGCAAAGGTTTACTCTGTGAAAAAAGCTTGCTTGCTTTAGGCGTGAAACATGGACATGTCTCCTTTCCCACTATTAATCCTTATTTAGTTACCTGCTTTCTCCTTTTTTGTTTCCATTTAATGTTTATTTAATTAACTATTTCATTAATGTTCCCTTCTGTATTTTATGAAAAATCTCGATGCAGTATTTCATATTTGCCTGAGTCGAGATGACAGTCATGAAATGCTCATTTTGGCAACATCTGTAGTGGGTAAATACTTTGTGATAATGACACTCAATTGCAGAGAAGTAGATGGAGACACCATATTTAATATGAAATAAATAATGGCATTATTCAGCCCTCTGTTTTGCTTTTTAGTCATAAACTCACGTGCTTGAAAACAGTCCATTTTTGACCCAGTTTCTCTGCCTGCTGTCTTCTAACGTGATGATGTGTGACACCTCGGAGTTTCTTGGTGGTTGACACATGACTCTGGGACATTTCTGTGATAAACACGTCTGAAGACGCTTTCCACCCGTAAGGAATGTTTTTCCTCTTTGACAAAAACATGTAACATGAGCCAACATAACATAACTGCTGTAGGTTGCTGGACCCTTTCGGGGCTGTGTAACACTGGTGTTCATAGAGGATTTTCCAGTCTCTAACAGTATAACACAATTTTAAAGTATCTTACTGACTCTGTAATATCAGAGCTTGTACTTCCCCTCAGAGAGCATGTAGTGTTGTGACAGTACACATAACAAATTTATCTCAAATGTAATTTGAACATGTTTTTTCCTGTATTTGCACCAGTATTAACCAGTATTTTTTTCAACGGGAAATCAAAATGATTCAACTCAAAATGTTGAAGTCATTGATTTCAAAACATAATCCAAAGAATCTCAGAGAGCCCTCCTTATGTTTGCACTTTAAACCAGCATATCCTCTGAGAGATGGTAGCTGTCGGATCCTGCAGAGTCTAAACAGAGCCCCCGCCCCCGTGCAAAAGCAATGTGTTTACATTTTAATATGTGTGATGGACGTGCTTGATAAGGCTCGGGGCAGGTCTGCAGCATCAGGGGAAAAATGGAAGAGCTCAGGGCTCACTGCCAGCAACAGCAGTGGTAGCCTGGACCTTTTAGCAATAGAGGACACACGGGCTAATGGATCCTCAGTCTCCCTGATGACACAGCTACACCATGTTTCTCCTTGCTGAGTATTTGGAGATGTCAAAGCAGAGGCAAGCTGCTGGAAAAACAGAAAACCTGTTTCTCTGCGATAGTTTACTGGTTCTGTCATCTCTGGGTTTGTGCCAGCAGATATCTGGATGGGATGATGCCCGTGGCCCTGTCCATAAACATCACCAACATCAGAATAGTCTGCTTTTAGCTCACATAAGCCTGACCAATGAAGTTAAACAGTAAAGTCTTTCAGGGGAAAACACCTGAGCCCCAGAGATTCCAACCAAAAAGCTGAGACAAGAAGTAATAACATTTTCAACTGGTTGGCCAGTATATATGGACGGACAAATCTAAAAATCCACAGAATATTGTAATCATGTGGCATGGAAACTGACATGCTGACAAAAACACTCTTTCTGGGCTCGACCTCATGTCCTTATGCACGCTGCAAAAACACCTGAAACTTTTTGTCTTTTCAATCTGTGAATCAGTTGGATGAATGATCCCCTTTGGTCCCAGTGTAGTTTCCTTTGTTTCAGGATTTTGGTTTTTAGAAATTTATATCCTCAAAGAAAACAAGAAATGTTGTCTTGAAAATATTGAACTTTGCTTTGAAGTTTGGACTGGGGACAAGTAAAATCATCTTTACACGTTGGTGGAGTTATTGGTTTTGCTTATTGCAAGAAAATAAGATTTTACTCTTCATCACATCCCATGGAAATTGCTTGTCTAATGCAAATATATTTCATGATGCCAAGTTTCAGTTTGAAAAGGCTCTTTGAAACCGGATTTTTATAGTCTTTCATTTCCTGTAAATGGTCTGTACTGTATAGCTCGACTGTCTCAGTTGTCACCCTTCAGTGATAATTAATGCATGATTATTAACATTTTAGATATCCTTGGCTTAATGCCTTAAAACATTGCCTGACTAATTGCTAAAATATTGGAGCTCCTCTTCAGTCTCGCACAGTGTGATGTGAGTAATGACAGAGGAGGAGAGTTGAGCTAATGTCCACCTGTCAGCAGCTCTTCGTGCTCGTGGATCATTTGGGCTTGGCTAGATGACAGTTGCAGGCCTTTTCTCTCACACTTGTAATTGCTGTGTCTGTTTATAAAGTGGCTGAAAGACAGCACACCTGACTGGGATGCATGACAAAAAATGTTGGGTGAAAAGTCACCGTGCAGGTGGGCCTCTCTCCTTCTGAGCTCTGTGAATTTCATGGTCTGTGATTGTTTTTGTCTTGCCAGTTTGGGCTGGGATCAAACTTTGGAGGGTTCCTTGTCAAAACTGTTGGTAAAAAGTTAGCCTCCTGAGCTTCATTCAGATGCTGTGGTTGTGTTTATTGTCATTGATGCAAATGGTAGATGTCACATCATAGCTTATTCTTAAATTGGCAGTTTCAGCATCATGCATTGATTTTTTTCTTCCTGGATAGAGAGACAATTCCTCAGTCAGACAGCCTAGTGGCCTCATGTCTTGCATTGGTAAACACTTTCGCTGCCCTGCTGATTAATACTAGAACATTGATAACTGTGACAGAGATATATTACAGCTGCATTGACTTTATTTCACACTTGAAGGGTGACAGGGCTACCTGCAGAAGGTTCATAAAAACTCAGTCCCTCACAAGCCACTGATGGCTTTTCCTCTAATGCCACAACTTAACTTTGATTTTCCAACACATACTTGATGGATTGACAAGCAGCTTTGAGAAAAGTTTGAAGCAAAGTTGAAAACTTGTCTAAAGCCACTTTAACCAAAAGGTTTCCGAACCTGAACTGTGCCATAAGCAGACTGTGTTTGCGTCTAAATTGTGGGTGTAACCAGTGAAAAATGCTGACATTGAACATTCAGAAACCTCGCCATTGAACATAATTCAGAATCGTCCACCATCAGCATTCTGTGTAGCAGGTAGTGGATTATAATTCAGTGCAGAGATCCTCCTGAGACAAGAATGATGATGAAGTCTCACGAAGCCTCTGGGGTAGTTGCGTGACTCTCTTAGCAAAGAAGCCATATTTGAGTACTACGTTGTGGGCTCATTACCCAGGTCGACTGCCTGTTAGGTAAGGGGCAGGGTCAAGGGATACTGGTCTGGAGCTAAATATCTGACACGCCGAAGAAGCAGAAGAAATTGAGAGGTGAATGAAGAAAGTTTACAGGTACCACATCTTAGCGATTTAAAAAAAAAAAATAATAATGATGTGAGATAAAGTCTAGAATTTCCATAATACTACATTTATCTCTATTGTCAGGCTGTAATACAATAAAATACTTTTTACATTTTATTCTGGTAGGAATCATAGCCTTGATGAAGTAGACATAGCCACCCTTTGACTTTTGAGCTGCTGTTTTGAAGCCTTGACTTTGGCATTTTGGCTGTTGCCATCTTGTGTTTTTTTTTGCAACCAGAGGTGAAATGAGAGGCTGAGTAAGATTTTTTTTTTTTATGCAAGAAGAAGATTTGTGAAGAAGACTAGTGAATGTGACCATAAATTCATGTTTGCTGTGTTTACTGAAGTAATAAATAAAGGCTAATTTTCTCATAGGATTCTTTGGCTGTTACAAAATACAGCTTTAAGACACTTCACTTATCAGACAGGTTCCCCACTGGTACTAATACTGATCATGAGCATAAGTCACTGCCAGTAGAGATCAACTGTGTTAATTAAACGTTAAATATTTAACAGCTACACAGTTTATCCACACTTTGAGCTGCGTTAATGCAGAAACAGAGGACTACATGAAACCAGAAATGAGGTTGCAGATTGAAAGAGATATTCTCTAGAGGGATTGAGGTCATCAGTTAAACCTATAAAAGTTAAACCCATAACCACTGGTATCTTTAATTAAGATATTGATTTCCCTCCCCTTTCCTTCCTATTCTAAAGCAATTAAAATTAAAGGAAAATAAAGACAATATATGACACATTTTAGTTTTTTTTTTCCACTTAGGTATCGCTGTAACCTTTTAAGTGAATTCTGTTGCAGGGAAATTGACTTTATTTTAGTGGTTAACCATTTGAAATTCAACAACATTTTAAGATATTATAGAGCAGCCCTCTTGTTATGTGTGTCATTAAGCCTATATGGAGATATTAAGTATCCTCTAAAGTGTGTTCCCATTCTTATTTTTCTTTTTACATCTTGTGGCTTTTTGACCTCTACTCTGTTTGACCCATACTCTATGATGTTCATCTGAAATTGAGTGTATTCAACACAATTACAGCAAACAAGGCCATGCACTTTTTAGAGCTCTCGGTTATTTCTTCTCCCTGAAACCACATCAAAACTGAAATGGAAAACAAAAGAAGAGGTCATCTGGTAGTTAGCTCTTCTGCTGCCACCCACTCAGTCCTACACAGCCCATGGCTTTGACCTTAAGTTGTGCATTGACCTTTCATCAAAACAAAGTCTTGTTTGAGGGGAACTGGAGTCAATCGCACACACACAGGCTGTAAAATCAACGAATACACTTTTTAAAGCAAAGCATACTGTACACACCTTTTGCACTTCAGTTTTGTTTTGACCTCAGTCTGTTGTTGCACTCAGCAGCACATATTACCATCTTTGGGGATTTGTCTGATACTCTTGTACATTCTTAAACACCTTAGCTCATGTGTGTGACCTCACACACATGCTTGCCCTTGAAGCATGTAACAGGTTTTGCGCATATACACTCACAACTACAGTACTTCGAGAACAAATCTAGATTTACATTGACGGTCTCTCAGATCATTGTTTTGATTACAAGGCCCTGATCAAGCTAATTTTCTTTTATTAGTTATTATTAAATATTTATTCCACCATATTTGTACTCTGCACCATTGCAATACTGTATTGTTTATTATATAAAAATATACAGTATATATACACACACACACGTGTGTGTCTACAGAGCAGCGCGAGCAGAAATGTGTAGGATTTGTCTCTGATATTCCAGTTGTGTGCATATGAGGGCGTGACTGTGGGGTAAATGAAACACTCATCACTCTAGATTTATGGGCCAGAGATGGCACTGGCACAGTGTGTCAACGGCTCACTGGCGATGTGGCATGTTAGCAGACGGGTGATGAAGATGCAGGAGACTGAAATGTGCTTTGACTTAATGGGGTACAAACTGCTCGCACAGCAGCAGAAAGTTGTCACAAACAAGGAGGACACTGTTTGGCTCTGGGGCTTGCTTTTGAGTATGTTGAAAGATTGTTTGCTCTCCCCAGTTGGCATTTGGCTGAAGAGAGTAGAACCTTTTTCATCTGTGTGCTATAACCATTACCTGAAATGGCTGTAAATCAAAATTTCAACAGTTGTGGTGAGAGGAATGTTTGCTCACTGACAGCAAAGGAAGAGAAGACATTAGCATGATGAAACGTGTGCTTTTTGTCGTTCATCGACTGGAACCAACCAAGTTACAAAATACATTTTCGTAATCATAGAGAAATCCCATTCATGTTTGATAGCTTTCTTCTCCGTCAGAAACTTTTGTTTTTTCTTGTCAGATTAATTGCCTGGTAAAACAAAATCTGTCGCTTTCTACTTGTGCTCTTTTGCAGGGAAAATGTCAAATATCCGTGCGGTCAGGAAGAGGCAACAGCTGAATAACTTGGTTGCCATGGTTACAGAGCTAGCCAAGCCAGGAGACATCGTTGTGGATTTCTGCAGTGGAACAGTACGCATATCCATCCATTAGTCCAGCTATGTGTATTTATTACATTTATTAGACTACTGCTCCATTATCAACCACATAAAAGGAACCAATTGTCACACTGCCTCGTGTTTTTCTTCCCTCTTTAAATGACTTTTGTTGTTGACCGGTGTACACAGACAGAATGGTAATTACACTCATGAAAATGCTTAGAGCAATTGTCCTGCATGGCAGGAGGGTCAATACTTGGTTGGAAAGGGCAGCACTAATCATAACTCCATTGATGCCCCTTTGATGTGTGCTGTTTTGCTTTTGTGTCTTTTTCACTTATTTTTTCTGTTTTTCTCTCAGGGTCATGTAGGGATTGTTCTGGCTCACACACTTCCAGATTGCCAGGTAACATGAATTCATGTGGATGTGTGAGTGCCTTTAACATGCTTTTGCTTTTATCCTTTGACATTTCATAACAAAATAATTGCACAGAGTTGAAGATAAGCCAATCAATCCATCAAAAATGAGCGGTTATAATTAATCATTAAGTGCATCCCCATAATACTGCACTATATCATTACTCATTCCTTCTGAAAAAGTGTCAATCATATGCACCTGTTTTTTTTTTCTGTCTTTATTCAAGGTCATCCTCATAGAGAACAAAGAAGAGTCACTGATCAGGGCCCAGAGTCGCAGCAGTGAGCTCGATCTGAAAAACATCGGCTTCATTCAGGCTAATTTGGACTACTTCACAGGGCCGTTTCACATTGGGGTGAGTTTAAAAAGTAACTTTACAAAAAAAGTGCATTTTTTTTCGCCAATTCATAGATTCTATAGACAATATTGTAACCCTTTGAAATTATGACATTTAATTTATCATACATTAGAGCATACTATATTACATGTAGTTTCTATTATTTATGAATAATAGAAACTAAAACTATTGCAAGCAAGTAAAATGAAAACTTTTTTTGGATGGTATCACTGAAATTAAACCAATGCCATAAGTGTAAATAAAATAACTGAGTAGCCATCTGCTCTGCACTGCATTCATACATTACTGTAATGAGCATAACACAGTTTCCACAGTATCACTGATTTAGTTTCCTTTCTTTTGATGTAATTTGCATTGTTAAACTGTAATCACCCAAGTTCCAGTTTTCTCATATATTTTTCTTGAAATGGAATTGCTTTTCACAAATAGTCCAGAGAAAATGCAATTAGCAAGGACATCTGGTGTAAGAACTCTAAAGCTTAGAAAGCAAAATCTCTTTCTTCCGTCAAAATACAGAGAATCGAGCGGCTGTAGATCCACCGTCATAATGACCATCTTACTGAGCTACATAGAAAAAAAATGTGTTTACAACAACACTTCTATGACATTGATTTATTTCACGACATGAATATTCAGGCAGTTACATATTGCTATAATTTATCTCAGAAGTCAGCACGATGTTTGAAGCCATTGCTGTCAATACAGTTGCCATCGTTTGGCTTTTGTGACATGCAACATTACCTTTTGATAATAATGATAGTAATAACGATGCGTAAGCATATAACACAGTGCTTCTTATTTCTTATGGTGCATTGAAACAGAGAAGTAAACATATTGTGTGCATTATTAGGATAAATCCCCCATAAGTTATCATTGTAAATATAACAGAAGTCAATCAAAAAACAAAGAAAATCCTCATATTAATCAATGAAAACTGTTTGACTGGATCACCAAATATAATCAACATCAGGTATAAACAATTTACTGTCTGAAATTTGTTCTTATTATATTCATATATTTCAGAGAAGCTCAGCTACATACCACACATATTTTCCAGAAACTGAAAATGCCTACTTGCCAATAGTATTGTCAGTGCGGCGAAGTTGGCTTTTTATTTCCTGAAGTGGAGCTTTTAATCAAAAAACTTTTAGCACTCTGCACTTCAGTCAAGCAGTTGATGTCCTCTCTGAGTAAGGGAAACTCAAAATGTAGTTTTGCCCTGAAAATTTAGTACAGCGGAGATGTCAGGGTTAAATGATCTCATCGAGGAGACTCGTCTTTGTTCTTGTAAATCCACTATCCTTTTAGTTTGCATTCCAAAACAATTCTGGAAGAGTTATGCTCATATCAAAGTTTTACACTTTTACTTGTTAATTCATCACAATGTTTTTAAACCTACTGCACATATCAGCTGAGACTTCACTTCTGCCTCTTTGTGTTCTTTAAGCTGAAAGATCTGGTTGAGTAAATGTGTTAAATGCTTCACAGCTACTTGTGACAACAGGGCTGACACAATCTCAAATTCATAGCTGCGCAGCTCTCCACAACTGCAAGTCAAAATCCTCAATTGTCCTCTTTAAAACACCCACCTTCATCTACAGAGCTCTTGACATTTTGAACTGATAATTACTATCAATTTAGAGTGAATAGGTGCTTAACTGTGGTTGTTTGAATGTGGCTGTGACACAAAAACAGGTCTTTGTGTGAAAAGATGCCCTAATTCCACACATTTCACTCATCCATAGAAATCTTTTTCATCATTACTCTTGATTGTTGTTGTTAATTATGTGTCAGGTCAGTGTCTTCCCCCAAAACATGTCGGAGAAATCCATCGTCCTGCTGTGTCTCATAGCCCACTTTCAGAAAAGCCAGCTGTTCTAGGTGCCTTGCTTTAACGCTCACTGGGACAAATAGGAATATATATGTTTGTACCTGCAGTAATTAGAAGCTAGCATCGTCACTCCACTGAGACCTGTTCCACTTGGCAAGAAGCAAACAGCACAGATTACTCTCCCCAACGATATGTGGGTGTTTTTTTGTAGCCTAGTCAAGAGAGTCTAAGCACACACACATGGCTTTTGAATGAATGTTAGCTTTATATATGAAACAGGTGCTTTTTTGCATTGCTTGAGATTCGCACCTCAGCATTTTTGCAGCCTCCGCTGTTGCTTTGGTTGAGCTTCTTCCTGCATGACACAGATATTTCTACCTGAAGCCACCCATCACACTGGTTTTAATCCTGTTATGCATTATACATGGTCCCATTTTTAGTTCAAAATTATCTAATGAGGCTAATTAAGTCGAGGCGTCCCTATTCTTAGTCAGTCTCTGCTCCTCCTGTCTGCAGATGCATGCCCCAGGTGTTACACTGGTACCGTCTACATACAGCATATTTAGTTTTTCTTCTTTCTTTTGTCAGATCACACTGAGATATCACACCTCAGAAAAGGTTGTGGAATTGATGAAATTGATTTAGATTTTATCACATCCAGGTCTGTTATTGATACTGATTGAACCAAGGAAGGATCTAATTGTTGGCGATTAATTCTTTCAGTTTGCATGAAGAAAAATATGCATTATTATTATTATTATGATAGTCTTTTGCATCGGAGTTGACTATAAAGCAAGAAATCTCTGTGAACTGTATGTGAGTGTGTCACACTTGGAGGGTGTATTTCTAAGGACCCTGAGACACGCAACACATTCAATATCACTGTACAATTTTTAAATACAAGCGAACAGTGCCCTGTGCAGCAGCGTGGGTGGAGCTTCAGTGCATACTGAGTCAAGAATGTCGTCCATGGCAGGCCCTTACAGACCACAGCTCATGGCCTGCAGTTCACTGTGACTGCTGGATGCTAATATACTAATGTTACAGCCAAACTCTTTCCACTTCTGTGGAGTCAACAAGTACTGATTGGTTCTCTAGAACACCTCTTCCTGACTGGACGTGATACGAACAAGACTGTTGTCAGATGTCGTAACCTGCCCCAGGTGTCCGCGTACAAGCTAAGCCTTTTATTGCTTTTTAAAAAAATGCTTGCTTCATATTTGCAAAGATTTGCACACACACTCCATCTAATCTATTTTCATCAGTCAAAATTTATGCCGACAGTAACTGACAGTTAATCAGTATCACTTTTTATTACGGTTTATATAATTCTAAGCCCATATAAAATATCTATAAATACTGTACAAATTGCTGCGACCGATTCAAAATTTGAATCTTGTCATATGATGTAATGACACTTCTTTATTTCATAGTTTCCTTTGGGCAAAGCAAGCAGCACATGTTCCAAAGTGGCACTGCAAGGGTTCAAAGTTATTTTTTTCAGATTGAGTCTGTTCATCTCCAGTCAAATACAACATCACTTCATCCCTCTTTCAGAGACAAACAATACAAAATAAGGCACCAGAGACTCAACATTGTTGACATTTACTGATATCAATATATTCGAAGAGTCCAACACAGTAAAACAGAACTGATGCCTCACACCTTCCTGTAACGGTATTGCACTGCTGCAGAGGAGTATGATGTTGATTCCCATCGCAGGATCTTCTTCTGTCTGATAGGGCAGGAAAGAGAGATGTGATTACTTGAATAAGAGTGAATAATGAAGCCTCATTATTTCTTTGATGTGATTACGGAGAGAAGGATACAGATATAAACTCTCTCTAAAAGACATATTGACAATGAACAGAGTTTTATAAATGGTCCTTTTGGTTGTTGCGTATTGATTTATTACCTCTTCTAGTAGTTTGTGCAGAAATGTGTGGGGCATGTTTGAAATGCTGCATGTCCATTGTTTCAAATCAGCATATATTTTCATCTTCCTTTTTCCATTTTTAATTAGTGTCTCACATAACATATTGGACTGGGACATGACTTCATCAGTGCTGCTTGAACAGACAAAAGAAAGTCGTAGCCATTGATAAAGCAGGGTGCTTTCTTAATCAAGAATTGGAAATATGTAATTAGTTATCAAAACATATCAGAATGTGTATTATTTTAGTTGTGTGCATTTCTTTTGGTTGAATGGCTTTGTGTTTGTGTTGAATGAAGGCTAAAGGTTAGAAAATGTAATTAGGATTTACCGCAGCATGACTAATGCACAACATTAAGTAGCTGGGTGAGAGTGATGGTGTTACTTTGTTAATTATTTTTCTTTAGATGTGGGGGATGTAACATCATGCAATCTCAGATAGGGACCACTCCTAATTGCTAGTCTGAAACATGCTGTTGAAAGAACATAAGCTTTTCCTTGACACAACGATTAAATGCAGGATAGAAAATTAGGTGTTAAATAGATGCAAGGTCATGCTGGTAATTGATGTAATTTCCCCTTTTTCAGTTTCTGCTTATTATTTCATGTGCAGACTCTCCTCGTATGTAACCAGTGCAAGTGGAGTAAATGATTCTTTGATGATGAGACCAAACTCACACAAATGAGAGGGCTTGTTTCCTAGTTCAGACTCTGAAATTACAGTTTTCAATATACACCTTTGGTTTCTTGTGTGGTTGTGAGCTGAGGGATTGCTGCAGCATTCCGACTTCCACAGAACGCTTAAGCATCTCTAAGAAATGTACCCTCACCCAGACATTTTGGTGACTTTATGAGTGGGTTTGGCCACGTTTAGAGTGTCAAGAATGCATCTTCTCTCATCTTTTGTAGCTGCTGCCAATCTGGGCTCAGAGTCTGAACTTCGGCTCTGTGGCACTGCTGTCAGGGCAACAAGCAGACTCCAAGACGCCAAAGTGACAGTTTGAGGTGGCTGCTTGAGTTGAAGGGGGTTAATTTAAGTGAGCCTGAGTAGCTGTTGTCACATCAGACTGTTGATAATGCATTTTATGTGGACCATTAACAGACAATCTATTTAGCTAATGCACGCTTGAGAGGAAATAATCTTTTTTTTACCACCATACTTTGGATATTAAACTCATTGCCTTTGATAAATCATAATGCAGTTTTGCAAGCTGGAATGGAGACAAGCTATAATATTGGGTCTTTTAGTCCCTTTACGCCCCTCAGTATATAACCACACCATTACTAATGCATAGCTAGACGTTCATCAGCACGCACAGTTTACTCGCTCAATGGGAATCCCGATACGTCTGTGCCTCTGCTTCTGAAGCACAAATACATTTTGTTTGCTCCAGCTCCCCGAGTCCGCTCCTTCGAGAACATAGATGTATTTAATAGCAGCAGCCGTGATTAAGTAATCAATGGGATCGAGTGCTTCCTCTCAAGTTCTCTCACTTTTGCTTTTGGTTTCCAAGAAATCTGTTTTACTATTCGCTGCTGAAAATAACACATTTTGTCTGTTTCACTTCAGGTTGCTCTCCATGCCTGTGGTGTTGCAACAGACATGGTGATGCAGCATTGCATCCAGGCACAAGCCGCCTTTGTCATCAGTCCATGTTGCTACGGTTTCATCCAGAACGCAATCAAGTTCACCTTTCCCAAGAGGTTCGTACCTGCTCACCACACCTCAGTCCTGGGTCCCTTCTCAGGGCTTCTGCTTTTTGAAACATTGTTTCTGACCTTGCTGTGTTTTTTTCTGTTAGACCCCTGCATCCACACACTGTTTCTCTTCTTTCTCATTCTGTTTTTTTTTTGTCTCAAGTTTCTCTTTTGGGCCTCTCGCGCTCCATCATTTTTTCTGTCACACACGCACAATCTGTATTTCTTGTCGCTGCTTTTTGTTCACCTCTTATCATCACCACTGACAGTACAAGGCAGCAGTGTCACTTTGCCTTCACAACAAGGTCCGCCCCTCACCTTTTCAGTCTGCATTCCATCAGGGACTATGGTTCTCTGAGCAGATGCTCTCTAGGATATCACAGTGACAGGGAAATCCAGATGGAGGTGCAGACATGAAATGCTACTCTTGTTTAAATTACTTTATCATATGCAGACAATTAATTTAGTTCTGATGATCTAAACAGAGATTGAAGGAATAAAAGATGGCAGAGAGGGAGAAGTGAGAGGCTGTACTTAAATGGTGTTTATCCTGTTGCTATAGCAGCATTCTGTTGACTAAAGGCCAATTTTTAGTATTCCGTAAATTACTGTACGTGGACACGGAGAGCTCTCTACGTTGCTGGAGAGCCTGTTGGAGAGCCTCTCCATTCTCTCCGTGCGCATGATTTTTTTTTTTTTTTTTTAAACTATCCGTCACTCCGTCGAGGGAAAACGGAGACGACAAGGGCTGCGATTGGTCTTCTAAAAACATCACTTCTGGTGTTGTGCCACAGAAAGCACCCCTGCCGTGAAATGCACCCCCTCAGAAAGCGAAAGGAAAATATTATTTTACGATTTAATTATTTGTGAAGGAGATAGAAGAGAAGAACATTAATTACAGTCTTTAAAGCTCCTCTAAAGAGTGCAAATAACAGATGTTCTTCTCAACACAAAATTGGATCATAGCGAACGTAAACCAACACCTTTTCGGTGTTTTCTGTGGTAATATACCCCAGCCATAATTACTAAATGAATTAAATATAATCCAGCTTTCCTTGCAATTCCTACGTTCAGAAAGATGTGCTTTTAATTGAATTAACCTGTATATAAACTACTCATGTAGGTCGAATCAATAACCTTCTGATCAAGAATATCACTAGGAAGTTTAAGTGGAGATGTTTAGCTGATTATAATTATGATTTAGTTTTTGGCATTCATTGTTCTTTTTATGATTATTTAAAGTATGAATGGGGGACATAAGATAATAGGAGTAATCTGAAAAGTGTCCAGAAATGGTATTGAGAGAATGGTGTAACGTGCCTTTAGTGAAAAATACTTTACAGTCCAGGTCAGTGTAGAATCACAGCTCACATGAAGTAAAGTCACGTCCAGTTCTGTGTGCGCATTTCTTCCGTTCCTCATCTCTCCATCCAGCCTTTCATGAAAATTTTAGTTTTCACTTTTTTCCTTGGATGCTGGACGACTGAAGAACAGAAAGATATGAGTGTTTGAATTCCTGCAGGGCTGCCTGTTGTCTAGTGTCAATCATTAAATAAATTACTATTTTTTTTCATTACAAAAAAATCTGGTAAAATAAAAATCTGGGGGGTAGTAGTTGTGTCCTCTGCTTATGGAACAGTACTGTGTACTCTTACTTTGTTTCATGCATTGTCATGTGATTTTGAGCAGATTTTTTAAGGGACCCTGGGGAGGACTCAGTGTACAAGTTTAAATATTTAAGAGTTTTCACATTCTTAGTTTTTTTTTCCTCTTGCCAACTTGACACTCTACCCCTCCTCATAAAATTTTTAAAAAAAATGACCAAAAAAAGACTTTGCAGCTGTAATGGACAACGAGAAGTTGTGTGTCTGGAGGGCAGTCATGCAGTGAGGGGCCAACGCACCTGACTGTGTCAATCCTCATCTAGCTACTTTTAGTGTTTTCCCCTCAGGTCATGTTCCAGGTACCCATGTGGATATTCTGCAGGTGTCGACATTCCAGGCAGTTCACAGGTTTTTATGAGCTGTGAAACTGAACTGCCCATTTCATTAAGGAGCAAACAGTCCAAGTTAAACTTAAGACTTCTCACCATATGACCTGACTGGCCCCTAACCCCTGACCCTCTTCATGTTGACTTTTCATTAGGTTAAGTGATCATCTGTCTATATTTAACCAGCACAAACAAATTCACTCTGTCCCCATGACACAGCAAAATCGTAGGTTTTTAAAGAGTTTATTCTAGTTTACTTCTAAAGAAATAAAAAAAAAAATTAAATCTGTTTCCTACTGCTGAAGGAGTAAACATGATATACTGTGTACAGGTAAGTGTCCCACAATTTAATCACTGCATTTTAACATAAAATATATATTCTGTTTGTTTCTGTTTTTATAGCAAAAAGTTTCAAGAGACTCTGACTTATAAGGTAAGCTTGCTTAAATCTCTCTATTGTGTTCATTAGAATACTGATTTACAGCAACTCTTTTTTATTTATTTATTTATTTTTTTAACAATGGGTGTGTTTCAGATTCCTTTCACCCATATGAACATGGAAAGATGCCCTCTTGGGTCATAACTTATTTTAACACGTTGTGCATACAGGCCTTTTTTCTTAGTAACTGCCTCAGTAATGTTTAAATTTGTTGCTTGAAACAACAGGAACACAGTAGCATCACAAATGTAACATAACCTCTTAAAATGTCAGATTTAGGGGTGAAAACAATGTATTCAGGGTAACTTCCAGACCTTTTTTAATGTAGGTTTGTTTCATTTGGTTATGTATACATGGATAAATGATCACATTTCAGTGTGAAATAAACTTTCACAAGAGTTTGTGTTCCCTGTGAAACCAAAATTCACATGACGTTACGTTAGTTACGTGCCAGACATGATCATTTTATTCCAAACCAAGTAGTTTAGTTTATTTGCCAAAATTTAGTTGCCACCGTTTCAAGTTACAGTGTCACCAATGTGCAAAACTTCTGACAAGTGGCGATGAGATCACATCGCTTTGTAAAATGCAATTTCAAATCAACCCAGTTTACATTATTAAACAGCATTTTATCATTCCTGTTTTACAGGTCTTATTATAATAGCAAGCTAACATTAGCGTCATGAGTTGGTTTAGTATTAAATAACAACTAATATTGGTCAGTGTTCAGTTAGTAAAGCGGAAACCTCCACTTAATACTTAATCTATGACCTTACTAAGAGCTGGTGCAACTTACCCCTTTTGTCATTTGTCTTAAAGTGGAATAAGTCATAGCTTAATTCTGTATTACTTTCATGTATTGTCTTTCGTTTCTTTTATTTTGTTTATTATATAGGACAGTAAAATAAAGTTAATCTGATTTCTGTGTTCTCATCACCGTCTTGGGAACAAAGATATCCCAGGCAGTTAGAAGAGGAAGCCTCACACCCTCCAGGCTCTCAGTCCCTTATCGTTCAGCACAGACTCAGCACTGTATCCTGGCACGGCCCGTCCCATGATAATGTATGGGACCTGTCAGTTCCCTGGGGAGAATCTGTGCAGAAGTTGCTGCAGGTCCAACCATGGCAACCTCAAGACTTAACATGTCACAACATCAGACCACCTCTAACTTCTTTTCTGAGTGCACTCGAAGAAACTGATTTTTACAGATGTGACTTGAGAGGCACAGAAGATTATATATCATTCACAACAATACACTGGACAATTTTACTTCTCTGTGATAATGATTTTTCTTCTGTTTGTCCAAAAGTCGGTGAGAAAAAGAAATCAAAATTGCTATATTTTCTGTCTGGAAAGGGAAACTAAACATGAAGCCACACAGCAGGAGAAATCCATATTCTATTTAAACCAGCAGACGCATTATGTGCCACTTTAAACCCAAGCTCTAAATCTCCCCTGCCTCCCATTGTGGTGTTGCTTACAATGACCATGTTGGATATCTGCTGTTCCTTTGGGTTCAGTGTACAAAACCCCACGGTTTTCTGTGTCTCTGCTCCCAAAAAACCCTGCCAGCAGAGATAAAAGCAACATTACATTGTTTTATAGCAGACCCATAGTTGTTTGTTCTGAACTACAGTGGTTAAACAGAATGGCAGCACATTGACATATGGTGAGTTACTGGAATAAAGGGCTAATGGTGTGAGATATTAGTGCTCACTGCCAACTTCATGCACCTGCTGCGTGGCTTTGCATTCAGCCTCGACCCCGTGGAGTGAGAAATCGAATCAATTAAAGTAGAACAAGTTAGAGCTGACTAACTGT
Organism: Synanceia verrucosa; assembly: GCA_029721515.1. Taxonomy (NCBI): domain Eukaryota; kingdom Metazoa; phylum Chordata; class Actinopteri; order Perciformes; family Synanceiidae; genus Synanceia; species Synanceia verrucosa. Next base: position 9,642,473 of record CM056555.1, read on the forward strand.
CCAGATTCACTTGTTCCATGAACCCATGAACCATAGCGAGGTAAAAACAGGACTTGTCCCTTGGTCAGAAATAAATAACCTGGGGTCATGTGACTTTACAGTGATGATTTTTGGTTTCTTTTTTGTTTTGTTATGTCTGGTCAATGAGTCTGACATACTGTAAAGTGGGCTACACATGATGCACACTATGAAGAAGTCAATGGAGAAATCAGTCATGTTGATCACTGTTCTTCAGTCCACAGACATAGTGTCACTGTGGTGCTAAGATCGACTTTTATGCACACAGTGACGATGCCTTCGTGCTGATTTTACATTATCTGTAATACTTGGCTGTTACCATGCTATAATTTGCTAGTTAGCATCAAACAAATTACACCTGAGGTCCATACATGCGGATCATAAATAAAAAGTATTAAATATGTTATTAAATAGTGTTACCATTGGAAACAAATTTATTGGCCAATCATCAAGATATATTTTGCTTAAATCAGAAAATGTCAACCTTCAGGTGACGCTACAGTTACAGGGATTATCAAATAGACATGCTATTTTTCCATATAGAGTATTTTTTTTTTTTGCCATGCACACTAGTGATCTGCCACAGTGGTGTTTTTCTACCTTCAGTGCACGCTGAGGTAGATAGAGATCGATAGATAGTGTATTTTGGGATAGATAAGTTTAAGCCCCGCTCGCCACGGCTGCAAGTAGGATCAGCAGATGTAGAAAAAAGATGGCTGAATAGATGGGTTGATTGGTGATTAAGCTGTTATCTCAGTGACAGTGCTAAAACATGCGGTTTTCGGACTTACACTTACAAATGCCCCAATAACAAACAGTTCCTGTTCTCATTGTCCATCCTTGTTTCAGGAACACATGATCCTCTGTCGGTTCGCAGACCAAACTGCCGTCCAGCTCCCTCCTGAGAGGCGACTCATAGGTACTGTATACAATCTCAATTCCATAGTATGCTTTTCTGTTGTTTTCTGTTTGCTCATGGTTTTCTGAAGCCAGACACAACAGAATTTCAGTGTATGACAAATAAATGTCACCTGACTGACCCTTTTATCTGGCAATAACTGGGCAACGTGCAGCCTGGCAAAAGGCCAGGCTCAATGTCAGTCCAGTGGGTAACGTCATGGTGTCTTCTTCCACGTGTTACACAGAGTACAGTCCCTACTATCAACATAACTGCTCTCTTAATATTTACTGTTCTTTGGTAACTGTATTGACACCATGTCATTTTTTTTGCTCAGTTTCATTGTTTAAATTCACATCACAAAGACATTTATCAGGCACATTTTCCTGACCTTGACAGCTGATAATCACACTGTTCGTCACAGTTATCTTTTTAGAATTTTATTTTTCACACTGCGACCTAACTCAACTGCTCTACTTTTTCAAAAGCCTATCGACTTTTGAGAAGTGTGAATAATGTTTATGTACGGATTTCACGCGTGTGACAAAACAGCTGCCAGATTGTCGTAGTCGCATTTAGAGGGAAGTGTTTTGTCAGATTGAAACCTTCAGGCCCGTGCTGAGGCTTCACTCTGCAGTGTTTCATTATGTTGAGAACACTCTTCACCCTGATCGTCCTCCAGCTTATCAAAGCTTCCCTCTGAATCTGTGGAGGCTCCCCAGTGCCTTGTCAGTCTGAAGCCCTTTCATATGTACCTGACACCACCTGCCACAGCGTTTCTCCTCTATATCAGTTAACAGGGCTCAACCTCTCCCACTAACATTTTCTAACCATGTTTGATCTCATCTCTCCAGAGCCTGCCAGCGTGACTGTGCCCATCTAGGCGATGTGACAGACCAAAGCTCACATTTACTGTCTGCCACCTGCTACCTAAAAGCCTAATACATTTGAAGTCTGTTTAAAGGAAATCCTAAGAGAAAGGCTTGGTAATCAGCATGAAGTTTGAATAAAAAGTGGATTCTGTAGCACATAGATACACACAAATGCAGGGAACACAGGAAACGGGCAAACTAACAGAAACACCTACAGTACAATATGTTAATCAATACAGTAACACTATAGACTCGATTAATTTTCGTTCGTATCAAAGCACTCAGTGGCTCTCCATTGTGCCTGTTGGATAGGGATGTTTTTATTCAGGGAGAGACGACACATCAGGATGAAAATGTGTCCTCTGTCAACTGGGCCTGCTCTGCCTTTTTATAGATGTTCAAGAGCATGAAAGTGTCAATTGTGTCACGCAGCAGGGCGACATGGGCATGAAAGCACCCCGCAATGATTACTTTCTTTCCCTTTTAATTTTTCACCTGTCTGTATTTATTGGCAGAGATGCCAAAAATGATATTACATTTTTCATAGGTTGTATTTTTAATGCATGTTACGGTTATTTTATATAATTTGTTCAGTTGTTATTGACATTTCTTTTTATCATCTGTTCTGTCGTACAATACTCCAGTTTTACCATAGTTTACTGCTTGGTTATGCTCAGCTTTACTGTTAAACTATGAACAGTCAATGTTCTCGCTTTCTCTCATATATAATAATGAAAAAACTAATTATATGTCTGAATATACATATATTATCTGGATATCAAATTCGGTTTTTATTATTCTTAAAGATTCTCTGTCGGACATTCATTGTAGCAGCAAATACCTTTGCAATCTAAATAGAATGAAGTGGCTCTCTCTTTGCTTATTGTAATCTCTTTTTTCACACAGCCAGTCCTTTTCTTTAGGCTTATTTTGCTTTTGGATAATAAAATGCAATCATTTTTCTTTTTGTACCACTGCAGGTAAACAGTGTATGGGCTTGGTAGACCTGGACCGCTCTTGGGCAGCGGAGACTCATGGGTACTCTGTGCAGGTGATGACCATGGAGCCTGAAAGTTGTTCGCCCAAGAACAACATGCTGGTGGGAAGGCCACAGAACAAGAGCGGACTGGAAGTCGGTGCTCGCCAACTAGAATCACTGGTGCATAATTAGGACTGCAAGCAGCATCTTCAGCATGGTCTGGATTTGATAAAGTACCCTGCCTCTGTGGCTCCTGGCTGTCATCATAGTGCTAAGAATACAAAAAAAATGTTTTATCTACCTGCCACATTTCCTTTTTATGTATTTCTTTTACAAATCCTTTTGTAAGAAATGGCCTCGGAAAATAAATGAGATGTTTGTTCAGTATTTCTGGACTGGTTCTCCTGAAATCTATTTCAGACTGAAGGTAGCGTAGTGGTTTTCATGCTCTCTGAGAATTGCTCCCTGTAAAATCTGTTAATGGTAAATACTGCTACGTTACATTTGGTTGTTTGTCTGACCTGTGTGATCAAGCTGTCAGCGTAAACAGAAACAGCAGGAAATACACACTGACATTGTGAATTAAGCACACCATACTTTCCACACGCTGTTTAGCAAATAGTTTGTATACAGCCTTATGTGAGAGAAGTCCCTCTGTTGCTAGGTATTAACAGAAGAAGGAGAATTTCAGCGCTAAAAGGTCACACGCACTTTAAAATCAGATGGGGAATTATCATTATCTGCCTGTGCAGTGTGTGTTTGTGAGAGTCAGAGAGGTAGGTGGATGTACTGTAGAAAGACAAAATTGGATTCAAACTCACATCACATCAGGTAAAATATAGCATTTGTCATGGATCTACAGAGAAACTGATTATTCCTCGTAAAGATTGAATGTGAATATAGAATGCATGTGGAAGTACGTTCAGCAGCAATGAATATTTTATGATGCTGGCAAAAAAGGTCAGTGTGCTTGATTAGATGCACTCTATTCAAAGCCTGGTAGCTGGAAAGCACACGATACACCACAGCCTATTAAGCTTTAATTCTTCCAGGTGAAACTGGTAGTGTGTTTCTCTGAAAAATCCTATGTTGTCACCTTTGACAGTGTGTCGCAGCTGCTTGAGAAATCAAGGGAGGTAGTCAGAGAGCCAGTTTTCCTCCTCACATTGAGGGGGAGAGAGAGAGAGAGGTGCAGGCTTTTCCAGCATCGAACTCATCTGAATTCAGTCAGCAGATTCAATCTATCCTGAGGTGAATGGACAGACACAGTTCCTTCAAAGGACTGGAATTATTTCAAAAGGAGATGCCTGACTCTGTGTTCAAGTTTGTGGCTCTGCACAAGTGCACATTACAGAAATTCATGTATGCACAAACACAGAGAGAGAGAGTAGGTGACGCTACTTAAAGCTTGCATGAGAGATAGAATGCTGAGGTGTGAAGTGGCTCGATTCAACCCAAACACTCTGGAAGCTGGAAGGTGGCTAAACAAGATTTTTGTCTAGTCAAAATAGGTGAGATATGTGTTCTTATTTCCATGTAAATGTATAGCCTTACAGATTACAGTCACTTATACACTGAGCTGGATGCATTTATTCTATATTCATGTGATTGACAGGTTGACAAGAGGTGAAAACTAATTTGTTTTTTTTTAAGCAAAGGGAACTTGTGACTGAACAAAACTTTTGTACATGGTAGATGGTGGTGAGTACTCTTCATGAAATAATCCAGGATTAACACTTTGATGTACAGTCTTCTCTGTAACTCAACAGACACAACATCCTTTCAAAAGCTGCTATGAAGTGGACATTTTGCCGCAAAACAACTGAAATAGTGACACTTTCATTGTTGTATTAATTTCAGTTATGACTCGTCATTAAATCTCATCTGGTCTTTGTTTTCCGCTTCATTACACTGTCAGTGTTCATGGCTATTTGTCTGCAACAGTTGATTGCTTCATATTTGGGAAAGGAATTTTCCCTTTTGATAAACAGTGACCTTGGTTAAGTGTTGACTGTTAACAGGCACTGACGGATGAATGCAAGGGGCCTCTGCTGCCCTTTTAATTATCTTTAATACCATGCTTTTATATTTGTTATTTGACATGCGTTACCACTAACGAATGTGTTTCATTTCACTTATATATTTTCCTAATAAATAACAGTGAGCATAATTATGGAAGTGGTGAACAGCAACACATTACTATGCACACATTTCCTCATTAGTCATCCACAGCAGGTCCCAGTTGCTGTTATTGTGCGCACCCTAATAATGTTGTATTCTATTCCCTGATGCTTCACATCCCATACATATCTGCTGTCACCTTTATATGTAGTTAATTATATTTTTGTGTTTATTTTATTTTTATTTAAGTCTGCTGTAGCATTGCATGTTCAAGATGTAACTAGTGATTCACTTAGTATTAGTATGCTTAGTATTTTTTTTCCAAAACTTAAAACATCACAGTGCTGCTTTATTTTACACATCCTTAATGCCTTTATGTATCCTGGGACTATTCATAGGTAGAACAGATACTGTGTCCAACTGGCGCTTTTTTAAATCACTGAATTCAATTTCTAATAGGGTGTCTCAAGCCCAATATGCAAGATATTGTCTAAAAGCAAACATGCAATTTAAAACACACAGTAAGGAGAATAAGCTCTCTGTAAGACATTTGGATTTAAATGAAACTGCTCTGTCATGATAATTCCCTCTGGAAATGAACAACTGCTTTTACATTCAACTAAAATAATGTTGAACATCTCTAAACTTCAGGAGATGAAACTGAAAAAAATGTATGATTAAATACCACATGACATTTCAGTCTTTGTTCTCCACAACAAACCAATATTATTAGTAATGTCGCATAGTTCCCCATAACCAGTTTTAACTGTAATAAATCATCATGGAATCACCGGTAATGAAAACAATGTGATTAATAGTGTAATTATATACAACAGGCATTTTTCCGATCACATTCTTCTCCTCTGAGCCACCGCATAGATTTATTATCAAATCGGTGACGGGGTGTAACAAGGCAGCAATGTCATGTATCAAATGACAGAAGTGACTGTGAACAACCAGCAGTAGGCTAATCATATCAAACCTTCATCTCATCCATCTCCTGCTCCATTATACTGAAAATGATGGCGTTTAGTTACCCTGTCATTTCTGCCCCCAGCGCTTTCTTTCCATCGAGCCCTTAATGGAGAACTGTTTTAGTGACTGACGTCTCAGCTTCTCAAGGCAGAAGTCTGAAAATGAAGCAGATCTTTATGAGTCAGGGCCGTAGGATGGATTGACCTTTTAGCACCAGTATGAGAAGCATTGGGCTGTCCATTAACTATGATGTAAAGAAAGTGCAGAGAGTGAGTGAGTGGTGACATAGATTATAGAGCAAAAAGACAAACTAAGACCACAGTTTGAGTCCTGTGCCTTCAGTTTAATTTTCACTTTACAAATGTTGTAGTTTTGTGCCTGACTATGATAGCAACCTTTTTTCCTAAACCTAGCTTAAGTAGTTTTGATGCCAAAACCTAAAGAGAGCCAAGGGATGGGACAGAGCGGCAGTATGTGTTGAGCTGCGATGAGTTGTGGACTAAAACCTTATATTTTAACATCAAAAGAATAAATGCGTAGCAGTTTCATATACTGGATGCATTGAATGTTCAAGGTGCTTTGCAAAGTATGATGGGATTGTTGTATTTAAGAAAATCAGTTCATTGCACGTATTTTTATGCAGTAGTCAAAATATCTGACACAAAGTAAAGACTTAACTCTTTATGCCAACATTTATATATATATATATATATATATATATATATATATATATATATAAAAGCCATATTACCAGTTTTTATTTACAGTTCATACAGGTTCAACAGACGCCTTTCTATCTATTCAACCGTTCCAACCTCACTCCTTCTGTATTTTGTGCTGCTTGTGCTATTTTGTCCTTCGTGTTCTCCATACCCCCAGTAATTTCCACTGCATTGTCTTTTCAGTGTGAGCAACATCTACCTGGGTGGGCGACGCACCTGCGTGTCTCAGCAGGCTGCGCAATTAATTAAGGTATTTCCAAAGCAAGCGCAGCGCAAAGCTGCATCTGGAGGCTTTTCCTCTTGGCTGCACAGGTCATGACGTTAAAGTCCAACGTGTGCTGTCCGCTATGTTCTGACCACTGGCTGTTTAAAAGACGGGAGACAGATCTGACTGCAGTGGGTGCTGTTGGCCGAAGATCCCTCTGGCTGAACTTGTGAGGAGGAGGAAGAGAGAGACGGAGCTGTGCGCTCGCTTCCCAGCAGAGCGCGTCCCGCTCCACACGCACATATACAAACACACACAGACACACACACGGCGGTCACTCTACTTTCAGACAGCGGACTGGTTTCCACTCTGAATATCACACAGGAACAGTCTGAGGGACACCAGCGGACATTTCCTACCTGTGCGCCTTCAGCGCGCGTCACATAAACTCTGCTGTTTATTCCTCGTGTTATTGTTTCCTCCGCGATTTCCTACGGGGTGATTTTGGATTACGGGGAATAACAAGCAGCGTGGGTGCGCAACTAACCGAAATCATGGATTTATGGATAAAGTTGATGTTGTTGTGCAGCTGCAGCTTTGGAGCAAGTGCAGACTTCGATGGCAGGTAAGGACACATGGTTCAGCCGATGCTTTTGTGAAATCATTTTCTGTCCCTTTATAGGCTGTTTGTGCAAAAAATAATCTGTGCTTTTGGTTTATGATAACACTTGCTGGAGTGGTTGCAAAATATGTTGCTCTTGTGAAGTGATGTTCGCTCAAGCGCATTGTGTTTAACCAGCTGATTGGGCGAATCCGGCTCTTAGCTCAACTTTTATTGAGATGCAAATAGTAATGTTGTAAGGCGTGCATCCAAACCGCCTCACAGCGCACGTTTTGATATAGAAGCAGTGTTTCTATATACATAAATCACCCCAAGCGGTTCTTGTTTTGTGTGCAGATTTCGGCTGATTATAAAGTGATGTGACAGCAGGTTGCCCGGTGCTTCATGTTCAAACATGACTCTGATGAAGTATGTGAAGACAGAGGTGCGGAGGCAAGCCAGATCCCAAAGAATGCATGCGTCCGAGATTTCGATCTGCCCAAAGGTGCAGTTGAGTTAATGAACAGGATGGATAGATGCTTTTCATTTTTACAACCATTCATCACGAAACCAAGTTGTAATTTAGGTGTAACCCCTGGTCCATTCCTTTTGAAACAAGTATAGAAAACTTCATTACAAATTGTTGTGGAAAAAGCAATATTACTTGGCAAAATGCTTATTTGTTTTAAAGTGGAGTCTAAAATCGACATTATTCCAGCCCTTATTGTGTCATATTGAGCTGGATTAGAGCTCAGAATGAAATTGGACTGAAGACCATCCAAACAGCAAGAGAGTTACACAAACAGGGTCCTAGTGCCAAATTCCCTTCATCTCCAACACAGAATGCAGCCAAGTATTGTACTTTATTTTTCCTCATATATCTCTGTAAGACAGACTTGGGGCCCCAAAGCAGGATCCTCTTTCATTTTTCACTCTTTCAAATGAATGAAAAACTTCTGAAGATTTTTGTAGATACGTGTTTTTGAAATAGTGTGTGAAGTCCTTTTCAGACTGACTGCCATTCCACCTGCTTGTTGATTGATTTTGACATGCAGAGGAATGGAGCTGTGTTTTCCTCCACAGCTTTCTCAATTCTCTTTCTCGCTGCTATGTTCAAAAGTCTTTCAGAAGAAGCGATTTGGATATCAAAGGTTTGAGCAAGAAGTAAAAGTGTGTGTGAGAGAATGAAGGAGAGAGCAGGAATATAAATGAATAATTAGATTTGAGAATTTAAAAGAACATGTAGTTATTATTATTGTTATATTCTTTTTTCTTCATCACCTTGGCTAATGTCTGTGTGACACTGATTTCACACATTGCCTCTGTGTAATGATCATTTGCTTTAACCTAGCAGCAGCATATTGTAAAATATTAACATCCCTGCTGATGGAGTGGCTTGTCACCATGACCATAATTTGACAGTTTTTATGAGTATAAATTTGCCCAGGCCTGAGTCTCTGCCTCGATATGAATTCATTGAGAGAATATCCCCTGAGACCGAGCACAAGCAAAAAAGCCATTTATTACCTGGTCTCCCTCACTTATTGCCTTTTAGAGAGCGTTGCTAACAGGCTTATCCATCTAGTCCTGAAGGGTCCTTCACGGGCATAATTGGCAAGATCATTTTGTTCTCCCAAAGCTGCGTATAGTTACCTGCAAATCTGTGGCGAGAAACACTGTGCTGTTGTTGTTCACACTCTTTTTTCCAATGGAGGACTAAAGGACAGCTGATTTCCTGTCATGTAACAGAAACCTAAACAAAAGGCAGCACATACAGCAGATTATATTCTTCCCTTAATATGTTACTAAATTGTGAAGTTCATTGCAGCCAAGCAGTGCATACCAGACCTCCTCAGTAATAATCCAAGGCTGTGAACTGGTGCCAGGTTATGTTGGCGTTGTAATATCAGACCCACATTTGGGCTTTCAGGGGTTGAGAATGAGTGTGAAAATACTGTTAAGTCCCATTTTATGGGTAGTCCACCAGGCAATATGAAGTAAAAAAGAATACATTTATAGATTTCTCCATGTTCAACATTTAGTGTTTGTCAATGTCGCAATGAGGAATGTGCTGACATCTTTATCAGGAGTCATAGAAGAGATTTAAAGGTAACCTTGCCATATGCTTTCTGAGCGTGAGCAATAAATGAAGGCAGACACCACTGACTGACTGTTTAACGTCCCTTTATGGAGAAACATGCATTCATGTGCCGTACCTCATGAAACAAGACACATGAACTTCATCAGGTCCCAGTGGAAAACTCTACATACTGCATTCATTTTATGGCTAACGTAACTTCTCTTCCACCTATTTTATTTTCATTTTCATTCAGCAAAAAGAACAGTTTTGGAGTGGAAATAAATTGTCAAACTGTGAAATAAATCATACGTTGACAATTAAACTTGCTACTACTACTGGTCACAATAACGGTCTGTAGCTTAAATATACCAGCACTGACATTTTGCACTCTCTCTGATACAAAGGAGGAAAGGGAGAGAATAGTAAGAGTTGCAGCAAGGTTAGGTAGCTTGGTCTGCTTCACAATAGGCTACAGAGCAGACATTTATGCATTTTAATGCTATTCATCTGTCCTATAATAAACACAAGATTAAAGAATTCAAGACGGTTTGTGAGGGGTGTTGTTAGGCAAAAAAAAAACCATAATAACCTTCAGCATATTGTAATTTAAGTGGCTTGAAAGACTTCTATACCGCCTCTTGGCTCTGTTTTCAGGCTGTGGAAAGAATGAATTGTGTGACTGGAGGTCACTTCAGAGAGAGGTCGTTCCTATGGGCTGTTCTGCAAATACAGATGCACTTGGATGCCTCTTCAGGTGGCAAAATTTTGATTCAAAGGTGGATTATCCTGCAGAAAAAAAGTTGGTTTTCCCAGCATTGGTGACAACTGTCTGCACTACGAAGCAATGCCAAAAAAGAAAGACAGACGTATCCCAAGAGAGTGGCTGACAATAAATTCAATAAAATGTGTCAATATCGCTGAGGTGTTTCAGAGATGGAGAGGAAATGTTGCTCATAGTTTAGCCTTCTGATAACTGTATCCAATTGCTGTGGCTATGTTGAATCACACTAAGTCACCCTCAAGGACTTTATGGGTTTGCAAAGAAAATATGATGGAATTGCTGTTGTTATTGGGGTGTTTCAAATGAGTGACTAGTAACTAATACTAATCATTTCAAACATCATCCACCCATTTCCAGAAAATTGCCTACTCAGGCTTTATTGAATGTTGTTAAAGCTGGAGTTGATTCTATTGCAATTTGTAAGGCTGTAGTCGGTGGTGAAATGAACCCACTGGAGTGAGGACAGCAGAGTCACTATACCCTTCTTTAGCTGCACAGAACCTTTTCAAGCTACATCTAGTCCATGCTCGTACTTACAGGCATTTCATTCCCTTTAGAAGAAAACATCCCGTTTAGCACTTGTATTGCAGCACTGAGCATGCTCTTAATGGATTGTTTAGAGTGTGCTTGAAGTTGCTGCCAACATCAACCTCTTGTTCCTACAGAGGTTAGATGCACTTAGTGGAAGTTGCTTTGAACATAAAGGTCTAAGCAATATAATATAATGTAAAAAAGAAAGCTGCTGCATTACAGTCTGTTTGAAATATTTCCAACATGTTGCTCCTCCATAGATGTGGATAAGGTGGATCTTCTATTGAAGTAGCAGTCAAAAACCATTTTCCTATGTCAGAAGTGTCAACAAAGACATTTTAGTGGACTTTATTACAGGACTATTGTTTTGCATCGCATTTCATCATATGGGTGTTTTTTGTTTTTGAATACCTTCCGCAATGTCTTCTGTGTATATATTTCTAATAGACCAGCTGATTTCTCTCTTTAAAGCTCAAATCCTCAAACATTTGTCAATAGCCCACATGGTGATGTGTGTTAATGTGATAGACTTGGCAGTCTGTGAGCAGAACTGGCAGCTTGCGCCGCCGAGGTGCTTCATTAAGACGCCAGACACCTTCTGACTCCACACGCTCATGCCTTCAGCTGAGTCTGGCAGGTCTGAGCAAGTCTTTCACACCAAGATGCTACAAGTGCAGCAATCAACAGCTATGGGGTGTTAGTGAGAGAACTCCAACAGACACACTTTGCACGTTTCAGTGTGAAATCGTGTACGAATGATAGATGTATTAAATTATATACCCCCATGGTTCTGATTGTCATGCTACACCCCACAATGCTTCTCTGAGTGACGGACTCACTGCTCTTCACTGCCAGACAGGTCAGCTCTGTCTCCATTAGTAAAACAATAGAAGAAGAATGGCGTCACCATAGTGGATATCAGCCTCTCAGGTTCTCCTGGAAGAACCTTGTTTGATACACACTGCATGTGTGAAGGGTAATAATTATCTGCTTGAGTTCCTTCAAGGCTTAGTGTAATTTAGCATCATTATTCAGAGCCCCAGGGTAATAAATACAGGTATTATGTTCAAGTCCATTTGATATGCCAGCTTTCGGTTCAGTAGAGTATCACTGGGGGAGAAGAATCATCTGAAACAATTCCTGATTTATTTTTTTTTACAGTAACTCCCCTTGTTCATTGTAATTTTCAAGCCATAGATATGAAGAAAACATGCATTTGACGTCGCTGCAGTGTTGGTGTGATGAATTGGTGAGCAGGTGAATTGATTTAAGCCCTCAGTTTTATGTTCAGAGTGTGTATAAAATACAGAGTGTGTGTAAAAATATATTTGATTCAGTAATCCAGGACCTGTTGCATCTCATTAGATTCCTGTTTCTTTACTGCTCCCAGAAACTTCTCGCCCACCATCCACCATCCGGGAGCCCATAGGAGTTCAAACTCTGCTCTTTTTGTTCATAGTCTTCTTAATGTCATGTGCCCAGAGTCAAATGTCATGTTATAAATATATAAATATATATAAATCTTCATTCAATTGCCAAAATAGATTTTTCCTTGGTTACATCCCAGTGTTGAGACTGCATAGTCTGCCTTTGTTTCCATTATGACAACATTTCATCAACCTCATCCTCTTTTGATATACATGTACAAAGAATAGGGCTACAATCATTTTTTTTTATATTCTGAATTTATGGTTTTGGTCTTCAATTGTCAGAGAAATCTCAATTTCCCACCGCCTAAGATAATGTTAATTAGTTGTTTTGCTGGAGAAACAGTCCGAAACCCAAATATGTTGAAGTTTCTTTCCTAGAGGACCAAGAGTATTCATACATAAACATATTCATGTTTATATAACTAGTGAATTTTTGTCTCTTAACTGATGGACCAAATAATGGGAATACCAAATGAACTTCCCTCACATACTATAACTGTCAAGTACCAAAGTCATATAAGATGAGTGCATTGGCCAATGATATGATGCTGAAGCTAATTAGCTGCATCCTCAGGATCAGTTATCTAAACAACATCTGGCAATCAACACTGTTAGATGTGATTTTAAAAGCAACTTGTGGAGACCTGAAAAATAGGCTGGGGAAAAAAGAGCTGGCAGAATAATGAGAGTCAGTCCCACAATTTGAGGAGTTGTTTTGATGCTACAAAACTAAAACAAAATCAGTTTCTAGATTTAGAGATCAAGGAACGTTATTGGTGGTACGGTAGTTTCTGCTATTTGAAAAGAGCTTTTAGTCGAGGCCAATAAACCTGGACTGTTGACTGAGGTTATGAATTCAAAACTGCTATTTAACCCGAGGAATATTTTGTAAACTGCTAATGTGATGGTGGAACTGGCACAGGCAGCTTTCTACTGGCAGTCATCAGGTGCAATGATGATGTTGTAATGCAGTGTAACTGCACAGGAATATGATGCTATTGGGTTATACATGAGGAGCAGGTGCACCCAAAGCAGCATCAACTATTCCCCCATGATGCTTCGGTATTTTAAAATGATAATTACCATATGCACACTGTTTGAATATATTAAAGAGTGAACAAGAACATCAGGGTGATTTTGCTGAAATGTCATGGGAGTCTTTTTTTTTTTTTTTTTTAAATGTGTCACTGCCATCTTCCCAAATGAAATGTTCTTTGCCCCAGGCAGGATGTCTTGTTTTTATGTAACACGTTTACAGTATGGAGGGACAGCAGGTGCCATATTTGGCCATGTGTGTTTGTGGGTGTTTGCATGTCACTTGCAGACATGGTGGCATTTAAATGTGGCTTCTGTCCAGGCCTCTTCCTTCTCTTTCATTTAATTTCCTTTCCTTTTCTTTTCATTTTCCCTTCCTCTCATGTCCTTGTTCTTGTGTTTTTCCTCCTCTTCCCTTCCCTTCCCTTCTCTTACTGTGAGCTTGGAGTTTTTCATTGCCTGACTGCCTCCCTGCTTTCCAGGCTGCAGACAAACATTTTTCCTGGATCTGCCACTCTCACTTAGCATCCATTGTGTTTTTTTTTCGCTGATGAGGTGATTGGCAGCGGGGCCAAGCATTAGCATTTCCTCATCTTGGCATAGAGACACTAACAGGCAGGGATAGTGGCAAAGGATGTGCCTTGAATACTGATCAATAACCTCCCTCTCTCATCAAGGAACAAAAGAAAGCATCTATTGTGTAGGAACTATATCAAGATAATGTCTCCTTTGTTTTTGTGACTGTGTTTCCTCTGCCCAAATAACCTGTGTAGTCAGTTGAAGTTGTTAATATATTGAACTTATTTTACACACAGTTGCTTCTGATTTATTTGTTATTTCACTAGATTTTAGGTAACATCCCAAAGCCAGCCTCTCAAAGTATGCAGTTTGGATTTTCGTCAGTATCCTTAAATGGACTCATTCCTTCACCCTATTCTGTCCATAAATATGTGGTGAGCCTCGGTACAGTCAGATGAAAAGGTAATCCGCATGCAGTGTCTGCCAAGAAGCTATTTCCCGCTCTGAGCAGAATAGAACATGGTGTAACAAAAACATCCGGCTGTAATTTCTCTTAGAGGGAAAGCAGTGCTTTGGAAATAACCTATATGTCTATAAACACTAATACGTGTTCTCCCTGTAGCAGGAAGATAATATCTTCCCCTGTCATGACATTGCCCGATAGATTTTATGAACATACGGTACAGTGACACATACTCTATGTGTTAATGTACTAGATGGAGATAGGAATCCTACTTTATGTTTAAGGGCACCAGGCACTTTAGATAAAAATCAGTTTCACAGTCCTTGTTGTGAACACAGCTGTCATGTGGACTTCTCAAAGTGTCACTGGTGCAACGATGCAAACAGGGATGAATTCAAATCGGGTCAGGCAGGCTTTCAACATGGGTCTCCAGTCTGACATCACACTAACCAACACAATCTGATGTGCTATCAGTTTCACTTGTATGACACAAAGGCTAATCTGCTACAGGGAAGCATTTAAATGCCTCCAACGCCATGACAGAATGTAGTGTGAGCTTTATATTTTATATGATAGTAAATGGAATACCTTTATATTTTGGGCTGCTAGTAAATGAATGTGATTGAGAGGCGTCACCTTGGGTTTTGGGAATGTTTAAGAGGCATATTTCACTGTTTTCTGACATACTCAGCACATGTGACAGAACAAATGTTAACCCTTCAGTGCTATGGAAGAGATATTATACTTTAAAAACAGAGACTCAGATAAGTCATGTCAGTTTTATTTATATGTAACCAAAAATCACAAATTTACCCCTGACTGCCTTACAATTTGTGCATTCAGTGCCTTTATTCTTTGACACTCACTTCAGACAAGAAAAAGCTCCAGCAGAAAAAAAACTTTAACAGGTAAAAAGAATAGAAATGACTTTTATTCATCCCAAAGAAAAGACTTGAGAAAATATTAGTATGTTCTCTCTGCAGCAGGAAAATGAAATGAATCTTGTGAATGCTTTGAATCCTCCCTCCAAACATCATTGAGAAGACCCCCTGCTTTTCATCAAGACATTTTAATTGGCTGTGAACTAATTATGTCATCCCTTCACAGGTGGCCGAGGCAGATGGCCTCGTCCAACGGCCTGTGTCGATACGGGGCCAGGGTGGACTGCTGCTGGGGATGGACACGCCGTTCCTGGGGTCACTGCCAGCGTGAGTGCCACCACAACTGCTGCTGCTGCTGGGGTCAAACAGCTAACAAGGTTGCAAGGTTTCAAGCTGGGCTCAAAGATGCAGTTAGACACAAGAGATGCTACAACACCACCATAGTAACCATGGGCTCTGGGAAACACGCACATGCACGTTGTCACAACAGGAACACATTCAGCTAATGGAGCATGGTGCAGTCTTTAATTTAAAATTGATGGTAATGGCTGGTTGGACCAGGGGAAAGGCTGACATTTATATTCATACTGCAGGTGGCCATAATGAGGGAAAGGATAGAGCTGCAGGTGGACACATTCAAGATTATAGATTATTGCTGGGCAAAAACAAGCTAGCTAACACCGCCAGAACAAGCAGAGTACACACAATCCACGGTGTTGTCGGGTGTACTAGACCTCAACTCATCCTTACATTCAGCCATGTAGATGAAGGATTCAGGGGATGTGTCCTGTCACGACCACACGCCTGTGTCACATGAACTATATGAAATATTAACACTTTACATTTACCGACAATTTTTACATTGCGGAGGGATCCTCCGCTTGCATCACAAATGTCAAATCCCCTGCATGGCTGGTGCCTGTGCTGGTATAGCTGCTGCTTTGCTGTGGAGGTTTAATCATCAGTGGGTTAACATATAAATAAGCCTTTTCCACAGCTGGAACTTTTGATTTAATCGACAACTTACTTACTAAAGAAATCTTATTAAAGACCAATCAGTTGACTGGGACTGCCCTACATTTTGGGAAAATATACCCTACTTGTTGTTCTCCTTCCCAATGAGTTGAGAAAATCAAAAGGTGGTCACTCTCATATCCATCAGTTAAACATAAATATAAGTAATTAAGTGATAAACAACACTTTATCTGTCCAAAGGTAAAAAAATCTTTGTGTCTTTGCATACAATTTTAAATCTATAAGAAAAGAAAATTGAGTCGTGTAAAGATGCATGTCACTTTTTCTTGTTGTTCTCTGTCCCACAACTGCACTCGCCTACAAAACAAAGTTAGACTTTAAGATTACTGGAAGCTTCATAATATGGTTCTTGCTGTGGAAAAGACCAAAAAATGTCTGCATGTTGGTTTAGGCTACTCATTTATTGCTTGTTAAAATAATGTTTCATAATCCACTCACTTTGTGTTTTTCATTACGGTATTTTAATCATGTTTTAAGCTCATCATACCATGCTATAGCTGATATGTTTATTTATTGTATTTTGGATGTTTTTTGTGGGGAAATATGTCACACACTGCTTGTTTGGCCTAAAGGTCTGTGCTGCTATAGCTGAAAGATCCCTGTATTTTCTGGGTTTAGCAGTTTTTTTTCTCTCCAATTCCGTGTAAAAGTGCCAGAGTCTTATCTTTTCTCTTGATGTTGGAGTGCGCTGCAAAATTTCCTATTCTGTTACGGAGAACACAAATAACATTACTTGAGTTCATGGCCTTAATGTTGTGTATTCCTTTTAACGGAGCCAGCTTAACATCAGGTCTACGCAAGACAAATCTGCTTTTTATCCACCTCTCGCCTCATCTCTATTAGAAACAATATATGCTAATTTTATTCTTACATAAACAATTGGAGTCAGAAAAACGAGTTATGCTAATATATTTGGGACAGACCTAAATTTGTAGCTTGAGGGGGTTGATTTCATGGTTGGAAATTAGTTTTAGTTTAGTTTTAGAGGGTTTTTTGTAATAAAACCTACATTTTTCCCAAGGCCTTGACACTTGACAAGACAATCTGTGCTGCAGTGATTTAGGTAAAAGCGCTGTTTTACTCAGGCAGCTCAATTGTATCATTTGATAGTGTTTGTTTGAACATGGGGCCAGACTCAGCAGTAATCCTGGCAGGCGTCAGCAATCTTGATGCCCAATACCTCCCAGTGCATCTGTACTGGGCTCTCTGCCTTTACAGCTTCCCATGCTCAGAAAATTCAAGGTGGAATAGATGTGGGATGAGGATGAGGACGAGAGAGAAGACAATGACTTTATTATGACAAGACATGATTCATGTGCTCACATTTTACCCATTTAAAACCCACACTAATGACAATTTATGCAGCACATGTTATAGTGTATTCATGCATAGTTCCACAAGACAAAGTATTTGTTGGTTTGCCTCCGGAAATCAAGGACTGTACATCATCACTGGTGACATTTACTTGCATCCATTACTTGACCAGCCAAACAGCAGTGTGTGAACATGCATTCCTTGTTGTTCTGGAGTCCCACATGTTCCATGTTGAGCCATAAATATGACTTCAGTTCTAGCTCAGCCACCACATCAAGCTGCTTTAACTCTTCTATTTTTTTTTTTCAACAAAACCAAATCTGTTCTTTGAGTGAAATCACTCAGTGAGTACTTGCCTTAATGCTTCCAAATGTTCCTGCTGCCATTTGAATGCATTCACTTGAGACCACAATCAGTACTCCATCAAGTCAGTAAGGTGCTGATTTAAACTTTACAGGATGGAGGTTGAAGGTTTGGGAAGGAAAGAAAGTGTATTGATGTGTGTGTGCCTTTTGTCTGCATGTGTGTAAGAGGATGCAGTCTGTACAGATTTCAGGTCTTGGTATTTGTGGCGATAGAAGAGATTAGATTGGAGCTATAGGATTGTGGCTTTCTCAGCCGCGGAGCGCTGTGATCGGTTTGTGAGACTTCTCTCAAAGAATGAAAAACTTAATAGATCAACCTCTGTCTTTTTTTTAAAGCTCCCAAACTGAAAAGGGGAGGGAGAGCGAGAGAAAGGACTAAAAGTTGGAGGAAGTAAAAATCCTGAGGTGTAAGGGAAATAGTTCTGAGGTAAGGAGTTAGAGATGATTGCTGCTGGGGTGGGGAGACATGTCAGGAGAGAGAGAGGGAGACAAGAAAGAGAGAGGAGCAGATGGAGAAAGAGAGAGAGAGGAGCTTTGGATTTATAGTAGACTGAAGCTCCACTTATAATGTTCTGACAGGCCATCCGGCAGGCAGAGCCACACTTGATGCTACTTGTTCTAACCAGCTGCCATCATGAACATTTTACTGCCACTGTGAGCGTTTGAACATTTGCATTTTCAGTGTGAAACAGTTAAAAGTAAAAATGCTTTTCATCGCTTTCTCTCTTGACAGAGCTGAAGATGGAAAACTGTCTAGTCCACTCAGTCAGTAAAGCATAGCAGGAGCTTTGATCATTTATTATTTTGAGATCAGGTGATACAATAAGTATGAGGCTATTAATTTGAAACTAATTTCATCCATATTAGACGAAGAATTGCCTGGGGTTTTATCCTACTATGAAAATCAAGAAGCACCTGACTATACTATATTCATCTGAATTAAGTTCATACCGGACAATTCTGCATCATTATTATGTCAAAATAAGCGTCAGGTATGGGCCCTTATGTACTGTAGCAGGCTGGAGAGTAAGTGTGTAAGTATTGGTAGATTCAAGTGTAGTGCCCCGAGGAGGCAGTGGTCTGGTCACAAGCCTGCAGTTAAGGTTTGTTTTTTCTTTTACTGGACCTAAACCCTGATTGCTCCCTTAAATATTCTTTATACTATTGTTCAGAACATTAATATAGCAGCAAATAACTATAAAGATACAGAAGACTAGTGTCTACCTGAGCAGGGAATGAAATTGCTCTCTGTAATCCAAGCTTTGTTTACATCGCGGCCACTTGTGCATGTTAGTGCTTGTGAGCATGCCCTGCTGGCCAGCTGTGCAGGCAATAGCTCTGAATTTCATACTGAGCACATTTACCTAGTGGTTCAACTGCTTAAGCTAAACTAGACATTAACCACAGTTTATCTGCCATAGCCGCTATCTTTGCCACGCGCAGATATTTTGAATCAGTGATCTTCCATATATTTTTGACTTGGTCAAAACCTGATTTGAATATTTTTATTAAAACCAAGTGAAATGCTGGAACAGTAATAAATCATCAATTGTAACTAGCCCCACAGGTTTGATGTTTGATTTAATCTTTCAAAAGACAAAAAAGCTGCTTTGATAGAAAGACAGGCTCCATTCTTTTTCTCTGCATTGCCAAGGAACTGGGTTGAATAGCACCTCCATATTAAAGAGATCACACTTTCTAATTTCTTCAAAGGTCCTGGTGGATTTTCCAAATCCACTCAGACTGGGATTTAGTGTGATTGAGTGCGGTCTTTGTTTCGACAAATGGTGTGGACAGGATTAAGGCAGGACTTTTGAATTAGTAATTCAAGTTAACAAGTGAGCGATGAAAGCAGAAAAGTGATATCTCTGTTTAAGTATTTCCCTTTATCGTGATTGTCTGTGCAGTTTCCTCATCTACTCCACTTTCTTTCATGACCACTGAGCTGTAAAGGTCCTTCTACAAAGTGTACCTTTTCATCTGTTAAAGGTAATAAGGTGAAAACAAAACGGGAGTGTTTCCTCTTAATCAGAGTTAATATATTCAGAAAGAAAAAGCTCATGCTCTGAATTATTTGACACAATTCTGGCTTTAAAGGCATTTTGAAATGGGTGTGATTTGAAAATCTAATGTCTCCTCACACTGGGGTAGCTGCAGCATTTATTCTCATATTAAAGAAACCAGGGCCGTAATCTCCATGAATGATATCAGCGGTCTCATCTTTCAGCGTGAGACAAAAAACTGCCTCATTCACTTCATTTAGACGTGAGTAATGAATATGTCATTCACATTTTTAGAAATAAGAGACGTTGATTTCATTCTGACATCATTTTAAATTTTGAAACTCAATTGAATGCATTCAAAATGTGCAGCAAGGCGACTGGGAATATGCGTGACTCCAGAACTCCACACTGTTTCTTTTTTTTTTCTTTTTGTTCTTTCCAGGAATGTTTGCTTGTCGAAATGACCAGGCACTGCCCTCTAACATCATGTTTACTTTTTGCTCTCAACGACTAAACAATGCCTGCAACCCCTGTTTGTTGGCTATTTGTTTTGCAGCTCTCTTCGCCTTAACACACAGAGTAGCCGGGATAAGGTGCCAGCCCCAAGGTTAGCTCCACATGTTTCTTGAAATAATCTTGCTTGACATGTATTGCTGGGGGCACATCCTCTGAATCCTGGGCTCACTCACTTATTTATAGAGCCAAGTCCACCACCCCCACTAACACCTCACGCCCCTTGGAAGCGGCCATCTTCTTTCCTCCGGCCTCAGATCTATGCAAACAGCTAACACACTCTGCAGATTTGATTTAACCTGAGGCTGTGTCTTAACATGAATTATGCTGAGGTTTTTTTAGTGTCATTAACATTCAACCACCCCTCTAGTCCACCCTTTAGAATACTAATGAAACCCTCAAAGCTGAAATCCATAATGTTTTTTAATTAATATATCTGTAATATATCCATCTACATGGGGCAGAGTGAAAACTGAGCATTTTATTGTGGTTGGAGATGCTCTGCATACATAACTACATGGAAATCTGTCAGGTGGAGAATTCCATTGCCATCATACTTCATCACTTAGGTAAACCAAATATTCACCACCACTTCACACGGTCATTCATTTCCACTGCATACAAACGAGTGAGAACAAATTCAAGCCCCCTCTGTATGATTTGTAATAATGACTAGTTTATTCAGCTGAATAATTTTGATAAAACATTTTTGGTAATTTTAAGAGCATATGTGCTAATTAATCTCTGCTGTTCTATATACACCATAATTGTAAATTGAATACTTGTGTGTTGGACTATTGGTCTGATAAATAAGCACTTTCAAGAGGGAGAACTTGAATGAATTGATTAATAATAAAAAAAAAAAAAACAATCAGCAGATAATCAAACAATGATTACAAGCAGCAGGTCATTAGTTATTTGATTTCAAGATGATGCAGCTTGAAATTGATTAATGGTTTTGCTTTGGTGCATTCAAGTAGTATAAACCTTCATATGCAATACAGTGTCAATTAAAAAATAATACATCCCCTTGTGTTTCAATCAGATGTCTGAACAGTCAATAAATCAAAAGCATCTGCCTCAGCAGCAGCAGCGGGCTGAGTTGAGGAATGGCTGATGTAAACCGGAGAGAAAATGTGTCATCACTTGGCATGTTTTGATGGTGTTCATGGGATGAGGGTCATACATGCTATGTTTGGCCTTCCAGCTGGTACGACCATTTTTAGTCCTCCGTGTCCTCCGCTGTGGTTAATGAACGCTGGCTATTTCCCTGATCTCCCTGCCAGGCCAGAGGCTTAAAAATACCCTCAGAGGCAGAGCTTGTTGATGGCCGCCTCTGATCCTGCTAATCAAATCCTCTCCCATGTAGGAGATGACTAAAAAGCACTCCACTGGACTTTCCACCAACTAACAACATCACACACATCTTTCATTTCATCTGCTGACCAGACCAAGGTCTAATAAACCAAAAACTACCACCAGAAATATAAAAACCTTTACTTTTTCTCCAACAAATTGGGTCAGTTTACGTTCATAATTGTGAACTTTAACTGCCCAGTGTGTGAGCACTCTGGCTTATACCACAGGGCCCTCTAAGTGGGCTAACATTACTTTTTTCTTATTTAATTACATAGCCAACAAAGGTGGAGTGAGTCTGGAGATGGTATTGACTCCATTTCAGGGATTCATCTCATACCTTTGTGCCTTTTGAATTGAGTTTGAACAGTGTTTCACACACAAACCTGAGAACAGAAAGTTGTTTCTCCTGGATAGATCTACAGCCTTGCATGCTGAATGTGTATGAATGGAAATTCCTGAGATTGTGAATCAATTCTGAAATTATAAAACGTGAAGTATGCATCCCTTCCTCACTTGTAAAAGGTCTCCCTCTATGTGTTGAAACAGCTTTCACCTTCTAGCAACTTTGGCTTCAAATAAAACTACATCATCAATCCTTTGCAGATACACAACAAACTGGCTGGTACGATAACTCTCATCCAGAATCTCTCCACACACTAGTAGGCCTGTGTACTGCTTCTTCCATCAGAGTGATAATTAAGTCCTCTGATTGCACTGTATTATGACAGAATTAATGAAGCTTTTAATGAAAATTAGTAACACTTGGCTGAGGCCCCGTGTATCAGACATGCTTAGCAGCAAGCTGTACTCAGATAAGCGGGGTAAGCCTACAGCTCAGACAGAACCCAGAGTCAGTGAAAGCTGTGCAGCTCCTTCAACCACCCCATCTCTGTGCACATTAAAATATCACCATCTATGCACTATGTGCGATCTGCAGTGCAGCTCTTTACTGAGGCACTAATTATAATCTACTATTTTGGTGCTCTAATTGTTTCAGTTTCGGTCTAAGGGGAAAATATTATTTGCCTCTGTAATCCTCACTGGCAGGGTGCCAGGGTAAATATCAGAGCTGTATTTTTCAAAGCAGGAAAATCAAAACTTTGCTCGGTGTTAAAAGGTCAAACTTCTCGTTTGTCTCTGCACAGTGTGAAATGATTTAGTATCAGTTAGGACAATAAAACTTCTCCAGCTCTGTTCAATGCAGAAATGATGTGGTTAGCTGAGAATGGCTGCTCCATTACCATTAGTCAATGATAATAACACTGTCACAGAAGGAGGAAGAAACAAACACATTTCCTATATGAATGAGGCGCTGTGCTGTCTTATTGCTGTAATATGGAGTAAACAGATAATTTACAGCCAAGTCAAGGAGCAGTAGGATTAAGTACTTTGTGATACTGATCTGGAACAAGAAATCTGCGCTGATCCGTCTCTTCCTCTTTGAATCCTCCCTGAACAGCTGTGTGCCAGCCTGGCTGTAAGCATGGAGACTGTGTGGGACCCAATAAGTGCAAGTGCCACCCTGGCTTCACCGGCAAGACCTGCAATCAAGGTGAGCTCTCTGCAGAATGTGTACACGTCAGGCAGGCCCCTGTTAACCCACATCTGTGGTGCTTATAGCAAGTGATGATGCCTATTTAATGGCCAGAAAACAGTTGAATCTGATACATGTCAGAGTCAGAACATATCATGACTCTGAGCAAAAACAGGGCAATCATTGTTTATAGTGACCAGATCACCACTGCACAACACCAGCATGTTAAAGTTTCCACTTATAGAGCGGAAGCTGTTTTGCCACCAGCCGTCAGTGGTGAGGTACTTTAATCACAAGGGGAGGAGGTGAAGAGAGAAAGTGCTGATTCAGTTGAATGATCCTGGGGGGTAGGCATCCTCTCCTGTGACGATAACATCTCAATTACTGACCTGAGATAACTTGGCCCGGCTATGTGCAACCGATGCTATTGAAAGTGTGCTGGTGTGTGTTTGAGTTTTTGTGCATTTTCCACCAGTGATGGATTGGACATGTTGAAAAGAGCTAAAGTGTCCCAGATAGTTAGTAAGCAGACATGCAGCCAAACAGCTTGAAAATACTTGTGGAATTCACGCCCTAAGACAGGAATAGGATAGTGTGTAATTAAAAACAAGGGTTGAGGGGGTGGTGGAGGAGGGGCTGTCGAGGCGTTGAAATCCTTTCCGGAATGTTCCAAATGACTCATCCTGCATTTGAAGGCTATAGGTGGCTCCTGTCTGCCTGGCCAGACGGCTGTACTTTGTCTTAATCTGCAACAAAGGGGAGAGAGAAAAGGATCTGCATCCTGTATCCAACTACAATAGACCTTGCTGCCAACCATTCAGACAGACTTATCGGACAAATGTGATTCCAAGGCCTTTCAAGATGAAACCGTACTTTCAAGTGTCCAGTGAAACCCTATTTGTCCAATAAGCTCAAGATGTTTTACCGAGCTTTCCGTTTTATTCAGCTTTGAGTGGCAGTCATGCCCTTTCAGCCTATTTAGGTGAAGATGACCTTGGATTCTGTTTTGAGCTGGCACATGCTATGCAAACCAATTTAATTATTCTCAGACCATAGATTAGATTTTCTCATTTAAATGCAGCCTCCATTAAACATTGATTTGAGGTTTGCTATTGATGTGCCAGGTGGCCAATGTTTCGGAGCATTCTAATATCCTGGCCCTCTGGAGCGCTGCATTTATCTTCCGATGTCCATTGGAGAAGTGAAATACGCTGCCCTGCACTGCCTCTCTGACCTCAGTGCTCAAAGGTCAAATAGTCACCCCAGACACTGTAAAACATCTAACATCAGTTCAGTGGAATCCACTTCCAACTTGACTTTTTAAAGTCTTCTTCAATATAGCATAAAGTTCATTTAGTAAATTATAGTGCTATTTGGAGTAAAATTAACAACAAAGCCGCATACACTTGAGGCCTGCCTTTTGAGTGACAGGTCGCTATCACAACGATGTGTTTTTGTCTTTGAACCTTGACCCTTTCACAGTGTGTTGTCAGTTCTTGAAAGTTATTGATGATATTTTAATTGCCTAAAAATATCAGCTGTACTTGGCTCCATTCTGTCGCATCACTGCAAACCAAGCTGACACATGATGTCCCCAAAGAAGACACATATTAGCAATAAGTAATAAAATGAATCAAGCATTAAAATATACAGACTTATTTTATATATAAGATTACATGTGGCTTGCACATTCCATTGCTCTAAGTGGGAGGTGTGGACTGATGTGTGACCCCGGAGGCAATCTGATTAACAAGTGTTAAACACCTCAGGAACACCTCTTGTAATGGAGCAAAAACAAACCACAGAGGAAACAGGAGTGTTTATACCAAACACAGGACATGGCAGACACTGTATTGATTTCACCACTCTCAGAATCAGGGACATATTTTCCTCTGTCAAACTTTTATGAGCTGGTACTCTTATGAGAAGATTTATACTTCTAGGACTATATGTCTGTTGCCAGCTCTCTTCACCTGCCAAGTCATTTCACCATCATTATTTATTTCACTTCCATTGCTTCTCCTAAACAGAAAGTCAAATCTGTTGACTATCTTGAATAAGATATCATTGATGTCATTTAAATGAATCTGATTATGTTCGTCATTAAATTAACAGGGACTCAAATGTCAAGAGTAATAAGCTGCACTTCAAGAATCCCTATCATTTTTAGAAAGTGCTTCACCTTTGACGCTGATGAGAATTGGTTCTGTCTTACAGCATGGGGAGGATAGACGAACATGCTCTGGCTGCACAAATAAACTCATTATAGGGATAATCTGTTTGATGGTTTGGCAAACTCGCTGAGGCAATCATTTGAGTAAGATGATTATTCCATGCAGGTGGATTTAATTGGGTGTAGTTGACCTGATGTTAAGACACTACAAAAGAAATCACTGGAGGAATGACACTGTAAACATCAGAAGCAGTACAGCTGCAGCGCCTCCAGATGTTACTTTCTTCTTTTTTGCCTCTTTCTGTCATATATATTTACACACATATGTATATATGTATATGTATAGATAGGAATATTTACACACACATATACTGTTGATAGATAGATAGATAGATAGATAGATAGATCCACTGTTTTTGTCTCTGTTCTTGTCTCATAATCAAAGTTTTTTGCATTCATATCTATTCTTAGTCACTTTATCATCTTTTGGTTCTTATCTCTGCACAACATTTATATGTTTCCATGTTTATTTGTCATGCACCAGAGAACCAAGCTAAATTCCTTGTTTGTGCAAACTGACTTGGCCATAAACTTGTTTCTGATTCTGATTATACATGCTGAACAGTGCCATAAACAGGGTGAGATAAGGAAGAGGCGAAAAAAGAACTTTTACCATAAATCGGGAGGGATACCGAAGAATATATATACCGAAGGTCTCTTGGGAAAATTATGAGGATTGGCAATTATGCAACACAGAGTGATGGGTATATATGCATACAGAGACTCCTTCAATTTTAGTTAGATTAGCTAATATACCGGCCTTTGACTGCTTTGTCTTGGCAAAGAGAAATTGCTGTCTCTGAATATTGTATGATTTAATTCAGTCTAGGTGTAGACAGATACTTTGGGGCTGTTGGTTTAGAAACTGAGCCCATTCTGTCACTGTTTATCTTCCTGGCTGTCTGCTGTTAACAGTGGAACAGCTGCAGGTATTCTAAGGATTACATGCAGTCATCTTACTGTGTATTTTTCATCAATTATCATCTAATTACCCCAAATTGTATTAGTTTCATCTATGTTCTCTTTTATAAGAAGATTATTAAAGGAGTAATAATTTGTCCTTAACTGACCTCAATAAGCAGGAAGTAGGAACTGAAATTAAATCGAGAGAATGGCTCTCCACTTGAGTGGTGATTCTAATGATGCAAATAATAAAGATACATTTTCTCTGTAAAGATGATTAAGCAATTCCATTACTACTAGGGTTGAACAAATGTGTATAAAGCGGCAATGAAACAGTGTAAAACACTACTGCATTATCTCCTAATACCAGGTGCTGTCTTGCAGGACTGTCCTCTTTCACTGAGGCAGTGAAAAGGAGAATGGCAGGAAAGTGTCGCATGGATACAGATCAGAAAGTGAGGGCTGCCGAAAGCAGCATTAAGATCTCAGCACCTGGCTTTAATGTGGGGAGCGACTGTTGAGATCAGATCAATAATGTCATGAACCTCCTGCAGATTATTTCAGCTTATTTTGTTTTTATCACAGAGCAAACGTCTGGCTCTGTCAAATGAACAACATTTATTGAATCACCACCACCAGTATCAGTCGCTGATCCCATCAGATAACATGCAGAGTTTGTCTCTGGAGGAGATTTGACGTTATGACACCATGGCCTTGTGTTCCAGTGATGCAGTTCCGTTTTCTGGTTTCATGGGATGTTTGTTTAGCTTTTGTCCAAATAATTTAAAAGATGTGTTGTCCAGCTTAATAAACTTAATTAAACATAATAAAATGTAATGTTTTAGTTCCAAAAAACATTTAAGCCGATGTGTTCCTCATTTGCTTTGCCAGCCTAGAAGAAGAAAGTCAAACTTTTATTAAGACATCACTACACTGGATACATGAGTCTCTCAGTGAATCGTTGTTCATAGCCACTTAAACATCTTTTCCTAATATCCATCCATAGTTGCAAATAATGCCCGCGACAAGTGGTTCTTACTGCATCCCTCAGTAGAGAAACACTTGAATGACATGAAGCGTGCAAAACAGTCAGAGGTAGTCGTATCATCTTCCTGTCAACTAACAATAGGTGTTGTTAGCTGGCAGCTGGAGGAAAGGTTGCTGGATGGATGGATGGATGGATGGATGGATGGATGGATGGCAGCAGAGAGGAAGGTGCTGAAATTCTTGAGGCTGAAGTATTTGTAGTTAAGCAGTCATTTGGTAACTGCTGTCTCCCTTTCAATTTCCAGTTTACAAATTAAGAAGGTATTCCCTGAATCTGTGTGATAGTGTAATTCTCTCAAATCTTTTTTCACCCTCACAATAATGAAGGAACGCAGGAGAGAGAAGAGGACAAGAGGAGAAGGGAAACAAAAATACTTTCATTGTTTCCCTTGTGACCTAGATTTTTTTTTCTGATATTCAGCTCATGTCCAATTCCCACAAGTGTAATCCTCTTTGCTGCATAATGTTCCTCTTTTCTTTCCAGGAATGTGGTGCGGTCAGAGGTGTTCTAATCCATTGGTTGGTGCCTTTCAATCTCACTACATCTCTCTCTCTCTCTGTCTCCTTCTGTCCTTCCTACTCTTTCTCCACTCTGTACTACTTTATCTTCAATCAAACCCCTTCCCGTCTACTCCCCCCTTCCCCTCTAACCTATTTCCTTTTGTCTAAAGACGAAGAGCTGGAATATTTAACCCCATCAGGGTGGGCCAGTCACCTTCCTATCTTTCTTCCTGTGGACCATCAGCCAGCGAGAGTAGTGATGGAGGGTGAGATTGTACGATCGACCTCCTCCCCTTTGCCAGCACCTTCTCCTCTTCTTCATCTTAGCAACATGCATGGTGCTGCACTGTGCGGACTGCGGAGGAGTGAATGTCACTCTCAACTATTTCCTCACGGTTTCCTGTCCTCCCCTGGCAGAGGAGACACCACCAAAGAGTAGTTATTCATTAGAGATGTCAGCATGATTACCAAGCATGTCACAGTCCCTCTCTTTCTTTCACTCTAAGAAATAGCAAAGGGCCATTATAATTTTTCCTCATCACTCTGCCAACTTGGTCACTTCTCATTTTTCTCTCTAGTTTTTGAGCACTTGAACAGAGAGTTCCTCCCTCCCTTTTAAAGCCATCATCAACATGGACACAGCTCTCGTGACCCCTCCATTGCTGCTAGAACAAAGCCTTGAGTTCTCACTAGAGTTATCTTCTTTAGAGTCAAACATAAAGCTTTCTGCTAATCTCTCTGTCAGTGATGGAGTCGTGTCGGGAATGTAGCATAGCATACCTCAGTGGAGCTGACCCAATAAATCACTCCACTTTGCATCACTTTAGATGTGTCTCAGCAGTTCATTTAGTGAACAGTGAACACCCCGGAGGGACTCTCCATCTCTGCTATCGCACAGGTCTGTGTAGTCCTGTGGCCGTGTCGAAATGTCAAATGGTGGTCATGTCTGTCTGTTATCTCAGCTTTTTCTATATCTCTATGTGTGCCTTGTCTGTTTCCTCCTACATGGAGCGGCTGTCTTGTGTCTAGCATGTTGCTGATGCTCACAGAGCTGCCTTTGTCTGAGAATGTTGCCATTTCACTTTTTCCTCATTTACATTTTTAAGCTGTTTTTCAGTGCAACGGGCAAGTGGAGACCTGTGCCTCGACCATGCTGACAATGGACAGTGTTGCCATGGTTTTCTGCATTCGCAGTAATGAGAATGTCAGTTGTTTACTTTTGAAAACCTGGGAGGAAAACAGGGTTGACACTGCTAATTAAAAAAGTGGAGTGCATGTGTGCGTGCATGTGTGAGTGTTGTGGACATTATCTTGTGGGATAAAGAGGCAGTTGTATGGTTTGTATTTTAACTGTGAAAATGAACAGAGCTAAGCCAGCTGTCTGACAAGGACAAGACAAATCATTTTGACTTGGTTTATAGAGGAAGCATTAATATCAGTCTGGAAAGAAAGTCATGGCTTTTTATAAACACTGTGGCGTTCATATTCATGCGGTGCACACCAGCTGCAGCAATGCCATTTGCGTCAGACAAGACCTGTTACTGTATGCGTGCTGTGCTAAGAAAAAGCAGGTGCCATGTTGTGAACTTATTTTTTTCAGAAAATTTGGCCTCATATATTCATTCTACCCTTTTTAAATATACAGATATTTTTAATTACATAATATTCAGCTTGCTTGTGGCATTCCTAAATGTCTGCTCCTTGTTATGTTATTCAGTGAAAGTAACCCCATGAATATCCACTATACTGGCCCTTGTGTTACAACTGCCCTCACAAACTGACCCCTATATATCTACAAGAATTTATAATCATGACTTATGTCAGGATCCAACAAGCAGACGGTCAGTCCAAATTCCAGCCGCGCCTATTGAGTAAGCCAGCATGGCCTCAGTAGCCCAGCAGTTCTCATTAATAGAATGTGGGGTCTGATATACAAACTGGGCATCTGCTCAGTCATTCATCCAAATTAATCTATGGTATCTGTTAAATGGAGAAGGCATGCGGCACTCAAAGAATGTACCCTGCATATGTCCATAGAGCTAAACACAGAGCCATTTATAATGCAGTCGGCCAAGATGAAAACGACCCATCATGTGCTGTACAGTGAGGCGAAATCTATTTGTGATGGTTCTACTGTATCCCAGAAATGTTGGGATATTCATAGTCAAGTTATTTCTATTCCGTGGAGCCTGTGTTATCATTCTAGTGTGATGGATTCCTGTGTAGTCACATGTTGGATTTTCCATGTTCACTTGCTACTCCCGACGGACCCCACAAAAGATGTTTTGGTGATGAAGTGTTTACCTCCATCAATGTCCTTTGTCTCTGTCAACATCCCTAAGTCTTTAAACCCCACACACTCATTAGAGAAACATGTTGGAGCAAAGCTTAAAATGGCCTTAAATTCTTTAGCCATCTAAGCCTTTATTTATTATGAAAGCATATTTAAAAAAACAATTGGAAATTAAGCTAAATTTTCAGCTCAAAGTGATAACCAGCACCATCATACCAAGCCTTGGTATGATCTTGTTTGATGTCTGAACATAAATGTATCCAGATGAGTCATTGAAATAAAATTTGTTTTGAATTTGTGTATTTGGGAACTCAATTCTCACATTTTAAAAGTCATCCAGTGAGAATATATATATACGTATATATATATATATACGTATATATATATATACGTATATATATATATACGTATATATATATATATACGTATATATATATATATATAGAGAGAGAGAGAGAGAGATAAAGATAAGAATATCTACCCTTCAATTCGATTCAGTGACAATATTTTTTATTGGAGAAGTAGAAAATCTTGAAAATTGCTTTAGGAGGAAAAGGAGGTTTAACGAAAACTGAAATGAAAAACATCCTCTCTGTCAGAACAGCATAACTCCAGGCTACACTATAATCCCTCTCTTTCTCAAAGTATGACTGCAGAGAGAATCAAGAATGTGCTTAAATTAGTTATTGTGTGTACTCAAATAGAACAAATGCACAACAAAGATTGTCAATTACAGTAATGAGAGTAATTAGTAATTAGTTAGTTTCCACCAAGCCTAATGGCAGCATGATCCATATTCTATTAAGTATGATGTGCATCCAGAATATGCACATTGACATTTTCTACAGAAGACAGTTTGTCTTGTCCTCGGAAAAGCACAGGTTTGAGTAACATTTTAGTCTGAACTAAACTTTTAGCCATTTGTGAGAATGAATACACGTTAACCAGTCTGTACACTACCATTCACATTAAATTCAATGTTATAAGTATTCTAAAATTAAACATTCATTCTCTCTCATGTGGCTCAAAGGTGTACGCCAGATATAAATGTTAAATAATGGAAGGAATTCTGCACATATATTTTGGCAACCCTAATAAAATTTTCCAGTCTTTAGGAACTAATGGCATGCAGTCAAGAGAACATTAATGATGACTCCATTCATTTAGACGTAATTAAGTTACGTCATTAATCGCACCTACGTGTAAAATCTTGAAGAAAGGCAGTAGAGCTATCTAATGCTTTTGGATTGTTATTTTAACACATTTCTTTGACATAGGTCCAATCAATTGTATGTAGAAGTAATGATGGCTGTGTTCCATTCAGATATGCCAGTGAATGTGTTTATTAATTTGACATGTCAAAAATAGCTACCATATAGAGCTCCAAAACTTTTATTGGTTGGTTTGCTACAATTTAAATGTTGTGAGTCTCACTTTACTTTAGTTACAGCTAGTTCAGTGTTGTCTACAGTAAGAAATAAACATGTTTACTCTGCATTTTAATGAAGGGCACAACTTGTCATTGCAGGAATTATACAGGTGTAACTAACACCATTAATTATGCCTCCATTATTCCCCTTAGGAGCATCGGTAATTCATTCCAGGGAATCAATATGCACAACACCAGAAATGGCAAAGTGGGACGGGATGGGGATATGATGAGTTATTATTTACACCTGAATGTTTCATGCTTTGACATGTCAAAATGTCTGCTATTATAAAGGACTATAGAGCTATCTATCTCTTGGTTGGTTGGTTTCCTACAGTTTTAATGTTGTGAATGTCACTTAGCTTTAGATACAGTCCTTAGAATAAGTTTTTAGTAAGAAGAAATGAACAGCCACCATAAACCCTTCATATTGGGGATACTTGTCATAGCAGAAAGTACACGGGTGTAACTAATAACATTAATGGTGTCTCTGTCCCATTTAGGAGTGTCAGAAAGTCGCTCCAGTGAGGCAACATACAAAACACCGGGGCCCTGCGAGTAAAAAATATAAATGTTGTGCTGTAAGATGATTATAATGACTTGAATTTGCATAAGCATTTGACAGGTGTTGAGCTCTGGGCATATTCCTTTCTCCCAGGAGCCCTTCCTGCTCCAAAGTCAGACAGCATCATTTTGTAATACGGTTTTCACGGGCTGTTGTGGACAAGATTTCACTTCTTTCATGCCTGCATAAAAAATATGTGAATTATATGTGTATGTTGCTGAAGCAAGCACTTGAAGTCGTGGTGAGTCAGAGGGTATAATAGCATCTTTTATCACTCGCAGGTAATGGGCAGGTTGACACTGGCTTCCTGTTAAATCATCAAAGAGGGAAGTTGCAGACTTGTCAGAACATGACACTTCCTCGAAGACACCCCCATCCCTCCTAAAACACACACATTAAGGCACGCACACACCTAAATGGATGGAGTTGGTGACACCACTGACCTTTGACCTTGCCCTCTGACTAATTTCACCTCTGTGTGGGAGGGTCTGTCTTCCTGTCTGTCTGTCTGTCCTCCACCCACTTATGCCGTCTTTCTCTGTCTGCAGACCTGAATGAGTGTGGGCTGAAGCCGAGGCCCTGTAAACACAGGTGCATGAACACATATGGGAGTTACAAGTGCTACTGCCTCAACGGCTACATGCTGATGCCTGATGGGACCTGTGGAAGTGAGTCTGTTCCCCACACACACAGACATATTCTCTTTGTAGCTGTTTTAATTTTGCCGTGTAGCTTGATGTACTACTGTGAAGGCTTTCCTCTTTACAAATGTATTCATCTGAATGCCAGCGCAAGGCAATGTTGATGACATATGCTCTCTATTATGAAAATACATTTTCCCACTTGTGTGAGTACCTCTGACTGCAGCCTCACAAACCTTTGATAGACTGTTTTGATAAAAGCCCCATGTTGATTTGCTTCATTACAGCAACTCCACAATGGGACGAACCCTATGTCGAAAATATGAAAGAAATCTTTAGACCCTCGAGTGAATGTGCAGTTTTTATTAGTTGCCCTGAGGTATTCCACAGAATGGAAGTTAATGCCTGTACATGTCTCGTTGTAACTTCTGGTTCCCACCTGATAACTATTTTCCCCTCACGTTTCCAGTGGAGCGTAGCGTGACTCCCTCCCTCCTCCTTTTAATTAGTTCTTCTTTTTATCAGAAGAAAATTCATTTTCCCTCTTTTAAAGTCTGAATTGCTCACCACTTGAGGCAATTTCAAACTATTCCAGGTGTTGTTGTGTGTTGATAGCACAACAGTGTTAAACACCTTCCCGCTCTTCTTTTCTCCCCTGCTACTGCTTTGATCAATAGATCGCTGTAGCATTTAATCAGCCTGGCTTGCCTTAGTCATCAAACTGTACTCTAGGGTGCCTGCGGCAGCTGAAATAGCAGTGGCAGCATGAGCCTCACTTTTAATTTCCTTTTTAGGGTCCAAAGTTATTGAGAGAGGCTGAACGAAATCTGTTCCATTATATTATTATTATTATTATTTTGGAGGGTCTTGATCTGTCCTGCACTGCTCCGTATAACAGAGTTGCTGCACACTATACACAAACACTTGGATGGATTATGATTCTTTAGGTGCAGGAAACGATAGAATTGGGTGCGGGAGAATAGCGTGGGTTAAGGTGTCAGCATAGAGCGACTGCACAGCACAGGAATGTAATAATGGCAGAGTGTGTGCTGCTCTATTGTCTGCACCTCAGGGTCGACTCAGCTAATATCAGGCGGTGGCCTGGCTCCCCCCCCCTTCTTTCTCTCCCTTGTGGCTCCATCTTGTGTTATTATGTGTTGTGTTTCCCTCATGTCCATCAGATGCTCGCACTTGTGGCATGGCCAACTGCCAGTATGGCTGCGAGGTGCTGAAAGGAGAGGTCCGATGTCAGTGTCCATCGCCGGGGCTCCAGCTGGCTCCAGATAGAAGAACCTGTGTGGGTACGTCCCAGTCTTTATATATCTCCACAGGCCTGAAAACTGAGCCTTATGTTCCCACTCCCTTACATGACATCTGCTTGTGTAAAGCATCACTGACAGATGTTTTATTTTTTTTTTTGTGATAATCAAATACAAGTGTTTGGGAGAGCAAGCGAGAAAACTTGGCGCTGAAAATGCAATTTTGGAAGTCAAACAAGAAAAGTAAAGTCAGCAATGTTTATCATCTGTTGCTTTGATCAGGAACCCCAGCAATGTAACAGACCTTCTCAACCAAATGGTGACTTTATTCCACTTACTTCCTCCAGCTTTTACTACAGAAATGTGATCAGGGGAAGCCCACCCCCAAACCCCCTATCGTCCCCCTAACCTCCCTTCCTCCTTTCATTGCTTGGAACAACTCCTCAGGTAGCTAACAGATGAAGGGGCAGTTCAGGCAGTTAACCTGTGTCAGGTTTAAATACAGCCTGTCTCAGCCAGACTGGACTGTTTCTGTTATGCTGCCATAGTCCCACTTAACTGTCAGCTGGCTAATGGTGGGCGGATTTCTCAAACAGGATGGACATTAATCATGAAAAATTATGGAGGAGAGGAGGGAAAGGTTGCCAGCAACAGGTGTTACAACAGTTTAATGGAATGTTTCCGGATCAGAGAAGCCAGTGTTTTATGGAGAGTTTGGAGGTGATTACTCTGGTAACTAGAGCCTTAAATGGGAGAGTTTGAAAAGATGCAGAGTTTTTTTTGTGCTCATTATGATGCATTCTACAGCCCAGACCCAGTGTAAAGAATCCAACGTTTTTGTCCTCATGCAATGGCAAAGTCAGGTCTATGTTTATTGTTTTGTTACAATCTCTAAGAAGAGCAAATTACTCAGGTTCGTTTTTTTTCTGCAAAAACATAATGTAAAAAAAATCTATGTTCCATATCATATTTGTATGATATAGATCCACTAACGTGTGAAATCAATCAGTCTAATAATATTTATATAGAATGGTTGATGCAATACCTAAGATGAAATAACAGAAAAGGATGAATGGAAATGGAAACAAAAAGAAGAACTAAACTGAAGGACAATAGGCTCCAGATTGAAAAATACCAGTTACCCTTTAAGTCTTTAAGTTATCAGTTTGACAAGCACAGCCCAGAAGTTTAATTGAAATATTTAAATACATTTTGGCAGTTGGGTTTAGGATTTATTGTGAAAAGCAATCAGTTTAAAATATCAAATTGTCTTTTTTTCCACTGTGCACCTGCTATTGCTAAAAATGGCTTAAGCCAACAATCCCTTAAGAAGGATGCCCGATGATCCTCTAGAAGGAAGTATTGACTTGTTTTGCACTGTGACAGAAAACTGTCTGATTAATGACAAGGAGTATTGATGTTTTTGCATTGTTGCAGGCGTTCGGTTTGAGGCATCGTCATATTTCAATGCTGCTTCTCGTACAAATTGCTTAATTTATCAGACGAATTGTCACGTAAAACATTGCAGAGCTTGATATTGGTTGATGTATAACTGTGAATAAGGGTTGAAAGGTGATGCTGCTGCTTTGAAAGAATGTCAGCATTTGTAAGCAATATCACTATGCATTTTGACACACTGACTGTATTTATGTGCGCATGTGTATGTAAAACATGATGATTCACCACTGCTTTGTCAGTAACTAAATAATTCAACTGCTGGCCATTAAGCAGGTCCAGATGAGCAGTTTGGGATTAAGAGCTGTGCTGATAAGAACCTCAACAGCATTTGTCAAGGGATATGCCCGCTTACTTCACTTGCTTGTTTTCCCAGCTGATCCAGCAAATAAATGAATGATTTTAAGGCAAATATTTGAGCCTCTCTGTGTCTAAATATTAATGCCCGCATGCCTGCAATGGTGATCAACAGACACACTTAGAATAGGTGTTTAAATAATGAAACAAGGTATTGTGCATTGTATTCTGCTCACTGAACAGAATACCTAATGAACTTTATTCATAAATGAATACTAACCAGGGAAGGTACAAACGCCTCCTGGTATGAATAGAGATGTTTGTTTGGTTTTAATGGAATTACCTTTATTAACCTTGTTTTTCATTATATTGTGTTAATGCATTATATATTGTATGTCAAGTCAAGTCAAGTCAACTTTATTTGTATAGCCCAATATCACAAATTATGAATTTGCCTCATTGGGCTTTACAATCTGTACAGGATATGACACCCTCTGTCCTTTACAATGACCCTCGCATCGACTAAGGAAAAACTCCCCCAAAAAAAACCTTTTAACAGGGAAAAAGAAACGGAAGAAACCTCAGGAAGAGCAACAGAGGAGGGATCCCTCTTCCAGGATGGACAGACGTGCAATAGATGCCATGTGTACAGAATAACAACAATGAAAACACATTAACACTAACATACAAAATTGTATGGAAATGTCCAACTCAATATAACAACAGCTAATATACAGTGTGTATATATAGAATTGTATGAGAGTGTCCAAGGGGATGAAGAGCATCATCAAGCTTATCAGCAAAGGATGAGAAGCATGTCGTCCTCTCCACCATGCCAACCAGAAGAAGCCTGGGCAGCACATCTTCCACTCCACCACACCAAACAGGAGAAAACCTCCCCAGGATGACCTCATCACCACCACGTCCACTCAGAACCAGAAGATGAAGCCTGACTGGTCTGCACAACCACTACTCCACCAGGTAGACTGGATCCATGGATACCTGTGAGATGAGAACGCACAGGGACTACGAGGCACAAAACTAATCTGCAGCATGTGTTAAAGGGAGGAAGAGTAAACACATCCTCTTCTCCACTACTCTAACAGATACAACCTGAGCAGCATCGCCTCTTCTCCATCTCACCACCATCAGGACAGACGAAGCCTGGATGACATCAACTCCTTCTCAAACAAGTAGCCTCAGCTCACAGACACCTGGGAGCTGGGAGCACAGGGGCTCCGGGGAAGAAGATGAGTTAGTAAAATGACTTAATGGAGGCATCCAAATGAAGAAGAAGAGAAGCTCAGTGTGTCAGAGGAAGTCCCCCGGCAGTCTAGACCTATAGCAGCATAACTAAGGATTGATCCAAGGCAGCCTGAGTCAACCTTGGATCAGTCCTAACTATAAGCACTATCAAAAAGGAAAGTCTTAAGCCTAGTCTTGAATAAGGGGATGGTGTCTGCCTCCCGGACTGAAAGAGGGAGTTGGTTCCACAGAAGAGGAGCTTGATAACTGAAAGCTCTAGCTCCCATTCTACTTTTATAAACCCTAGGAACCGCTAATAGTCCTGCATTCTGAGAGCGTAGAGTTCTAGCATGATTATAAGGCACTATTAGCTCTTTTTGATAAGATGGTGCCTGACCATTAAGTGCCTTGTAGGTGAGGAGGAGGATTTTAAATTCTATTCTAGATTTTACAGGAGCCAGTGCAGAGAGGCTAACACCGGAGAAATATGGTCTCTTTTCCTGGTTCTGGTCAGAACACGTGCTGCAGCGTTCTGGACCAGCTGGAGAGTCCTGATAGACTTATTAGGGCAGCCTGATAATAACGAGTTACAATAGTCCAGCCTGGAAGTTACAAATGCATGGACTAATTTTTCTGCATCGTTTTGGGAGAGAATATGCCTTATTTTTGCAATGTTACGCAGATGAAAAAAGGCTGTTCTAGCTGTTTGTTTATGTGGACGTTGAAGGACATATCTTGGTCAAAAATTACCCCAAGATTCCTTACAGTGGTGTTCGAGGCTGGTACAAAGCCACCTAGAGTAAATAAGTCATTAGATAGGTTATTTCTGAGATTTTCAGGGCCAATTAGAATAACCTCAGTTTTATCTGAATTTAACAACAAGAAATTGTGCGCCATCCAAGTTTTTATATCCTGAAGACATGTTTGGAGTTTAGCTAACTGGCTGGATTCGTCTGACTTAAATGACAAATATAGCTGAGTATCATCTGCATAACAGTGAAAGTTTATGGAGTGTTTCCTGATAACATTGCCTAAAGGAAGCATATATAAAGTAAATAGAATAGGCCCAAGCACAGAACCTTGAGGAACTCCATAACTGACAATGGACTGCATGGAGGACTCATCATTAATGTGAACAAACTGTGATCGATCCGATAAGTAGGATTTGAACCAGCTTAAAGCAGTTCCTCTGATGCCAGTTAAATGTTCTAATCTCTGCAACAGGATATGGTGGTCAATAGTATCAAAAGCAGCGCTAAGATCTAACAAGACAAGTACTGAGGCGAGTCCATGGTCTGACGCAATTAGCAGGTCATTAGTAATTTTCACCAGAGCGGTCTCGGTGCTATGATATTTTCTAAATCCTGACTGAAAGTCCTCAAATAGATTATTGTTCTGGAGGAAGTCACGTTAGCTGACTGCACACTGCTTTCTCAAGGATCTTAGAGAGAAAAGGAAGGTTGGATATTGGTCTATAGTTGGCTAAAACCTCTGGATCAAGACCGGGCTTCTTCAGAAGAGGTTTGATTACGGCTACTTTAAATGACTGAGGTACATAGCCTGACAGCAAAGATAAGTTGATCATGTTTAATAAAGAGGTGCTCAGTAACGGTAAAGCTTCTTTAAGCAGTGAAGTTGGGATGGGATCTAAGAGACAAGTAGAAGGCTTAGATGAGGAAATCAATGAAGTCAGTTTGTGGAGGTCTATGGGAGAAAGGCAGTCCAAGTATACATCAAGTTCTTCAATGAGTCCTATGCTTCCTGTGTTTAAAGACAAAGCATTTTCAGTCAAAGGCACAGTGTGACTGATTTTCTCCCTAATAGTTATAATCTTCTCATTAAAGAAGCTCATGAAGTCACTACTACTGAGGGTTGTGGGAACAGACGTTCAATAGAGCTGTGGCTCTCTGTCAGCCTGGCTACAGTGCTGAAAAGAAACCTGGGGTTGTTTTTATTTTCCTCTATTAATGATGAATAATAAGCTGCTCTGGCCTTACGGAGAGCCTTCCTATAAGCTTTCAAACTATCATGCCAGTCCAGGCGAGACGCTTGCAGACCGGTTAAACGCCACTTCCTTTCAAATCTTCTTGCTGCTTGCTTTAAACTGCGGGTGTGAGGGTTATACCATGGAGCCAGCTTTCTGTGCTTTACTATCTTCTTTTTTAGAGGAGCAACAGAGTCTAGAGATGCTCTCGCAGAGAGTCTGCAGCACTATCTACCAAATTATCAATTTGAGTAGGACTGAAGTCTGAGCCCTCAAGTATATTGATATTAGGTATTGAATTAAAAGCTAATGGAATTATATCCTTAAACTTGGCTACAGCACTTTCAGATAAACATCTAGTGTACATGGATTTACCTGATGGAGTGTAGTCCAGAAGAAAAAAGGTTAACAAGTAATGGTCTGATAGGAAGGAATTCTGTTGGTGGACTGATAAATGTTCTACTTCAATGCCGTAGGTCAGGACCAGGTCGAGTGTATGGTTAAAACAGTGAGTTGGTTCCTGAACATTCTGACAGAAGCCAATTGAATCTAACAGCGAGATAAAAGCAGTACCAAGGCTGTCACCGTCAACGTCCACATGAATATTAAAGTCACCTACAATAATTACTTTATCAGTTCTCAGGACTAAAGTTGATAAAACTCAGAGAACTCAGATATAAATTCAGAATATGGACCTGGAGCACGGTACACTATAACAAATAAAACTGGTTTCTCTGTTTTCCATTTAAGGTGAGAAAGACTAAGAACCAGGCTTTCGAAAGACTTATAATTTAATTTAGGTTTAGGTTTGATCGATAGACTAGAATCAAAAATGGCTGCAACTCCTCCTCCACGACCTGTATCTCTAGGAATATGAGTATTAATATGACTAGGAGGAGTGGATTCATTCAGGCTGACATAATCATCTTGACACAACCAGGTTTCAGTAAGACAAAATAAATCAACCTGGTTATCTGATATTAATTCATTTACTAGTAGAGCTTTAGATGATAATGACCTGATATTTAAAAGTCCACATTTAATTCTCCTGTCCTGATTAACTATTTCAGCAGTGGATTTAATTTTTATTAAGTTATTTTGTTCCAACTCCCTTTTGTTTACTATGGATTTAACTGATTTTAGTGGTCGTGGGACAGACACCGTTTCTATGGGGTTCTGGGTGGGTGACTGCTCTAATGGAAGCACAGAGAAGTGTGTTAAACCACAACTCTGTCTCCTGGTCTCAACCCTGGGTTGTCATGGGTTAGGTTGACTAATAAACTTGGCCATGTTTCTAGAAATGAGAGCTGCTCCTCTTCCAAAGTAGGATGGATGCAGTCTCTCCTCATCAGACCAGGTTTTCCCAGAAACTGCTCCAATTATCGATGAAGCCCACATCATTAACTGGACACCACCTCGACAGCCAGCGGTGGAAGGGATGACATGCGACTAAACATGTCATCAGAGGCCAAGCTAGGGAGGGGACCAGAGAAAACTACGGAGTCCGACATTGTTTTAGCGTAAGCACACACCGATTCCACATTAATTTTGTGACCTCCGATTGGCGTAACCGGGTGTCATTACCGCCAGCGTGAATAACAATAGTCCCATATTTACGCTTATCCTTAGCCAGCAGTTTCAAATAGGGATTCAACGTCGCCCGCTCTGGCCCCCCGGAATGCATTTGACTATGGTTGCCGGTGTCGCTAATTTCACGTTTCGAAGAATAGAGCTGCCAATAACCAGGGTTGGCTTCTCAGCGGGTGTGTCGCTGAGTGGGGAAAACTTGTTAGAAACGTGAAGGGGTCGGTGGTGAGCCGTGGGCTGTTTAAAACTACGCTTCCTTCGGGCAGTCACCCACTCTCCCGGCTGCTCGGGAGTTGCCGGGGGACGGCTAGCAGGAGCTACGCTAGGTCGGCTCGCACCGGCTAGGGGCTGGCTAGGCTACGGAGGCATAACTAGGACTTTGGATGGTGCGGAGCCGGGCTTCTAACTCGCTAAGCCTCGCCTCCAAAACCGCGAACATGCTACACTTGTTACACGTACCATTATCACTAAAGGAGGCAGAGGAATAACTGAGCATGAGACACAC
The DNA here is from genome assembly GCA_029721515.1 of Synanceia verrucosa. Lineage (NCBI taxonomy): Eukaryota > Metazoa > Chordata > Actinopteri > Perciformes > Synanceiidae > Synanceia > Synanceia verrucosa. The sequence continues at coordinate 9,683,651 of CM056555.1, forward strand.
TGAGCAAGAGAAAGCAGGAGAAGGAAGAGGAGAAGCCATGGCTATACGCTAAGATAGCTGCTAAGCTAGGCTATGGAAGCTAGTTGTTAGCCGAAAAAAGCCGCTGGAAAACACCAACGAGTGACAGGGAAAGTCTAGGGAAGTTTTAGAGTGCTTGATAGGATTAGTACACTACAAATGTACGGCGGGACGTTAACCACTGTGGATTAAGACAGTAACAAAACTATTTTTGTGGCAGAGCAGCTCAGAGTGCTGTAGGAAACAACAGAGTAGCGGCTGAGAGCGGAAATGATGCAATACGCTTACCGTATAGGAGGAGGGCTCTGTGACCGTCCAACAAATGTATGTGACCAACTCTAAAAAAATTGTTTAGTGAAAAATCATGAATATATTATAGTTTAATTTGAATGTATTCTTCTGTGTAATAAGCACTGTCTACTTTTCTCTTGCAGATGTGGATGAGTGTGCAGCAGGCATAGCAGTGTGTCCCAGGTTCAGGAAATGCATAAACACTTTTGGTAGCTACATCTGCAAGTGCCACGAAGGCTTTGACCTGCAATACATCAGTGGGAAATACCAATGCATAGGTACTGTCACAAAGTCTCACACATCAGTGAGGCTTTTACAGATAAAACTTACAAAGGTCGTAGATGAGCTGAGATGTTTTGACTCGTAATTTATATCTAGTAACGATGGTGTATTTAACAACAGTCTGGTGTCCATGGCTAGCCTAAACAGTTCTGGCTTGCTGCTTTCTTTCACTTCAGAAGATACTGACAACCAACCAGTGACTAAGTACATTTCATCTGTTCTGTACTGCACAAGCTCGCCAGATTTGTACTCTATATAAAATTTATTTTGCGTTATACTTATTCTTCTAACTCCATTACATTTAGCTATAGTTACTTGTTACTTTGTAGAATACTGCAAGATTTTGCATACAAACTTTCACAGAATTTTATTAAATGTTACGCATTATTATTATTATATATTAATCTACCCTGCTGTATATATAGATGTTCAAAAAGCTCTACCTTGACCTGCTACATTATTAAAATGGGATGATGTTCAGCGAGCTGGTAATTATTATGATGTGAACCCTGAAAGGATAAGCAGGTTCATATAGTGTAGGGGTCCTGAATCACCCTGATGGCTATACAGTACGGTATGTTACTATAACATCACATTCAATATGCCATTGATTAGGATGTTGGATTTTTTTTAGAAATCAAAACAGATCAATCCATCAAGGCTGTCTCATGAAGTAGGTAGTAGTAGTAAAAGTACTTCAGAATACCACTGCAAAACTAATTCAAATTGCTGGTTATTGAATTTGCCCCAGCAGTGTACTGACCTATACACCATACTTACAACTTGTAGTAAAATCTAAAAATGTTCAACTGCTGTAATATTATATAACACATGGTTTCATTAAACATAGGTATGGGGCCATTATTGTTGTAAAAGTATTTGCAAATATTTATCGCAATCTGTGTGTGTGCAATCTGATTTGTGTAGTGAGATTTGTGAATGTGTTCATGTTCATATGTCCATGTGGAAAAAAAAATCTGCAAATGCATTCATTGATCTGTATCTGTATCAACTGGTATGTAGCCAAATCTGCAAATATGTGCACTGATCTGTATGTGTAGGCAAATCTGCAAATGCACATTGTATATTAATTGCTGAAAAGTCTTTCGCTTGCTAGAGCAGGAAATACAGACACCAGTTATAATTCTCTATTGGCTGGCTTTCTACACGTGACTTTCTACACTTCTGCCGAGGCAGATCTGCAAAAGAGTGCAACCATGTTTCCTGCTCTTGTAAGCAAAATGATTAGAATTTCCAGCTGTTAATATACAGTATTCTTTTGCAGATTTTTTTTAGACATACAGATCGAGGTACGCATTTACCATTTTTTTTTTTACACATTTACGAATCTGGTTATGCACACACATTTGCAGATCGTTTTACATTACACACACAGGGATTGAGATACACATTTGCGAAAAGTTTTGCTAATGGCCCCATATTTAGCAACTTCCAGAGAATCCAGAATTTTTTTTTTTTTTTTACACCGGCACCCATTAGTTGAATGTTGATATTTTTCCATTATCTTTCAGATGTGGATGAGTGCTCTTTAGGTCAGAGCCACTGCAGCAGCTTCGCCACCTGCTACAACACGCCAGGCTCATACAAGTGCAAATGCAAAGACGGCTACAGGGGGATGGGCCACGACTGCAAACGTAAGAGTGGAGCACAAAACCCCTGGCCTCGATGCTTACTTTTGCAAAGAGGAACAGGGCCTCACATTTTTGTTTTCTTTCCCCATGTTTCTTAAAAAGCCAGGAAAAGAAAAAAAGTAGGAGGAATAGCCTTGGAAGCACAGAGACTCAAATTCCTTTCTTTGTAATGGCTGTCAGTCATCACTTAAATCACCCTGCTCCCTTATCACATGTGCTCAGACTGAGCCTTGACTCCTTTTTTTGACATCGGGCCATTTTTATCAGCTAAAAGAGTCATCATCAAATGTGAAATATATCTTTTACTGGTTTCATCTTGCCTGCTGATACACTTCATTGGTCTGGGCATCTGCAGTTTTTCCAGGAGCTTGGTGGACAAGAAGTCATTTATTCTCCAAAGTTGTTTAATCATCTTACAGACACAACTAGTGTAACAGTCCATAGAGCAGAGGGGATGCCTCCTGGCGTAGTGTGCTGCAAATATTTCACCCTGTCGTCTGCCCAAAGGGGTGTGAGCCACAAGTGCTCTGGGAGTCAAGTTGCAATATCCCATCTGTGTCTCACATATCAAAAGTGGCCTGCAACCTGAGAACGCAATAACTGCAGTTCAAACCTCTTGCCTTTGTCCACTCTCATTCTTCACTCTTCACCCTTATGAAGCCCCCCTACCACCTCCACCACCACATCACACCACCCCCAGTCTCTTCTGCTGTGGTGAAGAATGTGTGGAACAAAGCCGAAGGAGGTTGATGACATCGACAGAGCGAGGGTGATCTCCGGGGCACAGCAGCCTGTTTGAGCGCCGATATCATTCCACACACACAGAGCAGCTTTAGCCTGATGCTGCGAGGCCTCTGGCTATGGACACACAAAGAATCAGTAATCAGGACGAGCACATGAACAGATAAAAAGCTACTGTCAGAAAGAAATATTAGATTACACAAAAGCAGAAATTCAGTGAACATGGGGTGTCTTTGTGGGTTAGTTATGAAGGCACCCCATCATGTTGCACTCAGTCATCCGTATTTTTCTCTTTTAACAGTACCATTGAGGAAAATATGTCCAGAATTGTCTTTAAAAGACCCTTATGAATGAATGTGAACTTGTAGTGTGATAATTTTATTGTGTGAAGCTTTTGCTTCAGTGAGATTTGATTCACCCAATTTGTTTTAGGGTACTAACATTTAGTTAATAGATATCAGGAGAAGTCTCAGTAGATGAAAGAAAGCCCTCCTCTGCAAAAGTCAGACTAATCATTGCAGTTAGTCTGCAATTGTACGCCTCATTAACATTTAAGTGCTCATATTTCAGTACTCCATCTGCATTCTCTTATTATTTCAGCCATTCCTAAGGTGGTTATTGACCCCCCGAGACCAGGCAAACTGCCTCCAAATCATCACAACCACATCCCTGACATTGATCAGAGGAGAACCACCACCACCATCCGCCCACCAGTGACTCAAAAGAGAATCTTTCCCATCACCCCCAAATCAACAACCATCACAGCCACCACCACGACAACCACAACGACAACCATGACGACGACCAAAGAGCCTCTGCCTCCAAAGAGGATCACCCCACCTCCACGTAAGCCAGCAGTTCCCACCCGGAAACCCTTTATCACAACCAGGAAGCCACCAGCACCTACACGTAAGCCTTACATCCCAACCAGACCAGTGGCTCCCACCAGACGCCCCCAGCCACCGCCACCGATCACACCAGTAGACAACACCATCCAGAAGGAGGTCACCAAACAGAGAGGGGATGTCCACAGTAAGACCTACCTTCATATTTTTCAGATGTATTTAGATGACCACACATTTTAATACACACAGATCACAAACATTTTGTCTTTTTTTTATGTGATGACACATGAAATTATAGGCCTTGTTGCACTTGGGGGCAATACATAAAGCTATAAACACAACATTGACATATTATCACCTCATAAAGTTGTCATTGTTAATGTAATAGGAGGCCTATTTACACATCAGGGAGATACCCATTATTCTTTTTATTTCAATTCATGTTTACCTTATTTACTTTCCTTTTAGCTCAGCTTTCAGTATCTACTAACTCCTTGAGGAAGTATCTGGCTCTGCTTAATGCTCCACTATGATCACCAGCTGGTCCCTAGCTTTGACTGACCACTGTTGCATACTGAGCGGGTAGTGTACAGTGGGTGTTGAGGTTTTTTATTATCTGAAAACAGCTGCTGTTTCTGGAATTTACACTGATGAGAGTGTTGAGAGTGAACCAAAGCATTAAAGTTGGGAGCCATATAAGCAATGCAGTGCTCTGTATAGCTGAGTCAACTTATGATTCTGTGTGGGTTCATCACGACATGCAGCACCTTTCAAAATATAAGAACATTAGCAGGTAATAGTCTCTGTATTTGAGTGTTTGATAGTGATGTGAACCCTTTGCTTACTTTTGGGTCGTGGACTGACATTGAAAGGCTCTTATTCATCTTACAATTCATCTTCGTCAGCTCCTTGACAGGCTAAATTGGAGCTTATTTGCATATTTCTTCATCTGAATCTTGGAACATTTTGTATGTTATGACACATGTCACCATCTAGTGAAACTGTAGTGATGTTCACTCAACAGATGAACATAAACACATGAATATCTGCACACAGCAGCTGGCAGGAAGTTCTGTACACAGTTTATCTGACAGCTAACAACATGAAAGCATTAATGCTAAACATAGAATTGCAATAAAATGGAAGGTTGTTTTAATGGTGAAAATGGTTGAAATTAAAGGTCTGTCAGATTCAATATATGCCGATGAAAGCTCTGTTTATTAATGCTTTCAAGCTGTTATTTCTGTCTTATTTCACACATATGATCCCCCTCGTGTTCTACAGTGCGATGTACAGATTAATGCCCATAATGCCCATTTTAGTGTAAGTGAGAATGTTTTCCTAGAAAGGCAATTATCTTTTTGGCTTCACTTAACAAAGACATTGGTTCTCAGCCAGACTATTACTTATCCACATGTCACACCACACTGCCTGGCAAGCATGGATGTGTGACACCAATTACACTCAAAATGCATCATCAGTCTTCGTTTTAGTTTGACGTTCTCATTCCAAATCAATTTATGTCGTCAAACTAAAAAAAACAGTGCAGCAATGAGAGGAGGTTGAGATTATTTATTTTTCCTTTAACAAAGAAAGTAATCACTGCAGTCATTATTTTTTTCTGTTAAATGCATGCACTTTTTCATAACACTGAACTGTTTTTGTTTAATGTGATAATTTTGTTAAGGCTTCAGTTCAGGGCCAGAGTCACAGTCTACATTTTCATCTCTTTTTCTGATCTAATATATACTTTGTTTTCATGAAACATTTTTTACTGCACTATATGTATTTATCCAGAGCATAAATCAGTTCCCAATAAATGCACTATATACTCCTTTTCAGGTAACATTTACTTTAAATCCCACATTTAAAGGTCTTCGGCAGGGCATAGACAGGAGAGGAATGTAGGAGAGTATTAAGAGATGCACACACATTGGGGCAAAAATTGTAAAATAATGCCAGCTTTAGTTTTTTTTTATACATCTACATGTATGCACTTTATTCGGTACACCTTGTTAGTAAAATAGTAAAAGGTTGGACCCCCTTTTGCCTTCAGAACAGCCTTAATTCTTTGTGTCATACTTTCAACAAGGTGTAGGAAACATTCCTCAGAAATTTGCTGCATAGTTGTCGGGTGCACATTTATGATGTGAATCTCCCATTCCACCACATCAATCATTAAATCCCCTTTCTTCCCCATTCTGATGCTCAGTTTGAACTTCAGCAAGCTGTCTGGACCACATCTACATACCTAAATGCATTGAGTTTCAGTCTGTGATTGGCTGATTGACACACAATGACATGCAGACAGTAGGAGCAGGGGATCACATCCACAACCTTGCGGTTGAAGGATGATCACGCTACCCACTGAGCTACGGCCTCCCTACTACATACAACAGTTTAACCAGTAACTACTCAAACAATGTTTCATTTTGAACATTATTATGATAAACAGCCATGCAGAAAAGCAACAGAAGGTAAGACTTATTGGAGTGTTTAGTCCAGATGCACCAGCAGTGGAAATTGCACTAAAATTGTAATTGAACATAAGTAGGAGTGTGTTTTTTTTCTGTCCTGCTTGCTTGTAGGCACAACAAAAGTCTGTGTTTACCAAAACCAAAACATTAGGCTTTTTTTGACATAGAAATATCTGGTGAGAAGCAACAGGAAGGTACTGGATACTTGGTGAGACACAAGTTCCTACTCACCTTGCCCAGATGGCACCACATAATTAGAAAAAGGAAAGAGGAGAGAAGATTACATTAACACCTGTCTGCACTGCTAGAGGGAGACATCAATCTAATAGTTCACATCACAGCAGAGCAGTTCTAGAAATCAGAGCTTCCTGAAGATTGTTTGAATAAAATGAGAGAGGGAGGGAGGAGAAACACTGCTGAGTGATTGTTTAAATAATTAGGAAGGAAAGGGGAATCATTTGAATAAGAGCCTCTGGTGCAGGTGCATACTGAAGTCAGATGTTTGCTTTCGGCTGCACCCGTACAAGCTACATTATTCCACTGTGTCCAGTGAAAACCTTGTATTTCATTAATTTCTGTTCAGAAAACAAAAATAAAAATGTAATTATAAAGATCACTATTAAAGGATAAGAGTAGGGCAAGGCATGAACAGAAGCTGCATGAACACAGTCTCATCCCAACTCATCACACGCTGCACCTTTGTCTGGACCCACTGACATCGTTTTGTAATGTCCACAGAGATGTATCCACACACTGCATTACAAAAATACATAAACTACCAAAGAGCTAATAGAACAACAGCGGAGCATCAGTGAAAAGAAAACACTGAATTCGTCAAAAAAGAAGCCTGATGATTGTTAGACATATAAAATGCATAATGCAGACACAAAATTGTATCAAACAGTCCTTTAAAAATAACAGGAAACTTATCTCTGATGCAATATTCAAAGGAAATAAACTGTTAATTCATTAAAATCACATCCTACAGTTATTGCATTCACTTTTTTAAATTTGACAGTTTATTAATATTGTTCTATACTGTTATTGTTCTGCATTGAAGATAACATGAAATGGCTATAAAATGTCACTTAGTCAGGGATCATTAGTTTGCTGAACAATAGACAGGAACTAAGCATTCTTCACAAAATATGGGTATATTATATACAGTAGCAGTACATGTTTCTGTGTAGGATTTTAAAACCATCAAAACTCTTAAGCCCAATAAAACTCTTTCAACACCCTCTCTATTGCAAGACAAATGCATTTACTTTAATTTTATAACAACAGTGTTTACCTAAGCGCCATACCGGGATCATGGATTTAATGTTTCAACATCATGTCAATAAAGAGAATGTTTGTCCACTGCTTCTGGAAAAATCTAAATGATGACGTATGTTGTTTGTCTCCAAACTTAAAAAAAGACTCAGGGATTAGTTTATGGCTGACCATGTTTGCAGACCATAGGAAATCCACCTTGAGCAGCTTTTATTGACCTCTCAAATGTTTGGATAAAATGAACTGCAAAAGTTCAAGAGGTAAAACAACAAGGCTGGCCAGTGCACTGACCTTTAGTAAGTGTTTCAACATAGTTGTTGAACAAATGAGATGTTGCAAAGGTTCTGAGGTATCACAGTTTTCATCTGAGCTACTTTCTCTCCTTTTTTTGTAAATTTTGCTGTATCTTTATATTTTTATATTGCCACCTAACATGTTTTTTACTTAAATTGACTCTTTAACATAGAAAATGACATAAGAGAAAATCAATATAACACATAGAACTATACAGTTTGTTTGCTAGAATTTGAATAATTGCACAAGGTGCCAATTACAAACATCCTGTCAATGTTGGAGGTTCAAACACAGCAGTTTCATACAATACTGAACAATACAACACAGTGTCATTGTTCAGATTGTTGCTCATTTATTGTAGTTATCGTATTGAACTATTTAGTTTTTATATTATTTAAGGCCAGACACAAGAAATCAAGGAGGCTTGTTCCTTAAAAGCACAAACACAGAGGCCCGGATGCCTGGCATTGCTGGAGAGCTTGTTGTGAATGTGACCTCCCCACTGTCAGACTGTCAGACTACATTGCCATCTGCCAGGTGGTAGCGACCCAGCATGGGGGTGGATGGGCCCTTTCAGTGCTCAGGCTGACTTGGGGGGGGGGGGCTCATGTTGGAGGACTTGTCTGGGGGGCCGACAGTTCAAGTGCAGGTCACAGCGCATCTGCAGCATAGGAGCAAGAATCAGCCTGTGATGCAGGGAATAGTTTTATTGATAGCTTGTCTCATTAAATTCCACTGATTTATCTCATCTGCAAACGCAGTACAAACTAAGAGGATGTTTATCTGTATTTTACACTTGTTTCATGAATAACCTCTTTATTAAAGCATTTTAAAAGCAGTAAAGACCATTTCATTCTAATAGATTAAAAAGCCGAAGGAAACATTATTTGCTACAAAAAGCTTGCCACTGTAAAAGAACGAGAAACAACTTTCTCTCCTTCACTTGTCATTCGACCTTTAATAAGACAGCTTGGCTTATAGTATTTTGGGCAGTGTGACCCCATTGGTGAAGGAAAGAGGCTATTTCAGGACTGGCTGTGTGATATGTGTGTGTGTGCATGCATGTACTGTAGCTCCAGGTTGTGCAGCAACAACATTTGCCCAGGCATTGCATGAAATGAACCATCGACCTATTCCTTGTTAGTATGCATATTTGACTGCTGGTGTTTCTGTATGTTTTCTCAGGTATTCTACTCTGGTGTTGTGTTGCTAAATGTGCAGGCACTAAACCATGACATTGATTCATCCTTGCAGGGTCTTTGTGTAGTAATGAAACAAAGCCACGCAGTTGCCACAAGCAGGGATGAGAGTGAGTAAATATAATACCTTTGTTAATCCTTTATCTAAACCTGCATCTCTGTCCTCTCTTCTTAGTCCCACGGAACCACGGCCATAACACCGTCTTTGGCATCGACTTTGACATTGAGCTCGGCAACACGGCAGATGACGCCAAGGACGACCCAGGTAAACACAACACATTTGACAGATAATCAGCACCAACCTTTATAACAGGCCTGAAATGATGATGGACGAGCTACATTTGCTATGAGCAAAATGAAACTGACAATCTACTCCTGCAGTGGTTGCTGCCGAGGCAAGCATATTATAGAGACCAGATGTGTTTTGATAGGCTTTTCTCCATGTGGTGACACATGACATCTGGCCATATCCGTTTAAATAATGGCTCACAGCCCAGAACGTACTGCCAGAATTTTCCACTTTCCACATTATGCTTGCTTGATTGCTTGGATGTTTAATTGATCATTTTGAAGTGCATCAGTGCTTCGCTCATAAGCACCATGGTACTCAGTGGAGAGTTCCCACAGCAACAATAAGAAAATAGCTTTTGTGAAGAGACAGCATTTTATCTGTCGCATTTGCTCGATGTGATTTATTGATATCAGTGGTATGCAGATTAAATTGCCTAATGGTTGAGTTATGTGTTTATTTTGGTTCATGGTGCATCATTTGCTGTGCAGTGTCAAGTGAGAAGGCGTTTTCATTGGCTCAGAAAATGAACTGAAAAGTGTTTGGCGGAAACACTATTTCAGGGACAAAATGATGGATGTTATTCTTATCTTCGTACCAATTTGTAAAGTAATGCATGGATGATGCCGCAACTGTTTAGCCTGCATTCCCTTAATGTTATTGTCTAGGCATCATCTCTGGGACAGAAATCATCAGTCATTGAATGTTATGCCTCTCTTTTATAACTGTAGTGTATTTTATTATGGTGAAGTCTAGCCATACAACAGTGTGTGTGTGTGTGTGTGTGTGTGTGTGTGTGTGTGTGTGTGTGTGTGTGTAGAAGTACACTTACACACACAGATATCAGCAATTCCATAACCCATATAAATATGTTTTGTTTTTTAGATGAATGCATTTTCCACTTATGATTTATACTTGATTTATCCTCAATGATTTCGATGATTACATTTTTATTGTATCATTATGTTCATCAGAAGGAGCTCCAACAGTCATTTCTCTATGTAACATCACAGTGACACAGCAGGATCTCCAGTGAAACATTGCAAAGAGCAGAATTAAGTCTCTTTGCATCTGTGTATGTGTTCCCCAAATTCTCTGAGAGGTGTATTTTGTTGTCCTCAGAGTCAGGGTATGTGAGCTGCTCCTTTGATGATGGTCTTTGTGGTTGGATCAGGGACAAAGATGGAGACCTGCACTGGGAGACAACGCCTGATCCGTCAGGTAAATGAAGGGTCATTCTCACTCACATGCTCTAATAAGGCAAAATGTTTATTTTAGAGTAAATGGAAATAAGAATAACAGCGTTCCTTCACTGACACGCATACATATGCAAATGCACACAATCTGCGGAGCTCAATTTTGTTCTACTCAATTACAGGTCAAGATGAAAATTACTTGAGGGAAGTAGTTTGTCTTTTCTGTGGATTAGTGCCTTGTTCTACAAAGCGATGCAAATGGGAAGTGGATTACACGACCCATCAGCGATACCTGTGGCTCACATTAAATGGGAACATGACACTGTTTTTCTTGGGGTTCAGGCAAGGAGGAGATGTGATGAATTATGTTTAGAGGACTCATTAGATGCGGTGTGAAGACTAAACAGTGCAGCATACTGGCACTGTTTAAGCAACACTAACTACATCTGGCCTCCTCTGCCAACTGGCTCAGTCTGGCAGTCACTAGTGTGTTTCCAGACACTCATTTCAGCCAAGTTTGTGCTCACTCATTTGAGAAAATACAGATTTTGCCCTTTAAGTTCCCTGGAAAATCATTTATAGTAAATCATAAGCCCTGAAAGAGAATAACTTGATTTAAGGGGCAATATTTCAGTTTTCAGTAGCATGTAGTGAATAATCAGAACATTTGTACCATCTTATTTATGGATAAGTGTGGGTCTACCTACATATGGCTTTCCCTGCAGCTTCAGTGTGTTGTGAAGCATGCGACTATTTACTGTTCATTGCTTAAAGTTCTTTTGATAGACAGCCCCTGGCAAACACTCATGGCTGTTAGAGGACTGGCACAGATTCAGAGGGAAGCTCATAACGTATGCAAAGAGCCTCTGTGGCCTACGGATACGTAGTGCACCCCCTGTGGTTAACCCCAGCCCTACACAGATCTGCTAGATAGGCAAAATGCATCAGCATTAATCAGCTATAACCCAGAAGCACTTTCATCTTTACATATTTAAAACTATATAGCTGTATTATCACTAACTAATTCATGAATTAATGAAAAAAAATCTTTGTGCCACTACCAACTGACTATACTTTGAGGTGACAAAAGAGTGTGCTAAGTCTTTTCCAATTGTCTGTTATTTCACACCCTTCAAAATATACTACTCTTGACTGTAAAGGATAATTTTTTGTGTGCTATGCCAGACATACAGACAGAAGTACCCACATGTTAAAAGGTCAATTTAAAATATTTTCTTAATAATATCTATAATAGAAAAAAGTCCATACTGCTTGTTTAGGTTTAGGTTTCAGGGCTGTGCTGACATCCAAATCCACCAAGGTGAATGGATGCATTTCGATGCTCAAAGCACTGAAAAAACAGAAACTTGTCTTTCCAAAAACAGTCAGTTCCACTGACTCAGGACAACCCACAGACCTTAATTTCAGCAGTTTGCATTTTGGACTGTTTTTGAAGGTATTGTTTCTGGAAAGTTAGTTTTCAGTGCAGCTGTTAATTAGAAACGGTGTCATTTCTTTTCTGTGTAACTAAATTTAGTTTGGGTTAACTTTCATTTTAGGTAAATTCACAGTTTATTGTCTTTGAAGCATATTAATATACATTAATATATTTTGGTGAGTATGCAGTCAATGATAGATGATAATTCTAAATTTAGAAAAAACAATGAATTATCGCATCGCAACAAGTACGGTGCAACTGGCAAAGGTGCAGCACTCTCACAGCAGGGTGTAACATTTTCTAAAAAAACCATCCATTGTTACCAGTTTACACAACTCTGCGTTGCCTTCACTTACTAAAAACTTATATGTAGTTCTATTCATTGACTTTATTGTCCGTTGCTTGCCTCTTCAGGTGGACGGTACCTCACCATTCCTGAGGTAGGCAATAAGAGGACTGGGCGGGGGGCAAGGCTGGTCCTCCCACTCACCCCTCCCTGGAACGATGGCAATTTGTGCCTGTCGTTCAGGCACAAGCTGGCAGGCCACCATGTGGGCATGCTGCAAGTGTTTGTGAAGAAGGGAAAGCAGTACAGTCCAGCAGTCTGGGGCCGCACAGGGGGAAATGGCTGGAGGCACACCCAGATCACATTATGGGGTACAGGTTTGGAAAGTGTAAGTATAAATGTCACTCATGCAGTGAGAATTTTAAAATATTATTTGATTTGTGACAATATGTCAAGTGTTTGTTTTCCTGTTATTGAAAAATAAATCAGTGCAGCAGTCTCTATTTCTTGAAATGCATGCCAGTTGCAGTTGGTGCAGTGGTAGTACCTCAGTTTGCACATTGCTGCTGTTCTTCAGGTGATCCTGAAGGGGGAGCGTGGGCGAGGCAGGAGTGGCGAGATGGCTGTGGACGACATTACTCTGAGGAAAGGCTCCTGCTCAGAGGAGCACAATCTGAGGAGACTCTGACTGTCATAACAGAGAAATGCAGAGAGATAAACAAGAGGGAAAAATCATCTCAAAGAGAACTGACTCTGTTGTGACACTCCCTCACTCTGGGCTCTCGCTGATCCCCCCCGTCGCCCCTTCCAGCCATTCTGTGAACGATATCCGAAAAATTGTGCAGCTGCAGAACAGCGGATTTCTCTCTCTTGACTGTTCATGAGCAAAAAGATTGAATCGAAATGTCATGGGTGGATCCCAGCAGCATACCCCCATCTTCTCAACCTCCCTCTCACTCCATAACCTTGTTACTACGAAACCTGCATGTACCTACTCACCACGGATATGTCCTCCACCTAACACAGCCCTGGCAGCCTTCCAGCCACACCGCTGAGAGGCCCACGTTCACTTCATTTCTTCCTGGAGGGAGGATCGTCCCCTCACTTAGCAGTCTGCTTTTGCCTTGCTTTGATCCTTTTGCCATAAGCCATTGCTTTTCATTTGCTTGATGTTAAAACATGTGGCCAGGAGTGCATTTTGTGACTGCTTTGATCAACAAAATATCAGAGATGATATACAGTTCTTCGAGATTTATAGGATTCATCATCATTTTGTTAGATGATTCCAAAGCTGATATAGGCCCAAAATCTACAATCAATGAGAGAGTTGATCAGTTAGTTAGTCTGCCTTTGTTGGTCTTATCTGAGCTTTTGGTATAGCAACCATTCTATAGAATCATTTGGACTGAAAGGACGCAGCTAACTTTTGTTGTCACAGTATTTCAAGAAATCTCTTTGGCAGGAGAGGGTTTCACATCTTTTGTAACGTGATCTTTTATTCAAGCCTCCAAAGTTTTTTTTTGAACACTCCATGGTCTTTGTTTTTCAGAAACTTGAAAAGTGTCAAACAGGATCAGTGTTTGATTTTAGGCAAATCAACACTCACTCTCTATTATACAGTATGTGCTTTGTTATATTAAGTGCAGTTTGTTATAAATACAAAACCAACATTTTTTTAGGCTTTCACAAATTGTATTATTATAAATGTAGTTGTGTGTACATACTCTTAAGATCTACAATCCCATTTGTTGTGTGCTTTATACGTTCTGTAAATTCATACATGGAAAATAATTGGATTTCAAAATGGTTGGTATTTCAACTTGTAATTAAAGAACATGTACAGATAGAAACCTTATGTATAGTGCAAGGCCATGTTAAACATGCACAAAATGTGTATGTCCATGTGTTATGGTATAATGCTCTGTCTGTAACTTGCAAAGCACATAGCTGCATATCATATGCCGTGATAATGAAGGGCATCGGCTGGAATTTTAAGGTTTTCTGTATGCATGGGTGCATTCACCAAATTCAGATTTATCCAGACCAGTATGTAAATAAAATTCATTTGACTGATATGCCATGATACAAAGCGTGCTTTATTTCTTATCACAGAAGAGAAGTAAAACATAGTTTTAAAGGTATCCTTTTGAGCTTTTGACTACTGGTGGAGCTGTCGAGCTATGTTTTGATGAGCAGACCATTTGTATGAGCACACAGTGAGAGCACAGGTATACCAACAGCAGGTGATGCTATGAAAGCTGCATTCCCCTAATTAAAGAGGGAAAGAATAAGTTGAGTACAGACATTTCAAATTACATTAACAATACAGTTTTAATAATGTTAACTACCTTGGTAAATGCATTTATCATGCTCGTTAAAGCTTGAGGTAACACTCAATGAATTTTGGTGATGATCAAAAAAAACTGTTTGTGAAGAGTGATAACTCAATAGGATACAATTAATATAAGTATTGATATAAGTATCAAATCACACTACTTATCTTATTTAAGTCAGTATTATGGATTGACTGTGTTTGATGTATATAGTATCAGTTTAACAACAAAATTAAATTGCTGGAATGCAACAAGTCAGTTCACACAGCCTTCATCTTGAATCAGTGCCTTTACTATTTACAGGCAACCTTGTTTTATTTGGCACAATTTAATTTTAGAATATTAGTCAACTTTGGGATCTAAGATGTTCTTTGTGAAACAAGAATCATTAATTTTTTCAGCATTTGCGATAGAGGAATCCTGAAAAAAATGGACAGATATATGAAACAGAAGACCATGTTCAACCTTATGGAAATTGAATAAATTAAAAGATTAAAGGATCGGGTGATCTGAACTGCATGTAAAAATATCATGGAAAGCACATAAAATATTTTAAATAGAAGGAAAAAAGGCAATGGTCTTTGCTGATGAGAAGCACAACTCAATGATGGAGTGTAAACCACTTCTTCTAGCCTACAGACCGGGACAAAGCAGAAAGTTGCATGCTTTTTTTCAAATTCCTCACAGAAGTTCAAAGATGCACTGTCTATATTTATAACTAACTACCTGCTTTGATATAAACAGAGCCTCCCTGTGTGTGCATTTGGAGGGCTTTGGTGTGGAGGGTGTCTAAGGTGATAAATTATATAATATGCTATCAAAAGTCATAGTATAATAAATAAATCCTTAAAATGTAATCTAATTTATGGTACAGTATAACATTACAAAGAAACCTTAGTATAGTATACATATATGTTTTGGTTGCTTTAGCACTACCCTCTGGTTAAATGTGGTATAGAAGAAACATAAATAAGAAATGGGAAGCGGGACCATGTTTTTTTTTTTTGTTTGTTTTGAGAGATCTCAGCAGGTCGGCATGGTGTTCATGGTGGTCACCTGTGGAAATCCTTTGATTTGGCCCATTGTAAGCATTGCCTGTAAGCGATCATTCATTTTTTCCAAGGTTATTTTTCAGTATTGACACTGACACTTGATTCACAATTCAAGATTCAAATTGTGTTATGTGAAGAGAGAACAGGAAAAATGTTTCCCTTGAAAAACTTCCTATGCTATCCACAAATCCACAAAGAGTCAAAGTGTGAAGTGTCAAAACTAACTTATCGTAGTATGCTGCATGATTTCATAACACAATATGTTGAAAAAAGACAAAAAAAGACAATTTTTAAAATGTCAAAATCGTTGTCAGAAAGACTTATCATGGTGTGGTGAATGATCTCATAGGACAATACATTGAAAAAAAGGTTAAAATAGCCATTTTGAGGTATGTGGACAATTGTAAAAACATTCCATACAATAATCATGTCAAGAAAGTCAAAAAAAGTGAATATTTTCAAAAGGGCAAAAAAAATTATCAGACAGACTTATTATGGTGTGTTGTCTCATCGGCACAATATGTTGAAAAAAAAAATTTCATAGCATTTTGAAAATTGAAAAAAAATCATATTATAGCATGTCAAAAAGTAAAAAAAAAAAAAAAAAAAGTATTTTTTAGAACGTCAAAAAAGTAATCAGAAAGCCTTATTATAGTGTGTTGAATGTTTTACTGACTCAATATGTTGAAAACATTTGAAAAAAAAATCATTGCATTTTGGATATTGTCAAAAAATGTCAGTGTCAATGCCATAGCATGTCAAAAAAGCCAAAAATTAAGGTTTTTAAAAGGTAGTGAGTTGAATAATTTACTTACATATTATGTTAAATATGTTGTGAATATAGCGTATTGAATGATAGCCTAGCATGGTCAAAAAAGTCACAAGAAAAACTTATTTTTGTGTGTTTTTTTTGTGTGTTGAATGATTTCATAGTGGAATATATTGGGAAAAAACTGTGAAGAAGCCATTTTATAGCATTTCGAAAATTGTGTGTGACATTGAATTATATCGTAGTAAAATATGTTGAAAAAATGAAAACAATTTAGTTTTTAGTATTTTGTAAATTGTCAAAAATGTCAGAAATTAGCATGTAAAAAATGAAAGTTTTTAAATGGAAAAAAATAGAAAGACTTATAATAGTGTCTTGAATGATTTCAATATGATATATAGCACAATATAATGAAAAAAGTTGTGAAAAAGCCATGTTATAGCATTCAGAAAATGTCAAAAATACTGAATTCAACAAAAGTCCTCATAAATTCTGATTATAGTGTGTTGAGTGATGTCATAGCACAATATGTTAAAAACATTTGAAAAAAAAAGGATTTTACAGCATTTTGAAAATTGTCCAAAATGTCCTACTATAACATGTCAAAACATCAAAAAATGGAAAGGGTAAAAAAAAAAGTCATCAGAAAGACTCATTATAGTGGGTTGAATGATTCTGATGATTTCTGAGTTGAGATTTTTGATGTTGAAAAAAACTGAAAATCATTATTTTTTTACTATTTTGAAAATTGTCAAAAAACGTCATACTATAGCATGTCAAAAAATCCAAAATGAAAAATTTCAAAAGGTAAAAAAGTTATCAGAAAAACTTATTATCAGGTGTTGAATGAGCTTATAGCTTGTATTAAAAACATTGAAAAAAACGTTTTATAGCCATTAAAAAATGCATGTCAAAAAATTTAGAAGTTCAAAAAAGTCATCAGAATGACTTATTTTAGTGTCTTGAATAATAACACAATATGTTGGGAAAAAGCCATTTTATGGCACTTTGAAAATATACCATGTCAAAAAAAATTAAAAGCTCAAAAAAGTAATCAGAAAGATGAATTAGTGTTGAATGGCACAAACTGTTAAAAACGTTTGAAAAAAATCATTTTAGAGAATTCGTACAAAGAAATTGTCTAAATTGTCTTACTATAGCACGTCAAAAAAAAAAAAAAATTGTGAAAAAAGTCATCAGAAAGTTGTGAAATAGCCATTTCATAGAATTTTAACTGTCAAAAATGAAAAATGTCATGAAATGTCAAAAAAATTGTAAAATTTTAAATGGTGATTAAAAAGTCATCAGAAAAACTTTTTTGACTTATTATTGTGTTGTATGATTTCATAGCACAATATTTTGAAAAAAAAAAATTTTTAAGTATTTTGAAAATTGTCAAAAATTCCCTTCTATAACATGTTAAAAAAAGTAAGAAAAAATTAAGTTTTTAGAAGGTCAAAAAAGTCATCAGAAAGACTTATTATAGTGTTGAATGATTTCATAGCACAATATGTTGAAAAAATGGAAATCACAATTTTTTTTAGCATTTTAGCATTTTGAAAACTGTCAAAAAATGGCATACTATAGCGTGTCAAAAAGTCCCCAAAAAATTTCAAAAGGTAAAAAAAGTTATCAGAAAAAAATTTAGTGTGTTGAATGATCCCACAGCATGAAAACATTTGAAAAAAAATATAGCCATTTAAAAACTGTCAAAAAAAAAATTCATACTATAGCATGTAACAAAAATTAAATGGTTAAAAAAGAAAAAAAAGAAAAAAATTTTAAAGGTCAAAAAAGTCATCAGAAAGACTTATTAAAGGGTGTTGAATGATTTCCTATGGCAATTTATTGAAAACAAAATGAAAATCACCATTTTTTTAGTATTTTGTAAATTGGCAAAACATGTCATACCAGTGCATGTCAAAATTCCCCCAAAAATGTAAACTTTCAAAAGATCAAAAAAGTAGTCAGAAAGACTTATTCTAGTGTGCTGAATGATCTTATAGCACAATATGTTAAAACCGTTACGAAAGAAAAACTTTTTATAGAATTTAAAAATTGTCACCATAAAATAGCATGTCAAAAAAAGAAAAGAAAAAATGCGAAGGTCAGAAAAGCCATCAGACAGACTTTTTATGGTTTGTTGAATGATTACAATATATTGAAAACAAAATGAAAATCACCATTTTTTAGTATTGTGAAACCTGTTAAAAAAAGTCGTACTGTAGCATTTCAAAAATTCCAAAACCCAAAATTTTGAAAAGGTCAACAAGACACAAGAAAGACTTCTAGTTTGTTGAATAATCTTATAGCGCAATGTGTTGAAAACATTTGAAAGTAATTTTATAGCCATTTAAAAAATGTCAAAAAATGTCTCACTATAACATGTAAAAAAATCACAAAACAAAAAATTTTAAATGGTAAAAAAGTCACCAGAAAGACTTATAGTGTGTTGAATGATGAATGAATACAATAAGATGAAAACAGTTGAAAAAACATCATTTTATAGCATTTTGAAAATTGTCAAAAGAAATGAAAATTTTTGGTAAATGTAAAAAGCAGTCAGAATAAAAACTGAAAATTTTTTTAAAGGTTGAAAAAAATCAGTAATCAGAAAGACTTATTACATAGTTTTGAATGCTCTCATGTCACAATATGTTGAAAAATGTAAAAGAGCCATTTTATAGCTTTTTGAAGATGAAATGTCATACTATATCATGTCAAAAAATTATTAAAGGTCAAAAAAAGTCATCAGAAATATTTATTATGGTGTTGATTGATTTTATGGTACAATGTGGTAAAAAGTTGAAAAAAAACATTTATGGCAGGTTGGAAAAATTGTCATCAAAAAATTATAATTTTCAAAATGTCAAAGAAAGTCATCATAAAGACTATTAATTGTATATTGAATAAGATCAATGCAACATATTTTGAAAAAAGTTATACCATGTGGAAAAAGTAAAAAAAAAAATACGTTGAATGATTGCATAACACAATATATATATATATATATATATATATATATATATATATATATATATATATATATATATATATAATGACAAAAAGCCATATTAAGCCTTATTGAATGAAGCCAAAGTGTATTATGGTAAAAAAAAAAAAAAAATCCATATTATAGCATGTACAGTTTCATAAAAATGTGATACTGTATCATGCTGAAAAAATTAAAAATGTCTTACCTGATACTATTGAAATAGTCTTCGAAAACTGTTTATGTAGTATGTTAAATTACATCATAGTACAAAAATCCACCTTAAAGCATGTTGAAAATTCTATATAGCACATTGAATGAATCCATTGACACAATGATATTTCATAAAAATACCATAGTATAGTTTGTCAAAAAAAAAGTACAAAAAAGTCACAGTTTGACATCTAAACTAAAAGTCATCAAAAGGCCCAAAAATCGTATTTTGAATGAAGTCATAGTACATGTTGTATTTTATTTTCTTTCTTTTTTTTTAACATTAACCAAACAATATACTTAACTGACTGACAGAGTTGACAGCCGAGTGCTGGCCTCAGAACATGAAAATCATCATGGTGGCAACCAAGTATTGTGAAGCAGAACATTGTCACAAATTCCAATCAGGTTTTAGGCCATGATACACTGCAATCATTCAGGGGCATACTGTTTCTACAATTTCGTATCATTGCTTTGTCATCCTTCAATAGCGTTACGTCACATGAAAATGGCAATACAATAACTCTTTGAAATGCTGGTAACGCTTTGTGTTACTTAGCAGAGCTCTAAACCATTTAAACCATGATCGCTCCATAAATCAAATCTTAAATCACAGTTCCATGTTGTATCATTTTGCATTTATTGCACCGACGCCCTTATTGCAGTTCTGTCCACTGTCTGCCCACACAAAAAATGTGAGCGACAGTTGAACAGTTAAAAGTCATCCATTTAACTGTGTGTCTGTTTTTACACTGACTATTGTTATTAATACTTTATTTTAGAGCACACCACCAACCACTTGTAGGTTACTTAATAAACTGGCAACTGAGTGTCTCGTGGACTCAAGGAGCCTGAGCAGTACCTCTGGTAACTGTGTTACAAAAGAATGTGTCAACATGAACCGTTCGAAGGAAATTACATTGAAATGGACTAACTGGAAGAAATTGTGCAAATACATGCACATGTTGAACACCCTGTGAAAAACAACTAAACCAGAGAATAAAAACTGGCTAGTAGAGACGGCAGGATGTGGGCTCTTATTTTCCAGAATCAGAACACCTTCACTACTGCCCTCATAGAGTCCAACATCCCTGTAGAAGAAGGTTAGCACAAGCCATGTTAAGAATTACAGTTAGAGTTACACAGAATGCAGAGTCAGACTGGACACTGATAATAGCCGCTACACAGCCAGTTATCAGCTAGTCTTGATTGTATGCAATTATAGGTAGAAAAACAAATCATAGGTCCAAAACTTTTTCAAAGCAAGTTTTCACTGACAGTTTTTTTTAGTAACAAATACCACCAAATATCTCCATGAATGCAGTAAAGTCAAAACATAGAATGTCTTTATGCAATGGGATATTCCCTTTCTTATTTACATGCCAGTAGGGAAAACACTATATTGGAATAATTTGACTCGAGGAACTGCCATTTCACAATAATTTCCCTATCCACTAATCCTTGTTGATTAATGGCTCTTTAACCTCTTTAGACAATTACCATTCCACTCATCTGAAGGGGGAAGCTCACCCCTTCAAGTCCTCTGTAACTTAACCTGTGGGGGTTGGGTTTTACATTTATCCATCAGTAAGATGTGTTGTATTTTATTTATTTATTTTTGGTTTTCCAGACTAAATGAGGGTCAAATTAGATACCTGAATAGGCCTAATTAAGATAAACAAAAGGGGAAAAAACTAGAACTGAGATGACTCTTTAAATTCGAAAATCGAGATATCACTCCTGAATGGAAAAAGGGCGAGAGAGTAATGATATTACTGCACTGATGTCAAAGTGCTCCCAAGTGTAATTCCGCCACACATTATAGTTCTCCTTTTTATCCGCCCAGAAAATCGTCACGTTTTATTTTGTGCAACCATACTTGGGTCATGTCACTACTCACGTAACCTTATCTGTTTGGACCCCAAGGAAAGTACTAGGCTATGCTAAATGCTAACAAAATAGAGCATGACTGAGTGCATGCACAAAGATGAGAGAGGTATGTGTCAACTCGTCTAAGATCAGGGAAAAACATAGTTCAGTATGGAAATATGGTGGCGTGTTCCTTTCAGGAAGATTTTGTTAAAAGTGGTGGCATGGGTGAGACTGGCAGTGTGTACAGTAATTTTACAATTCACAATTTTTTGCTAGAAATCAGTAGGAAAGAAAATTATGAAAAAAAAATGTAATTATTCCAACATATTTGTCTTTTTTCACCAATCTATTATAGTCTATTGCTAACTGAAATAATTTCATGAAGTATCTTTCTTACCTGTTTATGGGATGGAGAAGTTCCTTTGAGGAACTGATCTTTTTACGTCAGTGATCACCACTTATTCCTCTGCAGTTTGATGTCCAGTCAGTAGCAAACTGCTGATCATGTATGAACAATTATTGCCCACCATAGGAATATGATGCAAACAATGATATCTTAAAGATGTACTCATTCATTTCATAAAGATAAACCAACTTTTCCACAAGTAAATGTGAGACCACCACAGTTGACTTAGAACATTAGGTCAGATTAAAATGGTAAAACAATAAAATAAAGCCTTCACCTACACAGTTTATTCAGATTTATCAAGTAGTTTTATTTTAAACAACTGCAACATAATAGTAATTGAGTCCATAATTTTTTCAGTTGAGACAGAAAAGAATGAAACAATAGGCCAATGAGAGCATTGTGTATTGCCACAATTTCTTTATGAAAGAAACACATATTGACAAAAAAATATGCATTTTGTATTTTATAGCTGTAATATTTTCTGCTTAAACCTATCCCTAACCCTGACGCCTAGGGTGCATGTGCAGAACCACAAAGTAGCAATTTTTAACGGGTAGCAAAAAATGACAGATCAAAGTCACTCCCATTTGCATCGTGACTTTCAATGCTGGTAGAATTGGAATCACATAAGATAGAGCAAAAATTATTTTTGCATGGTAAGAGCGGAGGAGTTACATATTATGCATTCAACGTGTCCCAGAGTGCTGTTTCTTTCCACCAGAAAAAGGTGCACCAAAACAACAACAGTATAACCTATACAGCGATTCTTCACAGTACTTCCTACGTTAAAATTAATTATCATGTCTGGAATTAATGTCATCATGTTGGAATATACGTCATCATGTTGTGTGTGTGAAGTATTATGTGACTTTCTGTAAGCTATTTTCTGTTTATCTGGTGTTTTTTTTGCACTTTTATGGACGAACATGGTCTTAAACCAAAATATTTTTGCTCATAAGTATCTGACACAGAGATCTGATTGCACTATTGTAAATTGTTTTTTTTTAATGTACATGCTGTCTTTTTGTGTAATGTAAAGAATGCTCTGACTGATTTGTGTTATGATAGGCCATAAAGGGTTAAAAAGATGTGGATTATGATTCCAGCACTCAATTTTCAACAAAAAAACATGCATCGATCATGTATCGCACACAACGACCACATGTAGTAGGAGCTGTGGAGGTCAAATAATGTGATAATCAAATGGCCACACTGTTTTCTACCTCTGTTGGATCCAGGTATGTGTAAGGGATCTTCAGACTCATGTTTCTAGCTTTGATGAACGCACTCAACACACCAAGCTCTCCTTGAAAAGTCGTTATCAGCTGGCGGGGAATCTCCTCAGTGAAATGTTCCTCTGGGTACTGGCCAAGAGCGACCTGATGACATCAATGATACGTTTGAAACATTTTTTCCCCACTAACATTTAAACTTTCACACTTTTGGCAATATAATGTACAAGAGTGTTCAGGATTGCTTTGAGTGGCTTTGAGCCACTTTTTGCACTAATGAATGACAGGTTAATTTTCTTCAAACAACCTGAACATAAATAGGATTTATCTAATGCATTCTTTGTGAAGTCTTGTTACTTACAAAGTCAGTGGACTGCTGGCTGAGTAGCCACATGACGGCCATTCCGTTAGCTGTTGTGCCCACGTCAGGGAATGTCTCCAGCATCTTGGCTTCACTTGTTGTCCCTTTTTTGGTTGGTGGAGGTTGTTGCAGGCTGGTGGGACAGTTGGGCATCCAGCCACCGTAGTCATACTGCAATGAATTAAGGAACGAATGACAGATTAATATAGTTTGAAACCACATCACAATGTAGGTAGAGTGGAATAAGGGAGCAACAATTTGTAATTTTAGAGGAAAACAGTTATACTGTAAGTATTTTATTAAGTACTGGGTAACTATGTGGTATTTCAACAGGAAGGACAACTTATATTCTGGGTGTTTTTGTAAATGTTGGGTACCAACAGGGTACAGTAGCCCATTGGTAATCAGAACCAAGCAGTTGACAACAATGAAGTCCTGCAGTATTTCTTTAAGGGCACAGAAGAGGAGTAGAAACTGTGTTGTTACTGTGTAATGAACAAAAAACTATCACTTGCATTGATAGTTTTTTCGTCCTTCAACCCTCAAAGCTGTACACTACCTGAACAAGGTGAGTTTGTTTTCTACTCCAGACAGCCCATTATGAGCTGTGGCAGTGCTAGATGAACATGGCTGAGTAAATTTTCATTTATATAGACCCATTACTTCACTTACTAAAAATCATACAATGAAGTTGAAGACAGTGTGTGGATGTAGTTTGCCTGCCAAAGGCACACCTGTTGACTGTCATGAGCAGAAGGTATCCAGTACGCACTGTAGGGCCTTACTTACTAATATTTTTACTGCATAACTTATTGATCCTTTCTTCCAAAATTCTCAATTGCTTATTTCTTGTTCTGTTGTACATACATACAGTATATTGCCAAAAGTATTTGCTCACCTGCCTTGACTCGCATATGAACTTAAGTGACATCCCATTCCTAATCCATAGGGTTCAATATGACGTTGGTCCATCCTTTGCAGCTATAACAGCTTCAACTCTTCTGGGAAGGCTGTCCACAAGGTTTAGGAGTGTGTTTATGGGAATTTTTGACCATTCTTCCAGAAGCGTATTTGTGAGATCACACACTGATGTTGGACGAGAAGGCCTGGCTCTCAGTCTCTGCTCTAATTCATCCCAAAGGTGTTCTATCGGGTTGAGGTCAGGACTCTGTGCAGGCCAGTCAAGTTCATCCACACCAGACTCTGTCATCCATGTCTTTATGGACCTTGCTTTGTGCACTGGTGCACAGTCATGTTGGAAGAGGAAGGGGCCAGCTCCAAACTGTTCCCACAAAGTTGGGAGCATGGAATTGTCCAAAATGTCTTGGTATGCTGAAGCATTCAGAGTTCCTTTCACTGGAACTAAGGGGCCAAGCCCAGCTCCTGAAAAACAACCCCACACCATAATCCCCCCTCCACCAAACTTTACACTTGGCACAATGCAGTCCGACAAGTATCGTTCTCCTGGCAACCACCAAACCCAGACTCATCCATCAGATTGCCAGATGGAGAAGCGTGATTCGTCATTCCAGAGAATGTGTCTCCACTGCTCTTGAGTCCAGTGGCGGCGTGCTTCACACCACTGCATCCAACGCTTTGCATTGCACTTGGTGATATATGGCTTGGATGCAGCTGTTCGGCCATGGAAACCCATTCCATGAAGCTCTCTGCGCACTGTTCTTGAGCTAATCTGAAGACCACATGAAGTTTGGAGGTCTGTAGTGATTCACTCTGCAGAAGGTTGGTGACCTCTTCACACTATGCGCCTCAACATACACTGACCCCGCTCCGTCAGTTTACCACTTCATGGCTGAGTTGCTGTCGTTCCCAAACACTTCAACGTTCTTATGATACAGCTGACAGTTGACTGTGGAATATTTAGGAGTGAGGAAATTTCACGACTGGATTTGTTGCACAGGTGGGATCCTATCACAGTTCCACGCTGGAATTAATGATTTTATACACCTGTGGCCATGGAAGTGATTGGAACACCTGATTCTGATTATTTGGATGGGTGAATGAATACTTTTGGCAATATAGTGTATAATCACCAGTAGGAACTGATATAAGAAATATATAATGTACTGCTTCATTAGACAATATGTTAGCTAAGTTAACTATAAATTGTGGGTTGTATTATCACATAAAATTTGTATTTGTCCAATGTTTTGAACAAGGACCTGCAAAATTTACATTTCCATCAGCCTACTTTGTCTTTTGCACTACCAGATCTTCATGACCTAACATGGTAAACTAAGATCATGAGCTTAGTAAACATACTTGCTAAAGATCAGCATGTTAAAATTGTTGTGTGCATGTCAGCATCTGTAGTGTTAAGCTAAAAGCTTCACTGGTGCAGATCTGTAGACTCTCGTCAAATCCAAAACCCAATAAAGCCGTTGAACAAAAATAGCAACTTCCATCTTGATCATCCCAGTAAATGAAAGGTCTTTACCTGTCCACTGTTCACAGCCGAATGCTGTGCTGAGGAAGTGAAGATCGCCATGGTGACAAACTTGACCAACTCAGCCACGGTGTTAAAGCTCTGAGGAATTCCTGACAATTAGAGGGAATACACTGCATGATATTAAAATGCCTCTGTGACTTAAAAAATGTTAATTTAAATTTAAGTTTGACATTATGATAATATAATGGTACATACATGTGCATGTTTATCTCCATTAACATTAAGCGTTTTTGAAGCTCACCTGTGCCTGCTTGGGAAAGGAATCCATGTTCAAAAATGTCAGAAATCCAATTCTGCAGTTCAGAGTCTCTCTGGACCTCAGCATCATTCTTGTAGTAGAAGCTGAGCACTCCTTGCACGAACCTTTGAGAAATGTGGATACATTCTGTAAAGTAAATTTTATACACACTACAATAGTAAGATTTGATATACATATCTTGAAAATGATCAGTTTGTTTTTATTTGTTTACAATATTAAAATACAGTGGATCATTTAAAAATATAGTTTGAGACTTAAGTTGCTGAGTGAGAGAAGAGACGATATAACTCGTACTTGTGCATTAAATACAGAGCTATGAACAGGCGGTAAATAGCTTGCTTCAATGTTCAAAATTCAAATTTGACTAATAATTTCATTGAATCTATACTCTTCAAACAATACATGAAGGTCACTTGCTGTCATTAATTCTTGGTAAACTGTTGCCATAATGAAAGAAATCATTAGAAAATTAACTGTGTTACATAAGAGAACCAAAGCCATAGCCAGAGACAAAAGGGCATTTGGCAAATATCAAGACACATGTACTA
The DNA here is from genome assembly GCA_029721515.1 of Synanceia verrucosa. Classification (NCBI taxonomy): domain Eukaryota; kingdom Metazoa; phylum Chordata; class Actinopteri; order Perciformes; family Synanceiidae; genus Synanceia; species Synanceia verrucosa. The sequence continues at coordinate 9,710,441 of CM056555.1, forward strand.
CCTGAGGATGATATCCCAGAGCTTGAGTCCATCATCCCTGTAGTAGTAGTTCGGCACAGTGTCCATCCCACGCTCAGCAATGTCTTCTGGTAGGCAGAGGGAGCTGTAGGTCACTGAGGACAGTGACCTCTTCAGGAATGTCTTCATGCCCTCGCCACCAGAAGCTGCAAACTAGGGTCAAATACGTAGGAATACAGTCAGAGACAAATACTGTACATGATATTGAAAAAGAAAACATGCACTGTTCATGTAAAGATCTTCTAAGCATGTTGGTCTTTTCTTACCTGTGTGAAAACTCCAGTCTCAGATATTAAAAGCTCTCGAGCTAAGAAGTTGATCTGCAGTGTGTAGCGAGTGTGAGGTATGAAGAGCTGAGAGAAAGAGGGAGCTTTGTTAGATGTTGAGAAAAACAGAAACATTGACACTTCTATACCATTTAGCAGTAAGTTCATTATTTTTCCTTGCATTGTTACCTTGTACAGAGGATGCACCATGGGCATGTTGCGCAGCAGCGACACAGCAAAAACTTCAGCCAGCAGATGAGTGCGCAGCAGGTGAGTATTGAGTTGATGATGGTTGAAATCTGCACTCCTCACAAAAAGCTTGGCCATCAACCAGTCGTACTCAGAATCAGTAGGAAAGAAGATAGGGTTGTCATGTCCTGGAGTCTGCTTCAGCTGAAGGAGAAGGAAGGGGAATGTGTTCAGTGAAAACATTTGATTCATTACCACTTTTGGTTAAATAATATTAAAGGAATTGTTTGTATATCCATTAACGGTTGTGTGTCATGGATTTGACAAAGGCCAAGAGGTAGGGAGGCGAGACATTAAAACAACAACAACAGGCAACAGTTTGCCTGGCAAACTTGATATGAGAGGAACCTTGGTTCAGGCACAAAGAAATGAACTGCCAACTGGGAGAGAGGATTCATAAGTGCCATCTACATACTAGCAATGGTAGCTGCTCGTTGGAAAGAACTCAAGAGTCTTGAACCCAGTATCACTTTCAGCAAGGTGGATGCTTGCTGTAGTAGGAGGATCTGATGGTTTGCATGATCGTTGCTTTGATCAATACTCTTAACATTTTGAAGTGCTAATCTCACCTGGATAGCAATTGGCATCAGCTTATCATCAGGTGTTTTGTGGAGCAGGACCAGGGGAGCCATCAAGTACTGCTTCTTCCCATGGATGGTGTTTGTTTTCAGTCCATCCAAACACTTGTAGTCACACAGGAACATGTTGCCTTTCTGTATTGAATTTGAGTGAGGATGAGAAACAGTTCAACTCACATATTTTATTTCTTGCACATAGTGAACATGGAGTGAAACATCCAGTTCCAAATTTAAAATGTCACGGATCAAAAAAATTTTTCTAATACTCAGATAAATCGAGGTAGAAATAGTCACCTTCATTTCATCTGCCAAGCTGTGACCATGGAGGAAGACCATGTCGTCAGTGACAGGGAAGTTATCGGGCAGAGCTGAACAACGTTGGATCAAAATGGGGTTGACGCCATTTAGAAACTGGTAGCCGAAAAAATCGTCATCCTTCCAGTGATCCTGGACATAGTCTGGAAAAAGAGCAGATTTCAACTTTGTTGAAAGAAAATCTTTTTCTACAGTGCATGTGAAACTGGAACGTGGAAAACAATGTGTTACACAGAATGCAGACATGATTAGACGCTGTTAAACTGTTTCATTTAACTGTTTGTGAGAGTCTTGATTGCATGCAAATAAATACAGTGACTAATTTTCTTGAGCTAAAATTAAATTAGGAAATTTTAGTTTAGATACATGCAAGTGTCTCTCTGACACATTTTTTTTTCATATTAATGAGCCAAGTAAGCACTCCCTGTAAAAACGTGGTATCACAGGGAGTGACAATGCAACACATTGAAAGAATGGATTGACAGGACACTGAGGCTGATTCTCTCCAGTTCTGCAGTGTTCATGGGCGTCAAGGAGGTGAATCTATCCTCCCAGGTGGAGACAGATTACATCCCAGCAGTGATTCAGGCCCTATTACAGAAAACAGGCTGTCCCCACAGAAAGGATTTAGTCCTTGCATTGCCTGCAAGGCATTCTGTATGCTAACATCTAATGATTACTGCTGGTTCAGTCAGCCGTTCATGCAAGGAAAGGAGCTTAGATCGCCTTTCGTGAGCAGTTGGTTCCATTCTCTACTTTTTCTGCATTTGGTGAATAGAGGGCCTACCTGAGAGTGGTTGTGATATTGTAACCCCAGTTCTATAAAGACATGTGGAACCCAAGAGTTTGTGGAGGACTCCGATGCTACACCACTCGCTGAGGAGGGTGAAGGGGTAGAGACAACAGTGTGTGCTGCCTTATACACTGACCGGCTACGTTTGTGCGAAGTAGACAAGCTCCAGTAGGCAAACGCATGCTCACAATTGGAGAAGTATGTAGTAGCTTGTGCTAATAAAACTAGCCATTGAAGTGTTGAATATCTGAATGGATACAGTTGAATGTACTATTATGCATACAGTATCAAATATTTCATTAAACTACCATGATAGTACCTGATATGTCAGACCGTTTGAACCAGAACACACGATTGATAGACTCAATATCAGGCCAGTTGTCATTGGACTCAGCAACGTCCTTCAGTTTCAGCTCAATGAGCCTAGGAAAAAAAAAGACTAGACTGTTATGATGTCTTAAATGGCTTTGACAGACAGTTATGTAGTGACATAGAAGAGTCTGACAGAATTTGAGGCTCTCACCCAGAGGATGCAGTGAAGATGAACTCTTTGGACTTTGTGAATGAGAAGCGGACCTCGGGAGGTAATGAAAAAGGGCCGTCTGACTTCATACATTGGGGTATTCCCTCTTCATACACATGCCAGCTGGGAAACATTGAGAGGAGCAGAGCGGTGAGGAACTTTGGGCATTGAAAGCATTGAAACATCATACTCACACTTATTCTATAATACAATACAAATTAAGAAACCCTGGCTGATGTCACAGTGTCAAACGTCAAACTCAGCCAAAGAGGTTTGGATGCATGTTAGTTTTGGGGTCCATGAAGTTAAAAAGTGTCTGAACGCTCACCGATAGTCTTCCTTTCGCTGATTCAGCTCCTGCTCACGACTGTACCTGCCTAGCTGATGGCTGTCTTCAAAGACTCTCAGAGCTTAAAGAAAGAACCAAAACAAGGTCTGAAATAGTTTCTATACATAGCATGTTGACATGAAATTACCCAAGCCTCAAACTCACAGAACCTGTCTTCCTTTTATATCTTCTACAGTCAGTGAACAGTCAGACAAGACAATATCCACATACCTTTTCCCTCTCTGTAGCGGTACACCTCACTGTCAGTGATCCAGCAGTAGATGGGAAAGTTGTAGGTGTCTTCTTCAGGTGATTTTACCTCCACACGGGCTGGGAACCAAGCGTCTTCAGGGAACAAAAAGGGAGGCTTTTTGTCTAGCTCTATCAGAACCAGCTTTCCAATGGAGACAGGGCAGGACACACTGAAACTAGACGCCTAGAATAACAGAAATAATTTGAAAACATAAATACATAAATTTATTGAGCAGACACTTCCAAAATGATTTACAAATTATATTCAAACATGCGTACACCCCAAAAACTGCAAAATCATGCGACTTAAATATACAGTATGTGTAAGATTGGTGTGAGTTGGCAAAGGTTCACATCTAAATAAACAATTAATGTGCCTCAAATCTATAAAGTAGATGCAAAGTTGAGGCAGATGACATTGTACATTTAGAGGGACATTTTTGACTTACTGTTCCACCAATGAAGGCTAAAGGTCCTTTCAAGCCAAAAAGCCACGTGCGGTCACTCTCCCCATGTATGCCCACCAGCTTAATGAAGATGTTGTTCAAAGTGGTGGCACTGATACGTTGGGCAGTGCATATGGTCACTTCATAATCTGCCATTTTTCAAACTGGAAAGCAGAACACTGGTGGGGAGAAAATAATAAAAACATTCTCAACACTGATTAGGTTATTTGTCATTTGATGACAGTGCAAAAAAACCCTTTAAATTAATGCTATCACAATGACAATGGCAAAATATATACTAAAAGTTATTATTGAATTTCTTTTCAATTTCATTTAGCATCTCTTACCTATCAAGAAGACCAAGAAGTTCCTTTGATAAACTGATCTGATAGAAGCAATCATCACTGATTGCTCTTTTTATACACACAGTTTTGTGGGAGTGTCCTATGAGTGACAACAGTAAGGCGGTTCTGGTGAAGTAATGTTGAACATATACAAACAACTACTGCTCCTGCTGAACAAAAGGAAGATCACACAAACAGTGATGGCTCAAGGAAGTGTTCATTCAAGAAAAACCAGCTTCCCCACTGTAAAATGTGAGACAATCACAGTAAACAAAAAACAAGCAAGGCGTTCACTTGCACAGTTTATTTAGATTCATCAGTTTTGTCACTGACAACTGTAACATGATACTAACCAATTTCTATGGCATGACAAATGCATACAGAATATACAGTAGATACATTTCAGTGCCATGAGGAAAAGGAAAAGGGAAGTCAGCAAATACACAAATCACTGAGTTCCTTTTTTTCTAATACAAACACTATTTTGTACATTGGTCCAATCTAATGCAATCCCATATAACACTTCTGCCATATATTCTACCTTTGCAAAGTTTATAATTTTTAGAAATGTGTTCACTGTGTTTTTGCACAGGACTATGGTCTAGTAAAGGGTAAAACTTATAACCCATAACTTCATGGAACAATGATTTTATGTATCCATTGCATTAGATTGCACCTAATAAAGTGGCCACTTAACGTCAAGCAACACAGGGTGACATATATCAAGATATTTATATTTGTCATAGACGGCTCAAGTTATCAGTGCAAAGCTAATGCAACACATCAAATCATTCAGGGGATTATTTCAATGCAGTTTTTCATTTTACACCACAGTTAAGTTTCCAAAAAAATCAAGTCTAATTTATTTCTCTGATTTAAAATTGGCTTAAAATGCAATAAACAGGCTTTCAAACTCGCTCCTTGTGAAGTTGAAGTACAGGTTCAGATCTGAGGAGAGGGAACAGTGAGGAGTCCAGTGGGTTTCAGCCTGTTGATCCCTCCATCCAGGATACAAACCCGTTGGAAATTTACCTTTACCAGGTGTGCTGCAAACTGAAAAGAAATTCAAAACTATTATTTTCCTCCCTCAAGGAAGTACCCATCTGCTCACATCAACATCTTTATGTGGTTTTCTTGAGTATTAACTCAACATAAAAAAAAAAATCTTAACACAACAACAACCCTTCAACAATAAGGAAACATATCATGTTTGCAAAATTGGTACATATAGTTATATTGGAAGAATAAAATGAATATCTTGAAACTGAGTTCTTCCCTTGAACTTATTTCAGTCCTACAAATCAACCAAGCTTTAGATGACCTCTAGACAGAAAACGGTTTATTTGGAGACAAAACAAAAAAAAGGATTAAGAAAAAAAAAAAAAAAAAAAAAAAAAAAAAATTGTGAGACAGCCCTTGAAGTCCCTACAGTTCTACCTTCAGGACATCTCTCAACTGGCATTTTATGTGGCTTGTCCTGCACTGTCAGCCAGCCTGAGATCTGCACAAGTGTGTGTGGCAATCACTCTGTAACGGCAGGTTTTCTCTGCCCTGAGACCAGACTCACAGGCTTACAAAGCCATGCCATCTACTATTTTACTCCCGATAGAAATTTAAATAAGAACAGAAATTACATAAAATGATCAGGGATAACCACCGACAACCTATGTGCAAAAGAAATCTGTATTAGTTAATAGGTTGATTCATTCCTTTAATTTCATTCATGTGTCAATCACAAAGCAGCAAAACAAAACAAAACAAAACAAAATCTTATTCAATTAACTGAAAAGTTCACATAAATAGCACAGCATGAGGAATCAGGCTTACTACTGAATGCCAATAGGGTTTAAATGTTAAAGGTGTACAGTAAAGCCTGAACGCATGGTGAGTGGACTCAATGCTTTGCCCTGAAGCTAATGATAATACCAGCAGTGTGGCGCACAGTGATGTGGATGGCATTTAAGCACAAGTGAGTCCTTTTATCGACCTTTAATTATGTGACCTGCATGACTGAAAGGTCTGATGAATTACTGAGGTTGAAACTCAGATTCTCAGAATTTCAAGTGTGGGGTTGGTCATGGTGGTGGAAAGGGAGTGTAATGGTGTAGATGGTGATCAGTCACCATACTTGATGATGATGATGATAATGATGAAACATCTTTACATTAATGTCTGTGTAACAACACCGATGTTGTCCTTCTGCTTCTGCTGAAAGCACATGATGACATCAACTCTTTTTAACCAGGCCAGAAACCGTTATCTTTTTGCTGTTCATTTTTATTGCTCTGTTCTTTTATTAAGTAATTATTTCCCTCTCTTACTTTCCGACATATGGAAGGAGAACATCTTTTCTAAATTGGGATGTTGCCTGAAGCAATATCCCTGCAGATTTTTTTTTTCAAATTTAAGTTTGTCTAATTTATACCAAGGATAGCACAAAAGAAGAATGTATAATGATCACTATAGTTCTCTGTTCTGTTAAGCTGAAGCAAGCAAAGTCAAAGACAACGATTTATGTAAAATTCAGCGACAGCCTCAGCTACGGTTCTAGTATCACAGAAAGTGTTTATTATACTGTACATCAGATATACAGTGCTTAACAAATTTATTAGACCACCACCCAGTGTACGGTGTTTGCCACCGCTGCCCTAAATTAAACCAAAAATACCTTTTTGCAAGCTCTTTAATCAAAATATCAAAATATCTTGAAAGCTAAAATATAATTATTGTTATCTGTGAATTTTAAAATTTACTGTTTTATGGAAAAGCAGATTGTGGTTGTCCTTATTCATTTGTGACTCCTCCAGTGTTCTGGCTCAAATTATGATATAAAAAACATTTAGTGTTTATGAAGGGTTTGTTAACTACTTATGGCTCATGTAATCAGAATAGCTCTGCTGGTTTGTCCAACAATCATCATGTGCTTTCAGCTGAAGCAGAAGTATGACATCAGTGTTGTTACACAGACATTAATGGAGGATGTTTCGTCATTATCATACTGTTGTGTTAAGTATGGTGGCTGATCACCATCTACACCATTACACTCCCTGAACACCACCATGACCAACCCCACAATTGAAATTCTGAGAATCTGAGTTTCAACCTCAGTAATTCATCAGACCAAAAGGTACTGTTTTATGGAAAAGCAGGAATTGACATTATTTTTTATTGAGATGATAAATTACAGTTATTTACTCTCATTCCTTATCAGAAAAAAAAAAGTTTTAGTGGTTGTTTGTTATGCCTTAGTCGATTCTGACTCCTCCAGTGTTCTGGCTCAAATCCGAAAAATAAAAACGTGAATTTGCTTGTTTGAAAAAAGTTTGAAATTTCTCACTCAGTCAGGAAGAGTCTAAATTAAAGTTCTTCATGATGCTGATGATGATGGTCATTGAGACAAATAGGGCAGGTCTTAGGTGGTCTTATAAATTTGTTAAGCACTGTGCGTTGGTACCTCAGGATTTCCAGAGTTTTCTCCAGACTACTGTGGATTTGACAGACAGAAGAGAGAAAAGGCCTACATATGGGAACATGTGACAACATTGCTGAATAAAAACATAATGTGCAATAAATAACCAGATGTTAGAGTGGACGGAGTTGTGTTTTTGTGACGCAGTTGCTTTAGATAGTAAGAAAAGATTCTCCTGTAGTTGATTAAATCAGCCAGTCTGTAAGTAGCAGGTCAGTTATGTTGATATATATCTGCAGGCTCTGATTGGAAATGTGCTGCACTAAAGCCATTATGCATGGACACCCAATACGATTACTTTCATTAAATTACCTTAAAATGGTAATATGGTGTAGCAAAATAACCCCACATACCTCTATACACATGACAGGGCCCGTTATAACACTGTATACTAATGCCCATTAAAGTGGGATAAACAGAGGCCATTAGTCCTATGTGTTAGAGGCCAACCTCCTTTCAAATCAGCCACAACAGCAAAGCTGGTATGTAGTCCTGGAGACATACCTGAGCAGGAACAACCACTGAGGCAGATTTGAGTACCTTGCCTGGTGTTTAAATGTCTGTGGACAGGTTTTGTGAGGAAGTTTGCAGATGGGTGTGATCTACAGCTGATGATAATCACAAGGTAGACTAGACTATTTATTTATTTTTTTTTTACAGTCAGTGGGAAGTAAGCCAGCCTTGTCTCATCAAACGAAGATAGCATTGGATGGAAAACTTTCCCCAAATAATCAGTGGTCTCATATTTTGTGATTTTATCACATCAGCAAACAGCTTAACACTAGACTAAGAGTGTACAGCCATGCTAGTAGTTCAGTGAGGCTGTTCTTGAGCACAAACAGCCAAACAATCAGCTTGCTCACAATGATAATATGCTGATGTTTGGCAGATATAATAGTTAAAATGCTAACCCCATTGACATGCTAACATTTTGTATTTAGTGATACTTCGACGAAACACCAATGTAAATCCAAATTAACACTTCTGGCGTATATATAAGTTGTGCACACATCTGTGCGTGTGACGTGCATATTTTCTCACCACAGAAGCACTTTTCATGGCGTGGCCAATGATCACCATGACACGTGATCTGTAGTTCTGGAGAATTCCTGCTGTAGGACACTGCACCAGCTCACCGTCGGTGCTGAACGCTGTGCTGAAGGGAATGTTGATGCTGCCAGAAATGTGACCTCTGCTGAAGCTGGAGACAATGGGGCTAAGGAACATAGCTTTGAACAGGCACAGCACCTGTCTGAGACCAAGACCAAACAAAGCTTTTTTACTTAAACAATTGAATGTAATGCCTTGTGCAACATGGACACAACAGACAATATTAAACAAGTGAGTTTAATGACACCTAAATTATATTGTTTGCTATACCGCTTATAAGGCCGATGACACTAAAAGTATGTCAGACAAGTTTCAGCATGGCGGTATGAGGGGAAAAACAAGCTCTCTTAAGTGAAGTCAGGGGAGGAGCAGGAAGAATGCAAGATATGGAACAGGAGTGAGTATCAGCATCGGGACATGTGAACAGCCCCAGAGGAATAGGAATAGTAACTCTTGAGAAAAGGAGGTTGTGCTATTTCTGAAAGCTTAGCTACTGACATTATTGCTACACATCCTAACACAAGTGGTGCTTCTTTTCTCTTCAAAAGCCAATGTTCACTAAATCATACCAGCTGACAAGAAAATACAGAGCCAGTAAGTTACAGATGCAGCATAAAAGCAGACAAATCCCATGTGCTACATTTTGCCTTACAACAGGCACCTGCCAGTTGTTTTGCAGCAGAGAATAACCACCAGGTACACGTAGAGCCAAATCCAGAATGTCCTGATTAACCCCACTGAGGTCTTAAATTAAGACAACTTTCTGTGACCAAAGACACCCACAACAGAGCTTTGCCTAAGATCACAATAAAAGTGAACAAGGGTTGCCAAATCCTGTGAAAGTGGTCAAATCCCTTTTGTCAATGTGAGTTAGCCTGAGGAGCCTCTGCCTATCAAGAGGCTCCAGTGTAATAATTTGTAATAAGTATTTATTTGTGAAAATGTGATTGATGAATCCAGGGAATTACTTATACTTTTGTATCTAAAAGAGGGATGTATAGTTTGGTTGTTCAAAAATAAACCTATCTAATAATTTGACTAGATGAACTGCCATATCACAATAATTTCCCTATCAACTAATCCTTATTGATTACTGGCTCTTTACCCCCTTTAGACAATTACCATTCCACTCATCTGAAGGGGGAGGCTCACCCCTTTGAGTCCTCTGCATTTCACACAGGCAGCGTTTTCTGGGCCATTATACTCACAGTAACAGATACAAATTGCCTATCTGCAAAAGCAAAATTAATTCCTTCAAGTAACATTGTAATTTGGTGCAGATCTACGATAAGATGGATATCGATGCTATTGAATGTGGCAAGCAGTAGGTTTCATTTTTAATCCAAGGGATTTAAAGATAATTATGCAAATCAACAAATGCATATGAAAACCATGTCTAAAACATCAACGAGTCATATAAAAGCAGCTATAGTTTCAGCTTTTCCCCCAAGACAATCTTCTCTGACCATCAAGGAACATGTAATCTTTCATTCTGTTTGAACTAAATTAAATAAATAAATATATATACCATGTAATATGTCATGTAAAAAAAACCCAAAATGTCAAAGAATGTGCTTTGCTCGGGTTAACATGCTAATCTCTACTGCTTTATGCCCCCTGTTTCTCAGACTGCAGGATGTTGTGGGGCAGCCTGGGTGAAGGGCCAAGCTGAATGTTGCAGAATCTGGCAGCACATAACTGAAGTAGATCAACCATCATAAATCTGCCCCTACTTGCTTTAGATGGTAATTGGGTTGTTTTACTTTCTGTGCCTGTGGCTCACTTTCAAAAACTGTGTGAAAATTTTCTTTCTGTGTGTGCAAATCATTAATGAATGAGCAGCACCGAGAGAGAGCCAAGTTTCACATGTGAACCTACACGGCACAGACCTGCCAAACAGGTACACACATGCTGATTAACGACATCAGCATACCACAGCTTTTACAGAGAACTGACATCCATCCAAACACGTGTACTCTGTTTGATTCAGTTGTGAGGTTGAACACAGTAATGTTCATCTCAAAGCAGAGAAGTCTGTCTGTGTCTTAGTCTGGTGTAGTGCAGATCATTGAAGAGGCTGTGAGCACAATGGTTACTGAGTTGTAGTGTGTAATGTCATTTTAATCCACTGACACTGACATTGTTTTATCTTGAGACCTACTCAATCTCGGAACCCATCAGCTATGGATCTTATGACGGATAACATTCTGCTGGCTACAGCAGATATACGGCCCGAGTCAAGTCTTCATTTCTTTTTCCTTCATTGTTTACAGTCCGAGTAGCAACTTCAGATGCAAGATGCAACTTTTACCATCACTTTTCATGTGTACAAACAAGTGCTACTCTAACAGTGTCCTTCAAGAGAAACTGTCTGAATGTGTGGGTGCATCTCCCTCTCTCTCTAAGGTCTCCCTTGACAGCCAGCTTTTCCCTCAGCCGTTCAAAACAACTCTAAACAGTTTCCGATGTGGTCGCACAACACAGTAGGAATCACTTCTTTTCTGGTATAACATGGGCCTGAAGGCAGTGGCATCAGAAGTCAGCACCACTTTAAGAGCAATTAAGAGTAAGAATAGAATGACCTCTCCCCCAGTTCATTCTTCTTAAAGGGAATTTCAGGGAAAAGTTTCAAGGTTCAGAATTAAATGTGCCAGCAGAATATTTGTTGTTTCTTATCTGGACTGTGCAATGTATTTGAATGTTAGAATTCCCCCATTATAGGGATAAGGCATTGGAAGTATATCTCATAGCTGCACAGAAATGGTAAGGATACTCCTCTATACTGCGGATGTCGACAGCAATGATTTTGGGCTTGCCGGCTTTCGTCCTCTTGGTGGGTCCGGCCAAAGACAGCTCACAGAGGTCGATTAAGTCCTCGGCCGAGATCCTCGGGGACACTTCTGCTTTCAGGTCACACAACGCCAGAGGCTCCCGAGACTACAAGAAAGGAAGTCAGAGGAGATCAGACGAGGAGGGAGAAAAGTGTAACATGTGAGAATTTCAATAATGGAATTTGGTACATCATTGTAAAATGACAAGAGAGATGAAAAATGTCTTCTATGCTAACTAAATCTCTTCTGTATTTATGGAATATCTGACACCGTCTTTTCAGTCACATTAAGGAATAGCATTATGAATTACCATAAAAACAGTATTGGAGCTGAATAAGCACCACAGAAAGCCAACAGCAGTGAACAGAAATTGGTCCTTTTCCAGTTTCCATCCATTAAAGCACAGAGCCAGAGGCATGGCTGCAGGGGACTGAACCCTGGTCTCTGCCACAGAGACCACGCGTAATACCTCCGTTATTCCCAGCTGCCCTGGAATAATTTTGAGCATAAAATGAAAAAAAAAAAAAAACTGAGGATAGAGACAGGTTTTAATAAGTTCCTTTAAAACAACTAACACACAAATTTAAAGTGATAGTAATGAGTGGTCATTAAGCAGTCTGGAACTTCTATTCATTGATAGCATTAATCGAGTAGGTCAAGTGCCAAAACTCTGCCATCCATGAAATGTTTGAAAGCAGCGAACTCCACTGGCTAGCTGAACAATCCATACACCCTACAGTGAAGAATTCATTGACATCTGTGAATCCAGAAAGGATTTTAAAGATTTATTTTTTGGCGAGAAAGATTTAATGTAACATTTCTGCACACTGTCCACCTGAGCTAGTGCCTTAGACTCAACCTGGAACTTATTTTTTTGTATCTAAGTGACTTACAGCAACAATAACTACAGCTGCAGCTCATGGGCTGCAATGTGGTGTTAATAAGACATGAATTTAAAAAAGAAATGCAGCTGATGCAGATTTCACAAGACTTCTCTTTGAGTGGGACTTGGACACAAAAATAAACAGATCAGATCAAGCAAAACGTAAGAAAGACGTCTTATTTCAGACATTATCCTTCCAGATATACTTCTATTTTCCTCTTTCAAATTTCTTCGTGTTGCTGCTACTAATAAATATTCATAGCCTGGTTATTTCTTATAGATATTTGTTTTGAACTGTGACAAGCAAAATCTGCATCTATTCTTTGTAGAAATCATTTGTATGGATAGGTCGGCTGGGTGCGTCGTCACTCTGCTGCATCAAAATAAATTCAGAATGAAAAAAAGGGAGAGATTTGAGGAGTAGTGTATTGTTTCATCTGATGCCATTATTCTGCTTGCATGAATTATCAACAGAGAGTTAGACAATAGTGATTCTAGGCAGCATGAGAGAGCACAAACAAAGCTGGAAACTACATATTCATGATGTCTTACTGCCATGACCGACAATTAGTTTGTTGCAAAGAAAAAGTGACTCACCTTTTCAACTTTCAATTTAATGTTCACCTATCACCTTCATTGTGTTTTGAATCAGTATTATGGTACATTAGGATTGTTAGTTTTGGCGGAATGTTGAACTGTATTTTTTTGAAACATGTTTTTATTTCCATTAGAAACATGTTACAATACCAAGGTTTCCTCCAGGATATTGTAACGAATGTGAAAAGCCAACCAGATGCATCTTACCCCCAATTTAGTAAGTAGAGTCACCCTCATTAAATATATAAAATTTTCTCTTTTTACATATAAATATTTTTTTAAATGTAAGTTGAAATGAGTTGATTTCATATGCAGTTGCCCACCTCCACTACAAAACACAGCAGACACATGATGCAATCCAACAGAGCACTAAAAAAACTACAACAGCAAAGTTACCATGAAGCTGAGCCAATTCCACTCAAGTCAAGTCTGATACACAGAAACAAAATGTTGTTTCTCATGTTTCTACTGTTTGAAAAAGCCAGACAAAAATGGAATTGTAAATAAGATACGGTAATAACGTTACAGTCCGGACTTGTTCGAGGCTAATAAAAGGGCACTTCAGAATCAGTGGAAACAAACTGTCTGGAAGTCAAAAAAAAAGTTCTTCTTGAACGCAAATCAGGGTGTGGCTGAACGCACCTGCCTGTGTAGACAAGCTTTCAAATGAAATGTAATTATGTATCTTTCATTTCAATAAGAGAGTTAAAGTGGAGGGCATGCTCTCTGTGCATGGTTCAAATAACAAATACAACAAAATATAAAAACAAAGAGATGACTTATGCCAGATTCAGCTGTTAGTTAACTGTCATCTGCAGCCCCTGTACAGGTACACACTTAACAATTAGCAGACACATTTATTTACATGCAGCAACATAATAACATCTCTATCTCTAGTCTTTAACTCACTAACAATTATACAGACAGTTTTCTTCCCCAGAGCCATCAGCGCTCTGAACACTCAACACATAACACACCGAACACAATCACCTCAATACTCTAAACACATGTGCAATAACTGTGGGTATCAGCAGCTCATGTATCATAAGCTGTGAAATGATTGTTTAGATATTAAAAACAATAAACGTACAATAACTGTGAAGCATCAACTCTTGAGCAACAACTGTTTAGCAACAACTGTTCAAACTGTACTGTACATTTTTTTAACCATACCTTATGATTTCTATTTTTTTTTTTTTACTTTTACTGTTGACTGTTTTTATACTTGTATCAAGCAACATGTGGAGCAGCACTCCTAATTTTGTTGTGTGCACTGTAATATAATGACAATAAAGGCTTTTGATTTGATTTTGATTTGAATTAGTTGCAGGAGGTAAATTTTAGCAAACAAAAACAAACAAAAGAGTTTCTTTCATACGACTAAAAACAACACTGGATGTCAGTGCCTGAGCCAGACAAGAAATCATGTTCCTCTGCCTCTCTTCGTGACCTGGCTGCCATGTTGAAAACGGTTGAGCCAAAACCAAGCAGCACTGGTTGTAAATTTTTCATTTTACAGCTAAACAAAGTATTAAATGTTATGTCATTAAAGGTAAAAAATATGAATGACAGAATCTTGATTAATATTTTCTCAAGATTAAATAAAAACCAAATGTTATGGGAACACAGCTGTACCAATTGCTGCACATGATATGAAACAGTGTTTTGGTTTTGGACCAGATATGTCTCCTCTTCTGTACACATCAGAAACAAATGATAGATGAGAGTTCAGAGAAAATTTTGAACATTTCTGCCGAAAGTCTTGGTAACAATCTTTCACAGATTGTCGTTGATGCTGACTAATAACTATAAAACACCCACAGATTAGTTGGAATCAGCAGATCAGCTAAGATGACGTAACACTTACACACGTTACACAGCCCCAGTAAAACACACTTGAATTTATCCATATGTCTACACTATACAGACAGAAATACATATGCAACCTGTCATTGCCTGGGGTGACACAGAACTCTTAGAACGACTTAAATGTCATGGCGAGCACAGTGTGCCAGGCTTAATGACACTTTCACATTTCACCGACCTGACAGTGATGAGGCTGAAGCGCTGATAAGCAGACACAAATCCCATGTGGTGGTTTATGTTTGTTTGTGCGTCTATGCACAGATGCACACGGTTCACAGTTGCCAAAAGAAACCCAGTCTCTTAACATATTGAGCCGGGAACAAAGGTGTTGTACAGCTTGGATACAGCTTGATGACAAGATCAGTGATTCATTTAGAGTGCCTTTACATGGCATGATGAATTGTGCTGAGGTTTTTGTATATTAAGAGTTGTGGAAGAACACAAATTATTTTTCCATCGAAAATAGACCAGTTTGGATTTTGACTATATATTGACTCGTCTCCTGCCCCCAGACTTCCTTTAACCAACCTAGCTCACACCTCTTGATAATAGTAGCCTTACCTGGTGTGCATCTCATGTTTTAAAGTCTCCTGTCTCCTCTGCCTTCTTACCTATTGTATAAGGAAATGTCACCGAACTCCTATGTTCTTACATCATGAAACATCTCTTTCTGTGTTTGTATAAATGGTCCCTCAGCCCTCTGCTCTGGGTCAGTCTACTGTTCCAGACCCGGTCTGTGACACTAAGACTCATCGTTCTCCAGATTACTTATTAAACTTTGCTTCCACCACAACTGTTTTCTTCAAAAGACTACAACAGTCAACATGCCACAGCTTGTGGTGTTTGAGCATCATGTCAAGCAAGAAATTGATTTTATCTGTCAAGTAAAACAAAGAGAAAACATGCATGATTCAGGCCATGATCTGAGAAAAACGCTTTCAACAAACACCCCTCACACACACACACGCACGCACGCACGCACACATACATATAATAATATAATATGCGTTCATGTGATTGTGTTGTAGTCTCGGTGAGTTAAGTTACTTGATAGGCCAGTTTTACCTACTTGCCACAAATCTCAATTGGGAATTCTCCATTTGTCACAGTTCTAAAGTTCATGGCGTGCACAAGTTCTGAAAAACTGGAACCAGGAAGCCAGATTATTCTAGCACTGAAATATGAGCTCTACCAGCTGTTTGATGACAAGTAAGCAAAACATTCCATTTATTTCCATTTGTCAGAGCTGGCAATGGTCAGCATAACTTTGTTGACAGTACTAACACATTTTCTTTTTGTTTATAGTACATTACAATGGCCAGAAAATACACTAATTTGTCTGCTTAGTTGTGTTGAGATGGACAACTTATACATCTGGGAACACATTTAGCTGTTTATAGCTATCGTTGCCCAAATGCTGCCCTAGGGCTGCCACGGAGAAGCATCACGTACTTATTAGCAGTAGGGCACAAACCTGCTCTACAGCCTGAATGTCTTCTGAGGAAGAGGTAGGGTGCAGCCATGGATCAATGCCACCACCCACCCATTTCTCATTCGGCTTTGGCTGAATGAGAAAGATTACAGCAATCACTTGGGCACACAGCAGATAGAGGCTGACAAGAGTGTTTGTCAGCTTTCTGAACACAATGCATTCAGGTGTGAAAGGCAAACAGGGCTACGCCACAAAAACTAAACAAAGACAAAAGACCTGTGTGATAGACAGCAACACATTGATAAATATAGCTGATTTGTTTATCTTTAATTGAATTTTATCTATATTTCTGGATCTTAGGAAGGATGACTATGAATCTATCTAATATAATGCATTATGTTTTGTAACCATCTTTTTTAAAAGTGCTATATGAACAAAGTTTTACTCTGAGATATTTTGACTGTTTCATTTGTAAAGAGAGTGCATTTCAAAACAAATCAATATTTGGTCACTTCATTAAAGACTGGTTGCCATGTCTCAAATTGAGCATTCAATTGTAACTTTTAATTCCAGAGAAACTAATTCGAACATGAAAAATGAATGCAGCTTAACAAGCCCACTGGGGTCACAGCAATGTTATACAGTCAGGTGTTGATTAGTGAAAAGAGCAGGCGTTGAGTAACAATGAATAGAGATAGTGTGAAGCTATTTTGGGAATTATTTCACAAAGAAAACTGAAAGTTGACAAATATCTCACAAGTACGGAAGCCCTAAGACGGCCATGGTTTATCTATTTTTTTAACATTGTTTTCTCGTGATAACAACTTATTTTTCTTGTTAAATAATAAGTTCAATTTGTGGAGGGGACTAGAAATCAAAACATTGAGCTGATCACTTTGGAAAAGTTGGAAAATATTGGCAGATTCAAACTTAATAAATATATATATTAAAATAAATACATATATATATATATATATATATATTAATAAATAAATATGCCAAATCCAGTAGGATCTAAAGAAGCAAATGATGCATTCCTGTTATGCTGGTGAGGCACATGATGGGATACAACCATATTTTTACCAAAACAATGCGTCCCCACAGCTCTGGGGAAATTGCTCCTAATAGGCATCTGCTGTTGCACGGACAGTGCAGGGACCATCTACAAATTAAAACACCAGAGTTAAAAATATTCACTAACTTATACATTATAAAATGTAGCGTCACTACATTCAGCTCAGATATATCTCACCTCACGCTGCTGATATTACAACACTGATTTTGACACTAAATTATTTTATGTAATTTTAAGTAGTTATCAGGAGAAAAAATAAACCAAAGCCTTTTAGGGCTTCTGTACGCAAGCAGACTCTACCTCACATCTTAAAACCAGCTGTTGATGATACTCATGTCACAAACCTTTTAGAAAGTTTGGGACATACTTGATGCTACTGTAGGATCTATACTAACGTCTTCTGGAGGTGTGGTTGTTGTTTACAAGTAAGTAAGTATACAGTGGCAGTATACATAATAAATTATCAAAGAATTTTCGGAATATTTTATGGTGACAATTTAATTTATTTATAATGAGTTATATAATAATTTTAATAATAACAATAATAATAATTTTACACTGAGTTTGTTAATGAGAAAATCTTCTAAAATTACCAACGGATTACACCATTTACTATTACTATTATTATGTTATTACCAAGTTGAAATGTACACCAGCAAAAGAACAAAAGAACTTCCCTCTTGGTCACTGTGACTTACTAACTTCAACAGTTACTGACTCAGTTTACGATGGACGCACTTGGATGATAATGATAACTTTGGAAATAAAACTTTTGTTTTGTTTGTTGTTTGTTGTGAAGTTTGTGTGTGTGTTTGATGAGTAAAACTCACCAGGTCGGTCTTGGGCATGTCCTGGTAGTCAGACGAATAGTATGTTGCTGATTTCCCAAAGCCATTGTCGCCAGCAGCTTTTGGTGGCTGAGCATGCTGTCGGTATGTAGCACTCTTTGGAGTCCAGCAGAAAAGGTTGATTGATTCACGGACACAGCGCTCAATGTCAATTTCTGTTCAACAAAAATGGCAAAGGAGAAAAATCTGATGATAATAATAATAATAATATATAATAAAATGTTCCTTGCTAATGTTAATGCTAATCTCATCCTAAGAGCAAAGGTCAAAAACAATGGAGCAGTCCTGACATCTCTTTTATTTCCACCATAGTTGTTTGCATGCTAACATTAGCTAATTAGTGCTAAACATAAAATGCAGATAAAAATACACTTTGTTTTGCAGATATTTGTTGATAAACCCTGAGCAAATAAACATTTGACCTAATGGTGGCACTCAAACACTCAAGATGATCACCAAAGCAATTATGATTACTCCTGAGGACAACACAACTATCTAACTTATGGCAACCCACTTTAACACATTTCATTTAGAACCCAAAAAAACTCAGAATTGAAAGTGCTCTGCTAATCTCTGAATTTTCAATTATCACTGACAACACTTAACTTTAACAAATGATTTAACTGCAATGAGTGAGAAAAAGAAATGACTGAATACAAATGTGATTCCCTCCCTTGAATCAGACATTAAAGCATAAATGATTATGTAAATGGAGTGTGGGAGGTTTAGTTGCAGAAGTGAGCAGCTTGACCTTGGCATTTTGCTGCCATTTATAATCTTAAATAGTCCATCCAGCAGTGCCAGTGGCTCTTTGAGATAATGACTGGTCATCGTTTAGCTGCTGTCCCTCATTTGAGCTATTTTGTCCTGAAATAAGTTATTAGTGCAAAGCCAAATGGTTTTTCTCTTCCCCCTAATGCTTCTCGAGCAGTGTCCTTCCTTCTCCTGCTTCTCATGTAGAGAATAGAGAGGATTAGGGAACAGGGACTCTCTGGATTAGCTGAGGATTTGGGTAAATTAGGAATTCTTTCCTCCACACTCTTCCGCACTAACAGCCTCTCTCTTTCACTTCCTTTTTCTGTAGATAATAAGCAAGTCTGCCTAATGAGAGTTCTTTGGTTTGACCTGCACCTGGCCAAGGCTCAAGTGAAATTGGATAAAAGATGTATCTTTCCCCCCATCTCCATGTCCCACTGCAGCATTGTCAACCTCATGGGCTAGGACCTCACACATTCAGTTACAAGGTTCATTCCAGTGAAAAACACACTGTGGTCTGAGATTCCTCACAGACATGCTCACAGGCAGTTCAGGGGAAACACATTTTCCATCCCTAGGGTGACCAATGCTGCATGCAATCACTCCTCTGGCTAAAAGAGGCAGGAATGAGGAAGCAGAGATTGATAGCAGCTTTAACAAGCTCTGGGCTCAGCTGGGCATTCCAAGGCAGCCAATTTCATTAAAGAGCAATTTTTTTTCTTTTTAGAAAGACAAAATTACATTTTAGTAATTATGTAGAGACGTTGATTGTGGGCTGTGACTTCTTGCCACAAATAGAATAGCATGATTAGTTAAGAGCAGGGCGTCTGCAGAATTGGATTGTGCAAAGGAAGACAGACCTGACAATGATGAAGATGAAAAGAGTACACAGAGAAAATCTGCTGCCTTATAATGATCCAAATCTTGACATTATAACAGACAAATGCTGAAAATTACACTTGATCATATACCACAGGTTATAAACTCTTTCTTTTTGAATAGCTCTTTAATTGCACACCACAAGGATATTGATAATACAAGGTGGGAGTGGGATTTGCCCATCCATTCATCTATCTTTCATGCATAGTTATACTGTATACCAGTTATTACAAATGGAACAAAGCCTGAAGGACAGGCGTATGTAAATGCAATTTCAAAACTGCACTAATAGACATGACAGGGTATTTCAAGGGGTTGAACTGGGGATGAATGTTTGTTTGATGAAACATAAATATATGGTTTACATTGTGTTTACATGGCTTTACATGGCAGGGCAGGCATCGTGGAGAAAAGCAGCAAAAAATAGGTCTAGACACGAGGCTTCAGGTCTCCCACCACAGTCACTACCCCACTATTGTCATTACAAGCATATAACAATCAGTGTGAATGGCGAACATGGCTTTTGTTAGCACTCACAGGTGTCAAGGTAACAGCTTGAGGAAGACGATGACAAGCAATGAGTGGATGGGCAATGTGAGAGTAATCGGGGAGGAGTGGGCACGTTTACTACTGTGATAGGCACAGATTCCCAGCTTTTGAATTAATCGACTGCAGTGAGAATTTATACTAACACAAAATATAACAGAATTAAAAAAAACCTTTACCAACACTGCCTTTAAGGGGTGCAGTCTACATACATACAGCAAATCTAAATGTGCAAAATATTAGATGTTATATTATATATAGTCATTTACCCATGAAGTGAACTGCCATGGATTTGAATTTTCTTATGCACTGTTATCTCATGATTATGACTTATTAAGTCATTGCCTGTCAGTCATCAAGGGCTGCCACGAATGGCTTCCGCAGGCACTGGCTGTAGCTGTAGGCTAACATTAACTTAACAATGTAATGTGAACTGTAATTAAACATCTATTAATTCATTGAATAGTGCTTACTATGTCTTTCTGTTATATCGTCATAACGAAATTTGTTATCACGAGAAAACAATCTTTGTTTTATAGAGATAACAAAATAATTACGTCCTTATCACGAGGAAGCAATCTTTGTTATATCTAGATAACAGTGATAACAGTGCAAAAAAATAAATAAATAAAAAATCCATCCATGGCCGTTCTCGGCTTCTGTACGATTAATTAATTAACTTGTTCAAAATTAACTACGCATGTCATTTTTTCTAGAGTGAAAGGGTACACAGAGCACTGTTCTACTGAATGTGGTGATTGCAAACTACAACTCTAATATTCAAAAACACTGTTTCTCTATTCACTCTCTGCCTGAAACATTATTTTAGATCTTGTCTCTTTAAGCCCCCCTCCAGTAAAAATCCAGTCTGAATGGTTTGTGAGAAAATATGGTTCAGCTTTGCAAAGGTAGATCTCAAGCTGTGGCAATATATTCTGCATGTGACATAAGAAGAGCCAAACCTGAATGGCTTGTTGAAGCACGTTTTCTTATCTTAGCATCCCACAAAACTGACTGGTTGTCTTATTTCACAGTTTGTGAGCTGGTAGGAACTTCTGATACCTTAATGTATGTGCACAAAACACTGAGTTTTAAAAATATATCCACTTTAGTTAAATGTGAATGCTCTGAATGTGATAAAACACTCAATGTCAGTCATTCTCAAATGAGACTTTCTCCTTTTTTGCTGATAGTGAGTGTTGACAGTTCACAAATAACTCTCAGCATCTCTGAGGTCTGAGTCTTTGTAGACATAATAAAATCAGCTCCAGGTAAATATTGTCACAACATTATGGATATTACCCTTGTCCTGCTTTGTGCTGGTTGCCTCTAATAGTAGCATTTTATTCAAAAACACATTTTAAAATCCTCCAGACAATGCTATCAGTCAAATTCCCAAATCTAAATGCAAATGTCATGCACTCCCAACACTAAATCTAAAAACATCAATGTTCCACTTCTCCTTCTGCTGGTCTTTTCAAGGTGTCTCTGTGTGCAACATTGCCTCAAGCACTTTCAGCAGCTCTTGGTTGTTTTTCTCAGAACTAAACGTCTATAACTAGAGCTCATCGGTTCTGTGCCCGGCTCAGCTCATTGAGACAGATGCTAATGTCCCGTGAAGGCAAATGCCGCTGCATCATCAGTAAACACACGGTTCCTGTCAGCCGGAGAGCCTCTCTGGTCCATTGTGAATCAATGAAGTCTCCAAACAAGAGAAAGTTATAGATTACCGGAGGCTACAAGTCTTAGCAAATGGGAATCACAAAATGAGATTAATTGCGAACAAACGGCAGCTGAGATGTATTGCTGGCTCCAAGGCAAATGTTGCAGAACAGGTCTTACCTGTTTCACATTTAATTTGACTCTGGACTCTGATGAGTGTGATAGGATTCAGAAAACTTTTCTGAAAATGATTCGGCAATATTTTAATTTTAGGTGACAGTCCAAAGAGTTATAATGACTAAGTAACATTATTTGTAAGGAGAAATTTACATGAAGGATAATGAGTGACAGTGTATACAGTATATTGACATTTTGGGGAACCAGTGGTGGGAAGAGGACTTCATAGTCTGCATTACTTCCCTTAAATCTGGACTCTGCGTTCGAATATTGGCAACTATAGACTTCACGGTGTTATGTGTAATAGGCTTGTCACTGAGAATTATTGTCACTTGCCCCATTTACTGCCTAGAAGGAGAGAGAGAGCGGAGTGTGTCTGAATCATTTAAGAGCCACTGTCCTATAACGTTATCTTGACCGTTAACTTTTATTCCGACAGATGCCGACGGGAATGGAAAAAGAGCAGACTTGTTTTTATTTCACAACTAAATGTCAAGCCTGCTTATGCATCTTGTAAAGTTCATCCACTTCTCTGAACATCAGATTAAGTTACAAATGTATAATGCATGTGCCTTTATCCTTTCACCACTGACACCGACTGCCATCACTACTGAATACAGGCTTCCATCATGGATGGCTGGAAATTAACAAAAATGTCACTCAATGGGAGATGACGTGCTCCTATGAGGAGCAGGTTTATTTCGAAACGGCAGCTGTTAATTATGTAAATACTATATGAACATGTTTTTGAATAACATCCTGCATGCTACATAACCTAGGTTGAATCTATTTTCCTTCTTCTATAATGTCCATTCCAGCTGAAGTGTATGTTCGTTCTGTCTTCACATTTCACAGTTTCTGAGGTTACAGGCATGTGAAGCGTGTGGAGTCTGCTCTGAAACAAACGAAGGTAAGCGTCGTTGTAAGTTGTATGAGGACATCAATTCTGCACGCCTCATGGCAGGAAGGAGCAGGTGCAGGCAACAAATCACAAAATATCCACCATAACTCACAGTCTCTGCATGTGGGTGTGTATACTCATAACTACATGAATGTGGTGAGGCAGAGCACATAGACAGATGACCTTAAAAACCTTGCTTCCAACAAAGGCTGACATGATCTATTAGAAAGTTATGTAACTTTATTATATAACACCGTCAAACCTGTTTTAACGTTACTTTCAACTTCTATACGCTAAATCACATGCACTATGTCTATGAATACTATATTCACTCAAACTATTTAGCGTTAGAAAGAAGAAGAATTAGAAAAAAGTCAAACAGAGTTCATTGAAACATCAGTGCTTCAATTAAATAAACAGCATCATCATGCAAATAATCTCGCAGTGACAAGGCTAATATGCTGTGGCAGAAATATGGATAACATGGTCACCACAGTTTAGCATGTTACTGTGCTAATGTGATATTTAGCTCTGAACGTAAAATACAGCTGTGGCTGCTGAAAATGTCTGAGGTAGTAGAAAAGTCAGGTGATAACCAAAGTCAGTAGGCTTCATCCTTTGGGAAGCATACATGTCTGTATGAAATTTCATGGTAATCCATCAAGTAGCTGTTGAGAAATTACAGTCTGGATCTCTGTGGTGGAACCACCGACATCTCTAGAGCCATTCAGCTAGGAGAGGTTAAAAAAAAAAAAAAAAAAAAACCTGTAAATTCCAGGCCAATACACCCACAGCAGTAAGACCTCTACTGTCATTTAGGGTAGGTGATAAATATTGTGCTGAACTGTTTGGTACATGAGTGGATTTAGCAGTCTGTAACAAGTTATATAATATCATCTTGTGGACTAGAACATGGCTGGAAACTTAAGTCAGTCTGCAGCCCAGAATTCATTCCTAATATAGTTTAGAGAGAGAGCCAGATACTACACTGTAGCTACCAGGTATACACAAGCTGTGATAATAAGGCTGGAAGTGATATACAGAAACAAGCTGGCAGCGGTACCCACTCTCAGAAAATCAAAGCCAAAGAAGCGGACTGCAGCTCCAGGCCAACATATTTTACCTTTATAAGGAGAACTTGCTCTCCTTTTCCCCTCCACCTCAATCACATGAATCTATTGGACAGTAAAACACAGTGAGGTATGGCAACACTGAATTTAGTCAGAGGGGGAGGCTGCTGGCCTTGCTTTACAGCATGCCTTTTGGACAAATCGTCCCTGTCTCTGTTGGTTTTAAAACCCCAATGTCATTCTGTCTTTCAGCTGGAAAAAAAACAAGACTGAGCAGCATTTGGAAATAGAGTTTTAAAGGAAATTGCATGAGCTATCCCCCAAGCGAGAGGTTCATTCTGAAGACATATATTATGAATGCCGCTCTCGGATTTTATGTCACCGATACTTTGCTGAAGCAATCTCTTTGTGCAACTGAAAAGAAGCACTAAAGAGGGCACGTATTAAGAGACACTGTCTTCACAGTGTGTGTGTGTGTTCCCTCAGGCATATACAGTCAACAAAAACATCAAAATCTTTGCAGCAATGTGTCAACGTTTGCCTGTATCACATCAAAACCCCCTGGGCTGGGGGACAGTCTGTTAAAAGTAGTTAAGAAATACATGTAACCTGCAGAGCAAGGCTAATAAGATGCATATCCATCAAGTTTGCATGATTACAATCAACACTTCCTTCTTGATTTGTCAGCCCTCCTGAGAATGGAGGCAGAATTACAGTGTAATTTATCACCACCACACCTTCTCTGTATGTTTGCAAATTAGCAAAGCTTCAGGCAGCCTGCTGGCCTCACATCCCCATGCCAACCCTTGGCTTTATTAATTTGTGACCATCTCAAGATGAAAAGGTGCCACTTACTGTCCCTGGTTCTTGTCTAATAGCCCCAAAGACCATGATAGCAACAATTTACTTTGGAGGCTTAACAGCCCACACAGACTAAAGATGGATTTAAAGCCCTGAATAATGATTATAAGTGATGGTGGAGAACCATAGAGGTTTCTGTGGCAGACAATTCTCACGGTGCAGTGGTTGACTGTGTCTGTGGGAGAGCAGAGATGCCTGCTTTGAGTAGATCATTAACACACACACATCAACACACATTAGCACTCTGAGGAATGAAAAAAACAGCCTGCTGCAAATGCCAGTTGCTCACACAGATGGATACCCATTGAGTGAGGTTTACAGAAGGCAGACAAAGAAGTATTTTAATGTGATTTTCACTTATTTAAAAACTATAGAGGCAACACATTAAAAAAATTAATGGAAGCTGCTGTCAGGCTGTAAGTAACATTTGACCAGTGTGAATAGTGAATAAACCTGTAAAGTGGGACAAAATGAAGATAAAGTATTTACAAAGATGGAAACCCAGCTCATGTTCTTACCTGGCAGGTCTGAAAAAAGTAGGATGCACTCATTGAAGCCATTGGCCAACAGACGGTCCCTGAGCTGCTGCAATATGGCCACGCCGATGCAGAAGGGGAAAGAGGAGTTACCAAGCAGCAGAGTGTCCCACAGGTGGAAGATCTTGTGCAGTGGAAACACATCTGTTTGTAGGGTGCAGAAATAAACACAACAAAGGGGAGACTTTACAAAATGGCTGAATACGAGAGTGCCTGAAAAGACAAATCCTCCAAGGGAAGCACAATAGGATTGCTGCAAGCGGGACAATGGTGTGCACACAGTGAGAAATGGGGAATCAGTTTGTACATAATGAGCATGATTTGCATGTGCATAGCATATTTACTTAACATGGCTCTGTGGCTCTAAAATGGGAAGCTCAGTAAGCAATATTGTGCATTTGGCAATGTTGCCTGGAGGGATATTTGGTGTGGGGGATGCAACTGGGAGAATGCTTCTAGGTGGGTGTTGTTGTGGAAAAATGACAGGAGGAACATCAGGGGGCTGAGGAGCTTTAGAGCAAGGGACCAGCACAGTGTGGGTTATTTCAAGCCAAATCAAAACCACTTCCTGATAATGTGTCCCACTGCAGTTATTAACAGTCATATGACTATCCAGAAATGTAATG
The DNA here is from genome assembly GCA_029721515.1 of Synanceia verrucosa. Taxonomy (NCBI): domain Eukaryota; kingdom Metazoa; phylum Chordata; class Actinopteri; order Perciformes; family Synanceiidae; genus Synanceia; species Synanceia verrucosa. The sequence continues at coordinate 9,736,678 of CM056555.1, forward strand.
TTTCCTGTTGACATTCATGCATGAGAACCAGTATAGCCCACCTGTTTCTATAATCCTGCGGTTTGTAAATGTGGACGCTGCCTGTGTGTGTGGGTGTGGAGTGTGACTATGGAGAGGACGAGAGAGCGGGAGTGATGAGAAAATGCCTTGAAGGGTCCGTGCCACATTAGCAGTCAGCTGAGCAGACTAGTGCATGTGAGTGACAGGCGGTGCATCTGTGTGTGTGTGTGTGTGTGTGTGTGTGTGAATTGAAGATGACCCTCCAACCTTGTCTCATATTGGATTGGGGACATTAGCAGTCAGAGGGGCACACCTCCTGAATACTGGACTCACAGACTACCTCAGGGGGAGGATAAGGGGTAAAAGGGTCACACCTCACACTCTCCACCCCAGGAGTGGTCTCTCTCTCTCGCTCTCTCTTTCTCTCTATGTGTGCATGTGTGTGTGCGTGTGCGCCTCATTGCAAAGCACAGATCAAGATCAACTTGACTCTGACTAATGAAAATCACAGGTTACGTTCCATCTGTAGGAGCCTGCTGACTAGCAAAATATGTAACTATCCAAAATCACATTGAGAAGGCAGAAAGTTACTCTGACAGTAGAAGACAATGAGGTTAACTGCACATAATTGTCGCCTCACACCAAGAAGGTACCAGGTTTGAATCCCGGGCTCGGGGTCTTTCCGTCTGGAGTTTGCATGTTCTCCCCGTGTCTGCCTGGGTTCTCTCCAGGTACTCTGGCTTCCTCCCACCATGGGATTAGCATGGGGATTAGGTTAATTGGCTAATTTAAATTGCCCATAAGTGTGAATGTGAGTGTGAGTGGTTGTCTGTCTCTATGTGCCTTGCAATGAGGTGGCGACTTGTCCAGGGTGTACCCTGCCCGCCCGCCCGCGACCCTATGAGGATAAGCAGTAGATAATGAATGGATGATCTGTGACCCTTGCTAACATGCTCATATTTCAGACCTCTGACCGTGGTAAGTGCAATGCTGCCATCAACTGACAAACAGCATGCCGAAAACCAGCCAGAAAAAAAACTGTAAGATCTGTAAGATCTCCTTACCCTTCAAACTTCAGTAAGAAACATCTCAAACATATAGATGTCATCAACAACTAAAAATGATCACAAAACTGCAGGCACTGAAATCATCTAACCACAGGGACAGAAGCGGATTGACACCTAAACTAATGCTAACTTCATGAAACTATTCATTTTTGGTTCCCTGGAAATATTGGGAGTTACACATGATAAACACAACACAATATAATGCATATAATACATTAACATCACAAACTAGACACAGACTCATTAGTATGTGGCACACAACATCCAATTTAGGGCCTACAAGGTTGTAAAAATAAAGAAGTCCTCAACAAATATGTGCATAAACAAGTTATAGAAATCCATCACACCCTCCTCAAGATTCTCCTGAGGAAGTTTGCCAGTAAGAGTTGATATATTTTTATAATGTATTAAATCCATATTTACTAAAGGCTTTTTATTTTTGCCACTCTGGAGTAGAGCGCCTGGAATTGATTTTGTCTACCTCATCCTACCCTTTAGACCTAGACATGCAGTATTTTTCCTTTCATAATGTTTCCTCAAAAGTCTTTTCATGACCTGAAGGTTAGAATACAGTATTTACATATTTTCAGCTCATGCCTTTTAAGTCATGGCAATGTAATCAATATTCTTGCTGTAGCTGTCTGACAACAACCATCTCAACACCCATAATGGTGTATACAGTATACTGTATTTCAGGCACACAGGTGTTGTTTCTGTTCTACTTTGACACAGGCAGTGCAAAAATAAGCTTGTCAAGTCTAGTCAGACTTGGTACAGACTTGGGTCTGGCATACTAATACCCTCTAGCATTCAAAAAAAAATATACTATTCTAATATAGTGTTAACCAACCATTTCTGGCAAGTACAATGTAACACACCACCAGTCAATATTTAAAAAATATATGATAATATCAGTCTTGAAAGACACTTATTTGCATGTTAGTTGAAAAAGGAAGCAAATGAGTACTCAGAGAATTAACTTGAGTACAGGGCGGCACAGTGGTGCAGTGTGCAAGAAGGAGCTGGGTTTGATTCCCGGCCCAGGCCTTTCTGTGTGGAGTTTACATGTTCTCCCAGAGTCTGCGTGGGTTTTCTCTGGGTACTCTGGCTTCCTCCCACCATCCAAAGACACACGTGGAGAAGGTCATTTGGCTAATCTAAACTGCCCATATGTGAAAGTCAGTATAAATGGTTGTCTGTCCCTATGTGTTGTCTGTCTCTGTCTCTCCAGCCCCCCCGCGACCCTATGTAGGATAAGCGGTTAGGTTGTTTACAATTAAGCTTTAATTTCCCGCACTGAGGGATTAATAAAGGAATTCTTCTTCTTTGACTTTTTCTCATTGGCAAGAATGAATCATTACAGAGTGTCCTGTGAACCAACACTGATTTCTTGCTGCAGCAGCCCAGGGTTCAAATCAGGCATCAAACTAATGCATCATATGATTTGTATCTAACATCTCAGAATAGCAACTAGTGCTCCAGCTGTAGACTAAAATGTAGTGGCGTATGAAGCAGCAGAAAAGGGAAATGTGACATCTGAGGGAAAGGAGGAGGGTATAATTTCAACGCTTCAGGGGCAAAGAGCCCTTTGTCAGGCAATTATTGTATATCATATACATGGATGAAACAAGATCCATGCCCAGTGTTACACATGTATGTAAAGGTGAGGAAAATTGCTTCAAGCCAATATCTCATCAACTTCATAATGTTTTTCAAAAGTATTCGGAAAAATACAAAATAAAGATAAACCTAGCATGTGCTGGTGAAAATCTGAGTGGTCCTGGAATTAATTAGCAGCTGGAATAAAGGTCACTGAGAAAAAAAAAAAAAGTGCCAAGACCTGCGGAGAAAGACCCACTGACCTTTCCATCTCTTTTATTGATAGTCTAACTGAAGCAGATTCACAATAGCCTCTGAAAGTTCTGGATTATGCTCAGTGCCACATCATATTCGCACAGTGAGTACAAAGAAAAGCTACTTACGTGTAAACATTGTCAGGAACCATGGGATAGCGTAAAGCTGTGTGGTAAGAAAAAAAAAGATATACAGTGAGCACATTTATGAAATAATCTACCATTCATTTGGATGCAATATTCAGTATGTCGAAACAAATTGCTGAGAGCAGACATGAAGTAAATGAACTGCTTTCTCACTGGAGAGAGCTCTTTAGGAGATGCAGCACACATCTCTACGGCTTCTGAGAAACAGGAACGGCAATAAAGTACAAACTGCTGAGTTTGGTTATTAGTCAATGGGGAGAAAGCCAACAATGAATCTCATTATACAAATCATCTTGTCATCCATCCTCCTCCTTCACTCCCTCCATTCCACACTGTCCCAAGAGGAAATGCATAAAATTGAAATTAAAGACCGCAGACACATTCCACCATTAGCCACCTGTTATAACACCTGCCAATCGCTGGCCACCATCGCTGAGGCTCTGTAATATTCAGCAGCGAAGGGTCTGAAGTGTGCAGAAATACTGGCGCTTATCTCAGTCAGCTAATTGATAGCTAATTGCAGGGGAGCTGGTGACTGCTAGGCAGACCTCTTCTGTGCCTAGGAGTGATGGCCAGGACAGAAAGCCACTGCAGTCTCAGCCTCAATTTCAACACCTCGGTAGCAGGACTGCGGGTTCAGCCAGATTGGATTAGTGTAGGTGTAAATGGCAGGCTCCGGAGAGCAGATGCAGCCAAATTGAAAATGGCCTGAATTAAACCACTGGCCATATGCAATCTGACTCTCTGCCGATGGCTTCAGGCATTACTGGAGCAGAGCCTTGAACACTTCCAAAGATTACTTGTGGTTTCTGCATACTTGCACAAGACAAACTGTATTATGCAAGAAATGTTTTGGCATAAAAATATGGGAACTCTATTTCAAACTGCAGTGACATTTGATCTCTTAAGGCCGATGGATTTGTATCATCAGCAAAACAACAGTTCAGAGTGTTCTCTGAAGTTCACGGAGGAAAAAAGGATTTGTGGTCTGCAAAGTCTAATTGTTGGGATTGACATCAAGCGTGAAAGCTGTATCAACAAAGCTTGTTCCAATATCAGCCTGGCCTAAAGACAGACACAGGCATACAAAGTCTCCTTTGAAAAGCAAGTCAATGCCTATAATATTGCACATGCCGTATCTGTCAAGTCAACATCATAAACATGCTTTCCTTTAAGTGCAAAGTCTGAAAAATGAACTTGAAATAATCGTGATGGAATATTTTTCATGTTTTTTTTTTAAAACAGGTAGCATTTGTAAGTCAAGATTTCCTAATTTTATTTAAACCAGGAAACACTTTAAATGACTGACAACCAGCAGTGCCTCAATTTAGAAACACAGCACCAGAAACTGGAAGGAAAGGAAGGAGGAGGAAGCTTTAATCCCAGACTCCTCTATGATAAAGACCACACTTGTCATCTGGTAACGTCCCAGGGGCCGGTCCACAGGTGACACACATTCATCAGCACACTAACCGAAACCCCAGAGAGACGGTAGAGACTTTAACCTTGTCTGAGCAGAGCTGTAAAGAGGGAAGTGAAGGGCAGCAAGAGGTGGCACAGAGTAAGAGAAATAAGGTAAGCCTGGCAGAGGACTATCATTAAGTGTGCCCGGCAGACATAAGTCGCTGTATAAATCATCACCAGTGGACTATAGGGAGAGCATGACCCTCGCCACGAATTCTGCAGAGGAGGATGTGGAACAAAAAGTGTCAATGACATTGAAAAGATATACACAGTGATCTATGGATGCCCATTTCCTGTGGCCCTGGCACGAAGAACAAAAACAGTCCAACTATCTTTGACTTTCCATTAAAGGTAAAGTGTCGTCATTGTGTCAGGGCACTAGCACTCTTTCTAACTTACGTCTGGGATGAAGCCAATCTCATTTAGATGGTTGCTTAGCTCTGGGTCATGGAAGGCAATCATTTGGGAGAAGACGGTCAAGTACTCTGAAACACAGGCAAAAGGGTCAGAGGTCTATATATAATCTATTGTGCAGCTTTAGTATTAAATACCTGAAAGGAAGTGTGCTCACTCCAAGGACTTCACAGTCAACAGCAAGTAAGCAAGAGGTGTTACACAAGAAATAAACATATACAAATGCACCTAATAAAATACTGGATGTAGTAAATCAGCCATCAAACAATGACATCTCACAGTTCAGATTTTTTTTTTTAAACCATTTGTTGCCATATAACAAAGAGACCATTTGGGGAAGTGTGGAAATGTGACAGTTTTTGTCTTTCCAGAAACAGAATGTCAAAATGTTGCTGGCAGGTACAGTGCTTAACTACTGTGCAACCTTGGAAACTAACATCTGCACATCGTGCTAGCACCATTCTTCACACTGTAAAATCAATAAAGAGGCTCCGACCAGACAAACATGAGCTAGCTCTCCCAGGCATCTATTAGTGGGAAGGAAAGGTAACAGACACATTCTCCATGGAGTTCAAGAGGTGTATACTGTAGCTGCTGTCACATAAGAATTGCTTGTGACACTTCTCTGCAGGGTTTTGCAGTACCATTTATTACCATATCTCTAAATGAGGTGGCTCAGCTACAAACTCCATTAAGAGAAACTGAAATTAGTTTTTACATCTTAGGAGCAACATGGAGCCAAAATGTAATCAACACTTAGCTGACGGCCTGACGCTCTGTGCCAGCTGATGATAATTTGTTTTTGAACTTAGCTGAATGCTCTTACCATGTTTAATACGTATTACTTAACTTGCAGTGGCAGTTGCCTACATTAGTGCAAATAACACTGAATGGCTGAAGTGGGAACAACTGAGATGAAAAAAGAAGCAGTGTGTGACATTTATATCGTTAAAAAAAAGATCCAGTGCAAAACACAGGAGAGCAGTATAATCACACAGCCAGTATTTGACTCACCTTGAATGACATGAGAGTTGTCTTTCAGGAAGAAGTTGTACAAGTACTTGGGGATGAAGGCAGACATACAGGCATATGCCAGAGCTGTGAAGAGTATAAGACTAGTATGAAATTAAGCAAAACCTAAACAAGGAAGGTCAAAAAAGATCTAAGCTATTCAAACTGAAATTCTCACCCTCATTATTGAAATTCAAGTAGAGAAACGGGGCACAAAGTGAATCCAAACCTGAAATAATGCAAAGAAAACTGTTTCTAATACAAATTTGCAGCACAGGCTCACATACTGAAATCGTGACTGAGGGCATGGAGGAGCATTTACGAGATGTACCGTGAGCACCATCTAGTGTCTGGTCATATATAGTACAATAAGGCATACGAATCACATGCAGTACATCCAGTGAGACTGCAAAAGGAATCAACAGAAGAGAGTCTGACCCTGCCAATAGACCAGTTCGGGGTGGGAGACCACCCAGGCTTTCAACACACGCCTGAACTTGATGTGGCCCTGAGGAGATGACAGCAGCTCGTCATACTGGTGGCAGCGTGGGATGTCCACCTCAATCTGTAACCATGCACAAAAACACATCCAACGAAAGAATGAAAGGAAATTCATTTCCAAAGTGGTCCATGACTAAACATTTAACTGCCGTTTAGTTTTAATTAACTTACCTGTCTGTCAGTTGGTATGGGAGTATCCTTGTCTATACTCTCATATTTGGCTTGAATGTCTCCCTGTGAAAAAAAAGGTAAGCATGCGCAGAAAACAATGTTAAAACAGCATCTTTTCTCAATGCAGGACTGCAAATTCTCTTTTACCTCAATGCCCAGCAATGCTGCCCACGCCAGACCTCGAACTAGAGGGGGGATATCCACTCTGGCCTCTTTCCACACCAGGTTCTTCTTGTAAGGACAGGCCTGAACACAAAACAAGTATATACAACCCAGAACCTGTTTACATGATAATACAGGACATAATATTTGAGTAGGCTCTGATAAATTAAGGCACTAATTTGGCAATACATGTTCAAAGTGTATTTGTGACTTGAGGTGTGTGTTTGTGTGTGTGTCTGCATGTTTGTGTCGATGAATTTGTAGGGAGCAGACCTTGAGCAGCCTGTCAAAGAGGATGATGCGGATGAGCTGGTACTCGGTGTCTCTCTCGCGGATGATGAGTGGGAGCGTGACGGTGGCCGACAGCTCATTGCTGCTGTTGGACTGGGGCAGATTCGACTGTCTGAAGGAGGGAGAAGTAAAGGGAATATGACATTACCCGAGCCAAAATAAATGACGGGGCGATGTGAAAAATAGTGACAGGAGAGGAGAGGGCGGAAGCAGCAAGTTCAGGATGGATATTGCTTACTCGTCTTCCAATAGAGGGTAATAGGCTTCTCCTGCTACGTCCTTCAGTCTCTGAAAAAGGAAGAGAGGCTTAAAATCATAAATACAGACTCACAATTAAGTCTCAGTTCTCTTCAAGGGTGCATTTTGAAACAACTTGCAATATAAATGAAAAATCCACTGATAGCCATGTATTTTCAAATAATACAGTTATGCATAGCAGTAATGTAAAAGGCCAATGGTTGCTGTGCTGCTTGAATGTTACAATCAGAGGCATTTAGATTTTATCATTAGTTTTAAAAGTGGAACCACCAACACCACCATCGCCCCTATGTACAATACAGTTATTCACACAAAACTTTCCATGTGTTGTTGTCTTACATTTCTGAGTTGGCAGAGAGAGAGTGTCACTGTTGTGTCATCAAGCAAGAAACTCCGGTCTCTTCCCTGGCCAAATGACTCTCCGTCCTCCAGGACAAAACTTGAGAACAATAGAAACACAGAGGGAGATATTTTACCGTTTTAACATGGAATGTATCACCTGAAGCTAGCACATGCCTTCATCAACACTGTGTGCATGTGTGTGATGTACTTAGGCAGTGTGCAGATCGAAGGTTTGGACTGTATGATCTCCTTGTTGGTTAGCTCCTTCTCCAGGTCTCCCCCCGCCAGACACCACAGATGATACACCTCATCTATAGTCCGCTCCGAAAGGTAGTCTTCCTCATTGTCTAATATAACACACACACACACACACAAACACACACACACAAAACAGTAAATATCTCCCCATAGGCACAGGTGGCGCTGCCGAACAATAAAATTCTTACTTTATTTGCTCATCTCCTGACATCAAGATATGTTTACTCATATGGCAGTGGAATCTTGTTTGAACAAAAGGTAGATATACTTCATCTGGCCTACAACAAACAGGAAATCTCTTCAAGAATGAAAGCGCAGAGAGGAAATAGCCTGTTTTTGCTGACAACATGATGTTCTGTTCCTCTTTGAGTAGTCAGTGAATTTCTGTGCACCCCATCCATAACCATACTACCTATATGATTTAGTAAACCAGAAAAAAGATTCAGTATATCCAAAAGAATTGTATGTCAAATGCAGTATACCAAAAATACCAAGCTGTCCATCTGCATCCTGGCTATTCTGACCAACAATCCTCTGCACAGTGGATATATGGGCAGGAGAGTCAAAGTTCAAGGCACAATGTTATGAGGAAGTGGTACATCCCAGTTACATGCACACTGCTAGCAACAGCATGGGCAGCTAGCAGGCAGTAAGGGCAGCTACAGTATGCACTAAAAGTAAAATGGAAAAAGTATGTGATTTCAAACATGTTGCAAGTTTCTGTATGTTTTACATGGTCATCTTTTGCATTTAATCCTGTTTATTTTCATACATTTAATGTTTCGAGGACAGAATGGAAGAAAGTAATTTAGGCTACAAGAAGTCAGAGCAAGTGAATACCAATGGTGACTCGTGAATACAAATTAAATGCATTCAAGAACATGAATTAAAGGCTATTTGAGGCATCAAATGTAAAACTTTTTAAATATCAAAGAAATTTCTCACAGGACACCAATTAGATCTTTTGACAATAAATATTTTATCCATCTGCTGCGATTAGTAATATTGATGCCGACATGCTTAATTAAACTTTCTTTAAGAAAATCCATAAAGCTTAAAAAAAAAACCCAATATTTTTCAAGTTTTTAATAGGAAGAAGGGCTGGCAGGGGATTGGTGTGTATGTGTGAGTTAAAGGCTGCATGTACAGTTCTGTGTAGGTGGACAGACCTTTGCAAAGCTCACTGATGTCCTCTGGGAGCTCCAGGTGCGCACAGCGCAGGGAAGAAGAAAACAGACTAACAGGCTGCTTGAAGGGCGTATAGAGGCAGGAGATGCCACTAAACACAGGATCTCCCAGCAGCTCTGCAGGGGTCAGCCTGGAGGACATAATCGCCATGACAGGAAAATATCCACAAACCTGCCTCTGAGCTGTAATTTTGTTAGTACTGACCATTTCATATTAAATTAAACATTTAGTAATAAAAAGTCATGAATGCTGTATTGCAATAACTTAATGTGTTTGTTTTGGTATCATTTCCCTTGATGTTTTCAGCAAGCTGGAGTCCTCTCTGACACACTGCAATTATTTTTTTAACTCACATGACTTAAGTGTTTTGGAAATTAAATGTCCAATGTCAAGATAAATCCATCAGAGACTGTATTTACCGTTTAGATGGAAGAAATGTCAAGCATTTCCTTAATAACTCGAGAACATTCTCAGGCAATTCCTGTTTAAAAAAAAATAAAAATAAAATAAAATCAACACAGCACACACAATCCATTTAAACCTTGAATAAATGTCAAGGAAGATTAGACAAGATGCCTGATTGAATAGATTCATAAAAAGTTATACATGTGTAATTATAATTTAATAGATATATAAAGTCTGTCAATATAATTTCTGGGGCTTGGTAAGCGACAGACTAATTGCATGCACATATCCCTTTAGCCTTCAGAAACACAAACAACAATTATGAGTACTTTACTAGGTATTAATACTAGGTATTGTTAAGGATTCTTCTCAGACCTGCTTAGTTTTTGATCAAATAGTACTTGATTAAAATAAGGAAATCTTTCTCAATGTTGACAACATTTTATTGAGGCAAAGATTTGTATTCAAACCTAATGATAAGCAGTTACTGTTGACTGAAAACATGAAAGATTTTACAAGTCAAGACAAGGTATTTTTTGGTATCAGGACCTGAACTTGGATATTGTATTATTTACACCAATACTAAAACATTTCAAAATGATACAAAGGCCTTATATATGATATATTGTTGATATAATATGAATATAACCTAATTTTCTAGAAATGGCTGACAGCTCTTTCCTTAAGTAATAACATTAAAAGTGTTGTTATACATAAACATCTTTAATATTGACTTAGATCAAGGCAGCCAATGACTTTGACTTTACCTTAATAGTATCCAGGCAACCGTGTTCCTCAGCAAGGACAGTGACAATGTCATCCATGCAACCTGAGAGTGACAAACACCACCACAGTGTAAGCCTAACTGAGTTAAAGAGTACTCAGTACTTTGCAAAATAGCATCCTCTTCACTTACCCAAGGTTAGAATAAACTTCAATCTCTCACTAATCTCAATATTCTGCAGCAGTCGTCTACCCTGGAAATGATTACAGTATTAGAACTTATCAGGGAAATGATCCCTATCCTATGAAATCAGGCAAAAACACAAATAGCACCAAACATCTTGTATGAATGTATTATTCTTGAATGAAGAAATCTTACTGCGCATAATTCAAAGAGCAAAACCCCAAGCGACCAAACATCCGTCTTGGGTCCTGAAGGCAGCGGAGCTTCATCATGTGAAGTGTCACTGGGGTGGAAGGAGCCTTGAGCGATCACCTCTGGAGCGAGGTATGATGGGTACCTGACGTTCACAGAGCACATAAGCACATTACTTTGTCAGCCTCTAAATAACATAGATGCTCAGTATTTCCTATAACAACAGCTCTTTGGTTCCTGCCATTGTTTTTGATTCATTAGTGAGTTACGTTTTAGTAATGACCTTTTAAATTATCAATGAATACATTATATCAACAAACTGCAAAATGCCTCCATGTAAAATGATGATATCGATATCACATTTCTATCAAGTGATATATATTCAGTTGTTCTGAAGAATCGGAATGGCTGACAGTTACATTTATTGCATTTTTCATCCAGATGCTTTATTGAAAACCATGGGTATGTGCCATCATTCCTCTTTTCAATCTGCAAAAGGATATTACACAGAGATATTTGGTAGAACACGAAGGCCTTTGGATTAGGATAAAAGTCAGACGTTCTGTTACCAGGAAGCTATTTTGATGTCCCAAAAGCTGGTTTCTATGAAAAAGCAGTGGGCCATTATGTATCAACATTATGGTCAACTGTCTTTCTTATGAGTTGATTAACAACAAACAGATACAAGTGAACCTTTGACCCCCAGCAGGCATCTTGCATAGCTCAGTCCCAACTGTTGAAGGGTTCCAGATCACTAATGGACATTTCTATGTGATGAATGAGGAGAAAAAGACATACCCGATGGGAAAATCTACATCGGCCCCGTGATCAGTCATGTGATAGAGGCCAAACTTTGCAAGCTTGACATTCCCCTACAAGGAGTGACAGTATTATATTTAAGCAAGTCTTTTAATTAGACCAACATTCAGTCACTAAAAAAATATTTGTAAAACAGTTTTACCTTGCAGTCCATGAGCACATTGTGTACGCTGAGGGCTCTGTGCACCATACCATGTTTGTTCATGAACTCCAGACCTTCAAGGACCTCATAGGCTATCTGCAGCACCTTCTCTGGGCTAATACAAACAAAAATCCATCAATGTGTCAAACCAAGTGGTGACTGGGTCAAAGAGAAGACATTTTCAATTCCAATACATTGTTGTTGATGTGCAAAGCTAACCTTGGTTAGGAGAGGTTAATCCATACTATTCCCTGTCTGTCATGTACAACATAATTTATCAACAGTGAGTTAATGGTGAAAGTTAAAATAATAGTAGAAAGAATAAAATATGTACTTCTGGATTGTTTTACATATAATGATAATCTCACCTGACTGTTTTCCCCTGTTTTTGGAAATCATTTAAACTGCTTTCAAAGTGTTCAGCAACAACAATCAGCCGTTCTGTAGAGCACAAAGAAGAATAAAATAAAATAAAGATATGCAACTGAGTTAGCAAGTAAGTATTAATATGCATTGATAATAAATAAAAATGTATCGATTGTACACTAGAGCAAATAAGTGCAATAAACAAGAAACAGATGTATTGATGCCTCTAGGATATACAGTAATACAATGGCTTTGAAAAGGAATGGATTAGACCACTGGAGGAACTTTCTCAGAAGAAGCTTTTGAGGAACTAAACCTGTTACATTTGGCAAAACTGTTCTGAAGTTTAAGGGACTAGGCTGCAGAGTTTGCAGGACTGAATGTCATTTATTGAAACAGTAACTTCACTGTTGTTTGTTATTGTTGTGCTGTACGACAATGAAATGCAATTCTACACAATGTTACAATGTTCCCCACTTTTAAATACACAGCTTTATATAATAGATGAACAACCAACTTGTATATAATATGCAATATAATAATATATAATAATATATTTTGCACAATAGAAAGCAGGATGAAACAAGACTGTTACCAATAACATATCAAGTTAAAAAACACTTTCCATTTTGTTTGACCAAATAAAATGTTCTGGACAAGCTCAGTGGGAGTACACACCAAGGGTCGAATGACTGAAATGAAATGTAATAAAATAGGAGGACAGGATATACAATGTGATTAGACCCCTTAGAAAGAGCAAGACAGAAAGTCATACCGTGTTTCCCTCTGGAGATGTCCACATATTGACAAAGTCTTGGGTGAGTGGTGGTTTTAAGGATCTGGAAACGTCCCAGGATTTTGATGGAGTTTGGGGTGAGAGGGAGGCCATTGCTCCCACAGACATCATGAGGGAGAGCAGAGGCAAAGAAGGTGAAGGCCCCCAGCTGGGCATCTTTGAGGGGCCTCATCTTGCCACTGGCACTTCTGATAGGAGCGCTCCTTTAATATGATATATCAATAACATATTATAACATCTAAATGTTCATCACAAATGGTACGGTAATTTATAATCTCAATTATGCCATTTGGTGTCAACCAGGAATTTCAAAAAAACATGAACGCTTAGCCAGAGTTTAAGCTTATTGTTTATCACCATTGCATCAGTAGAGCAAGGAATATATTAACAAATATCATTGTAGTTACTAACAATTAATACATGAAAGGACTAATACAAAGAAGGACTATAGCGTATTTACTACAAATTATGTACAATGACTTTGAAAACAAAAGGGTTTAGGTTTAAATCAACAATGTGACTGTAGCTGGTTAAGCTATGAATAACTGTCTTATTGCCCTGTGTAGGGAACCATTTATGTAACAATAATTTGCATTGTATCCGAAAAAATCAGTCTACTCACGCTTAATGGAAAAGCTATCTGCCCATGTCGACAGAATGAGCCAAAATTTATCGATTTAATATTTTTTTAAATGAACTCCTCTTCCTGCCCCTACGACGGGATGGGAACAGCTGAGTGAACGTGACCAATGACGTAATATTTGTGCGACATATTAGTGCTCAGAAGACAATTTCTAAAACGCACAGTCGCGTTCACTGAGTTTAAATCAAATAAATGTATTCTAAATCCTCAAAAGGAGTGATTCTTCAAATGCTGGTGTCGTATTTTTGAAGAGTTTGTTTCTCATTGTGGTAATTACACACAGGCAATAAACGCTGCCTCCTTGCATTCTGCGACAGTCTTAGATCTATAAAACATGTAGCTTTCTTACGCAAGATGGCGTAGCTTGTGTCTGGACGCTACAGAGATCAATGCAGAGGGGCCTGGATCAGCTTCTCTGCGGCTAGCTGCCTGTCTGTTTGTTTGCCAGCTAGCTGATGAAACCTTAGCAAGGCTAGCAGCTGTCAAGCCCCCTCCTCTCCCTGGAACGTGTTGGGGTAGCAGCTCAGAGTCCATGTAAGTTTTATAAACCTCTGTGTTTTTATTTTACTGCTTTAACTAACTGATCGTAAACCGTAAGTAACGTCTTCCCAACAGATATAGCTAGTCTGTAGCTTACCAGAGATAGCTACATGATTATTAGCCTAAAGTCAAGTTAATTTTCTTTGTCCCAGTGTTGAACCCGGCTAATAGCTGACTTTAGCTAACTGATAACGTCAAGTAAGTGACACATATTTGAACAATCCAAATCACAGTAAATTATATTTTTAAGATGAGCAGGTAGCGCTCATCTTAAAAATATAATTTACTGTGATTTGGAGTGTGAAGCTCATATTGTGAAGCCAACTAAATATTTTTAAAATTCACCATCATTTAATTTACTGTCCGATCTGGTCTAAAGTCAATTCTCCTCTAAACAAATAAGAAATATCACAATTGGCACTTTGTAATGTTTCCAGCTCTTTGGTTTATGTTTTGTTAGTTATACCATTCATGTTGATTATACAACATTTATTAACCAATTTCATGAAATATCTTATGAATGAAGCCTGTAAATAGTCACCGGCCTATTGCATTTGTAATCAAATTTACCTCTACATGAAAACACTGAACACATTATTACTTTGTATGGTTTTTGTTCCACAACATTATATGTGTATTTATTTTTGCATGTGTGAATATGACTTAGAAGAGCACATGTGTCTCCTGAAAAGCTCTGACCAGGCTACATCTGGTGCTGAAGACTGCACATCACTTTAAGTTCAAATGTGTAGGTCCCTCTAATGCCTTCAGGTGGTGCTGGCATACTGCTCTCTCTTTTCATTTGTAATGATCTAGTTGACAGATGGGTATGGCAGTATCCTCCTACTATATGTTATTTTTACTGTGGGAATGAAGCATGAAAAGAGAAAACACTTGTGTCCCTGTTGCTGCTCACCACCAGCACAGCAGAGAGATATAACAGGTTTACAGATTTGACTCATACTACCTGTGTAGTCTGTGCAGCCATGCAGTAACGTCTTTGATATTTTAATTTGAAAATAGATGTAGACATGAAAGGTTAGTGTGGACTATTGAGAACTGTTAGTCATGTCTATTTTTGGGAGCTTGATAAGACAGATGCCTTCTCCAGTTAAGTGCCAGCTGTTCCCTGTATAGCATAGTTAACCTGCTAAATTTATACAGTGGCAAATCAGGAGATTACCCAAAGACATTTTCATTTCCAAACATCAAAGATAGGAAAGCACACATCACTTTTGGTAGTATTTCCATATGAAATGCAAAGTTTAAATGACCTCTTCATGTCTTTGTGCTGACCATACCTCAGCCCCAGGATCAATTTCCAGGGGTTATCCAAATGAAATCAGCCTTTTTGTGGCTCTTGCCATTACTCCACCACTGGTCCTGTTTAAATCAATTCAGTTTCTCAAAAAGCAATGCTTTGATCCTTGATTTTATCAACCCCAGCTCTTTTGTGTTTCTAATTTCCTCATCCCCCAACATTTTGTTTTCATCTCAGGCCAGCTGTTGTTTTCCAGCACCTCCCCATAATATGTGTAAGAAGTTTTCTTCTCCATGTCTCAGCCTTGTAAAAATCCTTCTTTTCCCCTTCCTTCAAGAAGTAATTTGTAGAGCTCAACATGATAAAGGAACATTACCCCAAAACCCAAACTGTTCTCATCCAGTTGAGAACTGATCCATATGATATTGATGCAAAGTGTGGTTTAAAGTCTTAACTATCCAAATGTCACATCCTACTTGTCACTTTTCATCACTTTGTCCAAGAATTTGGCTTGTACGAGTTAACCTGGGCCACGTCAAGGCTGTAATAACATTTCCATTCACTGGAATGTTGCAGCAAACATTCAAATGATTTATTTTCTCATTTTTATGGAAAGCAACCCATTCTTCTGATTGTCTCCCAGTGGGTGTTGTGGACAGAAGTCAGATTATATCACTGGTAAAAATCCTATTAGGAAATGGTTACCCACTGGGGCTGCATATGGAAAAACCTGTTGTTAGACAATGGCATCTTAAGTGCCTTCATTTTGCTTCACGAATCTATACAGTGTTAATTGTAATGAAGCAGTTAAAGCACTGCATTATATTGTAACAGAACAGCCCTGCAACACACATGGTGGTGTAAATTAAATGTTTTTGTTGAGACTGTCAGAGAGGAGTTGACTTAACTCAGTGGTCATTGTAGAGGCTGTAGTTTGTGGTGGCGTTGTACTGCAATGCAAACCTTGTAACTCCAGACATGTGTCTTTGTAGATGTTCAGCATGGTACTTTAGAATACCAGCTCTGTTTTACAATGCAAGTGTCACTTGAGAAAACTTGAAATAACATGGAGCTTCGTAGTCACTCTGCATGTGGGCTTCTTTATGCATGAACCCTTGGCTCCATTTAAAGCCCAAGGAAAGATACTCCATATATAAAAGCCAGAGAGGTATGGCAGGATTTGTTCCGATACAGTTTGTATTTCATGATGTTGAAATGCTATCAGTTGATTGTATTGGATAGCTCTAATATCTATTTTTTGCAGTGAGATTTGATGATTTTTTTTTTTTTATTTTTTTAGGTTTTTAGGTCGCTCCTTGTTCAAGATGTCGAGTCACAATCCTTTGTTGAGGCTGGAGCAGCGAGCAGCCGAGGCAGACCAGATCATCGAGTACCTGAAGCAACAAGTCCTGCTGCTCAAGGAGAAAGCCAGTAAGAAACGCTCACATGCAGACGTTTGGAAGGTTTTGTCAGCTGATCCATGCCAATTCATTATGGCAGTCTCACAAAAAAGTATATTTATGTTCATACTGTCATACTTCTATGAATTATGAAGTTATGTTTCCGAATGTGTCTAGATTTCTGTGCAGATAGTCTTGCACTTGTTTGTAGTACATAATGAATTTCTGTATTGGCTATGAGAGTGACATGATTTTGGGCTGAAGAGCTGCTTATGTGTATGATTCATAGTCTCATAATTTACACGCTAGTAGTTTTATGAAACCCGAGGCCCCAGTTATGGGAACGTGCACTTAAATTTGCAAGAATTGTCATTCTGAAGATGATTTCCCCTGGCAACTTTAAAGTGGCACGTTGTAAGATTTCAGTTGTGGTTGAGTTAGAATATCTATTTAGGTGAAAACAGTGGAGCAGTTTTTTCTAAGATAAGATGGAATGGTATTCACCCCGAAGGAAATTCTTTCACAACAGTTGCAATACACAGGAGGAAAAAGTAAGGAGAAATATATATATATACAGTGTAGAATAGTGCAAAAATGCCTAATGTCTAAACAGTACAACAGTATACAAAAAAATCTACAAGCATTCTATTTCTGGGAAATATCACCACATATAAATATCAATGGGCTCAAATTTTTTGAGATTGCCACATGTCTCTCATACTTGTATGAAAGTCACTTTGGATTGTAATGAACTAATTTATAATTAAACATTTTCATAGTTATTCAATAGAGTTCTGTCTTATTTTAATGAAATGTAATAAGTGAGCAAACGTTTCTGTTAAAACCTGTGTAAATGATAAAGTAAATGTGAGTGTGAGTGGTTGTTTGTCTCTATGTGTCCTGTGATGAACTGGAGACTTGTCCAGGGTGTACCCTGCCTTTCACCCTAAGACAGCTGGGATAGGCTCCAGCCCCACAGCAAACCCTATGAGGATAAGCGTTAGAAGATTGAATAATCTCCATGATCTCATGTAATAACATCAAATGCATCACCTGGGTGAAATATGAGTTATTCCAAAATGGTAAAGAGAGAGTTTTCAAAGTAATTTAAGACTCCTTTTAAATCCAAAAACTGGATTAATGGACAATTTCATGGCTTCTTTAACTCCAAGAGACTCCAAATATATTTTAATAGTCACTACGTTTTAGTCCATATTGTATTTGTACTCGTTGAGCACTTCTTAAAATGCCGTGTGGGATAGTGAAATTTCATTCCAGTGCTGAGAGCTAACAAGAATTTGCCTCGCTGCAGTCGTCCAGGCCAGTGTCAGAGAAGAGAAGAAGCTGATGGTGGAGAACGCCAAACTGAAGAATGACATTGAGGAACTAAAAAAACAGCTGCTGGAAAAAGAGAAGAAGAGGGGAGGTATGTGGAGTTTGGTTTCCTAGCAAAAAAAAATCTTCCATTATAGATCAAATGTTCGTTTCTCTTAAAAAAAAAAAAAAGAAAAAAGACCTTGATGTTGTTATCCTACAAATCTAGTTATGGAAGTGGTTGTGTGACGTGAACATTTGATGTCAGTTGTTGCTCATTATTGCATTGTTTGGTTTACTATCACTGATAACATCTTTTGCATTGTCGCCTCAGCCCATTATAACCAGATCTCTTTTTTGTTTTTATTATAAGCAGCCATGGTGCTTCAAGAATCCTCATTACAGTGATGGGGAAAGCATGTCTGTCAGCTATGTGTGTCTGACATACGTTGACATTCAAGGGCAAACAGCTCAGATCATTAACGCATTTAATGTTTTCCAGAAAGACGCTGCAGGAATAAAGGCAGACTGGAAGAAATAAGCAATTTAATCTTATTCAAAAAAGACCCAATATGTTATTGTTGGAACATAGAAGGAATGTGCTCCAATACACTGGAGACTGTGTTTCTAATCGTGGTGTTTATTTTAGGGAGATTTCTTTTCAATGGCTTTATGGTGGCATTAAATGGCTTAATCAAAACTTATTTATTTTAAAGGAATTTCAGTCGGCTTTGCTGATCTGTTATTGAGTTGACAAAAACAAACTACTTAATATAATAGTGCCTTGAGACAAACTACATTTCTGCAGCCAAGGAATGTCACAACTTTGCTTCAACACTATTTTAGGGTTGAATACAGGCATTGTTCAAATCCACAGAACTGCAATCATGTTTTGGGTCCACTTTGGTTGGCATATTATCACCTCATGGAGTTATAGAAAACAGGATTTCTAATTTGCACATTGATTACGTGTTTCTGGCCCTATGAATTTAAGTCCAGTATTTGCTCTCCTTTAAGCTGTTTAACAGGCTCCTGGTTTAAATATTTAGTACTTTAACTGCTAAATGCTTTACTGTGTTCACCAGTGGTCAGGGTCAGAAAACCAGATATCTGTGAGCTGTAAAAAGCTAGAAGAAACATTCTCTGTGGTTTTGTTTATACTAGCAATCCCTTGCACGCTACACACAGTCAATTTAACTAATTTTAGTATAATGTCATTGAATAGTGCAGCTTTAATATAAAATTGTAGTATAGATCCAAATGTTTCCAAAGATACATGAATAAAATACAGAACCTTATTTGTTATAATAGTGCAAGCATCTAACTTGACTGTAAGTACAATGCATTATGATATTGTCACCAACGTTTAAAAAGTTGGTTCTCAATGTCAAAAATCTTAAGAGGAGACTTAAAGGGAATGTCAAGAGTTTAAGAGGTTGTTGCCCGTAATTCCAAGGTAAACCGGAAAGGTCCTGATCTTAGGTCCTAACATAGAATTAAGGTAATTAAGCATTATGGCGATGGTGGTGTGCCTGCAGACCGATGTTTGTCAGACACAGACACAGGATTTTGTAGGAATTCAAACATCAGGCGCCTTAAATGAGGGGTTATTTTTTTCTGGAGAGTTATTGTAGGACATTGTTCCCTGCTTTATGGCTCCATTTCCCTGTTTCCATCATCTTGGACACTGTGTCATTTTCCCTTCTAAACTGTTTGCATCAGGAGAGCTGTCCTCCCACTGGGTGTGTAAATACAGCTGCCTCTGTATCATTTCATCGGACCATGTTGATGCAACCAGCTCTGTGCGTAAAAAGGAGTAACTACGATGTAGTCTACCTAGTGTATTTGTAAATGACCTCTTTCATTTCAGCACGGCTTTGCTCAGTATTGTCATACAACATTTAGGAAACTACATGCAGTGAATATCAGGTGTCAGAAAGGAACTATGATCCACTACTTAATGGTGTATTTCCATTGGACTTTTTGCTCTTGTCTTCCCTACTGTAGTGCTGGCAGTGGCCATGCCGTCAGGTGACAATGGTGTTGAGTGCATCGCCAAGCCCAACCCTCCCAAACCTGCTGAACCAGCACCCTCTGCCCCTGCTGCTGCTGCCCAGAGCCCCAGTCCCAAAGGCGAGAGTAAAAAAAAGAAGCCAGAGAAAAAAGGTAACCGATGGAGGGAAAAAGTTGACACATCACAGAGTTTTATCATGAATCTAGTAAAGTAAAATTAAATCTCTTTAGATGTGTCCTAAAGCTTACCATAAAAGTGACTTCTAACCACTGCAACATATATTTTGTCTTCATCAACATTGTCATTACTTCTTTGGAACGTTTCTTGGTGCCAACCATTATAAAAACGTGGCGTCTAGTTGCCAGATCTTAAGCACTTATCCAAGAGGAAGCTCCAAAAATGACAAACAGTGCAAAAAAACCCTGAAATATAGCAAAGCTAAACACAGAGCTATCAAAGTTCATTCTAGAACCACAGTGAATCTGGTCTGGTCAGGTGACATGCACTTCTGTCTCTGAGCCAACGCTGAATATTCTGTTCACAAACTGCAACTGACAGATCCTACTCATTCTGCCTTTAAGGTTTTGTTGAAGAGCCCTTGTTTCCATCAACAGCTGGACAGATGCAGCTCTCTTAAGTTCTTTAAAAGCCAACTGACCTGCTCCAAACATGTTTTTCCACTTGAATTACAGGTGATAACGGATGTAAGGCAGAGATAATGGCCTCTTAATGGATTCAAGATCTCTGGCCCTCAGTAGGAAGACGTGTTTAGCGTAGCTGATTAATAAGCTACATTTGTGACCAGGCGTCCTTGTCTAATGTCAACAGTAATTGACTTCAATCTGAGAATGATTTAAGGCTAGTGTTTTATGGCCCATCATTGTACCGAAGTATGGTTTCTAACTTTAAAGTACATCTTAAAAATTTACTTCAGTTTTACATTTATGATATGTCACATAAGAAAAGATATATATATATGTGTGTATATATATATATATATATATATATATATATATATATATATATATATATATAGGGTATAAACTAGCCTTGGTTACAAACCCTATATACAGTACGGTATAACGGTTTCATGTTTTATAACTTGATACATTGTTTTTTATATTGTCCCTGTCAAATAAACATATAATAATTATATATATTAACTTATAACTTAATAACTTATCTTTATTAGAAGTACTGTCAGGCATTCAGTGAAGGAGCTGTTAATGAGTCACCTCTCCCAGGCATTAATTTCACTGAGTTCTCACTTCATCCAAACAGTCATCACTTGTTATTCTACAAACCCATGTGTAATCTTAATGTAATGTTTTACGTCGCTGTGCTGTCATCACAGCAGAGCATTGATTACACAGGGGAGAAATGTTAAATTTCAAAGGCAGCGCTGGATATTCGTCAGAGTGTGGATGTAGGCTCGGAGGAATGATTAAAGACTGCGTGATCATTTGATCAGTGCAACCCGTTGGAATGAACGTGTAAGCAAATCAGGCAAGTGAAAGGTACTTTGTCTCTTGGGAGGAAGCATCTGCTATTCTGCTGTCATTGGATCATGTAGCACTCACCCAAATGTGAGTATTGGTAGTCATTTAGTCAAGGTACAGCGTGTGCCCTGCTGTTCTGGGAAGAGGTGAAGAAGTGCAACCCCCAGGCCTGTCATTGGTGGGTTTATTGTCATTTATGGGAGGAAATGAAATCAGATTCCAGACAGATGCCCAGTATTGTTTCAACAGTGATTTGTTTTTTTATAATTTCCCTTGGAACGATACAACTTGGCTGAAATTTCGTGCTTTTAAACAAGCATTTCCGATAATATCATGCACATTGAGAAATAATAGCATGGAAACTCTCACAGATGCCTCTCTTCAAGCAACAGTCCTTCCCCTAACACATGATGGATAGCTACTGTCTGACTTTCCATGCATCCACCAATCGTCCAGCAACCAAGTTTTATATTATCCGATGAAATGCCCCAAATTCATCGCAAAAATAAAGTAATACAAACTATAAATGTGAAGTGTGTAGTAACAGTATTCACCTTGCTCTTGTGCCAGGAGGGGAGAAAGCAGAGAAGAAGCAACCAGCTCCCAGCCAAGAAGATGCCAAGGTGGACGTGTCCCGCCTGGACCTGCGCGTTGGACGCATCATCACGGCCGAGAAGCACCCAGATGCTGACAGCCTGTATGTGGAGCAGGTTGATGTGGGGGAGGCCTCTCCGAGGACAGTGGTCAGCGGGCTGGTCAATCACATACCTGTGGAGCAGGTACATCACAAATCATGTACTGTACATTTAGCTGCTATCTTAAACGGTACAAAAGCCCTAATAAACAGTTGAGTGTAACTTGCAAAGTGGGATTTAGACATTTCTGGGATGTCATGTGATGCTAAGATTCAGTGAGATCAACAGAGGTTGGATCAGGGAAAGCAACATCTGCCGACATACTACAGTGTCCTCTTATGAGTGAGGGAAATGTCGAATTCAATACAAATTAGACTTTCATATATACTTTATGATTCCTGTAGATACTCTATTTGAGTCACTCGAGACACAAGCAGTGCTGTATAATGTAGACTGTATACATTAATGGCTCACTGGGGTCATACTAACAATTTATTAGTCCATTTAAAAGGACTTCTCAGGTCAACTCTGCGCTGTCGGTTCACAAGTCATGCCAGTGATTCAGGATCGCCATCAAATGTTAGTGCATTTTTCTACACATTTATGATCTGCTCCTGGACCAAACTAATTTGTGCACTAGTTACTTTTATGGTCATCAGTATTTCTAAGTCTTTTTTATGTATCTTGTTATATTTCCAGACCAGGGGGCCTTTGTGCATTACACTCCTGCATTATGCTGCATGTAGACAGTGGATATCATTTAAATGGAAACATGTGCTTGCTGAAATTCTGTGTAACAAACCCTGTCTGACTTTGTCAACATTATATACTATACCTAATGTCTAATACTTGCAAGTAGAACAGTTTTTTTCCATGCACACAGGCAAATATTAGACATTAGCCTCTTAAAGGAGGTGTGACTGTTGTAGCGGTGACATTTTGTGGCACACTATTAAGTGTTCTCTGAAAGCAGCTAGAAAGGCCAAACTACTGCTGCCGTCTGCATCGTCCGTTACTCGCAGTCTAAAATCAAGTGTTACTTGCTGTTTTGTATTTTTGTCAAGCAAGCAGCAGTGAAATAGCTGAGAAAATACATCATGGGTTTTATGGCAGCACTCTTTAGTGTCTGTTATACTAGAACACATAATGCTGATAGAAATATGTACTAGTGTCTACAATACAGGTCAAACAGAAGTGGTATGGAATGCAGGGTTTCTCAGTTTTTTTCAAAAACTTCCTCTGGACTTCTTTTAAATGTTGATAAGTTGCAGGTCTCCATGCTTGAGTTTAAAGTGTTCCCTTTGATTTATGAAATGAGGCAAACAAAGAGTAAACCTCGGACAAAGTCATTTAAAATTAATAGCCTTTAATTGGCACTGTTGTTTATATTGGATTATGAATTTCTCTGTCAGACCACATCAGTAGAAGCTTTTTTTACTTTTAGTAAACTGGATATAATTAGTTTCTCTTCTTTACTGTCGAAAACATATGGGCTGTAAAATTTTATTTAATCTTCTGTTCCCCCCGTGCAGATGCAGAACCGAATGGCGGTCCTGATGTGTAACCTGAAGCCAGCTAAGATGAGAGGGGTGGTGTCCCAGGCTATGGTCATGTGTGCCAGCTCACCAGACAAGGTTGAAATTCTCGATCCTCCAAGTGGAGCAGTACCAGGAGACAGAGTTACCTTCCAGGGCTTCCCAGGTACCAGCAGCCGATTACTGTACCCTGAAAACACATTATGCTTTCCAACACCTCTCAGTGACTGTCGGAGATTGTCATGGAATTAAACCTACTGAAAGAATTTCCCAGTCTAGTTTCCACAAAATGTCTCTGACTTTAGGAAATGGGAGGGTGTCATTTAACCTCCTCACAGCCAGAAACAACAGTAATTATGGTGCATTCTCAGACCCCACTGAAAGCTCTTATTGAAGGTGGTTAAATGGTCTGAGACTGCTGATTTGACTGACTAATCATCGCTCATTTCTAATCAACCCTGTTTTTAAATTGAAAAGATCCTACAGTAACTGTCCTAAGTTCAACTAAAGTCAATGAATTTATATAAAACAACTCGCAATCCTTATTCTTTATTAATCTACACATGAACTGAACCCATACAAGAGTCACGCTCCCTGTTGTGAAGTATTCCAAACATAACCTGTCATGAATCAGGTCTAAAATCAAAGACACTGCTACTCAGTTACGCTCAGCTTTGCTAACATTTTAGCAAAACTCAGTAGTGGTGGTGGTGAACAGAGAGTTGGTCTTGTTTTTCCTCATATTCTTTTGAAAACAATAGCCAGAATGGGAGTTCCTGTGGAAAAAAAAAAGCAAAGAGGAGGATATGATGAAGGTGGATTTGTGGTCCAAGACAGCCACAGCCCAGCTGCATCAACTGAGGCTTTCATCTCTGCAGCGCTCATGTCCCAGCTTAAATATGTCTGATTCATGAGGGATTCCTTTGACCGGAATCATTTTTATGGATACTAACATTAAAGAGTCCTATTTAAACCATCCTCTGTAAACTTGGTTTACCAGAGAACAAAAGGGTGGATTTATTGTTTTAAACAATATGGTCAAAATGAGGCTGTTTTTAGAAGTACTGTACATGTAAATAGAAGATAAAAGGTGAAAGATTTTTTTTTTCTAAACTTTCCCTCTTTTGCGCCATAGTCCAGGTTCAGTTACAGCTAATCTACTAATGGTGTGAGTACATGGTTATAATTGCCTACATTTCCTCATCTAATGGAGGCCAGTACTTCTGCTTGAACTACAGAATGTGCTCAAGTTGCTCATCAAAACCTCTTTCACACTTCTCATTAAAACTGATTGTTGCCACTCTTCGGTCGTAAAGCGCCACAAATGGCAGCTTTGGGAAACTAAACACATTTGTGTCCTTATGGCCTGAGATGGTTGTGAAGAGAGGAGAAAAAGTTGACAGACATCGGCCAAAACCGGCTGTGATTTTTCACAAATACTGAGCCACATCAAAAATCAAAGGTCTGGACCCTCGCTTAATTGTTTATTCTCAGAAGTTTGGTTTAGATGTCTTGAATTATTAGCAAATGGCAGTTTGAGAATTCAGATTAGCCTGATAAATCCTGGTCATTTGCTCACAGTTTGTGTTGAGTGTATGCTGACAATGAAAAATACACGAAGATAAGTTTAAGGTCATCTGTCAGTGTGTCTCAACTTGAATGTATTAAAACAGAGTTTGGGGATGTTATGCAAGGACATAAATCCTATGTGTGATGGATGAGTATGGAGCAGAGGAGTTTCTAATGCATCAAACTGACTTCTTGACTGCAGGTGAGCCAGACAAAGAGCTGAACCCCAAAAAGAAGGTGTGGGAGCAGATTCAGCCAGACCTACAGACGGACGGCCAGTGTGTTGCAACCTACAAGGGTGCAGCCTTTGAAGTTGCCGGCAAGGGAGTGTGCAAAGCTCAAACCATGAGCAACAGCGGAATCAAATAAAATAACTGAGCTGCTTGAAATAGCTCCGTGTTTACTTGGCAATGTTCTGCAGTGATGATGATGATGTTGTTGAGAAGCAGGAGGCTGATGAATGGAAGTAAATGCTTGGGAAATGTTCAATAAAGGGATTTGAAAATTATACATGATGTGTCGTAAGAATCTGTCCAAAAACAATCTGACAGTCATTGTCTATAAAATGAAGTTGTGTTTGTGCTTTACTTTACCGTCTGTCTGGAGGCTTTTTAGCTTTAGCTTGATTGTGCTTTGATTTTCAGGTTGTAACTCAAAAGGACACACTGTGCTGGACTTGAGCGAGCATCGTTGTCTTCCAGTTCATCTAGTCCTGGGCTTTTTAATGAGCAGGAGATGAAACGGGGACGTTATACTACAAAGCCCAACAAAAACAGATCAGGTTCTCAAGCTCTTTGCGGGGGCTTTTTAGATGGTACTCAGCCCCAGCTCTGCAGTCTCCCTGCTCACTGTCCGTATCTCTGTGATGCCAGAGCCATGTGCTTTGTTTTATTGTCCATCTTGAAAGAAAAAGTCTGCCCACCTCCGGAAGTATCAGACTACACAGAAGAAACAGACAGAACGCTGTGCACCAGAGCCTCTAACGTTACATTTACAGTAATTAAGGCCATCCACTCTACAAAAACATCTGTCATGTCAAACCCGACCACTGAGCTACAGAACTTACTGCTTACTGTAGTCGCGTTCTTAATCCTCTGGAGAAATAGTCATCTGTGTTGAGATAACCACTCTACCAACAGACCACAAAAATATACGCATAACTTACAAGAATAACAGTTTTTATCCATAATATTTAGCATCAGATGAAAAATTGATTTAACACATATTTCTAATTTTCTTTTGGTATCTGTACAACACCACAATACACATACAAAAGATGACTAACCTTTTCAGTATTTTGTATAAAAATAGATACTGTAGTAATAGACAACATGGAGACAGCAGCTATTAAAATCAAATTGCAGTCATGACACCATTATTATTACTTGCAGGCGACACACAGCAGAAGATAGTTCTCTATTATTATTCTATTGACCTGTAAACTGCTGCTATTACTTTTTTTGCCAATAGATGGTGCAGTATGGGTTTGAATCTCTGCTATCCCTGCTCTGCAAAAAGATTATATTGTCTAGGCCTGGTTTTGTGGTGCATCACGTCATTGATACTGAATGATTATTCTTGTGATGCAGATTGAGAACACACCTCTTAACAAACAGATGACTTAATCTGTCCTTCTCAGGACCCCCACACACCTCAAGTAAAAACAACTATTTAGGGCTCCTTCTTA
The DNA here is from genome assembly GCA_029721515.1 of Synanceia verrucosa. NCBI lineage: Eukaryota > Metazoa > Chordata > Actinopteri > Perciformes > Synanceiidae > Synanceia > Synanceia verrucosa. The sequence goes on from CM056555.1 coordinate 9,763,529, forward strand.
TTTTGGGTTAAATGACAGCTCTGGTTGAGTGACCTCCACTAAAGCATATTCTCACCTAAACCACAGACTTCTTTCTGGGTTTTCTGTGACCACAAGAAGTGTTGCAACCTGTGAGAGAACTCACTCGTTCCAGGATATTTTGAGTCAGACGTTTGGAGATTTCATGTTTCCTAATTGAATTTTCAGCTGAAACTATGTGAAGCACTTACTTCTTCTTCTGAGAATATCTGCTCACATCATCCATATCTGACTGTATATATACAGTATATTCTAGATTTCTCGATAAGGTCCAACATCATGAGTGTTCTTGAGTTAGTAATATGAGGCAGTTATTACTGATATATCGCTGACATGCCATACATCAAAATATTGCTGTTTGGTTATGAGTGCCAAGAGCTAAAGCAAAGATGTCTTTGCCTCCTCATTATTTCCACCTCATTTTTACCCTCCAGGTTATTACAGTATGTCCTCAATATGACCTGAGAAAAGAACAATAATTCTTATAGCAGACTTTTATGGAGGTGGACACATTTACAGTATGTGACACCCTCAGACAAAACTACAATATTAAGAAAAGAAAGGATTTTGTAAAAATTATTGGTGACTATGACTAGCAGAAAATTAAAATTATTCTTCTTTAAACATTGTGTTTCGTTCCATAAAGACTGACCCAACAGCCAGAACGCCATGAAACAGCAGGAGCCATGAGGAATGTATTCCACATTTCTGTAGCCAAGCAGTCCATTTGTGTCAAGGCGTGAAAGTTAAACTGTGACAGGTCTTTATGGAAGAATGCAAACCTCTGGGATGGAAGTCATGATTCATACTGGACAACAAGATTTGCATTTTTGATCCTGCAAGCTCTGATTTGGTGTGAATCAAGACATTATGTGTTTCATGATTACTTCAAGACCCTTTGGATGTGTAGAGGGTCCTGTCAAATTGATGAATGTGTTTTTGTTTCTCCAAACTTGTTTTCAAAAATGATATATTAGCTGTGTTTATTTAGCAATAAAATCCTTCCATGAAAATTGACTTGAACTTTTTTGATCAACAGTGGCCTCTTCAGTATATGAAACATTACAACAAAGACACCGTTTTGAATATATTTTAGTGTTATACAGTAGCTGTAGACAGATGCTCTCTACACACTGCATTGAATTTAAAACAAGTAAAATTTTGAAATTCATTTTAACGGATTAACTAATGTTTTGCTGAGATGCAGGAATATGTGGAAGTGCAACCTAACCATCATTTGTTTATCATCATCATCACTACAGCTGAGACGAGCTATTCAGTTTTTACAGCCATAGACACGACTTTTTTTTTATTTTGTCTACCCCTACAACTAATAATGACATAATCTTTCTTCATAGAGTATTTTTTTTTTTTGCATTGTTGCATTTTAAGTTATTAGAGCTAACATGTTCAAAATTGTCATTTTAGCAACATTAATTTAGAGCTGTGTACTCCAGCTGTGTATCTCTTCCAACAGCTAAAAGTATCTCGGTATTGCAGATACCAGAGGAGTGACTCAACAGTACAGTCAAGTAGTAAAACCAAAACAAAGGTAAAATAGGCTTAAAAGCACAGTAGAGCTGCAGAGGTTGGTGTTCATTTTTTATTTAATTTTTGCTTGTATGAAAACACGTTTTATGTAATTTAACTATGAGCTTTATATCATTAAGAATGCAGCTGTTGTGTAAAAGGCATAAACTGTATATACTCTGTTTTCATCTGTATTTAAATTCCTGGGTAAAAGCCTAATTGATATCCTGGACTCACTGAATAACCACCACAAACCATAGAAGTAATATACTGCTTTAAATCCCTTAATTTGACTGACTGTGGCACCACATAGTTTCATCAAACCGAATGTTAAATCAAAAAGTGTGATGTTTAAAAATAAAAATATGTTTAATATATAATAATTGGTTCAACCAGTGCAACAATATAATATCCCAAAAATCCTCCCCCCCCTGCATCCCTGTGTAGGTGGTTATTGCATCATGGAAAATTTCTCATCAGAATTTGGATTAGATCACCAATAAACAAACAGCCTACAAATTAAAACAATCAACAGCTTTGTTTCAATAATAGCAGTAGGTGGGCAGAAACATGTTTTGGGTGGAAATGCTGTCGACAGTGGTGAAGGAAAGACATGTGTTGGCTCTAGTTGAAAGAGCAGCTCTTGCATGCTCCTCTGTGTGTGGTTTCATGCTTCGCCGGTGTTCACAATGAACTAAATTATCCAAGCTTCCCTTTCAACTGCAGGAAATCTATTGTCCATATAATGGGCCCTTTTTATGATTTATTTTAAAGCACCACTTACATATATGACAACATTTCTGTATCTGTAACTGATTATTTTGATATAACTTTGAAGATCCAATGCAGTTTCAGCTGGCAGCATTAGTGAGCATCGGACCTTTGTCCCCAGACAGCAATAAAACGACCGCAGGAATTACAGAATTTATGAAGTCCTGGGGAGCAGTTCAGACTAACATAACACTCAGTTCCAAATGAAGCAGCTGTAGTATCTGCAGACCTATTTACTCTGTAAACATGGTGAATCAATACAAATTAATGGTAAACAGATTACTGTAAAGAAAATTATGCATCAAAATTGCGAAGTATGACAATGCAGCTGTCATCCAAAGATGGTAATACAATAAGTAAAATAAAGATTGCTATGAAAGTGTAAGAGACATAAGAAACTATATGATTCTACTGTATCACACTGTACTGTTGGAGTTGCCATTAAAATGATGATGTAGTTGTTTGAACTACGATCAAGGTAACAAAATCATGATAAAAGTCCCTCTGTTCTATGCAGAGTTCACATGATGGCACAGAAGGAAGACCATGTGACGTGACTGAAAGCTCAGATTGACAGAATGTGAACCTGGGAGTTTAGATGTTTTATTACACTCCTGCCAATTGTTCAAAATAAGCCTCCATGCTCCATGCTAGAAAATACAGCAATTGATATTATGTAATATTGAGAAATAAAAACAACAACAGCCAAGTATGGCATGCTCACAGGATTGCTGTTAAAGTGGTAATCAAGTGCTCGTTAACGAAATTATATCATCAAACAGCACTGAGAATGGAGCAGGGTGAAATAAAAACACATGATTGGAGCAGTGAAAATAGTTGAGACCAACTCAACCGTAGCGTGTCATGACTCGTCACACAACAACAAGTGCTGAGCGTCAGTTTTCCAGCTTTGTATCACAGTCTTCCACTGATAATGACTTGTAGCCTGTTGCTGTGTTGCTTGTTGTGCACAGTATGAGGATAAGTAACTCTATAGTTTATTGTAGAATTTAAACAGCAAGCCACCAACATCACAGCCTCAAGTGGCTTATGGATTTTATAGAATGGTTAGTGTATACCTGTCAAGTTTCATAGAATAATTACACAGTAGCTTTGCTGGTGCAGACGTGTTTGACTCTGAACAGATGTGTTTTATTTGTGCAGCACCAGAAGCAGCTCTAGCATCTTCTCTCATATTGGCCAACATAGCTGCTGAAATTCACCTTTCCTGTGGCATAAAACTGACAAAGAGGCTGGTTTAGCTCCGATTTGGTGGTTGTTTTTCAACAGCCAGATCATTTTCAGCACACCAGGTCTGAAAACAGAGAAAGGACCACATAGTCTGTTCAACAGTTTTACTTTTCCAGCTCTTCAGTTTCTCTTTAGGTAATTTCAGCTTCTCTCCTTTCTTTTTATTTTCATCATCCTTCTCTATCCTGCCACTCATCCATGCTTAGCCCACCCAGTAAATCAAAATTAACAATAAATTCGGACATTTTGTAATAATTTGTTTGACGCAGTAATACTGATGTAATGCGGTTACAGCTTGTTTAACTGCTTCAAATGCAGCTCAGCCAATACCAATATGGATCCCAGCCACCATTTTCGAGAAATACACATAACATAGCATGTGGAATATGTCAGACATTTTCTGTCCTTCTCAGATGTTCAGTTTTGTTTTATCTCTGATATTCAATCAACTTATCATTACTTATCTTGCAACTATCAGTCTTCTGTAATGTTTTATCTTCCCAATAGATCTGATGCTGTTAAATGCACAAATACCATACTGTCTACATATTCATTACATACTTTTGATCTTGTCATAGCAGGAAAAACATGCAGGCAGTAATTCATGACAGTGTGACAGTGAGCCAACCTGCACAACACCACCAGTACCCTGAAACTCAAGCAGCTAAATGGAATACAGCCATCATTATTTTATTATTTTCCACCTGTTTTTTTCCAACATGTCAACATGTGTTGACGATCTGAATAATTCAAAACAAAGGGAACATTTTAAACCAAATGCAACCAAGGGCCCTTTGTCTCCAGAGATAATTGTCACATTGTACAAGAGACCGAAACTGAAGAAACTGAACAGGAAAATTCATTGTACCTCTGAGACACCTTGAATGTTGCTGTGCTGACCACAGGAGGGCAGAACCCCACCACTAAATTACCATCCGCAGTACACAAAGAGTAAGCTTTGTATTTTACACTGAAGAGTTAAATGTGCTTGATTGAGCTGACTTTTAGCATGGTGAGTTGTCTTTTTTCCTCTCTGTTGACATTTAAGCCAATTCGAAGGCGCAGAAGGAAAGTCCTGCTCATGCAGAATCATTCATTGCTGCAGCGATGTGTAAAAAGATGCAGAGGAGAAGGAAGTATTATATGACTGTATAATTATCCTTCTGAGGATAATGCTTTGTTTGTGCTTATCTGATCCATTCGTGATACTGATCCATACCGGGCTGGTACAGCTAGCCATCCATTTCTTATCAATGCGCAAAGTGATGAAAGGCTATATTGGAAACAGAAATTTAACATATCAGAATGGAGTAAGTAAGGATGTGGTTAGCGCTCCTAATTACTGGACCTGCTGCCAAAGAATGAAAAAAGGAAAGGCTGTATGTGAGACATGTGTTTTGAGTTGCACCCTTTGCTCTTATAACCTCATTTGTCTTGATGAGAAGGCTGAGAAACAGCAAAACACGAAACATTTTGTATGGGCTATATTTGTCAATACAGATCATGGATTAGCTTGATAACCCTGAAAATAAAAACACCGCACACAAAAGTGACACTAGATGAATGTCTGGGGCAAAAACACTCTGCATTTTGATGAGCTCATTCGGCTTTCAGCAGTCAACATGCCTGTGAGGACACTTCAGCACGCCAAAGGAGCTAAGACAATTGACAGAGAGTGTCTCCTGCAAGACTCCAGCGTCCTCTCAGACAGCTCTGGCTTGTCTTAATTTTCCTTGACACTTAATGAGTCAGTCTCAGTGTCTTTGGGGCCCTTGGAGGAGGAGGAGGGGGGAGGAGGGAAGTTCCCAGGGGGGAACTTTTGAGGTGAGGACCATAATTAGAATCAAACAAGGACACCACTGTCCCCTGCATCCACAGGTGAAACCCAAGATAACAAGGAAAGAAGATGTGAATGGAAGCTTTTTGGACAAATCAAGACTTGAAGTTGAGCCCCTTCACCTTGTTTTGTTTTATGGCATCTTGCCTGTTAAAGGGCTATTTATAACATCATGAATGATTTGTGTGCCACCAGTTAGGACGACGGGTTCTTGGGTATGATGGTGGATGACAGTCAGAAGTGTAGAGTGAGGGTAATTTTATACCTGGTGAATTGGTGAGCACAATTATTTGATTTACAGAGTGAGAGTTGGACTGAGAGCTCTTGTTACACTGTGGTTGTTGTCTTATAATGCATTATTATTCAGGGGAATGAGATCAGTTTACCCTTCTAAGCTCTGTCAGGGATTTTGTTTAAGCACAAAGTCCAACTCACATATGAGCAGATGGAGCGTACATGCAGTCAATTACCTATGCGTGGACAAGTGATATTGTGATATTAGTGAAAAGCACCGTGTAATCCAGCTTTGTCTTGAATAACATGAGGTACATTCAGCAGAGCACCTGTTTTAGGTATAAACAACGAAGACAGGCATGGTTGGTGCCCACAGTCCCTACTGTAGTTGCCACATTGGATATAATGTTCCTTTTATAATGCTTGTTTATTTTGTTTATTTGCCATAGCATTTTGGGGGAAAACCCCTTCGTTCATGGACAGGAGGGGAAGTGCTGATGTTGGGTTTCGACATCCTGGCTCTGAATCACTAAATAACCACATATGCACACAATCAAACTGTAAACTAGACTGAGACCAGCAGGCTAACCTTTTAAATCCTGGAATATTGTTCGACAAACAGGATATTTTTTTTAATATTGAGAAGATCACACAGGTTTAATACTGTCATGTGAAAATTACAGATTGAGTAGCCAGTATTGCATTTCATTATTAATAGCTTTACACCATTAATATGTTCAGATGTGGAGCAGGTGATTCAGTATCACTGCTTTTCAACAGTGTACAACTCAGCAGCAGTGACTCATGCCAAGGAGCTCTGCCAGAGTATTTCAGGGACCACTCACACAAGCTCTGCAACACTTCAGTAACACAACATCAGACAATGGAAATACTGAGTGTGATGACTTCAGTGTCTCCTAATAGTCAGACCAAAGGACTGAACTCCAGACCCTCAAAAACACACACCTGAGGCATGCTGCTGACTCACCACTCTGTGTGTGTGTGTGTGTGTGTGTGGGTGGGTGTGTGTTTGCATGTGTGTTAAAAACACTTCTTTGCAGCCAAGAGGGTCATGGTGGGCTCTGATGACACCCCAGTGGAAAAACACATAAGCTATGACTGTGCCTGACCTGATCCTTCACTCAGTAGTGAAGCAAATTAATGTTATCACTTGTAGAGAGAATTACATCTTTTGGGATGATAATGTCAATCATTTGACAGTTAGTTCACCTCATCAGCCATTAAATGGACTGCCATTATACTGACGTTAATGGTTATCAGAAGATTAACAGACTTTGACAAACCTCTGACTTTTCCTTTAGCGCCACCATCAGGTCACAATCTGTATCTGTCAATATTTTGGTTTATGTCATAGACTGTTTAGAAGAAACTGCACATACTAATACAGTGATAAAATATTTAATAATAATATACAATATATACATGACGTTGCCCATTGTTTTGTGGACCAGTTCTTGATTTCAGCATTCTGGCCATCACCATCTTGTTTTTTGCAACCAGAAGTGACACAAAAGGGTAACTTACAAAGAAATGTTGAAAAAGACATTTTTAGGCAACCGTAATTTTACAATTAACTCTTTGAGTGCCGTTGATGTATTTCAATATCATTTACATCAGTGGTTCACCGATCGCGCTCTCACACAGCCTGTGAGTAAATTTGGGGCCTCTGGGAGATGTAGTCAGAGCATAAAGACACAATATACGCCACAGAGATCAAAGAAGGACGTGGAGACGATTACGATTAGAGAGCAAAAAGGATGGATTCTGGCGAAAAAGTGGTGATTTTGGTTAAAGTGGCCTCTGCTCTCCTCCAGATAAAACAAGAACGGAACAAGATAAAAAAAATATGACCAGATCTTCTTTCATTTGAGCTATTCAGTGTTTTCAGGTGTAGAACCTTGAACCTCATATTAACAGTGTTTTCTAAGCAATAAGTGTAGGGTCATTTTCTCATAAACTTCCATAAAATGTGAGTTTTTTGCAACCAGAGGAATCGCCCCCTGCTGGTTAGTAGAAAGAATACAAGTTTAAGGCTATGCAGCTTGGCTTCATTTTTCAGAACCAGTGTCATATCAAAGTTGGTAATCATGATTGGCATCATATAAGAATCAGCAGGTTAGCACTGTTATAGTGAGCATGTTAGCTGCTTATGTTAGCATCAAATCATCACTGTGCTAAAGTACAACCTCACTACATTTACCCTGGGTGAAGACTCTCAATCTTCTTTCTCCACAATGAAGCCCACAAGTGACATAACAAATGACCACAGTGCCACTGTCAACCTCACAGCGAAACCATGTAATTTGGGGTTTACCATGATAAATGTCAGGCCCTGAATCCAGTATAGTGACCATCCATTTAAAAACCCTGTCAGTCAGGTCTGCCTTATCATCCAGCAGTTGATTGAGAGATACGCTCAGTGTCACGTAGGAGTATGAAGCCATCCCCTTCACTGATCTTATCTCACAGGAGGCCTCAGATTATGTTACAAGAGTAAACAAAAAGTCACAGGCTCATTTTGTTGCACAGGCATACAGGCTCATTCCTCCACATCATCACAAAGACATGCAAATCATTTCCCCTGATAAACAGACCTATTACTGGCTGCGTCTCTCAGATTAAATATTAAATCAGTTCTGAACCAACTACCCGGGTTTTGCCGGAGATGGAAGGGAAAGAGTTTTCATGGTTGTTATCCTTCAGAACTTTTAAAAGGATCTTTAAAGACAAGCAGTCATACCACTTTGATGGGAATTATTTGCATGTGATGTAAGTCCTGTTGCATGTGTGAACAAATGTTTAGGATTATGTCACTGAGGCAAAGTCAGGCACTTAAAAACTGAGCTGTCCAATGTGCTGAATCCCAAGAGAAAGATGAAAAATGCCATCACAGAACATAAAAGAAAAGGAAAATCAATTACAGGTTGCTTTCACAAGTTTCCTAAAATGTCTTTGTGCTAGTTAAATTTGAATCTCTCAATTTGATTTATGTTCACTGTGTGATCTTTAATGACTTTATCACTCCTGAAAGAAGAATTTACAGTTGGTCATATGTAGTATCTATATGGATTCTTGTGTGTGTGTGAGTGTACTATATGTGAGTGTACTCTGTTTGTATAGGCCAGTTGTTGTTTGTGTGAGAAGAATAGATTGCATGGGAATCCTGTTTTTTTTGTCATAGTGGAACACTGAAAGGATGTCCACTAAAGAATCACATCAACCTGTCCCGTGGAGACGCTTAGATAAACACAGAGCTAAAATAGAAGGGGAGTCGGGTTGCACCATGAGGTATTGGTAAGAGAAAGGAGAAGCAAAAAGCATTGTGAAAGCATTGTGGTCGCTCTATTTTCTATCCCAGGTAATTTTTTTCCTCTCTTTGCAGACCGGACACCCATAATTTCTCAAACAAACACAAAAAAACATCCATCAAAGCCTCAAAACAAAGGTCTGGAGACCTGATATAATAATTGGAGTTGGGTGAGTGTTGTGGGTTTGTCTCAGGAGTCAGTCATGGCCTGAGGAAACAGATGGGCCGGAGAGGCTTTTTGGATGGAGCCTTTGGCCAAGTGTATCAGTTGATGGTCAATGGGGTCGTGACATGAAAAAGAAACTATGAAAAGTAGGGGTCACTTCCAACAACTGTCATCACTCAGCGTTACCCATTTCACCTAAAGAGTCAGTGGATGGTGAGACTGCCACTGACTGGTGGTTGAATCACTCCTTGAATCACTGAGCAGCTTTGCTGAGCAACTTTCTACATCTGGGATGATGTGTTGTTTTAGCTGACTGCCAAGTAACTGCAGACTTTGATTTGCCGGTGAATTATCTATCGTTTTTTTTTCTCAGTTGTTAAACAAGACAAAAGTGAGAAGCAAGAAGCAAACTGGTTTTGATTGGGCTCCACCTTACATATTGATATAAAAGTCTTTTGAAAACATCCAGGCCTGATGTAAAATTCCCCTCTGAATCACCAAGTCATATTTGGAAACCAGAGTCAAACTACTAATAACTTGAGTCAAAGCATTTGGTGGGGCTGGCATGTACATGTTTAGCCTTTTGAACCTCAAAAACAATTTAGGCTGTCGTAGAATATTTATTTCCTTTATATCTTCGACCAGAGATGTTTGGAAAGTGAATGATATTATTTGGGATGTCCAAATATAATCAAAGCAGTGCCTATTAATGCAAATATACAAGCATGTGATTTCAGGATTTTTTACGCACCCAATCAAGCAATATGTGACAAAGAAACAACAAATGTGTTGAAGGTCAACACTTTGGCAGACATGAGTCTTATTTGTGGTTATATGATGAGCATTGTGTAAAAGCAATAAGCAAAGTATGGTGATACATCAGGCATTTTGGAACACCACAATGTTTGCCTCAAAAGCATGTTTTCCACTGATTTTCCAACTTTCATTTCTGAAATCTATCACAGCAAGATTATACAAAGTGGCATAGTAATTTATATTATCAGACAGAAATTTGCAATGGTCTGTAATTCTGTGTGTATTTCACATTCGCACAATATCAGCTGGGATCGGCTGTAACCCCAACACAACCTCAAGTAAGATAAACAGTTACAGATAACAGATGGATTCAATAGAAATTGTTGCATTCAAATGTATTTATCATATGATCGTCAACACTATACTGTACATCGTGTGTTTTTTCATGAATGGTCAGCAACACTTGACAAATGCAACACCATTTTCTACTCTTTACATGCATATAACCTTTTCAGAATAAGCTTCCATCCTCACAAAAGTCCTGTTTTAGTAACCCTGACCTTGTCCCCTACCTGTATTTGTATATAGCCTATGTATGAATTACAGTGGTAATTAAGTTTAAAAATTAATAAACAAACTGAAACTTAACAAATGATTGGCTGATGACAATGAAGAGACCTCAGATATGTAAATGTTCTGGCAGTGTGATTCGTCAGAGTTGATTTTCTCTTCAGGCAACAAAGGCTGCAACAAAAGCCAAGCCATTTTGTTGTACACTTGAGTACTGTTAACTGAACCAAACATGAATTCATTTAACTTGAAGGCTTACTTTTAATCCCCATTGGGCCTTTATCAAGACGCTGTGAAACAGATATCTGAACACATGTACAGTATAATCTTGCAACGTCTGACTCAACAGTAATCACGTCTGTCAGGTATACTGTGCCAAAGGAAAGGAAAGGAAAGCAATCACTCTGCATGGTTATGCATGGGTAGAGTTACTTGAGGAAAACACCAAAGCTCATTAATAATATGCAGAGATCCGTGAGCATAAAAAACACCTCGTTGCACCCCTTTTTTCCCCAAACAAAACAAAGAAGGGGCTCCATCATATGAATGTTCAGGTCCCATTACTCATTCAAGTCCAATCCATGGCAAAGTATAAAGTCTGTGAATCTCTTCAAGGTCACATATGAGTAGTATTTCTAATGACCCAGCAGATGCATAGTTTTGTTTATGGATTCATTTGTTCCAGGAAAATTTGACTCGAAAAGTCACTATGGATACCCACCATGGTTTACCATTAACATTTATAGATACTGTGTAAAATGGTGTGAGAGGAAAAGCTGTTAAATAATTATGACAGATTAGGAGGATTTAGTTTCTGATATAGATCAGGAATACATTTCTGCAGCAGAACACAGACCTCTTGCTTGGCTGCGCTGGAGAAATTGTTATTTCTGGTTCTGTACCACAGGGTGTCAATAATACCTCTAAATGGAGCTGTATTTATTGTGGAACTCAAAAAATGAATTTCAGAAAGAGAGTGAATGACCCGTCGAAGCTTAAGAGTCATAATCAGCCCACTTAACATCTCAGTATTTACAAAAATGAAAACGGAGTGAAAAAGCAGGAGAGCACTTCATTTTAGCCACTTGAATATGAGTAACATTGTCGTGATTGAAGCAATATGTCACACCAGAAATGAAGCTTAAATGCTTCAAACAAACTTTCTTTATGCAACCATTCAGGCATATCAGGCAACTAAATGTCTACTGTGTTGAGTTCAAACGTGGGACCACTACAAGGAGAAGTCTTTTGGATAAAAATATATCACTCCCTCTGACAAGTGCCATGACCTCTGATGATACATGACGGCACACTTGCTGTGACTCCAGACAGATAGAGAGCAAAAGAACTATACAGCACATGAAAAGCTCTATGTGCTATGAGTAATGAAGTATCCATAATGGACCAATTCATAAATACAGCACGGTGCCTTTTGTGCAGTTATATATAGTACATGCCCGGTCATTAATCTCAGCTCCATATTACCTTTGATGGTTGTTTTTTTTTCCTTTTTTCTGAAGGTTATTGGCTGTTGAAACCATTGTGGCAATAATAAATAAAAACCAAATGTTATGGAATGTAACATGAAAATAGCAATGTGAACATTTTAGGTAAAGTTTTCCATAAGTGAAGTAGCCCACACAGGACCAGACTCCCTATCAGTTATGGTAAATGAATCTGGGTGGTGGCAGTTAATCAAGAGGTGAGTGGGATGTCACGTCGAGTGTCTGTGAGAAAACCTCCCACTGAGCTGTTGATAAATGACGGTTTGTGGTTGTGTGCGTGTCTGAATTTTTGTGTATGTGTTTGTGTATACAAGAGAGGATGGGATCATGGTGGGGAGCTTCATAGTGTGCATTTCTGTAAAAGGAAATTTAGAGGCCAATGTTAAGCTCTTGGCTCAGCCAGAGGTCCTGTGTGTGTGTGTGTGTGTGTGTGGTCTGTCTTATGTCCACATTGGGGTCACACACTTGACTTAAGACCAGTTGATTGGGGACGGCATGTGCAATTGAGGACAAAGTCCATGTCCCCAATTGTTCAAACCTTGACTTTGGGTCAGTGGTTAGGCTTAGGGTTAGGTTGAGGTTAGGGTTAGGTTGAGGTTAGGATTAGGGGTTAGTTGTTGTAGTTTTTAGTAGTAGTAAGTGTAGCATCCGGTCGAAATAAGTCAGTCGTACTGATGGTTTACATTCATTTTAATCATCTTTTGCTCTGTAAACCAACGTAAGAGCTGAACAGAAACAGAAAGAAAACACATTTAAACGTTTTGACATACTTTGAAACTTAAGACTGACTACACACTACACATACAAACTATAACACACGTATACTTCCTTGTGTTCATTCATTCGTATTTCATACAAATCATTAATGAGACATACCTTGTACCCACTATCAACGGTGTTAAAAAAGCTGCACTCTTTTGTCCGTTTTTGCTTTGTATTTCTTTAGTGCACCCCTTTCGTTTTACTTCATGCCGCTAGCTTTGCATATTACATTCTCCTCCTTATCGTGAATTCCGTTTCTCGCGTGAAGACGTTCTTTCAAAATAAAATACACAGGAAGTAAAACAATACAACATTTAACACAGAAACATTAACATTTCTGCCTTTACAGTAAGTTTTTAGGAAATCAAAGTTTGTCTCCAACAGGGGGGTGGTAAAAATGCTTAAATAGCCCAAAGGTTACTTAAACCAATGTGTGTGTGTGTGTGTGTGTAGGCTTCAGTGAGAACATGTGTGTTGTCGATTCAAGTGGGTGGGAGGGGGAGCTGTCTTTTTAAATGGCCAGCAAGAGGAGGGATGTCTCCAGCCTTGACTCTGGCGTCCCTTTGTTGTTCGTGAAAACAAAACAAAAAGAGAGGAGGACAAGGGGAGAGAGAAAAAGAAAAAAGAGCATGAGGGAGCGGACAAGAGGAGGGAGGGAGAGGGAAAGCAGAAAGTCAGAGCCAGTCACTGACAACAATGCAGTCTGCTCTGTGACAGAGACATGATGTCACGTTAGTGGAGTCCCTGGTGTGGGGGTGGGAGGCCGAGCAGGCTGGGTGGGGCCATACCTCTGTCCTCTCCCCATGTGTCTTGTTTTTCTTTTTTTTTTTTTAAGTGAATGAATCTTGGGATGCATAATGGGCCAGGCTCGCAGCTCCACTTCCGCACACCCGTCATTTGAAACAGTGAGATTTCCAGGTCGTTCATTCATGGCCTGGTCCCTACTGAGCACGCTGCTCACAGAGTGAGGGAAGCCTGGTAAAGGATCGCCCTCAAGGGAGAGTGTGTGAGTTTGTTTGTGTTCATTGGGAGGAAGCGGGAAGATTGCAGATGGAGGGAAATTGGAGAGGAGGCATGTGATTAGTGAAAGAAGACTATTATATCAATGGCTCCAGTGCGCATCAAATTAATTTAACGTACGTTAGGTTTGTGAACTTGTGATCAGCTCTCTACACAAGGTAAAACAAACTTTTTTTTCATGAGGAAATAGAGAGTCTCTTCTTTCATTTGAGCTTCTCTGTGTTTTCAGAGTCATAGTACAAAATTTTCTATGGGTCTTAAAAAAATGACTCAAAATGGCTGGCAAAAACGCTGGCTCAAGGCACTTTCTGTTTTATAAAATGGCTGAGTGGGTTTAACACACCCAGTGAGAAACTTTGAGCCACACTGTGACACTGTTTATGACCCCAACTAAGTTTTTTTTGTTGCCTAGTACCACAGTGTCTATACATACTGGGTTACCCAGTGTGCTGCCAAGATTCTCTGCCAAAGCATCAGTATGTGACAAGATGGCACAAGAAACCGTTCCTTCAAACAAGACCGCTGCGTTGCAAACCCTTTTTATACATTTCCAAGCATGTTCAAGGCATCCCATAGGCTAATCACATCATTGGTAATCAAGTCATCATGTGCATCACCTGCACTGCCTTGCCATCTGTGTGGCAAATGTGTTTGCACTTTTCCAATGAACCCTCAACCTCAGATTACACGTGGGCTACTGCTGCATGTTTTGTCAGTTTTCAAGAAAGGATGGTTAAAAAGAATATAAATAGCACATATTTAGTTGTCTTGCTCAGTCCATTTTAAAACTGTGTGACAGATTTGAAGTTCAAATATTTTCAAACCTTTCAGACTTTTATTTCAAGTTTATTCCATTTCTTAGGTTCCTATTTTCTTGTCAGTCATATCATACTGTATTAAAATCCAGCTGCACCGTATTGTAGTGGTTAGCCTCACAGCAAGAAGGTACTGGGTTCTATTCCCGTGTCTGTATGGGTTCTCTCCGGGTACTCTGGCTTCCTTCCACCATCCAAAAACATGCATGGGGATTAGGTTAATTGGCTAGTTTAAATTGTCCGTAGGTGTGAATGTGAGTGTGAGTGGTTGTCTGTCTCTATGTGTCCTGTGATGAACTGGAGACTTGTCCAGGGTGTACCCTGCCTTTCACCCTAAGACAGATGGGATAGGCTGATCTCATGTAGTAACATCAAATGCATCACCTGGGTGAAATATGAATTTCTCCAAAATGGTAAAGAGAGAGTTTTTAAAGTAATTTAAAAATCCAAAAAAATGTCCTCACTTAGACTTCTGTTTAACAAAAAATTATCTTTTACAATAATAATTAATAAGTAATAATTAGTGGATTGTTTTATATTGCTGTGTGGTCTTGGCTCTCCCTGTGAATGCTCTGCCATTTCCTCTCTTCTAGACACCCACAGCTTGCAACTTCAAAACTTGATTAAAGATGCTTCATAAATTTGAATGAATCCAAATACATCCACTGTGTGTGCAGTAACACCTGAGTGGCCCCTCAAGTAAAAAAAAAAAAAATAGCTGGCTGGAGTTCAGCTCAATAAATACATGCATTTAGATGTAATAAATGATCAGGCACATGTGTGGATTTGCTTATCCCTGTGGACATCTGTAAATGCAGCACAATCTTGGACCAGTTCTGACAGAAGAGTAATCAACTCAGAAACAATTTTAGCAGCATTCTCATCCACCCTGTTGAATTTGTGCAACACAAATTACTGTAGGGAAGCTTTCATTACCGCTTTACAACAGGGACCGAAAAATAATGTCAACAGTCTTCTCAATTAGGGGTACATGACGTTTAGCAAAGGCCAGGGCAACTCATGGTGTAAATAAATAGCTTGCATGACTTTAGGACTCTGCATGTGTTTGTCTCATAGTCTTGATTGCTTACAGAGTTGGTTGGCTCCCGATTGCTGCAGAGCTGTAGCGTTAAATCATAACTGCTATAGGGCTGCTTGGAATATTCCACTATCTGCACCACAGAGCAGCAGGAGGGAACCAAAGATTGATTGCGAAATGTTTTGAATAATAGAAAGATAGATGGACAGAGAACCAAGAGATCAAGGACAGCAAAGGACAGGCAAATAGAGAAAGGATCTGTGGATCCACCATGGGAAGGTTCCAGTAATTGTTGAAGTTTATTATCTAGCCAGAGGAAATTGTACTCTTTGCCACCCACAAGCACTCAATGGTAACTATCAAGTTAAACTGCCAAAGTGAGACGTTGTGACAAAGCCTCCTTTTAGAGATGAGGGATGACAGTGAGATGGGGACGGGGTGGGGGTTAAAGCTTGTCCTGCGGGAGTAGGAGGGGCAGTGTCACCGTTTGGAGCCGTTGAAAGGAGCACAATGACGCCCGGTATCAAGTTTGCCTGTTTGACAAATGGATCTCCTGCTGTGATTGTGGCGAGTGCAAGAGCTCTATTGGTATATGTTGTTAAAGAAATAGAGTTAAACCAAACACCCTCCAAAAAACAAAATCCTCATTACTCTTGACTTCTAAAGGGCCCATGGTAAAACAAATACAGACTGTGTTAGTTTGGCAAAGTCAGCGTCCTGAAAAAGTCGAGACATCCAGTAAAGTGAAAACACAGACTGTCATCACCCCCTGCAAATGACCATAACTGTCTGAAATCTATTGCTGCATTATCTAAATGTAGAAACCTAATAAGCTTGGCCATGGTGAATTATGGAAAAAGAAGAGCTGTATAGGGACATTTGGTTAAAAATAGGTATTCTTCTATAAGGTATTTAAACACAGAGTAATGTAAAGATGGTCCAAAACAGTTATTTAGATGCATTTTTTCATAATGTTTAACCTAGATATGTGTAAAAATGTCGTTGAATACTTTTTCTTCAGTATCTTTTCACCTGCCATGCACTAAACCCTGCTTACTAGGATGGGACGCACACTTCAGCACATCAGACCTCACATTGTGTTTGCCTCAGTTTTTATACTGGAGAAGTGATAAGAAACACACACAGGCACTAAAGATTGATTTAAGGAGGTCAACATCAACAAACTTTTTCTGAGAATAACTACAAGACAGCCCATCGCCACACACAGGCAGACACACATTCATACTTAATATCTAACCTGCTTTGACATATCTGGCCCTAAAGTCAGCATTACCCTCACCTATGTACAAAAGAAGCAGCCTTTGAACTGAGAGACTGCTATCCCTGACTTATTCTCGCCAATAAAACCACACACAAATTTTCGATCCAGGCTCTGTAAATCAGGGTGAGCGCTGATCAAAGCAAGGCTGTGAATCTTACATGGCATATCCTGCATTCCATGCTAAACACATTCACATGCTGCACTCAAAAGCATAGCACTTGTTTGTTGACCCTCTATCCATTTCAAGCACTGAACGTTCACTCTATTTGAAGCTGAACACATCTGACCAGAGTAAGATCTCCAAACGGCACGAAGCTCGTTCTTAGCAAATGTGGAGAGATTGGTCACACTGTCAGAATTTGTGATGCCTTATGTGCGTCTTTCTCATAGATTTTGTTTTTCACCATCACTTATCAAGATAATAGATAACAGTGGAATATATTTGACTGCTCTAGAACTTTTCAGCTAAATTCAAGCATTTGTGACACTGTGGTCCTATCATTCAATAAATAAATCAGACCACTGCGAGAAATCTTTTACATTACTGACATACTTTGGAGCTTTGGAGACCATTTCACCAGCCGCGACGCTAAATCAGACCAGGGTGTGAAATCAGTGGCTCAAAAGCCCCACCCTCACTTCCTACCTCTACTTCGGCACCCATACTTGGACCATGCCAATCTTTGAACTCTGCCTTCATTTTGATATCAAAATCAAGGCTGCATCTTGTGCATGAAAAAAGCAATCATTGTTTAATTTTGTTAAAATCTGTTAAATACAAGTTCTTCTGTGGATGCCAATGTGGATGAATAATTTGGATAGACATGCAGGTTAGGTTTATTGGAGACTCTTCATAGGCTTTGAGTGTGAATATGAGTCTGAATGGTTGTCTATCTCGCCCAATATCAGATGGGATCAGCTCTGCATCTGCATTGCATTATAGAAGCCAACAGGAGAAACAACTTGACTCTCTTAGTCAGTATGTTTACATGCACTTAGAGAAATTCGACTTACTGCCTGAGTCCGGCAAATTTCGAAGTTTTAAAAGCTATATACGTATATACCTTAGTCGGACCGAACTGGAGTTTTTATAATCGGACTATTCGTGCCAGATAATGCGGTTCTAAATCAAGCTTTTCCGGGATGTATGTGCAAACCACGGTTAGCCGGACTATTGGCTGGCATGGGCACTCCTCCTTCAGGAAGTGATGAGACCACAGAAGCAGGATGACAACAACACAGTACCAGAAGAACAGAAAGACTGCCAACGCGAAAGGGTGTGTAGCGCCAACTAGTGCCTCGGAGGCGAACGTATCTCACTCAATAATTTGATTCTCTGGCCGCGCATGTACACTCCCATTTCTCGGAAACTCCAGTTAAATCCTTAGCTTGATTATTGCCGATAGCTCAGGTAAGATGTGCATGTAAACGTACAGACTGTCACACAGCAAACCAAAGCAGATGACCACCTTGAAATCACAGTAACCTCCTGTTTTCCAAGAGTCTGAGTCAGCCCATAGTCAACAGAATACATTAGATACTAGCATTATGAGTTCCATAAAGATGTACATTTTATACGGTAGGTTTGTGTGGTTTTCATTAAATATGTAGTGAAGCTGACATTGTGTGTTGTTAGTTTATAAAAGCATGTTGTACCTTATTGCGAAATGTACAGGAAACCTATTTGGTCACGCATAAACACATGTTTGGCATGAACAATAACCATGATTACTCACTAACAACATCATAGGGAGAGCGGTCTTGCGATAATTTTGTTGTACCTAAATCAAAATGACCTGAATTTTTTCTGTTGTCTTATTTAACTTCAGTGTTGCTGCACTTGCCAGGGTGGTCTTTCTCACATAATTAATCACATTTTGAATTGGCTTTAATCCCCAAGCTGTTTCCTGAAAAGAAATCAATGGGTATACCAACAAACAACTAGTCCCCTTTAGGGTTCTCATAAATTTTTACACCCCGTATTTTGGCAGAGGCAAAGCTCCAGGAAACCAAACCAGATGTTCCAAGATTGAAAAAGTGAGAAGAGAGTCATTACCCCCAAAGAGTGTTGGAGATCAGCCCCAGGCAGGTGCAAATGGGTCGTTATAATGATGGAAATGCTGCCATGAGGTACGGTATCAACTGAAAAACTCCTCTGTGCTCAGATGCTCCTGGCTATGCAGCACACTTACTTTTAATGTTATATCATTGATCACTGATTTTAAACCATTAAGGGATTAGCAAAATAAAAAAGTACTGCAGCTGCAAGGTCTTGATATGTATGATAAACATATATACATGAGGTTATGCATATATTTGGATATATAAATATGCAAACATCACTCATAAGACGTAGGCCAGGCTGTTATGCAGATGTGGGGCTTTGGAAAACATAAATCGTTTGATCACATGTTGTCTGATTCTTAACTTGTGCATGAAGTAACTGGATCTAATGTCCTGTCTAATGTCCAGGTGAACTGTCCATCTGAAACTTCACAAGAGACGTCTATGGTCAAAACTATTTGGCAAGTAGCCATGTTTTTTTTTTTTTTCATTTGTTTTGAACTGACTTCTAATGTGTTCCTGCACTGTTGCATAAGAAAAAGAGTTTACAAAATCTAAACTTTGAGTATAAAAGCAGAAATCAATAAATGTAAATAAGGAAATGCTTGGGGTTTGGCCTGTCAACTAGCATTCCTTTTTCGCTGAGTCTCAACCTGCCAATGATGGAAAATCTGTTTTTTCCTCCCATGAAACACACAGGTGGCAGGAAAAATAATCTAAATACCTTTTAACTTGGCTTTAACTTTTGAGTTGTTGAATAGAAATGGCATACACTCCAACAAAGTTGGGTTATGTGAGGTTAAATGCCACTTGACTGCAGTTTTAGGCATAAGAGAGCACAAATTAGTGTGTTTTATATTAAAATTTTTAAAACAACAGAAATAAAAATACCACAGTTTGAAAGATATTGAATCTGGTATTATATATGGAAATAAACCTCATATATGGGTCATATATGGGTCATCGATTTGCATGGGTGATCATCGAAAAAAGGAATAAAAGGAGACAACAGTGACTGTAGTAATTAGGACCGGAGCAAAAGGCAAGTCAAGCACTGATGGTGTGAGACTTATAAAGGGTGGAGGTTGGGGATGATGATGGGACACAAAACACAGGACTTTCTCCCAACCTGACTTTCACTTTTCAAACATGGCCATTTTAAGCCACAATATTTTGTCCTTAACAAAATGGTTTTGTTGCATAAACCTAAATATTTCAGTTAGAACATGTTGTTTTTGTTAATGCAGTTTATGTTTCATTATATTGGTGAGGCTTGATAACACACATTTAAGAAGCAGATACCAGCTGAATTGGGCAGTCATGGGGAACAGGCTTGACTTTTAACTACAAAGACACATTGTATCAGCAGTGGACACTAACCCTAAGCTATCATGAATCATCTTTGTGGGATTGTTGGAAATGCCAGTTTATTTGCTCAGACTTCAACTGAAATGTGAGGGCTAACTTTTCAGTGAAGCAGGAGGCCTCGTCCATCTGGAAGTTAAACTTTTAAAGTTTAAGTCCTTTTTAAATGAAATGCTCATTATTCTGTCATTGCCAAACTATGTAATTATTCCAAATGTGTGACAAAAAGCAATAAGATGAAAGTGGTGGCCAATATAGCAGCGGTGCCCCAGAAATGCTCCTGGCACAGTCAGCCTTTTGTAATCAAGCATCAGCACATAGCATGCAGAGGCATACAATAAGGAAGTGATTGCAAATGATTTCTTTGTTGACAACTGCAGATATGTTTGACAAGTATCTAAAGAAACCAGTGGCTATGTGGACAGTAAATGCTCAGTTGAATGAAGATCTCTGCCAGGTGTCTGCATGAATACAAATGTGCACAGCTGTCTGCACCAGCATCTGTGCAGCTAAACTGCAATTCATTATTCATAAATCATTCCTGTTGTGAGTTTTGCCCTGTTAGCTGTCAGCTTTGTCAGCCAAACACAATGCCGCCCAGTTGGGAGGGCAATATATGCTAAACATTTCCAACCAGCCACTGTTAGCCCGTGATGTGATTGTGATTGTGTAGGTGTGTGACGTGCAAGACAAATTTGAAGTGACCATACTTACTTTCATAAGTATAGTTACTTTATTATTTCAACTGCATATAACTTTATACCTCAATGTTACTACGTCTCTAGAATATATTGGTTTCCCTTCATGCAAAGTGAAAATGGTCACACAAATGGTTGCATTTTGTTTGTATCTGGTCCCACAGTAAAATGTATACCAGTGCTATCAACTGCGTTTACTGTAGTGACTCACACAATGAACAAACCTGTGTTCACGTTGCACTATTTGATGGATGAGGATAAACTAACGGCCCTCTGACTAAAAGTATTAAAATAGATGTTGGTTAACGGAGAGAGAAAAAGAAAGTCACTGTGGGAAGTGGGAGGATTCAGAAAGCACACATATAAATTGAGTGTTGCACTGAGTGTTGTAGATGGAAGGAACATCAGAGAATAAGACATGATCTGTCATGACATGACACGATTTCTACATATGACATTTAGCAATTTGTCTCTTATTGGACAGTGCATTACACACACTGTGGTATTTCTATTAAAGACTAATGCAACCGTTTAATAACAGTGAAGTTTAGATACAGAGAACTGACAAAAAACAGTGGTTGGCCAGGCAGAGGTCCAGGGATTGAGAGTTGGCAGAAAGATTTCATCCATTTGGATAACCTCTATTGAAAAAAATGGTTCTTTTCTTGGACCACTTGCTGTTGCAAGGAGAGGTCGTGGAAAATAATAACCGTGAACTTTGCTGCAACGATAAAACCAAAACTTTGCCAGTTGCTATGATTGCTTCAGTGCCTGCAGATTTACAATAGATACAGGAGATAAGCTACAAACTTGGAGGCTGAGACGTTATTTTATATCTGATATAGCTGTGGCTGATTCTATTCATTTATTACAGTTCTCAATAAACGCATGTTCATTCTGCATGATGACAGTAGGTCATGACTCATATGCTGACAAGCAATGTATTAAAGATTTCATGCAACTTCACACTCCAAGTAACTTACAAACTTACAAAGTAACTTTCAGATAAGGATCACATAAAAACAAACGAGGAGCTTAAAAAATAAATGGTTTAAGGTTTAAAATGAAATCAGTAGTTCCTAAGCTTCTTAGTTTGTGACCCCTTCCAAGAAAAAGGCACCAATGTCCACTTGGAGTTCCTTGTCACATTTCAGATGTCTTTAAGTTATTAGCATTTCCACCAAAGAGTGATTTCCCCTGTAGACTTCTCAGGTGGTTTTGTTTAGAATTGAGATCCAAGAAGTTAAAGGATCCATTATTCGCCAAAAGAAAATATTAGAGAAAAGACCAAAATACAACACACATTTCTGCAGCAGAACTTTGTTTTTCCTTCCTTTCTTAATACCCCATTAATCATCTCTGGTCCCCTTTGGAGGCCAGATCCCCAAGTTGGGAACCAGTGGTTTAATAAAGCAGTTGCAAATCAACCCACTACAACACACACTGATGCAACTATTAATTTATGATAATGTATCTGTTCAACAAATACTTTTGGTACATTCTGCTGATAATAACTCATCGTTGAATGGGGGACTTTTATTTGCAATTAAGCACTTCTTCCAGCACTTGCAAATACAATAGATGTGATTTATTAAAATATGAGCTGGTCAAGACTTCATCATAGATTCAGATGTAGTATGACAGCATCTGAATTATTTTGTTTTTCTTACGTCTCCCACCTCTTCCTGTAGAATAACTTTACTGCTGTAATTTGCTCATAATCACAGGGCAAAAGTGCATTCCTGAGCCACGCAGGCTTAAAAAAATGAGAATGACCAACAGACTCTGTGACAGGAGGGTAAAATGTCGCCAAGCATCCAACCTCATGTTTCCTGTGGTCAAACCAAACTTTCTTCATATGTTTAAGATTTTTTCCTCAGGGTTTCATATTCATCACTTTTTTTTTCAGGACAAACTTCTGTTTTCTCGTTAAATAAAGACATTTCAAATAAAAGTATGAGACAAATAAAAGCTAATCATTATAAAACTGCTAACTGTCATTGTTTTCATCAGCTTACAATAAGCATAAGTTTGACCCAAGACCGATCGCACACATGCAGATGTGATAAAGTCATGCTTGCTTGGGGAGACTTTCCCTCTCTGCCAGTGAATGATATGAGCCATACAAACTGAAATTACATTTATGATCTGCACCGTGCCAACATGGGCACAAAATCAAAGACTTCCACTGAATCATTTCGCATATTTATTTAGCTGGCAACTTCGTGGGCAGTCAAACCTGTCTGTGTGAACTCCTTCATTTATATTTTCTGCTGAGGCATGCTGGAAAGTGCAGAGCCAGTGACAGTCACTCTCTCATTAGCAGGTTTTTAGTGGAGACTCCAGAGCCTGTGGGTGGCCTGGAACTGGAGAAAAGTGCTTTCTTTCTGTATCTACCTCTTCTTTCCGTGGAGACCCTGAATGTACCATTTCCAGTGTCTAAGGAGATAAAAAAGGCATCCAGTATTTCAACAAATAGAAATCTTATCCAAACAAAGGTAGGGTAGTAGAGTCATTACTTTTAATCAAAAGCACATGAGAAAAAAAGACTGGACACTTGTTGGATTGAAAACACAGCCTTGTAAAGGAATGTGAGGAAATGATTTATCATGTCTGTCACCACTTTAATTTGAGAAAAAGCAATAAAATATCCATCAAAACTTATGCATATCATAGAAAGTGCTGTCACGTGGCACTGCAGCTATTGTTATGATGAAGGTGAATACAAAGATGGAAAACACAGGAAGATCATGCTGTGAATGGGTGTAGATGGAGTCACACCTTTTTTGAAATACAAACATTGAACATCTGGTGAACACATTTACATAAGAGGTCACTCCCAGACTTTTCCACATAGTCTGTAAAATAAGCTAATGACTAAGGGAAAAATTGAGTATGCTTATTAAATAATTTATCGCAGACTTGCAGAGAGAAGAAAATCAAACCAAATGATCTGGTTGTTTCAACTGAAGAAGTTGTACTTATTGATCATAAGGTATAGCTTGGAATGCTGGCTACACTGATAAAAGCTATACTGACCTTAGGTCCTTTAAAATTTACTGCACAACCATTGTAAATCATAAACTATATTGTAGTAGATGTACTGCAGCATAGCAGATTCTCAAGCCACGTAAGAACATCTGGTTCAAACTGCCTTTACCACAATCTGAGAAAAAGTTAGAAAAGAGCGCACTGGACTTCTGTGAAGACTTAAGCTTTAATTTCATTTAACATTAACCTAGAGCAATAGGCAAAAAAGTTCAGCTGAAATATGGCAGAACAGAACAAGTCCCCTGGCCAATAAATAAAAAAAATATTTTGGACATAATGAGGCATACTGTTGAGAATAATCATCCCACAATGATGCTGCCTCATTTGATGTTTTCACAAATTGTACATCTCCTGTTAGAGATGATGGGAAAAAGATGTCCCATTCTTGTAGAATAAATTGTGAGTTTTGTCAACAAAGTGACCTTTCAACGAATGTTGCCTCAGTGTCTGAAGTGTTTAAGACGGCGATCACATGAACACATAAAGATGCCATTAAGAAATTTCTATTAATCATATTCTATGTATGAGATGCAGTTAAAAATGTAAGTGGTCTCCGCCTAACCAAACTTATCCTGCATTTTTTACTGTGAAAGGAGCATATTAAAGCATATTGTCAATAGATCACATCTGCAATTCATCAGTCTATAATGGTCTTAGGAAGTCGTATTTGTACTTGTGAAAAAATCTGAAAAGCAGACATAGTTGGCTGGTTGGTGGTTTTAGTGACCCTTGTTTTAGGATTTACCGCTTTAGTGCGTCTCCAAAATACATTTTAAATTATGATCATTTCAGCTTGGATTATATGGTCCGTTGACATGGTGGCATATAATCTCACTGTTGTGTTTTATCATGCTTGGAGCTTAATGGTTAATGCATATGGTTTTTTTTTTATGTAAAAAAATCAGTCAAAGTTGCTACAGTTTTGGTTGATTCATGTGAGAGATTTATTGATTCAGAATTTTTTAATCAAAATCAAATAATAATTTTTGGATTGTTCAATAATGCTGTGGCCAAACCAACCCTACATAGTCCTGAAGAAGCAGACTGATTTAAGCAAGTCCAGTTCACTCTTTTCTGGCCTGACGATATCCTGGATCTGTATGACTTATATATTTAATTAAATCAAGAAAAAATTAAAGGTACCCTGTGGGTACCCTTGGCCCCACTAAGCACTATGAACCACTGTATTTTTGCAAATACTCATTCCTGCCAGTGGTTTTATGTTATTCCACTGATCTGTACATGTAATAGACTTAGCAATGCACCAACAAAACATAAGGTAGGCAAAGACTGGTAGAGAGTAAACATGGTTGTAAACAAGGCAATTTTCAAACGTTTCAAAACATTCTGCTTTTTCAAATGTTTTCTGAGGATATAAATGCTTTCAGCACATTTTGGAGCTCAAGGATACACACTGGTGCGTAATACTGCATGTAAACATAACTTTTGTTTGCTTACAAGAAAACTTCACAGTGCACCTTTAAGATGTGAAGCCAAGTTTTCAGGGGCTTTAATATTCATGTCGTGCAAAGAAACAGGTGAATCAGCCCATATTTTTGAACTTCTGAAACAAGCCATTTTGTCTTGATTTAATTTTATTATTCGAAAAACATAATGCATAATGTAAGCATATTTCATGTTCCCTCCATTTTACCTCTGGTACATAACACAAATAATAACCAGACCTGTGTAGCCAATGATACAAAATACATTCTTTTATTCACTCATCATTGTAAATACACAAAATGAATGCAAAGTATTGACACAAACAATATTTAGTGGGATATAAATCTTGACACCATTTACATACCATTTACACAAACTGTTTTGAAAAGTAATGTGCTTGTTTCTCTGTTTTGGAAATATCTTTTTAATGCATCCAGTCTGAAATATCAGCTATCTATACCTTCCCCCCCCTGCATTATACGCACAGCTTCTATTATTTCAACTACATCATTCTGAAGCTGTGCTCATCCCTCATTATTCTTCTCACCTAGATCATTTTGCTGTAATGTTTAAGATTCATATTTTTATTATATGTACATGATATACATTGATTCTTAAATATATTTTCATTGTTTCCAATCTATTTACAATATAAGAGCTTATTGGTATTTTAAATGGTTACAAAATATGTGTAGTTGATGCTCTAAAAACATTAAAGCAAAAAGAGGCAAATGTGATGTTATATTGACTATGTAGGTAACAAGTGGTTGTTTAAAGAAGTTGAAGCAATGCTTCACCTCCTGTACAATAAAACTGTACGGTATTTCATGAACGTTAAAAAAAGTATGCAGTCATTTCAAAAACGGAAAAATAAACAAGGCTGAGAGCCGTCAAGGAAATGTGATTCAAACTGAAATTCTCTTTGAAAACAGATTCATGTGTGTTTTTGTAACTCTAATCAATCTTCTTCCGTCTCCATTCCTACTAACTTTGTAAAAAAAATGGCACTTCCATGGTAGCCTTGAATCTTGTTCATGTGATTGGAAAAGCAGAACCATTCTCTGGCCTGGTATCAGAACTACTGAGTCTGCAGCAGAGCACTACCTCGGCACAAACTGGTTTAACCCACATAGTTGAATCACAATAGAATGCAGCTGGATCTGACAGATCAAACGAGGTTTCCACAATGGACACAATGCTTTATCTTCTTCTTGTGGCTAAAGAAATCGGGCAAAGAGCTAACATGCCAGATGAAACACATCTCTCTGATGTGACTATTCTTTCATTCTTTGGTTTAAGAGTATTATGCGTCGCATTGAAGTCACAGAATGCTGTTACACAAGTCAAGCTCTGGGATGAACAGTGTAGGAAATATGTTCCTCATATGATACGAGTGGTATGTTGTGGGTCTGGACATTGTTACTGGTTGTACATGTCTTGCATAGCAATAGCTGAATTCCTCAGGACTTAAAACAAACAACAAGAGGAGTGAGATATTGAAATCTGACAAAGCAGATAACAAATCATAGCAGAACCAGTAATGAAATACAGCATGCCACACACAAGATCTTTGGCTTGTCTATAAATAGTCTGTCTTATTATTTTAAGTTGAAGCTTGATGAAAGACTGCTACATCTGTTTCCTCCATCTAGAAAAGATCCACACCTATCAGAGCATCTAGTCACTAACTTTGTGGCTCCCTGAATGTCACAAAAATGTATAGTTTTTTGTATTTGCGAGCAACACGTTTTGTGTGTGTGTGTGTGTGTGTGTGTGTGTGTGTGTGTGTGCGTGTGTGTGTGTGTGGGTTCAGGGGTGGACCACTGACAGCAAGCGCATTAAAGCAATCCCATTCACTCTCTGCTTGCCGAATAGTGAGCTTGAACCCGCACAGTCTGTTCTGTCTCTTGTTAGTCTCTGTCTTTTAATCCGTTTCAGTACAGCTACAACCCATCCTTTAAAAAACTCTCCCTGGCAGATGGAGACGGAGGCCTCTATGCCGACAGCAGCTACCTCCCGCTTCAGATCTTCTGGCACATGTGGAGCCTGGACTTGGACGAGGAGGTGGCATCTTTCCACACCTTGCAGGAAAGGCCCTTGGCACAGTCACAGCGCTGGAAGATTTCCAGACTGTGAGAGCCTTTCTTCCTCTGCTTGGTGCACACCTCTCCTTGTCTCAGCACCGGCTTGCAGATTTTGGTCCAGAAATGGCGGGCGCAGCAGTAGCCCTCAGAGCAATCAGATGAACGCAGGCAAGGGTCGCCCTCATGCCCTGGTGGAGGAAGACAAGAAACAGTGTTGATCAGTGGGGAGCCAGTGAACAATACATCCACAACAACAGTGTGTCAAGTTGACACAATATTATCTGTTCAGAAAAATAGAAACAAATGCTTGCTTCATAAAACATAATGTCTGCATGGAATTATAAATCATCCAGCATCTTGGTGTTTTGCTGTATGGTGCTTCAGTTGAACAAAGTACAGGAAATGCACAATTATTGTTCATTAAGCTGTTATGTTTTCCATACGGCTAAGTTTGTGCAACCACTTTCTTCACGTTTCAGTTCAGTTTGCATTATGTGTGGCCATGTCAGAGACCCAAGAAAAGCATGAAGCTTTCAAACTAAATTAAGCAAACAATTTGCTTTTTCTGTATATTAACCATATCATGCCATCTGGTCTAAATCTAATATCCTTGGCAGGATTTTAGCATTGCTCTTATGAATGCATAATTAGTATTATTTAGTCATACAGTTTTTAAACGTGCATCTCTCCCTGCCAAAAGCTTTAATTTTCATCAAACTAGTCATCCCATATTGCTGACAAAACACACATGATTATTAGTTATTTCAATATGAAGTTTCAAGCATCAGCATGATGGACTGCTAAGCCTGACGGCTTGCTCATCGCTCCACCACTTGACTTGCATGAGGATTTTTCTTCAAGCAGCAGCTTGCATAAAGCCATTATAATGCAATAATGTTTAAGGAGAGGGTGTGAGTCAAGCACAAATAAAAGTAAATGGTCTTATTTATGGCAACTTTAAGTAGGGCTGCTATTTTCTCATTGATTTTAGCATTGCAGCCTGCTGCCTTGGGGGTGCATTTAGAGTTGAGTTATTTAAGTGTCCCGTAAAACCCTTACATTACCTTAAATCAGGTGACATGAACGCTAAGCAGGGGGCTCAGAGAGTTATTAGCTATAATCATGCCAAACCTGCATTCTGTGGTTTTCACACCAAGCTTGTGTGCTGTCAATGAAAGGGTTTGCATGGCTTTATATACAGTAGGTGCAGAAACAGCGGGGGCATTGTGGTTTTCTTCTAGGCTCCCCATGCTGCTGTGCTTCAGGCCCATAGACACTGACACATGAGCAGAGGGGTAATTATCAACACAGTTTGTGGATCGGCATCACCCATGAAGTTTCTAAGACATGCAGGCAGTGAACAAGAGAAAAGATTCAGCTATCAGCAGCAGAAAAGATTGGCGAGAAAACAACAATGACAGTGTTTAGAGAGGAAAGGGTTTCCAGAGGACATGTTTTAAACATAACCTCACCTTTGAAAGAAGGCTTAGCGTGTGCCTTCCCACTTTTCCTCCAGCTGTGGTCTTTGGTGGAGAGTTTGTTATTTTCGTCTAGAGCTGAGATGTGAGGTGAGAGCACACTCTCAGAGATAGGCACACAAATATCTGCAGACAGAAAAAGAACAGTTCAAACAGTACACCCTTAATTTTTCAAGAAATTAAAGCCTACACAAGAGATGTGTTCAACCTCATGACCAACACGTTAAAAGACCAGATCAATATGGTGGAAGCTTGTGTTAGTGATTGCTAAATGGGGCTTTTCACCAAAAGTTGCTGCAACAGAGTAGATCAATTAAAAACAAAGATTTCCACACAGCCTCCTGCAATATTCATGCCGTGCCATAAGAAATGTGACCATTGAATCCTAACCTCTGGGCATCAAATGAATACAGTTCAGCTGTAGTTAAGGATTCTGTCTGGAAGCATGTGTTGAAAATTATTTAAATGTACTGGCTCCTTCACTAAGTCTCTGGGCTAGATACTGTTCAAGTCACTTTTTCCATAATATCTGCATCAGGCAAAAAGAAATCAGGTTTCAGAATCTAACCCCGCAGTCACAATAAAACTGGAATTGGCATGCACTGAAAACATGTTTGCGTCAGGAACGTACAGTTACTGCAGCGGTTCCCAGGACAACACATGGCATCTCGATGGCAGCGCTTCTTCCTCCTGCGGCAGGTGAGGCAGCGAGAGGGAGCCTGTTGTGGGCTGTGGCAATAGCTTCCCACGCTACACTCCTTATCATTGCTGCATGGATACACCTGTTGAGAAAAAAAAAAAGCATTTAGTCAGTTTAAGAAAGATACTGCATTTAGCTCAACAAGGTCAAAGTGCATCTTTTCAGTGATATCAGACTATATGAACAGAAACTGAAACCTCAGATTTACTCAAATACACAGAAAACTTTGCCTTTGACTTTGACAGACACTTCTCTACAGATGAAAAAAACAATGTCAAACACACTTGTGGCTTTGGTAATAATGCAACAAATACTCACTGGCCACATCGATCCTGTCAAACATCATGAAACAGACCCCTTATATTGGGCAGTGGATCTTCTTGGGATGGCAAACCAATGTCCATACCATATCAACTTAATTAAATGGGTCATGTATTTGCTGGTGGTATGTTTTTTTTTCCCCACACAAGATCATCAATTTTCACAAAATTTCAACCAGATTGCTGAAGTGTTGCAGAGGACACCATTGGTAAAAAGAAGGAACATAGTGGATTTTGTTGGTCACAGCCCAGTAGACCTTACCCAGACCCAACACCAGTAACTGCATTCCTTCTAATTCCATGTACCACAGTGGCAAAATTAAAAATGTAGTAGTTAAAAAGCCAAATAAAACCCATGTTGATATTTTGAGTGACTCTATCCCCTGCAAAGTATATTGGTGTTTTATTTTGTCAAGGAGGTACATAAGAATATCAAATATTCTGCTATTTTATTTGTATTTGCGGGCACCTCATTTGCATCACATCACTGCAAGAGAGAAATATAGTATGCTATTCTTTGAACGTTCCAGTCATTGTAATCCCTGTTATATTTAGTTAAAGGTGTCCTGGTTGTTAACTCATTATTATCAGTAATAAGTATCATTTTTAAATGTTTTTTACATCAAAACCAACTGTCATTCACCTCCAGTGTATTGAGGTGTTGGCAGAGGTCTGAGCAGCAAGCAATGACCTTGGTAAATTAACCCCAAACTGCATGGCCGGATGCTATTGAAGGTAAGTGAAAAAATATGTTGGTTGTTTGCTTTGGGTGAGCTGACTACAGGCTGTGGTCTCTCTGCGTCCAATTTTAGAGGACAACATGTTGTAGGGATTAATATGTCTCTCACTGGTGTGGTCATTTGTTTCAGGTCCCAGACAATAGAGCTATTAGTGTTTCCCAATCCAAGAAAAACCACTGCAGTTTCTTTCAATTTCTCTCAGTGTTCAGAGGCTTAATGAGTCTGCAGACATAATTGAGGGGTAATTACTTTAGCTAATCATACCTCTTCATAGTTAATTTGTCATTGTTTTTGCTTTAGTATTTTTCATGTTTATCCTGAAAGGTTGAGACATATTCTGTTGTCCAGCAAAGCACACGGACAACATTTAAGTCTTTTCCCTAAGTGCACCGAAATGACCACCTTAACAAACACAACATCCACAACAAGTACAATTATAGCCAAGCTCACTTTTTCCATAACAAGTTTGTGTGCACCAATGGGAAGACTTACTGGAACTTGATGTAATTCCCTACACATGCAAGCCCTGTCTCCTTGGAGCAGGAGCAAAGGAGTCTGTCGTAAATTGTTTCACAAATCAAATTAACTCCTCAGTCAAATGAAATAATGTCAAACATTTGCACTGAATTCATCAAGACAGAGGGACTTTTCGAACAGCTGTAGGGAAGCATCAACACTTTGGCTCAAGTTGAGAGACAAGACATTATAAAGGTCAGGTCACTGTGTTTCTCCAATGGGTGCACATCTTTGTATTATTTTAAAGCCTTTCTCTTTTGGTTTAGAATATTTAGAGTGGATGGACACCTATTCAAATGTAGAGTAAAAATTAGCAAGATATGGATTCTGAGTGTGTAAAGTTCGTCCAGTGTAGACCGACATTAGAACAACATGTTTGGCTGGCACACCACCACCGGCACCACAACCACATTTAGCTGGCACTGCACTGACAGATCTGATTTAGTGTGGCTTACCACTGACAAACATGGAAAAATAAACATGAGAATGAACAAGAGACAAGTTTGAATCAGAGTAATAGTCATTTAAGCCACAATAAATAGCAAACTCCATTTGGAGTATAAAGGTCAATGAAGAGCGACAGCCATGCCCCATAAGACCAGGCATACATGTACAGTATGTACTCCACATGTTAAAATGAAATCAACAATATCAACATTTCAACACGTTAAAAGCTGTTACTTGACGACGTGCTTGAGCTTTAGAAATTGAACAAGATTAGACTCGTTGGACGGATGCCATGCAGACTTTGTGGAAACACATGGAGGCAATGATACAGTACAGGGGTAAAAAAAAATGAGCAGGAATATTGAACTGAATCCTCATCAATCATTATGACAGATTCCCTCAATGCAGATGCTGACTGTGTTGATGAAAGTAACAACATCCTGACGTTTAATGGATTCTATATTTCTTAATTACTGCTGTGTTCAGAGCTTTTCTCAGAATACTCAAAGGCCTTATTTCAAAGGGAAACTCACAGCACCAACTGTACACATGACGACCAGTTCACTTGTCATGGGGGGAACTAGTCAGCATTTTTTGGGGGGGGTTTTGTGATCTTGAAGGAACTTTCTAAAATCTGAGAAATTAAATCTGGTGATGAGGTTTTGAAAGACATGGGCATTTGCCTGGGGACCTGTGTCCCTCTTCCAAATAATAATAATAAGAAGGAGAAGAAGAAGAATACAGGAATAGTCAGGCTTTCTTTCAGGAAGTTAGATGAGAAAATCCACTTGCATGTTTGTGCATTAAGTACAGAGCTAGGGCCAGGAAAGTGTTAGCCTAGCTCAGCATAAAAGCCGGAAGTAAGGTGAAACAGCTAGCCTGGCTCTCTCTTTATAAATACTGTATGTCCACCTTCACCCCTAAAGCCCACTGATTGATGTAATGTTTCTCCTTTTGCTCAACAATGGTTGTTTTTGAATGCAACAGTCCAATAATTCATTGCTCATGTGCAATAAATACTTCCAGCTCCCTCTAAAGCTATTGTTTTTCATTTTGTGTACCAATTGCAAAAATATAAGTGTTAATAACTTAACTTTGGAAATGCCACCCTAGTTCTTTGTGCTAAGTTTCTAACATGCAGTTTTGTCACCTATATTTTCAACAAGGATGTAAAACTCAAAGTCCTGTTGATGTTTTTTTCATAGTTTTACATCACGCCTCACTGTCCTCTCAGGTGATGGAGTTTTTGTTCTTTCAAACTACTATTTCCAAAGTCAAGAATGAACTTTCAACCTCACCAGGGGGCCTGTTTTTTTGTCAACTGCTCATTCAGAGAAACGTGTCCATTACTGTTGCCAGCCGAGAAGGGAAATATGCTGGAAATATGGTCTGAAGAAAAGTTCAAGAAAGTGCAGTGGGAGTTTTTTCCTTGACATGGAAAAATGTGCTGTTATCTAAATATGGAGACAAATGGGCTCGGCCATGTGTAGTAGTATTTCATAGTACCTGCTCTGATTCCTATCTGTCTTTCTGGCCAGCAGGCTTGGATCGATTACACTGTAGTGCATGTGGGGGGGTGAGGTAGAAGAAGGAGAAGAAGCTCGGGGCTCACCTCTTCCATCACGACTCAAACCGCAAGACAGCCCTTTGAAACCCAATGATACAAGACTGACCCCCAAATCATAGCTGATAATCTCGCCTTATCTTGTCATGTTTTAAAACGCCTCATTCTCAACTTCTGAGGGATGGGGCTTCATTTGAATGCATATCATTTATCTGACATCTCTTTTTCTGTTGCTCCCTTATTTTTGTCATGACAACCTTCGCACATAAAAGCGCAGCCTCGGATCCTGCGCAGGAAGTGGGTTGAAAACTGTGTACTCTGCAGCCTCTCTTGGTATGCTGGTGAGACGATAAAGGAAGAGACAGACAGAGAGCCATAAGGGAAGCCCCGGGCCCTGTCTCGTGCTACGCTCGTGCTGGTAAAGCGCCATGGCTTTGAAGAGGAACCTTAAATGTGCAGGAGCAACAATCTACAAGGGATTTACAGCAGGATATGGCTTTGAACCCTCCCCCCTGGTCTCTGGATCCCTTATTTACCTTGTTGAGTCATTCCAAAGTGCTGATATAATTCGATGGAAGTGCACTGCAATGAATAAAAAATACAAAGTATTGTCTCTCCTCCCCAGTTTGAGTCTGAGGGGCAGTTAATATAAAATAATATAACTGTGTCCATGACAATGAAGGGCATGTAGTCATTTGAACTCAAACTAGATCTTTCCTTACTCCTTAGTTATTTTTTGTGCCTAACTCTAACTTGAGTCACAGCGTTGTCACGTCAAAAAACAGAATTATATTTTGGAAGCGTTTTTGGATATGGCAAAGAGCACCTTTATGAACCATGAAGCAAATAACAGCTGCCTTTTTTATTAACTATGCTGCAGAGGAAGGCTGAAAGAAAATATACATATCAGGGCTCCCCTGCTCTCCCAAAAAGCGTGTCTTCAGCCAAAAGAAAAATGACAATATCCTCCCCTTCTTCTGACCCCCTCTCCACTTTAATAACTTCCATATAATCCCTTACCGTTTGTATATGGAGGTACACAAAACTACAAAAAAAAAAAAACTGCAGTAAGGCTTTAGTAAAGGACTTCTCCATATACTCAGGACTCATTAATGCTTTTTCAGCTCTGTGTCGTGATTGCACTTGACCTTCAGAAATCAGGCACGCAACCTGAAACTGTGAATGATGTTAATTAGTGGCAGTGGCCTTGCGGAGTCAAATAAACGATGTCACTGAATAAACAAACTTCGTATGCCCTGAAAGCACAGACAGCCAGTATCAGATAACATAGGGATGGCTGTACACAAGTCAATCGTACAAACCATGTCTTCAAACACTGCTTGGCGTCTTTCATCACTCAAAACACATGTGTTTATGGGCATGTCCCTTTGAGTGCTAGAATCCGATGTCTCCAAAAACTAGACCTTCCTTAAGTTAAGTATACATTCTGGGTTGATCTTATTCATCGGACAGGAATAGAGGCACACAGTCATGACTGCTCTCTTCAAAGACTATCAAAGGAAAGCGGAAAAGCTCTTGATGGTAATCTAGGAGGTGAGCTGCTCTAAAAGGTGTAATCCTGTGGAATGAGAGGTGTGCAGGTCTCCTCTCTCATTAACAGGTCCAATTTCAGTAAAGGAGGTTTCCACAGGAGACCCCTAATGGCTCCAGTGCAGGGCCCTCATAGTGCCCAAGGGACCCACAGACTGGAAAGGCCACAGGACAAGAAACTAAAGCACAAACTGAGCCGTGGCCCTAACAAGCACTCACACCTCTTTTCTCAGCTCATTAGGATCACAAAAGTTTCATTTTAGGTTAGAGAGTGGGCTGAGAAAGAGAAAGGACGTGGCTCTGCTTTTATAGGCAGAGCCCTCAGAGATCGCTCGTTAAAGTAATCTCTGTGTTGAATTAAATAAAGCAACTAGTAAAGGCTGACCGGCTGCTGATGTTTTACAGACACATACCGCATGAATGCCGCCACGCTGTCGGTTCCCCTGTGGGTTCAGAGGTTGCAGTGGTGAGGACTGCCTGCCCGTGATATCCATTTCTGTTGGTTCTCTTCCAAGGAGCCACCCACGAGCGCTGGCTGTCAAGGTCTAAGAGGCGTACATTTTGGGGTTTTTTTCTCAGTTTTACTCCAGTCAGGCTGATGTGAAAAGGGGGAGACAACCAACACCAAGCCACAGCCAAACCCTGACCCTGGTTTGTATGTGATTAACATAAGCCTTATCGCCACACAGTGTCAGCAGCTACAGGAAATAAAAGCACATTAAGCTGTCAAATAACCAAAGGCTTTGAGCAGTGTTTCTAATCTGATGGATAAAACACTAAAATATTCTCTCGTTTCCTGCTACAGCGGCTCGTCTGCAGGGTGGCTGGGTTCTCTCCCTCGATAATTTGCCACTTTCGAACGTAAACCACTGAGCGCGATTTGGGGGGAGAGGTCTTGTGAGAGAAGAGTGAGAGAAACAGCTTCCATCATAAAGGAGGTAAAAAATCAGTTAGGGCTTTATAAAAAGGCTATTGTGGTGAATTATTGAGATTCTCACTCACTTCTCACTGGCAGGCTCACAATCACTCACATCCTGAACCCACTGTGAATTCTCCAGAGGTGTGATAATCTGCCAACTACTCCTCACCAATTGTAACAAACTCTACAGCATGACAACTCGACCATAAATGTACTTCTAGGATGTCAGCTCTTCGGATTCATATAATGCAGATGCCAAGAGGAGAAATTTGAGTTGATGCATGCCTATTTTCCAAACTTACACCCAAGCCTTAATCAGCGGTAATTTACTTCACAAATGCAGACGAAGATGAAAATATTTTCGGGTGCCTGCTGTGAACCACTTCAGAAAGAAAATGACTCAGTAATGTGCCGTTTTGTGCCGTGCAACCTGTTTCAAGGCATTTATCATAATTAAAAAATCTAAGGCAGAGTAATTGCAGTTATATGCTCCCTGTGATCGCTCCTAGACTAAATATACACCACACTTTGCCATTACAGCCTCATGAAGAGAGCAGACTTGTTATCTTTGATTTATTCTGCTCATAAAAGGCCACTGTATGATGAGATACAGAAGGTCAATGCCGCTTACTTGCCAGCGTCAAGCCACATATCTGGCCGAGGCTGAGCTGTGGCTGTTATTTTACAACTCTGGAAAACCTCCTGGAAGCCAGAACACACATACACATACACACACACACACACACACACACACACACACACATATATATATATACTCCTGGCATGAGTGTGATTAGCCATCTTCATCTGGACAAACTGCACCATGACTTTTACTTTTCTAACAGTATGGTGGTCTCTGCACACATATTGTTTCCCCCTCAGTCCACCACTCATCCAAACCGCTCCAGATTATTGCAATGGCAAAGATGTAAGCAGGCACTCAAATTGAGGTCTGGCAGCATTGCTTGAGGTTGGAGAAAGTGGCTTTTCCATAATTTCTGCTGCCTGAGCTGGATGTTAGAGCGCTGCTCTCAGCACTACGAGCTTCACAGATATCAAACACTATCACTGCAAGTGATACAGACAGGCCAGATGTAAACATGAATGGATGGTCAATTGAAATTGAATAATAATAAGAGTATAGAATAAGAGTAATAAGCTGTGAGTGAGCTGATGAACAGACTTGACATGATGGAGATGTGGCAGTGCCATCTGCTGCTCAAAAATATACCCTGATCTCAACACAGTCACTTGCCTGCATGTTTAATTAACACTTACGCCTTAGTTTTTCATCATTTTGGGAGACAAAGGCTTTGGTCACTTTCTTTGTTAAACTGACGTGTTGTCTGTCCACATCAGCATCAATTTTCCATTTCAAAAATAAGGTAAAATATCCAAATCAAATTCTGATTTCTTGGCCATTAAGTAATACAATCTTTATTCCTCACTTGATAAAACTCATAATGTTCACAACTTTTTTTTTTTTACATTTGCTAGGATGAAACTTGCCAAAGCTTTAACATTTTTGATCCCACATTTGCTGTCAAACTACAGCAATATGGCACTTTGTTGAAACAGCAGGAATTGATAACTCTTTGAGTGGGTATTAAGTGGTTGGTAAGAGTATCCCCAAGAGGCCCCACAGTAAGAATCTCATAATCCCAGCAAGCGTCTGGACCACTTTAATGACACTAAGACCCAGACAGAAAATTACCCCAAGTGTTAACTTTTTCTCACATTTTCTGCTGCCATTAATGATTTACGGTGGAAGTGCGCTGCGCCCGACTGTGGCGTCAGGTCTGAGAGGCAATTAGGGTTTATGAGGGGTCCGATCCTTGCAATTTCCAATAACGACTCCCACGTGACAGCTTTTTTAAGGCATATAGGGCTATCAAGATACACCTAAGGTACAATATTGGAGACATAGGCTACCGCAAAATTACGCACGTTTGGGGCACACTCATGATATAATTTAAATGTATTTTTATGCCGATTAAAAAACGGGAACACTAATTTTGGCATCATTAAGTTATCATTTCCACTAATAATAAATGATTCACCTGGCTTCAATCCTCCTACCAAACAGGCTGTGCGTAAATGTGGGTCCCCCATATCCATGTATATATCCTCAGGTAATTAAGTACAATTCAAATTACCTGCGCAAGGATGTTGTACTTCTTGGTGATCCCGTGGTGGACAGTGGTGGAGCGGTTTGGAGCCGGTGTAGGTGTCTCTTCCAACACAGCTGGCTTGATCACGTTCGCCTTTGGGCGCGCCTCTGATACCTGGGATGTCCCCGTCTTCAGTGTAGCGACGAGAAACAGCACAGCACAGCATCTATTCCAACTTAAAACCAGCATCCTTAAAAAAGATAATTTTGAAATAGCTAAAAGAAAAAAAAACACTCGAATAACTGTAACTTTATGCCGCAAAAATGAAGTTTCTCATTCAGAAGTGTGCGCTCTGACAGTGTCCATGCGTCAAGCCTGCCCGACTCAAAGTGATGGGCCAAGTGTTTGTTCCTGAAAATCAGATATTAAGAAGAATGACTGCCATCGACACAGTTATCTGAAAAAAACACAGAGAGAGACCAGTGTAGAAGGGCAGCAATGAATCTGTAAAAGTGCTGATGCTCTGAGGGTCAGAAAGAAACTTCCTCCGTGTCTCTGTCTGGCTGTGAGTGAGCACTTAGTCCTGCTGTCGGGTGTTTTATGATCTCGGATACTTTCTTTTTATAGGATTCTAATGAGTTTGCTTCCTCCGCCCCTATTCACAACTGACAAAGAATGAAACTGATCTGTGTGGTAGTGCTGCTCGCACATTGTCCTCTCCACACCGGCACCAGGAGCCCCTTTGGGGAAAAGAAGCTATAAAATTATACAGTGTGTGTTTTAACTTGGTGCTTGACCCTTTTTAATGCGAGGCTGTCGGGCGCGTATAGAAAACGGAACATTTCAGGGTTATGCTGCTTGAAAGAAGGGTTTGTAGGTAATGTGGAAC
The DNA here is from genome assembly GCA_029721515.1 of Synanceia verrucosa. Taxonomy (NCBI): domain Eukaryota; kingdom Metazoa; phylum Chordata; class Actinopteri; order Perciformes; family Synanceiidae; genus Synanceia; species Synanceia verrucosa. Next base: position 9,802,356 of record CM056555.1, read on the forward strand.
ATTTTCCGTGATCACAGGAATGAATTCGTGTTTCTAGGAAAGTCTTATCTGTATGCGTAAAATCTAAAACATCACACTCAGTGTAAGTAAAACGCCTCATTATTAAAACTTGGACTGGACTTGTCATTGAAATAATGTCCCTTTGTGAAATCTAAATAAGCAAGAGATGGTTCGGGGTCCATTTAACCAGCATTATGGAATAATTTAGAATAAAAAAATCTGATAACTATTGTCCCCCCTCTGTGGGAAAGGCATCCCTCATGATGCAGGGCATGCAATTGGTGATAAAGTTAGTGATTCAAGTATTATAGAGCCTCCTTTGTTTGATTCCTGGAGTCTTGTATCAGGATGAGTTATATTCATGTTGGTTAGATAATGTGGAGGACGTACAATGAACTCTTTCAGTGTCAGGCAGGTGAAAATTTGTTTTACAAAGATTTAGTACAAGTTCTGCCTTGATATAATTCATTTTGGTAATGTTATCTTTTGTAAATGTATGACTTATGTATGTATATTATTGTGAAACTCGTGACTCCTGTCATGGAGAAAATAAAAAAAGAAAAATAGAAAGCACAAATGGACACCACAGTGCATCTACGTAAATCAAGCACAAGAGACTATTTTTTATCAATGTGAAAAAATCATCAGTCACCAAAACCATCTTGCCAACAATGACTCCATGCCTACGCCTAATAATGCTTTAGTCTCCTCACAAGTTGGAACTGTCTATTCAAGGCTGGGAGCTTGGCTATGCTGGGATGAAACCAGTACACCGGTAAAGGCTTCTGACCTCAAAAGCGATCCATCACAGGCTCCAATTCAAAGTGTCAAGTTCTTTTGTTGGGGACAATGGACAACCAACTGAACTGGGGAGTGGGAGGAAGTATTGGACTTGTTTGATGTAACTGTAGATGCTAAGAGGTGATACGTTTTTAGCCACCTTTGTCACCCGAGTGCACAGTGATATACCTTGAAAGACTAACACCAGACAGTTGCTTTTTTGTGGAAATAAAGAAATCGTCCAGTTTCTCAGGAAAATTCACCTGGTGAACATAAAGTTTTATACGTCAGAAACAAGTGAGGCAACTGATCCGCTACCATTGCCAATGTGAATATTAAATGTGTGTGTTCTGTGGGATAGATGAAAGTTATGATACGGTCAAATAACCAAGCAATACAAAAACAATGCCTCAAAGGAAAAACTTGATTTATTCCATAAACAGCAGGTGATGCCCAGCTGGATTTTCCCTTTTTTACTTAAATGCTGCTGATTAAAACAGCTGAAAAAGTTCCCAAAGACAGGGTGAAAGTGAACCAGAGGACCACAGCAAAGAGGGATGGGGCTGGTTTGCAGTGTCTATGGCATTTCAAACACATTCATCACTTTAAAACATGCCAGCAGAGAAGAGGAAATGCTTAAAATGACATATTGCTGAAACCCTGGAGGAGAAAAAGCAGCATGTTGATGCTCTGGTGTTGATAGGTGTGCACATGTCCAGAGGAACTATCTAATGAGATGTGACAGGAATCTGAGTAACAGATGATAAAGTATCCCAGCAGAGGGGAGGTGATGTGAACGCTTTGGACAGTGAAGCTTCTGGTGCCTTTGAGACTCTGCATGTGGTTAGGCAGACATTTTAAGGACGGGAGTTGTGAGCACACCCCTGGTGCTATGTCATTTTTTTCAACATCGCAGATTAACAAAGAGTTTTGAGGATGTCATCAATTAGTGTCAAAAGTGGAATCTTTGGAGAAATAAAAAAAAAGAGCGGAAGCTGCAGGCTCAGTTTCTTCACAGCTTGGCTTCACAGACATACAGACAAGAGCACCCGGGCCAAGGTCTGCGATTGTTTTCTTGGCTCGCTCAGTTGGAAAGAGTGCCCTGACACGCTTTCATCACCCCTGCCTCCATACGGTAATATCATTTTGACCACTATTTTTGCAGCGTTAATGCTCTGATGACATAACTGTTGCAGAGTCTCATATGTTAAAAAATCCAAACCATCTGGAAAATAATATCCAAGAGTGTATCACTATCAGTTCACCTGACAAAAAAGGGAAGTAAAAAACTGCTGATTTGAAATCTGTTTTGAGGGAAGAGTATAGAGTCACATGATGGCAGGTAGACTCCCTTGATGTCAGACTGTACTCCTCCGGCATCACTTGCAAGTAAATGATAATTGGAATAATAGTAATGCTAATGCTCATAGTAACAGTCATGTGACGCAGGTGGTCATCTGCCAGGCAGTCTCAATCTTTGGCGGACATTGTTGAATGTAGCATAGCGACTCGTCTTAAATTGTTGAGTTAGAAGAGACAAAGTAAAGTTATTTCATAAATACTTTGTTTAGTTAAAGCTGCTATACTCAGTATTTGTTAGTGCGGGTATAACTGACCCACAGACAGTTATCACTCCGCTGTTCCATGAAGCGTTTTAGCATTTTTAAGCTCATTGTTTTGGTTTCACAGCCTTAATGTACTGATTGTCTCGCCACTCTTATCACCACTGTCTACAGATGCAGCAGACAAAGGAGCACTGATAAATCTACTGTACACTGCCTGCACAGACAGACATGGATAGAGACTAGCTTTTGAACAGAGAGGAGCATTTAACAGCAAGAAGCAGACATTCTATATATTATATTTATATTATTTATATTCAGGGCAGAATTTGGGAAGATTGGACTCAAAACATGACTCCAAATAAATGCTAGTGTTGCTCAGCATCTGTTGGGTGTGTAAATAAGCAACTACTTAATGTCTGTCTAAACATAAATTAAATTAATTATAAATGTGTCAGCTTTGTGTCTGCAGCTATAGACACAGGTTTAACACTGCATAAAATGGAAACTGAAGGTCATATTTTTCAAGTAATTCTTCAAAATATTCAAATATTCAGTCAGCTATTTGACATGAGAGGGTGGAAGTTCAACCCAACACTGAATAAAAAGACATTTTAGATAACCAAAACGGTTATTATTAACTTTCTTGAACTGAAAACACACTCTGAAAGGGTTAAAGATGTGAGAAAAAAATGCAGATAACAACCAGACTGGACAATGATGTGGGGGCCCTGAAGCATCCCCCACTTTACTGTTTATTTTACTCTAAATGGGACCATTGTTTACTAAATGAACATCATGCTTTACAGGAGACTTGAAAACAGTGATTGAGGCCATGAACACAAAAAACAATGAATGAAATGAGAAGTAGGGTAAATTTCATCATAAATATTTATGCAAACTGACTCTTCCTCTTACCTCTTACCTCCTCCTCTTCCTCTGGGTTCGATTCCCGACCCGGGGCCTTTCTGTGTGGAGTTTGCATGTGGAGTTTGCATGTGGAGTTTGCATGGTTTCCCCATGTCTGCGTGGGTTCTCTGCGGGTACTCCGGCTTCCTCCCACCATCCAAAAACATGCATGGGGATTAGGTTAATTGGCTAATTTAAATTGACCGTAGGTGTGAATGTGAGTGTGAGTGGTTGTCTGTCTCTATGTGTCCTGTGATGAAGAGGCGACTTGTCCAGGGTGTACCCTGCCTTTCACCCAAAGACAGCTGGGATAGGCTCCAGCCCCCCCACAACCCTATGTGAGGATAAGCGGTAGATAATGGATGGAAGGATGGACTCTTCCTGTTTTTGCAGCCAGAGGAGTCTCCCCCTGGTGGTTATTATAAAGAATGCAGGTTTAAGGCCCCAGAGTTGCTCACTGTGCTCTGCCAGGTTAAATCTGTTTTGCCATCCTTTTTCACTCTTCAAACGTCTTGTTTTACTTCATATGCATTACTACCTGAGTGAGTCTTGTGAGCTGAGTAACTGAGAACAGTTTAAACCAGTTTTCACGGTGGCACAGTTATTAATGGCTCACACAGTCCAGGACTGGGCTCATACTCCCATGCGTCAGTACAGCACATCAGTCAGACCACCACGAGTCTGCGTTTGATTCAGGGCTTATTCAGAATATGTGGGTATTTATGCTCTGTGCAGGAATATGGGGTTCCCCGCAGTTGTGACCCAGCAACATGTCTGTAAATCGTGCTTTGATAGTGCAGTGGAGCGCAGTGAAAGACCATCTTGCTGACTTTGATGTGACTCACACAGAACATGCATATGGACTACACCCACACTAGATGATAAACAAATGATCCAAGAGACTATCCCTCCCTTCTTTTGTAGATCACAACCTCCATGGCCTGCACATGTGAACTGATGACGCAGGCCATACGGCAGGTGGCTAACCATTAGTGCAATGGGCCAAGAGGAAGCAGGACCAGATCCAGCATATGAAACGTTTGGACGTCACTAGAAAAACACATTGGGAGTTGTTTCAATTGTAAATGCAGATGAATGTTCTTATTTTTATTACCGGAATTCTTCAGGATGACACTGATGATGAATTATCTGGAAAGCATTAAGTGTTGTTTCCGAACAGGATTTCAGTTTACTTACTCCGTTATGGTCAAGTGACTTTTTCCCCCTCCACCAAATCCTAGATAAGAACTATCAATTGTAGAGATGAGTACATATGTGCAGTTTTTCTTTCAACATTTGCTGCAGTTCTCTCAAGTTTGTCCAGATAAACTAAAGAGAGCATATGCATATGCTTATAATGAGGGATGAGCTTCATGACAGATAAAAGAGCTAGCCAGAAATTAAGAAATTCAGGATCAAAGGGTTTTGTTCAAACTAGAATGTAGTGGTAGCATTTTTAAACAGTGCTGCTATGCCCATACACTGAATAATATTTGTCAAATGTTTTAACATATATAATGCCATGTGAGATATGTTACCTCAAAAAAGGGCCAAGAGCCAAAAATACCTTCACAGGAATAATAATAAATAAACGGCGTATATAAAAGCATATAAATCATAGAATACAGTGAATAAAATAAAAAAAAGTGCATAATCTGAGTAGGTTAGAAATGTACTGAAAGAAGTCAGGCCATTAGGTGCTTTAAAGATTAATAGTAGAATTAATACATACAATACATCCAACAAAATGAATGAATGTTTTCCTTACATTTGTAATCTCAATGACACAAAAAACACTCAAAGTGCTTAATTACATCTATGCTACTTGGGCAAAGTTAATTATATTGTCATTAGTATGGTATCAGTTCTGATTAGGTAATGTCTGCCATGTGTGTATGTCAATGATCTAAAGTAATTTGTAAGACTTAACACAGCATGCAGGAGTGTCAAATAGCTCTGGATGTTCACTCTTATAACTATATGATCAAGTAGAACTAAAACCACTTCTAACTTCCTCCCAAATCAAATGAATCATTGTTCCAGCACGACCCAGACTACATACAGTACTCGTTCCTCAGCTCTGATCTGGATCATTAGCAACATCACTTTAATCAAAAGTCTAACACTGCTTTCATAACTTTTTCTCGACCGCACATTCCAAGGAGATGAACTGGAGGCTGCAGTGAGCGGTGGGCACGGCCCTGTTGCTTTGCAGATAATTGTTCCTCTCCTTTCATTTCCCGGGAAGATGGATTAGGCCATTTTCGAAGAGTCAGACTTTCAGTTTGGAACATGAATGCTCCCTGTTTCTGCCTTTAACTGACTCAGATTATTTAATCGATAACAGTGACCCTTCTCTGGCAGAATGCTGACCACATGAAAGCATGCAGGGTTCAAGTAATCAAGGGCTCAGAAGGCCATTCCTGCCTCTAAAATCAAACGATTGCCTTGGGCTGTAGGAAGCGGCGACACATAGAGGCACACTGTCACTGCTGCCCGTTATTTGAGGTCTTAAGATGCAGCTGTCTGTCCTCCTGAAGTTTCACTGTCGAAAATTGATATGAGAGAAGAAACAGGTTTGACATTCCACCATCATGTCTCATGGGCAAATGCAAAGTATTACAAAGATGACGTATACTAAAAGACATTGCAGCACAGGTATCACACAGAACAATAGTGTGCATACATAGTGGGCTTTTGTTCATTCTTTAACACCGAGGCCACTGCAGTATTACATGGGAGGATTAAATATATTTGTGTACACTGAGGATGACATATTTGAAAAGAAAATTTCAGCCTGTGGTTCCTACCATATGAACCATGAATGACAGGCACCAGGTACATATTCAGCAGAGCAGTATATGCTGAGGCCAGAGTCTGGCAGCCTGTGGCCAACTCTCCAAAAGAGATTTATGATGTGCCTGACCAATATGGGCTATAAATACCATGTTCTCATGATAAACTGTGATTTTCCAAATATCCCACTGAATCAATATGGTAAACCAGAAAATTAGATAATACCATCTGTGGGATTTTAATAGCATACTTAGAGCCCAACAGTGCATGGACAGCACAGATAAATGTAAGCTTAATTATTCCTGCTGAGATCCCCATGAGGAGTGTTGATTAGCTTTGACAGTAATTGTGTTTTAATTGAAGCCAGCCCCGGCCAAATGTATGTGAGCCCAGTGGTGTACATGCTATGTCTGGCTCACGCGTGCACTCAGCAGTTTACCCTAAAGTGCTGCTTTAAAATGTCTGCAGTAATTACTATAGTGTACAATTTTTGGTTTGTAACTCACAGACCTGTCTGTGTGTATAGTGTTTTCAGGTTTTTTAGGTGCTGTAGCCAATAGCTGTATCAGCAAGTTGAATTCATTCTAAACGTTGTGCTGTGTAGGTGGAAGAGCTGTATACAAACATACTGTAGCCATGGCTATAAAGCAAAGAAGAGCAATTTCAGCATTTTTTTTTTTTTTTTTGATTCTCTCTTGTAGAACATTTAGCAACTCAAGATCCAGATGTCTCTTGCAGGAGTTGGTAGAGACCAAAGCAGAGCTAAAGCTATAAAAGAATGAGTAAAATATGATATTTTGGCCACAAACTTTATTCCAAATGAATGCTAAATATGTTTGTAAATATGATGGGAAAATTATAATTTTTTTGTCAGAGAAAGTTCACTTTATTAATTTTCTAAGGTAATAAGATGTCAACGCTTGTTTATAGCTTGTTTCTGCTGCCACCAGGTGGTTTAAACATTAGTTAATGCAGATTTGAGGTTTAGTATTTTCATCACTAAATCTAACTACAACGGATTTTAGGATTCAGATTTAAAAGGCTGATTCAGTGCCAAAATATGTTTGACTCCTGACCCAGGTTATGATTCACATCTTCTAAGAAATTTGCAAAACGGTGCCATGTAATCAATGTCTCTGTTATTTAGGGCTCTTTCGAACTCTTGAGTTCCCTTCTGACTTTAATCTAACTTCAGATCTGCTCATCCTAAAAGGTACTTCTTTGTTGTTCCTGCAAGCAGCTGTGGTGACATCATTTTTCTGTGATCACTTGCTATCAGTGTTACTGTGTATTACTGGATTGAATGACTGCCACACAATGCTCCATTGTCCCCAAACCTGTGATGTCGGAGCTCGGGAAAGTCACAGAGGTGGACCTCTTTGTGCATTTCAAGCGTAGGCTTCTATCAGAGTAATGCCCTCTCAGATCTTTTTATCCCCGAGACATTTGTGACCACTCAGTGTGTTCAGCAATGTAAATCCAGGATTGATGGTGTGTTTTCAATAATGGGCAATATGACTCACCTAAGGTATACAGTTCTCAACGAGATGCTGTGTTGGTTCTCGTTCGAGTTCCAGACCACCATCGTTTTCTCTTTTTGACCATGGCTGGATGTTAATTAGAGTTTTACCATTCTGGATCCAAAGGCATCAGTAAGGTCCAAATGACCAACTCGTTGCTCCAGAAAACCCTTCCCCAACACATACTCACGTCACACATTGATCAGCTGTGAAGAGATGAGAATGAGCAAGCCTGGTTTGAACATCTCCCTCCAGTTATTTTTCAGTCTTTACACAACTGTTTCTGTGTTTAGCTGAGTGCGACACGATGAATGCTTTCAAGTCCAAGTGACGCGTCAGAGTTTTGAAATAAATTTTCTTGAACTGTAAATAAGCTTTCTGAAAGCTCTGATGTATCCACTTTGGCCACTTGGTCCCTGAAAACCAAAGGAATATGGACGCCTCACATCAGTTTAACTCCATTGTTTGATATAATTACTAATTGTGTCATGTTGGCAGTGAACAGTATATTAATCCTCACACCATCAACTCTATTTCAACCCCAAGACATCAATGCAGCATTATCCCAGTATTCTTTCTTTTCACGCATACACCCATGTCCATAATCAACAACTCTATCTAACAGGTGTCTTTTTATTAACATAAAATAATGAATGTGGGATCTGAGACGCTGCCATCCATTTCTAACTGAACTGAGATCCACAATCATCTACGTAAAAGATGATCAGTCCTATCTGTTGACCACTGAGCAGTTGGATCAATTGGAGGTTGACTACAGGGCCTTGCTCAATTGCTCCACAGCAATGCTAATAAGGGAGGGACAAGTGTGTTTTCAGGAGAAAGAAAGCTATATTTCAAATCCATATTCCCAATACCACCATTCACCACATGCCCACAAACATCTGTGACTTCTCCTTTTGATTTCAGATGTTTTACAGTTCAGTCATAGGACACACAGATGTGCTGGTCAGTATTTGAATATTTCTGGTTTGGACAAGTGTGAGGATATTGTTAAGTTACAGCCCAAAGTCTCTGACCCTCCCATTGTAAAAGAGATCATTCATCTCTGGACATCCGGGCTTCTTGTTCAGAGACGGGCTAATCATCTGCCAGCACTCAGTCAGCACCAACAAGCAGTCATCTACAGTGGAAAATAGTTTCACACACATTTATCCTGGCCGCAGCATCCTGCTTTCACACACGCATGTTTTAGGTGCATAAGTCTTAAATCACTTGAGTGCTGACATGCTATGATATTTTGTTATTTTCACCCATGGCAGCTGGAAATATGTTTCACACACTTGTTGCCAACCTTTGTTAAAGGATATTTTCATTTCATTAAACTTTGGACTTTCTAACAATGTAGTTTTGGCCACATTATCAATAATTACTGTGATCCAGGAACACAGCAACATTACTACAATGAAATCAGATGGGACAAATGAGCAGCCAGACCATCAAGTGTTCAAACAAGCCAACAGTATCCAAAAAACATGCACAGTGTGTATATATAGCATGTGAATGCTTTTGTGCCTGACATGTTTAAATGTTGCATGATGCGTTTCTTGCTCTGTGTAACTACTTTTTAAGGGATATTGCTGTGTTCTTAAATCTCTTCAATTCATTTGGTGAGTAAAAGAAGTGATGACCAACAACAGAATTAAAAGTGAAATTTTGAGTTATCTAATTTATGATTGTTTCCCTTCAAACAAAGCAAAGTGAAAGGTCTGTTCACTCTGAGTGTTTTACTTTTTCATGTGACAAAAGTTGAGACAGGAGGAGAAAAATCTGCATTTGGTGAGTAGAGCAGCATATGTGCTGTGGCGCCGTGTAGCTATGAATTATGGACCCCCTGAAGGACTCTTCTCTTTTTAGACACCCACTTCTCTTAATAAAATAATCCTACTGGAATTTTTCTCCAGCAGCGGGCCTCTCAGTTTGTCACAACCTCTCACCCCTCTAGCGTCAGCAAAATCCCAGAGGCACAGGACTTAACCTCCTGGACAAACTCTGGATGTCTTCTAAACTGCCGCGGCGTGTCAAACATCAATACATCATAGAACAACCAGGAAAAAAAAGAAATCAGAGTGTTTTTTATTACGGTCATCCGTCCTGGTCCTTGCTGTTTTTATTGGTTTGATGTGATGGGTCCAGATGTCTCGAGGTGTTAACTTTGACCCAGTAAATCTTGTTTTGTCTTTGTCCCACAGACAAAAAAAAAAACCTTAGAGCAAAGATGAAACGTATTCCTTTGGTGTGTCTTCAATTTCTCTACAGCAAAGTTATACTAAAGCAATTTGTATGCGCTAACAGTGGAAAGTCAAACCTGGCAACTTTTGAAAGAGCATCTTTCAGGCAAAGCTTCCTTTCATGTGTCCTCAGCCAATTACTGTACGCTAAGCACTCCAAGACATTTCCGGGACAACAAGTAAATAAAGGACAGCAGTCCTGTTTCTGAGCCTCCCATTCAATTAGCTGAGGACTTATCTTGGTAGCACATGACCTCACCACTCAGAAATGATGCTTTATGTCTATGTGGCAAGGTGCACCCTCTCTCCACTTACAATACATAATCACCAGTTCCTTTGTGCTGGACTGACCAATGCTGCTGTTTACAGTACACATAAAGCATATCACATCCGCTTCATCTACTAATCCTCCAACAACCAGCGCTCACAGAAGAAGTGACACCAGTCTGGAAACAGGAAGTATTCATGGCAAACAGCTGAAAAAAATGATCCTCATCTGTATACTCTGGTTAAAAAAATGCACTTTCCTCATGAAATTACAGAAAGTGCAACAGCAGATCCGCTTTGGAGGAAACTAAATACAACCACACATTTAATTCTGATTATTTAATTCATCAGTCCAGTGTTAAGTGATAACATATTTCATTTGTTTCCCATCAAAATATCTAATATTGCAACACAATATCTGCTCACATAGCACCGACAGCAGTATTAGCGTAACTTTTTCATGGTTGTGTGTAAGCAATCATGGCACTTAAGATCATTGTCTTGGTTTAGAAAAGGAAATTTTGCTTTGGCTCGTAGAACAAGACATGACTTCCTGGGAATTAAATCCACAGTGACCAGCAGCCTCAAACACACACACACACACACACACACACACTCGCACACACACACATTGGCTTTAGTCATCTTTGGGGTATTTAGCCATTTTTACCCTCCCTTTGGGGACAAACTTTGATTTCTTAAAAACTTACCCTAAGCCTAACTAAAACAACTAACCCTCTAACCCTAACATCAACCTAACCCTAACCCTAACCCCCTGACCCAAAATCCCCCAATCAACTGGTATTGAGTCAAGTGTGTGACCCCAATATGGACATAAGACAAAGTCACTCTCACACACACACACACACACACACACCAAGGAAAGCAAAAAAACACAACAGAAAAAAACAAACACCAAAGAACCCCCAAAAAAACTGAATTATGTATAAACGTCTAATACGTAACAATGTCAAGGCCTTTAAGTTGACTGCAGCTCTGTGTGAAAATTTAGTACCTTGATGTTTCTGTTTTCACTTCTGACTTGTGGAAGTCAAAGCCAAAAAGCACTCGTTGCTTCTTGCAAAGGGCCCAGTGAAAACATGAAAGATAAAAAAGGGCTGTTGACTCCAGCTTTACAAATAAGATCCACGTGCAAGCAAGGAAGCTATGACAACTATGATAACACAAACTCTGTGATTCAGTGTGTTTACCTCCGTGTCTCTGTACATGTGTGAATCCAGTATGTGCTCTAATAGATGCCAGGCGCTCAGTCATTCTAACATAGAGAAGCAGTAAAGTGTAAGAGACCTGATAGATGACCTCGACAAACACAAAAATATGCTGCCGGTGGACTCATGATGCTGCAGTGATGCAAGGTTCATTAAAACTAGATGAGACAGCTTCTGTGACTGCATGAGATGACACCACAACATGATGAGTGATGTGAAGCGGGGCCGTGTTGGGTGAGCATATTTACATAGCAGATGTTAGACTTCATGGAGGTCTGCTACTTGAAAAGGCCATTGATTTACACTGACTGTCCCAAAAAAAATTGAAAGCCCTGAGTCAAACCAAATTAAACTCACAATGGTTGGGTTGGCATCAAGAGAAATGCAGCCAGTCACAGAAAGTTGATTTAAATTCTCATTTTTAGAGAGCATGCCATAAGCGCACTTTTGAATTCTGCAATATTTGGAGAAATTTCAGTTGACCTTAATTGTGGTACAGAACCACAGCTGTAATGGTGGTTTGACAGCACTGGAATTCTAAAGAGTTTTCAAGAATTTCTGAGGGGCATATTGACCCATTGGCCCCTCCACAGGAATTGTTGGGGGCAGATGTGAGGCATATTGGGCATGTTGTGTTCGTCAGTCACCATGCAGATGCCGCGGACGTTGAGTGGAATTCCGCCTTGAGAAAGTGAACAAAGTGTCTGTGGTCAGTGAGGGAAACCACAGCTTAAAGAGAAGATCCATTCCTCAGGCGACAGCAAAGAACAAAATGTCCTCTTTCTTGCATGTAAATCATACTGACTGAAAACTCTTCCCAGATTTTTTTATTATAACATAATATCCCCAGGGCTGGAACACTTCATGTATTACACCAAACCCTGCGGCAAAAATCATCTTGCAGTTGTCTTAATGTGAGCATAAAATAGAGAACAGAAAGTTGAATAAGAAATTGCATAGAAACAATCAACTGCTTAACGTTTTTCCTCACAGCTGAACTGAATTAAAGCATGTATTTATATTATAAAATACAATTGAGCATCATCAAGTCCTGTGTTATTGAGACAGATTTTCATGTTAACTGGACATATAGAGCTTGCCAGTAGCAGAAGATTACAGGGCTGGTGTATAAATATCCTTTCATGATGCAAGCACAGTAATTACAAGAGGAGTCGATGTGTCAGTGTTGTGCTGAGGATGTTACAGAGAGGTCAAGCCATGAGCCACTGACAGCACCAGGACTTTGATGGCCACGGTATCTAAAAAAAACATTACTACCCACTTCACTCATCTACCATCAGTCAGACCATCAAACAAGCTATTAAACATGCTGGGATTGACTCAAATCATACAAGCAAAACCACTTAAATAATGGCAATAACTTCACAATATATGGTTCAATACAGGATAAGATTGTAGCAACCTGCAGCTTCCTTCCACTCAGTGCACATATGTTCCCTCCAATGGATTTGTTTATTTAACAGACTCAAATTGGCAGAGCTGATATTAACATGAATTTTCAATTAGTTATGATAAATGGTTTGTTTAGGTTTTAAGTAACCATAACCAACGCAGCAAGATGAATCTGCCCATTTAATCCTGATAGGATTAAAAATCTGTAAATCATTTTGTCCGGATAATAAGCACATTTCCTCCACAGCAGCAGGGTGCAGATCAAATGCAGGCAAAAAAAAAAAAACGGAAAAAGAAATTTCAAACTTGTTTCTGGACCAACATAAGAGAGCAGAGTATCGGTTTCTTTGTGTGTGATATTGCATGTCGTTGTTGTCATGCTATAACCTCATAACTCATTGTGTTTTCACATCATTTTGGAGGTTTGTATATTTGTTTCTGAGCTCTTGTCCTTAAAAAGTCCTTTTAAAAACCCACTATATAAAACTCTAAGAGGTATTGTCATTAAGTTCAAAGAGAGCTGTCATTCTTCGTTTATGAAGAGTTGAAACTTTGGAAGACTGGTGTTTTAACTTGTCAGCAGCAACACTGCAATCGTTAACATTTCATCAGTAGTGTTTGCTGAATGCCTTTACATTGAGCCAGCGATTAAATACAAATTTCACTGTGGTTTGTGTCAATGAATACATAATTCATTTTCAATATGTAAAACAACTTTGGGTATATATTTTCTTTATTGACCTTGAAATACTACTTTTGACCACAAAACATTGGCGTATTTGGACTTGATCATTTGATTTGATCATTTCAGAGACAGAAAAAACAGGGTGTTTGAAAGATTAGACAGAAGTGCTCTAGGTAGCTAAGCTGTGTTTGGTTGTAACACTATCCATAGGACTCACATAAGTTATTCAGTGTTATGTATTGTGTGTTGACTCAGTCTATAATGTTTCTGTGCCTAAGGATTTTTATCAAATGATGGATCAAATTTAAAAGAACACGCATGTCAAAAGCTGGAGCCAGCAACAAATTACGTTAGCTTAGCATTAAGACCAGGGGAAACCACTAGCATGGCTCTGTCCACACTGGCAGACTATTTCTTGGTCAGGTTTAGTGACTTATTGGAGTCTCTGGTCATTGCCTGACAACCTCACAATTGTCTTCTATTAGGTATTAACATTTGTTAATTAATGTAAAATGTAATTTGCTGCATACTGTAAGTTCATTGTGTTGCTCTCATGCATGACTCATGCAGTAATTTTGGAGAGTAAGTCACGAGCATTATCTATTACAGTTAAAAGCCCTTATTACTCAGATACAATATCCCAAGGCTGCACCTGAATTTTCCAAGGTTGAATCTGGGACAAGACTGAACATTGCTTTGGTCAGAATTGTGCCAGAAAATGGGTCAAATGTGAAGTGTAGTGAAAACAGTTCAGGCAAAATAAGGAGCTTTTTGAATGGGTGGTTACAGTAATTAATAAACTGCCTTAAAAAAAGATATTTTTTTTCTGTTTACACCCAGTATGACAATACTGCTTATGTACTTACAGTACATGAACACCAGCAGACATTGTGTTCATCTACTGGAGGCCCTTATCCCCAGGCTAATGCAGGATAATATTATAATGTTGAGGTTCAGGCTGTGACAAAATAGATGACTGAAAGAGCAAACTGAACCTCAGGTAAAAAACTCTAACCACACAGAGCTGGAAACATGCACTCAATGGGGAATGATAAACAAAATTATATAACTGGGCATTAATTTACCTTGATGTACAACTACATTAATTTGAAGGCAGTTCATCAGATACCAAAGAGAATATGGAAAAAAACACAGTTGCTTCGCCCGAGGATCAGTTTCATCCAAGCAGTTTAAAGGTGATTTAGATGTATTAGATGATAGATCAAATGTGTAGGCTTAATACCCACAGATAATTATAACCTGACACTGTAGTCGCCCACGTCTCAACAGACTGTTTCACCATCTTTTAGCTCATGGCTGAATATTGTTTTGAACAACTTTTTTGAACAGTGATTTTACATTGATCAGGTTGTTCTGTACGATGATTCTGTATGATCTGCTGCATTCATAATTAGACAGCTGTTTGCTGGCATGTCAACTAAATAATAATAGATTTCTTCATTTGTGCAACATAATAATTTGCACATGATTTGTTTGTTAAAATTACCAAATGAGGAAGACATTTATTGTACTTTGACTCATGGATTAATTATTTGTAAGGGACTATGTACATCACTAAATATAGACATTATGATGAGACTCATATTCATCAGCAGCTTGTCAGATGATAAATTTGTTTTTTACCTAAATTGAGACAAAAAAAATAATCTAATTGTTGAAGCTTCTGCAGTATAGATGCAATGCTTTTCCAAAATGCTCAGTGTTGAACAGCAGCGTTCTCTTGCAGAAGATAGTGAACAAAATGTTTTGAGATGGATCATTACACTTTGGCATCTGAACATACCACATCATAAAGTAATGACCTCCCCCAGGATACACATTTGATACTGCTGGTTGGTGCATATTTCCATTAAGAAATGTTGTGGAAATCTGCAAAAGCCCAAGTGTTGCACAATTGACTGCAGAGCTGGGGCTGATTCTGACATTACATTCAGTCTTGTTTTTGTTCAAAATAAGCTCTTTTAAAGACACTGGCAAAGCTTTATTCTGTTGACAGTCATTTTATTTCGAAGTGCTGCTGATTCATCTGGGTTTAGAGTTCTCATAAACCTTATTAGATACTCTAGTAGTAGTCCAAAAAGTATTTCATCTCTCATGCACATGGAATTCATGGGATGTACAACACTGTCTAGATCATCATTATAGACTCTTGGCTTAAATCCTAGGAGCGATGGTCTGAATACCAATCACACTTTCAACATTAGATCAGTGTCAGCCTGTGGCTTTGTAGTAACTGAATGAGAAATATGTGTGAAATTGGTTTCACTGTTCAGCATGAAGCAGCCACCATCCTGCTCTGGCTCTGGCTACTTTTTAGCAGTGCAACACTACCATACCATATAAAGAGAAGATTATGTTTCTTTAAAAAGGATGGTGAAGAAGCAGATGAACAGGCAGGGCTAAGAATACAAAGCAAACAACGATACTGAACAAAACTGAATGCAGCCAAAAAATAAAAGACAAATAAAACAAACAAAAAGTACCCAGCAGCAGCCACATCAGCCTGCCATCTCATTCCTCACAGAACCAGGAAAAGAGACCATATTTCCCCGGTGTTACCCTCTCTGCACTGGCTCCCTGTAAAATCTAGAATAGAATTTAAAATCCTCCTCCTCACCTATAAGGCACTGAATGGTCAGGCACAATCTTATCTTAAAGAGCTAATAGTGCCTTATAATCCAGCTAGAACTCTGAGCTCTCAGAATGCAGGACTGTTAGCGGTTCCTAGGGTTTATAAAAGTAGAATGGGAGCTAGAGCTTTCAGTTATCAAGCTCCTCTTCTGTGGAACCAACTCCCTCTTTCAGTCCGGGAGGCAGACACCATCCTCTTATTCAAGAGTAGGCTTAAGACTTTCCTTTTTGATAGTGCTTATAGTTAGGACTGATCCAAGGTTGACTCAGGCTGCCTTGGATCAATCCTTAGTTATGCTGCTATAGGTCTAGACTGCCGGGGGACTTTCTTTGACACACTGAGGTTCTCTTCTTCTTCATTTCCATGCCTCTATTAAGTAATTTTACTAACTCATCTTTTTCCCTGGAGTCCCTGTGCTCTCAGCTCCCAGGTGTCCGTGAGCTGAGGCTACTTGGTGAGAAGGAGGTGGTGTCATCCAGGCTTCGTCTGTCCTGATGGTGGTGAGATGGAGAAGAGGCGATGCTGCTAAGGTTGTATCTGTTAGAGTAGTGGAGAAGAGGATGTGTTTACTCTTCCTCCCTTTAACACATGCTGCAGATTAGCTTCTCCTGTTTGGTGTGGTGGAGTGGAAGACATGCTGCACAGGCTTCTTCTGGTTGGCGTGGTGGAGAGAGGAAGACGTGCTGCCCAAGCTTCTTCTGGTTGGCGTGGTGGAGAGAGGAAGACGTGCTGCCCAAGCTTCTTCTGGTTGGCGTGGTGGAGAGGAAGACGTGCTGCTCATCCATTGCTGATAGCTTGATGATGCTCTTCATCCCCTTGGACACTCTCATACAATTCTATATATATACACTGTATATTAGCTGTTGTTATATTGAGTTGGACATTTTCATACAATTTTATATGTAGTGTTGATATGTTTTCATTGTTATTCTGTACACATGGCATCTATTGCACGTCTGTCCATCCTGGAAGAGGGATCCCTCCTCTGTTGCTCTTCCTGAGGTTTCTTCCTTTTCTTTTTCCCTGTTAAAAGGGTTTTTTTGGGGAGTTTTTCCTTAGTCGATGCGAGGGTCATTTGTAAAGGACAGAGGGTGTCATATCCTGTACAGATTGTAAAGCCCAATGGGGCAAATTCATAATTTGTGATATTGGGCTATACAAATAAACTTGACTTGACCTGACTCCTGCGCTGTGAAAAGCAGTTTATCTCCTCAGCCTCCCCTAACCTGCCCAGGTAGGTAAAGGGTGAGCTAAACAGCAAGGAAGCAGTCTAGTAACAACATATAGTCTAGTCACAACATATAGACTAATAAGATCATGTAGTCTAGTAACAACATATACAGTAGTCTAGTCACAACAAATAGACTAGTAACATCACAGTCTAGTAACATCATATAGTCTAGTAACATCACAGTCTAGTAACATCATATAGTCTAGTAACATCACAGTCTAGTAACATCATATAGTCTAGTAACATCATATAGTCTAGTAACATCATATAGTCTAGTAACATCACAGTCTAGTAACATCATATAGTCTAGTAACATCACAGTCTAGTAACATCATATAGTCTAGTAACCACGATGCCTTTAGAAGAAGCAGTTATCTCCATAACAAGACACCAGCGTGTTATTCATTCTTAAATATTTTTATCGTAGCGTCACTGGTACTTAGCTAGCTAGCTATAGTTGAAACAAAACAGCATTTTTGTAATGTAAACATCAGACAATATACCTGTGTATTCAGCCTTCTCCTCCTCCTCCTTCTTTTTTCTGCCCTGTGCCCTGAAGTGTTGGCCGTTTTCATCATGTGCAATGTGTAAAGAAAATATATTTAACTAATTAACCTGCTTCAGGACAGCTGTCCATCAGCTGTGTCGGCTGTGGCTCTCCTTAGAGGGTGTCACGAGATCTCATCACACCCCTAGTATTATCTCTTTTTACAACATAGTTTTTGGCACCCTTTACTCATTCTTGTTGTCACTTTATCTTTTTGTTCTTATACTTGCACTACATTTCTACATGTCTACATGTGATCAAGATAATCAGCCCTCTCACAACCTCTTTGGCATAAAAAATTGTCCTAACACCACAGGAAGTCACAGCTCACATCATTAAAGGTTTTATGGTTATAAATAGAGAATTTTTGGAATTTCTGTCACCATATTTTTGGATAACCACACTGAGGTTCCACCGCGGCCTGGTGTTGAATTCCCAGAGACAGAAGCTCATGATATTCCAGGAAGTTACCGTGTTGCATGACAGGAATTGTAATTACAAAATTTTAACATGGTATGTGCGCAGCACTTGGAATTCAAACATGTTTTTTTCCTGCTGAGGAGAGGCTACAAAAGATACCATTTTTGTGTGAAGGAGATGAAAGGCAATGTGGTAAGTGGGGGGTTAATTGTGCGGCCCCTGTACTATTCAGGGACCAAAATGAGTCACAGAGCCTGTTGTTAGTCCTGATTGCTGCTGTTTTCCTGAGTCTATAATGAACGATTCCCTGTAGTCACATCTCAGGTTCTGCTCATTTATTTATTTGTGCTTAGAGACATAAGGATAAAAGGGAAAGGGGAAGGCGGAAAGAGATCTGGTTCATTTACAGAACACCCTGTTTCATTAGCACATCCGGACTTAAGTGATCCGCCACGAAGTGGCTGCACACTGGTAGCAGAGCTGTGAAGTGTATTGTGGATTAAAAAAAAAAACATAAAGGCTGCATTTAATCAGGCTATTTATCCTCTCACCGTTGCTCTGTAGGTCTCTGTGTTGGGTCTTGTGTACGCACTGGCTTCTCCTGTTCCAGGCATTGTTTCCAGAGGGAAGGATAAGGCCCAGAGTAATTACTGCAATTCATGATCAAAGCTAGAACAATGTCCAAGACAAATACAATCGTGGCATCGGATAGCAGTACATCTGATGATATGGGGGAACTTGAGATTGCCTGAGTGAGCCGTGCCAGGGAGAGGCTGAAACCACACCACACTTTGCAGGCAAAAGTGGCTGGAAGTCAATCACAGGAACTCATTATGTCTTCACGTTTGAGACGACCTTGTGAACTCAGAGTGAACTGCAGCATTGTGACTTATGATTCACATAATAGGGGTCAACAGTATATAGATGCCAGATTATACAAACTGGCTGCCATAAATTGTTATAATACGAATCATATATATCCTAATATCTGCAAAAGACTTGAAATATTTTCTTTCTTTTACTTGTTTTTATAAACATTTTAGCTGCTTGTTGCGCTATCTTCACATCAACCCTGTCTCATTGCAAAGCGTATAAAAAGCGCAGTATTACAAGGACATTCTGTGTGTTGTGATAATGCATTTTAGCTTTTTGTGCTTAGTTACACCACCCAACAAAACTACAGTAATGGCTGCAATTATGTTTAGACAACAAAACCACTTAGTTAGGTTTCAGAAAAACAGCATGGTTGGACTTGGAAGTATTTAACCCTAACTAAAATTTAAAAAGAACAAAACAAAAGTATGAACACATCACACACAAATGTCACCAACGTAACTCCAAAATAACTCAACGACACTTTGGGAGATAAACCCCAAGTCCTCAAGTCCCCAAATGAAAGTCCTGTGTTTTGTTTGACCCATCCAATGCAAGCATGGGTGCGTAAAGTGTACTGTGGACCAGCAGTGTGCACACCGGTGACATCATCAGTCTAATTGATTTTCCTTAGCAATCAGATGGCACACATGGCATCAATTAGGTAATCAAATGCACCAGCTCTATCTTCACCTGGTTTTTAAACAACAAATTAAATGAAATGAACTGTGTCTCTTTGAAATTTCTATTCAGTGAACTCTTAACTCATTGAGTGCATTCCCTTTTTTAAAACCTAAAGTGCCTTGTGCCAGTGTTTTTGGCCATTTTTAATCATCTTTCTTCATGATGCACAGAATATTTTGTACTATGCCTCTGAAAACACTGAATAGCTCAAATGAAAGATGAGACTCTATTTCATCATGAAAAAAAAGTTTGTTTTTATCTTGTTCCGTTCTTGTTTTATTGGGAGGAGAGTAGAGGCCACTTTCACCAAAATCACCACTTTTTGTTCAGATTCTGTTTGTTTTGCTCTCTAATCACGATCGTCTCCACTTCCTGCTTTGATCTCTGTGGCTTATTCCCTCTTATTCTCTTTATGTCACTACTACAGACTCCAGAAGTCCCAATATTACTCACAAGCTGTGAGCGTGCCCTCTTGTGCCAGCTGCCGTAAAAAAACTTTGACGTATTACATGACACTCAAGTGTTGGATTTTAAATGACGTACATATAAGTCAAAGAGTTAATTTACAGTTTAGGCCATTCGCAAGTGAATATGCTGTTATGTTATATGATTTGATGGTAAGTGAATAAATTCAGTTTCATGCAAACGGAGGAAAAAAACTGAATCAGAGGCAGTAACAAATATATTTCCAATGTTGTGATGGCAGTGTGTTTTGACTTGGTGGTATGCTCCCTTCTGTGACAATACATCATCAAAACGTGGAATACATAACAACGTCTTAAACACCAAATAGAGAGCATGTAAATCCAGACATTTAACACCACCGCCCTAAGGTTTATGCAACTGAGGAAAACAAAAGCAGGTGGAGGCTGTGGTGAAGACTTCTGCCAGCAGCAACAAGCAAACATCAGAATACAGCGTGAGTGACGGTGTGAGGCCTTTAACTGGCTGCCAGGTGAGCACAGTAAGATCTGATGGGTGTGGTCGGCCAGGTGTCAGCTGACTCAGCACAGTTTGATGCTTCATTTTATGTCCTGCCAAATCAAAATTAAATTGGTGCAGATTCATATAGCGTAGGCCAGAGGTTATCTACAGCCAGTTTCACACTATCGAGCCAGGCCGGGCCAGGGCCATTAGGCACCTCAGTGCTAATAGCCCTGGGCCACAAGCCACAAGCCACAAGCCCAGAAACCATTTGTGTTCACACTGCGGGGCCATTAGCACCAAGACAGCCCAGAGGTGGCCTGCAGTTAGCACCTGGCCCTGCAGTGTGAAAGCACTTAGCACCAACAAGCCCGGGTTAGCTCAGCTTTGGCTCGATCATGTGATATTTGGAAGGATCCCTGGAATTTCAATGTTTTTAAAAAATGAAATAAACCCAAATTTGAAATCAATTGTAAAACAGGTTATACAGAAACACAAAATACTGCTATGAATGAAAATTAGCTTGAGATCATTGAAATTGGCGTTTAAAATAAGTTTTTTTTCAGATTAAGAAAAAAATACATTCTTGACTGAATTTCAGACGTTGTTTTTGACAGATATTATCTGTTCCACAAGATTAGCGAACATTATGAGCGAGCTAGTGATGACAAGAAAGCTGAGGGATTATAGAGGAGGACAGTGAACCGAGTTCAGGCTCCGTCAGTGGTACGCACAGAGACAACGCCTTCCAGTGCCAACGTTAATAGTGTGGGATATATGTCTGAACAGAGGCCAGCAGACACGAGGGCTGAAGTCATGAAAGTGAACCTGCAAAATTTTGCTTCAAGAAATAGATGTTTTTAATTTCATTATTTAACTCCTGACAAAAACACACACACACACACACACACACACACACACACACACTTTGGTTGGTACCAAATTTAAGACAGGACAAAGGTAGATGCAGGCAGTGAATGGATTAGAAACTTCAGATGTCTCTACAGTATTCTAGACAACATGTCTGCCACCATGTTATCAGAAGCTTTTATACACACATCAGGCATAACATTATGACCACCTGCCTAAAAATTTGACACTAACAAGCTGAGGATTGTAGCCCGGGTTGTTGTCAGTGTAGACCACCACAGGCACTGGAACCCACATAAATATTGAAATAGATAAAAGCACACACCAAGGCTATGGTGTCTCTCTCTATTTTAAAAGACGTACATAGACGTCTTTGGCACTCAGAGAGTTAATTTCCTTATAGTAGTCATATCTCTACTACTCTGTAAGCCACACTGGGTAGGAGAAGCAGATTTCCATGTCCAGATGCTGCCATTGTGATTCATCTGCTCAGTGGCGCATTCTTGTTTCACTTGTTTTCAAAACGGCAAACAAATGCACTTCAAATTTTACCTGTCGACTCCCAAAATAGGGTGGATATTTTCAGTTTGCTGTCAGCCACATGAATCAGACAAAAATAATTAGCTCAATGTTATAATTAAACTTTCTTTTTGTGTGGACAATATTTGCCCATGTGCTATGTGAAGAGAGCTTTCATGCGCAAGAGGAAATATCTGAGTCCTAGTGTGCGATAAAATAAATTTTAAAATAAAAATAAGCTTGTGTATTTGTTGTTCAAAAATGACTAAGCTTTGTGCAGTAATAGCAGAGGAGTGATCTATATGGGGGATGTTAAATAATAATCAAGTTTATCAATATGATAATCATTGTGATAATAAAGTTTCTTCACCTGCATCTTGCACAGGTTTATGTGACTGTTAGGGGCTAGGAAAAAAGTGTTAAAACTCACAACTTTTGAGGTAACAATGTTAACTGTACTTTAGGTATCTGTATATAACAATATTCTACAATATCTAATTAGATGTCATTCAACAACGTTTATCAAATATTAAATCCTGAATAAGGCATTTTGATGTTCAGATCAATGTAACATTTTAATGCCGGTACAGTCACTAAATAATGATAATGTGATTCACAGCAGCATTTTTCCCCCCTTTATTCAACGTCTGTGGTGGATTCCCACTGCATATTTCCCAAAATTTCATTTACTTTGAGACATTACAGACTCACCACATTTCTCACATGGCACATCTCCTTCCTCTGTGCGCTAGGATTTTTTTTTTTACAAATCTGTTAAACCTCCAGCTCGGCTCATCTACCTCACACACCAAGTGGTCAGGGTTCCATCGCTGGCAACATGTGAGGGCTTTGCAATCCTGGAGCCTGCAGTGATCTGCTGAGTGAGTGTGTTATGCCAGCTGCTCTCTTTCTTCTATTGAATTACACCTGTGAACACATATTTTAGATCTGTTGGAAAAAAAAATAGATTGATATACAGCAGAAACAAGACTGTCCAGGTTCAATAAACCATTATATTCCAAATGACATTCAAATTCATTGTATTCAAAAACCAACCTGAAATGGAAAGTTAGTCCAGTATTCAACCCAATCAAATCTGATCCAGTGTTTGTTAAATGTTAAACACTCTGTCCCACAGATAGAAACCAGAGTGACTGAGATGACAGACTGTGACACAGTCAAGAGGCAAAACCATGAACTGCTTCATAATAATGAATTTGAGACTGAAGTTGAAACGTCTGGATGCAAAAATAATATAATACATATATATAAATATGTCTCCAACCAGTGATTCTGGTGAAAATATTATTGATTGCTGTTTCATCACAAAGTTAAATTAATTTATTTATCAATGTGTGTCCAAGCGACTGTCATAGAAGGTGGAAATGGACATTGGTCATATACATATATAGGTATATATGTACAGTACGTGAAGTTTGAGGGAGCAGTGGGCTGCTAAGCAAAGCGCCCAGGGAGCAACTTCAGGGTGTCTCGCTCAAAGACACAAGTAGGAGGGTGGGATTAAACCCCCAACCATGGGGTTAAAAGGTGACCCCTCTACCTGATACAGTCTGCCCACACAGGTCTTCATATATGGGGATGCATGTACCCATGTGTCCTCATATATGTATATCTGTATGGGCACACATGGGTACATGCATGTACTGTCTATTGTTTCTTGTGTCCATGTACAGTATGTCATAAGTTCATGCAACATCTCCTTCCTCACACAACATTTCTCCTGATTGGCTATTACTGTTTGTTCGATAGCGTGTTAAGTTGGACTGGTGATGGTGCTAAGACCAAGATGCTCACATTTTCACATTTTGTCAACTTTTGCACATGTAGAATTGATTTCAATCCCATATGCATTCATGGGAAACATCTCCTCGTCTTCATAAGTTACTTTATTAATTTTAGACTGCTGTTTTTCTATTTACATGGCTCCATTTGGATAAATACTTTACAGATCAAAAGAAGCCTCAGTAATATTTCACATACCTTTATATTGCCATTTGGGAATATATATTGCAAAAGCAAAACATTTAGAATGTTTATGTTAAGTCAAATTTGCTCCTCTGACACCAAGTTTAGCTCATGGAAACAAAAAAAAACAAATATTCTTTACTCATGTCCTGTTAAGCCCTCTGTAACATACCTGTTGACACTGTACACATCTGTCCTCCCTGCTGATGACAGATAGCTGTTGTATCCCATAGCGCACTGCCGCTGGGACCCTCACTGAGGATGCTTCACTATGAGTTTACAGCCCACCTTTCTTGCCTGATAGTGTGTCTGGTGTGTAAGAGCCTGAATTCCTCTTTTCTCCTCCAAGGTTACGAAACAGATGCTTTCCTTTGATGTGCTCACGAATCAACATTTGACGCACAATCGCTCTCTCTCCGTCTGTATGATCTCTCTATGTTGAGGTAATGTTCCCGAGGCTGTCTAGCCTCATTCTGACATGGTGCGTTGACAGGGGAATCATAAAGCAGGAGGATTTATCAGGCTCTGGTAATCTTATAGTAATGACTGTCTCCTGAATCCTATTTCAAAGGCATGTGTGATTAAGAAGTACAGCATGGTGGCATGGTCTTGTGCTGAACAAATATCAAAGGACTTTGTCTGAACCTCAGTGCACTCTGGGCTGTCTGACCATTATAACATGAGTCAAACATGCAGATTGAAAAAAAATGTCCCCCTCAGATTCATGGTGACATCGATCCGAATTTAGATAAGAACGCCCAGTGAAGTCTCCACCTCCGAAAGTTGTATTAATCTCACCAACTGGACACAGAATTCATGCAACTTACATGAACAGTAGTTTCATGTTTTATTGTAAGTCTCTAAACTTTGGGGTTACGTTGATCTGAGCTCCAAGTTCTGACTTCCAGTGATCACACCAAAAGGCAAACTCTCACTCCCCAGGGTCCTAAAGAGGAACTGGTAGCAGCCTGTGCCTGTTGTTGTGATCATCATCAGACCATTGTCTAGTATGTCTGTCATGATAAAATAATAAAATAACTGATTGAGAGTTGAAATCATTTGCTGACAGCTTGGTCCCTCCAGTTCAAAAATCCCATATGTGCCCCTGGCTAAATGGGACAATTTTTGTAATCAGATTCCAATGCTTGTGATTCCTCCACTTTTTTTGTAGTTAGCACAACTACTTTTTAGGAAGATGTTTAGGTCCTCACTTTCAACTCTAGGACATTTTAATAATATATTTCTTGGTTTTCTTATTCTTAAAGGTATAGTTGATAATCCTGCTCAGAAACACTTTTTGTTATACTGGGTGAAATGAGCCTTCCATCCTGAGAGCAGTCACTACATTATGTGTTCAGAAAAAGGATTGAAAAGAGTCAGACCTCTGTGGCAGCTGCAGGACTGTAAAAATGACCAATCCCTGCCTTTTGGTCCCAATTGAAAGAACCAATCAGATGCCTTCATGTCTTGTCCTGCCGACACACCCCTCTGTCTTGCGTCACGCCTCACTGTTGCTGGAAATATTCAGCACACTCCTCAGCAGTAATACAGAGTCAGCAGGAGAGGGGCGTGGCTTTGGATGGAGCACTGAGGGAGGGGGAGGAGGGGGTGGAGCTTAGAGGAGGCTTAGAGGTGTGCCACTTTCAAATATTGCTAGCTCTGAACATCGTGGACTATAGCTTTAATTATGTCTACTATTAGGTATCATCATGCTATGATGTGCTTTTCCACTCTACCGTTCACTTTCCATCATTCAGGTTGCCTGTTTCCTGGGTGTCATTCTACTTCACATGGTAGGGTGCTTCACAAATCTGACCTGTGGCCCTTTGCTGCATGTCATCCCCTCACTCCTTTCCCATCATTCTCCAGATATTAAATGTCAAATCTCAGATTAAAAACAAAATGAATCAAGACTTAGGCCATACCTGCATCAATGTGCACCGTGCATTTCTGCTTCATTAGACTAAAGTCCTTGTTACACCACAACTTGAACACTACGCATAATGCACAGCATTTTGTTCCATCATTGTGGGCTGCCTCTTTGTGGTTCTGTGATGATGCATGATGATCTCTCTTTTACACCAAAATTACCACTTTTTATCTAGAATCCATCCGTTTTGCTGTCTAAACATGATCTTTATGTCCACACTACAAATCACAGAACCCCCGAAATTACTCACAGTCTGCGGGAGACCGCGATGAGCGACCCGCTGCGAAAGTCGTCAATGGCACTCAAAGAGTTAATAGCTTTAATTTCGCACTTTTCAGAGCAGAAAAAAACCAATGCTGTTTTCCTGCACTGTCCCAATACACTTAAGCACATCACATTAAATATAATAGATAAAAACATGTTAAACACCCAGCAACATATTCATCCTGCATAGCCACACAACGATGAGAAGCTTCGCTAAAAAGTTATCGTAGCAATTTTACCAAAAAAAACTTAATTCCAACACCAAGCAACTAAATGAGCACATAACATGATAGCAGCGCATGAGCGCGTAGCGAGGCTAGCATGCATATTAGCGCTAGCAGCTTTGCTGCTTCATGCTACCCGCACAAACTATATGTTATTATGAAAGCAGAGACTTATTACTTTACAAGCGAAAAAAAATAACGTAACGTTATGGGTGCGTAGCCATAAATGATGTTTTACCTTTGCTGTTTTGCGATCCTGCTATCCTCCTGCATTTAACAGCCTGTTGCCAGCCCTCCATAGAAAAACACAGTGTGTGTCTCCATCTGGTGGATGAACTGTGGTACTGCATACATCTTTCAGGCATTGGCCTTTAATACAGGAATATGGTGTCTATATAAAGACATGATGCCTCAACTACAACTAAATTAACTCTGCTTCACTTTGTAAGCATCAAGGTTTCATTACATAGAACAGAACTGAATAGAAGAGAACAGAATTCATTTATTTTTTCCAACCTGGGAAATTTTACAGGATATTCATGGAAATATGTACAGTATCATTTATGTTCCATCTCCATTTCTGAGCCAGTAATGTATATACATACTGATGCTTACACCTTTACAGAAGTGTCACCGTTATTACAACACCAATATTATTCCATTAAACTTTATTATAGTTGCAGAGATACATTCTCACTCAGGGGCCTGGATGAAATAATGGAAGCCATTAGTAAACATGTAATATATTTTCATATTATGTATACATAATAAATCTGCAGCTAAGCTAAGATAATGTACAGTATATTGTATGGGCTGGTTATGATGAAGATAACTTCAATTGAAATGTCCTTAAGGTTACACACCAAATAAATGGCCGGTTTTTGGTGGATACATTTCAATCTTTCCAACATACTCAGAGACAGAGGATGGATTTCTTCCTCACAAGAGCAGTGTCTATAAGGATCAAACTGCCCTTAACATTACAATATGTTAACCATATGTCAGAAACTCCTATCTACAGGAGCTCATGAAGCAGTATGCACGATCAACTCACTGCCATCATCACAGTCCAAATGAGAGGACAAAATCACTCCTGCTGACTCTGCCTGCACACACCTGAGAGCCATCACTGAGGAACACAGCTTTTCTTGAATTTTAACCATGTCCCGTGTTACTGTATTGCATTTTGCACAGTAAAGCCTGTTTTTATCATGACTGGCTTTGAGTGAAACTCAAACCAGATGAAAGGAAATTGGAGATAAAAGCAGCTGGAGTCCATGTAAGAGCAGAAACGTTTGGTGATATGGGACGAGACAGTGGTGACATCATTGCATGTACAACGCTGCATGCATACATTTTGGCAAACGAGACAGTTTTTTATGTCTTTTTAATGCATTTCTTAAATGATGATGACTTTAATATTATTTGACAATAATTATACATAAGATAGAGAAAATATTCTGAGTCAGTAAGTTATTTAATTTAGGAAAGAACCAGGGAATTATATGGTAGTCCCATACATAAGCAGTTATTTAAAGAGGGCTTCCTAAGGACACTCAACTAATAATAGGAATTAATTGGAATTAAAACTACAATTTTCAACACTAACAATTAGTTATAAAATAATGTGATAAAATGAATGTGATATAAAGTAACTTATGTATAGTGTTGCAAAGCATTAATTATGAATGCTTATAGACTATGACGATAGTATAGTTTTACATACTACACTTGTTACTGATAGGGACACCAGCAAATGGAAAAAATCCTTAATGTGTTATAAGAATCGAGCATATTGTTAATTTAAAAATTGTGTCACATCTCTACCAATAACATCTGCATTACTAAGTTCAACGTTCATCTTCTTTGATAGACTAGCTGTTCACTGTTTGACATTAATTCTGTACAACAGTCTCCCCAGCTGAAATGAGGTGGTGCAGTCAGGCGAAGGCATAAGTCGTGTAAACAGTAGTCAGAACACGACAAATTCTTCTGGCACCTTCAACCTTTTCTTCTGGCAGGCTGCCACGCTGAAACAACACCCTCAGACAGATGAAAAGTTTCAAAGCAAGATCTGATTATGGGGTGAACAAGCCTGACAAAGGAGCCAGAAATAAAAATACACTATTGTGAGATAACATCAAGATGTTAAGGATACACATAGTAACAGACACCTGCGTTACCCAGGGAACACCTGATCTCCTCCAGCTTAAAGAACAAAAATCACAAAACAACCTCTCCTAACTCATTTGATCGTTTTGTGTGGAAAAAAAAACTGCTGTTCTTTTGAAGTCCTACTGAAGACTCAGCTTGATTAGCATTTGGGATTGAACAAGATCTGGTGAAAGATAGAACAAAATTGCTGCTGGCAGGTCTCTTCATTACATCCTGGGAGTTGGATTAGATGAAGTATCCAAGGCATTTCTGACAGAGCCACTCTTCTCTCTCTAGATTTAACCCTGTATGTTCTACTTCCTCTGCACTGCTGCATCTGGAAGCCAGCTGCAGCTCTTTGTATACAGTGTGCGAGTGTGTCGGAGTCTGATTGGGGTCACTAGAGGGTCTGTCTCATTCAATACCCAGCTGATTGACCAACTGAGGTCACAGAAGTTTCAAGGCAGGGCTTTCGAAATCATAGGAACAGTATTTTTTTGAAGAGTAGAGCTCATGTCGACGAAAGGCACAAGTTATGATTTGAGTTAAGACATGAAGTGGTTTAGCAGCTAAAAGTTGATGACATCTCATCAATGTAAATTAGTTTCCAAAATACATGAAATCCACTGCTGCCATATAAAGTCAAACGGTATTGTTTGAGAATATGTTATGAATTTAAAACTCTTTGGTGTGCTGCAAAAGGGGAAAAAAAGTATACCGTCACAAACTCTAAGATTACAGAAAAAGAAAAATAAACACACATTGCTCTTTTTGCTAAAAATGGTTTATTGGACAAGGAAGATTACAAATCTGATCCCTTGATGGTAACCATCAACCGTCTGATTATACAGGCCAACTCTTAAAAATGTATTACTACATGGAAAGTATTAGCAACCCATGAGAGGGGAGAAAATACAAAAGATGAAAACATAACAAAATATCAGAGACTGTTGAGAGACAAGTTCAAAGCACCAAAACTACATGCACGGCACAGTTTAAAAAGAGACAATGTAATGTTCGGACTGAATAAATAGACTAAATATGACAAATAAAAATGTTAAAAATGTTTCCTAGAAGTACCGAAGGGTAGGGGCATGTCCTAATAAAAACATGTTTAATGCTGATCTGTTTTGCAGACCGTCGCTTCAGCTACTGGATCATTTCAGTGTAACATAAAGTCATAAAGTGAGACAAGAAGCCGGTATGAGTGTATGTGTGTCCTAAGTCAAACAAGACATCATGTGAATTCACTTTCCGAGGTCTGAGGCACTCTACTCTTACATCGACTGCTTTTTTTATACCAACTTTTCAACAATTGCCACTTTCACTTGCAGACACACGGTAAAAAGTGACATGTTTATGTTTCAGTAGTGAGTTACAGTCAGTGAACTCTAGCAGGTGCAGCAACTTCTCAGGTCACAAATGCTCAACATTCATCCTATTTAAGTACTGGTCAACAGTACTTTCCATACTGGTCATTACAAGTCTGGATTTTGGAATTTTTACACAGTACTTTTGTAACCATTCATCAGAATATACAGGAAAGATATTGAGAAACAAACAGAAAAGTTTGCTCTCTTGAAATATCAAATTCAACAACGTACTGACCTCCGTGCCGTTTTATAAGGTACATACAGTTAAAAGACACAAGTGTTAAGACTAAAAAGATCAGTTTCATGACTGACAGTTGAGCGTGACAGACAGAAGCCAGAGCATGTTTTTTGACAGTAGATGAGTGGTCCCCACATAAAACATCACTGTGTTTCCACGTTTATTTTATCTGATCCTCGA
This sequence comes from Synanceia verrucosa, assembly GCA_029721515.1. Lineage (NCBI taxonomy): Eukaryota > Metazoa > Chordata > Actinopteri > Perciformes > Synanceiidae > Synanceia > Synanceia verrucosa. Next base: position 9,832,836 of record CM056555.1, read on the forward strand.
CCTTTAAGCCTTCTCCAGTGACTTGTAGTATTCCTTCAGCACAGCCCAGGCCTTCAGCGCCATGAAGCCGTCAGGAGGATTCTCTCCCTCACGAGCCATCTTACGCATACGTGTGCCTGAGATGAAATCATAATCTTGATGGCTATGATATAAAAAAAGAGAGGGAGTGATTTGAGTAACAGACATATTTCAATCAATGAAAAGATGCTTATCGACAGCACAGGAAATGTGAGCCAACAATAAGTACAGCAACAAGGTGTAGGAGCAGTCCAGTTAGCATTTATGCAAACATAAACAAAAAAGTCCAAAAACAAAAAACGAAGCTCTTGTAAGTTTTGACAAGATTACACTAGGAACGTCCTGAACAACCTGTTTTGGCAACCATCCCAGGATACAAAAATGTGGGATGTCAACTTGAGTATCTTAGGATCTGCTCGGGGTCACTCTGTAGCTTCCCACTGAAATGACACATTGCCTGTGTGTGACAGTATTCATCTAACTAAACTCTTCATCACATATGCTGATCATTTTTGGCAGCTGCTCTGACAGTAGTTCCTCACGAGTCACTCTGGCAGGAGACAGATCCAGTGAGCGACGGCACGCCACTGCAATGACTGACAGTGCAGCAGACCCTCAACATTTACGACTTGTGCTGGAGTAGGTAATGTATCATTTACATGTCTGCGTTTAACATACTAAATGGGTCTTTACTGCACATTTTTGTTACTATCACAACGATCTTCTAAAGTCAGCGGCTTAGAGGAAAACATGTCCCTTCATGCAGCGTTGCTTGACTTTTGCTTTTGATATTTAAGCCAAATAATTTTAATAATTCTTGGGGACAGAATTCTACAGTAGGTGATAACAACCTATAAGAAACATCTCCAACAAAAACAATTTAATTGAAGAAACAGAAGAGTAACAGAAGAACTCTGTGTCCTCTACACCCACTGGAGCGCTATAAGATTAAAAGAAGAAGTAATAATACAAAGAAATGGCTTCATAACTTACTGGCCCCGATTTGTTATTTTTTTTAAAATTATGTATTTTACATTTTATTTTAAGTGAAAGGAATGTAAATGTTTGTGGCACACCTTACCTGTAGATTAGGGCAAGTTATATCCTTTTTAAAATCAATTTCTTAATTCTTTGAGAAACAAAGATTACTATTAAATGAATAAGTGAAAAACCTTGACTGCTAGTTTAAGAACCTGTATCATCCTCTCAGTATCAAACACTACTCTGAATTATCCCCACCACCAAACCGTCTGCCTGCTTGAAGGAATGTGGCTGTGAAACGCCTCAAATTAAACAGCAACTGGAAAATCAAATGCGGTCAGAGAGCTTCTTTGCAATAATCAGATTATAGGTTTCCCTTGTCCAAACATTTTTCAAACATTCTGATGGCTACTCTATCTTCCCTTCATGATGGACGGCTTCTCGCAGTCACACGAGGACAAAAAAAATGAATAGCTTTGTTTGAAGTGAGCAGCCAATGACGGCCTGCAGACCAGTGTCCAGCGAAGTGCTGGCACAAGTTCATCACTTCTTCACTGGCCCATTACTGCCAGGGATAATCAAGACAGTTTTAGACATCTTGTAAGCAGACATTTACGTTTATCTCCACTAAGCTGACGTTAAGAGAGGGTCCTGCTATTCATGAAGTCACACCTCTAATTGCTATCACATGACAAGAGCGTAGCATGTTGCTCTTAAACAATGAGAAGCTGTGAAGAAGACCTAGCAGCTCACATGGCGTGAGGTAAAAAGAGCTCCAGGCAAATTCTTGGGAGGTTTTATGCAGTGTCAAATTAGAAACAGCTTGCTGTGATCTGAGCCATTACACTTTGAAAAAAGACTGACGGGTATTGCTGGTGATTAGGATAAGAATCCATATTCCTCATGAAATTTGGCAAACGTCTGTCAGCATGCATGAGAGAAAGGAATGTCATAAATCTAACAGAGTGATGACAACAGACTTTGGAAATCCAGTGAGCATTTTGCGTTTTTTTCTGTAGCTTAAACTTCCAAATGACCAGAGCTGTTGAATTATTACGACTGTATTAAAATAACACAATATGGTGTATTTTACTGGAGGGAGCTATTCACTCATTTTACATGACACTCTAAAGGCCACTCTGGATTTTTTAACTTCTAAAACATCATATACTTGCATACACGTTTCCCCTTGAGTCTGTACATAATGACATTGTATAGTTTGCATATAACCGTCATAAATGGAAAAATGTATATGTATATTTTTATCTGTTATTTTTACTTTTTCTTATGTTTTTTTCTGGATTTCTATAGCCTAATTTTTCATACCTGCCAAGTATGATGAGTATATCATCATATGCATTTCACATTTATTTTGAGTATGTGGAAAAAAAGCTTTGAATCTTTAAATGACAACAAGTTGTTTTATTTCACGGTTTTCTCTCTACTTTAGTCCGACTGTTGGAGTTAATGGTGCAGAACATGAACCCCAAATGCAAACAAACGGTCGAGCCAAGTCATTTATTTATACAGCTCACTGTCGCAAATCATTAATTTGGGCTTTAATGTCTTTACTATCTGGCATCCTGTCATTCACACTATCACCCTCTCACTGACTATTAAACTCCCCCAAAATTACCCTTCTGACAGGGAACAAAAATATGAACTCCAACTTTTAAACCACCCTAATTTTAGCAGTGCTTAAAGTACTAGATGTTCCCGATCAACACAGTAAGGTTTGGATGTCATAAATATGCATCATGGAAAACAAAGCCATCTGATCTGCAAGGCCATATTTAGTTTTAACATTCCTGGCCAAACAGCCAAAGTTGCATAACCTGATGGTGGAGGCTGTATCAAATCCAGACAAGATGCAGTGATATCGCATGATTTTTGTTAGTCATCATGCGTAGTGTCTGTAGACAGGCTAATTAATGGCAGGTCTCTGTAATTTGTGGGTAATATCAAAGCTCATACTAATCCACAAAACATTCAACTTAATATGAAAGAACAACAATTGATGTTTTGCTTCCTGTTTTCCTGTAGATAAAAGAGAAGAAGGACTGAAAATGGATGAAAGAATTAAAAAAAGAAAGAAAAAACAAGCCAAATCAGTAATTAACTTCGAGAGGTATCCGCTCACCCACTGAGGTATCAATCCAGACTCAAACTATTTCTGGGTTTCATCGCCAATAAAATGAAAGAGTGTGGGAAACAAGATGGCAAGCTTTAAACTTTAGAAATTAGAACATAAAGTACTCACTTTTTAGGGTCATAAAAGTCCATTGCTCTTTTGACCTTGTTGTAAGCGGCAACCTTAAAAGGTACAATCTCCAGGGTGATGAGGCCTGGAGCCATGGTGAGGACCTTGGCGCCATGAGTGGGCTCGTACAGGTCCTTCCCTGTGTCAGGGTGGGGCATGCCTGCGGGGTCACGGCCCACAATGTAGAAGTTGGCTCCAGCCACCATTCGAGCTCTGCAATGCCACTGAACCTGTGGACGAGGAGCAAAGCCGTGATTTTTTTTTGTTGTCACTAACTGCTAAATGACAGTTACTGTCGTTAGGTTCTTGTAGTTTGTGTAAGCATTTCAGGTGAGGTTTGAAAAAACATTCTGGACAAACAACTGAAAGGCAAAGTAATCATGGTAATTGTTGTTTTTAATGGCTAAAAACGATACTAACACAAAACTTCCCGTTCAGATTTAGAAATTAAATAAATTAACTGACTGACATCCACCAGCCTTCAATCTGCTCTCAATAATTTGGGCTGTAGCTTTCCAATTACCATAAGTGAATGATTAATAGATTCCCAGCTACACTCAGTCACACGAAGAGGTCTGTGCATGGTATGGAAACACTCAACAGAGTGCCTCAAGACAATTGTAAATCCCCTTCTCTGACACATAAAAAAAGAAGGAAAGTGAATGACAGCCCTCCTCCCTGTGTCTGTTGTCATTACTCAGTGATTCAGTCCCATTCTTTGTTCTCTGTCAGTTTTCAGGAAAACATTAAGACTTATTAAAAAGAAGCTTCATGCAAGTTAACTTCAAATGCAACATTATTGATAACCCTTTACCTCAGTTGGTCCAGCATACATCATGGGTGAAGGAAAAATGGCCACGATGGTGGAGTCTGGATTCAGGACGCCCTCCTCCAGCACGGCGGCGTGCTGCTTCATTCGCCAGGGCAGCGGCACATCGTCGTCTTTGGTCCAACCACCCAGTGGGTGGAGCAGCAGAACAGGCCGGCGGTAGCCTCGTTCGATGAGACGCTTGTGGGTGTCCTGCATCAGGAGGGCATGGCCGTTGTGGACTGGGTTGCGAAGCTGGAAGGCAAAAACAGCATCTAAATAGAAAAAAAGGAAGAGGATGAGAAGGGTTTTGTGTTTGCTTTAATGTACAGCACTTTAGAAACCTTGTGTTTATTTAAATGGTTCTTTATAAATAAAGTTGGATTGGATTGATTGGGTTTGTTAAACTGCCACCAAACGTGAATCAGGATTGAATTGAAAGGACTGAATCACACCAGAGACTTGTCTCCTATGATGTTCATACTCTGAGTAATCTTAGTGAGTGGTGGTGTCTTCACCTTTTTAAGAGAACACACGCAGCAGTTTATTAACATTGTGACGGTTCTGTATCTCTAAATTCCCCATCACCTTTTTAATTTAATCGGACTGTAAAAAAAAAAACGTGGGCCATACCTGCATTCATCTCTTTAAACTTCTGTTTGAGCTCAGTAGGTGTCAGTCGGTACTGATCGAGTTCGTCATTCCAGTAGATCCTGTCCAGAACCTGCAGGTCTCCCCCGGCCAGCCAGTCCCCACTTTCCATCACCATCTGAAATAGGAGTCACAATGATGACAGGGAACACAACTCAAACATAATCCAGACTTAAGACACTGTGGTCCATAAAAGCTTCACTGGGCTGGAACCAGGCCAGCGAGAATTCTAATAAAACTTGTGAGTTATTACCCAGTTGCAACAAGGACACACCAGCATAAACCAAAGCCTCTGTGTGCCAGCAAAACTCTGGCATGCCCATGTCTACTACCTTAACTTCAATAACAGAGCAGACACAAAAATGTGTCACTAAAATGTGGTGATGAGCCTCATGACCACACTGGAGGGAAATTTTCCCCTCAAGAGATTAAACCAACAATGACACAGAAGTGCTCAGGATCCAGGCAAAGGCTGCTTGTGTTTCAGGCGGTACGCTTCAACTGCCTCGTGTGACATTTATGAGACGATAGGTAAAGTTACAGAAAAGTCTAGTCTGTGCAATGTTACTGTGACACAAAGTGACATCTCTCTACGGGCTCTGTAATAAAACAAGCGCACGGCACTGAGATGAGGTGAACTCAAAAGGTTACAACTGAAACATGAAGTGTGAAAAATATCTTAGGAGTTGATAAAAAACAAGATGTCACTTGTTTCATTTAGCACAATTTATCATGTGAGTTAAATAGAAAAAAACTCTTTGATATCCACATTTAACTGGTTTCAGTTTGACCTGGCAAGCTATACATGAAAATACACAGCAGCAGAGGTACGTGATGTGATCAATAACCACTTGGCTCCATAGTACAAAGTTTTCAGGATTGTGTTGCGATTTGTTTTCCACACTCCAATTAATCCAACCTGTCCGCTGCTGGCCTGAGAAGAGTCACTGAGACGAGTCATGAAAGATGCTTACCAGTCTTGTTCTTTGGAGAGATGAAGAGCACAGACATTAAGTGGATGTGAAATATAATGTCTGCATGGATACATCAAAAGAGCAGGCCTACACGTACACATGTGCTCTGTTAAGTGGCCCAGGACTACACATGTGAAAAGGACCCAAGCAAAATAAACACACGACGCCATGGTTTCCGATCAAGGGGGGCTCCTGTCTGACAGACAGGTAAACAGGAAAAAGTGGATTAACTACATGTTATATGGAGCAGTTTGTTTCTGGTAGGAAGAGGTGTGCTGACAGACTGGCTCCAGTGTGAGGAGTCATAGACTTAAGTACACACACACGCACACTCTTTAACGAGTGACGCCTTAATCATGACAAGCTGAACACACATGTTCAGCTGTGACAGGTTAGAGTGGATAAAGAATGGCAGTTAGGCATCAGGTGTTGACACTGGAGAGTTATGGTCCCAATTTATGAATCGGCAGCCTCCTACATCCGAAAACGCATTACCGAGTCAGATTTAATCATGAACAAGGTGATACTAAAAAAAGATATCTGCTAAGGTGAAAAATGACAACCAAGAGCGCTGAAATATTGAGACAGCTGTGGTCTAGTGCTCTAGTTAATCTCCATCCAGGATTTTTGAGCCACATGAGGCTTTAAAATGAGCCACTGAGGTTTACACAAGTCTGAACCCAGAGGGTGAAATCACTAAATACCACATAGGTTACTTTCAATTTTGTCTTGCACCTTTGCCAATATACAAGTGGCCAGCCAACTGCATTAATCCTGAAAACAATGAGATCTAAAATTAGCCAGACAGACAAGTATCTTCTAAAAGTATCCTTGCACTCCCACTCTGTGGAGATGGATTTAGCAAAAGGCAAGCTGACGACTGTCTTCGACTGTAACATCAGACTGTTCTGTTCTTTTCCAGCTATAAGCCACTGCCACTTTCCGCAGGGCGTGCAGGATCATTTCAGGACGTTATCTCGCCACCAAGTCTACCTGAGCCCCACAGAAGTCAATAGGACACAGATGGAAACAATTCCCGGGTATATTTGGAGAAGGGTTGGGTGAGCGGAAAGGTGGAATCTGGCAGTGATTCCACAGCCTGTTGAGCTGAACAGTATAATCTCAAACGCATTTGGTGGAGGCAGAGTGAGAGCGTTAGCATCCAAATATAACACCTGCAAAATGAGGGTGGACCAAGTAGATCAAGTGATTACACTGGGCGTCCTGACAAACAGTGAGAAAAGCTCCACTCCTCCACCTATTCAGTCTTTCCATGAGCAATGTGAAGAGGCCAGCTCGAATCTGTATTCTATCAGAAGCCAGGGAGGCAGTTTGCTTTAGCATGCAGTGTTTATCACATAGCACACTGAGACAGACCGTCTGCAGCTCCGCAATGCTTCTCAGGATTTTTTTTTTTGCAGGATTCAACTTTTGGGTTTTCTATTACATTTCAAACATATTAGCCTATATCCCGTTTTCAGAGAAGAAAACTTACTTTGATGTAGGGGTGATCCTTGCAGGTGGTACCCCACTGGCGAGCACATCGCTCTTCTTTACGATGCTCATAAAACTCGGGGTTGCGAAGGATCGCCACTCGTCTGCCCTCATAGACCAAGGCCATCGCTGTCACGCCATCTAAACGCTCTTTATCTGCAGTAGACACTGGCAGCACCACAGGCACCGACAGGTTGATGACACCACCTAAGACAATAGAAGATCAAGAACATTTGTATGTGAGGAAAGGCCTATTTAGGCAGATACAAAAATGCATCAAGTCTGTAACTAACTATTATTTTCATTACGTAGTCTCCTGGTATGTGTTTGAACAATCAAATCAATCAAAAAACAAAAACATTACTACCCAAAAGCCAAAAGACCTATAGCCAATAGTACTGCCACCATTTTCAAGCTATTTCACTGATCGTCAGTTGACTGAAAGCTAGCAAACACTTACATAAATATTGTACAATTCAAATTTGTTTCTAAAAAACTGGCTTTGCAAATGTTTAATAAGGAAGGTTGTTCAACCATTAAGATGGACACAATGTTTTGTTTGCTTACAAGCATGACACAATCCAAGTAATGTGACACTGAAATCAGACATCCTACAAAAAGCAGGTTAAAAGGTGAGCAGTATCCTCAACAAAACAGCTCAACTATTCTGATCAAATTTCCATTGGGTACTCCTTCAGGCTAGATGGAGGATATACGGCTGAAACACAGGCTACAGTGAGTCTTCAAGGCTGTAATTTAAGAAGCTCAAAGAGAAAAATCACCCTTTTAAACTAAGCTGGAGCTTGACCCTTCTGCATTCTATAATTTGAGCTGTGCAGTAACAGCGTTATATTGGAGCATCCAGGTTGATGAAAAAGTTTGGACTGGCACGCTTTTCACATCACATCAGATCAAATGCAGTGGAAACAGGAGGGGATGCTCGCTTTTGCTGGCCCCACCTCCCTCTGGACCCTCTTCTAGTCCCCTTTGTCGCATAGTAGAGCTAACAGCTGGTTCCAATAAAACACACACACACACACACACACAACATTGCCAAATGTCCATGCGAGAGAGACACAAGCTTAGATTTGGGTCTCTGTTTATTTTCGCAGACCATTTGATTAGTCAAACACGCAGTTTTCTGCTTCTACACCAGTTTTAGTTAGGGCGATCAATCATTTGACTGTCATATCATTCTTTCACTGTCAAATCCCTGAAAGGAAGTGAAAATAGACAAATGTTTGGTGTGTGATGTCAATCAATACACAAGCCTCTTCCTTTGTGTCTCTACCTCCAGACAAAAAGGAAACATGGACTCAAGACTCCACATCAGCTTATATTTTTGCCAGTGTCCATTCAGACAGCTCATTTTCCTCCAGCTATCGTCTTTCTTTAGAACTTAAATCATCAAAGTTGCCAGAGCTTGATGGTTTTATCCTTCAGTAAGGACAGCAGTGATGTACGTACACCTGACATGTTAACTTCCAATTTATTTGATGTATTTTTCCTTTTACTGTGTGTGCAACAAAATATTTGGCCTCACAACACACGACTGCGTTTTGAGCAGTCACATAGGCAATAAAAATAAATTAACTTTTTCTTTTCTTTCTTTTCTTTTTTAAAAACAAACAATACATGAGAAATTGCTGTTATCACACCAAGAGACTCTACTCCCAATGTGATATTTAGATGCGATAAACCAAGGCATTTCTAAGACTTGGGTGCAACTGGACTTATTTCTTCACCATCATGATGTATGACATTCTTAAAATTCTGTATCTACATCATTCCTGAGTATAAAAAGCCCATCCAAGAGTAAAAATATGGATTGCAGTTTGCATGAACACATGCAGACAGTATTTATTAATCTAATTTAACTCTCCATTTAATCTAAGCGCTCAATTTTTATTAGAGTAAAGTAAAATATGTAATATATGAGGGGAACACCATAAATAAAAGCAGACAGACATTTTAGGTTCAACAAATGGAAAGAATGCAAAATATCTTGGTGTTCACAGTGCTAGTATGTGTAGAGGTATGGTATGGATGTATGAAATCCATCCATCCATCCATCCATCCATCTTCTACCACTTATCCTCATAGGGTCGCGGGGGGGCTGGAGCCTATCCCAGATGTCTTAGGGCAGAAGGCAGGGTATACCCTGGACGAGTCGCTACCTCATGGATGTATATATGCACAAAAAAATAGCAGATGGCTTTCTGAAATCCATCTGCTGTTTTCATCTAGTGCTCAGCTTCATCTGCTATACTCCATCTAGTGTCTTTGTCAAGTATAACAGCACTGATTTTTACAACGAAATATCAAAATATTCTTTCCCTTAAAAACAAAAATGAAACTTTACCATCCAGCAGACAGTCAAAATGAAGACACTGCAAATATTCTCGCTCTCTCATAAAGCCATTCAGAGGAGTGGCCCAGCCTTCAGCCAGCACCTGCACCCACTGCATGTCCACCTGGAGATCACACACACGCATACAGCTGGTTACAAACAACATTTCTCAGTGGTTACTGAGCTTCATATAGTTGTTCAGATTTATCAGAGTCAAAAGAGAGAATCAGAAGCACCTTCCCAATCTGTATAGCAGGCAGAGTCTCAGCATCAGCCTTAGCCAGGTCCAGTTTATTCTCCTGGACATACAGCTCTTTCACTTCATAAGAAGCATCGACAGGAACTATATCCTGTAGAAAAGTACAAATAAAACATTGTGCAAATTCAGAATTATGAAAACTTTGAAAATTATGAAAACTGCACGACACAAAGGTCCAATATTTATTCAAACACTATGCTTTGCTGCCCTCTTGTGGCCAATAGAGGGAATTACAACATTTTATGTACCAAGCCAGAACTTTAATCTTTTTTGTCCCTCACCCTTTCCTGAAGCAGGTCAACAAGCTGTTGTATGCACTCATTCACACTGCAGGAGTCAGTCTTCAGCACCAGCTCCGGGGCCTCCGGCTTCTCGTACTCTGAGTCAATTCCAGTAAAACCTGATAAAATAATGAGAATCAAATCCACAATCTGGGCTTTTAACAATTATTTGACATTAAAAGCTTCAATCAATCACATTTTGTCATTGATTAGAAAACATCTTGTAAATTATGATAAATCAAAATGCTTCATGATTCTTGGAGATTAAATTCCATCTCATTCTCAATAACAACCATCTCGAAACTATACCAAAGAGAGATGGAAGGTCAATCTGATCAAGAGATGTGACACAAAACTCTGGTTTGTGCGCTACCATGTAGTGAAAGACCAAAAAGAGAAAAGTTGATGTTGTTGCTTGTGCCGCTGCTCTGCAACAGCTGTTGCTGCTCCTTTCAACCATTGACTGGAGCTTTTTTTACATCAGCGCAACTCGCCTGGATGTTCAGCAATGAAATCAGGACGAGTCAGGACGTCGGCAAGCATCTTTGAGGTGTTCACTCTGAACGACCCAGGCTCGCAGAGCTGACGACTGTCTCACCCAATCTAAGGGAGGGGTGTCGAAGTGGGACAGTCGACCACGTCTGCTGATGGAGAGTCGTGTAGTGTGAACAAGGTTTTAGGAGTGACGACATGACCTCATGGCTATGGCTGGGTATTGTTTAAAATGTTTTGATGCAATGCCAATCCTGATACTTTTGTTTCGATAGCAGTCACAAGAGAACAATATTTTTTTAGATACCTCATTAAAATATTTAGGCTTTAATTGTGGTCATCATGAATATTAATGTATTATTATTATTATTGTTATTATTATTACCTACACCAAGGAGGTTATGTTTTCACTGGGGTTTGTTTGTTTGTTGGTTTGCAAAATAACTGAAAAAGTAATGGACAGTTTTTGGCGAAATTTTCAGGATTGGCTGTAAGTGGCCTAACTTAAAATTGATTAATTTTGGTGGTGATCGGATCTGATTCAATGGCACCACCAAAAATTAATCAGTTTTAAGTTAGGCCACTTCCAGCCAATCCTGAAAATTTCGTCAAAAACCGTCCATAACTTTTTGAGTTACTTTGCAAAAGGGCAAACCAACAAACAAACAAGCAAGCCCCGGTGAAAACATAATCTCCTTGGCGGCGGGGATAACTTTAAATAAAAAGTTGCCGCCGCCGCAGCAGAGGTCTGCGCTCTCTGAGTGCTTTTCGAGTTATTATTATTATTATTATTATTATTATTAACTCAATCGGCTTTCCAAGTTGGAGATCCGAATTCACGGAGGGTTCTGATTTAAATTCTGACTTGGAGCTTGGACATTCTGACATTTGTGTGCAACTGAACACACCATGAGCCAAAAACACAAACGCCGGGCTCCTAATGCTGCTGCAATGATATTAATGCTCTGTTTTACAAGCGATGTTTGTTGACCTTATGCTGGGAAAGTGGGGGGACGGATCGGTGTCACTATGAATCTGAAGGGGACATGTCCCTGGGGCCATCCATAGTGACATCTGAGACCATGGCTCGCAGACACTAAGGTATGGGAATTCGGCACCAAAAACATTAGTCATTTTTTGATACCCTATAGGATCGGAGCTTTTCGGTCAGTGATACAAAAGTACTGAAATTCTGTACCCAGTCCTACTTATGACGGGTACTGTAGAAGAAAAACAACAGTGACATTGTTCATTTTAACTTTTCACGGCTGCACTGAGTAAAAGTGTGTTCACACCGGACGCGACTGCGTGAAACAAAAGTGAAAGAGTCGCAGAGCATACTGCTACAGATGGGCGCTGGGGAGTGAACAGAGCCGGTGCTCCATGATTGAGTGATAGAATATTTTGAAAAGGGCTGTAATCGGCTAATTAAATCGGCTGTCTGGTTAATCGGTCAGGCCTAGTAAACTGTATTGTAAATGTGTCTCTTTAGCAGGGTACTCTTCTAGATTTCAACAAAGTTTCGTATGGAGGTGCAATTTCACTGAGTCTCTGTAGGTGTAGAGAATTATGTGACAGATGAACACTGATTTGATCACATGACAGATACAACAGTCCAGACCTTGGATAGGTCATACTCCACATAACAGCATAAAACTATACTCCACCTCTTATCTCCCCCGCTCTGGCTCTCTTGTACAGCCCCTTCACGTCCCTCTGCTCGCAGACATCCAGTGGAGCATCCACAAACACCTCAAAGAAAGGCAGCCCTGCTGCCTCATGGATCTTCCTGGCATTGAGGCGATCCTGACAATAACCAAACAAACAGTGAGGTATATGCATGATTAGTTTAGTGAGAGTTAGTGGAACTTAAGCCGTAATTGTGATGTTTCATTACAATCTCTTTTTTCAAAATGTGCATTGATAAAGTTGCTTAAATCACTAAATTAAATGAAAAATAGTCTTTATATGCAGGAACATATAACATCCTGCCTTCAAAAGTTCTACTGTATCATTTTAAATCCATTGCTGAAGCAGGCGTCAACAGTTTCAGCAGGAAAATATTGATGATACTGACATGATCAGCAACATCATCATCAACCCAAGATCTAGAAGTAATCCTACAATAGAACAAACCCATTCACAAAGGACCAGAATTCATTCAAACAGGGTTCAATTAAGACTGACTAATTCATAATATCAGTAAGACTTAACCACATTATCTCCCTGTGGTCTTCTGTTTCTCTCATTAAAGCACTGATACTTTCCTAGGAAAGTCACTCACCCTGCTGTAGGGAGAGATGAAGCTGGCGATGCACACCAACCCGGCATCAGCAAAAAGCCGAGCCACCTCAGCAATGCGCCTAATGTTCTCTTCACGGTCCTCTGGGCTGAAACCTAGGTTTTTGTTCAGCCCTTGACGAATGTTGTCCCCATCCAGCGTGTAGCAGGGTATACCGTGACATACCAGGTACTCCTCCAGAGCCATGCTCACTGTGGTCTTCCCGGCACCAGACAAACCTTAACACAGAAGAAAACAACAGCATTACAAAACAGCTATGACATGACATATGGGTACACAAATACTAACAGAGTAAAAACTGTAATTTCCCCATTGAGGGATTAATAAAGTAATTCTTCTTCTTCTCACAGATGGGACACCATCATAACAACATGACCTACCACTCAGCCAAACAGTGCATCCTCTGAACCCTCCTCTTGTGCCCACAACCTGTCCACGCTTGTTTCGGCTTACATGATGGGCTTGATAGGTGACATTAGTTGCCCGTTGCATTCCCTGAAATGACACCAATTTATGGTCAATCTAAGTCCTTAAAAATTAGAGGACAGTAGGATAACATGAACACATCCAGCCTTTCAAACTTAAGATCACATCACAAAGTATATTTGTACATTTGCATATGGTTATATATTACCAAGACACCTTGGAACCTGTATGCAAATCTGAAGGTAATGATCACTTTTATTATCCACTAATCTGTCAGTTGTTTTGTTGTAATTAACCATTATAATGTGAGAAAACAATGAACACTATGATTCATTACAGCTAATGGGTGTGTTTTATCTGACTATCACTCCAAACACCCACAACATTCAGTTTACCATCACATATTATTTTAATATGGCTAACTTTTTGGCTTTTTTTTTTTTTTTTTGCTCAACTTGTCCTTTCTTCTCTGTTCTTCTGCTGTTTGACTTATGTTGGAGGACCGCAACGCTTGAACGTTACATTTTTATCCTTGATAACATCAAATACTGCAGCTCAGATAGCATTATGTTGTCCTTTTCATTAAGCTAAGTTAGGTTAGCTGGCGAAATCAAACAGTATTGTGTTGACACAGGAGAAGGAGGGTTACGAATCACAGCTTTAAATTAAATCAAACATAGGGTCGACGCCCTTTCTTTAATGGTATTTAGCAGTGAACTGATTAGCCACTTTCCAGTCTTAGAGTTAGAATGAACATTAGAGTAGCATACTATTAAAGCTAGCTAATGGCTAATAGCTAATTGCCTGACCAGTTAGCCTGTTAGCTCAGTAGTAGCAGTAGGTGCACGGACGTGGTGAAGCAATGTGTTGAATCAACACAACTTGGCAAAAAAGAAAAACTCACCCAGTTCTCGGCAGCATTGCCTAGCTTCTGTTTCTTGTGCGAGTTGCCAAACGTCTCCATTGCTGGCAGCAGTCAGCGGTTAAGTCTACCGACTACCTCTTAAAAAAATAAAACGACAAAATGTTCGATTCTTTGTTTGCTGCCACAGATATTATTTTAGCTTTTTTTTCAGGTATCTCCAGTGAACGGAAGAGCCCGTGGGAGCTTGGCACAGCAACCAAGGACGGCAACCGGGAAGAGCCTCCCAACAGCCACGTCACCGACGACGGAGTGACGCATTTTCTCAGTCAGTGGTCTGCTCAAGGGGGGAGGGACGGATCTGGTGTCAGATTTAGTCCTCCAGCACAGTGTTTGGCTGCACATATGTCTATGATGGGCTGGATGTCTCAACTGATCTGACGCCAGTTCTTACAAAGCAAAGGGGTTTGTAGTTATAAAGAAAATCCAGTTCACATTAAGATATAATGAGACATAATTATTTGCAATATTTATGTTATATTTGTTTTGACTCTTTCTCTGTTATTGCTTACATGTCAAGAAATATAATATAATATAATATAAAATAATGGCAAATGGCTAAATAAGCAAGGATATACATTTCAACAGATTTTTAATGGCGTTTTAGGGTATCGTGCGCTTACTTTTTATAAAATAGTCAAAACGTGTTTTTTTTTTTTTGTTCCAATACTATAAATAAACCACGGTGCTGCTTCTCCATCTAACTGCTACTAAGTCTTACAGACGTGTTTTACATGAGTAGAGTTACAGGGCGACGGTCCTGCTGATTACAGGACAGTTACTGAATTAAAGGAGATGCGAGGCAGCAGGCTGTGAGCGCAGGCTGGGCTGGATGGATCTGAGGAGGAACATGTGGGGCTTCTGGGAGGAGCGCTCCCTCAAAAACGAGCGACATTGTCGGGTGATGCAGCAGTCCAGTCCGAGCAGAGCAGAGCAGAGCAGGGTGCAGCATCACACATCCAAGGAGCTGCAACTACAGGAAGAGGCGCTAGAAGGCCCGAGCAAAGCAGGTAGGATGCTACTACGTAAACAGTGCAACATGTGAATTTTAAACACGCATCTTCATCTTCCTCTCGTCGATGTGTGTCAGGATTCACGTCTTTTAATTGCGACATAAATGTGTGATCTGATGATATCCTCCAGTCGGACTAGATTTAGCCTACTCCTGACATTCAACTTTTTATTATCAGTCTTGCTTACAGATAGAAAATACTCTGTAGATATGGGTGCTACAGGATACACAATCAGTCTCTGGGTTTGCAGGATGGGGTCAATATACTGGCATAAATTCATTTTTATTTAATTCCAGTGTAATAACTCAGTTATCAGTTCCCTGTTGCAATAATTGACTGAAAAGGACAGGGCTTAATTACAAGATATAAATGACCTGTTGCCCCACCCAGTAGCCTCATATGGAACATGCTGTTTAACAGTCTGTGTGGCCACTGTGCTACACCCCAAAAGTAAACTTCAAAACCGTGTGTGCTGCACACACCACATGTGACAGGCGGCCGCCCTGTAATAAATGGGAGGCTTGGGAGACACCCAGTCCTGAACCTGACATTACTGCCAGTATCCATTCCACATGTGGTTATGGCATTCACCATGTCTGGTGTGACCATTTTGGCTTGTACACTGTAAATGTTGATGTCTTTCAGTCAATACAACAAAATGTATTCGTTCTATCAGCAAAGTATATTTATTTGTGCATTTTAATGAACAGCTTTCCAGCTTTGCGTAGTGATCTAGTATTATACTGCAAGTTATAGTCCAGATCCAGTACAGGAAGTGAACATCAGTGTGGTAAAACCAAAATCATATTTGCGCTTTCATATTTACTGGTAAATTAATCTGCAAAATTATTACTTAGGACTGTGCCAATGTTGCTGCTACTTTAACATCATCTACTATTAAACCTTCTACAAATATATTCTATACTTCTTTTACCAATACTGCTTTGACTATAACCATTTACCACTACTAGTACTACTACAACTACTCAGTGGTAGAAGAAGTAGTGAAGAACATTTACTCACACCTTTTTGTACTTATTGTATTTCCATTCCATGCTTATATGCTTATACATTATACTACTCCACTACATTTTGGAGGGAAGCATTGTACTACTTATTGCAATACATTTACTGAACAGCTTATATTAAACTAATTTATGAAGTAGTGCAAATTAACTTCCGCAACCATGAAAAACTACTTAGACATTTCCACATTTTAAGAATACAATGTTACAATAGGCCTATTTAATAATATAACACTTCTATGCACAAAGATACATTTACTTTTGTTGCTTTAAGTATGTTTGCAGAAATAGATACTCGTATACATTTATTATTAAGAACATTGTATAAACTGTCTAAATTGAAGTAACAGATCTGAACTTCTTGCCACAATAACCGTTAAATATTTTTGAAAAAATGTTCAGTTTGTCATTTCACAAGGCACAAAGAAGAGCTTCTGTTTCTGAAATGAAACACAAAACAAGAGCTTAACAGGCTGAACATGCCGTTTCCATGCTTGATCACAGCCATTACAGTTTAGAATAAATCAACTCCTCTCTGTTGTGTCGCCGGCCCTTACAGGGCTGGGCCACCTCTGCTGTGGCTTATTTTAAACCTTCCCTTTGATGAGGACAATCCACAAGATGTAAAGAAGAAAATGAGTGGACAGCAATAGTAGTGTGTTATTATGATGGTCCCTAAATGGACTCTAAGCCTTGGTTCCCCTGGAGTAAAATACAGCCTTCGAGGCAACTGGGTGGCTTCTCTTGAAATAGCTTGAGCGAGTGGAGGCAGCCAAGTTATCCATTACTGCTTGTGACCATGTGGAATAGGATATTCTGCCAGTTTTCCATCACCACCCATCCCTTAGAGTGCTGGGTGCTCCGACTGGTGGGAAAACAGTGCATTATAAGGAGGAGGGGACTGGTGGAAAAGTAGTTTAATGGAGACACTCTCCTCCCATGTACAGTACACGTGCAGTCTTACAGTGACGACAGGAAAATAAATATCTCTCATCTCCTTTGTACTGACTATTGCACTGATCTGTCACAGATATGCACACATACAATAAAATATAGGACATATACCATTGTTGGTAAGTAAGGAAAAATATACAGAAAGTATTGTGCTTATCTAACAAGAAAGCTGAAAATCAGAGAATCAAGACTATAAGAGAGATCCCCACCAAAAAATGACAGCATTGGTCATTTATTCAAATACTTAGGACAACATAAAATATCATTATGTTTTTCTACCTACTGACCTCATAATGCTGTATGAAAAATAACTGTAGAAAATGTACAATGTGTCTTCTACTGACAGTCAGAGTTGGATTATGTTAACTGTGGAGCTTTCAGCCTTGTCCTTTGCAACAGGACCTTAAGTTGGGAGAGTTTAGTCAAAAGTAACTCAGTGTTTTTTTGTTTTTTTGTTTTTAACCTGGACCACAATATCTCCCTAAACTCAAAAAATGTCATTCAGTGCCTAAAAGCAGTGCTTCCTTTCCCTCTCTAGTTGAAGGCATCAAAGTGTTTTGCACCTCTGACCACGTCCAGCATCAGCACCGCTATCAGGCACTGACTGACGTCACAGTGTTTCATTACTCACCGTCTGTCAGAGCAGCAGGAGGATTTGTCTCTGGATGTCAGTCTGTCTCAGACATCTTCAAATTTACAGGTTTAGACTAAGCTGGTCAATATTAGTTATCACTTATTATGAGAAATTACATGAGTACACAAGCACTTTGCTACACTAGCAACAGATCAAGTGCTTAAATGTCCCTGACATGCCAGATCACAGATTACAGTATAACTAACCACAGAGCTGAAACACAATCTCACTAATAACATAAGGGACATGGTATTGTAATTGGCTTATATTGTTTGTTTGCTCTCATTGCTCTCATATGCCAAGTACTTACAGTATACACTTAATGATCCCCTTAACTCCCTGAAAGTCTGTCAGTGCTCTCCATCAGTTTCATAACAGAAGCTGAATCTGCTGTAGGTTAGTCAGAGGACATTCTACAAGCCTTTCTACACTGTAATAATATTTTCTCAAAAATTGATTCTGGGGAAACTGATACTTTCAGCTGGTCTCTTGTATCCATCCATTCTCCATATTTATCCCCTCCTCTGTCCTCGTGCCAGGATTGTCTTCAGGTAAACATACCATTCTGTGTGTATCCCAGATGACATTTATTGTGATGCATTTCAGGGCTGATAGCAGAATCCTCAAATCCATTAATGGAGCCGTTAAAAGGGAATAGAAGCCTTTTAGATACTAAAAGAATGAAAATGGTCATTGCTGTAGTGCTCCCTCAAGTCATTAACTGAAAAGAGCTCAACAACAACAAACACTGCCCTGCTCATCTCCATCTTTGTACATCCTCTGGGTGTCACTGCAAATCATTCACATCTGCCTTCACTCAAGACCCCAATATTTTTTTTTTTATATTTGATATTGGTGGTTATCTTAGGGTTTCATTTTAATTTTAGCTTCATTCTTTATTTTAGCCACTAAATAGACCGCAGTGGTGATGGCGGGATTGTTTTGTAAATTATTCGACTCTACGATCATGGATTAACCCTCAATCTCAACAAGTTTACCGAAAATAAGAGTCTGATTGAACATCCAAACAGAAAAGTCTTACAGTGGTTCTGTTGACCGTCCCGTGGGAGGAAAGAAGCTGCTAAACAAGTTTTTCAGTCTAAAATGGACATTTGAGGTTGTGGAATGGAGAACTGTGCATCAATTCAAGCTCCATATTTGTTTGTACTAAAACCAATGTAGAGCTGCACACACACATTTGTTCTTGTATACTTGTGAGGATCACTCAGTTTTGACTCCTAAACAGCCTTTTGAAAATGGCTGTTTGAGGGTTGACGCTTGATTTTACACCTGGAAAGTGAAGTGAGGTCACTTTTCTGGTGTGAATCTGATCCTCACAAATATACAATTATCCTCACAAATTATATAATTATCAACTTACTCTTTATGAATTGTCTTTTCTGAGGTTTCTTCCATGTCCAACACAGTGTGATGCTGTGAGGTTCATGAGGAGTTGTTCCTTCCTCTATCTATCCATCTAAGGCCCATTGAAAGACCTTGAGTGATTAAATTATTTTCCTCTAAAAAATAAATACATTGAGATTATATCATGTTTGTTGTCAGCAGCTAAATATTGAAAATAAAAACATGATAATATTGCTGTACAACATGTTTAACAATTGATTTTGAAGTTAGTTTTACGAACTAGATTTCATCTTCTTCATCGTTTCCCATCATGGTGATCTTCACTACAACCATCTTGTGCGAATGACAATAGTGTGCTCGTACTTTCCAAGTGATTTTCAATTTCTAACCTTTCATTTTCTCTCGTGGCAGATAAAAGCATCAACCCAGAGGAGCGGTGGCTGTGGATGGACAGTGCAGGCACCCATGGCATCACAGGAGCTTGTAGATGCGAGGGACTCTGCCGGCGATAGTCTGAACCCAGGAATGGAGGGTGGTGCTGCGCCCAGCAACGGTAAAACCTGTCCTGTCCACACACCTGGTGGAGAGGATACAAAGAGGGGTTTTCGTAAAGGCATAGGGAGGCATAATGACTATGTGAAGATTTCCGTGCCAGAGTCCAAAGCCAATCGTCTGCCCATGGAGTGGTGGAAAACGGCAGTCGTCTTCTTTTACGCTGGCTTTAACTTGGTCTTGACAACAGTCGTCATCACTGTTGTCCACGAGAGGGTTCCGCCCAAAGAAAGCAGCCCGCCACTCCCTGACAAGTTTTTTGACTATATTGACAGGGTTAAATGGGCCTTTACAGTGACAGAGATTAATGGCATGGTGCTGCTGGCTATTTGGATGATCCAGTTGTTCTTCTTCAGATACAGGTAAGAACCTTTGCTGCCTTATACTTACATAGATTGTGAATATAGATTTTATATAGAAAAACGTTTAATATGTTTCAGCAAATCATATGACCACAAAGACCAAAACAAAGTCATCATCATAATAAGTATTGTGTAGCAAAAGTCTGTTTGTTTCTGTGCCACTGGCTTCTTTTGTTCTCCAAAACTTTAGGAACAACAACTACAGGAAAGTTATATACAGTAGGCTACAAATTCGTTGTGTATTTGTTCAGTGAAATGGTTAACCAGTTTGTGGTTAGGTGTTGTAACATCTCTTCCTGTTTCTCAGGAACTGCATAACATTACAGTCTATTTAGGCTGCCATAAGTCAGGAAATTGTTTCTTTCCTTTCTACAGTGGAAGTTTCCCCCATTTTAATGTTCATTCAACTTTCGTCAATGTGTTTTCCTCATTTGTCAATTCATGGAAACAAAAATCTGACAACAAAATTAACAGTCGCCAAAATGTGTTATATTTAAATAGATGTTTGCCAAAGAATCTGCACTCTCATTGTCTATTTGCAGGTCAATAGCAAGCAGGCGGTTCTTCTTCCTCATTGGCACCCTGTATTTGTACCGCTGCGTCACCATGTATATCACCACCCTGCCTGTGCCTGGCATGCATATGACTTGTGCTCCTAAGGTGATTAGCAAACATCAGAGCAGGCATCAGCTGTTGATGCTGTACTCTCGTGCACCATCTGGGACTTATTTTGCACAGCCACACACGAGAGGCAAGCTATAAAAAAGCCATTTTCACTTGTAACTGCCTCAGGACACCAACAATATTGAGGTGCATCAGTGTTTGATCAAAAACATCTGCTTCAGGCAGTTGTTTGATAGGATGTGTTGCACAAAAGGATCAGAGGTTGTACAGTTTAGGAGTTGCTTTGTTCTCAAGAATTTGAAATGTTTTTGTACAACGTACGAAAGCCTTCAGCTACTTGTAGGAATGATAAGTTGATGAGCAGCAGGCACGTGATTTGATCTAGTTGATGATACTATCTTTGCTTACTCTCTTCAATGCCTCTTCATTTTGACAAGGTTTCTAATTATTCAGTTCCAATTATGTTGCCTAGAATTGAAAAGCTCCACAGACAATTTGGGAAATACACTCATTTACTTTCTTGCTTAGAATAAGTTGAGAAGATTAATTTAGAAAATAAAGTAGCTAAATGAATCGATAATGAAAATAATCATGAGTTGCCATCTTAATGTTGGTGCTGATTCGTCTGCTTCTCCCTGTTTGCTGCCTTGTACTCTATCAGCTCCACGGAGACTCCCATGCAAAACTCCAGCGAATTCTGCAGCTGATATCCGGTGGAGGTCTGTCCATTACCAACTCCCACCTTTTGTGTGGAGACTTCCTCTACAGTGGACACACGGTGATGCTCACTCTCACCTACCTATTCATCAAGGAGTGTGAGTACTCAAACCGTCACTTGTTTGCTTTGAATAATTTATGGGAATTTACCATGAATAATATATAAATTACATTCTCTGTTTCCATTCTCATCCCATATAGCCCATGTCATTTTATTATCACAGCAACAAGTGTTCTTTCCAGGAACTAATGGGATATAAATAACTGATATAAAAAAGCTGTGACACCAACAACACATGCCATTACTTAAACATTGAAACAATTCAAAGTTTGACAGGAGAGATTTCCAGATATGTAATATATCTTTTATGTTTCTGCATATATTTTGGATTTGTGGAATAGTTGACTAGAAAAAAAAAGCCAAATTGCATGTAAAAAGTTTGAAAATGCAAAACTATGTTGAGAAGGTGAGATATTAAAAGCAGACGTTAAGTTTCTTTAAATGTCCATATAAACATATAATTTGCTGTAGCCAGGCTTGTCTGACTGCCTGTTTTTACAGTGAAAACATGGAAGAACAGACCACAAATAGATGTTTCCATATTGCCAACACTATTTTCTTTCCTCCCATCTATCTGAAGACTCGCCACGGTCGTTTTGGTGGTACCACCTGATGTGCTGGCTGCTGAGTGCCGTTGGTGTGGTGTGCATCTTGGTGGCACATGAGCACTATAGTGTGGACGTGGTGGTGGCCTATTTCATCACATCCCGCCTGTTCTGGTGGTACCACACGATGGCCAATTTACAGGTTTGAACACAAAGCTTAATATGGGGTGACTATTTACAAGAGTGTCGTTTCATTGAACTTTGTTACACATTAATCATCATGGAGAGCTTTATTGTATGTTTGCCTGTATTTCGTTCCCAAAGTTTACCTCAAAGAGTGTGTCAGCTAAGAGTTACATGCCAGCACAATTATTTATCGCAGCTCATGTTTGAAGGGAATGGTCTATATATTACATATAATTACATATTTAGAGTAAGCGAAAGTATTTTTAGACTGTGTCAGAACTGAAGTTAATTTCTGTAAAACAGTCTGTGTATGTGACGTCTTGACATGGAGAATTGTCCCCTCTACTGGCCAAAAAATAGACAGACAGTTGTTAGAGGGTGATACCCAGCAAAACCATTAAATTAATCATTAATCACATAGTAAGAAGGTACAAGGTTCAATTCCCGGCACAGGGAAAACATGCATGGGGATTAGGTTAATTGGCTAATTTAAATTGTCTGTAGGTGTGAATGTGAGTGTGAGTGGTTGTCTGTCTCTATGTGCCCTGTGATGAACTGGAGACTTGTCCAGGGTGTACCCAGACAGCTGGGATAGGCTCCAGCCCCTGACCCTGTATAGGATAAGCGGTTGATAATGAATAGATGGACTAATCACTTAGTTAACATGCACATAAAAAAATCACAACCTGGACTGCTGACTTCAATGCAAATATTGTTTTTCAGTTCTTCAGATTGTTTAGTTTCCATGTATCTATGTGTGTGTAAACAAGTATGAAAATGTTAATTCAATTTGCAGTTGCAGTTAGTAGGTTTCATTAATATGTAAATAAAATTGGATAGTGATATTATTCTCAAAGATAACTTTTATTTTCTTGACAGACTCTGAAATGTTCGCCTAACAACTACCTCACCAATACCTGGTGGAACCCACTATTCAACTTCATGGAGAGGAACGTTCAAACCTCGGTGCCGTGCTCTTACAGCTGGCCCATCACCTGGCCTCCTGCCTGCCTTAAGAACCCCTGCAAGAAGTACTCCATGGTACAGAGCACACGAGAGGAGTGAAATGACCCTGATAGCCCTGTCTACTGGACCAGAACATAGTTATGAAGAAATATTTCTGCAAAAGTGAAGGATAATCATCAGTCTCTGTGTGTTCTCTGTGGATGTAATTTATTTATGAGATAAACTCCTGTTAAGTTGTCATTGTTTTTCTTACTCAGCTCCTAGTGAACTTCAGACATGAACGGACAGTTTGTTGTAACAGATCTGCAGGATCGCTGCCACCATAGCTCTTTCATACTGTACTGTGTGTGTTGACGGGGTTTACCTCAACATGATATCAATGTCCTCCAGTCACAAGGTGCCTTAGTGTGTTTAACATGAGTAGATATACCAAAACTGTCACTATGAGTCGTGGTGTTTCTATTTTTTTTTTTCTATTATCATTATTATTCCTTTTGTATCCATTTTAGTACCATTGAGTGTGTATATTCTAGCTGTAGTCCAGTCATTGTGCTATTAAAGTTTAATCACACTAAGGCTTCAATGTGATCTTTGATTTAATTGAACCAGATAAGATAAGATGAACCTTTATTCGTCCCACCAACGGGGAAATTTACATGTTACAGTAGCAAGTGGATAGTGCAGCAGCATAAGGGCCTATATAAAAAATAAGAAGCAGAGAACATCAGTAAACAAAAAAGACTAAGCAGAAAAAATGCTTTAAAATAAGTAGTTAACAGTGGTGACAGTAAGTAGGCTTAAGTAGTAAGTAAGTAAATAGTAAGCAAACATCAATAGCAGTAGGCATAAACTGATCTGTGGTATATATAAGTAACAGTGTAAAAAAAACTATAATCAGTGCTGTACAGTATAAATGAACAAGATGGATTATTGAACACGTTGAGCTTGAAAAATTGAAGCAGTGATACTGCACATAGGAAAGTATTAAATTAAATTATTGCACAGTGAGGGTCAAAGGGTCATCATTGGTCAAAGTCATGATTATGCTGTTTAACCTACCACAGATGCATGTTTTAGACAAAGATGGTTATGTACACGTATACATGTATATTTACTGTTTGACAGCATATAGCATATGTGTATGCTACATTTAAAAATAAAAAAGATTAGTGAAATTAAAACATAAAAAAGACATTGGCACTCCAGTATTTGGCGACAGACACGTCAGGCTCCCTGATGTAAATAAACTTGCCTTGCAGCCCATTGGCTGATGAATCTATGTCGTCACTACTGAAGTGCACCAATCACAATAGGTCACAGCGCTGCCAGCCAATAGGAAGCCAGTAGCATCAGACGTTTCACAACAACACAGGAAGAGCGAGCACTGCCAAATACGAGCTTCGTGGAGTTGGTAAACTATTCATATTTTGGGTGGACTCTTTGAATGCTCTTCTACGCGGCATGGGATAGTATTATCAGCTCACTCTTTTATCTTTTTGACACCATGGTTTCGCTGTCATGGCTGAGCAGTCTGAGCAGCCTTGTACTGTCGCATGCCAACATTGTAGCGTTGCTAATATTCTTGCTGGTGTTTTACTTCTTAAACTTTTATCAGAAACGACGGGATTTAGCAAATATCCCACCAGGTCCGAAGCCATGGCCGTTAGTGGGCAACTTCGGCGGCTTTCTCCTCCCCTCCTTCATCCTGAGGAAGTTTGGACTACAACCGCACGGCACCGACAAAAACTCCATGGTTATTTTAACGGAAAAAGCCCAGATTTATGGGAACGTGTACAGCATTTTTGTAGGAAGTCAGTTGATGGTTGTGCTTAATGGCTATGAGGTGGTCAAGGATGCTCTTTCTAACCATCCCGAGGTGTTTTCCGACAGACCAGATATTCCTGCTATCACTATCATGACTAAACGAAAAGGTAAACGGTTGTTTTCGTTAAAGGACCATTTATTGATTTTAAGCCTTATCTGTGTGTTGAGTAAACATTGATGAAGAGAAACGCTTAGATTGCACTTTATTTGGAGGCGATGGTTTGTGGTGCTGTTGAACTGTAGTGACCTCAGAGGCCTTTGTAATATACTTACACACAGAAACACATCAGCCGCAGCAGATTAGAGGATACTTTCACAGTTTCTCAGTTTTATCTTACTACAATACTCACATGCCTCTCAGATGTGAAAAATATCTGAAATCTGCAAAGGCAAACTTGTCTGTGTATCCCTTTTCCCATCAACATTATTTAAAAATTGAATACTAGTGTGGTGTGTGTTTTTTCTATATTTGTTTATATTTTCATCACTTTATTTCTACTGTTTATCTACGTTTTCATGTTTTTTGGATTCTGTACTGCTGCTGCTGCTAGAACTTTGATTTCCCAGAGGGCCCTGTCTGAATCGATCTATTTATCTATCTATCTATCTATCTAATTATCTATCTATCTAAATGCTCAGCAGACTAATATATATATATATATATATATATATATATATATATATATATATATATATATATATATATATATATTGTTTTGGTGTTTTAGTTAAAGGCGAACACATGACAGCAAAGACAGACAACACTGCATCAGTCATCATAGGACACCTGCCATGCAGTAAACAGATTGACCAACAGCAAAATCGAACACATTTGTTATTCCAGAGTTCAAAGTCTTGTTGCAAAGATCATGTGGAGCGTTTCAAGAACAACATGAATCTTTAAGTTTAAAGTAAGTCGTCCCTTTTCTGGTTTGATTGACCTTTAGGAATAGTCTTTGCACCTTATGGGCCAGTGTGGAGAAAGCAGCGCAAGTTCTGTCACACCACACTCCGAAACTTTGGCCTGGGGAAGCTGAGCTTGGAGCCATGCATCCTGCAAGGCTTGGCTACCATCAAAGTTGAGCTGCAGCGATTGAACGAGGAGTCCGGTGCCGCCGGCGTGGACCTGGCCCCACTGATCAGCAACGGCGTGTCAAACGTCATCTGCACGTTGATCCTGGGACAGCGTTTCCATCATGAGGACAGCGAGTTCCGCCACATGCTAAGCTTGATGGATCGTGGGCTGGAGATCTGCGTGAACAGCCCTGCAGTCCTCATCAACATCTTTCCATTACTTTACTACTTGCCTTTCGGGGTCTTCAAGGAATTACGGCAGGTGGAAAGAGACATCACAGTGTTTCTGAAAAGGATCATTGGAAAGCACCGCGAGACATTAGATCCTGACCACCCAAGAGATCTTGTAGACATGTACTTGATGGAGATGTTGGCCCAGCAAGCTGCTGGAGAGGAGGACAGCAGTTTCACAGAAGATTATCTCTTTTATATAATAGGAGATCTCTTCATTGCTGGCACTGACACCACCGCAAATTCAGTTTTGTGGATTCTGCTCTACATGGTGTTACACCCTGATATCCAAGGTAAACATATTAAAAGTCCCCTTAAGCCTGCTCCCAAGCCCTTTAATATGTAATTTGTGAAATTGAGGGTTTTGTTTGCTTGTGCAAAAGAGACCTCCATAATACAGTGGAGCAGAGTGGTGCTGTAGGATCATTAATATCATATTCTTATAATAATATTGTAAATATTATTACATTATTATAATAATATTAAATTATTATATTATAATAATATTAAATTATTATAATAATATCTGTCCAGTTTTTTTTCTGAAGTTCTAAAGCAGCAGTGCGATTATCTCCCTCTCGTGGCCAACATGAAAATGACATCTGCTCAGAGTTCCCAGGATAGATTTTTTTCATTAATCTTAGAAACAATTAACAGTGCAGAAAATAACTAATGATATGCGCACACACACATCAGCACACTTTAATATATTTGACTGTGTGTGTGTGTGTGTGTGTGTGTGTATACTAAGAGGCATTAAAAATGCAACAAAGTCAATGTAAAATAAAATTGGAACTACTTTGTAGACAAAAAAATGTTTTGTTTACTACCACTCATGGTTATTGAAACTATGGAGCCACATTTTTCAGCTCAAACAATAAATTAACGTGGCAGACGGTACCAATCCCTGTTTTTGCATGTGTGATTCGTTAGGACATTGTTTGAAAGCTTTCAATGAGTTCTTTTGGTGATTTGAGCTCAACTGGTCAAGGCTTTAAAAACCCAGAGGAAAAATGCAAGCTGTCACAGACGGTCATCATGCCACGCTTAGCAGCAAACATGAGGGAGCAGGCCATTGGTATGCTGAAATCTGATATGACCGAAGCGAGGGTAGCCAGGCATTTTGGCGTCCACAGATGCACTATCTCACACCTGCAGGCACGTTATGCACAGACATAATGTGCAGGTTATGGACTGGCCGCCTTATTCCCCGGATATGAATCCGATTGAACACCTTTGACAATCTGGATCGTCGTGTACAGCGTTGTATTCCACTGCCAGTGACGGTTGCTGATCACCGTACTGCACTCTTGGAAGAGTGGGAAGCGTTTCCAGTGGCCGAAATCAACGCCCTCATCATATCTATGCCACGACGATCACACAAGATACTGACATTTGTAATCCATTTCGATTAATTTTTCTATTGTTGCTTTTGTTCATTCATGTTCAGTATCATACCAAGTGAAGTCGTCCAATAAATTATTGAAAATTCAAATTAATATCGAAAAAAATACAATGTTGCATTTTTAATGCCTCTTAGTGTATATACATGTATTTACATATATACATATGAATCATAGACATGTTTTATATAAATGAGAACCCACGGCTCAAAAACATTGTGCTATTCAGTTAACCACTTTTCCAAATCCTTCACCATCACAGTCATGAAAACCTGCATTTGAGCTGCTGCTTTCCAGCACTTGCAAATTATTTGACCTGGCCTGAAACTCAAGCTTGATTTGTGCTCATTTGTTGAGATGAGAACTTAGTAATTGATCATCCAACAATGATTTGCTTTATGTTATTTCTTCCGTTTTGATTTCAGACAAGGTCCAGGCAGAGATTGATGAAGTGGTGGGCACACATCGGGTCCCGTCTGTCACTGATAAAGGAAGTTTGCCTTTTACTGAAGCCACCATCATGGAGGTGCAGAGACTGACCGTCGCAGTTCCTCTGGCTATCCCTCACATGACCTCTGAGACGACTGGTAAACTTAAATAACAGCCACGAGCCCTCGTCTTTCACTAAATGATATACTAGACAGGTTTCTGAGTGTCAGATAGGGATAATCTACAGAACTGAATTTGGTTGATTTGTCATAATTTCACAAGCTGAATCACTGATGTGATAGTTTGCAATGTATTTGCTCCGTTTTGTTTTGTTTTTTTTAGAGTTCAGAGGCTACACTATTCCAAAAGGAACAGTTATCGTGCCCAACCTGTGGTCTGTCCACCGAGATCCCACTCAATGGGATGACCCAGACCGTTTCAATCCAGCACGCTTCTTAGACCAAGAGGGAAAGTTGATCAGGAAAGAGTGCTTTATACCTTTTGGGATTGGTATGTTATTCTTTACTCCAAATAACTAAAACACTGATTCTAAATTAATTTCTATTGTCTGTGCATCGGGCGCTAATGGTTTATCCCCTCTGTATCCTTCAGGGCGCAGGGTGTGCATGGGTGAACAGCTGGCAAAGATGGAGCTGTTCCTGACGGTCACCAGTTTACTGCAGGCTTTCAAATTCAGACTTCCGGAGGGAATGCCTCCTCCTCGAATACACGGGCGGTTTGGACTGACGCTGGCGCCCTGTTCGTACAGGGTGTGTGCGAGCCCTCGTAGATGAAACAGCCAACATTGATTGGAATGTAGCTTTTTTTTGCTGATGCAATTATTGCTGCATAATATCTTTTATCTTATTAATTATCCAAACAATCATTTCAGCCACAATATTTCAAAAGCAATGGGACATACCCATCAGAAATTACCACAAACCAAAAAGGCATTGAATTAACAATCATCTCATTTAAGAAGCTGGAACCAGCAGATGTTTCATATATTTAGGTTGTTGTGGATTAATTTTGATTAATCATGATTAAATATCATTCATTTGAATCTATATTATTGACATTTCATTTTGCATGAGCAATCAGACTCAAGAAAGAAAGTCATATATCTACACTGAACGTGTTTATTAAACACCGTCAACAGTCACTGCTGCTGTTCTATTAAACATTCTGTGCAATACAGTTTATTTATTCTGTACATAGTCGAACATCCAGTGCAATACATTTATACATTTCCTGTTTAGATATTCAGTATTTATCCTTGTTGTAAATTCATAATTGTATACAAGGCAGTTTTTATACTTATTTTGTATTTTACATTCTAAGATTTATATACTTATTTTTCATACATATTTCATACTTTTATACTTATTTTACTTTTGTACACTGAAAAGGGAAAAGCTCTACAATTTTGTTGGACAGTGGTTCTATTCTTCTTAACAACATTTTGTCTCTTTGTTTTAAAAATTCATTTTTAAACAATCATCCACCATGCGTCTATCTACTCCACTAAACATGTGCATCAGGGTTGAATGATGCGCTGCGTCACCTCCAGTTGGAGACTATAGAAGTGGATATTTGGTGACCGTTGAAGCTCTTAAACTGCTCAGAAAGCCTTGATCAGCAGCATGTGAACATCAGAGCAGCTACAGTGAACGATGAGGGGGATGGTTGGAGTTTATTAGTGGATATCAGTCAAACATTGGATGTTTTTAATACAAAAGCTGCATCGTTGCTCACAGACAGACAGAGTGCTGCTGTGCGGACCAACCACTGAGGAGCATCAACTCGTCTGCATGAAGTTTACATACACTTGTGAAGAGCATAATATCATGACTCTCCTGAGTTTCCAGTTATTTCTACAACTCTGATTTTTCCTTGATAGAGTGACTGGAACAGATACTTCTTTGTCAAAAAACATTCATGAAGTTTGGTTCTTTTATGACTTTATTATGGGTTAACTCAGTGTTTCCCAACCCTGGTCCTCAGGGCACACTATCCTGCATGTTTTAGATGTAACCCTGCTCCAACACACCTGATTCAAATCAGTGGGTCCTTATCAGGCTTCAGCAGAGCTTGATGACTCGTTGATCATTTGAATCAGGTGTGTTGGAGCAGGGTTACATCTAAAACATGCAGGATAGTGTGCCCTGAGGACCAGGGTTGGGAAACACTGAGTTAACTGAAAATGTTACCAAATCTGCTGGGTGAAAAATATACATACAGCAATGCTAATATTTGGTTACATGTCCCTTGGCCATTTTCACTTCAGTTAGGCGCTTCTGGTGGTTTGCTGCTGCCTTGTCTCTGTGTCCATGTCTCTCTCGTCATCCAGTATCTGTGTTAAAGTTCATGCTGAATGCTGCGGTACCACGTGACCGAAAACCTCAGCGCTACTTCTCGCGTCCCTTCGCTGTAGTCTCCTCGCGGACAGACACTGTGGACACATCATGGCCTTCTTCACCCACCAGATCTGCAGAAGTCTGTCCACCTCAGCCGTGAGGAGGCTTGTCATTAAACATGTAACGGTCATCGGAGGTGGTCAGATGGGTGCAGGGATTGCACAGGTAAGCCACAGTATGGACTCTGTCACGTAGCTTGGGACGCATCACCATAGGTGGCATTTACTGAAAGTGAAAGTGGCCTCCACTCTCCTCCAGAAAAAAACAAGAACGGAACAAGATAAAAATGTGGTTTTTTTTCATGATGAAAGAGTGAGTCTCTTCATTTGCGCTATTCAATGTTTTCAGAGTCATAGTCATAGCAAAATATTCTGTGCTTCATGAAAGATGACTCAAAAAGACCAAAAATGCTGGCAAAAGGCACTTTCAGTTTTAGAAAAGGCCTGGCACTCAATGAGTGAACAGAAGTCCAGACCAACCAGTTAGTCTTCATCCTTAAGGTCTTTCCTGCACAACTGCAAGATGTTCCATATCAAATAACTTTAAAAATAAAAGCCTGTAGTTTTTGCTTTACATTTCCCTGATGGTTGTTTCACAGTATCATCACCCATTGGTCCAGTAAGGACGTTGTGTTGTAAAATAGCTCATCTATCATGCAGTAATTCAATAAACATAGTTGGGTGTGACATTACAAGACAACAACTTCACTGTTTTTGAACTTTGTGTGACTCACCTCTGTAGAAACACCTTTTGTTTACCAAGATCTTCCCCCACCACTCTTGTATCTGGTTTCTCCTCCACCTACTTTTGTGCACTGCCTGGAGGGACAACAGTGTACATCAGCAACATATATTGTACAGACTATGTATCATTATATCATATATATTATTAACATCAATTAATATGTTTTATCAATCTATGCCTACATGTAGAGTAGTTCTTCTCTGGTTTCTAGTTGTTTACGTCCCTGCTTATTGTTTGCTCAGTCCTCAGTGTTACTGACATTGACAGCTATGTTTCTGGTAATCTTGAACTTCCTTATCTCTGAAAGGTTGCTGCATCAACTGGTCACTCGGTGGCACTGGTGGACACAAATGAGGACATCCTCAAAAAGGCTGTCAAAGGAATTGAAGGGAGCCTTAAAAGACTGGCCAAGAAGAAGTTTGCAGATAAGCCAGAGGTGGGACACAGAGTAGATCATCAGACAAAATAAACATTAACAGTTTGAACTGAAATGAAAAGAATTAATGGGAGAAACTGCATTTTGTGTTCTTTCAGGCGGGTGAAGAGTTTATCCAGAAAACCCTGCAGAACGTGTCAACGTCAACAGACACTGGTGTGGTCCAGGGCTCCGATCTGGTGGTGGAGGCCATTGTGGAAAATCTAAAAATCAAACAGGACCTCTTTGGTGAACTTGACAAGCTGGCACCAGCGTAAGCAGCCCTGATGTGTCATTTATTAGTTATGTGTAGGAGATTGGAGGCTGATCACTGTTTGTTCTGGATTTCATGCTGCTGTGTGTGTCATTATTTTAATCATGTTTCTCCCCCCAAGTTTTGGTCTGAAAGGGAAGTTGACACGTTACATTATGTGGCCTTTGTAAAGTTACAATGAAAAGTAAATTTCTGAACAGTCTGCTTCTATTACTACCTGCTGTCTATATTGTGTTTTATGTACCAACTGTTTTTCTGTACATGTTTTGTTAGACACACCATCTTTGCCAGCAACACATCCTCCCTGTCCATCGCTAACATCGCCAGTGCCACCAACAGGATGGATAGGTTCGGCGGCCTTCACTTTTTCAACCCAGTCCCTATGATGAAGCTTGTAGAGGTACGCACCCTGGGGGGGAAATAATCAGTGTGTTTATTCTCCTAGAGAATGGGGTTTCGAAATGTGGTTTGTCATAAGAATGCATGTGCGTGGCAAAGGCGTACAGCATGAGGAAGTAACAGCTATGATGACTATTGTCAGTCTGATTTGTTTGTGTTTGTACAAACAAACAAGCTATAACATGTTAATTACGGTGGGCAATTCCAGGGCATGTTCAGTGAAGCCCATATGGAAGTAACTAAAACTTGCATTCTCTCCAAAAGCCAGCAGGGGGTGATATCGGTGGTTTCAAAAAGAAGTCTGTATGAAAGTCTATGGAAAAATGACCCTTTTCTCCCCTGGTGTCTTACCTCTGTAAACAATGTAAACGTGTTTATGATCTGAATTGTTAATTTAGTGTCTTATAATACAACATGATGTCCATTTACTGAATTATGGTCAAATACATGGTTACATGGCTACCGTGTGATTGACAGGTCTCTGCTGTCAATCACAGGCTAAAGAGGAACAGTACTGATGGTCTGAGCTCGTTTCCTTCATCTGAGGAGTCACTGGCACCATTTACCAGTAAGAAACATTGTGCTTTGAGCTACACTTAGCATTCCAGTTAATATCAAAGTTAATGTAAATTACAAAGGCCTATCTCTCAACAAGCTAGCTCACTAGTGCTAGCGTTAGCTGATTACATAGCGGTTGCTATGCTAACAGTACCAGTACCTGGTTCTGGTGGGCTGCAAACCTGTGTTATTGTTATCTGTTCTTTCATTAGTTCTTCACTCAAACCCTGGTAAATAAATTAAATAGGAACAAACATCACAGCGTACAGTAACCCTACTTTGAGGAGGATCAGTTCTTCACAGACAGTAAGGTAGACTGAGATATACAGTATATTATACCAGTACCATTAGCATAGCAACTGCTATGTTATCAGCTAAAGCTAGCACTGGTGAGCTAGCTTGGTTAGCAATGAGCCTCTGTAATTCATGTGAACTGTGACATTAACTGGAATGCTAATTGTGGCAACATAACGTTAGTTACCAGTAAACAGTGCCAGTGACTCCTCAGATGAAGAAAACATGAGCTCAGACTATCAGTGCTGCTCCTCTTCAGGCTGTGATTGACAGCAGAGACCTGTCAATCACATGGTAGCCACGCCCCAAAGCAGCTTCTGCTTTGTGTTTTTTTTTTTGTTTTTTTTTCCCACTATGTATTTGACCATAATTCACTAAATGGGCATCATTGCATTATAAGTGGCTTTGAGCTAATCATTCAGATCATAACCCATGTTTACATTGTTTACAGAGGTAATATACCAGGGGAGAAAAGGGTCATTTTCTCCATGGACTTCAATACAGACTTCTTTTTGAAACCACCTGTATCGCCCCCTGCTGGCTGTTGGAGAGAATGCAAGTTTAAGTTAACTCTGTATGTTCACTATTTATATACAGTATCACCATTGGGCAGAACCAGACTTGCCATTTCCAGTCTTTGCTATACTACAATAAACTGTTGCTCGCTGTATCTAATCCCCAGTGAAACACAAAAAAAACAAAAACAAAAAAAAACAATACAACTAAGCATATTTCCCAGAATGCCCCCATGTAGTGTGAGTAGCACTATATTACTGTCGAATCAAGTATTATTATTATATTTCACAGATCATTGCAACCTCAGCGACAAGCAAAGAGACTTTTGAGTCACTCCAGAACTTCAGCAAAACACTTGGAAAAACACCAGTGTCCTGCAAGGTAAGATTTGCTGTCTGTCATTACAGCTGCAGTCTCTTAATTAAAATACATTTGACAGTCCATATCCAACATGTCTTTAATTAGGATACACCAGGATTCATTGTAAACCGCCTATTTGTTCCTTACCTCATGGAAGCCATCCGATTGTATGAGAGAGGTATGTATAGCTGCACATCATGCACTATGTCAATAGTGAAAATGTTTATTGAGATTGTATCCATGATAAAATGTACATAACTATGTTTGTGTGATTTTTAACTGGAAACAAAATAATGAAATAGACAATATTTCCACATAATGCTTTATATGTAATCTTTTGCCAAGAAAAGTACACCTAGTACCAGGTTAGATAGTTAAGTTCATGTGACAATTTACACTCAGTTAGATGTTGATGAATTGATGGAAGAGAAGGCATTTTGTTTCGTTTGACACCATATTTGTTAGGGGAGTCTCAATCCCATATCAATATTGGATAACGGTCAGCTATCAGCAAAAAAAGGAGTAGTGCATTATTATCATTTATTTTGCACTTTAAAATATAATTTTGTTTTTATTGGATTTATTGAGGTTATTTTTCTTATTCTTCTTATTTATTTTTATGTATTTTATTCAATTGTAGAATATGCTTATGTTTAAGGTTAAAATTTCTGTAACCCATCAGTGAATAATAAATCATTTATCTACTACCTGCTGTTACTGACTAATGTTCTCTTTGAGTAATATCAATTGATCAAGAATTTTCTAAAATTCTATACTAGAAAATAAGTCAAAGTATGTATGTATGGATCAGCCATCAATATCTTATCAAAATCCTTTTTTTTTTTTTTTTTTTTTTTTTGGGTAAACCTACAAGTACATCAACTCCATTAAATGTCACACTCAAGATGCAAGTTGCTGCTTTTAGTGTCAGTTCAGTTTAGCCATGCACCATTCCTACTTTTTAGGTTAAACACTGTAATTTAGGGATGATCTGATATCACCACTACTTAACCATCCTGGACAAATGTAAAAATTTTACAGTTAGGGTAAGGATTAGGGTTAGTTGTCCAGGACTGTTAAATACTTGGTGATATCAGATCGTGCATAATTTAGAATCCTTTAACATTATTTGATGTTTCTGAAGTTGCTGATTGTGTTTTGTTTTCTGGTTTTTCCCCTCAGGTGTTGCATCCATGGAGGACATTGATATTGCCATGAAACTTGGTTGTAGTTATCCCATGGGACCCTTTGAGATGAGCGACTTTGTGGGACTAGACACACTTAAGTTCATAATGGATGGTGAGTAAAAATATGTGGAAAACATACATTACTCAAATACTATACTTTGAGCATTTTCTTTTTGTGCCTCATTCTACTTTAACCCCACTACATGTCAGCGAGAAACACCTTTTTGTTTGTTCTATTCATCATTACCAAGTCAAAGCATTTATAATAATGGCAAATATCAGACTTTTTACTGCACTATAATTATCTGACATCTTTCGTTCAGTATTGTTTTCAATTCAGGACTTTTACTAGTAACAGAATATTTTTAGTGTGGTATTAGGACATTAACTTAATGAAAAGATCTGAATACTTCCCCCAGTTGTGGCTGCCTGTGATAAGATCCGCCACAGCAAAGGAGAACCAAAGCTAATTCAATTAAGCTGATATGTTAAATGTAAAAAAAGAAAATTTCATTTTTTTGTTATTGCATATCTGTAGGTTGGGATGCAGCGTATCCTGGCAACCCACTCTTTGCCCCTAGTGAACTACTAAACAAGAAGGTTGCAGAAGGGAAACTGGGCAGAAAAACTGGAGAAGGATTCTACAAGTACAAGTAATTTACTGCTGTCACTGTGAAACTAGTCACAAAAGAAAGCATCCAATGAGGACTGATTAGAAATGTCAAACAAAGAAGTGCCTGTGCCTTCTATCATAAAGGCTTTTGTTGGTCAGTACGCTTCCTCGTGGACGTCCACTGAATGAGCTTTGTGTGTTTTTGTGTGTGAAGCCATTCAATCTGATTAAAACTGATATTTTAAATACCTGGAGCCTGTCCTTGTTGCGCTGACTGCTGCATAGATACATATAGTATATAGCACCTAGATGACTTTAATGCTTTACATCAAATACACTCCTGATCAAAATTTTAAGACCAGTGGAAAAATTGCAAGAATTTACATTTTGCACTGTTGGATCATAAGAAGGTTCTAAGTAGTGCCTTATTGCAAACAACCATTCATGTTCATCATCTGATCAAAAGTTTAAGACCACACGAAAAACCCCAAACCCCCTAAAATAGAAATAAAATGTCAAAAAAAGACTCAGTAAAGAGTAGGTGCTCCATTCTTGTTAATCACCTCAAAAATCAGGTTCCTGGCGTACGCTACTTTGATAAATCAGGCCCCTGGTCATTGCAAGGCTTCAAACGGGATGTTCTCAGAGGGAAGTTTCCACTGAGCTTAGAGCGTCACAGAGTGTCATCAGCAGGTTGTAACAGAAACACAGAGAGAAGAGTCACAGAAAAGCACAGAAGTGGACGTCCTTTGGCCACATCCCATGCTGATGACCACCTCATTGGGAACAGTGCCCTGTGGAACCAGATGGTGAATGTCACTCAACTCCAGGCACGTTTAAGGGAGGTGAGAGGCACCAAGTGTCACATCCGCTTACATCAGCATGGTCTGCGTGGTACCTGAACACAACACCAGGCCCAGGTGTCATCTTTTGGCATGGGCAGGGAGCATTTGGGTCGGACAAGGATCCAGTGGGCCTCAGTGCTGTTCTCTGATGAAAGTCAATTCACACTGAGCAGAAATGATGGCCGCCAACACTACTGGAGACATCAAGGAGGACCTTATGCATTAGCCTTTGGAGGTGGTGGTGTTACAGGCTAGACAGGTGTGTCGAGTCAATACAGAACTGCTCTACACCTTTTGAATGGTACTGTGACAAGCCGATGCTACCTGAATAACATCATTAATCCAGTCATTGTTCCTCTCCATGAGCAACACAGGCCTGATTTCATCTTCATGGATGACAGTGTCCCAGCATCATCAGGGAACAGCTGCTGGGAGCTGGGGTACCTCAAATGGAGTGGCCTGCACTTTTTCCAGACCTGAAGCTCATAGAAAACCTATGGGATCATCTGAACCTCAATGACCTGAGGTCTGCCCTTCAAGAACAGTGGAATACCATGACTCAGCAGACAATAAGTCGACTTGTAAACAGCATGAGACGTCGTTGTTAAGCTGTAACTGATGCTCAAGGACACACAACATATTATTGAGACACTGTCATTTTGTTGTTGTGATATAACCATCACTGTTGCTGGGTTTTTGTTTCAATAAATTTTTGAGATGAAGAAATTACTATTGCATGCTATATACCTCCATGATATAATATCACTGAAATTTTTACATTTTCCAGAAATTTCACCCAAAAGTCAAGTATTCCTAAAATTTGTGAGTGTGTGTGTGTGTATATGTGTATGTGTATATATGTATGTACATGTGTAATGTGTGTGTGTGTGTATATATATATACATATATATATATACACATACATACATACATATACACACACACACATACATACATACCACTGTAGCTGAATCCAAAATTTATGTAACTACAGTTACATTTTTAGTGCTTGTTTGTGGATTTCACACTGCTGTCTGTTTCACTGTCCTCCTCCTCGTTCAGTTGATGAACCTCACTGCTGCTGGAAATATTCTCCTCCACTCTTCTTTTTGGAATGCCTCCAGTTTTGAGCCACTTTTGTAATCCCTCGGCTTTCTTGTCATAACTATCTTGCTTATAACGATAGCTAATCATGCATGTGGAACAGGGAGTAATGTCTGTCAGAAATTTAGTCAAGAATGTATTTTGTTTCTAAATCTAAAAATTAAAAAAATAGATATATGAAGACCTTTTTAAAAGCCATTTTCACAGAAAAAAAACCCTCACAGGGCCACTTTGATGTTTTTGATATTGTTTTGCTGTGAGGTGACAGTGCTTACCACTGCACCACTATGCCCCCAATTTCAATTATCTCAAGCTTATTTTCATTCATATGACTTAAATGCTGTACAACATTTTACATTTTAAAATTGGTTTGGATCCCTCCAAGTACCACTGGTGGTACACGTATTTCTACTTTTACTCAAGTAAAACATATAAGTACTTTTTCCATCACTAATTAAGTGGTTTTATAATATGCATATAATATTCTAAATTTTGTAATGGCCATTCTGATAATTTTGTACTGTAATATGCAGAACTACTTGCATGGAGTATCTTTACATTCTGTATTCTGAATATTCTCACTTTAGGTCTCACCCACCCATCATCTGATGAGCTGTCTCAAGTGATAAAAAACACTTGAGAAAGCGTCAGCAGTGGTTGGGATTTAATCTGAGTAGTTGGCCTCTGTGTGTCTTGGTGGTGATGTTTACCTGTGGGACAGTTATATCTGTTGTTAATTTTGTTGTGTTTAAATATTAAATTGTATGAGTCACTAACCTGTGGTTGAAGGTAGCTATATTGACTGTCAGGAATCAGGATACATGCATACAGTATTATTTTTAAACCTTGTGCTGTTTTAGTGACCCAGTCACTATGTTTAACTGTCTTTGTATTTTTTTCATTAAATTTCTAATTACACAGTATATAACAATATATCACTTTTTACTAGACTTATATCACTGTTTTTCCCAACAATACAATTTTCTTAGGCTATACATATACAATATCTTGCTAAAATGTTTAGCAATAATAATATTAATTTATTCTTTCATTGAGTACTTTTTTTGTGATGAAATCAGAACTGTAAAGAAGAACAAGTTGCTTATTCATGCAAAATATACTTTTGAGTTGAAATTTCAACTGAGCTTCTTCACATCAGAGGTCATTTTGGGTCCTTAAGACAGGCTTATAGAATGTCCAGACCACACATGGGTTAATTATTGTTATTTCTAACACGCTGTTACTCGTCCACTGACGCAACTGAGAAATGAACAACTGCGCATGTGCACAATGAAGCTCTATTTTTCCTGTTTAAAGTCATCCTGGAAGGGTCAGCGCCAGCTCAAGGACACTTTAGCGCAGTCTGACAGATTTTTGTGTGTTTTGTTGTTCCATGGTTTGCTGCTGCCTTGTCTCTGTGTCCATGTCTCTCTCGTCATCCAGTATCTGTGTTAAAGTTCATGCTGAATGCTGCGGTACCACGTGACCAAAAACCTCAGCGCTACTTCTCGCGTCCCTTCGCTGTAGTCTCCTCGCGGACAGACACTGTGGACACATCATGGCCTTCTTCACCCACCAGATCTGCAGAAGTCTGTCCACCTCAGCCGTGAGGAGGCTTGTCATTAAACATGTAACGGTCATCGGAGGTGGTCAGATGGGTGCAGGGATTGCACAGGTAAGCCACAGTATGGACTCTGCCTGCTCATGTCGCTCGATCAAGTTCAACACCACCATAGGTGGCCTTTACTTATCTAGTCTGATGAGGTCTAGTCATCGTGAACATATTGCAAACAATTAAATTACGAGGAGATACTTTAAATGGTATGCACACACACATCAGCATAATGATAAGTGAAAATATAAAGCATGTTTCACGTGTCTCTGAAACTGCTGTCCACCTTGTCTTTACTTATGGGGTGATAACTGACGTCATCAGTGATCTCTCCATCACTTTGCCGAATTTCAAAGGAAGATAAAACATCTGCATAATTCTTATTATTGTGTATGTTGTATTTCTCACATTACTGCCTTCTAATTGTCCTTATTTGCCTTTAAGGTGCCTTAATTTATATTTTTGCTTTTTATCTCTTACCTATTTTAACACTCATTGCTCAGCGTTTGGTGCGGATGGCTACGGAAGTACTTCATTGTTTCCTTACTCTTGAATGAGGGCAGTGATCTACACTTATATTTCCATGCTTTCTTCATCCTGTGTATGTATGTCAACAAGGTGGGTGTTGTCGAGCTTAAAGGGTCCACCCTACCATGTATGAATTTGGGGCTGTCTGCTACATAATGTATATAAAAAAAGTTTGACACACATGGATTTCCATTTAATACAATGAATATAAGATTAATTGAAAAATCTGATATTTATATAGAAGAAGCTGATCTTTAAGATACAACTTTATTCATCCAGATGGGGTGGGGCTGTTTAATTGTTGAAATGTGCGTCCTTTAAAATAAAAGGCTTGAGTGCCATTAACGTTTTGTGCCCTGCAGACTGTGAGTAATTGTGGGGCTTCTGGGATTTGTAGTTGGGGCATAAAGACGAAATATGTCACAGAGATCAAAGCAGGAAGTGGAAATTATCACGATTAGAGTGCAAAACAAACAAAAGTGGTGATTTTGGTGAAAGTGGCCTCTACTCTCCTCCAAATAAAACAAGAATGGAACAAGGTAAAAATGTTGTTCATGATGAAAGAGTGAGTCTCTTCATTTGCGTTATCCAATGTTTTCAGAGTCATAGTCATAGCAAAATATTCTGTGCTTCATGAAAGATGACTCAAAAAGACCAAAAAATGCTGGCAAAAGGCACTTTCAGTTTTAGAAAAGGCCTGGCACTCAATGAGTGAACAGAAGTCCAGACCAACCAGTTAGTCTTCATCCTTGAAGTCTTTCCTGCACAACTGCAAGATGTTCCATATCAAATAACTTTAAAAATAAAAGTCTGTAGTTTTTGCTTTACATTTCCCTGATGGTTGTTTCACAGTATCATCACCCATTGGTCCAGTAAGGACGTTGTGTTGTAAAATAGCTCATCTATCATGCAGTAATTCAATAAACATAGTTGGGTGTGACATTACAAGACAACAACTTCACTGTTTTTGAACTTTGTGTGACTCACCTCTGTAGAAACACCTTTTGTTTACCAAGATCTTCCCCCCATAACATTGACAGCTATGTTTCTGGTAATCTTGAACTTCTTTATCTCTGAAAGGTTGCTGCATCAACTGGTCACTCGGTGGCACTGGTGGACACAAATGAGGACATCCTCAAAAAGGCCGTCAAAGGAATTGAAGGGAGCCTTAAAAGACTGGCCAAGAAGAAGTTTGCAGATAAGCCAGAGGTGGGACACAGAGTAGATCATCAGACAAAATAAACATTAACAGTTTGAACTGAAATGAAAAGAATTAATGGGAGAAACTGCATTTTGGGTTGTTTCAGGCGGGTGAAGAGTTTATCCAGAAAACCCTGCAGAACGTGTCAACGTCGACAGACACTGGTGTGGTCCAGGGCTCCGATCTGGTGGTGGAGGCCATTGTGGAAAATCTAAAAATCAAACAGGACCTCTTTGGTGAACTTGACAAGCTGGCACCAGCGTAAGCAGCCCTGACGTGTCATTTATTAGTTATGTGTAGGAGATTGGAGGCTGATCACTGTTTGTTCTGGATTTCATGCTGCTGTGTGTCATTATTTTAATCATGTTTCTCCCCCCCAAGTTTTGGTCTGAAAGGGAAGTTGACACGTTACATTATGTGGCCTTTGTAAAGTTACAATGAAAAGTAAATTTCTGAACAGTTTGCTTTTATTAGTGACTGCTGTCCATATAGATCGTGATTTCCTTTGTTTACACCGCCATTTTGACAGTAAAATCTGCATCAAAGCGAATGGCGTTGGCAGTCAATTTACGCTTTCTGAGTTTTAAATCACTAGATATGACTATATGTACAAGTAAATACTTTATCATGTCCCCAGTATACTTTTCACGAATCTTGAAAAGGTTTAGTAGTTGTAGATGTTTCAAAATCTCTTTTCTCACTAGAACAGACTTGCAAACAGCACATTTGCAGATAACATTGAGTTTTATCTGAAGGACGACTGAAACGACTCTGCAGACAAACATTTTGATGTTGCGTTTGCTTGTTGCTGTTCGAGAAACGGGAAGCACCGCAAAATCCACGCCATAATACCTTGGTCAAACATGCTTTAATGAAAGTAAAACAGTTCAGAATCGTAATAAAAGCATGTAAAATAAATCAGATATAAAGTTTAGGGAACATTGGATTCTGTACCTGATATAAAGTGGTCGCTGCGGGTTCCCACCGCTCTGTTTTTTTCTTATGATCACTCGTTTTATGGCAGTTATCCATCTCTGTTTTTGCTCAGGATCATTGGGAATCCTGTAAACTGTTTTTCTGTACATGTTTTGTTAGACACACCATCTTTGCCAGCAACACATCCTCCCTGTCCATCGCTAACATCGCCAGTGCCACCAACAGGATGGATAGGTTCGGCGGCCTTCACTTTTTCAACCCAGTCCCTATGATGAAGCTTGTAGAGGTACGCACCCTGGGGGGGAAATAATCAGTGTGTTTATTCTCCTAGGGAATGGGGTTTCGAAATATGGTTTGGTCATAAGAATGAATGTGCGTGGCAAAGGCGTACAGCATGAGGAAGTAACAGCTATGATGACTATTGTGTCTGAGGAGTCACTGGCACCATTTACCAGGAAGTAACATTACGCTGTGAGCTACAATTAGCGTTCCAGTTAATATCACAGTTCATGTAAAGCTAGCTCACTAGTGCTAGCGTTAGCTGATTACATAGCGGTTGCTATGCTAATACCAGTACCTGGTTCTGGTGGACTGCAAACCTGTGTTATTGTTATCGACAGACTGGTCTGCCTGTTTTAATGTGATGGTAACAGTTCTTCAAACCCTCGTAAATAAATTAAATAGGAACAAACATCACAGCGTACAGTAACCCTACTTTGAGGAAGAGCAACTCCTTACAAACAGTAAGGTAGACTGAGATATATATGTTACACCAGTACCATTAGCATAGCAACTGCTATGTTATCAGCTAAAGCTAGTACTAATGAGCTAGCTTGGTTAGCGATGAGCCTCTGTAATTCATGTGAACTGTGACATTAACTGGAATGCTAATTGTGGCAACATAACGTTAGTTACCAGTAAACAGTGCCAGTGACTCCTCAGATGAAGAAAACATAACTCAGACTATCAGTGCTGCTCCGCTTCAGGCTGTGATTGACAGCAGAGACCTGTCAATCACATGGTAGCCACGCCCCAAAGCAGCTTCTGCTTTGTGTTTTTTTTTTTTTTTTTTCCCACTATGTATTTGACCATAATTCACTAAATGGGCATCATTGCATTATAAAAGGCTTTGAGCTAATCATTCAGATCATAACCCATGTTTACATTGTTTACAGAGGTAATATACCAGGGGAGAAAAGGGTCATTTTCTCCATGGACTTCAATACAGACTTCTTTTTGAAACCGCCTGTATCGCCCCCTGCTGGCTGTTGGAGAGAATGCAAGTTTAAGTTAACTCTGTATGGGCTTCATTGCTGTTGTTCACAAACTAGCGGGTGATGTCACGATAGCTCTGCTCACTATTTATATACAGTCTATAGTTTATTAGTGAGCTTTAGAGATGGTGTTAGTGGGAAGGTGTTACCTTTGTGCTGAGCTACGATAAACTGCTGCTCGCCTTTTTTTGTTCCCAGTGAAACAAAAAAATACAACTATGTACTTTATTAGAATCAAGTATTATTATTATTATTATTATTATGATTATTATATTTCACAGATCATTGCAACCTCAGCGACAAGCAAAGAGACTTTTGAGTCACTCCAGAACTTCAGCAAAACACTTGGAAAAACACCAGTGTCCTGCAAGGTAAGATTTGCTGTCTGTCATTACAGCTGCAGTCTCTTAATTAAAATACATTTGACAGTCCATATCCAACATGTCTTTAATTAGGATACACCGGGATTCATTGTAAACCGCCTATTTGTTCCTTACCACATGGAAGCCATCCGATTGTATGAGAGAGGTATGTATAGCTGCACATCATGCACTATGTCAATAGTGAAAATGTTTATTGGGATTGTATCCATGATGAAATGTACATAACTATGTTTGTGTG
Organism: Synanceia verrucosa; assembly: GCA_029721515.1. Classification (NCBI taxonomy): domain Eukaryota; kingdom Metazoa; phylum Chordata; class Actinopteri; order Perciformes; family Synanceiidae; genus Synanceia; species Synanceia verrucosa. Next base: position 9,876,917 of record CM056555.1, read on the forward strand.
ATTTTTTTTTTTCTTTTTTCCTTCTTTCTTCTTCTTCTTTTTAACTGGAAACAAAATAATGAAATAGACAATATTTCCACATAATGCTTTATATGTAATCTTTTGCCAAGAAAAGTACACCTAGTACCTGGTTAGATAGTTAAGTTCATGTGACAATTTACACTCAGTTAGATGTTGATGAATTGATGGAAGAGAAGGCATTTTGTTTCGTTTGACACCATATTTGTTAGGGGAGTCTCAATCCCATATCAATATTGGATAACAGTCAGCTATCAGCAAAAAGAAAAAAAAAGTAGGAGCGCATTATTATTATTGTGTATTTTGCACTTTTAAAATATATTTTTGTTTTTATTAGATTTATTGAGGTTATTTTTCCGGGTCTTGAGTGCCAGCCGTTTTAGAAAGCAGAAATTACCTTGTGCCAGTGTTTTTGCCCACTTTGAGTCATATTTCAAGACCCACAGATTTTTGTTTTGTACCATGTCTCTGAAAACACTGAATAGCTCAAATGAAGAGACTCTCTATTTCATCATGAAAAAAACTTTTATTTTTACCTTGTTCCATTGCTGTTTTATCATAGGTAGAGTAGAGGCCACTTTAACCAAAAATGTCACTTTTTGTCCAGAACCTGTTCATTTTTGCTCTCTAATCACGATCGTCTCCACTTCCTGCTATGATATCCGTGGTGTATACTGTCTCTTTATGCTTTGACTACTAAGCCCCAAAATCACTCACAGGCTGTGGGAGACTGTGATCGGCGACCTGCTGCCGAAAAAACACTTTGACGTATAAATACATCAATTGCACTCAAGCGTCTGATTTTATGACGTAAAGTAACACTGAATGAGTTAATAATGCGTCATTTTTCTCATACCTACTGTTGCTGACTATTGTTCTGTTTGAGTAATATTATTTGATCAAGACTTTTCTAAAATTCTATACTAGAATATAAGTAATACAAGTATGTATGTATGTATGTAGGTATTAGCTGTCAATATCTTATTAAAATCCTTTTTTTTTTTTTTTTTTTGTTGGTAAACCTAAGTACACAACTCCATTAAATGTCACACTCAAGAAGTTGCTGCTTTTAGTGTCAGTTCAGTTTAGCCATGCACCAGTCCTACTTTTTCGGTTAAACACTGTAATTTTGAATCCTTTGACATTATTTTATGTATCAGATTTTGCTGATTGTGTTTTGTTTTCTGGTTTTTCCCCTCAGGTGTTGCATCCATGGAGGACATTGATATTGCCATGAAACTTGGTTGTAGTTATCCCATGGGACCCTTTGAGATGAGCGACTTTGTGGGACTAGACACACTTAAGTTCATAATGGATGGTGAGTAAAACTATGTGGAAAACATATATAACCAGTGGAGGAATGTAACTTAGTACATTTACTCAAATACTGTACTTTGAGCATTTTCTTTTTGTGCCTCATTCTACTTTAACCCCACTACATGCCAGAGAGAAACACCTTTTTGTTTGTTCTGTTCATCATTACCAAGTCAAAGCATTTATAATAATGGCAAATATTCAACCTTTTATTGCACTATAATTATTAGTGAAGCAATATTTTTAATTCAGGACTTTTACTAGTAACAGAATATTTTTAGTGTGGTATTAGGACATTAACTTAATGAAAAGATCTGAATACTTCCCCCAATTGTGGCTGCCTGTGATAAGCTGATGTATTTAATGTAAAAAAAAGAAAATTTCATTTTTTTGTTATTGCATATCTGTAGGTTGGGATGCAGCGTATCCTGGCAACCCACTCTTTGCCCCTAGTGAACTATTAAACAAGAAGGTTGCAGAAGGGAAACTGGGCAGAAAAACTGGAGAAGGATTCTACAAGTACAAGTAATTTACTGCTGTCACTGTGAAACTAGTCACAAAAGAAAGCATCCAATGAGGACTGATTAGAAATGTCAAACAAAGAAGTGCCTGTGCCTTCTATCATAAAGGCTTTTGTTGGTCAGTACGCTTCCTCGTGGACGTCCACTGAATGAGCTTTGTGTGTTTTTGTGTGTGAAGCCATTCAATCTGATTAAAACTGATATTTTAAATACCTGGTGTCTGTCCTTGTTGCGCTGACTGCTGCACAGATACATATACACTATATTGACAAAAGTATTCGCTCACCTGCCTTGACTCACATATGAACTTAAGTGACATCTCATTCCTAATCCATAGGGTTAAATATGACGTCGGTCCACCCTTTACAGCTTCAACTCTTCTGGGAAGGCTGTCCACAAGGTTTAGGAGTGTGTTTATGGGAATTTTTGACCATTCTTCCAGAAGCATATTTGTGAGGTCACACACTGATGTATGTATGTATGTATGTATATAAAAAATATTATTGTATATAGTATTGTTATTGTAATATATATTGTTCACATCCACTGGCTCATCTTCTTCCCTGCCTTTGTAGGCAATAGCTACTTCTCTTGGTGCATTACTGCCACCTGCTGGATAATCTGAATCTAACGCGGCTTCAGCTGTCAAGTGGTTATCTTCAAAAATCAGTCGTTTTAGGACAAACTTCTGAGGGAAGATTCTCCATCGAAAAATACAGAGAAGCCATTTTAGAGCTTAAGCCTCATATTAGCTTCAGATAAACGGCATATTTAAGTCATTAAAACTACCACTTTCGGTGACGTGTTGTCAGGTAATGCTGCAAATTGTTACATTAATAATTGACCCACAAAATTGTCATTTGTGTAACAACTACTCACCCAGTGTAATTCTTAAAAGCTTTCCTCACCTGTCTCCATGGTGGCTGGGGGACTCCTACACACCAAAAACAGCAAAAAAAAAAGAGTCAACTGGACATGCTTAAGGTTTGTTGAATAAGTCTCACCTCTCATCCAAGAGGCTTCTTCAGTTCTGAGTGGTGGAGAGTTCATAGCCGTCAAGGTGATTTGCACTCAGGTGTGAATGGATACTGTGGTTTCTGTGGATGGAGGTCAATGCTGAGTTGTAAGTGTCCTCAAAGGAGTGACCTGTGTCTTTCAGGTACAGGTGAACTGCTGAGCCTTGTCCTCAGGAGTTTGCTCTCGGCTGTTGAGTCATACGCTTGTGGAGCGCTTGTTCAATCTAAACCTACGTACAAGTCACTGCCCCTACACACCAGCCCTACCCTACCGAGTGTCACTCCAAATTAAGTCACACTCGCAGCTGTGAAAGGCACAGGGGGAGGAATTGAAGGGGAGGGTATAACTAAGATGAGCAAGAATGGGACGCCCTCCTCACGCGAAGGGAAAACGGAAGCACTCGTCGCCATGGCAACAGAAAGACGCCTCTTGTGCAGGAAGAGCTACATTAGAGTAAGATTTGTTAGTTTTGTCTTTTTTTATATAAATCTTTAAAAACCATGACTTTTGTTTTATTTTCTGTCGGTGTGACAAAGGTGTGAGGGACATACTGGACACAAGCGGAACTTACATTTCTGTTGTTTCCTCCTGTATTTTTTGCCGTTGCACTTCCTGCTAAACCTGTCGTAAACGTGCATCAAACCAAACTCGCTGTCGAAGGGCGGTCCACTCGCTGTTCGTGCTACGTGGTTTGGGATGGCCCTTAATATGGAGGAGCCTCCGCGAGAAGTTAATGTACAGTCTATGGCCGTAATATTGAAAACACTTCCGGCTCATTCGTGCGCAGGCGCGCAACGAGTCCGGAAGACGAGAATTTTTTTACTCCTTCAGCAGGCAAAAGTTGTGAAAATAGCTTTTGAATGTGAGGAAACTACAATTAGAAACATGTTTGTAATAAGCATTACCGAAAATGCACCCTGCTCACCATCATTGTTATTCTGTTGCTAGGGCAACAGCTTTGGTCCAAGTTTACTTCCGGTCAGCTCCTGCATTAATACAATGTAAAACGAAATATAATATTTGTGTTGCTCTACATTAAATCCTGTTTGTTAATTCAATATTGTAATTCTACAAAGACTATGTCCATGTTAAAAGGGTATTTGCTAAGATTTATCTAAAGCGAGACTTAAGATTTGGACTGCATTTTCAGACTGTGTGAGATAAACGTGGGACTTGTGGCTTTATGAATACAAGTTACTTGAGTGCATCAAATGATTCGCTTTGGAAATAGTCTCTTCAAAATGTCCTGTCGATCAACACAAACACAAGGTGGTGCTGTTTTACTTGAAATGACACCTTCTAGAGGCACGATTCAGATGTGTCTATAAATAGACTTTCCCTTTTGGCTCTTGAACCAAATGCATTGTTACCTTTGGAATTTTACACAATTTAAAGTTTAAAGACTTTTTTTATATTAAGATAAAACAAAGAAAAAATGGATCTCTCCTTTTACATCGGCAACACCTCAGCATACTAACATTAAAACCTCCAAGGATGACACACAAACTGCTACATCTGGCACTTCCAGCTCTGGTCTCTCCTCCAAACAAGTGATCAAATGAGCCAATGGTGCCATTTTTTATTTTTCTTACAAAAAAAACATGTTGAAACAGTTCAAATATGACCACTTGGGAAGCAAAATGCTATACCAAGATGACAGTGACCCAAAATGTGATAATAAAAAAAGGAATTCATCAAGTAATACTAAAATAGAGCATTAAAATCAAAATGTTACAGAGATGCTTGCATGGAATAAACAACATGGCTAAAGACCACACTATTAGCTACCAGAGAGAAAAGACAAAGGTCCATTGCAATAAAGGAAAGACTGCCAAGTGCTGGGGTAAATATATATATCTGCTTCATTTGTCATGTTTTAGAACAATAAAATATAGGCCTCTGAGCTATCACTCTCGCCTTTGTCCTAATGTTGCCTGCAAAAATACCAAGAAAATTGACATATCCTGACAGTTTTAAAAAGTACACATACTGAGCATTATTTTACATCTGAGCAAGACTCGAGGTCACTATTTGTTACAAATAGTTATCAAAAGAAGCCTTAAGTTTCAATTTTCTGCAAGATGCTTCAACAAGAAAAATGGCTTTCCTGTGTCCAAAGCTTATTTTCATATATACCACTATATAAAAAAACAATATTTAAAAAAAAACAAAATCACTAAAATATACACCGAGAAACTGAAACAAGGGTTCAAGATACAAAAACGCATTAAAATTAAAATTCAGTCAAAAATGAAAAGCAATCAAAATGTTGATCCATTTTTGCACCAACTGGTCGGCGACAAACTAAAATGGCGTCTTGAGGACTTTTTCGTAGACAAGATGAGATTCCTCCGGATTCCTTAGTGCAGTCTAAAAAGAGGTGTTGGTCGGTCGGGCGAAACCCCAAATGGTCTCAAAAATCCAGGGAGAGAGACAGAGAATGGGGAGGAGGGGGCATTGAGAGAGTGAATATATCTGTCTGATGAACTATACAAAGGAACTGAGGTGACAAATAACTTACAGTAACTTAGAAACAGGTGTCTGGAGTGTTTGGGGAGGTTGGGCAGTGCAGTGGAAGAGTTTGTGCGCACATCAAAATTGCTGCTGTTTTTCAGTGCAGTGCCTTGGGATTGCCGTAAAGCTGATTGTAAAAGGAAACTGACAAAACACAGACGTCAAATTGATGTTTTTTGTTTCGGTGAGAGAACATTGTTGCGTGAGGGTGCTCCTACTAATTGTGATTGTCTTGTTCAGTTCAGTGTCTCTACAGCAGGTCCCTTCAGGACAGGAGTAGAGTCAAACAGTGAAGTGTTTTTGGTGGCGGCGTGTGAGGAAAGGGTGGTAGGGTTTAGGCGAGGTGGGCAGATGGGGAGCGGGGTGGGGTCCTCTGAGAACTGGAGGCTTCAGTTTAAGGGTCTTCATGGAATCTAACAGGCCTCCATCTCTAGCAGAGGGCCCGTAGCTGCTGCCTTCGCTTTGCATGTAGAGAAATTGTTCCGTTTTCCTCCTAGAGAAAAAAAAAAAAAAGACAGGAAAAAAAGAAAAAAATGCATCAATCAACCAGACTATGAAGTAAATGCATCTGTATACCAGAAAAAGTAAATGAGGTAATTAGAAACACATTAGCGACTCATACCAAAACACTGGTCACATTCACGTCACTTTAACCAAAACCAGACATATCAAGATGACTCAGAATGACTTGAATGTGTCTCACCATGCAAGCATGCCTCCCCAGTTCAGGGAGGGACACATTACCTGTCATGACCATCTACATCATCAATCATTTCATTCTTCATAGTGTTACAGCTGACTGAATGAAAGCCGTGTTGAGCCGAACTGGAAGAGCTGAACTACAGAGGGGTGATAGGTTAGTGACAGGAAGTGGGCCGGTCTCGCTTTGATCTAGTTTGACATGGGGGTTGCAGTGACCCAGCTGGCAGTGTTTCGCCCTTCTTTGCCTTCTTCTGACTGACTCATTCCTCCTCTCACTCTCTCAAGGTGAGCACCCAATTGTGTAGCTTCTGGTTGCCCTGCAGGTGGACAATGGGAAAACAAAGACGAGGAAACCTTCCCCACGCTGGAGAATCACTGCCCCTTTAAACTAGCAGAATTCACTGACTTTATGTTGGTAATTATCTAAACTAACGTGGCTCAGGTACAAACTGACGTTGCAGTGTGAAAACGCTACCTGACTGCTCAATCCACTTCACAGGACTCTCAAAAAATTGGAAATCGTTTGTCATGCTGCAAAAGTGTTCTTTTCCCTCTCGTGATCTGGGCTTGAGCTAACATAACAGAGTTAGCTTCAGTTATTGACAAGCCGAGGAGTTATTTTAGACCCAGCATCAAATGGAATCTGTGATCAAAGTGGAGAGGCAGAGACAGAGGTGGATGGATGCCTCCTGCGACTAAAAAGATGGATGTTTTGTGAAGATGAAAAAAGGAAAAGAAACAGTATTAAGTTTGCTTTTCTCTTGTGGCAAAGCCAAGGGTGTGTTTTTATGGGAGAGAAGTCAGCTGAGCCCTGCTGCTTGCTGCATCTTAACACTCAAAGTCTTAACACACACGCACCCACACACACACACACACACACACACACACGGTTTTACCACATGTGGATAAAAGGGAACAGGACAGAGGCCACCTTTCCCGAGGAGAGCTGACCCTGAGCGGCACAGAGTAGAGACTGAAAGGAGTGCAGCGCTCAGAGAGAAAGAGAGAGCCCCTGTCGCTTTTATTTACCTCCGACGCCCTCTCCCTTTTCATCCTAGGATCTCAAAGTGGACCCGCACGCCCGGCACTGCACCCTGTTTCCTGGGGAGCATTTTTCCTTCCCCCACCACAGACATGAAAAGCTCCAGCCTTCCTGCCTGGGGAAGAGGCCTGAGGAGCTGTGGGCGAGCAGTGTGTGCATGTGTGTGTGAGCAAGTTTAAAAAAAAAAGGCTAGTGGCAACAGCAGGGGTGTGTGCTTGCGTGGTGGTTGGTTGTCACCAGGCCAGCTCTTCACAAGGTCCAGCCGACACAAACGCTGGGATTCAGGAGCAACTTGACCCCTCCTCTCCCCTCACCTCCCTCATCTCCTCCTCCTCCTCCCTCTACATTAGTGCTCAGGAATGCCGGCTGGACTTTTTTTTGCAGGAAATGAAACGCTCTTCTGTTCAGAGGGCTAGCAAAGGTTTAGTCCCCCCCTTCTGTCTCCCCCAATTCCTTTCCCTCTACGGGACAGAGGGAGGAGGTGGGAGAGAAGGAGTCGGACAAGCTCTCGCCCAGCTTTTGATGTGTGGGAGGTTAAGATAACTGGCACAACCTTGCGTCTCAATCGCCGCTTTCACCTCCCAGGCCAAATCAAAGCAGCCGCAGCTGGGGCCCGCCTGCCCCCCAACCTCCAAACCCACCGCCTCCTCAGCTCCCCCTCTCCCTCCACGCAGCTCTGGGGTTTCTTTTGGTGCCATTAAAAAAGAAAACACCGCCGACAAATTACTCTAAAAATAAGCCAAGTGGAGAGAGGTGTCTCCAGCCGAGGCTGAGGCGCAGACTTTACCATGGCAGAGACAAGTGGGGAGACTTGGAGGAGAAACAGAAGGGAAAGACTGAAGATAGAGCAGTGCAAGTAAAGAAAAATGTGTCAGTCTTACTGAACGAACAATGTTTTCTTGTAGATCAGGCCATATTTTCTTTTTTTAATCAGTTATGATAAGATTGTCAAGTCTGACAGGTTCAGAAACCATCACTTACCCAAGTCCCTTTATTTGGAGGTAAAACTGAAACTTTTCTCAGCCTCAATGACTTTTCTTGTCAGCGATTAATCTATTGAGTAAAATATTATTATTATTATTATTATTATGGATATGAATGATGCCAAAATTAGGAAAATGACAGCCTTTAGCTGTCATGTCAAAGTCAGGGCACTTTTAAGAATTGGTTCACAGGTAAGACAGCAAATAATCAGAAAAGTTGTTTTCTGAATGTATTAAGCTTATTATTTTCACCAGTTTATTTTGAACAGTTAAAAAGGATAATTTACTTGAATGAAAACATAAAGAAGTTGAAACCAGTGAATGTTTGGGTAATTTCTTGTGTTGGTCATTTAAAGAAAAAATTGTCTGCTTTCATTTTCCGATCATTGACCAACTGATAAATAAAATACACTCAACATTATAGCAACCATCACTGATAAATGTTGAATGTTCTGAGTTCACAATCAGAATCAGAACCAACATTTGTGTCTTTCAAATCTGATAGGATGCTGAATGCTGAAGCCACTGCCACTGATTTAATTTGAAGTCAGTTCACTCTGGCTCAAACTGACAGACTTGCCAGCTAATAGTAAGTATCATAAGTATAATCGTCCACACATTTGGAGTCTTGTGCGGTGGCCTGTGCTGGCACAGTGTTGACCTTGGCCTGGATTGTACAGCTGGCTTTGGCGACACCTTTTCAAAGGAGCCTCCTCTCTATACATCTGTGGCAGCACCGCTCTTAAAGACACAAGGGGAAAATAAAACAAGGAGGCCAGTAATAAAAAAAAAGCACCTGGAAGACAAAGCCATGTTTGAAACAAAATGCTCTGTGCTGTCAGCACTTTCTTCAGCTCAGAGACATTACACATAAAAGAAATCACCTCTTAAAGAAAAGCTTTGAAATTTTTAACCTCCGATCAATAGGCAGGCTCAGGGGATGCATCTTTTCCACAGCGGCTATCAGAAAATAACACGTCAAAGTCAGGAGGGGCTGAAAGTACGAGGGTGAAGCGATGGAAGAGGAAAGATGGTGTCTGTCAAATATTGAAGAGAAGGGAAGGGTGGGGTCTGGTTGTGGTCAAAAGGGGAGGGGGAGTCACCAAAACCCCAAACCTCAGGCATGTGTGGGTGAGACTAAGGGAATACAGGAGGGTGTGGGGGGGAGGTGTTGCCCACATCTGAGGCGGCATCGCTGGGGGGCCCGGGCAGCTGAAGTCTGGCCGTGTGCCCCCGCACAGCTCAGTCTGAGCCGCTGCAGGCCGGGGAATGAGTCGGGGGGGGCTGTGCATTCAAAGAGCCGACACAATGACTGCTCCCTCTGCTGTGGTCTGGCTTCAAAGGCCTCCGCCGCCACTCGTATTCACCGGCAGGACGGAGGAGAGGAGCAGGAAAAGGAGGAGCAAATAAAAAGGGAAGTAAATGAGTGAAAGAGGGGAAAAAAGGTCCGAGCTGGAGTTGAGGTTTTGCCTCCTGATTAGAGTAAATATTTAAAAAAAAGATCCAGTATGTCCTCCTGCTTGTGCCTTCATGTTTCCTGGGTGCTGTTCATTCAGAGATGGGTATTTCACAAGGGGAGCGGCGGTTTATAGGGTCACCTATCTTCAGAAAAAAGGGCTGCAGTGCCTCAAGGAGCCACACGGATGAGGTTGAGAGGGGGAGGTGGAGGGGTGCAGACAGAGAGAGAGGAAGTGGAGAAGACATGACAAAAAGCCGAGAGACTGAACCCTCATACTGTTACTGCAGCTGGCCAAACCAAAACACAATAGGCCCGTGACTCAAGCAAAACAAATTTCACATCCCAGTCTAAACAATGGGAGCACTATAGCTGCATTTTCTCACATGTAAACAAAGATCTTCAAAAGGGTTATACCCCCCTCAGTAGTGTCACATGAGGCTAAGATAAGGCAGCCATGTCAGTGCCAAAATTATATGAATAAATGACATAAGTTGGACATACTGCCTCCCTCTGGAAGTCCAGACACTAAATGCTGAGAGGTTCATTTTTCTTCACAGAGTTGGCTTTGTGGAGGTCAGGGGGAGTGAGAGAACGGGAGGAATATTTCCGATTCTATTTCCTCCCCACAGAAACATTAGCCGGGGCGTCGCTCTGATTTAAACCCAAATCTCTCTCCTGCACCTCCCACAACTATTTTTCCTTTGTGTGTGTGTGTGAGAGAGAGAGAGAGAGAGAGAGAGAGAGAGAGCGTGAGAGTGTGCTTTAAAAACATCCTCTCATCTCTTGCGTGCTGCTCAAAGCGAGACCCAGAGTCTGTTTTGCAATCCGGATTCCTTCCCCAATTATCCCAGGTCACTAATAAGGCGGGGCGTGGAGGCACTGGGCTGTGCCGCAGTGGCCTGGAGGCTCTGTGCCAAATTGAAACGACTCGGGAAATAGAGGCAGACGCTGAATCTTGCCTAATTGCAGTCGGGGTGTGTGGCTGGCTGCTCAGACGTGAGGGAAAGAAATGTGCACAGAGTGATGAAGGTCTGAGAGAGAGAAGATGAGAGGCAACAAATAAAGAGAGAGGAAAAGGGAAAGAAACTGGGGATGGAGACTCAAAGATAAGAGGCAATTGAGAGACTGGGTTAACTCCAAACTTGAGAAAATGAGGGATTTTCTTACCCTCAAGTTTCCCACACTCACGCCCTCCTCTCTCTTCTTTCCTCGCTCATCGTCAAATACTCTTGACAGCTGACTTCTGGCTGCACACATTAGAGCAAGCAGAGACGGGGCACGAGGCAGAGAGCTCCACAGTGAATGACACTTTCTTTCATTGTCAGGACATGTGGTTTGAAAATGACCCCCGCTACACAAGCGTATGGACAAATGGGCTTGTAAAGACGTCCATTTTGCTCGTCAACAGAAGAGCACCTTCATAAGGGTCTGAGCAAGATGACTCACATGCAGTTTTATGGCAGAGTTTAAGTGTTTGCAACTCTTAGGCCATCGTTTGCAAGATTTAAAGGCCACCTTTGTTAAGAGAGTGAAAAAAAAATGAGCAGTGGCTGAAACGGAGAAAGCCTCAAGGCCATGCATGTGTCTCGACCAGATAACTATCTGGAAAGGCTGTGAATCAGCAGGCTTAGTCAGACAAAAGGCTGACAACATGAGAGGAAGCAAGAAAGAGAGAAACTAAATAAAGAAACGGCAGAAACTGAGGAAAGGAGTCTGTAAGAAAAAGGGGGCTGGGGCACAGAGCAATGAGGGGAAGAGATGGAAACCCTAATTTCACATTGTCAGAGTTGAGAGTGCTGTCCCACTGTGGTGAGAGCCAGCTGTGTGACATGCTAAAGATAACAAAGAGGACCAACATCAAGCCATAAAACGCTGCTCCAAGACTCAACTCCTGGTTTGCCTCACAGGCAGAAAAACTTAACAGAAGCCATAAAATATGTTAATATGAAAACGCATTAAGTCAATTTTTTCCCTTCATAAAATCTACCTAGAGTGGAGCGTTTCACTTTGCTCTGCCAAATATTCTTAATGACTGTACAAGAGCCATAAATAAAATCTAACGGAGCACATGCTCATTTTGTTTGAACCCTTACAGCAAAAAGGTGCTAAAATGTGTCTTCAAAATTAACTCATTATCAGATTTCCTTTCATATTTTTAATGCGGAGCAGAGGCAGATGGGGTAAAGACTAGGATTGGATGAAAAGAAATAGACAAACGAGTTCATTTAAAGATGTTTTTTGGCGTCTACACCAAGCTAACCTCAATCCAGCTCTTTGGGATCTGCATAAATTGAGGGCTTGGGGAGTTGTGGCAGTATCCTCGGTATTATGCATATTAGTTTAAGGCTGTCACTGAGAATCAGCAAGGGTGTCCATCCCGCTGTGGCTAGGCGCTGCTAATTATTGGATCAGAGATAAAGTGCTTTTTAGCGCTCGCTCTCTCTGCTTTGAAAACCCATCTGTGGCGAAAAAAAAAGGAGAGAAGAAGAAAATCAGCCCAATTTTGGGTTCAGAACGAGCCACCGGGTCAGGAATCGATCAAGTGGAAAACCTTTGTCTGGTCGGGGTGATTTCGACGTAAGACCAGATTTGTCACATCTGCCCGGCTTTTTCTGCTGCCGAAAGGGAGCGGAACAACAGGATGTTACCAGCCTCACGGAGGGGGGGAGGGTAGTGAAGGGAAGGAGAGAGATGGAAAGCAAAAAGATCCACAGAGAGTATGGGAGACTGAAAATAGAGTTGCCTTTGCCACATATTGAGAACGTTAATCCTTCTTGAACAAAAAAGAATAGTTGACAGTTCAGTGAGGGTTGACATGTCATCCGAATCAATATATCTTAGTATCATTCACGTTTAAAAAAAAAACAAAAAAAAAAAAAAAAACTATTGAGAGCCTTTGTTATGAAGGCTTTATATACACCCTGAAACCCCAGATACCATGAAATCTTATTAAGGTATAGCATCTCATTAGGCTCCTTCCAAACAAGCTGCTGAATCCTGCTCTGCTTCACAAAGATGCAGAGAGAGACAACACATGTAGTCCATATGGGGCTGAGCTGACGTATTAGTTTAAAGTGTTCTGGGCTAGTGAAACTGTTTTCAGATGTATCGTTTGGTCCATGTTTAGACAACACAGACTGCATGAGCAGTGTGATTTATTAAGCAATATTTTTCAAACCTGTTTTCTATTTGGACGTTTTCCTAACGCATGATGGAAGAAGCCACAAACCGCTGACATAACATCTGACCTTTAATCCAACTCACGCTCAACACAAAAATAGTGAACTGACCCATTCAACATACACACATGCATGCATGTTTGCACACACACAAACACAGAGAATCAAATGGCTATTGTGCTGAGGCCATTGAGTACACACACACACACACACACACACACACACACACACACACACACACACACACGCACGCACGCACGCACGCACACACACACACACACACACACACACACACACAATCCCTCTTCAGGCCTTAACACCACTGACACGATGACTATGGCGAGGTTTAGGGTGGACCTTTTCAGGATTAGTCTGTGAGTACATACTCTCAAGTCAGTGTTTAGCAGTTTAAAGAGACTTGACATACTGAACTGATCAGACAGGGAGGGGATAGAGGGGTTTGTCTTACCATATTCTCAGATGTACGCCGTTTTCATTCTCTGGCCTGTACCTGCAGAAAATTGGATCTTTTTTAAAAAAATATTTTGAGGTATCTGGACGGCATAGATCTTTATCGCCCATTTGGCCTTCACAGTGTACAGACCATGTGCTAATACAGAAAACTGACATTTTACGTCAAGATGTTATTCTCAATGGATTATAGTTGCAGTGCTGAGAGGAGGCTCATAAGTGCAGGTAAACAAGGTCAGCAGAAACACACTGTGGAGCAGCAGGCAAACAAATAGTGCAAAGCCCCGAGTCGGTAAGTAGTCGTATAGAATGGACAGACTAATCCCAAAGTAGGTGTAATTTGTGAGGACGGGGATGAGAGAGAGGAAAGGACAAATGGATGGTGGGATGTATACAAAGAGAGTTGAAAGGAGTATGCTGTCTGCACAGAATCAAGCCAGTCTACTGAAGCCAGTCTGTGACATCAGCTTGTTTGCTATGTTCCTCCACTTGTCAGTTTTATGGGTGTTTGTCCCTGTCTACTGGGAGATTTTTTTTTTTTTAACAGCTTTACAATACTGGAAAAGATGGTGTGTAGTCTATGGAGAGATGGTACAACTCACAACTTCAAAAGGCAACAGAAAAAAAACAAAAGCAAGAGAAGGAGCTGGAGGGAGACTGCGCTTACCTGGAGTTGATTCCTGCATCTTCTCCCTCTTCCGCTTTTTCTTCTTTCCCTAAAAAATATACAGAGGAACACATAAAGTGTGGCTCCAGCACTCACGCTCACTAGACCACTCTGATATCCTGCTGCTGACTGCCATGTTCACTCATCCCCTGCTGGGCATCCAACCAGCATCCCCTGGACTCCAGACTCCAACCACAAACTGCCACGCTGAGAGGGATGGACCAACTAAGAGTCTGATATGATGTTAAAGTGTGCTCTACCTGCTTTTAAATGACTCACTTGCTACCATTTTTAGGCCTTTTGTTTAAATGTGACCATCCTATCCAGAAGGAGGCAGCTCGGTCTGCTGCTGTGACCAGTCTGTGTCATATTTACTCTTCTTTTGAAGTCCCTCTAATGACAAATATTAACATGAAGTGCAATTAAAAATGCTCACTGCAATTAGGTTCGTCTAGCTCAATGACTGTGAAGAGCGCCACTCTTTTCCTGGCGAGGTGGTGGGAGTGTGTAAGGATTTATAGCTTACGCTAAATCCCCAGGGGGGAGACTATAGGTATAGATAGCAGCGTCGAGTCGTTCGAGTCAAATATGAGCAGCACTTTGGTTTCCTGCTGCAAAGTCTGCTAATCCACTTATTCATGAGCTAATCTGCCTTCTACTGCTGCGGCAGACAGGGAAGAAGACAGACTAAGTGAGAGTGGGAGAGAGAAAGGATGGGAGAGGGGGGGTACATAGCAAAACTATGAATGCTGCGCGCTCTAGTCCATGCCAGTGCGTTACCTATTTTGGGTGTTTCCAGGCATGATGTGCTGCCTGTGTACAGCAGAGGATTTAGTTTGCGGGAGGGGTTACAGAATAGCACTCTCAGGGATGCAAAATTCACTTATAAGAAATGTTTTGCTTTAAAACATATCGTTCGCCTTTATCTCTTTGGTATGCCAAGTTGAAAGCCATTCCTCTATGTTTTTTTTTTCCTCCTACCCGTCAAATATGTTTGTACTAACAAAGCTGGAAAGGAAACGGGAACTGGGCTGACTGTCACCAGCTGATGTTGAATATCTGTAACTGTGCTGTGCTTCAGTGGGAGCAGAGCTGTGAAACCGTCTCCTCCTCAGCGAGGCATTTTGGCAGTGGAGCAGTGGAGGCAGAAGGAGGAGGGGGGATGCTGTCGGTGTCCGAGGGGAGGCAGATAAACACCACAAAGCACTTTGGTGGTGGAGTGAACGTGAGTGCCGGAGCCACACTTTTAATAAAGGCTGGTGCTCTCTCTCTCTCTCACAAATTCATACACGCCACATATTCAGAGACAGATGGGACACCTTCCAAGCAAGTAAACACAAAACACAAATGCACCCAAAACAGACTGCATCTTTAATTCAGCCGAACCTCCCACATTCACAAACAAAATGGGCAGCTAGAGGAGCAAAGGTTGCTGCCGCTTCTTAATGCTGAGTGTATGATCCAGCCTCCCCGGCTCAGTCTAACAGGTGTTTTGTTTTTTTTTGTTTTTTTTTTTACATCTAAAGCTCCATCCTGATATGGAACATCAAAGACTAGCATAACCATTACCAGGCAGTTTTCACTCACTGTGGAAATAATAATGTCCAGGATACTACAATCCATTTAACTGCGGTTGGTAATATAATCACAGTGTTATGAATTACACATTAGACTGAAACAAAGGGTCCACAAATGGACCCCATTAGCATGGAGTGGACTAGTGTGAATTAGTGTGTGTCGTTACGGTGTGTCATTTAAAAGAACAAGTCATGCAGGCGACATAAAATCAACATATTTAGACACACACACACACTCACTCACGCGCACCTTTGCCAATCTGTTCTGTTGATACTTACATAATTGTCTCGAGCGGACCAGCCTGGGTAGAGCTGCATGTGGAGCTGCCGTTCCTTGCGGGCTAACTCATAATACTTAGCTTGCTCTTCCCGAGATAAAGCATGCCACTGTTTTAGTATAAAAGGAGATTAGGGTAAAAATAGCATACAGTCAATTACATGTCCCCTGCATTGAGAAGTGTGCTGGTGTTTTTGGAAAAAAAAGAAATCTTCTTTTCAACTTCCAAATGTTTGGTGTCAAAAGAAGGGGGGATAAAAGAGAGAAAGAAGAAGGGGGACACATGATGAAGAGATTAACATGCACAAAAAAAATCACAGGGAGGGAGAAAAAAAACTTTGATTTCATATCAAAACACTGGTTCCAATTTAGCAGCGAACTATGTCAGCGAGCAATTACCCTATGCAGGCCACAAACTAGGCTTTGCTGTGGCTGGCTGCCTCAACCACTAGGCCTATTCGTTAAGGCTTTTAACATGGTTCTGTGGTTCCACTCTTTTCCCAATCCTCAAAAGGAACAAATTTTGTCATTTCCAACCATGCCATTATCCAGGAATATTTTATTAAAGCCAATTTGATTAAATGTCAGTGAGATAGGCAGGCTGTATCTGTGCTGCTGTGAGGGAAGTAATTGGCTGGGGCATCATTATGACAATAATCACAACTAGTTCATAAAAAGGCTGTATGTTATTAAAGAGTGGAATCTCTGTACTTTTTAAAGTAATTGGGGCATGGGAAGTCAGTCCGTGCAGACACAATTTGAACTGTGATCTCCTAGTGATTTAACCCAATCAGAAAAGATAAAGCACAGTTCTAAAGAGAACAGGGTCATTGGTGTATCAGGATACACAGACTATTTGACTTACCCTTCGTCCCAGGATCTGATTGATGGCAGCGCTCTCCTTCAGCGTGCACTCGGCGACCACATTCGCACGCATTTCTTTCATGTAGAGCATGAAGGCGTTTAGCGGCTTCTTGATGTGCGGTCTTTTAGGCTCCTGCTCCTTTCTCTGTTCGTGCTGGGGTTTCCTGTACAAAAAAAAATAAGCAACAACATGGATGGAGGTAAAGACAAGGGGGAAACAATGAGAGAAGGAAAGAGCAAAGCAACGAAGGAGGGAAATTGTGGTGCCACGATGGCGACAAAAGCAGCGAGGGTCTGGTTGCTCTCAGCCAATGGTGAGGCACGCCATGGGCCCCTGCCTCTTTAATCATGTGCAGTCGCTGCCCTTAATGCGGAGAGATTACTTCACCAGTAATGGCAACCAAACCTTCTTGTCCACAGCACATTGGCAATCGCTTAAAGCTAAATGCTCACACACGCGCACTCAAAAACACTCTGCTAACACTCTGCTAACACTCCTGATTTACTTTCTAACAACCTTTTTGATACAAGTGCAGTCTTGGTGATGGCCATGAATAATGGTAATATCAGTGATAACCACTTCAGGGTGCTCACAGCACCACTGCACATACTGGGGATGTGAATTTATTTCATCCAAGCACTAATCTAGGACCTGTATCTGTTGCTGGCTAAGTGTGTCGTGATCCCCGGGCTAAACGAAGCATAGGCCTGTTATCAGTAGAGCATGGGGCCGTTGCCGCTTATCTGCTCACATCAAGGGAATGACAACAAGGCTCTGACAGAGGGTTTTGTTCAGCAATGGCCTACTGTAGTGGTGCAGTGAACAAATACCTGGAAGCCTGTCATCTCAGAAAGCTGGGAAGGTATTTGTGTTTGCAGGACTCACATGTGCATGATGTCTGTTTCATGCGGAGGCTCGTGTTTGACCTGTGGGTTGACGATGGCCGGGTGGGGAATCCCTGTGGCGTGGGGACCTGGGGGGCCAGGCACCATGTGGTGTGAAAACCTGCAATAACAGCAGACAGCAGGCTTTGATTAATTGAAGAGGACCAAGAAGGACAGCAGCATGGAAGAGGTTCTTTAAACATAAATTGGTAGTATGTGTACACCTGGAACAGCGTACACAAACAAAGAAAGATCTACCTACATATATTTATTTTGATTTATGTAAAATGCTTTATATTAAAAAAAAGACAGACTTTAGCAGCTTGTGGGTGCACTTCTTTGTGCTCTAGAGCTTTTTTTTTTTTAGCACTGCCTTCATCAACCTTTGTCCTGCAACATAAAGTATAAAGTAAGAGGGTCACAAGGAGATTGCTTCATATTAAGGAATCACAATTTAAATTACCACAAGGGTATTGAAATGTTTCTCTTTTGTGATTCAAAGATTCAAGGAACCATAGTAACTAATAAAGTTGGGGCAGTTTCCAGCTGTGTTGCACGGCACCTCAAGAACAATGAAGAGCAGGCAAAATAAAAGGAACTGAAAACAGAAACTTTATGCAGTTTTCAATATATCTGTTTCAATTTTCAACTGCTTTGAATATCCATTTCTGCTAAACACGAGGGACTCTTTGGATATGCTTTTCTTTCCTGGCATAAACCTTAGGAGACGCTTCTTCAGAAATAATAAATAGTAGATTCTGTTTCTTGTCGTCGATCCATCAGTGGGTCCATAATGTCTGTGTCTCAACAGTCCCCCAAAAAATGTTATAGAAACAAAGATTCTTGTGGAGCATGAAATGCACAGTTCAGCAATGTTTAGTGCTGCAAACACAAGGCTTCCTCAGTCCTGGGGACTTGTTGTTGGGCTATGAACTATGACCAAATATCCAAAATTAGATTTCAGCAGGAAAAGGGGGATCAGTTCCTAAATTTAAAAAAAAGAACAAAAAAAAAAAGAAAAATAGGGCTAATATACCCTAGGCATTCAAATCGAAGAACAAGAACAACAAAAAAAAAAAAGAGTATTTCACAAACATATGAGTGATGCTCAAAGAGAAGTGCTCCCAGGAAGCTTTGATGGGGGTTCAGCAGCCATATGGTTAAGAGGGGCATGTATGCGGTGATGTGGGCACATAGAGGAGCGGTGTGGCTGAAGCTGCAGCAGGAACAGCAGGAATAGCCGGGGGCAGACCTCCCTGTGTAGGATGCTGCTGCTGCAGGCCAGCATTCCTTCATTGAAGCCAGCACAGTGTCAGTGTGCATCTGATGTGAGGAGACGGGATCCTAATTGCTTCTTGTTTACACGAATCTACTGTGCACGCTTTTGGTTTTTTTCTGTCTTGACTCACCATCCCAGCGGTGGTGTGATCTGCCCGACTCCTCCTGGAGACAGGGAGTAGAAGTTGGTCATGTCTGGTCCAGGGTGATGCCTCTGCATTCCTAGACACACAACAATAATGCACAACTGTTAGACAGGGCAAAGGTTGATGATTCCACTTAAACATTCTGTGCATCCAAGTGCCAATCAAACATTCCCTGTTGTATACCACAACAATATGGACCTTGAGTTAGGACTGTTTCCATTAAAATCTATTATTCCTTCATACCTTCCAATCCTGCCTCAATACAGGTGCTTCACTCATCTTCTTGAACTCACATTATCAACCAGTAGAAAAGGGTATTTTTCTTCCCTGTTAGTTAGAGTCCTTCCAGTGTTTTAGCATCTTTAAGCTGTTTAATTAAGGCTTTCTCTTTGTGGCAGGGAGTGCAGCTTTCCCTGTAGACGGGGGATTGACTTGGACTAACTGTCGGTGGATCTTCAGGACTAAGCTCCTCCATCCAGCTTGCCTGCTCCTGGTGGGTTTCAAGGTCGAGGGGTCCCTTTATGTAAAAAAGACTTTGCTGCAAAATGAAACCTTCTTGTATGACACCTTTTCATTTTATAGCAGAGCAAGTAATAACACGACTGAAAGTCTGTGGATATCAGGAAATACTCTTCATACACACACAAGTGCAACGTGACTACATGTGTGTTAAACACACACACACACACACACAAAGAAAAGAGGGCAAATGCTTCCAGATTAGCAGCATCTTCTAATCCCTGCTGCAGCATGTCTTTTCTCCCTGCCTCTATCTTTTCTCTTCTTTCTCTCTCCAGGCTGTGGTCTGAAGGGGCCTCCCTCCTCAGAGAGGCAGGGCGAAC
This sequence comes from Synanceia verrucosa, assembly GCA_029721515.1. NCBI lineage: Eukaryota > Metazoa > Chordata > Actinopteri > Perciformes > Synanceiidae > Synanceia > Synanceia verrucosa. The sequence continues at coordinate 9,896,673 of CM056555.1, forward strand.
GGGGGGCTTATATCTCCAAAGCCAATGTTGCAACGCCGGATTCATAGCACGCATAGCACTACCCCCTGCCAACTAATCCACCACCTAACACTCCTGAGGGCCCTCTTGAGGGCAGAAGAGAAGGAGGCAAGGGGTGAGGCGGTGAGGGAGGCGGTGAGGGAGGCGGTGAGGGAGGCGGCGAGAGCCCCGGCGTGTTAACCTTGTCACTCACACCCCTACGGTGCCTAATTACTCACTCCCCTATTCACACGATCCCGTTGACGCCCAACAAGGCGTCACACATGCGCCTCCACTGAAAACAAGCGACACTAACATGCTTTTCATTGTAAAACCTGGAAATAATATATATTCAAATTAGTGTTCCTGTGTTATATATAATTATTTTAAACAGTACACATAAGGTATGAATGTAAAATGTTCAAAGGCCCCCCTCTGCTCAACCGTCCTTCCATAGCATCGCGGCCCTGTGCATATTAGAGCTCATAATGAGAAAATCCATGATTGTTTTTCATAATTAACGAGCAGATCAAAGTCTAAGCCCACTGAGGAAGGCAGAGCAGCAATTGGTCGATATGAGAGAGTGAGAAAAAAAGAACGAAACAGAAAGAGAGGGACAGCAAGAAAGAGACTAAGAGAGATGTGGTTTCAAGCATCTTCAGCATAGCATGTCTGGTATACACACATGAATATGCCTAGGGAAATCATTTGCAGCCAATTCTGGATTGCTTGGACATGGATTTCTTTTGGGCAAAGATCAAATAGAGCAAAAAAAAAAAAAAAAAAAAAAAAAAAGACCTCCAGGGGTCTTTTTCTACTCTTCAGTGTTTGTAAGTAACTTGGTGGATCTCGATGGACCAACATGAACAGTAAAATGGAAATCATTACTTCATAAATTGTAATACATGACAACAACTGTCTGAAATCATGTGTGTGCTCACAGTGTATTCATTGCTCAATTCTGTGTCAACACCACTCCTTCCTGCTTCCTTCAGAAAAATATTCAACAAAAATGTGTCTGATGCATGATTCCCCTGACATATGTGGAGCACAGTTTCTTCATGTCTCACTCCCTTCATCTCACTACGCTGTGTACGCTTGTGCTGCTCAGTTCTCCATTGTTATTTATAGCTGGTCCCTCAGAGCCTCCCGGCCTCATCATCATCTTCATCATCGCCTACATCCTGTCTGATCCTTGTACTCCCTTTCAACTGGCAGCCGGAGGAGAAGAAAGCCACGAGAACAGAAAAGGTGTGGGACAAACTATGGCGTCTTTTCGTATTCCTGAGAAGCTGCCAAAGTCTCCAGCTGCGCAGGGCTGAGGAGCTCATCCAAACTGCTGAGGAGCTCCTCTGCAGCTGTCAGAGCTGTAGCTTGATGTTGTTACAGAGAGGAGGAAAGTGCAGAGGGAGAGGGCAGCAGAGCTCACAGGCTGCTTGAAACAAGTTCATAGAGCTGAGAGAAAGGATGACTTCGCTGTGACAGATATTAGTTGGTGTGTGATTCCACTGATTCATGACAGTGTCGGCACATAGGGATGTTCAAAAATATGCAACGTTTTGACTATTTTTCTGACTCTGCAAATCATAAACAACGGCTATAGTAACCATACGTACCATAGTAACACAAAATCCAACCCACTAATATCAAAATAACATTGATCACAATTTTTAATAGTTTGCAAAAAATTTTTTTTTTTTTTTTTTACTTCTGCCAAATTAAATTGTAACTGTTGTTCTCTTTGGTTCTAAATATTAGATGGAAATATATGTTCTGTTGAAATTAGCAATGAGAATGTGACAATCCAGATCATACCAGTGTATGATAAATGGATCAGCTATCAGCCATCATCTGACCTGTTACCTGAAATCAAGGTTTATCTTCAACATGTATTAGTCAGTGTTTCCATGTCCAGTTGGCATGACTGAAAGAATAAGTTTTTAATCCCACAGTAATCCTTAGCCTCATGTTAACAGAGACTAAAATGATCCTATGAGTTCCATGCAGTGTCGTATATAGATTTCAAAAGGGAACTTATCAGAAATCAGAACCAGTTTAAGGGGAGAAAATTTGGTCAGTACATCTGTAATTAGTAGCCCGTCTTCCTTTTACTGAAGTGGGAAGTTGAAAGAAAGAATTTTTTGTCCATTTTGAAAAGAATATTACGACTTTAAACCTGAGTGTTGTGTTGCGTTTGGTTTGCTTGGTCTGTACCTTGTTTGTTGTTGATATCCTGGGGGTGAGGACCTGGGGCGAAGTGCTCGTCACTGTACGTGATCAGTGGGGTTAGTGGATGGACTGCATGGGACGGCTGCACCACGGGGACTTTGTTGGACTGTGGAGAAAAATATAACAAGTTTTTAGACGTGAGGTTCAACTGCATTAATCCATGCGCAATAAGGCCCCTGTCCCCTGCCACCTGACAGGTGAAATAGCACATATAACACAGGTGGTCTGCCTCCTTGTAGATGTGGATGATCCTTAACAGTATGACCAAAGAAGGAAACTAAACTATTTCCTTAGTTTTGTATTTTTTAGTAGCCTAAGCCCAGCACCTCAAAACTTTGTTTTGCATAGGTCAGCAGGACCGATAAACCCATTCCTTGAGGCAAGGAGGAAAAACAAGTCAAAGAGGTGCATGAGCATGTTTGAGACAGCAAAAGAGAGAAACTGAGCTGGAGCAAATAGGAGCGAGCAAGCGATAAAGCAAAGTGAGGGGAGAGAAAAGAGAGATTCGCAGGGTTGAGTTAGAGCAGAGGTCTTAGGCGGGAGATCAAAGGCAGTCATTAGCTGGTGAATAAGGGGAGTTCATTACAGAGCAAGAGCCGGGGGAAGGAGAGATGAGGGATGGAGGAGGAGGAGAAGGGGGTTGGTTATGGAGGGAGAGCGCGAGTGAGACAGATGTCTGCAGCGGCACTTAATGCAGGGGTAATCACGTCAAGAGTGGCCTGACCACAGGCCCCCCATCCCCGGCTGACTCAGAGAGACCTGCCTCCTGACAACTAAAATAGACCGAGCCAGGCCCAAAAATCCCCGGCCCCAACCCCCAGCCAAAAGCGCTTACATGCTTCAGCAGCAATGAACACATGGCAATGCTTAGCCATGCTAAATCTACTATTCACAATGAGAGCCCAGAGCAGAGCTGGAGTCAAAATATCACCTCCACAGGATATAAGGCTAATCGGCAGGACGTCACTTCATTGTTGGGTAAGACGTGTCTTGCACCAAGTGACTCCACGAGCTTTGAATCAATGACTTTCACAAAATTGTAATCAGATGCTCTCACAGGAATAATCATCTGGTTAATAATGTTGTAATTAAATTTAGAATGAGAAAACACTTCTGCAGAAACAATATAATCAAAGGGCTGTTCTTTATTAGAGCTCTCACTTCGTTGTCCCATTGAAGTGTCTGCCATGGTGGCCACAGAAGGCCTTGGACACAAGGGTGGCTGGAATGTCTGCGTTTTCCCTGAAACCTCTCACAGACTGGTACCAGTCTCAACTTAAGATCCCCCCTCCCTCTCCAAACCTTCTGGGAATGTCCTAACTGGGAACACACAGGGCAGTATGTGTGCTGTATGTGTGTGCTTGTGGAGAAAGATCTCAGTATCCTCAACCACATGACGCATCATCTGCATCAGATTCCTTATCTGGATGGGAATCTCATCGCTGAGGGCCAATTTCTTTCCCAGTTTGTCTCTTGATCAGAGCCTCATGCACCATCATCTAGCACATTCTATAAAGTAGCATTTCAGGTTACAATCCATTACCCAAAAATATGACAAATCCTGCCTGAAAGCTGTTTCAGCCATAATGCAGAGGCTTTTCACATTAGCCCAGGTGAGCGTGTTTCTTTGACACCGAGTCAAAGGTGACGGGATAATCTGTGAGTGTGGGAGTGTCGGACCTCATCCTTCTGAGGGGGCGGCTTATTAGTAAGGGCTGCTAACCCTAAAAGTGGGCTAACCACGACTTGGATTGGCTGGGGCATGCCTACACCAGGGGCTAAATGATAGCATTCTCGCCCATATTATTTTACGCTTGTCCACTCCCATTTGTTATCCTGTGGGAATGAGATAAGAACCTGAGGGATTATCATCTTAGCTGGAGGTCTTATTCAACTTGTAGTGAAGGAGAAAACAAAGAAAAAGGGAGTGGAAACAAAAGTTAGTCTCTCTTACTGGTTCACACATACATAAACCGCGATATTGCAAAAAAGAAAAAGATGATTGACTCCTGAGCACCCAAGAAAGCTAAAAGCTTCCGCTACAGAAGAGAAACCTACTTTTGTGCTTTTCCTAGTTACAGTTGTCAAGTCACATTCTTCTCAACTTCTTAATAAACTGCCTTCATTATAGAAAAAAATCCACCAGAGAAAAACTTCCAGGCCTCTGTGACCAATACATAATTTATGGATATTTGGGTTCACATTTACATAAATTCCATACCATAACGAACCATGTTTTTTTCTCTGAAGAAAGGAAGAGCAGTGAATTGTCATTTAGGCTTCTTACACCTTCCCATCTCCCTTAACATACGGAATGAATATTTTTTTATCAGGGTTATTTCACAGTGCTAACAGTCATCATGTAGCTACCACTGTAATTTCTCCAGGTGGAGACTTGTTGGTTTGCTGCACCCACTTTGCAGCTCTTGGCAAGTTTACACACAAATAGTGTGACACCCTTTTACCAATTTCATGGAGGAAGTAGTTGGAGACACTCAAGTGACCACAGCCGTGAGGGTCACGGCACGTCACTGCAATTTAACCCCCTCTCATCCCTCTATCCTGACTCTAAAAGCCCTCAGCAGCAGCAGCGGTGTTGCAACGAAGGGCGGCCATATTGGAGGTCCCTTTCATTGTATAGGAGAAATAATAGGCTTAGGATCTGTCTATTCATAATTTTCAGGGAGAGTGAAAGAGGAGAGGCGGTGAGGATTGAAAAGAAAACGTTCCATTTGGAATTTCATATCCAGGCTTTGGCCGGCCCTTCTAAAGAACCCCTCAGATGTGGTTTTAAGAGAAATTCATTGTGCGGAACTGGAGCTGGCAGGAAGCCCTCCATGGAGGAGACACTCGAGTGTGTTTCAGCACTGAGAGCCAGTGACTTGGCGTGCTGTCTGCAGTTGGGGGTGGGGAAGGGAAATGGGACGTTTCGTTTTTGTTTCATTTTTGTTTTTTTTTACTGAGAGGATTTTTTTGACGGCATGCCGGTGTCTCTGAGCTTGTATTCTGTCAGATTCCACCAGCCTCCTGCCATGGTGTCTGAGCGTGACTGTGTGTGTTTGTACTTGTGTCTATGTGGTATATGCAATAACTATCCCTGCAATATTGCCTTTTTAACATCTCTCTCCCTCTCAGCACAGCTTTTGTACTCCACTCAATTATACCACTTCTGCAGAGTGGAGTGGAAAAAAAGGGAAAGCGAGAATTTTATAATAATCACTTCCCACTACTGTAATTTATATGCAATGAGGACTCTTCGCGCCTGCAGCTACAATCAAGTGTGTAGAAACCATGTGAGGTGTTTCACAAACAGCTGGGGAGACGGCAGCTCAAGTGGTGGCGATGGATTCCCATGGTGCTAAATCTTTTCACCCCAAAGCCCAACCTCACCTACTCACTGGATTTTCTGCACTGTAGAGGAGAAGGAATATGCACCCAAAAATAATATCAACAGAAGAAAGAATAAAAAGATGAGGCAAGAAATAGATCTACAATTACCATCAGCATCTGAGAGTTTGCTACAAAATGTCCAATGAAATCACCTGAGGGAATGATTTAAAATAACAGAATCACTGTCAGAGAGCACACCCACCTCTGACTGTTTAAATACCATCTTTGCTACTGTTTCTACTGACATGTGATCATAAATAAAGTAAGATTACAGATGGAAAGCTGTGTGAATGCAGAAAGCAAGGGTGTGTCCAGTAACGACATCCTGCAGAGTCACACTCAGACCAGGTGTTCACTCTCAGGTGTGCTTTTGTGCAAGTTGTCCAACCTTTTCCCAACAAAAGTGAGCAAACATACTCCCACCGCAGCTTTTCAGCGCAGAAAGAAAAGGGACTCCCCCCTTTACCAAAACCAGTGGAGACCAACCTGAGGAAGCTTAAATAAATAACCAATTACCATTCGCAGAGCGGGTTGAAACCCACCAGCTTTGAGTAGAGTGCTAAAAATGGAATGTTTTATTGGCAGGATGGCCCCTCGGCCAGGGGGCTTAATGTACGAAACCCAATTAATGGAGAAGAAAGCCGGGCCGCCAGCAAGCAAAGGAGCGCCACGTGCCTGGGGTAATGAGACGAACAAACAAAGCCAACCACAAGTATAGGAGTAGAGGAGGGTACGAATAACAGGAAAAGCCTACCCTGGAGAAACATTTACATCTCTGAAGACCCCCCCCCTCCCAATCTCTCCTTCTCCCCCTTCTTTCATTTCAATCATAAATCTTGCGCGCTAGTTATGAGTCGAAAAAGATGAACAAAAGTGGCAACGCTGAAGGTCGAGGCCAGTTGGTAGAAATGGAAAAAAAACATCTGAAGGCTGAATGGTTTGGTGAACTACTTGGATAACAAAAATAGGCATGGCCCACATATGCAATGATATGGTTTTAGTAGCTAAGTTGCAGCACAAATTTATCATGTGAGGAAACTTGTCACGCTATCCTCTAAATACCACCGTTACACCCACACAAGCCACACGTCAAACACGTCATATTAACCACACATGACCGACACATGCCACTGTTTGAACATAGAATCCATACACAAAAAAAAACATAGATATGCCGTAAAATATGGTCATGGTACATGGTGAGGGGATCAGAGAGTGTAATAACAACGTGCTTAATGAATTCAACACGTACAAGCTACATGTGAACACAAAGGAGCTATTAACAGCTGACTGTCTTCTTTCCTACCATCACCACCACCAGCACAACTCAATAGGACGAAGTGGATTACCCATCATCCTTCAGTTGGCATGAAGAACGTGCGCTCCAAGCAAACCAATCACGCTAGCTTTCATACCGACATTGCAGAGCAGATAATTAGTGTGAAATGTGCCTGCCCCAGATGAAAAGACATTATCCGCTTTTTAAAGTGTTCAACTCTTAATTTCTATATGTTGCGGAGCTATTAAATAACTGAGGGAAGAGCAACAGAACATTACAAATGATCCAGTTGCTATTTCTCTTCCCTGTTAAGCCACAGCGAGTTAAGTAGAAACAGTAAAGTTAAGTACTATGACAACAGCCAGTCTGTTTGAAGAGGCTGTAAAATGGTCACGCAAGAGGATGTGAAGGTTAGACGCTGCAGAGTTGTCCAAGAGTTCAGTCATTTTGCATTTCGGTGAAATAGTTGCACAGCTTGTATATAGTAACATAATGTCTTACAAAATAATTTATGATTGTCCAAATTATTGTAAGAAAGAGTTGTACAACAGTTATATATATATATATATATATATATATATATATATATATATATATATATATATATACACACACACACACACACATACTGTCTCTTTTAAGAAAAGGGAAAGGAACTATTATGAAAAAATTTACTAGCAGCAAGGAGCATGTTGGATTTATTCAGAATAAACTACAGTGCAACAGTTTGGTTTGCTGCTGCTTTGGCATTTAGGCATCTGGTTTGGCTCACTAGTGTGTTTTTAATCTGCCTGTTGCACAGAGAAAAGACCACTAGGCTTTGGCTACACTCAAAATACTTACATACTTATTTTAATACTTATTTAAATATTTAAACTATAGAATACCAACAGAGATGTCTTTTATGTGCCTTAAAAATAACAAAAAAATAGATGATTTCCACGATACGACAAATCCTCTATTAGGGAAAAATCCAAATATTAACTCTCTGAGTGCTATTGACAGCTTTTGTCGTCATTCAAATTCCGACTCTTGGGGACCATTGATGGTTTTTGCAGTAGGTCGCTGATCGCGGTCTCCCACAGCCCGTCAGTAATTTCGGGGCTTCTGTGATTTGTAGTCGGGACATAAAGAGTTAATGTACGCCTCGGAGATCAAAGCAGGAAGTGGAGAAGATCACGTTTAGAGAGCAAAACATATGGATTCTGAAAAAAAGTGGCGATTTCGGTGAAAGTGGCCTTTACTCTCCTCCAGACAAAACAAAAATGGAACAAGATAAAAACAAACATTTTTTTCGTGATGAAATAGTTTCTTCTTTCATTTGAGCTACTCTGTGTTTTCAGAAACATGACACAAAAGATTTTATGGGTCTAGAAATATCACTCAAAATGCTGGCACAAGGCACTTTGGGTTTTGAAAAATGGCTGGCACTCAAAGAGTTAATCACCATTCAGCCACACTGCAAGGCCTTAACGTGGTGTACTTTTACGTAGGTTCGACATGTTTCTGTGCCAAATGAAGGCTTGTTATCCTTTTCACTCTAGCCAAGCGATGTGTTGAAGACTATGAGCTGTGAGTGGTGGTCGGCTCCTCCACTGTTGTATTAGCAGAGAGGTGGAGGGGTGGATGGGGTGGTGGGGGTTGGGCCTGCTCTGGCAGAGCCCCCGGGCGAACTGCAGGATGTTCACCTTGCGGCGGGGCACAGGGCTCATTATCACAGCAGGACCTGGTCACATCAAAGGACTGAGGAAAGGGCAAACATTCTGCTGAAGTGCCACTGTCAGCAGGCCTGCGAGCGCACACGCAAACACGTACACAAAAGACAGACCGCACACACACTTGAGCACCCACTAGGCATCTATACCTCCACAAAGAGCGAGGCTGCTCTTTGCAGCTCTATCACTCGCTTTGGATCTATTGAGACAGGTTGAGATGCAGTCTCGAAGGATTGTGTCATTTCTCAGCAACAGCCATGCCCAAAAAAAAAACCAAAAAAAAAATACATGGTCTATCTGGACACCAGCAATGTGTCTAAAAATGTATTAAAATCAGAGTCATAAAGCCTGATTTACCTGATCAGTGCGTGTGTTTCAAACCAGGAGCGATGTTAACCTTGGGCCCCTATGTTTGAACTCAGCCGCTACAGCTGACCACAAGCAGAAAATGTTTTAAGCGCGCCTTTTTCCCCCTCTTTCCTAAATCAATCGTCATCCCTCTCCAGCAACTATTTATAGTCACCTTGCTGCTGCATTAACACACTGCATGATTTATCATTGTAAGCCAGCTCTGGTCTGCTGAGTAGCTACATTCATGCCAGGCTGTGCAGTGGTGCCAACATCCACACTGAACAACAACAACACTCGAAAGGCCCTGAGAGATGTACACAAATAAAAATCGCACCACAAGCTAACTTTGTGTGGCAGAGCTTGCTAAAACCGTAGCCTCCACACAATACCAGACAGAGAAAGAGGGAGAGAAAATGAAGCGCAGAATGGGGGAAAAAGTGCTGATGACTTGCCTAATGCTAGAGCTTCATAGATCCGTCGAACAAGAGCGGATTTGCCTGCTACACCTAGATAGTGTTTCCCCCCCTCAGCTTTCGCCCAGGTATTCTGGGCATGAATGGCTGTCAGTTTGGATTTGGGAGCTCAGCGTTGAGGGGGAAAATAGAGTCTGGTGGGGGTCTTTGTGTGTCTCTACCTGTGGAGACGAGAGCCAGAGACAGTACTTTTCACTCTGAGCCCCAGCTAGCTCCAACACAACATCTCTGGAAAGGAAGGGGTAAATATTAGTACTGCAAGGTAGCCAGGCAGAGCTGGACGAAGGCTGCAGAGGCGCTGCCGTGCTTTTGCGGGGAAGGTTTTCAATGGCACACACTAGGAAATTATGGATGGGGTGGTGATTTGAATGAGAGCCGCTTCTGCCTGAGCTGTAGAGAGTATTGACCTAGTTTTCCTTCTGTATTCCACTCAGACAGATGCACACCCACCAACACTACGAGTAAGAATAGAAAGAATAAAAATATTGATGGGTTTGTGGGCCTGTAGCGTTGACGACGTAATGGAACAAAAAATAAAATCCACAGAAAACCGACTGAATTTTGTAAACAGTGAATTTCCTGTGATAGGGTTAAATATGTGGGTTATGTCAAGCCTTGAAAACTGCAGGTCAATAGAAGCCCTGCTGCCTCAGGTGTCATGACACCTGTGTCCTGGCCATGGTCTGAACTTTTGACCCAACAGTCACATGATCAATGCTCTCTTTTTTTTCTCTTTTCACCTCAATGAATCATCCTGATTTAGTCTCTACACATTCAGTCTCCCTTTACCAATGGAATTATCTTTTTACATAATTGAACAAGCACCCCATCAGAGCTATATTTTGTTCATTATGAAACAAATAATTTTTGGAACTTGATATAATGAGGCAAGGTTCAAGCCACAGTGCTAAGAAGCATTCATGGTTGTGGATCACATTGCAAACCTTTGGGCTCATTCATCTTATAGACCGTATGACAATAGCAGCAGCAGCCCACTGTTTGGGTGTGATTCCACGTTTTAAGGGATTAACTGGTAAAGAGTACCAACAACTGCCTTTCAGCCTGGAATTAGTCATTAATCAAACCACACATTTTAAGGTTTCTTTCCAGCCAGGCGCACACGCCCCTGTTAAGATCTGAATGAAAAGCACAAAGCTATTCAAATCTGATCCCCTCCGAACAAATGGCTTTTCTCCATCCCCAGAGAAGCAGGGAACACTTCAAGTACCTCTCCAAGGATCTGAACGGTCACATGAAAACTCCGCCCCATCAATTAGCTCTGTGGCAGGGTTTTTTGTGGGATCTCATACAAACAAAACAATGACCATGTACGACATGGCAACCGACAACGTCTGCTTATCCCTTGATACCTCTAAAGAAATGGTAACAGTGAATTTGTGGAGCACAAAAGGCAGCTCCTTAAGCTCAGGGCATATGGTTACAGCAACATTACAGGGCACACTCATGCACCTGATGCTACAAAGGAAGAATGATAAGCCATACAATGAACACACTGTGGTTGCAATTCAGCTCCTAGCTGGATTTATTCACAGTGGACTGCTCTTCTGTTTTAATATAATCTTATTTGTCTATTAAGGAAGCAATGATAAGACTGAATAAGTTGAGCTGAACCTCTTTGGCTCTGAAAAATCAGAAGATTTATCAATAATCTCAGGATGTAATGTATTAAACAATATATTTTTGAAACTGAAAGTATGAGGCAATGATTAATGTAAAATGTTTTGAATGTCTTTATAATTTAAAATATTAACAAGTCAAAGCAAAGAAAATGTAGGGCATTTATTTTAAGTAATAAAAGACTTAAGTCTTGTTTAGTTCTGTTTAAGATGTGTACAATTGTTTACACACATCTTAGGTTTGGCTTTACATGGGGTAGACTTAAGCAAAACTGTCACTGAGTGGATGTGTGATCCGAAGTCAGATAACCAACTTTTTATTTTATATATAAAAAAGATCAAGCACAGCCTTTTCACGCCATCATTGCTTCAGTATGGAGGGCGTGTCAGTGAGAGAAATGAAAAATGTAGATTTGCAGTTTGGGGGTGGTGCGGCAGTGGGCACTTCCATTTCCCCTATCTTTCATTTCAAACGACAGATACAGTGGGGGTGGATTGATTTGATGTTTTGATGCATTGTTTGATGACGGGCAGCTCAAAGTGGAGGATGCCTCTGTGATGTCTCTCCATTGGAGGACATGAAAAGCGTCACCTGGCCCCTGAGCCGAGGGGTTATGGCTGCTAGTGGATTTAAGGGCTCCTGCTGAGCTGGACGGTGGCTCCATTGATGCCACATAATCCATTCAGCGTGACCTTTATATTTTTAGAGTCCACTCTGCTTCCATGTCAGCCTGCCTTGTTAAAACTATCGCTGACATCAAGGTCCTGATCATCTACGTTCTATTACAGGACAGTATATCTAATTTATTCAATGTGTACATCCCAAGAGGAAAATAAGTGCCTTCAATCACCAACGGAGCAGTCCGATGATCAAAAGAAACATGAAGCACAAGGCGAGCTCATCAGATGAACAAACACATTCTTGCTAGATATCTTTGTGGGTTTCATCATCCTGCATCAAGTGACTGCTGAGGAGGAAAAAAAAAAAAAACAAAGCCTAGCTCTCATCCCTGTGACATCAGCTCTTACAGAGCGAGCCGAAGGGAAGAATAAAATACGAGGAAATTATATATTTCCAATTACAAACCAATAATTTAAAGCTGCACTTTTTCCTCTGCCCTCCACCCAACCTCAAATTAATTGTTTAAACCCCATATGAAAATCACAGGCTTAAAAAAAGCCATACAAATAAATAATCTCATAACATACGCTAGGTGGTATTAGTCATGTGCATCAAACTCCTACCACTTTCTACATTTGCTTAAACTGGGAGCAAACATAATTGGGATAAATCTCCTCAGTAAGCCACATAAAAAACAGAAGGGTGTAAATTGTTACACTGCTGTGTGTTAAGACACTGAAACAGTTGCACAGATCAGACAAACTGCAGCAGCAGGGAAAGAGCAGCGTTCAGCTCTGCTGTTTTCCCTCTGTGACTTGGGGCCACTGAGTTTTTCTCCAGCCATAGTAAATTGGGCGCCTGGGGCAGGAGCCTTGGCCAAGCTTGCATTTCGGAGCTGACTGTGGAGGGCATGAGGGATAGAGATATGGCACTGGAGGGAGGACAGGGCGGTGGATGGCGGGGGAGGACTGGAAGCGCAGTAGAGGTGACATTACGCACATGTTTGAACACAAAAGAGGCCTGGCCTGGTTAGCACACTAACTAACAAGCACCATGGCAATCAGCGTTCGCCCATCTCTGTGTTCTCTCTATCCACCTCGTCATAAATATGGCTACATCTGCAAGTGTAATCACTCCATTGTACTCCGATTTTCTGCCCTGCTGGACGGCAGCATGGCAGCCTGCTTTTCAGCACCTCTCCCCTCAATGCCCTCCTTTCCCTCAAGTGCCCTCGCCTGTTCCTGGCTACTCCTTCGCTGGTGAGGGCGGTGTGTCTCACAGATTACAGAGCTCCGGTCGCTCAGGTAACAAGAGTCACTAATCTGGCTGGGGTTGAATTACACATAATTGCCTCGGCACCGTGATTGATTTCAGCCCTGGAAAGGAAAAGACGACAGCTCCCCCCCCACACAAAACACCCCCATCTCCCTCTCTGCCTCTCTCCAGCGCTCACGAGCGGCAGCCAAGACTCTCCATCTAGTAGGAGGCAGGAGGCTTTGAAGAGATCAAAGCCAAGGCCGGGAGCAGTTGCGCGCCCTGGGAATACGGGAGAGAGGCTTTCTGCTCCTCAGCCCTATTTTCTAGCGTCATGTCGGATTGCAGCTGTATTGCATTTCGCCAGTTTTCTTAATGCTCTTGGTTTTGACTTTGACATCAGTGATCCCCCTCGGTTCTTCAAAAACAAGGGGGAGAGGAGGAAAAAAGAAAGTGACTGAGGGAGGGAGAGAGAGAGAGAAAAGGGGGAGGAGAAGGAAGGAAAGAAAAGAGCGAGGGTGAAGAGATCTACAGACTGATTTTTATTTTCACAACTCCATAATTGGCCAGTTCAAAGGACAGGAGGGGAGAATGTAGCATTTGTTTTCAATTCTGCAGCCGATATGAAAGGAGTGACAAACTTTTATGGGTTTCCCCAAAAATTAAAGACAGGCTTTTTTCACAGTCAAAGAACAGTGTTTTTTATGGCAGAGACCACACAAAATGAACTGATAGCAAAGCCCTCCTCTTTACACCGCACTATTGAGCTTTCTTACACTTCAAAATGCATGTGTGCGCTAGTGCACGTGCGAATCTCTGCCAAACACCCGTTTAGTATGTGTGATTTAAATGGTTAGACAGAGAGAAAGTGGTCTGATGTTTAGTGCAAAAAAAAAAAAAAAAAGAGCATGCACAAACAAAAAGGAGGCATGAGGAAAGCTATATCCATTCACATAACAGCTCTGCTAATAAAGCCTGGTGGCGAGAAGGCACCCTTTGTACTGTAACTATGCAGGCCCTATACCAACCTCCTACACTGGGGACCATTAATATTTCAGCGCTGTCAGATGCACATTGCATGTGAGCCTCTTTAGCGCTCACACACACACACAGCAGAGAGAAATAATGAGCTTCTGAAAAATATGAAACAGCAAAGACAAGGAGGGAGGGAAAGAGTGTGCCAAAGACTGACCAACTTCATACGAAACAGAGCAGCTATTGATCATAGTTCAATGTCTTAGCTGGACAAAGTGAGGGCTGTTTGAGCGTCTCTGAAGTCTGGACACAGCCGGCAGGATTTGCACCCATGTTTCACTCCTGTGGTCCTATTGTTCCCCTTGCTGTTGTTTACTAGCTGGAACACTGCTCGCCTCTATATGGACCTGCAAGCTGTTCGGATGAAGTCAATCAAGCTATTCATGTTTTTACTCGTTTTATGACTCTATCAGGGAACAGTGAGGTACTGTGGTCAGCTTTGAGAGACTGTGGCCAAGCTTCACTCTCAGCTGACCCAATCAGTGTGCCGTAGGAGCATATTAAACACTACTTTTTAAGATAACAAGCAACCACCATAAAATTAGTTTTGAAACCAACACAACAATTTTTCCAAGAGACAACTACTTCACCCACTATCCCACTGTCAAAGACATCAACATGTTACATCAGCTGCACAAGAAATTGCTGAAAACACTCTAAACATGCACACACTGCCCTCTTGTCTCCGTTTCTGATCCACCCCTACAGGAAGTGCACACCCAGGCCAATTGAATTCAAACAGAATAAGGCATCAGGGACAACCTTGGCGAGGCCCCTCCACTGACCCCTGGAGATCAGCGGCAGGCTGCTGGTGAAGAGTGAAGCCCCCTAAGCAGGTGTTGTGGGCCTGAACGGCAGTCTGCCCATGGAAGCCTGACTGGCTGGCTCCAGGCAGCACTGCTTGATTGGTTAAGCTTCATCCAATTCAGTGGGAGGATGGGGAGCGAAGAAAAGTGTCATCATTGCTTTGAGCACTAACACATGCCTAAAATAAACATCAACTGAGGGTTAAGTGTGCGCCTGCACGTCATGCTCACGACCATGACGCTCCCGATTGCTTTTCTCACACAGATATAGAAACACGCATTTTCAGCATTTAATAATTTTAACTCTGTCGTCTATAGACAGCTTTCATCTTTATTATACATTTTTATTTTTGAGTTAGGAGGTTTCTGATTATAGCTACGACTTGCTGTTCTTTTCCCCATTTATTTAGATGTACTGCCTTAAAACTGATGTGTCCATTTGAAAGTCCTAGCACAACACAGATACAATAAAATAACGGTTTAAGAGTGTAAACATATTGTAATGTGACTAATCTTTCAATACTCAAGTCAATGTGTATGTCAACATACATACAATCAAGAAAAATCTGTCCACCAGAAACTTAAAACATTCTCATCTCCACAATGATGCATATTTCTTGGTCCTGGTGGACAGTCCCTCTGCTGAGCTCCATTTAACAAGATGAAACACACTGATAAGGTGATTGCAACCACATGGCGTCATTAGCAGCGTGCATGTGGAGTAAATGTGTCAACCAGCATCACCATACAGCAGAGGATAAGAAGAGACCTTGGCGTTAATGGTGCTGTTTATAAAACACCATAACCTAGCACCGGCGGCACTACAAAGAGCCTGAGTGTTTCTTCTGTGTGAGGTCCCTGCTGCCGGCCTTCATGTGTACGCACACACATTTCTGCTTTTGATAGAGCTGCACAGCAGATGACATGAATCCCAGTGTGACTCTTTGATATGTCCTAATTTGGTATATACAGCATTAAATGAGGTAATTATACTTTGTCTTTTGACAGTTGCTATAGTTTTCAGTTATTTTCAGATTAAAATATACATACAGACAGTACTGTACTGAAGACTGCTTATAGAAAGTGAGCTGGCAGTTGGATGATCACAAGGAATCCAGCTATTTAAAAGACAAAATGTTGCATTCAGATCTGTGAAAACTTCACACAGCTTGTCTACCCTATAGTGAGGGGGAAAAAAACTACACATGGTGCCATAAGCTGCCATCTAGAACATTATGTGTGGACACGGAAGGCTGCTGGTAAATGTAGTGTTCTCTTTAACAGGGATCTTCCACGGTAGTGCTGGGGGCATGAGCTCAGGACACACATGGCACTGAGGGACACCAGAGCGGTCCTACCAAATCCCGTTAGGTAAGCCTGGGTTAGTGATTCCACGCTGCGAGACACTGGCTAGCACATCCGTCACGTTCCCACTACATCAAAGGAAAGTACAGCGCTGCACCCCCTCCACACCCCCCTCTTTCTTGCCATGAGGATCTGCAATTGAGGGTCCAAAGGGAAAAAGGAAAGAGTGCACAGCAAAGGAGAGGGAGCTCTCTCTCAGCTACCCCCACCACAGCAGCAAAATTCGGGCTTAAAAAAAAAAAAAAATCAGCGATTCTATCCATTCCTTTCCTCAAGCTGTTACTCAAGACCATGATACTGTTGCAACGCAGCTGGAGATCAGCAGCACATCTTCACAGTCAGGTGAAACACCTTGTACTGTACCTCCGCATTCAGACCTGAGAGTAAGCAGCTGTGTCTTTATCTTGTCAACCATTTATGAGTTTATTCAAAGGGTTTAGGCAAAATGAGGTCGCAGGGTTCATTTTTACCCATAGAGGAGCATCTCAGCTGTTTTTTGTGATTTTAAGTAAGGGTAAATGTTAAAATGACAACAGCAAGAATCTGAGAATAGATTTCAGGTCAGTTAAAAATATGCACTGTCAATCACAAGTGTGTTGATCTTTATTTAGAAGCTGTCATTTTCAATGCCTCACTCGAGTTTAGGAGGCTGCAGGACCACTTATTTGAAAGACAAAACCCCTGAAAGCACTGAACTTCTCACATCAAACCTGGAGTGGTGACATCCTACAAACCTTTGAAGATTCATACTTGGCAAACCATTATCAACAGCACCATTATGGGATATTATGATAATTCTGACCGCAAATCGTAAACGCATGTTTAATTTGCCAAGATAAACGATCACAAAGACACAGAGGCCAGAGAGAAAGTGATCGCTCCCTCATTCAATCCTAAAAAGCTTTCCGTACTTTACAGACCAAAATTTGAGAGAGAAGCCGAATCATTACCTGTAGACAAGCCTCTTCACATTATCGGATACATCTGAACAGATGAGAAACACTAACACAGATCAAGACAACAGACAAGGCGATCAGTGTGCTTCTGTCTACTTAAATAACCTGATTATTGTTTTTTGGTTTTGTTTTTTTTTTTAAATAATTTTAATAAGCACAGTGTAAGAAAAGATTATTGAAGATATATGCTATAGAATAGTTTTTTGGTGTGTATGAGTCCTCAACACCCATACACACCAGATAAAGTAAATGCACAAAAGCACATATTTAGACCAGAGCTGTGCTTATAAGTTTCAAGTCTGAAAAAGTATGAAAAATTAAGAATTGACTAAATAATCAGTTGTCTACTTAACCAGAATAACTGATCAACTAGTCAACTAAGAGGGGGCAACGCTACATTAAATATCATGTGCGACTATATAAATAAGTATTGCATATTTCTTCAATTACACACATAAATCCAATTTGCTCTGAGAGAAGATTGTGATGATGAACTCCCACACTGCCAGTTGCGCTCAGGATACTCTGCAGACTCCACATCCTAAAACAGCTATAGATTTACGTAAACATGGGGGTATTCATAACACACCACTGGCTCTTAGAAGTGGCCAACATGTATATGCAGCTGAACACTATGAAGCATCTCAACACCAAAGTCTCAGCTCTTGTGGCGGAGGCGACCCATCAAGCTAGAAGCCCTAAAATCTGCTGACAATCAGCTACTCCCAACAGCTCCATCACGACTGGACGGCATGTGCAGGAATGTCATGGTCAATGGAAATCAATCTAAACTACTGGGATTGGGGGCGGCGGTGGGGCTGGGGATGGAAGAGAATGAAAGGGAGAATGTGCCTTTGATCTCGGTGAAAACCGATCCCAGGCCTGCAGATACTGTGGCTGCGGTGGCCGGCAGCAGAGGCAGCGAGCTGACATCAGTGAGAAAGCCAGAGGACTCATGTTCCGTGATCCTTCCACCAAGCCTCAGCTCTTTTTATTGGATAACTGAGAGAAACATATATAAAATGACTACCGTTTTATTGAAGACAGGGTGAGGGGGAAAATTGGGTGAAGAAAAAAAAAAAGGCAGCCATGGTAAATGAAATGAAAGCGGGGCTTTAAAAGTTTTGGCAGTGAGTATGCTGTCTAACTGCCTGGCCTAATTCATCTGCAGTGAGGGGTAATTTCCTCTCATATAGTCAGCTGGTCTCCATACAGATCCCCTATGAGTTTTTTGAGCACACTGTGAGTGCACTCATTCGATGGAATGAGTGATTAAATTGACAAGAAAACAAGCCATAAATAGAGACAAACATCATTTCATAAACCACCTCTGAAGAGAGCAAATCATGAGGTAATCACATTTTCTCTACAATGACACATACTTTCACCCTCTGCAACTTTGGCAGAGAGAAAGCAATGCAATTTTAACACCATCCCGTGATAGAGTTGCCTGTGAATGAAGTTCCTTTACACACAGCATGTGGCATCTGCCCCCAACAATCACATCTGCCTCTGAAAGATGATTCTTGTAATAAACACAGGGCTCATAATTTCACAACATTACTCTGATTAAATCAACTAATTTGCACGCTGCAAAAACACCAACAACCCAGGACTTATGAGAGTGTTTCCTGTATGGAGGCACCAAACCATGGCCAGACTGGGACTGGTTGTCCTCCCAAAGGGTGATACAGAGACTTGGGACAAAACAGGATTAGAGTGGACAGCTGCTGCTGTGCCCTGTGCTTTCTGTTTGCCTTGAGAGGAGAAATTTGCAAACAGGACGGACACAGGAAGCCGCCAGTGAGCGACCTGCAGCTGGCCTGGAAATTAATACCATTACAGGGACGATATCTGCAATAACGCATGCCAACCCTGGCCGGTGCTGTAGACTCCTCTGCAGGGCAGCCTCAGAGACCTTTAGGCCTCCTCAGTCATTCTGGGCTAATTAGAGGGCTTACCCTGGTCATGTAGACATGCATCACCTAAGAGTTTAACAAGATGAGAAATACTGTATATGTCATCTCTTAATCTTCTGGAAAGTATGGCAGGCACTCAGTTTCTGAGGGTCACATAAGGGGACGGGCGTCAGCAATACCGGTACATAGAGATAAATAAACACCATGCAACAATACACACATTACACATTGGAATAAATATTTCTTATTTATATCATATTGTGAGGTTTACGTTTGTAAGTCAAGAAATGTAATCTCATCCTAAATGTTGTATTTAAATTAATCTTTAATGAATTTTATTACTTTTAATCCTTAATTTATTATTTCTGGTTTGAGATGCTGGTTGGTTTCTCATTAAACTTTGATATTCAAAGCTAAATGTGTTGGTATGATAGTGAAATTAAAGCAATTGATAATTTAATACATGTTTATTTGATAATATATTATGAGGCATGAGGTAAACTATATAAATTTATATAAAAAAGGCCAAGAAAACAGTCTCTTTTATAACCTCATATAAAGCTGCTACTAAGGCCTATATTGTTTATGCGAATATACATGTTCTTCCTCACTGATTAATTGTTTGGTCTGTAAACATTTTCATCACTTACGGAAGTTATCTCAAACTCACCAATTCTGTCCAATCCAAACCACAAAATATTCAATTTACAATGACTGAAAAAGGTGAAACCCAAGCAAATGTTCTTCTTAACTAACTATCAAAGTCAGAGCCACACATAGGAGCACATTTTGCAATGCCATATCAGTTCTTATGGTGCTGATTTGATCGAAGTACTGCAATAATTTCTAAGTACTGTGATTCTTGAACAGAATTTATTTTTTTCCCCTTTATCAACGTGGTAAACAAGCGATCATAAGTAAAATGTTTGTGAGACAGAGTCGGTGGGACAGTAAAGCGACAGGTTGATCTCTTTCTTTGCACTGCACACGCATCAATAAACAAGTCAATGTGTTGTTTCAGACCAGCACATGCCATACTTTTCTCACCTCTAATTAATATCATCAGCAATGTATTTGCTGGCTACATATCATCGCCATGCAAAACCTTTGTGGCTTCATTAACTGAGATGTTCGACTGCATCGCGCATTTTTGTTTGTTCACGTCAAGCAAATAGTTGTTTTGACATGTTTGCTCTGAGGCGCGAGCTCATTGTTACACCAACAGCAGTTCATGTCATGATATCATAGGGCTTACACTGATAAACTGATGTAAAAAAGAGAGAAAAAAAGAGTTGGTACTGACCGTTCTGGCCATGGGCGGTGAGATGGAGCCATTGCTCATGTAGGAGTCATTCATGTTGCTCATCATAATGTAGCCTGGGTAGCCCTGGTACGGATGGCCTTTACTGTACAGGTCTTGGAGTTTTCCTGATTTAAAAAAAAAAAAAAAAGATTAAAGAGTGATAATTTACTGAGTGTTTGCAAAAAGCTCTTTTTAAATTAAAACATCACACAACACTGGAGCTTTAAAAACATAACTCTGACAAATTCTAAATGTGTTTTGGTCAAAAAATCAGGCGAGTAATGACAGAGCTGAACGCAAAGTTGGCCTGCCTGTTTTGACGCTGTAATGATATCACTGTCGATCGCTTTAACCCATGCCCCGTTGCGCCTCGGCCTTTTGTTTGTGCTCTTTTTGTCCGTCTTAGAAAAGAGGGTTGTATTATACGGCGGAACAATGGAGCCCCTCTGTGCCAATTAGCACCAATTAGAAGAACATACAGACTGTGTCAAAACAGGAGACGCCCCAACTGTTCCTCTATGCTTCTGACCTAAGAGGGGGGAGCTTTATACAAGAGGCCTCCATGCAGCGCCACTCACCACTCAACTTGCACGCTGCCGTGGAATAAGGCCGGGGGGTTGGGAGTGTTTGTGGTATATAGCCTGATGGCGACATGGATCTCCTTGTGAAGAAAGCCGGTGTTTGCTTTGAGAGGATCCTATTCAGGAGTGAAAGGGGAACAAAGAGGAGGCACACTCCTCCTCAAAGAACTAATGGTGACCTGCAGGAGCAGGGTCAGACTACAACACCCAGAGCGCAAAGAGTGGCAGCAACATGTTGCATGAAACAGTGCGACCCGAGATCAGGGAACTGCTGGCGTATTTTGGGAAACAGCTCGTTGGGGTACTTGCATAATAAAAAACAAAAGAGACCGAAATGTGATTTTGAATCATCTTCAACTGTAGGCTTGAATAACATCCTTCCTTCGATGCAGGCGCCCTCATCTATGAGGTAAGTAAGAGGTGGCTGTAGCATGTCCTGACTAGAGCTGGATGTGAGATTATCTGTCTGAGAGCAGCAGAAACAGGGCCGCTGATAAGAGGGGCACCAACAGTGCAAGAGTGTGACTGATCACCCCTGCATGGGGAATAAGAGGTGGCACATCCTCACACCGTCCAACCTCCAAACCTCCACTTCTCAAGCTGCAGACAATTATTCTGAAAACCTGAGATTTTATTGCTGCTTAACGGCCTGCTGGCTGTCCTATAACGCATGCTGATTTAACGGGCTCTTGCTTAAGGCGGTGTCACTTACCATCCTCCAAATGGTCTCTGTGTTTTTCATGATATGAATCTTGCGGTATTTGGGACTGTCTAGCTGCCTGTAAAAAAAAAACAAGAGAAAAGAAAGAGCGAATAGAGAATTGAAAATGATGGTGAATCAATTAAGAATGCCTTTAAATGCAGTTTTACACACACACACACACCGCTGGGACAAATGTCCCTTCAGCTCGTCACAAAGCAGAACACACACACACATCTATAAAGAGGTGATGGAGCAGCCTGCATCAAAGCTTCAAAAGAACCACTTAATTAAGCTTCATGTCCTTAAGGAGCTTACAAATTAACTTGTTTTCAGTACCACAGCCCCACTCTCAATTTCATCTCTCAGTTTAAGTGTATTTGTGTTACAAATTAAAAGGTGCTGTGCAAAATGCAATATCGTGATCCCATGAAAAGAGGAAATGGTGGAGACAGTTTTTGCTTTATAGAAAAAAAAATCACTGCTTTTTTTTTTTGCTCAGCCATTTCCTTTCTGTTTCCGAATCACAATTGGGAAGAGGACCTCTTTTTGGAGTTCAGACCCCTCAGGATGGCTTCAAGCTGAGCGAGGGAACTTCACTGGATTCCTAATTAACATTCAGCCTCCGTCTCCTGCATCTCCAGGACATTTGGTGGCAAATGTGTACAGTCTCGTTCAGGATGTGCCCAAAATTTCATTAACACCACGGTTAACGACAAAAACAGCCTAACTTTGAGATGGGGGAATGGCAGCCTGCATCCTGACGGCAGGGCACGGGAAGAACAAAAATGAAAAACAGATTTCATGACTACTCAGTGTCTTAACATGTGCTAATAAAATAACATCTTGCAAATTTGGCTTGTAAAGCATGTGAGTAATATTTTTAGAAACATGAACAAAAAAAATCATCATTCTTTTTTCATTATTCCCATAATTCTTCCAGTGATATCCTATATGCATAAAGAACATTTTTTTCTGATTTTCCTTCTTTTAATCCAAAGAAACAGGGACAAAAACAAGTGCAGCTGTACATGTTTTATATTTATATAGCAAGTCTGAAAAAAATATTTTGGGCACTATTTATATATGAATGACATGAGAAATAGATAAACATAATAACCGGATAGTCCTTTTATTTATTTAGACAGTGACCTTTAATAAATTAGTCATCTTGTTTATCAATAGGTTTTAAACCATGTGAGCTGTTAGCACACTTGTCAGGCAGCACACAAGGCCCCAGTTCTTACATCTTATAATATCCTTCCTTTTTTTATATTCTAAACTTCACTGCACATCAATGAATTATTAGTGTTGCAGATGTTTAAATGTGCATTTTTGCCTACAGATATTACAAAGATGTGACATGCACAGGAGGATTCTGGAAGTGAAGCTGGTACACCTGAGACTGTAAACAGCAGTTGTATCACCAAAACTATACATTTTCAAAGTAATAAAAAATAAAGTACATACATTTAGGAGGGGATTAATTTTAGGCCTATATGCTCTTTGAAAACACAGCCCATCCTTTGAACTGTTCAGGTAACCCCAGGGTCAACAATAAAAAGCTAAATAAATAAATGAGAAGCAGGTGCTGAGGTGATTAAAACATAAAAGCAGCTTGTCTTCCAGCTTGATGCTGTTTCCTGGTAGTGATGTTGCTCACAGTTGATACCCACCTTCCTCTCTCCTCATCACTCACCACACCAGTCAACACGCAGCGTTACTCACATCGTGGCTGTTGCTGTTGGGGCTGCTCTCTGACTCGTGGACCAGAGATGACTTGATGTCTGCCAGGTCTCCTTCCTCCTCCGAGTGGCTGAGCTCGGCGAAGATCTGCTCTTTATGCGGGTCTCCTTCGTCTTTGAACGGGATCATTTCGTCTGTAGCGCACAGCTCCGGGTCTCCACCGCCGCCGCCTGATAACTGTGGCATTTTGAAATGTTTGTTGTTTTTTAACTCAACACACAGCAGTGTCCCAAAGAACCAGGAGGATGAAAACTCCCACTAAAATCCCGCTGAACCGAGTGTGTGACCGTCCCCCCGGTTTAAGCGGAGCGTCGACCGAGAGTCAAACCGGAGAGGAAGCGGCGTGTGAGCAGAAACACGCTGCCGGTGTTTCTGCTGAAGCAACAGGAGGACCGTGGAGCTGTCGGCGTCCTTTTCCTCTCAACACGAGTTTCAAAAACAAACAAAAAGACAATGAAACTCAGACCCGAAAAAACGTGAGACGTAAAGTCTCCAAATGAGAGTCCTGCGCACCAGTCAATGTCATGAGAACAAAAACAAAAAGACAAACCACGAGTTAAAATCTCATCACTTGTTTTTCAGTAAACACAAACAAAAACCGGATATGGTCCAGTTTAAAAAAAAAAACTCAACGTTTAAAAAAAGTGCATTTCTAAATGTGAGAATTAGTATTTCCTCGGTGATCCAGTGGAGATGTCTCGTCCTTGAGAGTTGGAGAAAAAGTAGGGTAAAAAAAACAAAAAAACAAAAAAAAACAAATAGCGAGTGGAGGTGAGAAGGTGACTGATGGAAGAGCAGCTGCGGGTTCACTCTGCAGAAGTAACGCAGCTCACGCGTCAAAGTCCATCCTCAGCTCGGGAGGGATGTGAGGAAAAGTGATAAAACAATCAGAAAAGAAGGTAGAGAGGAGGAAAAACACCATGGACCGACTTCCCACTTCTCCCCGCACTGCTTCCACAGTGTAATGTAACCAGTGTGTGTATGTGTGTGTTGGTAATGTAGCTGTGCTCCCTCCTCCTCCTCCTCCTCCTTCCTTCTCTCTCTTCAGTCATTGGGAGGAAGGAGAGATGAAAGGGAAGCCGAGACTCTGATTGACACCGCACCGATTGACACTCCTGAGAGAGAGAGATTTATTATACAGAGCTCACAACAAATGGACAGACAGGAGGGGAAGGAGAGAAGAAGCTGACACACACAGGCTGCGTTAAAACAATCACCATGAATTAAAATGATAAAAGAAATAAAGGAGTAAAAAAAAAACAAGACAAGCTCAGACTCGTTGGGCCCGAGACAGGAAAGGTGAAATTTAATCTAAACGCAAGAACTGGCAATACTGTCACTTTCTGCAGCAACCTGGTTCTTACATTAGGAGGACAAAAATGTTTACCACTCGTTTCATATGTGAAAATCACCTATCATGTATTTTATTTATTCTGAAACATTTGTGAGGTTTAAAGCATGGTTTGTTTTTATGTTTACATTTCTTTAAATTGTCCATTGTTGGCAATATAAAACCATGTTTTTAAAACAAAAAAAAACAATAAGTACAAGTATGTCATGTTATTCTAATCCAAATAGACAATATTATATTTAGTGTTTGGCCACAATGGGGATATAATGAGTGAGAACAGACCAGGGGTCTCAAAACTTCTTTTTTTTTTTTTTTAAATTATATAAAGTGATAGAGGCCTACACTCTTATGATTCATGTAATCAAAGATAATAGATCAGTGACACATTTGATTTATGATTTCATATAATTGCACCGCACAAATTAATTAATTAATTAATTAATTAAGACAAAATTACAACCAAAAAACACCAGCAAACACAGGGGATTTTTGAGGCTGAAAATATAGGAACATAAACTAAAAAAAAAAAAAAGTAGAGGTGGTGCGTGTGTGTGTGTGTGTGTGTGTGTGCGTCTGAGCAGTGAAAGATTGCGTGAGAATCAGAGCTGGGATGGGGAGGCAGATCTTTATAAAGCGCGGAGGTGGGGTTAGCGGGGCGGAGCCGCGGCTGCCTTTGATCTTGCGGCGGCTGGCTCTTTCATCCCCGACCCCCCCCCCCCCTCCCTCCACCTCCCCCCTCCTCCCTCCTCCACCTCCTCTCCCTCGCCTTTGTATGACTAAATTTGGTCCGAGTGTGGAGCCGGGCCAACATTTCCACGTGTGCGTTCATCCCAGCTGAGAGAGAGTGAGAGAGAGAGAGCGAGAGAGAGAGAGAGAGAGAGAGAGAGGTTCTCTTCCGGGTAAGGAGACAGCAAAAAAAAAAGAGAAAAGATCAAAGACTTTCTGGTTTTTGGAAGCAGAGGCTGGATTCAAAAGACTTGAGACTGGCTGCATTCCAGGGTAGAGCCGAGAGTGCGCGCGTCCACATTCACATATAGGCTACAAGAACACGCACGCGTGCACGCGCCATACAGGCACCAACACACGTAAATAAAAGCAGAGAGAGAGAAATTAGACAGATTTCACACAGGCAGACCGAACAACCAAACCTTTCATTAAAAAAGCCTTTAACATTATATTTCCTGTTTCCAGCCAAAAAAAATTAGAAGAGGAAACGTGATACAAGGTATAAACTCTGTTTGTTTCTGCGGAAAGTGTCGGTTCTACTTAATTATAGTACTTCTTTAAATTTAATTATCCGCCACTTTTCTTTCTGGCACGATGTGAAATGATGCCACCTTCATCCACCACCACCCTGAAACCTCGCTATAGGAAGTGCACCTCATTGCCTTGAAATATATTTTTATTCCGTGTCTTTCAGAGCATTCACCTTGGTTATGGTGTTAATCATGAAATTGGGTGAAAAGGAGAAATTAGGGGGGAAATGTTTTTTTAGTATAGGCCTATTAAGATACTAAAAAGAGACAGTGCAGGCCTGCGGGGCCTGAGGTATATGAGGTGAAGACATCCAAACTGTGGAAAATGAAACAGATTAAATACATCACAGGACTAAATGATTCATGTTTGGTTTTTGGCTTTGCTTTTAGTTTGTTGGCATTGTAGGCCGAAGATATTCTGAAATACTACTTTGTTAAAGAAACCAATACTAATCCTGATGTTCTGTTTGGGGTCCTTGAGTCCTCGGGCCCTCTGCAACAGCTCCAAAAACAAACAACGTTCTTTATCAACTGGATACTTTAGAACATTTCCTATTAAAATGAAATCTGTTTCTAAGATTTTGAAATGACATTTCTGTTTAGGCTCTCAGAGACTCCAGCTATAAAATACTGTTCATCACAATGATGCATTGGTGATGCTGACAATATATTTAAACCAAATAAGTCTACTTTAATTTAAGTTGAGAACTGACCCCAAAACTGAAGTAATCACCATTTAAGATGTATTTTTTTTTGTCTGTGGCAAACTTCTCTATCCATTCTTCCCACTTTGTAGCAAATAAAAGGGTCATGGCAATTTTCATCAGTTCAGAAGCAAAAATAAGTATTTATGTTAGAATTATTATTAATACAACATAAACAATAGTGGGGGACGATGAGGAAGTAAAGCTAATATCAATAAAAAAAAACAGGGTCTGTCATGATGTGTAGACAGCCATAGCCAACAAAAACAATGAGAAACTATTAAAATCTGGATAACTGAGTTGAATCAAAAATAAGTAAAGGACAAAGAAGAAACATACAGCTAGGCATATTTGACTTTTTCCAAATATAAGTGCAGTAGTTTTGAAGGATATGTATTCACCTCTAAAGAAAAAAGAAACACAATCATGGTATCAATTTAATTGTGTTTTTTGCATGAAAAAATGCCAAATAAACTAAGTAACCTTGCTAGAATATCATAGGTCTTGCAAAGGGATGTAGAGTCTGTGAAAGTGTTGGGTGAGTGAGAGATTTATTATTTAATGCCTTCTGTTGCACGATGACATGCCGCTGCAGAGAACCGAGGAGGGGTCATTTGTTCATCCAGATACAACACTGATGTACATATTTCACTGAGCAAACTTTTTTCATTTATTTATTGACTTATTATTTGCAGCAGTGGAATAATCAGTAATAGCCCAGCATGGATAAAAGATGAGCTCTTTGTTTACTGTGTACCATTTCTAGTTTAGCAACTTGATGACAAGGCAACGAACGTCAGAATCACCTCACACACTTTCTGTTGACATCAAAACATATATTCTCCAGCAAGGCTCGGCGTATCGCAGCCCCGGTTGTTAAAATAACCAGGAAAGTTGAAGTGGAGAGAAAAGAGGGAGAAGGAAGGAGCGGAGAGAGGAAAAAAAAAAAAAACACAGAGCTACATTAGCATTTCTCTCCTAATGAGTTCATAAGAGTGACCCCTCTGGATCTCACATGAAAAGGAAGATTTCCTGCTGTGCTGTGACCTGAATTCAATATTCTCTCACTTTAGATACATCTTGCATGTTATATAAGGAAGGAATATATCAATACACACGGCATAATTTATCATTGGCGGTTTTCAATTTCTTATCTCTCTCCTTAAAACGTGTAGTCGGTCTGAGGAAGAAAATAAATGTTCTACACATCGTGGTGAGACGCAAAGTGTTGATGAACATGATGCATATTTAGAATATTTTGTTTTATATGTTGTTTTTCCTCCCCTCTTATAAAGTTGGGGAGTATATCAGTTTAGCAGACAATATGAATTGTGTCAAACAAAATGGTCTTTGTTGGAACAACGTTCAGTCAAGGTCCTCTTTAGATCTATTATTGTCTCATCTTTTATCTGTCCTATTTTTATTGCAATGCACAATACTTCAAACAAAAATTACCCTAATTATCTCCCATTCGCGCTTTGTGCTGTGCATGTGTTTCTGTGTCTGCATGTGTGGGCGTCCGCCTGCTCGGTGTGATGATTCGTCGATATATTTTCGTAAATTCACCTGCCAGGTGAGTTCAGTGGTGAAATCCCTGCTCTGCTGTCTCTATTCCACCTGCTAGTCATTCATAACAACTTCCTTGATGTTGAAATTATAGCCCGGCGCTCACGGTCATCTCCAAGAAAACGACAGGAAACAAACATCAAATTATGATGAAAAGAGCGTGCAATTAAAGCAGGGAAAAGACACCATTTATCATACGTGCAAATCAAAAACGGGGGAGGTCTGAGGTGAGTGATTATTTGGGTTGCTCTTTGATTGGTGGAAGATGAGTCACCTTCTTGAAGGGGAGGAAAGTGTCTTGGGGGTAAGGTGAGGAAGAGAGGGGCAGACGTGTGATCTGCGTGATTTATGGCAACGCTGTCAGGAGGCTGTCTCCGACAAACTGTCATTAAAATGAAATTGTCTCCTTGATGGAAAGGAGGGGAATTTGTCTTGCTATATTTTAGTTGTTTCCAATTTGGAAAGGAGGGCCTAGAGTGTAAAAAAAGAATTTCCAAGAATACAGACAAACACATATCACAAAGCTCCTGTAAATTATTTTTTTATACTAGAGGCTCTGCAATGCTTCACAGTGGCCTTGAGATATATTTTCATTCTGCATGCTTTTGCAGCATTCACCTTGGATATGGTGTTAATCATAAAACTGGGAGGAAAGGGGAAAGTAGGAGGATGATGCCAACATGCTGATACTTACCAGGTATAACTTTACTGTTTTCACCACCTTAAGCCCCTTTCACACTACACGAAAGGATCAACACAGAATTTTCCTGCAGTGTGAAAGGGTTGTCAAATGACCCTCCAATCAACCCAGGAACTTATCGGCTGCAGTGTGAAAGGCGTCCCGCATCATCCCACTACATTACACCATGGCGTTCTGATTTAGTCCCTGGGCAGCCTATCAGGCTGTCACTGTGAAGCTCCAGGGCTGCAGATCTGCTCACTCTGACAGTTTTGGTCCAGTCCCGTAAGATCAGTCTTCCTGTTGATCTGATCTACCTGAGACCAATCAGAGATATTTAAAGGGAGTGCCAGTGCCACCCCTCCCTATACGCAGAACGTGCTGTGTGTGGGGCCTCTTCCTTCATGAGGGGCCACATTTTGTGCTCTCACTGGGAAGACTGCATGATCTGCCAGCTGCTCAGTATCCACGGAGAAGAAGAGGGAGGAAAAAAACAGGTACACAGCTCTCACAGTAGGAAGTAAGACCTGCGACTGCTGGCAGAGTGAAAGCACCCTAATGCCAAAACCAATGCAGGTCGACCCGGAAAAAACCCAGACATGGTAATGTCACTATGAAAGCAGTATTAGTTTATTGTGTTTACATGCTAATAGGTCCTAAACACAAAGTGCAGTTGAGGCTGGTGACAATTGACATTTTGACCAAACGATGACTCCAAATGAAAACAAAAGTGGTGAAGATTTATCCTGGGGGAATTAGACTTTTCGTAGCAGATTTCAAACAAACCAAAATCAGTGGGATATATCCTCTAGGGGCTATGAAAATATTTACAAACTTTGATGGCAATCTATTTAATAGTTGTTGAGATATTTCAACCAAAGTGAACCACACTGCCATCCGTTTAGTCAGCATTACTACGTTTCAAACAATCTACTTGAAAAACAAGTTTCCTCAAGAGGACCCACTCCTCCACCCACTGTACAGATTACCAAATCCAATCAGCAGACTCCTCTATTGTCTTATTCACAGAGACAAAGAATGATTCACACCAAGTGGCACCTGACTCCACCCTCCTATCCCTGCCAGCCGGTGAAGCTGACAGAAAAGAGAGAAGCACTGAGTAAGCTCCTCAGAGAAAGAGATCACTTTTCCACTCAGACTTGGCTCACTCTCACAGACAAGACGGTATCAACTTCAAAACCTGAGTGCTTGCATTCTGCCATCATCAGATATGCACATGTGCAGGCAGACACAATCTTCATCTCTTCCTTGATGCACGTCTCGCACTGACCGATATTTGCAAATGTTGCCTCCAATGTTGTGGCTAAAAGAACAACACTCTAGGGCTGTAATATCACGACAAACAGTCTTTCTCCTCAGTATGGTCACATGCAGCCCTGTCCCGCTGTCACTCCTGAAGACTAATGGGCAGGTTAACACTTGGCTGACCCAGGTGCCTTGAGGGAAACTAATGGAGATGCTGTTTGCCTACAAACTTCACCCAGCTGGGACGGCCACCTTCTCTGCAGCAGACTGTCAGTGTGAAGGAAACTGCTGAGCTTAGCCATTGGCTCTGTGGGTTTCTGTAGTTGATAGGGGCAGTTGTTCACCTCAGTGGTTGATGAAATATTTAACAGAAAAAAGCACATCTTGTGCATTTTGTTGTCCTCCTCTCAGTGTTTCAAGGTATTTCCCTTAGTAAGACTGTGGGAAAAGGGAAGTTCTTGGCAGGTGTAATTGATCATGTCAGAGAGGCATGACAGGGCTGCTTTTTATTGGCCTACATATGTCCAGAGGCTGGCTGAGATTCACCACCAGCCGTCTCCACTGTGCGCTGCCGTGTTATGCTGCATTCTTCAGGTCCAAAGGGGAAGTGGTCCGGTCCTCTCAGTGCACACAGCTACTCCTTTCATCCCACTGTGTTACTGGAGAAAGCATTGAGCACTGCGTCAGTGCCTGCTGTGTCAGGGTCAGGGTTCAGAGCTGACATGCTAAGAGGTCACAGGGCCCCCAGCCAGTCTATAATCAAGCACACAGCACACCTCGCTGACCCCGTCGCCCAGCCTCAGCCGGCCTTGGCTGCCTGAGATCAAACACAGAGCGGCTCTACCTCTGGCCCTGTGCTATCAGCCTGGGTGTCTCATCACATCAACACGCAGGGCTAAACAGTAAACACAGCCAGCCTGGTTTTATTCACTGTGTGTGTGCAAGCTTGTGTACATATCAATATGGAGGCCTATATGTATGTGGCTGCACCTGGGTGTGAGAGGGTGACGGCAAGATATTGTTTCGATTTTATTACAACTTTTTTGAGGCTTGTAGTACAGCTAAAATTTTTTTTAAATCAGAGAATTTCCATAGTTAACCGCGATTATTTTTTTATTGTATCTTCAAAACTTGCATTTCACAGCACTTTTTAAGATAACATTAACAATGACTGTATGTACAATGATTATCGTTAACAAGCCAACCAGAGTATGTCTCTTAGACCTGTGTGTTTCATGATGTAGACCCATTTAACAAGCGCTTCCATTTAGTTTCATCTGTCAGGACTTGCACACTCACTTGAAACTTGAAGTACATTGGTGTTAATAATTTTATTTTTTCTTTCTAAATAAAACTAACCAATTCAGATGCATATTGTTGTTATTATTTTCAATGATGGTGGCAGCAGGAAGAAGGAAGCTGCTAGTGGTGCGGCGAAGTGACAAAACAGCAGCATGCTATCAAAAATGTACGCATCATACTTTAATTTAATTGTGATTATCGTTAAAGTTGACAGCCCTTCATTTTATCAATTAAGGTTTTGCTTAATATTTCTGGTTCTATTCTTGAACATTTTTTTGTTTCTGCGAAGTGCAACTTGCTGTAAACATTCAAGCTATCATATTATCACCACATGAACTCTATATGGCAAAAGTTGTTTATTTGAGCTGCATGCTTCAGCATCCAGCCACTAACTTTGTCTTACTGTTGTGGTGATGAACAGGTGGCACAGATTATTTCCGGTGCTTTTTCACTGCTGTGGCAGGAAATGGTGTAGATGAGAACAGAAATCCTAAAAAACTTTTAAAAAATACAAAAAAAGCTGAAATATACTGAAGAGTTGTGTGGTTGTCACTATGATTTTATACATACATTCATTAGACACATTACTAATATGCAAACTGGATAAGAGCAACTTTAAGTTGCTATAACCAGTCATTTGTCATGAATTATAATGTTTGTCATGCACAAGCCAGGCTTTGACTGGATGGAACCATCCATCCATCCACCCATCCATTATCTACCGCTTATCCTCATAGGGTCGCGGGGGGGTGGAGCCTATCCCAGCTGTCTTAGGGCGGAAGGCAGGGTACACCCTGGACAAGTCGCCACCTCATCGCAGGGCACATAGAGACAGACAACCAATCACACTCACATTCACACCTATTGTCAATTTAAATTAGTCAATTAACCTAATCCCCATGCATGTTTTTGGATGGTGGGAGGAAGCCGGAGTACCCGGAGAGAACCCACACAGACACGGGGAGAACATGCAAACTCCACACAGAAAGGCCCCGGGCCGGGATTCGAACCCAGTACCTTCTTGCTGTGAGGCGACAGTGTAATCACTACTAATGGAACCAAAACACTGTATTCTCACAACATTTCATATTAACCAGTCTGTATATTTCAGCAGTGAAACACTAGTTTCAGTGAAACACTAGAAACACTAGTTTCACTGCTGAAACGAGTGCTGAAACTTCACAATCAGCAATCAATCAAGTGAAATTAAAAAGTATGTTTCTTCTCATAAATCCGGAATGGTTTCATATTTTAGTGAAGTGTATACACAGCTGAATAGGATGTGTGCAGGCCAAGCAATATCTAACCAGGTTGGAGGCTGATTTCCTGTGTGGACCAGGATATTAACTGTTAAAACCGCTGGAGTGTGATACTTACTCATGCTGATTGATTTCTTCTAGTCTCATAGAAGAAAAGTCCACAATTCCCAGGAGTTGTTACTAGAGAGGAAAGTGTTTCCAGACACAGGCACATGCTGCCAATTTGACAGGTTTAGTTAGGCACCTTGGCTCCGCTCCTTTGTTATATTTTAAAAGCATCAGATGAGTGTATTTTTTTTAGACCGACTGTGTTTGACTCTTTTTTTAGAGTGGGGAAACAACTAATTTCATTCTTTGTCTAAGGGTTTCCCCCCATGTCTTCCAACATGAAGAAATTGTTGCAAATGAGTCATTTCTTCTTGGCAGTCCTCAGGCGAGGGAGAAAAAAAAAAGATCTGTGTTCTCAAGAGGACAAAAGTGATTTGTCACTGCTTTAATTACTTCTGACAGAAGTGGTGATAACTAATACTGAAATGTATTATCTCTGATATGTTAAATCACATCTTTGAAAAATAGTTGTGTAGGGTAAAACAAACATTTCTTGTGTCACACACATGCAAACACCCATTTTAAAGGTTCTGTCTGGGACTGCGTGTGAGTAACGTGTGTGTAGAATAAGAATTTGGAAAATGTGAGTTGAGGTTTATGTTGGTGTGCATTCATGACTTCATGTGTTGGTAAATGATTGTGGTATTGTGGAGGAGAGATCAAAGGCAGACCTCGTCTCTCTGTAACTGGTGTTCATTTCTGAGCTGACTCCAAACTGAAAATGTTCTTTTGAGATCCAACATGTGGTTGCAGGTAATATTTCTGAAGTGTGACACATACAGTATGGGCGACCCGACGATACTATACTATACTATAAAGCTACAGCCTGTTTTGTCTTGTAGTTAATTTTATTATGGCTGAAATATGCGACCAGGAGAGCGTTTGAACTCTTGGCCTCAGTCTCGCCCAAGTCGTGGCCCAATTTGAGCCAAATTTGAAACAGTAAAATCCCAGAGGATGTATAGTAAAGTGGCTGTGCCAAAATCCTTCTTGCCCTGCCTCGCCCTGCCATCTGCTTCATAAAGTGTAGTCACGAAAAAGGCCTGCATGATATTTAGTGCCACCACACCTTAAAGAATGTTCTGTAAACATTCATAGTATTTTTCCAGATTTCCTTGGACAAAATGTATGAGGAAGGCGTTTCTCTCAGGCGTGGTGACCTCACAGCCCCTGTTGATTCTTCCAGTGTCTTCCCACTGCTGTTAATGTCATTTGCCCTCTTCTGAATCACTTGACTTGCCCTGGCTTTGACTTGGAGTGATGCTCATAAACAAGCCTCCCTTGTGCATTTCTGTGTTTTCATCTCCATCCAGTATATTTGATTTGTCTGAGAATGCCAGTGCTGTTGGTGGGGTTGTCACTGTTTCCAGACACAACAATGTCAGAAAGTGCAAAGACGAAGACACAGAGAGAGAGTCGAGAGAAAACCCTGATAGTGATTTAAGAGAGGCCAATTCACCAGAGATGACACTTAAAATGTTCACACATTTCCGTAGACAGAAATCCCTCCCACCACCACCACCACCACATAAAACATGTGAAAGTTTCCTCTCTTTGTAGACTGCCACTGATTCAGGTTCAGACTTAAAAGGCATTCTCAACCTCTTTATCGAGCCTTTGAGCCTCATTTCTATATCCTTTGCTTTAATCCGACACATTCAAAGACTTTTCTAAGGTTATGAGAATTCCTCAGGTCAATGATAAAACGACTGCTATGGAAAAGTTCCTCAACAACACTATTTATTAAAGGGGAAGAAGTGCAGTGCGATTTTAGAATTTATGACAACACAGTTTGGGTGAAAGTCAATGTTGTGTTCATCCTGGTATTTAAAGGAATATCACAATTATGGAAAGTATGCTTCATCAATTTCTGGTGGAGAATTAGATAGTCAGAAAATTGACACCTTCTTTTGTGTTAGTCAGTTAAATGTAAAGGTACAGCTAGCAGCTGGGTCTGGCCAAGAAATTGCACTTTTTACACTTCAGTGTTTGGTCTCCGCGCAATAAACAGAAGCACATGGCTAATTATTACAACGTCATTGGACCATCTCAACCTGTTCCCTTGAATGCTTTTGATTAGATTGGCTAGGTTTAGGGTAAGAATACCGAGTAAGATGGAGACAGGAGAAACAGCAACAGCAAAATTAGCACTCGAGCCGCTATGGGAGCAGAAAAGAAGAGCTTCTAAAGTAGTCAGGATGTAGCAAGCAGAAAGTGAGCGGAGGGAAAAAAAAGCTTTTCTAGGAACTGTTGCACGGTGGATCGTCAACCTGGAGCATCAACCAGCACCACAACGGGCGCCTAGCCGCCAGCAGTGATGGGGGTGTACATAGAAAACAATAGGGCGGCTGTTTTGACGTGCATTGTTCCGCACTGGTGTGTGTTGGCCTTTGTATTAAATTAAACAGGTTGATCAGAAAGTGCTATTGTTTTCTCCTTCTCCCACAGAAGGTGAGTAAGTGCATTTCCAAATATTTCAAACTAAGACCCAGTAGACATCTAGAGAAAGTGTACCATCCACTCAGGGAGACATACTGCTGAGATCTCAAGGCTCTCTAGAGATTACAGGCATGAGCACAGTGCTGTTGACCCTTTGATCTGCATCGTGCTGTCTGGATGCAGTGTCGAGTGGAATAACACAAGCAAAGACGGGGGAAGAACAAAATGTTTTCATGGTCCTCTGAAGGACAGGAAGTGGTCCTCCATGCAATGAATTCAGTGTTGTTACTGGAGACATTATTAGTTATCGTCTACAGGCAACACTATAACCGGGCTGGACGGTGTTGGCAACCCAGCAGAGTGTTGGGGCAGTGAATATGTGTTTTAGGCACCCTAAGCTTGCTTGGCTTCAGTGCATTAGCAGATCCGGTCAGATGCTCAGCATGATCTGTCATAGGGGATTGGGCTGGATCACAGTGGGTGAAAATAAAATAAATCTTGCTCCAAAACAACATCACACAGCTATTTCAGTGGTATGAGGAAGGGTTGAATAAGAGGAATAAACAAAAGGGAAACTATGTGCGTTGTGGTTGTTTGATGATGTGAGAGTGATGGGTGGGGAATTCTCTGTTCTTGCTATTAAGATCAAATGTAACGATTTCTCAGACAAAAACACATTTTCAACAGATGAAATTCTCCTGGAAAGTCCAATTAAACACCTTTTTGATGCATAATTAAAAATGCTTAATATATAATTTAAACTTTCAGTTGAGCATTACAATTTTATGAGGCCAAAATTCAATCCTCGGACACTCTAAAATCACTTAAGATTACTTAACGAAAGAAAGGGGAAAAAACCATGAAGCTTTTGCGTTTCTCTATGATGGACTGTCATGACATTTAAGCTGGATGGACGTTTATTAAATATAATAAAAACACAGACAACAAAGATAAAAAACAACATCTTGGAAAACTGAGACAACCACTGAGAATATTATGAGCAGAATTGATGGAAAATCTGTGTGAAAGAAGATCCTCAAAAACAAAGCCCCTCGACGACACGTACCCTTCCTGTTTTGAGCAGATGACACTGCCTCAGCATACATTACACATGCATATTATCTTCACTAATCACGCTATTTGTGGTCCTGATTGCTGTGTTGCTTAAGATGGGGTGAGCAGGGGGGATCCTTTGTGCGGGAGCTAATGATGTCCCTTTGTGATATGGCCGGGTGTGAGGGTTGAGGACACTGGAATAGACTCCGAAGAGCTGCTGTGTGGGTCTTAGTGTGACTGGCAGCTGCAGTAATCCGCCCTTTGTGTCTTCAACAGGGCCCCACTGAGCTCCCCTGACAGGGACCGATGTTCCCAACTCCACCAGACAGCCCAGATGGGCTGAGTGACACGGAGGGAGAGAGGGAGGGAGGCAGCCAGAAAAGCCAAGAGATGGGTGGGGAGAGGGAGTAAGAAAGTCAAAAGAGAAGAGGGAAGTACAAGGAAGAAGAGGAGAGGATCAGAAATTGGGGGGTAAAAAGAAAGTCCTGGGAGGAAAATTTATAAGCGAAGGCGTGGAGGAATGGGGGGTCTGTCCCTGAAAGCCTCTTGACAACTCTGTCGCTAAGACAGGACGAGCTCGGTGGCTTCAGATCAGGGCTGGTTTGTTTGCCCAGCATTTGTTTTTTGGTTTTTTTTTTGCTCCTTTGCAGTCACCCTGAAGCGTGCCTGAGTAAGGAACCTGATTGGTGGAGGCATTCTGGGCGCAGCATAATTAAAATCCCTGGTTGGACACATTCACAGCACTACACACACCCTCTCTCTGCCTTTCTATCGCACACAAGACACTGTTTATTTACATTAAGCAGCCTTGTCATGATGTCCAACAGGACTCAAAGTGTTTTTTTTCTGCTGCTGCTGCTTGTGGTTTGTGTTTGTCTCATCTCATTAGTCTCATGTTGTGGTTCGTTGGTTTTGATGACTGAACTTACTGTAACGTGAAGTTCACACAATAAGATCCTGTAACACTTTTCACATCTGCCATGTCCACAGCCTGCTCCACAACTCCACGAGAGATCATAGATAGGGCCACGTTTCTTACTAAAATCTGTCACCTGGAATTTGATTGATTTTCCATACAACATATCTACTTTTCAAAGAAACAATCAATAAAAAAATGTTTCAGAAGAAGAACTTTCACTCAGCAAAAGGGTTACGTGTTGATGTGCATGTGTTTGACTTTGATGTTGGTGGGGTCATATCTGGCATCATATGCCAACAGTGTCATTATTCAACAGTGATGCGTCCCTATCCTAAACAAAGTGGTTACAGAGGCATGACATTAACATTAGTTGTTACATACAGTACATTATCAGGATTTTGATATCCAAACAAGTTGGCAGTGAACAGTTTCCATGTATTCTCAATTATTCTGTCAGAAGACAATAACATTTTTCCCAATACATATTTTGCCATGGCAAGATCGTTGCATATACACTTAATGCTTCTAGGAATACAAATATTGAAGAGCAAGATATTGGGATGGGACATATCACATGGATGGATTTGGTGCTAATATTGCTTTCATTAATGGCACCCATTTTTTTCAGCTCAGTCAATTACTTTGTTTGGTTTATGAAATTGTGAAAAAATGTATCCCAGAACACTATGAAAGGTCTAAAAAGACATTCCGGAAAAGATATTCTGGTTTATTATTAACTTTTGGCATCCAGGCTTGAAAAAAGACAAAATCATTAATTGATTATAAAAGAATAGTCTGATTGATTAATCAACTGGTCGTATCAGCTCTCGTTATGGATAGAAGGGCAGACTTATTTTACAATATGAGCAGTGGGGCGGGCTCATTTAAAAACCTGTATTTTTTTGTAGGGAAATCCTGTAACCTGATTAAGTCACAAGGTTAAGTACTCCAGAAATAATAATAACATTTTGGTTAAGGCATTAAGAATTTTCCATACTCTCAAATGTCCATAAACAGAAAAAATGGATAAAAATCATAAAATAAAACAAGAAAAAAGATAGAGATATACTGCTTTAAAGATGCACTATATGAATAAAACAAAACAAAATGCAACTGATTTTCCTTGTAAATGTATAGTGCTAAAATTACTGCTAAAGCGAATGGTATTTTCTTCTTGGAACAAAATTAAGTAATGTTATAATATAGTTCTACACCAGTGTGTGTGTGCATAGGAGGGAGCACAAGCTTCATAAACAATACATGTGTAATATTGACCATTTATGGAGGTATATGCCACCGCAGGCAGAGGAAACACAAGCTCATCAATTTAATTTAAATGTTACATCAGACTGAGTCAGAACATGTAGTGAGTCATTCAGCAGAGTGCCTCATAATAAAACATGCAATTAGGTTAAAAACAAAATGAATTTACTTAGAATTATCACAAGCTTTAGAAAACGTTGCGAGATGACTCACTTTCCCTTGTAGGTGGAGTCAGAAAAAAATGGTAAAAGAATCCGTGAATGAGCAGTCTGCACAGATTTTGTCCTTTTAATTAAATGCTTTGCTGTATTTTAAGAAGGACAATGTCAAAAATGCTCAAATTTGAGAAGAAATAAGCCTGTTTGATTTACTTAACCATAAAGGCTGACAAACAAGAAGTATAAAAATGTTGGACAGCCGTAGGAAACAACTGTACTACACTGTGATATTATCTGCTCTTACTGCAACCAGGACGACAGGTCTTTGATTTGAGTGTGACTGAGCTCTTCACTTGAGACATCAAACAGCACATAAAGCAACAGGGATTTGAGGGTGATACAGACCCTATTAATCTTCTGCTTTCTTCTTAATTTATATTTAACCACTGGCTTGGTATCAACAAAAGATTGTGTTTATGGCCCCCTAATATCCATCATTAATATCTTATTGCTAAACCCAGGCCAAACAATGTTGAAAATAGTGTTAATCACAGATGAAACAGTGTGATTTCACCATCAACATTTCCTCAAACAGCACTGCATTTACCCCAGCTCCCACAACAAGCTGCTGAGCCTTACAGCCTTGGTACTACACTGCAAGTAGAAGGAGTAATTGTCTACATTGACTTGCATGAGTTCAAATGGGAACTAGCTCAAATCTGTTTGGAAGCTAATTGGGAGGCAGAAAACAGCAAACAGCTGTGGTGAAGGGAGCTTGGTCAATGTAAACTCAAACACATTCACTTGAAATAATATGGAATGCATCTGTTCAAATGTGTGTGTGTGTGTCATTATGGTGGCAGTCCATGAGGTCGACGATAATTCTCTGGGTGAGGAACCCAGAGAATTATCACTCAACTCTGCAGAGCTTCTCTTTGTTTTGGTTTCCACTTTCCAGACTGACTGTCACAGTAAGGAGTAAAGAAGTTTAGCAGCTAAAGGACGGGATATTTTTCCTTCAGGAATCGGTAGAGACCAAAAACTAAGATAAAAGAAGTCAAAGCACTTTCCTATTATCCATGAGTTAGTGTGTGCCCAGCCGTATGTGTGTTTAACGGACTTAAGCGGGACCGATTTAACAGTGTTAAATGAAGAGCAGGGAGTGATTTAAATGTGATCGGATTAAAAAAGCAGAGAGCTGCACGTCCATCTTTCTATCTCTGTCTAATTGGCATGTCATAATTGCCACTCCACAAAACCCAGTGAAGTCTGGACTCTGAAGGACTAAAAGTAGGTGTCTGTGAACCACACGCTATTCGGCAGCAATTTTGGTGAGGAAATGTGGTGTTTGAGGCCTGCAATTCAATAGTTCTGGAAACCAAAAAGCTCAGATCAGGGTTACAATTCCACATAATTAATGCCCATCAGCATCCAGTGACTCACTTTTCCTTTTCCTTGAACTAGAAACATTATGTGCATGCACGGAGATCTGAAGATAACCAACTGCAGGACTACAACAAGCACCAAGGGCTGACATCCACAGCAATAGCAAAAAGTTGTATGTAACAGTAAGGGTGCAACAAAACTTTCCAGGGAGTTTATGCTAGTTTCACATAAGTCATATTTGAGCTTGGTCTCAAGTGCTGCTTCATGAACATGATGAAATGGCCTTTCAAAGTGCTCTCAGAGGAGCCAACACTTCAAGGGCTTCTTAGAACCCGCACCACTGCCTTGTATCACCCCGGGAGAGGGAGAGAAAAGAGGGCCAAAGAGAAATAGACAGAAAACGCAAGAGACAGTGAGCAAGAAGGAGAACACTCTATAACCGAAATGCAGAAGAGTCATAAGGGCTGAGATGAGCAGAGAAACCCTCACAGAGCAAGAGAAACTCCAAATGAAAGAGCATGGAGCCCAAATGTTTTCTTTTTTTATTCTGAGCTTATCCTCAGATCAGATGAGATAAGAGCACAGTAAGTTCACTCTCTGCTTGCAGCTGAGTTCAGACATTTCTTGTTACAACTTACTGAATGTAGGACTAAAAGGAGAACCAAAGAAGGAGGAGGCAAGAGCAGCATGAGCGTGCCCACTAGCTTTTAGACAGGAAGCTTAATGAGTTCCTGTGGGATGGAGCCTGGCTGTCAATCATCCTCATTCTTCTCCAACACTATGCCGAGTCGTCCTGTACGCGCAGAACCAAGGGGCATGAAATAATTAGAGATGGCCAAACCAGAAACAGTGTGACTCGGTTGTCTGGCAGATGAAGGAAGTCACAGCATGTCTCTCTCGTGCGAGAGGACCTTTGAATTTGTTGGACTGCGGTGCTGGAAGACACTGTTCCCGCCTTTGCGACGACGCTAAAATGCGACAATGAGGTAATAGCGTTACAGCATGTTGCATAATGTCACCATGATTCCTGACTTATTGTGAGGATGATGAAAGAAGAAAAATGGTGAGCAGTGGATTCAGCATATGATGAAAGGGAACCCCTGCTGGTAGGG
This sequence comes from Synanceia verrucosa, assembly GCA_029721515.1. NCBI lineage: Eukaryota > Metazoa > Chordata > Actinopteri > Perciformes > Synanceiidae > Synanceia > Synanceia verrucosa. The sequence continues at coordinate 9,937,855 of CM056555.1, forward strand.
CAGCTGTGAGTGTCTTTTTTAAAGCTGGGGATGGCAGAGAGAAGGGAATAAGGGAAAGAGGGAGAAACGGATGAGCGTAGAGAAGAAGTATCAGGCCTATTGTTCGGTGATGTCTTTTTAAAAAAGGAGGCAACAGAGCAGATGGGGGGGGGGTGCTGTACATACAGCCACACGCCTACAATAAAATATTTATCAGGCGTCATCTATACAATCACCAAGAGTGTGCAGGGGTTGATCACATAGACCATGCAGCCAATTAACATTTCTGTACCATCCGCATTTGGGCTTAACCTCTTTTTTTCTGGGACCATAAATGCGAATAAAACACACACACACACACACGCACACACACACACGCACACACACACACACACACACACACACACACACACACGCGCGCGCGCACGCACGCACACACACACACACACACACACACACAGAAGGATAAGGAGTTGTAGGAGGGGGCGAGCAAAAACAAAACGAGCCGGCCCCAGAAAAAAACAAGAGGAGGATTTAGTAACATCTGCATGTGAATAGATGCCGCCTAACATCGACAGTGGCTGTAAGGGCTTCATGTAACTGCTGATGAACAATGTCACAGAACTGGCACATTGAGCAGGGAGTGGGCTAAGAGGGTCGCGTGATGAGAACTATCTTTATATTACAAGCAGCGTTCGAGCTCTATGACTGTGCAAATCTAAATTTAACTGTGACACCTTCTCAGACGATTCGCAGGCCTATCAGTAAGCAAAGGTAAAGAACCGTGGGTGTAGTGTGTGATGTAATAGGTTTTCATTCCTAGATACTGTCACAACGGAGCCACAAATAGTTATTATTTTTATTTTATCTATAAAATGTCAGAAAATAGTGAAATGTCCATGGGGGTCCTCAAAATTAAGCCACAAAGTACGTTATTTGTCCTCATATACGTGCTTCCTAATCCAAAATGATAAATCACCATTTAAAAATGGAAAGCATTTTCTGATCTTATACAGTTATGGGGAATGTTTGGGGACAAAAATGACTTGCTAGAGATAAGAGTACACCATGGTTTGGAGTTAAAATAGATAATTTCTAAAGTTATGGTACATTTGTTGTCATTATTACAATACTTGGTTAAGGTCAGGGACCACTCATGGACTCGGTTATAAGGAATCAATGTTGACTCTCAGGTGGAAACAGGAAACTCACAGTGTCTGATGTTTTGTTAACCCTTCGATCCAGTTCAGCCTCATCCATTTGTGTCTTCCTATTTTGCTCCATATGGACGAATGTCATAATTCCTCTGGTATGAATGTTAGAAGGCTTTGTCAGTTCAGTTTCAGCATTGGCTGGCACAGCAGAAGGAGGGCTGTCTCAGTTTCTGATTTTCTGACCAATAGTCCAAAAGAGATGCAGTTTACTATAAGACAGAAACGAAGACATGGAGCAGCTGGGATGTTTGGATTTAAGAAGCACTTTATCGTCAAAACAGTTAGAGATTAACTCTCTGTCGATCTAAGTATAAACATGTGTAATTTAAATTGTGCTGTCTATAGTTTACATTGCTGAAATCCATCCAGAAGCCCAGCCTTAGCAAGCAGCCAGTGAGCCACAAAGGTTAATGGGTGTATTTTTTCATTAACTTAGCCCCCCTCACACACTGCTAACATTCCTGACTGTTCACTAAACTGCCCTCCGCACCTCTCCATGAGTCCTGACACAGAGCAAAAACACCCATGGTCTGAGGTTAATTACACGTCCATCTCTTAACAAAAACACTGCATTGTGTCCTCTTTGGTTTGTGTAAAAAGCTGGCAGGGAGAGGCAGGAGTGTCCGTGCCACGGGTGGTGGGCTGGGCATGAGCTCAGGGGACGCAGTGCGAGGGTGTAGAGAGCAGCCAAGGCTGACCTACGAGGAGGGGCAGGAGAACTGGACCAGGATCTGAAGCCCTGGTGTGAGGACGCCGGGGAGTCGCTCTATCTGTGGGCACAGAGCCAGCTGTATTTCCCTGTCAGACAGGCCAGTAATGCACTGATGCCAAGAGAAGGGAGGAGAGGAGAGGAAAGGAGAGGAGAGTAAAGGAGGGGAGAGGGAGGAGGAGAGGAGAGGAGGGAAAGGAGAGAGGAGGGGAGGAAAGGAGAGGAGGGGAGGAGAGAGGAAGAAAGAAGGGGAAGAGGCAGGAGGGGGGAGAGGAGATGAGGGGAGAGAGAAGAAGAAGAGAAGAGAAAATAGGACAGAGAAGGAGAGGACAGAAGAGGAGAGGAGAGGGAAGAGGATATGAGAGAAGAGGAGAGGCTATGAGAGGAGAGGAAAGAGGATATGAGAGAAGAGGAAAGAAGGGGAGGAAAGAAGAGGAAGAGAATGGATGTCATCAAGAAAAGATGTGATAATTGTTAAGAGGAGAGTAGTGAAATAAAGACACAGAACAGTAGTAGAGAGTGGACACTATTCTCTCATGTTGCTCCTTTTGTCATTTACTATCACACAGTATAGAGCAGATTTTGGACCATGACATGTAGTCTATCATTCGGGAAATCACCACAACAATGATAAGCATCTGACTGGCCATAAATCTGCCGTATACATAGCTGTCTACTCCGTAATGCTGCATGTGAATGTTTGTCTACGAGGGAAGAGGGTTCCCTCTGCTGTTGCTCCTCAAATTCCTCCTGTTTAAGTTTTTTTTTCCTTATTAATGAAATCAATGGTAATAAATAAATGGTAAGTATTTTTGTAAACAGAACATTATTGACTGGAAGCAGTGAGAAGTCATTTTTGTTTCTTTGCTTTTGATTGGATATGTTCAGGTGATTGCACCGAGACCCCAAAAACCTAAAAAATATTTATTTTAAATCTTGTGCACACAAACTAATAACTTGTAGGCAAATATTCTTGTACACACAATGTGCACACAATATATCTATTAACATCTTTTATGTCTGTGCAGTTTTAAAGAAAAAGCTTCATAAACGTATTATTATTATTATTATTAATGTGTTTTTTGTGTATTTTGGCACTGCTCAATCAAAGATGTTGCTACAAAAAATAACTGTTACTCTTGACTTTAGGCATGATTTAAGCTGGTCATCTGTTGGAGGGACACGTCAACAGTACATGTGATGTCCAGGCTCCACTGCGCTGGGACATATCACTATCACACTTTGTCTCCATCACCCAAAGGAACATTTCTTAAATGTTGTTGAACTTTCTGCAGCTCACATTATTTCTTCTCCTCTTTTTCTCCACTTTTCTCCCCCTTTCCAATTTCCCCTCTCGGCTCGTTCCCCTTCTCTTCTCCCATCATTTTCCCCATTTCTCTATTTCTCTCCCCTTTCTCCTCAGCCCCTGCTGTCCCCAGGGGGTATGAGACAGGCTAGGAGACTTGCTGTATGTGCCGCTGTCATGGCCTGAGCTCCCTACTTGAGGATCCTTTGATGGTGTTGGGGATTATTCATCCTGTTCATTGGGCGGTATGCCACTGTCACACAGCACCAGCAGCAACATCACATGCATATACAGACATATACATATATCTGCACCAATATGTCCTGCTCAGGAATTTTTTACTTTTTCCACTGACACACTTTGATGTTGGAACTACTGTATCAAGATACTGTTGAGTCACACTATTAAGTCAGTCGATGGAGAAATTATTTACTTTATTTTGGACATATATTAAAATGTAGGAAAGTGGAGTTCTGGTTTCAATAGAGTGAGTTTTCAAAACAATAGCTTTGAATGTGTCTGCTATGGGTCAAGGAGAAATTATATGACCGGCATAAAAACAAATATAAAGTGCATACAACTCACTATTACCATCAAAAGGCACAGACGGATGTCATTGGCACAGAATATGGTCATTTTTCAAACTAAAACATCTTTCAGACTGATTGGCATTTTTACCAAATCACCCAGGGCCTGACTGAAAGTTGTTTTAATTTGAAAAATGATTGGTTAGGGACCACTAAGTAGCTGTAAAAAAAAAAAAAGACACTTTTTTTCCCCCCCCGAGACAAGTGATGAAAAACAAACAGGTATTTGTTATAACATACACTTTTTAGTTTGGACCTGTGCTATCATCCACATCACTGCTAATATTCATGCATGTTTCTGTTCCTGTAAATCTTATCTTACGTGGAAGTGAATTCCTCTTGGTGTTGGTTACTATGTTTGCATATAGTTTATAGACTAAAAGATGAATTGATTATAGTGAAAATAATACACAAATTAATTGATACTGAAATAAATCATTAGTTACGGCCTTTAATAATTGTGCAAGAAGAGACTATTAAAGTATACTACCATCATACTGTATCTGTTTATGACCAATCACGTTCTTGTTGTTGCTCAACAAACTTCTTTTCTTACTCAAATCATAGGCTAAGAATTAGAAAGAACACAATAAATTGGTTGAATTAATCAAATCTAAATGACACCTGACCCAATCTCTGGAACTATGATCAACTTCAGTGAGCTGCATCACTCACCTCACTGTATCAGTGGTCTTTACTTTGACAGATGCTGCAGTTACTGTTATGACTGAATGAGTGTGTGCTGGCTGTACAGTGTGACTGCTGGTGGCTGGATCATAGTTCTCACCCAAAATCTTCCTGTGTGCCAATCTTGAAGGTTTTATTTTTTCTTTTCTTTCGGGGTCCCTAGAGGAATTTGGGAGCATCTCCTTAATGATCCTGAATGGTGCAGCGGTGGCAGTATGTGGGCTGCTGGTGTGTAGGCGATGGGAGACGGAGCAGCAGAGCTCCACAGCACCTCATTAGGCCCAGGACTCCCAAGCTGGAGCCACATTAAAGAGCAGCCATGCCTTTCAACATGTGCCGGCTGGTCTCCCTTCCGCTTTCTACTCTGCTGGAGCGGTCTCTCACATTTCAGATGCATCCACACGCTCAAAACGATGTGGTACAGAATGGGGAAGAGGAGAAAGAAGGGGGACAGAACGAGGATAAGAGGAGGTAATTTAATCCAGGCTGCTGGGGTGTTTGGTGTGACGATCAGCTGGTGCACTGTAGATGATCTGAAACATCATCAAAAATGATGCTCACATTTAAATTAATGTGCAAGAAAAGGGACATCAGAAAAACAACGGCAACGACGGATCCTCCTTAAAAACCAGACTGCTCCCTTGCATGCAGCAGCCAGGCAGGGATCCCAATAATCCAGTAAAGCCCTCTACCTCTTCACACACTTAACAGAAGTGGAGGGAGCTCCTCCTCCCTCTGTGAAGTTCATCTTCGGAGGATGCATGACGTTAGCCCCGGTGTTATCGTTGGTATATTGATGAAACACTCATCTAGCCATCAGTTCGCAGCCCACCCAGATATTAGCTGACAATCTCGCCTCTGAGAAGTAGAGAGATTAAGATGCTTCCTCTGTAAGCGTGTAGAATGAGTAATTCAAATTGCAATGGGAGTTTTGCATGCATATGTCTGCTATCTGTGTTTACAATTTAGACATGTTTTGCTGTAAACAAGCAACCAGCTCTTTGGAAGATATGATAAAATGCACATTTCTTTAAAGTCCTGGAGTCAATATCCCACATAATCATAAACATGAGGGCATTAGAAAGCCATGGTTTGGTTGGAAGGACATACAGTAAGTCGTGTTAATGCAGTTTAATTGAATTAGCTCTTTGCTGGGCGTGCCACGCAGGCCCAGAGGGATATTTTGTTGATGATGTGCAGTGAGTAAAAAAAGTGAGCCAAGAGAGGATTGCCAGTTAATATGATGATACGATGAGAACATTTGGTGCCATAACAAGCAACAAACTGAAAAGTTTTAATTAACGGCAAAACAAGCCGGCGATCTTTCACACACAAAGTTGGCAACAGTGAGGAGTGAGTTTAATAAAGGGTTGAAAAGAGGTTTTTGCATGGAAGTAATAATTAAAATCAGGCTCTCAGTCTGTCTGTCTGTTTCCCTGACTGTCAAACAAAGAACTCACTTTAAGGATGAAACTCTGTGTGCAAGCAAATTTGGGGAAAAAAAACAGCAACCTTCACCGCCATGAAAATAAAACGCAAAAAAGAAAAAAACACGACAAAAGGAGGGCCAAAAGGTTTTTCCTCTCCAGCAAGTCCCTGTCACGAGTGACACAAGCAGTTATTTTCCTATTTTCACTGAATTTCATTTAAATTTCCATTCTGTGTCTTGAATATTTGATCTTTTCTCTCTGAACCTGTCACCGATGGGCCTTTGAAGCTACGAGACACTGCATTGTGTTTGTGACACTGTGGGTATACAGGAGAAAAAGATCAAACTCCTCTGCGGAGAGAGAACATGAAATGGTAAACACTGTGTCCTGGTGGTTTACCTGTTTAGAGGCTTTGTTTCAAATGTTCTGACCACAAATGTTTGGGGGCAACAGTGTTGTACAATGTTTGCTTTTCTGGAAATGATTGTCTGCTTTAATGTTGGGTTTTTTCTAACTCGGACTGTTTGTTCTGTGAATGCTGCTGTAGTTTGCAGAAAAAAAAAACTTTCTCTTTCACAGTTCTTTATGTCCTGTTGACTTTTCTTCTGTCTTTGTGTGTATGTGAGTGAGTATGTGTGTGTGTGTGCGTGTGTGTTCACACACGTGAATACTTGGTCAAAGTATAAAGTTAGGGTAAGGTTAGGTTTTGGTTAGGGTTAGGATTAGGATTAGGATAATGCAAGTAGTAAGTGTAAGTGAGCAAGTCTCCAAGAAATGCACGTCCCCATAATGTGAATAATTAACAGTGGTGTGTGTGTGTGTGTGTGTGTGTGTGTGTGTGTGCATGCGCGTGCAGTAGCAACAACAGTAGCACTGGAGGTCTGCCCAGCAACAATTCATGGAATTCCCCTTCCTGAGATCTAATGGAAAAAAAGATATATGGGCTCTAACTGCTTGGCAATTAATACTTCACCTGCATCTACGATTAGATGAAAAGTGATAACGACAGATTGAGGAGCAGCCAGGGGTTGAATGAAAGTTTGAAACAGAGATGGAACGAGCTATATGTGTTCTGGAAATCTTGAATGTGCTCTCACCTTGATCAGCAACACTCCGACTTAACAAGTATGGAGGAAACATACTCGAAGGTGTGTGACAAAAATGTTGATTCTATGCCCCAGATTATAGGCCTGTGTAAAAATAGAGAAAAAAACATGATAAGCACGGTCTCATAAAAAGTGGAAATCGAGCACCCTAGTTACTCATAATTGGCTAATTTTGTTTGTAAGGTCACGATAGCACTTGAAGCCTCTCTGGATCTCTTCCCGCAGAAATGCAACATGCAACACAGGCAGCCCTTTTGTGTGCCAGCGAGCACTGATGTGCTTTCTGTTTCCATGCCAACTCACTTTCATCTTTCATCTTTCTTACCAGCTCATCCTACGCTTCAGATGAATTAGGTTTGTTGCAAATTCTTTTGAAGTGCGCACACAGCCCCCCCCATACCACCCCACTTCAGCGAAACAAAACAAAAACACTGAGGAGCTACAAATGTAAGCCAGTAATCTTGCTTGTTTCGGCTCCTTGGCTAACCAATGGCACCACGGACGGGGGTATTTCCACTTCATTTCAATTTGGAATAGGTCCTTCCATCCTTCTACCTCTTGGCTTCCATTTTCCTGCCGTTGTGAGCTGCTCTGTGCCACACAATTCATTTCCATTATGGAGACGGTCGCTGAGAGGGTTGCATTGTAGGTTGGTAATGATCTTCAATTACATTGATGTCTGTACCTAAGGGGTAAAAGGAAGGTGGGGGTCTCTCAAGGATCAAAGGTTTAGACCTGAAGAGGACTTCTGTGTCCTTGCAGATGCATTTTGTCAAGATGCTCCAGTGAATTCTGCCTCTGGACACAGAAAGGCAATTTCCAGGCCCTGGGCTGTGTGTGTAATGGAGGTGCTGGAAAATCTGGTGTCAGCTGGACCAGGGCCTTCCAGATATCAACGATAAACAGATCCACGGTGCTTCCTTCGGCTCCTCTGGTTTTTCTTTTATTTTGATCCCAAGGTTGATAATATTAAAGCCTCACAGCTGCTAATCTTTTTTTTAATCTTATAAATGCCTTTGTGTCATGTAATGAGTGTCACAGTATAAAGTGTATAATGAGTGTTCCTTTAGTCAGAGCTTGAAGCAGTCTACACAAGGCCTGTTGTTGATTTGCAGCACCATGACACCATGAATTATCAGTTCAAGAATTGGAATATGATACTGCAGCAGTTTTGCAATCAGAATCCATAGAACTCTATTTTATAGCAGTTCAAACAGGAAACCTGGGCAGTAGCTCAGTCTGTAGTGACTTGGGCTGTGAATCGGAGGGTTGCCAGTTCAAGTCCAGGTCGGGCCATGTGTGGAGAATGGACTGGTAGCTGGAGAGGTGCCCGTTCCTCCTCCTGGGCATTGCCGAGGTGCTGAGGTGCCTGGATAAGGGCGCCCCCTATCCAGGTGCGGCTGGATAGGGGGCAGCCCCCTCACTCTGACACCTCCCCTCTAATGCATGTGTGTTTCATAACTTGTGTCTAATGTGCAACTGAAAAAAGTACTGAAAAATACTAACAGAGTGTAGTTGCCAGAAAGCCAAAATATTCTCACAGTCTTCATTCCCAGTCAAAAGACTCTATAGAGAACAGTCTCCTATCTGACTAGCGAACTGAGCTTATGTCAAAGGTCATTTCAAAGATGTTATAAATTGAATCTAAACTCATTTGAAAACACAAAGACACAATTTCTCCATATATATGGTGTCCCAGAGTACATAGTCTTTTTCTGTCTCATTTTGAGCTTTTCACTGGACTTTGTTCAAATTGAGTTGCAGTATTTGTCCCTGGTGATATCAAACGTGATTCACACTATCTGGATGTCCGTTTGAAGTTCTCTCGACTCAAGAAAAGAAGGAGAAATAAATAGCTCGCTATCCGGAGCATCAGTGTTTCTGGAAATAAAGGTGCTGATTTCATTTGCTGGGAAAAAAAACTGAGAAGATGGCAGCTTTGAGCGACTAGAGTTTAAGAGAGAAGTGAAGGAATAAAGAGAAAATCTTCAGGTCATTGCTGAGGTTCATCTCACAGCGAGCAAAAAATGAAAAGAGACGCACTCAAGGAAAAAAAAAATTAGACTGCAAGAAAATTATGTTTGCTTGCAAATGAAAACTCGTGAAGGTCAACAAATCACAGCACATGCTATAAAAACATTTATAGTGTCCCAGCCAGAGAAACTTAACAATATGTTCATCAACAGCAATGTTGGCAAAGCAGTTTGCATCTTGGTTGTCGTGACTGGACCTGTCTGCTTCTCTGTGATTTATTCTACCCATAATGTTCAGCCTGTAATTATTTTTCCTCTCTGCTTTAAAACAATGGCAGCATATGGACACGATAGTAAAGCATAAACACGAGAGAAAATGTAGATTAAAAACAAAAAAATGCCACGGCGACCACTGTCAAAGCATGCAAAACTTACACAAAGGAGCTGCATGTAAACCTGTGTGTAGACCACGTTCAGGCCATTTAACGCTTGATAACAACTGGTAGTTTGTGACGAAAATCAGACATACTAAAATTCCTTGGTCAGCCTTTCAAAACTGAGATGCAGTGGTAATTTACTTGATTGGAATACAATTTTGTGGTTCTATTAATTCCAAGCTGACTTAGGAATACATTACAGGAAGACTGATTTATTTAGGTTAAGCTTCCATTGGTGTTGTGCGGAAGACTAAGGAGGCTTTAACAGAATGATATTTCATAGTACAGAAGTGAAAAATATTCAAGCCCCTTGAAAAGGCGTTAAAGGAGCATGAAAGGAGCCAAGGGTGATACTATACCCCTACAACATTTGGTTAATTGGAGATTGGTCACGGGCTGTAATATTTGACTGTAATCTGAAAGGCCTGTGAAAGAAGGAGTGTGCAGAGAGAGAGAGAGAGAGAGAGAGAGAGAGAGAGAGAGAGAGATCAGTACAAGCTGTGAGGAGCAGCAGTGATAAGATTAAACCCATTCACATCCTATAATGAAAAATGAGCAGCACTGGCTCCTTTTTATCGGCCTCATTTCTTACATCGTCACTCCTCTATGTTGTTTTCATGTAAATGACTAAAGAAGAGACTCCACAACAACACCTTACATGCTCGTTCCTTGGGACAACACGCAATAACATACATAATATGGTGCCGAAAAACACCGGGAGGAACCAGGAGGTATAGAAATAATGGCATAAATATCAGCCATGGCCTTATTTTCTCCCCGTTCCTCCTCGTAACCAAACTGACTCATTATGAACTTCAAAGACACAGATAGGAGTTTTAATTAAGAGAAATGCTGCCGAGCAGTGGAGATAAGTAACATCCCCCACCACCACCACCATCCCCACCCCTCAGTGCTCAGACAACATCATTAGGACAGTGCAGAGGCTGGCGGTGCGCAGCAGCCAACCGTCGTCCCACCGCATGAAACCAAAAGCGCAGCGTGGCTTCTATGTGGTAATCCTCACATCACAGGTCCTTTGTACTGATGTGGAGTGACACTGTGCATGTTTCAGTATACACATGCAAACATAAACACAGGATTATCTGGCACTAGCAGACACAGCAGCACTCAGTCAGCTGTACCGTGTGGAACAGAACCAAGAGGCTTGGGAGGCACTAAGGTGCATGGTTACCCAGAGCGTCATCCTGTTTTTTTGTGGTTCTTGTTCAGATTATGTAACCCTACAACTGTAACTTGATTTTTAACCAGTGGGATGTTGATTATGAGATTTTCATGACTATGGTCTCAGTGTTAAACCACTGACTGTATTATACCATCAAAACAAGAGTAGAGCTGGAAAGATTGGGTGGATTCATATATTGGTGACAATTTGATAATTAAGTACATTTTCCAAGCAAAAATCCCTGAAACTCTGTTCTCCCAGCTGTTTAAACGTGGAAATTAGCTGGTTTTCATTATCTTCTGTGACTGCCAGTTATTTTCATTTAAAGGAATGTTCTAGCCTGGCTGTAGCCCTCCAGTTAAAGTAATGTGAAGAAAAAAAAATACCGAAAAATTTTATTTGATTATCAACTATTTCATCCATTCATCCATTATCTACCGCTTATCCTTATAGGGTCGCGGGGGGGGGGCTGGTACACCCTGGACAAGTCGTCACCTCATCGCAGGGCACATAGAGACAGACAACCACTCACATTCACACCTACAGTCAATTTAAATTAGTCAATTAACCTAATCCCCATGCATTTTTTTGGATGGTGGCAGGAAGACCCGGAGAAAACCCACACAGATACGAATCGAACCTGGTACATCTGGTACGTCTCATTTATATTACAAATTTTACATATATATTTAATATAAATACACACGACAAATACAAACAACAGTATTCATATTTGTAAAATTGCTCTTTTATTGCTGATGTTTCAGAACTTTGTGCCTCCAATCATGGTGATTCTCATGTTGTCATATTATTTGAAGAGTTGAGACCATCAAGCTCTGGAGGGGCTCGCTAAAAGCCTTTTCAAAACCCATCGGATAATGTCAAAATGCATTGCCATCAAAGCAAAAATCCACACTGTTTGACTTACAACCCGAAAAGAAGAAGTCCTCCTTTGGAGAGACAAAGTTTCCACATGACAACGGTGTATACTGAGGATCACAAATGAAACTTATTGAATCAAGGTGATCAATAAAAAATGTTATTATGACAAACAGCTTTATAAAAGGAAGATAATGATGGGGAAAATAAGTGTGTCGTGACATTACTTTAAGTGCTTCTAATTAGTCCATGATCACAACCTAATCTTACATCACACTACCTGCCCTGCCAAGCCAGGTGAGCTGTGCCATCGCTCATATCTCAGGTGGATCCCCTCCTGCCTGAGCAGACTAGGTGAGCTCCCAGACCGCCCACATGCCCCCGGGCCTGCTGAGCGGCAGAGATCAGTAGCAGCAGAGAGATATCTGCCCCCTCTGGGGGAAGGCCTGATGTCGGAGAGATTAATTGCAGACTACGGAGCTGCAGCATGCTGGGAGCACACATCGCTTGGAGGCTCAAACATATTCATCTGCGTACACACACACAAACACAATCTGCCTCTCCTCCTCACAGGCAGGATCCATCAGCATGTTGAATCCCAGATGAACATCAACACCCCCCCAGAGGTGCTGCTCCTTTGTCTCCAGGTAGCGCTGCCTGGCGCTCTGCCCACCACCTCCCGCTTTCATGTGGCCAAGGGAATTATCCCCCCTTTTGTGTGTGTGTGTGTGTGCAAGTGTTGGTGTGTATGCTTTGCACTAGAGTGTGACGCCTTCACAGGTACTAGCTTTCATATCTGTTTTCTGTTCTGGCAACAGGCCAGCCACCCTACCTCACAGGTGGCTCAGTTTTCCCGGAGGCTCCTGAGCAAGGCAGCGGTGAGGCTGCAGCCAGCCGACGATTATGAGAAGAGCAGTCAGAGGAGGGACGTAACTGTCAGCCTGCTACACTCTAGTTAGCGGTAAAGGGTTAGGAAGTGGTTTGCCGTGTGTGTAGTGTGTGTACGCATGTATAAGTACAGTAAATCATTGAGGCTTTTTTCATGTATACAGCGTGCCCCCAAATCTAAAAGAGTTTTCCTGTGTGCTCATGCGTGGCTGTGTGTGTTTGCTTTTCCCCCCATGTTTAGTTTTATTTGTACAAGGAGAAAAATTGAAGGTACAAACCCACAGTGTGCCGTGCTGCTTATTTTGGGGGAATATAACAACTGGTATTTCCCACTCTTCAAAGAAAGCTGTATAATACTTGGTTTTGCTGTCTTCTGCGCGTGCTTTGTGGAGATCCCCACTGTGAATCCAGCTTAAATGCTTTTCCATCCCGCAAACTCCTCTCTGAGCACAGCGGCTGACTGAACCTTGAAGATGGCTCTGGAGTCTCAGCTAACTTTTCACAACAGATCATCGGGAGCTTTGGTTGTGCCATTAGATGTGTGCGTATGAGAGATAAGTCTCGTCATCAGGAGCTTTGGAGTTATTTTTTGGCCTCCCTATGTGTGTGTGTGTGTGTGTGTGTGTGTGTGTGTGTGAAGTGGCTGCTGCAGTCTCACCACTTCTTTTAATTACTCTATAAACAGGTTCAGGTGACTCATCAGACACAAAAATGTGACAAATAAAATTGTTATTTTTTGGAATGCCATTCCAAGTTAATTGTTTGTTGAACTGTTGAAATATACACCATATACTACTAAAAAATGAAGTGGATTACAGTACTGGGCTGCTAGCTTCCTGGCAGTGTGTGACTCACCAGCTCCCCTCACCAGAGTCTTTACTGGAATCCAGTAAAGACAGTCCTGACATAAACTATCAGTAAAATCACCACCTGTAGGTCTTGAGAACTGGTTGTGTGTGTGTGTGTGTGTGTGTGTGCGTGTGTGTGTGTGTGTGTGTTTTCAGCCTCTCCCTGATGACCCAGTCCCATAGCGGTGCAGGTGTTTTATGCTGCAGCAGAATGGGTCTGCAGGATAAGCAGCAGGTGGCCTCTGTCTCCAGTGACTACAGCTGGGTCTGCATGATCCAACCTCTCAAACTACATTTCCCTACATCTGAGGGCAAAGTTTCAAGCACAGACACACTCAGTTAATTTATAGGTTCAGCCCTGCAGGAGATTGGTTTTGTTTTTCCAGGTTAAGTACACTCACTCAAGTCAAAACTAGAAAGAAATAAGCAGAAACATTTTAGGTAGTTTTCTTGACCGTTCTATAAAACGGAAAATATTCAATTTGATGTCACCTCTGACTCTGGGAAATTATGATGCACTATTCACTGTTTCTAGATTTTATTTACAAAAAAGTATGGATTAATTTGCTGATTTTTAAAGATCAACATCAACAGATGACACCATAATAAAAATAACTAAATGCAGCCCTGACAAAAAAAAAACATCTTTAATCACTGTCCATATCTAATTCTAGTAAGATACATGTTTAGAGCATATTAAGACAAAATAAACCCCTGCCATTCACAGTCTTATGTCAAGCCAGGAAAAATTATCAAATAATGCAAAACAGATCCAATTCATCTTTTAGTGACCGGAAACGCTGCACCCGCGATAGTTTATTTAAAGAAAAAAAATTGATTCTATAATATCATATAGAATAGGAAAAGCTGGATGCCTCAACACTTTAGAGCCTAAAGTCAATATTTCTTCCAAAATAGAAATCCATTCTCCCACCCCCCAGCTCCCTTTGATGTGTGAGTGTCTGGGTCTTACATCAGACATCAGGGTCAAAGCCTGAAAAGGCAAGTCAATTTACAGACGGACATCAGAGGGAGAGGCTTCTCCTGCACAGGTAGAGCCAAGAGAGCCAAGAGAGCAGGGCTGCAGCTCCAAAACCTCCTCATCCGTCAAATTTGAATGGAACAGACAGCTCGGCTAAAGCAGCTTTATTGTAGCGTTCGCTACACACATCGATTTACGAGCAAGAGCGCAAACAGTTCAGCTTGGGGTCCTGGAGCGTGGGTTGACTATGGTGTTGTCTCCACCAGCAGCCATAAAGGTTTGTATGTCGGTACATCAAAGCCCCAAGAGAGCATGTTCCAATAGCCAGTAAACTGCTTCATGGTATTAGCAATTTGCCCATGTGCCTTTATCTTCACGGCTCTTAAATATCATTCACAGAGACATGAGAGGGATGACAGGAAGTGAGAGCTCACTATAGCAACAGCAGTTGGTCCAGAGTGGCTGATTCCTAACTTGATGTAGCATGAGGTACATTACACAAACAAAGCAAATGTTGTTTACATGCCTGCGGGTATATTAGAATTTGAGTTTGACCAAAGTTAAGATTTAACTTTTCTGCTTTGATCTGCATGAGGAGTATTCATACCACTGTAAGCCAGAGAAAAATATAACATATTTTGCTTTGAACTGCATTGAAGTCAAGTGTAATATATGTCTTTGTATGAGAAGTTGTCAGACATCAAATAAATGCAGGAGCTAGTAATAATACTTTTTTTTCCTCTAATCAGCTTCAGTAGAATGTTTTAATCTGAACCCCACAGGAATAGATTTTGTTCAGAGAATTAAATACTTTCACTGTTAAAAAAATGTTTAATTTCTTGACAGAAACTCTTTGAAAATATGAAATGCACAGGCACGAAAATCTCTGAAATGTTTGGCGATTTCTAATTTCTGTGCACAAGAAAACTCAATTACATACTTAAAGTTAAACATATTGCTGCATTTCATACTGCTGCATTCATTCATAATTTCCATTTGTTGATGCACTCAAAATTAGATTGCATTAACATTTTCACAGATGTCTTTTATTTTGATTAAGCTGTGGGGTGAAATTTAAATGTCTCAGTGTTCAAAGCATTTTTCTCCCAACACAGTTTTCTTTCCTTGGAGGGGGGGTCGAATGGACAAAATTTTCTTGTAGTTGATACAAAACAAATATGTATTATTTCTGGCCGGAGGCCTCCTATAAATCTATTGATTGCGGAGAGCATCAACCACTCTGTGTGATGCAGATCCCACTATAGAAAAAGGAGGAGAGCAACACATGTTCTACCAAAAGGCAGGACCTGAAATAAACAACTCTCCCCGCAACATAATGATCTGGCAGGCACACATCAAATACAAACATGGATGAAAGACAGAGGCAAAGCACCTCCAACAGAGCTCCTGTATGTGCCATTACATGCAGCAGAGTTCATTAAGCTGAGTATGTGAGGAGAGATAAAGGCCCCTGTATTGGGGGATTTCCCCCTGCTAGAATACTGTCTGAACATGACTGCCAGTGTCTTTGAATACTGTACAGATGCATGGCTGAGGGCGTATTCTCGTCGGGCCTCAGATCCCAGATCCTGTCTTCTTTCCACAAACAGATGGAAGTTCCTTCTCTTGCTGTCTCTTTTTTTTTACTAGCATGCTAGTTAAACGGTACATACAGCGATTGAAATATGCCTTTGATAAGGATGAAGAATTGATTTATGGCCATACTTTTATCATTGCTCGCTCATAACCTGCTGCCCCGAGCACTCTTTCCTGTGGAGAGGTTTTTGGGGAGGAAACCACCTGCTTTGATTTATAACCCCCATGGACTGAAAGTTGTACTCTGGACTCGGGTGTGTGAAATCCCTGACATCACTTCTGGGTTAAGTCGCACTGCTGGACTCTGGGGCAATCCAGACTTTGAGCCGGATGGTCTAAATTATAAGGTAGACTTGAATATGGACAGATAACGTGGAAAAAAAAATCTACAAAAGGAGACAACTGGTAAGAATTACAGATAAAGTGAGAGCCAAAGCAAGCTGGCGATGGCTGTGAACATTAGGAGAGATTAAAACACAAGCTGCATGGTAAAGGGAGGATATGTAGCATGCCACACAGCACCTGAGGAAGGTTAGCCTATAAAATACTGCATTCACACTGAAATTAGTGGGTCAATGCAGGATTTTCTAACCCGGGTCGGCCCACTTTGGTTCGGCATTGGGGCGCTTTCACACTGCCAGCAGTTGTGGGTTAAACATAGATGTTTCACTAACCGCATAGACTATAGAAGAAGCCCTGCTGTTTTGTTGTTTGTTTGTTTGTTTGGAAGTGACTATTCAGACTCCTGGAGAAAACCAGCATTTAGAAAAGGAGACAAGTGGTACGTTGAGACTTCTAAAAGTTAATATTTACCTCCACGAAGGAGGTTAGCAAAAGAAATCAAAAAGTAGTGGACGGATTTTCAGGGTTGGTCAGAACCCTTGATCTGCCCTTGAATCGGATCCGATCACCACCAAATATTAATCAGTTTTAAGTTAGGCCACTTCCGGCCAATCCTGAAAATTTCGCCAGAAACCATCTATAACTTTTTGAGTTACTTTGCAAACTGACAAAACTGACAAACCAACAAGCCCCAGTGAAAACATAACCTCCTTGGCGGCAGGGGTAACTTTAAATAATAAAAAGTCGCCGCCGCCACCTTGGCAGAGGTCTGCACTCTCTGAGTGCTTTTCTAGTTCTTTTATCTGAACAAATGTGTTATGTATCATATTAATCTGAATAAGAGGTGTCTAATGGTACAACATCATATTCCTTCATCTTTACTGAAGAGACCAAAATAGTGAGAAATGCTGTGCGACATACCAGGATATTTGTATTCATGGATACAGTTTCAATGACCAAGCATAACATTATGACTACTTGCCTAATATTGTGATGGTCAGAACCAGATTAAACTTCTCTGGTCTGTTGGATCAGACCATCAGAACCAGCCTTCACTCCCTTCCAGCATCAGTGATCCTTGTCCTCTCATGACCCTGTCTCTGTTTTTCCACTGGTCCTTACTTGGACCACTTTTGATAGATCCTGACCACTGCAGACCAGGAACACCACACCAGAGGTGCAGTCCTGGAGATGCTCTGACCCAGTCCTCTAGCCATCACTGTCTGGTTCTTGCTGTCATACTCATTCCCATTTTTCCTGCTTCGACCAAAAATTTATTGCCATTTATAACCCAGTTGTCATGATGAAGAGATAATCAGTACTGTTCATTCATCTGTCAGTGGTCAAAATGCTATGCTTGATCAGTTTATGTATACAGTATCTGTAAGGACTAATATGTTCTATACAATTATGGAAATAAAAAGATGGGGGAGTACAACAAGGGTACCTGACTTAACATGATCCAACAATGTTACGATAATGGTCAGCATCTTTAACACCAGTGCCACCATATTATTATTACTGCTGTTATTACTGTCAATACTGGTGTTGTCAATCTTGCCATTATTATTCTCAATATATATTTTCCATGTGCTAATTCTAACATTTTTACTGTACATTTGTGCCCTCTGTTCTTTCAGACATAATACTCCCATACATTAGGTAATATCAATAAACTACCATTATGCATTGTTTTCTCTTTGTTAGGTCAACAGTTGTTTGTAATATTGAGCTACAGATGGGATTTCCTGCGGTGAAAAACACTGGCAATAACCAGACAGGGGCTTCCGATACTCTGGGATCTGCATTGGAAATGCAGTTTGTCTCCTACGGCAACAGGCCCTCCTCCATTGTTTCACGGCTATCTTGACACCCACTCACCAGAATGGAGGCATACCGCAATGAACCCTGGGATCTGTGATCCTGCCACCGATAGGCACAGCAGTGCCACAGATTCCATTAAGCTCCAAATTAAAGCAGGCACATCAAAGGGCCTGTGTGGAGGCAGCATGGAGATGTGACAGTGAGAGGGGGAACGAAAATGAGTGAGGGGAGAATAAAGAAAAAAAAAGAAGCCTCATTTACGCAATCCCCGAACGTGACAGAGCCTAATCCAAATCAATATCTGTGAGTGGTAGAGTGTTCTTGCAATGCAAGTGTGGAACACATTAGCGGAAGATGAAAGCATCAAAGTGGTTAGCTAGATGAAATTATGTATTTTATATCATGAAAAATAATTGGAAAAATCTGGGAGAGCTGGCATACATTTTCGCTAACGTGCAAATGTGCTTACTGTATATTTGAACGACCACATGAGAAGTGGAAGCAGTAGCTTTCTTTGGCTCCAGTGACATTATACAACCAGAGTCGCAGTGATACCTAACCGACAGCTCACAATAGACTGTTCACTGTCTTTACCAGCCAAAACAAACCAACATTATGTGCAATAACAAAAATGCCCTCTGACTATTTGACTTGAAGATACAACCACATTTCCATCTTCTGACAGCAGGCTGAAACAGTTTTGACAGTACATCAAATTCCATTTACTGTTCACACAATCCATCTCAGAATCCTCTTTTTAGTCAGTCAATATCTGAGAGGTGTTATCTGTGTCCTCCATGCTGAGGGTAGAGTAAGGGGGGACCACTGGGATCATATTGTCTCTATAGATAATCTCTATTTATTTTTCTGTCCAGGGTGGAAAATTTGCAAAGAATCCCCCAGGACTTCTGTAAGTGTTTTATCACTCGAAGATTCTTCACAAGATGTTACTTGTTGGTGGGGCATAGGAAGGACTCTACGTGATACCATCCGCATATATTCCCAAGGCCTGTCCAGGAGCTTCTGCTGCTCAACAACACCCAGAAAGCCTCAGAGCGCTGCGTAGGCAGCCCTTCGACTTTGAATGGCAAAGAGGGTTATTGGACAGGAGGGGTTGGATTGGGGAGTGGGGGGTGCGGTCCTGCAGTAGTCTGCCTGATTGCATCGCCACACAAGCGTGCCTTCAAAGCCTTCCCCTCCCCACCGCCCAGTTTGACCAGATAAGAGCCCCCTCACGCTGTGGTTCAGCTAGGGGACAGGAAGACACACGAAGGGGTCAATGGCAGTGCCATCTGCTCCCTATGTACAACAAATACTGTACATCTACATCAACAAACTGTCCAAACACATATCCTGTCCTGAATATGGGACTCAGCCTGCAGCTTTGATCACTCCATAGGCTTTATTTCCTGGCATACACTGTGTCATACATCCAGGATGTTTATCCAACGGCTCATACAAGTTTCTTGAGGACAATGTTGATTGAGTCAATATGTTTGCTCCTTTATTTTGTGCCTGTGTGTGCGGCAGAGAAGGCAGGCCGTTGCCATCACAGTCTTAACGGTCTGTGTTAAGGTCAGGTCACCGTGACATCACATTCCTGTGTGTCGCTAACTGCGAGACGCGACGCACAAAGCGTCTCATTCACGGGGCGAGTGACACGTTGGAATGCAATTTAATCTGCAAGTTGCAATTCTAAAAATGGAGGATGGTGTATCATTTGCCTTGCGGCAATTTTGGATAAGCATGCCAACCCCGACCCCACACCGCCACAACACAGACACAATACCATAGTTCTGTACTGGTTCCACGGGCTCTGCACATCAAGCAGTGTCAGCAGCTGTCGCAGAGGACATATCATGTTGCGCACAGGCAGCCAGGCCAGTGCCTCCAGGTTAAGTTGGCTTAGAACAGTGTTTCATCTTTTTTTTTCTTTCTTTTATATCTCCTTGATATGTCCGTCTCTGGCTTTTATCCTCCACTGCTCTTCTGTGTCATGAACGGGACGCTGTCTCCTGGTGCTAAAGCATTATCGAGCCAATCAGTAGATAATGACTATCATCTAGATCTAGGCTTAATTAAGTATTTTCCAGTATGTTCTAACAGCACACCTCTGTTTCCCCTGCCGTCAATCTTCCACCACAAAACTGCTCTCTCATGACCTCACCTGCATAAGGTGCTTTCCACTGTTTGGTAGGTAGGACCTGAGGGAGTCTGCCTCTCGACAGTCAGGCCCCCCACCACCACCCCCCAGAGTCAGTGATCATACTAAAAACTTCAATTACACCTGTGGTTCCAACAATTTGACAAATGGTTTGCTTGCCGAGACAACAAAGGAGGTAGCTGGATACAGTCACCACGCTGGGTAATAAAACCAGGGAATATCAAAGTGTTTAGTCACTTCAGTCAGTCAGTCAGACACAAGCAGGAACTCTGGCATAGAGTATGAGCTGTTCCCTGAGCATGAATCTCTGCAGTGAGTGAAACTGTCACATGAAGCTTGTCGAGGAGCCAAAGAAAACGAAAAGTTACACAATAGAGCCTGTAATACCTGGTCAAACAAACCTGTGATTGATGCATTTCAGACAATGGAATAGTTCAAGAGTGAATAGGATCATGGGGTTGTGACCAAATAGTTTTTAGATCATTTTTTCTGGGAGCGGCCTCATTGCGACGAGTGCTTCACTTGGTAATCATGTTTTGTTTGGAAAACCCTGCTTTATATCACAGCTAATGGGAAACAAATTGCACGGACATACTGTCCCTGCAAACTGAGGGATTCCCTAATGCAAATCCACAACCAATAGAGAGACAGAGCTTTAAATCTCATAACTTCTTCAGTTTAGTTTGGTGGGGAGAGATAATGACAAGGAAGATCAAGAGTTCTGGATTCGTCTCCTGACGTGGGAACCTCAACCCAAAACGAAAAGTCACATTATAATCCAAAACACCACAAGGAGATATGATGAAGTGGGCCAAGCATATGGCTGCTAGAGAAACACAGAGCAGGGGAAAGGGAGAGAAAAGACTGAGACCACATTCAGACAGACTGGGACAATGAGGCTCTTTCACTGGGGTTCGATGATGAAGGGAAGATGAGAGGGAAGTGGATAGATGAGGGTGAAGTGTCAGTGCAACTTCCACGTACAGTGCAGCTCAGATCCGGGTCCCCGAGAGACCAATGGATCAATGTCAGGCATGGATTTGGAGGCAATGTTTCTGCAGCGTTGAAAGTCTTTGGATGTGGTGAACATATGGTGGCTGTGGAGTACAATGTGTGGGGATTGATGACGAAATAACACCATCTCTGTGAGAGTGTATGACTATGTACGCACGCAGACATGCACAAGTGTGTGCGTGAGACTGTGTGTGGGTATGGTGAAAGGGTGGGGCATTGAACAGAGGCCCCTCTAGCCTCGACTTGAAAAGGCATTCTTTCATCATTGCTAATCTCCCAAACATAAACATGAGAGCATCCACACAGTCTCTCTCTCTCTCTCTCTCTCTCTCTCTGAGGGGTGACCCTCCCATGACTGGAGATGAGGGACTGCATGAGCGCAGGACTGTTCATGCCTCTGGCTGTTTGTGTTGGGGAGAGTTCCACCAACTGTATCAATCAACATATCAGTTTTATAACTGATTATTTTCTGTGGGTGTGCTCATGTACATGTTTATGACTGTGGACGATGTGTGTGTGTTCCTGTGCTGCTGGATAAATCACACTCCAAAACCAGGCTCAAAAACCAGGGTGCGACTTAACATGTTTTATCCTTAATAACCAACAATTACTTATTTTTCCACAATAACCGTGTAAACCATAATTGCATGTGGTTTCAACAGGAAAAAGTGTGTCAAAAGCACGTCATTCTCAGCTCTGGGGTGAAAAAGGGATTTATCTGGTTATCCAGAAAGCCATATTCCCAGAAGAATATCGGCCGCTGCACAGAACCGAAGGGGGAGAAATAGAAATTGAATCATTGGGCTTTCAGGGAACCAGGAAGTCTGGGATGTGAACTAGAACAAGGTGGTACTGGGCGCGCTCCTCCCTATAATAGGGACACTTATTTGTCGGACCGTTATGGCTTGCATGAAATAAGCTCAGCTCACATGACACACGCACTCGTGCACCGCACCATTCCCTGTGTACAAGCCAAAGCTGTTTTCGCAGAGCATTTAAGAGATAAGGCCAATGAGTTAATGCAGACGTACTGCCATAATCCAGTTTGCCCCCTCCTTATGACTCTCATCCACCACCCTCCACTCTCCGTTCTCCTCTAACAGCTTCTCTGCGCTTCAGCTGCATATCTGTGACAGATTAGGGCAGATCACCAAGGATTACCTCCACCAGACACAGCCTCTACACGCTGACCACAGACACCCCCCTCAACTCCCCCACAAGAAGATAGAAAGAGGGAGGACAACAGATTTAAATGCCATATTGAATAGTTAAATTTACTGCTCGTGTGTTGGAAGGTGTTTCATTTCTTCAATCCATATTTACTAAAAATGGAAAGCTTATTTGTTTTAGTAACATGTAGTAGGAAGTGAATATAATGCTAGGAGGATGTACGATGCTGGGGTACCTGTCTTTCCTATGGGACACTGCTGCAGAGTGAATATAGGTCAGACCTAGTTTTTGTTGTTATTTGCCTTTGATTGTGGGATTAAAAAAGAGTCTGCAGCTCCTCTTACTCGCTAATGATCACCCTTTACCAAGATCTCAAGGAAAGCTCTGCACCCAAAGCCAAATATCTGACAGAGAAAGCATTACTTTATTTCTCTTTGTTCCAGACTCAACAACTTCATTGTAGTGCTAGTGTCAATCTCAGCATCACCCAGTGGCCTGGTGGGGTACTGCATGCTGCGAGAGGAAAGGACGAGAGGCAGGGAGCAGTGATGGGTTTATCTCGAGGATTTGATGCTTGAGATAAATGAAACTGATATCTTACCACTCTTAAATGTGTTGCTTTTGGGCATTTTAAGGGCAACTTGAAATGCATTTAAAATGAGGGAAACTTTCTGCCCAACTTTCCAGAGTTGTTCACTGTTCTAGACCAGAGAGAATATTTTACATGTGCATGAAAAGAGAGCCTGAATAAATTAGCGAAATCCTTTATCCTTCATCTGTGCACAGTGGTTGACAGCAGAGATCTTGTTTGAAATCAATAATATATGATTTAATTAACATGCATATATGATATGTATACATTAAGCACAGCTCTTTTTTTTACCTAACACTCAGAACACCTTACATGCCAGTGTATTGAACCAGGCGATCAAACTGAATATTTTACAGCGTTAGTAACGTTATGGAGGGTCTAATTTGGATTACAAAAATCAATCCTGATCCAAGTATTTAAGAAATACTTAAAATGCTAAATGTTAAATGACTCTTTAATCTGTGTTTAGATGCATGGAAACAAAAAGGTGTGTGTGAGCGTGATGGAGCAGGTGTGTGTGAGATTAGACAGATAAAAGGTTGGGGGTGGGAGGGACTGAGACCCCACCTGGACTCAGAACAAGCAGGGAACCGACTGGGGACGGGGACACCACACAACACACACTACAAAGGGCTGGCTGGGCGAGGTGCTCGGACGCCATAACACAGCCAAAGTCCCATTGTTCTACCCCTGTTTCATCTCCCCTCCTTCTCTCCAAATATTTGGAGGAACGCTCTGAATAACATACTGGTACCGAGAATATTGTGCTCTGTATATTGTTGAAAGGAACTCAGGCAGTCTGAGTTTTTTGCTCTTCAAAGACGGTTGCTTTGTTTTGTTTGGGTTTTGTTTGCTCCTGTATTTGAATTGTGTACCGTGGATTTCGTGGATATCTCATTGTTCCAGGATTTGAGGTTGTTGGACGGAGAAGCGCCCAGTGGCTCATTTATTTTCGTTGCATCATGTGACTCATTGTAATTGCAACACACTGGGAAAAGCGGGCCAATATGATGCAAAAAAATAACAACTGGCCCCTGTTTCCCGCTGCTGGGGAGCTGTTTGTGAGAGAAGTTGCATTCTCCTTCATTATTAGACGCTAGCTATATAGACTTCCAGAGCGCACACTTCCATACTCAAGTCAATGATTAAAAATACAAGACCACAGCTTTGCATCAGAGTTCAAACATATAGGGCTGAAAGTGCGGAGCTGCGCTATTAATCATGTGATCAGTGGGGGATGAGCGTGAAGCTCGGTGATGCAGGGGTACAGCATCGTCTTACAGGGTCGTTTGATGGCCCTTTCCTGGGGACCCCAACACTGATTGGGCCCTGAGGGTGCCCTGCGGCGCTGCCCCGTTACCAGGGCCTGACTGACAGCTCTAATGACGCCTGCCATCGTCGGGCAAGGGACCGCTCCAGAGCAGGCAGCGAACTTCAATCGGCCTGTGTGACGTCCAAAGAGTTTTGATTTCTCAGCAGTGGCGAGGGGGTAAAAAAGAGACCCCTGTGGGAGACGAGCAGCACCCGGTCTGCCTTTGAATATTTCTCCGTTTATCGCATGTCAGTTCTCGGTGTTGGAGAAGCACAGAAGACAGACGTGGAGGGGTGGGAGGGGGGTTGTGGTGAATTTTTCATAAGAGAAAAAAGGAGAAGGGCCCCACAGACCCATGGGATTAGATTTGGATGCTGGCATATGTGCAGACTTTGTCATGATGTGTAGCTGTCATTGTGTCAGCTTGCAATAATGTTTTGTAAATAAAGTTTTGGTGATGGTGGTTAATTTAAGAGAAAGGCATGTCAGGAGGCTGTATGGAGAAGTTTCAACCATCAGTGCTCTCTCTATCTTTCTCTCACACACTCGTTCTTCCTGCAATGGAGGGATGTTGAAGAGCAGTCGAACCTCAGAAGACTCATCCTCACTTTGTTCTATTATTCACTATCTCTGGCTTCAGAACTCTCTAGGATCTCTGTGGGGTTACACTCTCTATCCTGATGGAAAGACTCCTATGCCGCGGAGAGCCAGTTTGCTCCCCGGCCCGACCCAGTGGTCCACTGGAGTACACAACCAGTTCCTTCACTTCCATGTTCAAATCAGAGCCATCAAAAATACATGAAAAACAGAGTGGTGCAAGCTATTTGTTAATCTCATGTTTGCTGGCACTTTCTGAAACAACTCTGAATCAAAAAGCACCATTTTCAAGATTGGCAGCCGCCGCTGAAATCAACAAGCGATGATGACATTCTGGCAAACGTCACAGAAACAATTTACTCTGCCGCTGTACGCCGTCTTCCTTTTGTTCTTTTCAGTCAGCGGGAATCTTTACATCCTCACCCGCTATGATACAATATGATCCCCTCTCCGAATGCTCATTTGTACCAGCATAAATAGTTATTTGAAAGATAAAAGCAAACATGTTTGTTTTTTGTTTGTGTTTTCCCATCTTCTCAACTCCCCGAAGGCATTTATGAGCACTTTGGTAATAGGGACCAGAGAAGGATTTAGCTGAAGAAGAGGAGCAGAGGATGCTTTGATGTACTCTTAGATTAAGTGAAGTCTACGGCGATGTCGACAAAAATACACGCAGTGTATACACTGAGCTCGGCTAGACAGATTCCTCTCTGCTGGCCCTTCCTCTCTGGTCCCAAACCACCACAGCATGAAAGACAGTCTGTGTGCTCCATGGTAGCAGGAGACTTGTACGGACCATGTCGACAACTTCAGATGAACCATTCCCCAAAGAAACACAAACTGGGGAGAGGCTTTTTTCACAACTTGTTTTTCCCCCCAACCCAGAAAATTTCCCCCAACAAAAAATCTAA
Source organism: Synanceia verrucosa (assembly GCA_029721515.1). Classification (NCBI taxonomy): domain Eukaryota; kingdom Metazoa; phylum Chordata; class Actinopteri; order Perciformes; family Synanceiidae; genus Synanceia; species Synanceia verrucosa. Next base: position 9,963,585 of record CM056555.1, read on the forward strand.
ACTTTTAAAAGATTGGGTTCAGAGATGCTTTGGTTTTTTTTTTTTGATATATTGCTCTGCTTAAAAGAGATTTAGCAACTAGGCAATGCTCTGAAGACAGGCATTACCCAAGTGACTCGACAGAGTGCCAGTGTTTGTATTTTATAACTTGTTATGAAACACTTTCAATTTGAAATTCATCTTAACATTTTAAAAAGTGGATTCGGAGCAATGAGCTGTTCAGCCACAGCCAACAGAACGTCTCAAATCGAAGCGTTTCATATTTCATGTATCGTAAAAACTCAGTATTACAAATCAAGCAAACAGGCATTTCCTTAAGAAAACAAGCCATGGCACAGTGTGACTGCTATGATTCCCTATGATGTTGTGTGATTTGTATTTGTTTAGAGTGTTAACGAAAGGTTGCATGAATAATTTAACACAAACAAAGCATGCCATTCCAAATTACCCATAGCCCCATGAACACATGAAGCAGCCCCACTGTGCTGTGGTGGATACTCTGGTGATCTGATGCTGACCTCTACTGGAGGTACAGGCTCTGGCTCTGCACCTGAACGCAACATTGACCCAGACCCACTCAACATTATTCTCACCATGCAAGACTGTGATTCTATGGTATCATCACTTTAAACTGAAGTAACTTTAAGGTTATATCAAATCTCACTGGCATTGGACTTTTTAGGCACTACAGATATTTGAAGGTTTTAAAAAAATTGATAATGATATAATGGGGAATATTCATATTGTATTATATAAACACATGACACAAAGAAAGCATTCTGAATGACTGATGAACCAAGATATGGACCAGGAGGGACATTTTACTCTATTTTACTATACATTCTATCATATTCTAGCATTTCTGTACTGTAGTTTCTTGTTATTTATTGGATTATTTTACCCTATCTTTTTTTAACCCACAGATGATTTTATTCTGTTAATCAATTTATCATTTTGTCCATAAAATAAGCTTGTCTAGTTTTGTCCAACCAATAAATATAATAAAATAAATAAAAGATTAAAAGAGCAATAATTCATATACAAGGAGATGGAATCAGCAACAATGAGGTATTTTAGCAAGGAAAAAAATGACTAAAATCACAATTTATTCATTAAAAATATCTGCAGGTTATTTTTCAGTCAGATTTTCAGGTTAGCAGTGAGTTTTCTCACTTGTCAATGCCACAATGTCAGATTAATATTTTACCCCCCTTCCTACCATTTGCAAAAGAGGCAAAAAGTTATATGAGGATGAAGATGTTTCACTTCATTCCTCTCTCCCACACGCACAGGCACACACACACACACACACACACACACTCACACCCCATAACGTCCAGTTGCCCCAAAGCCTCATCCCTATGGACAACAAAACAAGCCTTCCCCTTTTTTGCTGCTTTACAAGTTGAGGAAAGCCCACCTCCCTATTTTTTGTCACCCAACTTCTACCCTCATACACATATTCACAGATCCAGCAGCACTGCCACCCTACCCAGCTCAATTAACACTCCGTGTCCAAAGGGTGTGAATTATTTAGCAATGAATTATTAATAAATAATAACAAAGGGGCTCGGGGGAGACGCAGCCGGGTCAATTAGGAGAGAAGGAAAAAGTGAAGGCAAGCAGCAGGGGGTTGGACGCAGGGGATCTGCAGCTGATCTGATCTGTGCCTCATCATTATCGCCGCCCGTCAGACACAATTACCTCAGCCCTACACTCCCCGGCACTTCAAACAACAACCCGTCCCTCTGACTCTGACAGCCCCTCCACTTTCCAAAGCCTCTGCTCAGCTAACACACTCTCAGCACACGTTCTCCAACTATCATTGATATTAAGCATGTTGTAACACAATTGCACAAAAAAACTTTCTGATTGACAGGAAACAGCAAAAAACAATGCATCAGGATTCAGGACATGTCAAACATGCAGCAGCTCAGGTCAGTAGTTCAATTACTTTTATGTATGTAGTGAACAAGGTGCAGTTTCTATAAAACGCAGTCACCCCCTTGGAAGTTTTCATGTTTTATTGATTAACAACATTGAATAAAAGGGAATTAATAGTGGCTTTGATCAACACAACAAAACCTTTAACGTCAAACTGAAAACACATCTGTATATGTCTAAATTACTTTACAAATAATGTTCACATTCAATCACCACTAGTGAAGCCAATTGAAAGTAATTATGAATAATTAGTTAAAGTGAGATCACCTGTGCTTAATCAAGGGGATCAACTGATTGATATAAAGATATGTGTCTGGAAGTTAGTCATCTTTTATTTAATGTTGCAAAATATAAAAACCTCTAAAGGTGCTGAGTACGATACATTCAAGTACAGTTAACCACAGCCTCAGTTACTGAAACTGAACACAAGATGGTGCTATATTCAGCATTTTATAGAGCATCGTAATGGTGCTCTTTTTATCATTGACATCTTAAGTTGAACAGCATGTCCTCAGCAAGGATAGATATTGATATGAACAATTATGTTTTCTTTGTAAAACAGGATTCAGAATATTGTGATGGACTCATTATGCAATACAGTAGTGTAATGCCACTCCAAGAGCACAAGGGGGCAGCCTTTGATTGTTGAACGTTACTCCCTCCTCAAACGGTAAAAAGCAGTCACTCACCCATCAAGCTTTGCGTGTGGGTCTACTGCTGTGTCTGTCAATCGATCGCAACCATGTACCATGTAACAGGTTCTCAGAGAGCAAGCCAACCTGCAATATGGACCAGGCATGAAATAAAATACAGTAAAAACTGCATCAAATGCACAAGAAATCTGTGCTATCTGTAGTGCAGTTCAGTTACAATCTACAATATTTCAGTACATGAAATTTATAATGTATTTAAGTGGTTTCTTCTAAATCAATATATAACAAATGTAGAGCTACAACTTGAATGATTAAAGTATACAGTAAAACCAGATGAGGTGATATAATTAAGATGCGAAGAGTGCATTATTTTATAATTAACTTGCAGACAAACGTCTACACATGCAGATTTTGTTATTAAAGTGCAGCTTCTCTCAATGGCCTAAAGCACATTAGCCGACTCATTAAACAAAAAAGAAATTGGTACAATTCCCATGAATGATTTCATTAAGCAGGATAGAAGAGTGTGGTCGTACTCAGTCAGCTTGTGGCCAATATGAGACGATAAATCTAGCAGCGGGTGAGGGATAATTGCTGACTAGAGAAAAGTAACAGTAACTGGGCAGAAGATTCTCTCTGACTTTGTTAGTGTCTCTGTCAAGGGAAGCTCACACATGACAACTGAGACTCATAAATACTTATAATACGCCACACGCATTGTTTAGCCTACTTCGAACATCACAATGAGGCAACATATTCTTTCTATATTTTCTTGTAAAAACGGTGAAAAATGTTATGTTTCAGAGGGGGAAAAAAACAACAACAACATCCTTCTTGTCAAAAGCATACTGAATGCAACCAGGGTTTCTGTCATCCATCTTCTCTCTGGGAATATTGATGACTTTTACCAATCACACAGCATTCAGTGCACTGCTGTCTGTAGGGTATGTCATAAAGAGTGGAGGTCTGACAAACCATTTACTGCTTTTATGAAAAACAGGTCCTCTCCTTTGTATCCATTTTAGTACTAGAGGTACTTTTTAGTCTGAGAGGTTCAGAGAGAGAAGTAATGTCTCAATTCACATCAGCTTGTTTAACATAAAGGCACATAAATACATCTCTAAAAGCAGTTAATTCCTATCCCAACATCCATCCATCCATTATCTACCTCTTATCTCATAGGGTCGCGGGGGGGCTGGAGCTGTCCTAGGGCGGAAGGCGGGGTACACCCTGCACAAGTCGCCACCTCATCGCAGGGCACATAGAGACAAACAACCACTCACACCTAAATTATCCAATTAACCTAATCCCCATGCATGTTTTTGGATGGTGGGAGGAAGCCAGAGTACCCGGAGAGAACCCACGCAGACACGGTGAGAAGATGCAAACTCCACACAGAAAGGCCGGATTCGAACCTGGTACCTTCTTGCTGTGAGGCAACAGTGCTAACCACTACACCACCGTGCCACCCTATCCCTACCACCTATGCCTAACCCTACCACCTATCCCAACATACCTTACAAATAGATTGTGTTGCAGTATATTGAACATATGATAAAATACAAACAACACAAATGTTCTTTAAAGTAGACATCTTAGAGATCTTTTCCAAGATGGTTGCTCAAAGGTTGCTCTGTTGGGCTTGAATGCCAATAGGTGGAAAGAAAATCAGCCACCAAGCTGTCTGTTGAGCTCAGATCTTAATAACCAGGCTCAGCTGCACAACTTATCTGTAAAATGCTTCAATAATAAATGAGCAACCTGCGGTCACCAGAATCAATGGTATTGTAAGTGTTCTTTCTGGAATTTTGTCCACCACATAATGGCAAGGCATTCTGTGGAATGTGAGCCATGAGCTAATATCTCCTGGCAGCTGTTGACCACAGAGCTGATGGATTTATTGATTAGTTTGGTCCATACCTATAAATCAAAGAATGTTTGGTTTAGGTCAAAACTCATCAATCAGACTGATTAAATGCACAATACAGGCACAGACACCCTATGCCAACAATCATAAAAAATATATAAATTTGAATTAAAACAAATGTGTGCAATCAAGGAGAGAAGCTATTGTTCCTTTCTTAAAACACTTACATACAATATACAATCACAAATAAACAGGCACCTGTACATATTTCTCAGTCATCATTCATTAGCCCTTCTTAGTTAGATAGGGTAAAGTCAGACTACGATGATGTCAATAGTGTACAGCATTTCAGTATTGACTAAAAGTAATGAGTATGTGATTACTTTTTCCTTAAGAGGTAGAGTAATGGATTCAAATTTGAAATCTGCTAGATATGTGTTATATCAACATTTTAAGGAGAACTAGCTTATTTGCTGTCTTACCAGGAATTGAATGGGATGGTTGACATCGGTTTCATGTCCATCTTCAGAATGGTCTGGGGACCACTTGTCGACATGGTCCGTACATGTTAGCTTTAGGTAACCTCATATGTGACCTCTGCACTCCGTGACTCCTTCTCCTACACGGAAACAATATGGGGGAAACACAAATTAGAACAAATTTAACCAGTTATTCCACAAAAGTCGTCCAGGGTATTTTCGCAGTTTCCATTTAATGCTAATGCTAATGCTAACTCCTAACACGTTTAGTCTGTTTATGCATTTTTGTTTAAACACTACCACGCGGTGCTTGGCTATTACTGATTTCAGCTTTAAAGTACAAGTCTAAAACCACATATTCTAAATTTAATTCAGGATGGAGATACAAAGGCAGGTCTCTTCCATATCCAGACAGTAACGATAAACAGCTCACTTTACCGCAGTGTCATTCCCTACCTCACAGTGAAGGCCAAAACCAACGTTCGGTCGCCCTCTGGTGGTTCTTGATGATTGACAGATGTTCTGAAATAATTATGACATATAACTTTAATGTTTCATAACCAACGCGAATCTACGCAACAGAGCAATATAACCATTAATGTAGTTCTAAGGATATTATAATTCGTTGTTTCTAGCTAAACTGCTACCTTGGTGGTAATGTCGAAGCTAGGTGGCTCGCGGCTAGCAGGTCACGTGCTCAACTCCTGATTGGCTCAGGCTGTTGTGTGGTACAGCTGCACTTTCTGGCCCTTAATGACGTCAATATCTCAAGATGACAGCACAGAATACACCGGCTTCGATTGTGTGCATTATATCTACACAGCCTTGCCAGTAGTTTCTGGTTTGTGTGTGGTGTATTGTATGTAGATTCACTTCACTTTGGCTGGGACAGGACGGCGCATAACGCTCAGCTGCTCCCTGCTGGCTGCTTCATGCAAAACAGACCAACAAGAAGAAAAAGGAAGCGTGCTCTGGTACGAACGGACCTTGCCTGTTGTTAGGAGGAAGTGGTATGCTGCTCAGGCGGGGCTGTTCCTCCCTCTGTCCTGTAGCTATCATCTATATACATTTGCAGAAACACGTTTTCAGCAGGAACACCGGGCTGTGAGGCTCGTACTGTGGGGGTATCTCCACCCGGTATGCTCCACCAGCACAGCTAAATACGACTAACAGCTGACGATGGCTTCGGTGCGGATGGTCGGCAAAGTTACGGCGAGACTTTTGGGAAGTATCCAGCCTCTTCACTGCGGTCTCAAAGCTACTCGTCCGGTTACATTTCTTCACCAGGTAAAACAGTGTTTTCGCTTTAAATCGCCGTAGCTTTGCAAACGTTAAAGACCACACAAACATCGCTATTTAACCAGTCGAGAGCTGGTTGACGGGCTGGTTTCTGAACACATTCCAGTGTACTTCGGTCATTTAGAATAGCTAACTTAACTCATTTGAGAGCTATGTTATCTTCGGACCTGTTTTTACTTATTCTTTACAATAATTAATTTTTCACATTCCCTTAATTTAGGTATTTAAACTGCCTGTCACTTGCTACTCTGTATTGCAGTGTATTCCTGTAATTTTCATTCATGACTTAGATAATAACAAATAAATTATGCAAGCACATTACCTAGCTCCACAGGGGTTTAGAAACATGTTCGATCAAGCCAATTTGCCTTGGAAAGTGTGTGCAGCTGGCCATTACTGCACATCATCACTAAAGCAGTGCTCATTGAATTACTCCTCTGAGGAAGCTGTGCATGGAGACAGAGACCATGATTAGGGGCTAAATACACTTCTAGACTTTAAGTAGAGACTTGCCTTGCCCTTCACAATCCCAGGAGACACCACAAACATTGCTATATTCTGCAACTGACAATATATTCAGCACAAATCAATATCTTACTGTACATTACAGTAGAATTGTGCACCATCAGGCATGTCTGTGTACATAGAAATATAGGAGCCATAATAAAATATTCAGGACGGCACATGTCATTAAATGCATACAAGTTGTGAGCGTAGTATAGCATAAAGTGAAAACCCCACATGGCATCAGCGCTAAGTTGTTTTTTTTTGTGGTGTGGATCTATTCACTCATTGAGTATTAATGAGCTGTTAAATTGGATATTTTATCATCCATTGCAAAAAAAAAAATTGCAGAGGTCAGCAAAGTCGTGAGCCAGCTGATCCCAAGCGGACACCCCCAAATTTCTGCCAGTGCAGGAAGCACAGGGCATGCTATGTTGCTAATGTCTACTAAAAGATACTGGCATACAAACTGAGGTGGGGGGGAAAAAGCATTATTCCTGTTGGATGGACATGCCCCAGTGAGTCACTTCTGCATGCAAGAATGACTAATTCTCTAACATGTTCTATTTTTAGACTTAATCATATATACAATAAGAGCTGTGGTTTTCCCCTTTTCAAATGACATATTGTTTGGAAACTCATCCTGCTGATTTGGGTCTCCACAAGTAAAGACATACTGGACGTAGTTATTATTTAAAAATCATATCTTCTATGTTATGCTATTCCCCTCTTTGAACCTCATACAATACAACACAAATATATTTTTTTAGCCAACAGTTCAGTGCTGTGTAATAATCTGACCCTGATAGATGAAAAACACTCAGGTCGAGAGTGTTTTTTTTTTAAAGGAGTGGTTGCACCACAACATATTTGAATAGGCTGCTGGTACAACAGTCCACTGACAAGACAGACTATATATACAGTAAATACTGCTGCATACATAACCAGTTTTAGGAATCCAGAGAACAAATCTTCAGTTTTATATGAGATAATAGAGGATGCAATATTAGCCAGTAACATAATAGGGATCACTCCAGACATTTTCTTGAATTTTGACTTAACAGATGCTTGCTAATTCACTGCTCCTATTCCTGATGTAACAGCAACTAATTAGTTTGTTGATTAGTTGATTATGGAGCATGCCCCTGCAGCTTCTCGCCCAGCTGCTCTTATGTTACTGTTGTTGGGGTAAAGAATAATTTATGTCACACCATTTGAAAGAGTGTAAAGTGAGGCATCTTCCCCTGAGAGTCCCCAGGAGATAAAACCTCTTGCAACGTCTGCTGTCATTTTTGTTGTGTGCTCAGCACTAAAGATAATTTTCAAATTGCCCCTTTGGATTTAGAGGTTTTGTCTTTTATGCCAGTGAGTGATGGTGCTGTCAGTTAATCTGCACTCACAGGGCTGTACATGTATAATACTATATAGGGGTGTCCCAACCCAATTTCAATATTAGATATCGGTGAGTATTTAGGGTTAAAATTTATGTAACCCATTGGTCAGTTTTTCTCATACCTTCTGTTGCTGACTGTTTGAGTAATATCACTTGATCACGCCTTTTCTAACATTCCACACTATAAAGAAAGTAATAAAAGTAGGTATGATTCATGCTGATATCTGTATCGACGAATACTCAAGTCTGCAATATCAGTTGCTGTATTGGGAAACCCCTAATACTGTATAATGGTGCTTGTCTACCACTGAGCAGGGCAGGAGTTCTGAGAGAAATTTGAGAGAGACCTGCGAGACACTCAGTGCAAATGAGTGATACTGAGGTTATTCTGCAGAAGCCAGTCACTGTGCGCTGCCTGTGTTTATAGTAACGCATAAAATGGCATGTGTGTCATTTTGGGAAAGGAGAGGATGGGATTAGTCTCAGATTCAGATTCAGATTTCATCTCTGTGCATCTAATATTGAAAGGTTCAGGCGACATGAGCAAACAGTTAATGTAGCTTCATCCAAAAGTTCAGTTTTTAGAAGCACCTTCAAAGTGCATCTCTCTTTACCTGCAAATCGCTGCACAACAACATGATGTTATGCTAAAATTCCTGTAGTGAGTTGCCAGGTTTGTTACCCTGTGATTCGTGGATGTGTTGGTGACAACCTGATCAGTTACTGTTCCAAGGACCCACTATGTAACGCAAACAGTTCTGGAGTTGTTGAAAGGTTTATTTTGTCCATGTTTGACAGAAGGTGGAGGAGCAGTAGCAGGTTAATCATACTCCCAAATTACTGCACCTTTGCCCTGAACACACAGATAACACTGCACATTAAAAAACACCATTATGTTCTAATCACCCCTTCAAATATACATTGCTATATTTGTACAATGAGTGTCCTGAAATAATAGAAATATACATGCCGGAAAAAGAGGTAAATCCTCCGCAGTAAACCACAAAACGTCAGAACAGCTGAAATAAGCATCACTGACATTTCTGCCTGACAGCTGCCACCGAGTTCGTCATTGTAATGCAATATGGAAGCGGCTTCAATCCAGCAAGCATGTCTGCCAGTTTTTTTAGTGTCACGGTTCGTACCAGGCATAGAGGCTGTTCTTTAATAGGGTAGCATCCACAGGAATAGAATAGGAATGAACTGCTGTAATGAGCACATGGACATCACCCATAGGGAGTCTTTCAGACTTGTGTTACACAGACATCACATCTGGCTCTGTGCTCAGTATGAACCATTTCTATTCAAAGCTACAGTAAGAGAATTATGCAGCAGAGTATTAGACTCCCATCTACACACGGTATTAACATGATCTGGATTAAGAGGCATAGTCTGGAACCACAGCATCCCTTTTTTGACTCCAGCTGGGGACTTTTGTTTCCGCCCTTGTTTCCTGTCTGTTTTCCAACCATTAACTGTCCAGCAAAGATTAAAAATGACAGGAAAAAACAGACAGATTGCATGGATAAGGGCAAAAAGTGGATGTGGAACCCATTGCTGTTGGCTGTCAGATGGGGTGGTCGATATGGCCTAAAATTTATATTGTGGTATAATTTGAACAATAGACAGTAGACGGTATATATCAAGGTATACTTTGGTTGTAAATTACAGCATAACAGTTTCTTAATGGTTACCATATCACATGGTAAAAGCATTCAAGCAGGAAGTTGTTTTTTATCTATTAAATAACATAGAAGTCAAGAATATTATTTCAGGAAAATGTATTGTGCAAAACTGTAACTGTAAAAAACATAAAACAAGTAACTTCACACTGTGCATAGCAGAAGAGGCAGCACAGCCCTTCCTCTCTATGTAAACAAACACAATTGCAATGAACTACCGCGATAGGCAGGTATAACCCAAAAATCTCTACTGTTGGCTGAATTTATATCTTATACTGTTTATACCGCCCACCCCTACTGTCAGATATATAACACATCTGGAGGTGGTCTGGCTCGAAATGGAATCAGATCAGAGCCAGATTGAATCCAATCAATCAATAAACACAATGTTGTGCCCAACAAGGTAAAACATGAACTCAGCCTCTGCCTGATGTCTCAAGCAAGACTGGCAAAAAAGCTGCAGACAAGCTCCTCTTCTCCTCTGCAGATGAAAATGAGGTAGCTCTCGATACAGCAGCATGGCTTCATTTGACTTAAGACACTTGATCTTTATTGAGTGCCCTGTCCACTAAATTAGCATGTATTGATTTGTAAGTCGATATGCAAATTGCATTTTGAAATAATACTTAGCAATACCAGATGAAAATCTGGGTACCTCGACTCATAGCCAGAAGCTCTTTCTCAAAGCTTCAAAATGAGAGAAAAACTATTATGCAACACTTGGGTTTTTATCAAAGTGTAATGTGTTTCCTGAGACTCACAATCTCTGCAATCTGCTTGAGCCAAGTCATTATTGAGTCTTTGTAGAAATCCACATAGACAGTGTTGGTATGACGACACATACTGACAGTTCTAAGTGTTTTCATGGGGCAAAGCACTCATAGTCTTAACAGGGAAGCAACATAAGTAAATCATTTTGTAATTTTTACCTAACAGGTGCATTTAATCCAACAAACTAGTTATCCATGGAGTGTGCTGTCCTTGCGTGACCTTGTGATGATGCATTGCTCAGCTATCTGTGACCAAAGGGGAAATATGAGTCACAAAACTTGGCAGAGGCAACATTTTTGTGGAAGATTTGTGTTTTAGTTCAGGACTGGAAGTTGATTCTTTTGCTCTTAAGAGTTGTTTTAATCATTATTAAATGTGACCTTTGCAAACACCATATGGATTTTTCATGGTCACACCTTTTTTGTTTTTATTCAGCTCCTTCTCCGTGTTAAGCTAGGCTGCAGGGTAAAGAACTGCTCATTTAAGCTCGGAGTAGTTAGGCTCAGTAGCAGTGGCGTGCTACTGAGAGGGGCGAAAAGGGGAAAAAAAGGTCACCTACAGCATGTTCTCGCCACTGAAGAGGGCACTTAAGCACGCATTGTTGCCACCCAAGAGAGCATTTTGTCATGATTTAACCAGCCAACCAGTGTGTTTTTCCACCCAAGAGAGAAATTTATAGCCTGGGCCTGCCCATACTTCCTGTGACGCTGCACAAAAGTTCGCAACTAAGTCAGTCTGGCCTCTTCAATTTCAGATTCCCCTAGAAATGGGGACCAATGGAAATTTTGCATTTTCCATAGCTCAATCAAGGTGTTTACGGCAATGATCAAGCAGTTTTCGTAGCTATGCATACATCAGAGGAAAGAGTGGTCTGATTGGTTGAAGCTTTGTCCAGCAGCACACAGAGGCATTTGATAGAAGTGGGTTCAGCCTGCCCTCTGAGAACTCTGTTTACAAGGTAGCTTGGCCAGACTACACTCACAGAGCTTTGTAGTCGAGATAGCCAGGCTAGGAAATTTTGTGTATTTTGACCCTCCTCTCACACTCACTCCTCTTGTATAGAAGGAAAATCCCTCCAATGGGACTGCTAACAAAACCTTTACTCATTAAATATGATTTACAGTACATACAGTACACAAAAGCCATGTCTCTGCCTCTGTGATTCTGGCCCATTCAGGTTATTATTAAACATTTGGGAGACTGTCAAGAATGTGTTGGACCTTCTTGACTGAAGGTAATCTACACATTGAGAACTGAATGACTTCAATCTGACATTTGACCTTGTCCTTTCAGTTCTTTTATCCCTTGATGAATTGGCAGAAAAAGCACCTTACAAACGTCTTTTCACTACCTTCATGCCATCATCTTAGTGTACATGATTTTCCTCTTTATCCTCCTAACCCAACTGCATCAGAAACTGGATAGCAGAAGACAAATGCTTCAATGCAAATCATTTTCATGGTACAGCGATTCAATTTCTTTTCTTGGCAGCCATCGTTTTTTCACCTCAGCCTTTTAACCGTATCACACTAATGCTTTTTCCTTTCCTCCTGCCTCGAGTCATGCCTGCAAGATATAGTAAGTCGTTGCAATGTAATCATGTGTGTGTTCTTGGTAAAGTCACTTTCCCTTTTTTTTAGTTCTGTCAACCCCTTGATGAGAGATATCTTTTCAGGAAGTCTTGGTGCAACAGGCCTTTTGTGACAGAATTCATTAAGGAGCGACCTGCTAGGAGACTGCAGAGAAATGAGGCTGTCTGTCACCATGATAACCCAGATCATTGCCCGAGCGGGAAGCATCGGCCTGCTTCACTGCAGAGGACCGAGATGGTCGTTTGTCACCATATCGCTCAGCCTTCTTTCACTCCTCTCTCCCTGTTGCTGTGACATAAATAAGTAATGTATAGCTTAAGGGGTAAATACACCTTCAGCAAATTATTTTCAGAAATAACAGTCAGAGGTAATAATTTGAGGAGCAGGTGTGCGACATTGTTCCCTACAGCTCCTAGTCGACTCTCAAAATGTGCGAAGGACAACGGATAAACTGCAACCGCCTTGCATTCTAAATATTAGCTGGGAAGAGTGTTAGTTTCGATAAGCAAACAATTATTAAATTGAGAAGCCGGAGTTGCTGTTAGCGATCATGTGGATGATCAGGGCTCTTCTCTGCAGGCTGTATCTGTGTCTTGTGACATGGCATGGGCGTGGTGGACTGTTTCTCATGTTTGCTGTGTTTGAGCTTGCTCAGTCAGGACAGTGTTTTGCCTGCAGTCTGATACAGGCATTTGTCTTGTCTAATAATTTATGGGTGTGTTTGCCAGAGAGCACTATATAATATAGCACATTTTTAATTTACAAATAACGCATAAGCTGCCCCTTTTTGCACTTGGGTGCAAGCAGTGGACAACACCAGGGTCTGTTCAGTGAAGCCCACATGGAAGTGAGTTAAACTTGCGTTCTCTCTGGCAGCCAGCAGAGGGCGATACTGGTAGTTTCAAAAAGAAGTTAGTTTGTATGGAAATCTATGGGAAAATGACCCTCTACACACCTGGTTTATTACCTCTGTAAGCAGTATAAACATACCTTTATGGTCTCAATACATGATGTCCATTTAAGGAATTATGGTCGAATATATGGTGAAAAATAGACAATGATATTGTCAATGATGTCAATGATATTGACTGAGTTGGGTAACGAATATTTTCACAACCGATTTTATGCAGTTAGAATAAATGAATGTTTAAGCTAACAGTTAGCTAATAGCTATAACAAAGTTACGAGGCAGCTCCTCTTATATGTGAGTTAACACTAATATTTGTTAAATGTGCACATGCATTCAATTAAGAGTAGCTGCCACTTTAACTAAAGTGAACTAAAGTAACTACATTGAATTGAGGAAGGTAATTTTTGTTGATAGCTTCTTCCAAGGTCCAGCTAAGTTGTTGCTATTGACCGGTGTCTCTCAGTGATGCTCCGTTGCTACTGTCTGTGTCGGTTCTCAGTCATCCAGGTCAGGGTTGCTCTTGATCCTGATACTGATTAGACAGAGAGCTGAGGCTCCGCCTCAGTCCCTCCGTTGCTCCTCCCATCACAACCAAATATGGTCAATAGCAATTACATGGCACCACCCAGTAATCTAAGATGGTGAAAAAACTATGGGCTTCATTGGACTTGTCCACAAACCAATGGGTGACGTCACAATCACTACGACCACTATTTATGTACAGTCTGTGGAGGCAAGTGTTTTTTTCCTCCACCACTACCATTTCAACGAATATGGAATGGATGTCCATTTGTGTCCGGATGATGTAATCTCCAGACTTTTTTTCCCTAGCACCACTATGAGGTTTATTTACGGTCTAGATTGCCAGAAAATTAGATTCCCTGAAAAGTCAAATATTTTAATTTGTCCGGTACTGTTTATGACCAAATAAATGTAGCTGTAATACTATGCTAACTAACATGGTTAACACTGTAAACATAATCTGCTAAGCATCAGTGTGTGAAATGTGATTGTGATCGTGTCAGTGTGCTAACGTTAGCATGTCGTTGAAAGCATTGCTGTGCAGTAGACACTCTTGAATAATAAAAGATGCATCGTTAGCCAGTAAGTTCAAGGCACTTAGCAGCCAGATAAGAGGCACGTAAAAGCATTATTGTGAATCAGTCATTGAGTATAATAAAGCCCGGCGGCTCACCCACTGAATGTGTATAGATTGTGTTTGCTACGAACATACATGTTGCCAAATTGTTGTTTTATGTAACTGCAGTGCTGTGTAAGATCATTTGTAGCCGTCACAGACAGGCAAGAGAAGTATTTCTAATGCATTGTGCTGTATGCAGTAATGACACAGTGCCAGCACCATGGCTTTGGAAATGAACTACTATTCATCACACAGCCCTCAAGCTGCTGTTGATTTAGAACCGGAGTGGTGTGTGCACATCGCATATAAACTGCGTGGACTCAGTCAGCCATTGAATTGACAATGATCGCGCACACACACACATTCAGTAAAGAGACAAGCTCAAACTCAATCCTCACCCTTGATGCTTAGCACTAGATCCCCTTTTTTCACATTTGTAATGTGAGCACAAATGTTCCTCAACTCACTCTCCTGTTGAACTACTTTGGCGTGGAGTGTTTGCTAATGAGAGTGTCATTGTATGGGGAATTTTATTCTCATCTCATCCACTGAACGTATGTTGGTAGCCAACACCCGCACCACTCAGTTTAATGAGGTGCGATGGCTGACTGGTGGTAGGGGAGGCTTACAAGATGCTGATCCAGGCTGCTTTACAGATTGGTGATGTGTGTTTGTCTAGAAGGTTAACTATAAGGAAGGCATCACAGGATAACTACACTCACTGACAGTGTGGTTATGCACGGCTGTGGGTCATATGATGACAGTGAGATATTACAAGTTGGTTAGTTGTCAGAGATTTATAATTACTAGTGCTGTGCCCATTTTGATGATTGATAGTCTGGCCTCTGGTCTTGCTGCTTGAAGCTTTCTCTAGAACGGCTTATTGAGACTAATGCCCAAGTTAGTTACAGTTACTACAGCCATATGATGCTAAATTGCTGCATGTTGCAATGCAAAGCGTCGGATGCAGTGGTGTAAAGCACACCACCACTGGACTCTAGAGCAGTGGAGATGTGTTCTCTGGAGTGACGAATCACGCTTCTCCATCTGGCAATCTGATGGACGAGTCTGGGTTTGGTGGTTGCCAGGAGAACAATACTTGTTGGACTGCATTGTGCCAAGTGTAAAGTTTGGTGGAGGGGGGATTATGGTGTGGGGTTGTTATTCAGGAGTTGGGCTTGGCCCCTTAGTTCCAGTGAAAGGAACTCTGAATGCTTCAGCATACCAAGACATTTTGGACAATTCCATGCTCCCAACTTTGTGGGAACAGTTTGGAGCTGGCCCCTTCCTCTTCCAACATGACTGTGCACCAGTGCACAAAGCAAGGTCCATAAAGACATGGATGACAGAGTCTGGTGTGGATGAACTTGACTGGCCTGCACAGAGTCCTGACCTCAACCCGATAGAACACCTTTGGGATGAATTAGAGCAGAGACTGAGAGCCAGGCCTTCTCATCCAACATCAGTGTGTGACCTCACAAATACACTTCTGGAAGAATGGTCAAAAATTCCCATAAACACACTCCTAAACCTTGTGGACAGCCTTCCCAGAAGAGTTGAAGCTGTTATAGCTGCAAAGGGTGGACCGACGTCATATTGAACCCTGTGGATTAGGAATGAGATGTCACTTAAGTTCATATGTGAGTCAAGGCAGGTGAGCGAATACTTTTGGCAATATAGTGTATCACTACAGAAAAGCTATTCTGCCCCGTTAACCTTATGTTTCTTTCAAGTCAACTCTTGATTTTAGTAGCCACCGTGTTTGTTTCACTGGTATTAAAGAATATGTATATGTGTACTGTATGTTCCCCAAACATTGTCTATGGCGAGCTGGTGTGCTGAAGAATAGATAGATAAAGCTCTTTGACAGGTTGCAGCTGTACAGTAACATCTGGAGATCTCCCACAAGCTGAACATCTTAAATTGCATCTCCTTTGGATCACTTGGTTTGGCTCTTGGTGGGACAGAAAATATTTATAAAATGACTCCTTCCTTCACAGTGTGGTGCACACTTCAAGTTAGTATGTAACCTCCAGATCAGAAATCATGTTCTGACTTGCCTTGTTTTTTCTGTTCCACTTCCTGGCTCCATAAGTCACTATATTCTAGTATGGCTTGTTGTCATGTACTCACACACGGCAGCCTCCAGTCACTTATTACCTCCGCCAAAGAGGTTATGTGATCACTAGGGTTTGTTTATGTGTTGGTTTGCAAAATACCTCGAAAAGATATGGACAGATTTTGACTAAATTTTCAGGATTGGTCACAAGTGGCCTAACTTAAAAGTGATTAATTTTTGGTTGTGATCGGATCCAATTCAAGGTCATCATAGTCAAATGAAAGGTCACCCCATAGTAATGTATGGGAGATTTTGCATATTTCTGAACGTTCCAGGGTGTACAATTTTCAGCCAATTGTTACTTAATTTGGTATATAAACTACAATAATATAGGAATCTAGAAGTCATGATTCAGTTTGGTCAAGATCAGTAACAGGTCAAGGTCACCAAGGTCAAATATGCATTTTTAACCAGAACTTCATGTAGGAAGGAGCTAAAGCAATGCAACTGGTCTCAAAATAACGACATTCTTATAGTCAAATATTAATATTTTCCATGATAATCACGAAAAACTGTGCCTAGAAGGCGGAGGACTGCGCTCTCTAAGTGCTTTTCTCGTTTCCGTATGTCGTTTTTCCAGTGGAGTGTGAAGGCCTCTGCTACTCCATCACAGTGTCTCAAGGCTTGTCTGTTTCTCCGCCCATGAAAATGGACGGCTCCCTTGTTCCTCTTTAATGTGATATTGATCGAATTAATTCCCAGGTGGAGGACAAAGGGCTGGAAGAGAGAGGCTGCAGCATCCCTGGATGCCAGTTGGACCCCTCTACTCTCAGTTAAACAGGAGATGCCGTGGATGATTCTGTCTTTGAACACCACAATGTTCAGAGCTTTTAGTAGGAAACGGGAGGATATAATTTCATAATACATCTCTGCTAGTCTGAATCTGATGTTATTAAAGCTGCTATCGCATTTGGTACATTTTTGTTGGTTTTATTATCATCTACCTCGTAAAAATCTTTGTAGCTTCATGCTGAAAATGATGCTTTGTCGCACATCCCAGTGGCTTTATATTGAGTAGAAATAAGAGTTGCATGTAAACTAAAAAGGACGACACTCCAAGACTGTCTAGTGCAGTACAGATAAGTAGGATGTAGTCCTGCTGGCTCTTGTCAGGAGCGTGGGAGAGTATGATAGCACGTTTTATTGAGACACACCGGCTTTCCATTAAGCATTAAAGGCTTGAACATTTAATGAAAAGTTCTGCATCAGCAGAAACACGCTGGTTTAATCAACATTTAATCTGGTCAGACTACATGCCATTTAGAAAGGCAGTGTAACGCGTTTCAAAGGCCACCCACTGTTGTTATTGAAGAAATTAATTTAGCATAAAAGCACTCACAGGGCTAAACCAAAGCCAGAAAACTCCATTGATGTAAACAGAATGTTTTTTCTTTCCAGAGCCTTCTTTTCAGGATGCTTTGGATATGTCATTTTACAAAGGAAGGGATGCTCCTTCACAGAGACAGTGCAGACAACAAACTGAATATGCTTTTTTTTTTTCTTTCTTTCTTTTCTTTTTCATTTCTTCTCGTTCTCAGATTCAACAGAAGCAGCCTCTGCTTGGGAATCGTCAAACCCTTTTCTACAGTACACTCGCACCCTCCAGTGGTAATATACAGTTACTACAGCCATATGATGCTAAATTGCTGCATGTCACGCCTGTTGGGAAATGTATAACTGCATGCTTACAGCTTGTGTGTGCACGAGACATATGGCATTAAAATGATTTCCTCCTCACTGTGTTGTAGATGTGTCTTTGAGGTACAAATATGGCCGTTTGGTTCTGGAGGTCCCGCTTCCCTCCAGGAATGAGAAGTGTCTCTTCTACCTCAGACCCATGCTGATGAGCGTGGGAGACCTGATTGCAGATCTGCAGAGAGAGGACCCTGGAGCCACGGCCTCCATTTTCCTCGAAGGCAGGACACCACACTTATTAGCATAGCTATGCACAAGACCGATCACATTCTTTCAGTCATGTTTAACCTTTTTTGTTGCTACCTGGTTTGACTGGTTCTTTGTTAGTAGTGAAAGCTGAAGGGCAGCACAGGGTGCCTGCAGACTACAGTTTCCTCTGGTAGTAACTAATCTGACTCGAGGTAATGTAGAAATAAATGGCAGTTACTATAACTTCTAAGTATTTTTGCTGTTGTGCAGGCTGTCAGATGTGCATCATTTCAGGAACTGAAATGAGCAGATTTCATATTACATATAACAGTGGAGTCCTTATTTTCCCATGTCTGTCATTCCTTTCGCAGTGCAGTGATGTGTAACTTTGTGTAGGCTGTAAATTATTGACTCTGCAGTGTTTGTTCAGCTTTCATAGTGCTTATTTTGGCATTTTTGTCTCTAGTTTCTGTTTCATTGAGTTTATTTAGGAAGTGTGACAGACGACCCTGCAGGGCTATAAAACAAGTTATATGATTGCGATAAAATCACTGAGTTGGACATTTGTCCTCTTCTGACAGATGGAGAGCCTGTAGCCAACACCACGCTGATAGACACCCTGATGGACAAAGACTTCAAGCTCGTCATCAATGATGCTGTTTACAATGTCTGCGCTCCTGAAAAGGGTACAACTCATTTCTCTCTGGTCATAAATGCGTTTGTCCTCTTCTCAGTTGCTGATAATTGGCAGTGGTCATCTCTCCAGGTACCTCGCTGTCTCATCCTCGCCCTTTGCTGTGCCCTCTGTTGCAGTAAGCACCAGTGAGCAGGCCATGGAGCTGGAGGACATGAAGCATGTTGTGCATCTGCTGCACACAGCGCTCCACCTGCCCGAGCACCACCTGCTGAAAGAGAGACAGCTGCTGGAGCGACTGGACAACCTCAAACAGGAGCTGTCACCTCTGGAGAAGGTAGTAGATGTGGCTCAGCATTTGTGGCCACTGAACCTACAGTATACCGTGGTTTGAAGGGAACAGTTGACATTTCAGTCGCATTAGTTTTGCTGGCTGGTAATCCATCACACAACATGCTTCATGTCCTCCTGTATTATTGCTCTGCCCTGGCAGATGAAGGCACAGCTGGCCCACACAGCAGATTTCCACAGTTCCAGAATGGTCTGGACCGGCTTGGCCCTGTTATCTGTGCAAGGTGGCGCTCTGGCATGGCTCACATGGTGGGTCTATTCATGGGATGTCATGGAGCCTGTCACTTACTTTATCACTTACGCCACCAGCATTGGAGCCTTCGCCTACTATGTCCTCACCAAACAGGCAAGTCTCAGTGTCAAAAGAGAAAACAACTGGACTTTAAATGATTTGGTAGAGAGCAGTTTGACTTTTTGGGTAACTGATCAATATGTCTGTCCATTACATAGGAACACGTCTGGTGTGTGGTTTTAAGTGACTATTTATTAGCTGGTCACGGTGGCCTCTTGTCTCTTTGTTTCCAGTCTTTATGCCAAGCTTGCAGCTCTGATTTCATAATAAAAGCCATACAGTGCCAACAGTGACATCAATCTTCACATCTACTATTCCTTTAATGTTTTTTTAAGCCTGAACTTTTGTTGTATAAAATCATGCATGTGTGTGTGCACCTCCTCATATTAACAACACTCCTCCTGTCTCCTGTGCTTCAGGACTATGTATACCCAGACGCGAAAGACAGACAGTTCCTGCATTATTTTTATAAGGGGGCCAGCAAGAAGAAATTCAACGTGGAAAGATACAATGAACTGAAGGATGAGCTGGCTGAGGTTGGTTTATTGCACAAATACAGAGTTATATTCTACCTCATGAACATTTTTGGACATACAAACCCTTGTTTTTGACTGCTGTATATGGTAGCAGCTCGAGGCTATTGCTGTGAACTAAATGATGCCAGCATGCAAATTCTTATGCTAATTTTCCCACAGTGGCACTACTAATATGCCAATGTTCAACATGTATAATAGTAACCATGTTAGTCAATGTAATCTAGTGTATCAGCAGGCTAACATTTGCTGAAAACACAAAGTTCAGGCTGATGGGAATGCCTTGTTTTGCATGAAGCAAAGATTGTGGCACTAAATGAAATGAACAAATCATCAGGCATTATAATTCAGCATCAATGAATGTCTCGACCAAATTTCATCACAATTCATGTAATAATTGTTAAGACACATTGTACTCAAAAGCACAGTTGTGAACCTCGTGTAGCTAAAAAAAGACAAGCTCAAAGTTGTTGTAGAAAATAGCCTCCTGAAAATCTCATGATTAATCATTTCATTGATTTGACTGTTTCTGTGCGTCAGGTGGAGGAGGACCTGAGACGTCTGAGATATCCAACTGAATATCAGCTACCACTGGAACAGATCCAGCCAAAGCCATGAACGAAGCCAAGCCATGATTAAGGATCACTCACACACTTAAACACTCCAGAGCAAAAACTAATATTCTACTTTTTTTTGATGATGGTGCCTTTTTACCAGGAATCCATATAATTGTTTTGTTTACAGTCTTGATAATGATGCCAATTATGTCTTTGAGAAAAGTATAAACATTGAGGACTATTGAAATAAAAAGTATTTCCTACAAACTGGAAGAATCTCCAGTCTGCTCGTCTTACTGTGGAAAGTCATAGTTATGCTACTCTGACCCTGAGAATAGAGAGCACACCACACCTCTTTTTACCACAAAAAAAAAACCTTTTTCGTAAAACAAAATCATTCACACAGATTTTATTATACAAAGGCATAACAGTAAGACCAAAGAATACAGGATCAGTGTATGCTGGTAGCTTGGTTTTTCCTGAGTCATGGATAATGTGACACAGCGAGAAGTGTTGCAGGTCCACAGCACCGCGTTAAAAATGCCTCCCTGAGGTTCTTTCTACACAGGTGTTTGTTGCCATGTTGGGTGCAAATACACATTATTAAACATAGTACTGTAAACTGCTACAACACAAAGAAACAGCACAAACATGAATTCCCTTTTTGATGGAGCGAACCTGAAGACAAACAGCATGTTTTTGTAGTGTCTCTGCTCATAGAGAGATAAAGAGGTATTAAATC
The DNA here is from genome assembly GCA_029721515.1 of Synanceia verrucosa. Lineage (NCBI taxonomy): Eukaryota > Metazoa > Chordata > Actinopteri > Perciformes > Synanceiidae > Synanceia > Synanceia verrucosa. The sequence continues at coordinate 9,984,932 of CM056555.1, forward strand.
TGGTTAAAATCATTAGCTACCTGGTTGTCATGCTGTTATGTCACCTGCCGCACCAGAAACAGTAAATTTGAAAACATTTTACCTGGCTTGCAGATGTTCCTGCACATTCTACTGTCATCTTGGCTTAAGAAAGAACGGCAGCAGGATAAGGCAACATTGGTGTGGTATAGCAATAGTTTAAACTGGATTCAAGCAATCAAAAGACAAAAAAAGAACAGAATGTGGTCCATAATTATCCTGCAATTTATCTAAAGTGCAAAATGTGTATTGATCTAAGTAGGTTGCACAAATAACAGGAACAGCTTAAAACATAATTGAATCTAGCACAAGACCATGTACCATGGTCTCAAAAACTACTCTCAAGATATTTCAGTCCTATAAGTTAGTGATATTGGATATGAAGTTATTTTCATGGTGGACTTTAACTCTTTGTGTGCCAACCGTTTTATAAAACAGAAAGTGCCTTGTGCCAGTGTTTTTGCCCATTTTGAGATATATTTCAAGGCCCACAGAATATTTTGTACTATGCATCTGAAAAAACAGAATAGCTCAAATGAAAGAAGAGACTCTCTATTTCATCATGAAGAAAAACGTTTTTAGCTTGTTCCGTTCTTGTTTTATCTGAGGTAGAGGCCTCTTTCACCAAAAATGGTAGTTTTCGTCCAGAATCAGTCTATTTTGTTCTCTAATTGTGATCGTCTCCACTTCCTGCTTTGATCTCTGGTGTATACCTTCTCTTTATGCTTCAACTACATCTCCCAGAAGCCCTAACATTACTCACAAGTTGCGAGAGACCGCGTTCGACGACCCGCTGCTGAAAAAACACTTATTTGACTTATTATGTTAATGGCACTCAAGCGTCAGATTTTAAATGACATTGACATGTCAATGGCACTCAAAGAGTTGAGGGGAAACTGTTTATCAAAGTAATATAATAATTATGAGAAATATTGCAAATAAATTTAAATATAAATTCAAAAAATTGAGTTGTGACAAATATATAGTAGATATGAGGGTTTTTTTTCAGTATTTCGCACATGAACACACTTCTTTTTACAGACTGCTGTGATAAGGAACTCTAGAGTATGACTAAGTTTTGAAAACTTCAGAGATGCTGTGTTAGATTGCATTATACTGTCTACCGTGTTTACATCACACAGGAAACCAGATTGGATGGGACCAGATAAACCAGTAAATCGACAATGTAACATGATTTCTCCTCTTCACCCTACAGATAGTTTTCCCTCCTGATTAACATGTGAAAACCACCCAAGAAATCTGATACTCCATAAGAAACTTTACTTGATAAATCAAAATACAAGTTCAGTGGCATCAGGTTTCAGAAAGGAGTGGTGGCCTAAAGCCAGGAATATTTCTGTTGTGCATTTTCTGTTCAAGTTGTTCCTGTTATTTTATAACCACTGATTTCACTGTAAATACCACAGCTGCCAATTAGACTGGTCAAAGTATTTGCAATTAAAGGTGTTCATGGTCATAATATAATGGAGGACCAGTGGAAAACATCCAAATTCTTAGTAGACTCAGAGTACAGTATAGAGTGGACTCTTTTTCCCTGATATTAATATAAAAACAGCTCATTTTATGACTGAGCTCTGTTACTGTTTTTGTCGGAAGTAGAGTTTCTTGGTGAGCATTGAAGCAAAGCAAGGCACTTGCTTCTTCCCAATGGCATTCCGGTCATTACTGTTCCCAACACTCCTCATTGACACTTTCCTGTTGACCAGCGTCAGTAATTCTGTGAACTCAAGGGAGTCCCCATACTTTCGAAGCAGCTCACATAGATCCTGGACGTACCAGGAGCCATTGAGAGTCTCCCGGTGGGAATAGTAACCTTCAGGGCAGGAGACAGAGCAGGATAGTTATTGACTGAACAGAGTTGGGTTTGGTGGCATCTAGCAGCAAGGTTGCACACTGCAACCGACTGAAACTTCTCCTGTCTGCCGAGAGTAAAGGAGAACTACAGTGGTCGACGCAAACACATGAAAAAACGCGAATGGCCCTATTTAGAGCCCGTGTTCGGTTTCTCTATTCTGGGCAACTGTAGAACAGTGGAGGTCCCACTCTTTATTGAGATATAATTTTAAAGCCATAGTCATTGATGTTGGCACGCTAGCAAGATTTGAAAGTGGCACCTAAGCTCCACCCACTCCTCCTCCCATCAGTGCTCCAGCCAAAGCCACGCCCCCTCTCATGCTAACACTGTATTTCTGCAGAGGAGTGTGCTTAATATTTCTGTCAACTTTGAAACGTGATGTGAGATAGCAGGGAGCATTGGCAGGACGAGACATGGAGGCATCTGATTGGAACTGGCTGCAAGTAGCAGACAATAGTAACTGTTTCCAGAGTATTGTTGTTGCTATGGTTTCTGGCTTACGAACTTTCTGATCTGAACAGGCTTATTGTAACTAAAACATTATATGTTGTGCATGTATTGTCAAATTATCAAAGCAATGCATTGAGCTTTCTGCTCGACCTACAGTGTATAAATGTTCCTGAGTAAGTTTACTGTTTAACGCTGATATCTTTAAAGTATCAAATATCTTCCTTTGTGCCTGTGACTAGAGCAGATTAAGAGTTTTGAACACCCCGCTGGCTCACCTTCAGCTACAGAGTAGCACATGATGAAATCAGCCCCAGCAGGGAGGGTGTGCACGGCGCTGGCGTCCACCACCACCTCATTGGTCTTCAACTCGCTATCCACGGCATCGCAGGGCGTCACTGGATTGTCATGCACGTCTCCGCGGCAAGCCTAGACACGGACACAGCCACCTTCACTCTGACTGCATATATTTTTTTTTTTTTACCCAACCTGTATTTCCAAATCGTTACAAAAACGCTGCATGCTGGAATATTCTAAAAGATGTGATTGGATTTTATTTGCGTGTACCTGTAATATAAAGATCTTTGGCTTTCCTACGAGGCTCTTGCACTTGTCTCCTTTGAACAGGGATGTGATAGCCTGAATGCTGATCTTGCCATCGTAGGTGTAAACGTGATCATTCTCGCCGTGGCTCAGGAAGACGAGCAAAAAGCAGTCTGCGTCTGAATGGTTGGCTTCTGCAGCTGGTGGGACCAGGTGTGTGTTGAAAACAAGAAAGCAGGTCAGAATTACCACAGTAATGATGCTGTGCAGCCTCCTCTATATGTATGTGTGTCTGTGTATATATATATATATATATATATATATATATATATATATATATATAAGCATGTGCTTACCTTCACTTATTTTATCCAAGACTTCAATCTGTTTGTAGTTATCATAAGCCTGCACTTCAAAGTTCAGCTCCTTCAGTCTGAAAGAGAGGTGAAGGAAAGTCTTTCAATCACTGAACAAGTACAGACAAGTTCTTAATCACACAGTTGCAGAATACAATGTTCTCTCTCAAGCAGTTGGCTGGGAAGTGATACCTTTTCTCCAGGTTGTAGCGGTCGGCATTGGTCCCATGACGGTCATTTAAGCCCAGGCGCCAGAAGAACCGCTCCTGATTAAAGATGAGTGCAAGGCCTCGCTTTTTGTTGTCCATCTTATACTCCTCTGCAGGATCCAAGACTAAAGAGCTGTTTCATAATGAAAAAGAGCACAGAAACAATGTTAGGTGGAGTACTGGACCAGAAGGATGTGTGGCTTTCCAGCTGCCAATCAAGAAGAAAGTGTTTACCTTCTGATGTAGGCATCAGTCTCTGTTAGATTCTCTGTGCACGCTATAGAAAATAAAAATACATGAATTACTCACGCAACAATGTGGAATACACTATAATAATAAAACAGCCATGCACTGAAAAGTCTGGCTTCTACACCTTTTTAATTACTCTTAACATGTGGTTGAAGTTGCCAAAAATACAAAGGAGCAGGAGGAGGAGCTTTTCAGGCTTCTTTGTTAAGCAGCACAACTACAGGTGCACAAATTGCTCCACTGCTGCTGGTATGGGGGTCAAGCAGCCATTGTTCCATCAGCTTAGAGTCACTCACAGCCTTCAATAGCTGGGTGACAGGTGGAGAAAGATGGCAAAGGCTGCTGAAAGAACAGAGGCCAAAAGTGACACCTCCACACTCCACCCTACACATGAGTAGCTTAGACTTTGTGTGCTAAAGGCAGCAGCTAGGGGGGAGTTTCACAACTTGGAAGGTATTATTTGACTTTTAACTCCATGACTACATGAATATTATAATGTTATTATGATGTTCAGTTTTTATGGCTCAAATAAGATAAGGACTGTCTGAGTTCACTTCATCCAATAAAACACATTTTAATGACAAACAGGAATATATGGGACAGTTACATCCTGTGAAACACAGTTAATGATCATCTTAAAAAGGTGATAAAGCTGACTGTAACTGATTGACTGACTGACATCACTGCTGATGAAATTTCACTTTTGCTTTGTACAGTAAAAAGATTTCACCAGAAACACCAAAAATACTCAACAACACGAGCTTTTACAAACAGTGGGTGTTGGTGTAAAACACTCACACGCCTTGTCTCTTGCTGATTTGTTGCGTTTAGCAGCACTTCCTGTGAAGGTGGGAGACACAGAAACAAAGTCCTGACACTGAGAATGTGTTAATAACATTAAAAACCTGTCTCACATGTTGTGCTCTCCTCGTAACTGACTGAAGAGAAAGAAGACTGATAGTAAAGGTGGGAAAGCTCTTACGTAAGGACATACAAACGCAACTTTTCACTCATTTTTCCAACTTATAAAATGTCGTAGGCATCAGTGGACAAGCTATGTCTACTTTAAAAACATACGTGTAAAATAATTACCTCCATGGCTGTCTTCTGTCGTGTTTGACATATTCACAGGTTATCTCTCTCTGTCAGCCCAGCTACTGACACCACTGGAAAATGAATTTGCTTCGTCAAAGCAACACCGATGAGCCAAGACATAGTCCCTGCCCCTCTGAATCTCATTGGCTGAATCTGACGACCGGAGAATCCTATTGGCCCTCACACCTGTCACTCAAAGGTCAAGCGCTAGAACTTCCGTATTTGACGGATCGTAACCATGCAACCAACAGCGATTCTACAAATATTTAAATACGGTGATTTAGTAAATCTCAAACAACAAAAGTGAGATTAAGTTAGTGCAGAAGTTACTGCAAACTTCTCCACTAGACTTCACTCACATTAACTTTTGAAATAATAACTTGTATTTCTGTTGGCTGGGGAATCATCAGATCCTCAGTGGTCCCTTGACTCCACTCAGAATGCTGCTTACAAGTGACACTTCAATCATGACAACTGATACATCAATAAAAGCACGTGTCTTTATTATTATTACAGTTTACAGTATTATCACATTAGCATCAGTTGAGTACCCCAGTATATTCCTCATCAGGTGGTATTTTACAAACAATATTCTAGCACATATTCTAAAGGGGAAAAAAGTGTTTTAGATGCTGTCAAACACAGATACTGGTGTCCTATTATTCATCACATGTTCCTGCTAGGATTATGGGTGGTAATGTTTTCATTTCATTATTCCCTAAATAATCTATTGAAAGCATCCTGGACATAACTATTTGAATTTGGTGCTAATTACAGGAAAATAAAAACAAATGTCTGACGAAAAAAATAATAATTTTTTAGTCATTTTAGTTTGTTGTGCTGGGGTACTTCCCTGTTGTCTTCTTCATAACATCTTTGGGGAATTTTTAGGCATTTACAAACCTGCAAAACAAAGTGTTGGGCGCTACTTAAGCATCCATACAACCCTGTTTCCAGTCCATCACAGGAAAAAAACATGACAGTATTAACAATATATAAATAATCAACTGCCCAGGGAAATATATTAACTATTCACTAGGTATACACATTCACATTGTCTAATAGATGTCAACATTTCAACAAAAGAGGGAGGCGATGGACACAAGCCGGTGCAGGCCAAAGAAACTCTATCCCTGAGACAATCTGAAGTAAAATATTTTTTGCTGGCATCCCTCTGTCAGTCAGTGCTTTGGGATCAGTTCGTCAGTCTTGATGCGATGGCGACATCACAGTTCCCTCTTGACTTCATACTGACACACACAAGACTCTCTCTGGCTGTCAAGATAGGGCTTACATCCCAAGTGCATAACAGCGTCAAACAGCAGAGTCACTGTTGACTCACAAGCTGAAGAACAGAAAGAGCACAGAGGAGAACATGAGCTAATACACACCAGGGTAAAGGTGAACGCTTTTAAAACAGGAACCAGTTCACACCTCATTGTCGGTGAGTAAAAAAAACAGGTTTGTGTGCAATTAAATATTGTGACATACTGTGAAAGTCACATTAAATGTTTACTTTCGTGTAAAGAATAAAATGAGAATGTATCTAGGCAATATCCTATCTACAGTCACAGCAGCAGAGACCCAAGTCACAAGATGAGTTTGACTGGAATATAATCTCAAATCTTAAGCTTATTTCCAAAATGTTAGACAAGTAATGTTAATGTTAGGCAAAATTTATAGTTCAAAAGGTAGTTCTATAACACCTAAATGTAAAAAACTGAAGCCTAGCTTCAGTTCTCAGATGTACCTGCCCTACGTTACATTATATTATATACTGTTGTGGATCACTGAACTTACTCTGTACAGGCAGCACATGGGGGCTACAGTGAACAGATATGGGCTTTTTTTTTTTTTTTTTAACAGATATTTTGTGTAGTCATAGTGGGAAACTCACAAGTGTTACTAATAACATTAATGAGTCCCCGTAAGCCATGACACAGAGTCACAGTTAGCCAGCATGTAAAAGACCAGCAACCCAGAACAGAAGCAGCCATCATTAATTTATTATTTACACCTGTGCCTTTCCCAAAGCGATACAGAACTATCTCAGGCTGCAAGTGAAAGGAAATGTTGAAAACCCATCTATTTGCATTATGTGCACAATTCTTGAAACCAGTCCTCGACATTGACCATCTGACCCTGTATCTAATTTGGACACAGTGTCTCCACCTCTCACCTTGGACACTCTGGGCCAGTCCGAGAGTCTTTTGCACATTCCTGCAGATGGTCTCCAGACACTCCTGAAACTGCTTATCGCAGTCGTGCTTCTCACTGCCGCAGGTGTCATAGCAGCGGTCATGTTGGTTACAACACTTGGTCATGGAGGGGATGCCTATGTCAAACTGGAAGAAAGGTTTTTCACGCTTTATTGTGTGTTCATTTATAGTGACATTTAAATACTACTCTCTGGAAGAATTAACTCCATCAAAATGACTATAATGCCAAGATTCTTATTCCTTTTTCTGACGATCCCCATATTCATTCCTACAGCATTCTTTCCTGAGATAAATAAATACATATCCACCTTTATATGGAACAGAACTGTGCCACAAATTAGGAAGGCTTTTCTGGGGAGGCCGAGGGAAAATGGAGGTTTAGCGTTACCAAATCTGATGCATTACTACTGGGCAGCTAACCTTCATGCCATCTGTTGTTGGACATTTGACATCCTTGAACATGAGGCACCAGTACGGTTACTTATGGAAAAACACTCTAGCTCGCCCAATTCACTGGCTGCCTTGGCGTGTGCTCCGATGCCGATGCTGATGCGCTACCACACAAATAATCCAGTAATTGGGGGCTCCCTCCGAATTCGGTCACAATTTAGAGTGCATTTTGGACATAAGAAACCGCTTTTGTCAAGTCCCATTCTCGCCAACCCCTTCTTTCCTCCCTCCCTCATTGACCCAGTGTTTAAGTTGTGGAAAAGTAGAGGTCTCATATGTGTGAGGGATTTCTTTAAAGATGGCCTTTTCATTTCATTTGACAATCTAAAGGTGTATTTCAACATTCCAAGCACTCATTTCTTCAGGTATCTGCAGGTTCAAAATTACAGTAAGACATGTTTTTCACCTTCCTTAGTAGCCATAGAGGAAGATTGGATTCATGATTGTGTTAACAGAGATCCACAAACAAAAGGCTTTGTTTCATTTGTGTATGACACGATCCAAAATGTAGCTGCTCCTTCTCTTCACCATGTAAAAACCAAACGGGAGGAGGATCTTAACCTGCAGATACCGGATGTGACCTGGCAACTGGCAATGAGTAGAGTGAATGCATCCTCCATCTGTATCAGACATGGTCTCATTCAGTTCAAGATACTCCACAGACTTCAACTCTCCCAGAGTAGACTAGTTAAACTATATCCAAACGTAGATCCAGGATGTGTAAGATGTCACCAGACCGAAGCCACCCTCGGCTTCGGTCGTGCTCGGATTGAGCTCCTTCTGGCTGTCTGTCTTTGATGGCATCTCTTGTGTTTGTAAAAAAAAAAGGATCAGTCCCATTCCAACTATGGCAGTATTTGGTCCCTCACCTGAAGGGATTACACTTTCAACAAATCAAGCAAATATGGTTGCTTTTGTCACACTCCTTGCCAGGAAACTAATTTTGCTTAACTGGAGAAGCTCTAAGGCTCCAACACATAAATGCTGGCTTGAGGAAGTACTGGCCCATTTAAGGAGAAATTGAGGTACTCCTCTCAAGGCTGTACTGAAAAATTTTATAATGTGTGACAGCCATTTATGGACTATTTCAACAAGGAACTCAAGATAACCCTGATGCTTAAACCCCCACCACCCTTCTAACCTCCGTCCCATTGTAGTAATGGGTTTTGGGTTTTTTTTTTTTGTTTTTTTTCCCCTCTTTTTTTTTTCTCTGTTTTGTGAATGTGAGGTTGTGTGTATGTATACATAACATGATGTTTGAATTGTTATGCTTGTAATTTACAATCCACATAACCGAAAAATTCAATAAAAAGATTTGAATAATAATTAAATACTACTCTCTGTAGGAGACATGCCATTTCCCTAAATTCAAAAGATGTTATAATGGTTCAGTGAAAATCTGAATTTTAGCAAAAGTTTTTTTTTCTTTAATGAAGCCCATAAATGAAACCTGAACACACTCCCGAAAATACAACCATTCCTGTTTCATCGCTTTTTCAACTTTGTAAAAAGTGTTGTAAAGTGGGTATACACATACTTTTTGAAATAATTAAATAATATCAAACTATAAAGCTAAAGTTACGCAGTTAGGGTTGCTGTGTGCACACATGGTGACCTAATTTTGCTTGTCACAAACATGTAAGAAACCTCCACCCTCTCAAACTGTCAGATCTACCTGAAATCCAAACAGCGGGGAGCCACATCCGTTGGGTGGAGCGTTCCTGTATCCCGGACGAGGTACCGGCTTGTAACCTGTGAGGCAGGAGCAAAGGTGAAGATGTTCCTTGGTCTGTCACAGACAGTTATCTTGCTCTCAGTGATAACCACATCAGTACACTACCATTTAATGGCTTACTGTGCAGCTCAAGGGGTGATAATGTGTAACATCTGGCTCCCAGGTGTTGCATAAACCCAATATTCATAGGTGATTAATATTAATCTATAGTTCTTTCATTTTGACTTGACATAGTAATGAAAAGCACAGGTATGATGTTCAGGTTTGCCATGTGTGCTGTCTGTACTAAATGAAGTGCTGCTGCTATACCACAACAGACAGAATAAAGGGAGAAGCTGGCTTACCATCACTACACTTATAATGACACAGCCCGTCATCGCCACCAAACAAGTCCAGTGCTGCATTCAGGTACGTGTCAATCTTGTGTATTCCGTTACGGATCGTTTTCAGAGTCATCCTCCAGTCTGGAGTCTCTGGCTCTTGTTGGCAGGCAGACACACATGGGAGACATCCACAAGAGTACAAAGTGAACAGAAAAACACAGATGTGGCTCTGGTAGTGCATCGTCCTCTTAACGTCTGAGCTACAAACCAGCGGTTCCCGGCACTTCCGTTTAATTTAAGGCCGATTTATTCGTCGAAAGTTTGTCTCGATGGCATCTCAAGTTTTACATCTGGTACTTATCATTTCTAACAAGCACTTTGCAGGTTCCGAGCTAAGGAGCCTGCCTGCCTTAACAGTGCATATCGTTTCCGGGGTTGACGCTGTCACGTGACTGCTGATAAACCAATGCAGGTGATGTCACCAGTTGCAACGCCATAAAAGAAAAGTGTATGATCTTTAAAAATATTAACTTTATCGCTGTTTCTGTTAATTTTTAAATAGTAATTTTGATAATTCATGGCTAATAACAATAAGTATAATTTATCAGTAAAGATATTTTAATTAAAGAGCTTTTAAGTTCAGCACTGTGTGGATACTGTAGGCCCACTGCAGAAATTAGAAATGTAATGGGAATCTATGCATCAAAAGCATGTCGGTCAATATATGAGGGGTCCACATCATGGTCTGGATGTGAGGATACATGTTGTGTTCAGTACATTTCCACGAGAGAATCTGAGTACTGTATTTGGTTAGTAGGCCCATTTATTTCATGTACACATGTACACTGAGGGTAGTGAGAGGGAATCTATTTGTTTTTACTTCAGCTTCCTCTAGTGGGTTAGTATGACCATGACACCAGCTACTCAGATAATCAGACCCAGTTCTGGGTCACATATATATGTATACATATATACATACACATATATATATATACATATATACATACATATATGTATACCTATATATACACACGTATATACGTGTATAGTATATACGTGTACACGTATATATATATATATATATATATATATATATATATATATATATATATATATATATATATATATATATATATATATATATATATATATATATATATATATACACGTGTATATATATATATATATATATATATATATATATATATATATATATATATATATATATATCATCCCTCATTTCCCAGTTTCCAATGACCTCCACTGTAGCATCAGAAATCTCAGAAATAACAAAATGGTGAAGTGATCCTTTGTCATCTGAATCAAAGACACCAGTACATCCAGTATCTGGTAATAATTTTACTTTATTTAAATGATTAGGCGAGCATTGAAGAAAACCTCTGTTTCTTCTTCTATAGTTTCTTAAATAACTGCATAAACTTCAAACATTCAAATGAAAATATACAACCATTTATGAATAACAGTTTCAATGTCCTTCCATGTTTAGTCCAAACCAACTTCACATTTTGAAAATGATGACAGAATGTTCTCTAGTAGCAAAACCCACAGGTATCGCTTCGTGAGCCACTGCTCTTCATTCACACTCTGAGCTAGCTGAAGTGTTTTATTTATTTATTTTTTCTTCTTTTGTTCCAGTGTTTTTCATGAAATGGATTTGGCTGCAGGATAGCACCCCCAAGCAAACCTCCAAAGTCCCTCATCTTATATTTATGTCAAACAGACGTTGCCGAAAGCGGTTTGTTGATCTTAAGACAGTGATTCGTTTGGATTCCAACATGCCTTTTACAATCAAGTGTCCTTGTCCATCTTGTTGGGAAACACAAGAAAAGCAGAGTTAAAAAATAAAAAGGGTGTGGGATTTTCTACAGTGTGTGCAGATTGCTTCATTAAGATGCAAAAAGGCGGTCCCTGGCTGGAGTGACGGGGGGGTGGTGTTGTAAGACGAGAGGGACATTTTTTTAAACTTCCACAATAGAGCTAATTTAATTCAGTAAGTTTTTGCTTCTAGTGTAAAGAAATTTTCTTAAAAAAAACATGAACATACATCTATTCATATACATTTACATGAGCTAAAAGTGTCCAGATTATCCTCCTCTGAATAGGTTATTTAGTCTGTCCAGCTCCCTGCAGTTATCCATGGTCATAAGTTCTGCCTTCTTGCGCATTCGGTCGTCCCTGTACACCTTAGCAGCATACAGCAGGTCTGTTTCTGGGGGAGACGAGCAGTAAAACAACATCAGTAACATGACAAAAGAAGTCCAGAAAGAAAACATTATTGAATTCAGTAAGCCAGTTCTGAGTGTGTATTATAACCATGGTTACTCACTTGTCTGTCTCTCCTTCCAACAGTTATTTCTAACATTAGATACATAGTCCTCCTCCACATTTTTCTCAATCTGCTGCAGCGCTGAGCCCTTAAACTCAGACTTGAAGTCTCTGGTGACATAGTAGTCGACATGCAGGTTTTCTGTCTGCCGTTTTACAGTCTGCCCCGTGGACCTGGACGAGATGGAAGAAGTACAAGTAGTTGTGAAAAAGCTGCCAAGTGCAGTGATTCCCTACATATATTGAATCCTGAAAGTGCTTTGTAATATCAGGTTTACCCAGACACCAGGATGAGCCAACAAGTCATAGTACATGTGAAAAATATAGAAAGGTAGATAATGTCTACTTGTCAAACAGTCTCTTAAAGAGGTCATCAAGCATGACATTAAATGTTGGAATGAAAATTGTGATTGGTAACAAACAATCCTCAGCAATGAAAAGGAGAAAATATGTGTGTCTGTCTTATATCCACATTGGGGTCACACACTTGACTTAAGACCAGTTGATTGGCGACAGCATGTGCAATTGGGGACAAAGTCCATGTCCCCAATTGTTTAAACCTTGATTTTGGGTCAGTGGTTAGGGTTAGGTTGCAGTTAAGCTTAGGTAAGTTGTTAGGAAATCAAAGTTTGTCCCCAAAGGGAGGGTAAAAATGCCTAACAAACGTGTGTGTGTGTGTGTGTGTGTGTACGTACGGTCTAGAGTAGAGGCTGTAGGGGGGAGGGGACACCATCATCTGGCTCAGTATGGACACTAAAATCAGGACCACGATGGGCATCAGCTGGATAAACATTGAGAACCCCCCCTGGAGGAAAACACAGCTCAATGAGTACTTTTCAACAACACACAATAATGTTCAGACAAAACACCACAGTCATTCCTATAGGCACACATCAATTTAATTACAATGTAAATAAAGAAGTAAATAGTTTATAATCTGGACCCGTGTACATACATCTCCCCTTTCTTCTGTTCTCTCTTGTCGGTAATCCGTCTGATTGCTGTAGCTTGTTCTGCTGTTGGTGAAGGTGTGTGCACTAGCTGTAGATGAACACATAATGACAGAGGTCAGATATAAAGAATATATGAACCAATTACACCAACTCTCAAAGACCAGAATTCAAAACTGTACGTTCATGCTGTTCTACATTATGTAAATACTTAGGACTGGTGTACAATTTCAGGGACAGGCAAAAGAAAAGGGTACACCACCACCAGATGACTGACTAATGATGTGACATCACAAGACTGTATGAAAAAAAAAAAAAAAAATCAAAATCAAATTTAAGAGGGAAATGGTGGACTTTATGTGCTCACTTACAGGAGGGGAAGCCACCTCCAAAGAACATGTTGAAGAGGTCTTCAGGAGTGATGTCAGCCTCGAAGCCCCTGTGGAAGTCGAAGCCTCCACCTCCATGTGAGTGGCCCGGACTGCTCGGCTCCTCTCCTCCCGTCAGGTCATACTGCCGTCTTTTTTCCGGGTTGCTCAGCACTGCGTATGCATTGCCAATCTCTAAAAGAGGACATAGTTGATACCGAGTAAGGCAAACAGTTATTGACATAAATAAACTGTTTTTTTTGTTGTTGTCATCACATGACAGCTACATTTCAAATAGCTTCAAACAGATTTGAAAAAGGAAAATAATTTACTTTTAAAAGCCTCTGTCGCTCCAGGTGCATGATTTTTGTCTGGATGGAACTTGAGTGCTAGTTTCCTGTAGGCTTTCTTTAGCTCATCCTCGTTGACTTCTTTACTGACACCCAGCACTTCGTAGTAGTCCTTACACCGCTTTATTCTGAAAGACAGGGCAGAGAGTGAAGTTAAACAACTAAAAACAACTTTGGCTGTTATTTGTGAGTGTTACGTTCTGTCACCTTCTGAATGTCAGCCATGTTTACTTTATCTACTGCAGACTGGATTGGCACATACACTGCCCTATATGGTTGTGCTGGACTATATGGCTGAGGTCACATTTTGAACATAAATGCAAAACCCCTCTTTCATATGAAACTTAATGGAACAAAGTGATTGTTTATGAGCAATACAATGGCATAATCACTAACAGCATGTTTATCCGATAAACATGCTGCAAACCTTCCAGGAAATGAAAGGAGGCTGTATGCTGCGGATAAAACACACCGACTGCCTGATAGTACTGCATCTCTCTCTGCAGTACTATCTTATGGTCTAAAATTAAAGCATGTAGTCTCATTTTATCCCCTCATGGGCAAGATACCCAGCAGACAAGGTTCTCATGACAATTAGCTGTGTGTGCACAACACTGCAGAGACTACAGGGTCTGACAGAAACAGCTCTGCTGTGGCAGGATGTAAAAAGAACAGACGAGTGAATCCTGTAATTCTCACCTTTGCACGCCTTCAACCTGCTCTTTGGTGAAGCCTTTAGAAGCATCGCCTCCTCCAGACTCTTGATTTTCCCTATCTGGCTGTGCATCGGCACTCTCTGAGCTTTCTGCTGGTCTTCTGCGATATGCACCGTTACCCGCCGAGCTGCCATTCTTCATTAATGCATCCAACAAAGCTGAAGAAGGGAGAAAGAATCTAAAGATTAATTAAATGACAACTTACTATCTTCAGTATCCAATAAGTGTCCAAGCTTTTCAGATTTAGTGATTCAGGATTTTAAGACTGTGGTTTAACACAACTATGATACAATACTGTGACCTGTAGAACATATTTAAAGCACAGCTTTACTCAGAAAAAGACAGTACTCGGCCACATAATCAGGATGCTGCTCAGCACAATTTTACCAAACAGGGCCCAGTTGGAACAATCAGATCTTTGACTACTTTTAATTCAAAGCTTTGTCAATAAATGAAAAAGCCTCACTAGAGCCAGGAGAAAACAGTCAACGAAATCAAATTTTGTACAGTACAAGGAAGAACTGGCTTCAGTCACCCAACAAATAAATTGGAAATGTATGGAGGGAGAACATATATGACTTATAAGTACATCAAACAAAGAGGAAGAGTTACTACTGTCATACTAAAAGTTGAAATTGTGTATCAGAACCAGGCAACAACTGGGGTGAAGAGAACAAAAACTTGTTGAAAATTATTGTTAAATATTTCTCCAATATAATTCTTGAACAGTAACATGTATAATGTAGATCACTGCATCCCTAGCAAAGACCTTTTGACATGAAAATATGATCTTATTAATATAACAACATATGCTTGCTGTGCCTTAATGGTAGGTGGTGATAAGACTTAAATTTTACAGAGAATGCAACACTTCATGAATAGTATGTCACAGAGCCATTTATATGTACCCATTTCCACTATTTGCACTGTCCCTCCAGCAGTCTTACATTCAAGTTTGCTATCCATATAGGATGATCAGTGCCTACACATCTCTCTCAAATGCTTTTAACTGTTCTAATGTTCCTTGTTGTTTATTAATGCATCATTCATCATTATGAAGTCACATGCAACATGAGCTTACAGCTGCTGCATCTTGCAAACCATAATCCCTCACTTACATAGCATTACGTGTTGAAAGACAACCTACTTTGCCCACATTGACTGATATTTTAGTACATGAATGTCTTATTTTTTTCACGTGATGTGTTGTTAACATGTTACAATCTTGTAAACAGACTCACAGCAGGCTAGGAGCATGGCTTGACTGAGCCACTTGATAACCAGCATACTGATGCCAGATAAATCAAAAATGGGTATACGGTTCAACATGTGTTGGGTGTGATCTAAACTGCTGTGAATGATGGTGGTGTACAGGTGGCGTTATAGCCTTGTCAGCCGTTCGTGAGGGATGCCATGGATTGCAACATCAGGAACTGTTATTGCTACTATATCCTTTAATAGAATCTGTGGGTGCAGGTGCATAATTATGCACACAAGGAGGAACATGGTTGGACATCTGTCAACTATGTCTAACTTGTAGTAAGTTACACTTTAACAACTGAGGAGCTGCTGACCAATGTGCAAGTGGATCTACCACAACTGTGTACATCAAAGACCTTCCACATATACATGGTGCTCTTTTGTCAGCCTCATCCATACTTTGCCTAACGTCTGTTTACACTCATCTCACAGGCTGTTGTGTCCCGGATTAGCCTTTATTCCGGGTCAATCAGTCAATTAAGGGATTGGCCATGAAGCCCAAACCGTGACTTCATCCCTCTCCAGGGATCTACTTGGCTTCTGCACAAACATTAACAATTTATCCAAGTGAAAGCAAAATGACTGCTAATAGAAAAAATATTTGACCATGGACTGGCGTTTCACAGTTCTCTCCCTTGTGTTACTTGTTACCTTACAACGCTTCATTGATGCCCTAGAAGCTAATGCTCATTCATTTCACGTCACCAGATATAACCCACATTTACCCCAATTTCGAGCACTAGCTCTGTTAGCCAACATATCGCTAGGCCTACAACTTAGTTAGCTAGCTAACAAGCCTTAACGCAGACTCGGAAGTATGTCGTTTAATTTCTCGTCTTAAACCCGCAGTTTATCCTTGACAAATTTTAACTAAACATAGGAATGTGTATTATACAATAGTAAACAAGTAACTTGCTACGAGAGACGTTAACAAGCGTCAGCTTTGCTAGCTAACACTCAGTAGTTTACAGTGCAGTTTCTCCTTAGCTGGTTTAGCCTGAACATGTCAATCAGTGACGGTCCTACCTTTGGCTCTGTCAGTTGGATACAGCTTCTCTGCTTTGTTCAGGAACTTCAACGCTTTCTCTTTGTCTCCGGCTTTGACGGCTTTCGTCGCTATATTTATACATTTTTCAGCTTCGTCTCTGTTCCCTTCCATCGTCATTCCTCTTCCTCCTCCGGCAGAGTCAGCTGATCAGCTCACACACCACGTGGTCACCAGCATTGACAGCAGAGTCAGGACCAGGACAGCATGAGCGCCCCCTAGGAACCATTGCTGTTATTTTTTTTAAAAACACATACTGTAGTAATATTAATAATGTATATTTATATAATAATAATATAATTCTAATATGCTGAAATGCAAACAAGAGGTGTGTAATTGAATCACACCAGATTACAATTAAATTATTAAAGCATTAATTGTAAACTCTTGTAAACTCTTCCCCTACGTTCCAGGGTCATGAGACATTAGAATGCATACCCTGAAAAGTGAATGTCATAAGACATACAGAAGTTCTTGATTGTTTTTGAGCAACTGAACAATTGCTTCATTATTATCAATTACAAATGCATGTGCCCAGGACAAATTACAATTTATCTCATTACCAAGGAGAGAAGCTAATTGTTTTCATAAAAATCTTAACTTAAGTGAACATACAGACGTATTATCAGTAAAATGCACTCTAAATTGCACTATGACTTGCATCGCTGCATCAACGTCAGTTTGATTGAGGCTGGGATTGACTGCACCGTACACAAGGAGCACAGTGTGGGTTGTAAAAACAGGCAGGACATTGTAACTGTCTCAGAGACAGTGTGGACAGGGGGAAACACCTATCACCATTACAGCTTCCATAAATCATTACCAGCCCTTATTTATACATTGGCTTTAATTTTGTGCCACCAATAAATTAATAATATTGTTTATTTAATTCATGAGCTTCATTTATAAAAAGCTTCAGACACATTTACAAGCAGATGAAAGGCTTAAGAGGGCTTAAGAGGGCAGTGAATGGGTCCCCCCCCTGACCCATGCATTACATTCATTCTTATCCAAGACATAATTAACAGAATTGAAAATACAGAGTTGCAACTAAAAGTATGGAAGTGGCAGCAAGACACCCATCTAGGGGTATACAAGTCACATAAGAGGACGGCAAACAGGGTTGACGTGTTTTCCTGCCACGGGATCTCTTAAGCTGGGGTGCGTGAAGGGGGAAGTTTGGCTGAAAACGTGCCCATGGTGTTGAGTGCAGCGTGGATGCGGAAGTGTAGCCTCGACTCCATCATGTAGTCTTTGTAGTTCATCCTACAAATAGAATGGAAATAAGATAACTTATCAGCTCTTTGTGTAATATGGCAGTATAAAATCCATTAATAAATACTGACTTGGAACTAATCGTTACCCTGTGGACAGTCAGGCTGAAACACTTACTTGACATTTTCCATCATGTTGATGGCTGTTTTCAGGTCTCCTTTCTGCTTATGCAGCAGGCCCAGCTCATACATTGTAAATGGCACCAGGTAGTTGTCATGCTTGATACTTTTTTCACTGCAAAAAAAATTAAAGCCAATTGACTGGGTCTGTTAAGTAACACAGCCAAATTAACTTCAAGTCTGTACAGTAGAGTGAGAGGTGGAATCAGTGTATATTACTACATTGTATTCTTCAAGACATGGTGTACATCAAGTCATACAGCTAGTGCTATTCATATCATATGCCGTTTGATTTTATTTTCTAGCCAGGGTTTTCTTGGAGAGTGTCACATTAAAAATGGCCTCACCTGGAAATGACATGATTGAAGCAGAGCTCAGCTTGGACCAGATGGTCCAGCTGTCTTAGACACAGGCCCTTCAGCAGCTGGATCACACACTGGTCATCCATGTGATACTCTGATGGGTCTACACATTAGACATGCAGTTAGTTTAAGAAAGCAAACATGTTTATTAATCTGCTTTAAAGGTTTGCTCTTCATCTTACTTGAATCCTCTCTGAGCTGCTCCTCTGCTTCCTCTAAGGTGATCAAGATTCTTTTCGTCAACTCTGGTCTTTTACCAACTACTGTGAAACCATTCCACACGTACATCATTTCCTGTGGGGGGAAAAAAATAAATAAATAATTGAAAAAAGACTGTTGTCGTCACACCAGTACTTATTCTCGATGTTGAGTTGTTGAAAGTGGTGGGAGGGATCATGCATCCTCACCAAAGCAGGCACGACTAGTTTCACAGGGTCAGGAGAAGAGTATCGCTGTGCCTTGCTTGCTGCAAACTTCTCTGTTGGAATCGATTTCCCGGCAATCCTCAGCCTGAGACGTTCCACCTGCCTACAAATAAACATGTTTCATAGTTATGGTATGAGGATTACAGAAATGGGAACAAAAATAGTGGTCGTCTTGCACACCTGAATATTTCCCCCACGTTTTCTCCCAGTTTAGCCACTTCCTCCTCTGGTAGCATGCTCAAGATAGCAGCTTTCTGGAATGTATAGGTGGCCTGCAAGAGAAGAGTCATTAGCTTGTCAGTTGAAAAAAATGTTAATTGATGAGCAGTTTCACAACAGGGCAAGAGGACAAAAGGTTACGCTCATTACCTGAGACCACTTGCTCTCTTTGCAGAGCAGGTCAGCGTATCGATACGCCTCCTTCCAGTTTTGTTCGAAGGAGTAGGCCCACATCAGCTCCCAGTAACACAGGTGGTGAATCTGACGCCACTCTTCCTGCGCTGTGATACATGCCAGGAATTTCTCCTGGGCCTGCAGAGAAAAGACAAAAGATTTTCCAATGTTCAACAACAAAAAACAAAACAAAACTGCAGACCAATTATTATCAATACTCACGAATGTGAAGTTTCCTTTAAGCAGAGCAATTCTGGCAATGTAGAAAAGAATGAGGGCTCCCTGTGGATGAGACGCAAAGAAATCAATTACAAATATTTTTACAGATTGACATCTACCATGAGTTAGTATCAGAGAAAAATAATGCACTGCTCACATTGGGGAACCTTTTAATGTAGGGCTCCAGCAGAGCTTCAGCCTCAGCCAGGTTTGCTTCACCAGTACCTGAAGGAAGAACACAAGCAGATTAGGAGTTTTCTGACAATTACAAATCTTAATATCATGAGAAAAAAAATGCTGAAAAATAAATGAAGGATTGAAATGTGGAAGAATTTTACCCAGGATTACTGTAATGTAGAGATGAAACATCAGCAGAGTCAGTGTGCTGAGGATGGAGCGCAGACTGTTGCCAGATGCTCCCTCTCTCAACTCTGACAAACCCATTTCCTGTAAAATAAGCAGCAAATGTTAATTGTTTGTCTGTCTGTGCTATGGAAACACTATTAATACATAAAGTAAGAAAAAAAGTGCTAATGGCACATACTCTATCTCCTGAGAAGCCCAAGAACTCCATTAATCTGAGGACTCTTGATGGGAGTAGAGACAACATCTACAAAAAATAATAACAATAATAATAATAATAATAATATAGGTTGACATTAGTTGTTAGCTGGTATAATTTCCTCTGTCCATTATCAAAAATATTTTGTTCCACTGTTGGACCCTCACCAGATTAAATGATCCAATGCCCATGCTGACACCACCCCTAAAATGGATGTGGGTGCTCTTCTGTTTTTCCACGTCTTTTGCAACATTGGCCAAAACCTGGCATTCCCTGGTAAAGGAGACAGATACAATATACTTAGATGTGGTTTATTTTGTTCATTTTCTCTTGTGTGGTGATGGCATTATACAACCCTAACAAGCTTCTTACTTGAAAATCTGGTAACTGTTTCGGATTCTCATCCCTCCTTTGATGAAGCCGATGATACTCTCATCCAGGAATGTGAGAGCCGCTTTCTGTAGCAGAACTTCAGCATAGCACAGTTCTGCATGCATCTCCTCTGTTAAAAGTTAAATGTCACATACTGGGTGAAAACTTTTGAATATTGTTATATATTACAGGCTGCATTCAACTGTATTTTCTAATATTGTCACTGTAAAAACAACAGTAAAAGTTTGTCGGATAACAAAAGAACACTTTGTATATCAAGACCTAACTTTAACCACACCTCAGTGGCATTTATTCATGTTGATTGATTCTAGCCATTACTAACTAAATGGGTCGTTGCTTAACTTACTTTGCAAATTCATTTGAGCTTCCGGTATGTCAACATAGTGTTCAGGTCATGCAGGATCAGCTACATACATTTGTTACCCCCTCTTTCTTTTTTTTTGGGCATTTTTGCATTTCCTTCCCCCACCAATTACTCTTCACACCTCATATTCACCTTCTGTATAATTAACTTTTTCTGATTGACATGCTTGTCGCTCCTCCTTGTCATGTATAGATTATCACTTACCTTCTGTCAAGCTCTCAGGTTGTTGTCTAAACCAAAAGCTGGTTAAAGTCTCCACTATTCCAGTTCTCCTCCGAAATCTAAGTTCAGGAACACATAGTGTGGTGACAATTTAATAAAATTATTCATGACAAAGTGTTCAATACATTCTTCTGTATTACACAGAAATGTGTTGTCCCCAGTTTTGAACTTAAATTCTAAATCCAACTCTCATTAAACCGTTCAGAAATACCTTTGGCACGTTTGCAGGGATTCCCTCAGTGACGCCATTGCAGCATCCATGTCCTTTGGGTCAAAGGTCATGCCCGCCTGCATCACCAAGATGCTGCTGTAGCCCATTGCATGGTACATGCTCTGACTCTTCCTGCAGTGGGCAAACACAATGATTTGTTATGAACAAAAATGCACAGAAAAGTAAGACTACAGCCAGCACTGTTAAACAGCAGGACACAGGTGCAGTCAGCTGGATATCACGTGATTTACCTTGGTTTTAAGAGTGCCAAAGCGTCAGAAAACTTGTTGTTCAGAAAAAGATCGAGGGCGGTGGAGCATTCTTTCAATGCACCCTCCAAATCCATTTCAGGCAATCTGAAGCAAAGAATCAGAAATTGATGTGCATCCCAACAAAAAGACATCAAGTCAGTCAATGCACAGACAACTGGGAGCATTGAGGCCAAACAGCCCAGATAAGACTGAGGAAAACGCCAGGCTTTACCACCTAAAACATTAGAACATGTTAGCAAGCTGAATGTGTGAAACAGTATGCAAGCAGTATGTATCAATAAGACATATGACCTCTGCTGGTTATTATTTGTAAGGCAGCAGAACAAGGAGAATAAATCAGAGGTCATCCCATGTGATTTTTCCTAGATTCTATATCATATACAATCAAATATGCATACTTATTCTCTGCATTATTAGCCACCCATGCTATAAAAAAGAAATGTAATTTCACTTACTCAGTGATTTGGTTTGGGGCCATCTGAAAAAAAAGAAGGAGGATGAATTTTTCAGTTGCTTTATATAAAAAAAGAGACTTCTTTAAACTGTGTGGTGACAGAGCAGTTCTACCTGTCTTAACCATAAATTATTAGGCACATTAAAAAGTGTAAATTATGGCAACACGTCTCAATCAAAACTCTGAACATGAACGCAACAATTCAACTTCATCCCCCATCGTACCCATTTGGTCACATATCAAAATATTACTGCTAAAAATAATAGAAATGAATATTGTACACATCAACCACCTGTAGGCTGAGACGTTGCATTAAATCATAACCTACCTGTTGTGATAAAGTGTCCTTTTTCGTCTCCATTAAGATGCTGAAATTTGAGTCTGGCAGCAAGAACTTTCACTAAACGTCGTCAAATAAAAAAGCCTTGGTGTGCGTCCTGTCCTGTGAGTGGAGGAGATCTCTCTTCTTTTAAAGGAATTTGGCTTCTTTCCTCATTTATAAGCTCAGGAGTGGCCTAGGAATATGAGGCCAGCCCCCTAATCTGCAGTCCTACAGTCCTCCCCTTATTAACAACTATTTATATCCCGATTTTGAACTGATCTAATTTATTGATCAAACAAACTGGTGCGTGTGAAATCAATATGCGCCAAGAACACGCAGATAATTAGATTAACTGGTAAAATTGCTGTGAAAATGTCGACTGAGACACTAATGAGATGCAGCTGCAGCACCATCCTGAAGGGTGTGACTGGGGATGACTACCTGATGGTCCAAGTTATAGTAGGTAAAAGTAGCCTTCCAATACAGCAATTAGGCTATCAAATGTAAATATGACAGATCAGATAACCTGGTTGATGATTGATTGATTGTTTTTTTCCAATAACACGCCTAAAATTGAGGAAAATGTGGAAATGGAGGTAAAAATGACCAGGAACATTCATTTATGAAAAAAAAAAAGTTTGGGTTTAGTGAACTGACAATAAAGATTGTGGGTCATGAGATCATTTAATGTGGTAGGAAAGATAAAAAAACATATTAATTTGACGTATGATAAGGGGCTCCCCAATAGACAACTTTTTATACCAGTCAAAGTGTTTCACATCCTTTGGTTTAACATGTAACAACCCAATATTGTGAAACATCTTCATTTGAAGAGTAAATCTAATCGAATAAAAGTACCATTTACCTCTGTTACAGTTACAGTGAACAATAAAGCAATACAGAATGGAGTGAGGGGAGGTGAGGGGAGGTATCACATCACAGATGACCATATGCCTTCACGGGGTTTATTCCTCGGTTTGCTCCATGTTCAGTAAATACTGGTTTAACACCACCAAGACACAAGTTGCTTCTTACGCAGTTTGGTCACCATTTCTGATAAAGTGCATGCATGTGATGTCCCTGTCTAACCATTTATTTCTGGTGGTTTGGTTGCTAGTGTCTAGTATCTGCAGCTTCTTGATGACGCTTTTCTTTTAACACACGTCATAGAAAAGTCACGAAAGAGCACCCGTTCAAATAGAGCAGACATTTTCCCAATTTAATTTTTTTTTCCTTTTCATAATTAACTTGTCCATTATGCCTTCTATCTGAATGTGAGTGCTATTGCCTTAATTTTTCACATAAAAAATAAGGTGATATATATATATATATATATAATAATAAGGTGTATATATGTATATATATATATATATATATATATATATATATATATATATACATATATACACATATATATACACACACGTATATACACATTATATATATACGTATATATACGTGTGTATATACGTGTGTATATATATATATATATATATATATATATATATATATATATATAGATATATATATATATATATTTATGACTTAGAAAGAAAGAAAGAAAAAAATCGTAAAAACAAAAACTACATTACCCATGATCCTCAACGTTCGTCGTCGTCATTCAGGAAAATATGGCGTCGGCCAAGCCGCCGTCGATAGATCCGAAAACAAATATCCCCGAATATGAATACGCTGATGTTAATACCAGCATATTTCATATCGGCTCTTTCAGGGACGAGTGGCTGAACAGACTGAAGCCCAGTGACTACTCTTATCGGCAGGAGGACGAGGACACGTTTCATGCTAACTTTGCTAAAGAGATGGGGATCGGAGAAGAGACCCTGAGTGACCTCAAGTCCATCTGCAGGTAAGCTAGCTAACGTTTAGCAGTTTAGCAGCACTTCCCACCGTGTTACAAATAGAAAACGTGGTTCTGTGTCATGGAAATGATGTCTCGAGTGACTCTTGACGCCACCTCTCTCTCTGCATCCAACAGTATTTATGAAATACCACCAAAGTGCATTAAACAGTTAGGACGTTGAGTGTCCTCTGCTGATGGTCAAGACAGCTTGTTGAATGTTCTGAATGTGTTATTTCAAACCCGTGTTGCTGCCATCATCTGCAAGAAAATCAGACTGTACTGATGTGTTAATATGTAAAGTTATGCCACCATAACACAAGACTACTCCTTCTGGACAGCAAGTATGTGTGTAACAAAGTTACATCTAAATTAAATTATATTTTGAAACTATTTTTGTCAGTAAAGAAAATGACACTCGGAACACAAACGTAAATGGCAAAACCACACCTACTACACAAGTATACTTTTGTATTTGCTGTTTGCAACAGTGACATTTCGTTTTATTTTCCATTCAAGCCTCGATTCACTCCGCTGCCATCCTGAGGATCAGCCGCCTGACACAGAGGTCGTTCCTCCAGACCCAACGCTGAAGACGTTAATGTACTGAAGGATTCACCCTCACTCTCACAATTTGTGTCTCAGATAAACCAACAGCATGTAAAGAAATGACATGATCTGTGATTTGTTTCTAACAGACAAAGAAAAAAGAGACAAGATTATAGAGCCTCTCTTAAAGGCAACAAGAATAGACACGACCTCTACGCTGATGAACTGGTGAGTCCATTAGATAGTACAAACACTCATTGGACACTTTATAAGGTGCACCTTTCTTTTGCCTTCAGAACTGCATTAATTCTTCATGTCATACTTTCAACAAGGTGTTGGAAACATTCCTCACAGATTTTGGTCCATATTGACATGACAGCATCACTCAGTTGCTGTAGATTTTTTGGCTGCACATCTATGATGAGAATCTCCCATTTCCACCACATCCCAAAGGTTCTATTGGATTGAGATCTGGTGACTGTGGAGGCCACTGGAGTCCAGTGAACTCTTCGTCATGTTCAAGAAACCAGTTTGAGATGATCTGAGCTTTGTGACATGGAGCATTATCCTGCAGGAAGTAGCCATCAGAAGATGGTCCACTGTTGTCATAAAGTGATGGACATGGTCAGCAACAATACTCAGGTAGACTGCAGCATTAAAAAAATGCTCAGCTGGTACTAAGTGAGCCAAGAAAATATCCCCCACCATTAAACTACCAGCACCAGCCTGAACCATTGATACAAGGCAGGATGGATCCATGCTTTCATGTTGTTTATGTTAAATTCTGACCCTACTATCTGAATGCTGCAGCTGAAATCGAGACTCGTCAGACCAGGTAACATTTTTTCAGTTCTCTATTGTCCAGTTGTGGCGATCCTGTGTGAACTGTAGCCTCAGTTTCCTGTTCTTAGCTGACAGGAGTGGCTCCAGGTGTGCTCTTCTGCTACTGTAGCCCAACTTCTTTAAGGTTTGACGTGTTCTGCATTCAGATTTTCTGCATTCTCTGACTGTAACGAGTGGTTATTTCAGTTACTGTTTTCTTTCTATCATCTCCAACCAGTCTACTCTTTCTCCTGTGACCTCTCACATCAACAAGGCGTTTTCATCCAAACAACTGCTGCTCACTGGGTGTTTTCTCTTTTTTGGACCATTCTCTGTGAACCCTAGAGATGGTTGTAGTGAAAATCCTAGTAGATCAGCAGTTTCTGAAATTCAGAGCAGCCTGTCTGGCACCAACAAACATGCCACGTTCAAAGTCACTCAAATCCCCTTTCTTCCTCATTCTGCCGCTCCGTTTGAACTTCAGCAAGCTGTCTTGACCACATCGATATGCCTAAATGCTTTGAGTTGCAGCTATGTCATCGGCTGATGATTAGCTTTTTGTGTTAACAAGCAATTGAACAGGTGTACCTAATAAAGTGACTGATGAGTGCAGATGTAGTTCTGCTTCACAGAGGAGGTGCTGGATATATATAGGATGTAATATATTCTATGTGTGATTTCCAGGAGCGTCTTACAGTCGGCAGGAAACCAGCGGATGTGACTGACCTGGTCGCTGAAGGAGAAGTCATTCTAACCATCAATGTCTACTATCCGGCTACTTTTGATGCTGTGAGCTTTCATTTTCACAAGGTGCCCTCCAAATATGACAGTTTGTTATCCTCCATGGTACTGACATTTTCCTTCCGCCCCCGCTCTCAGTTTTGCTACGTCAGACCCCACGTAACTTGGCTGATGACAGGCTCTCACAGCTTGGCAGAGCTCAGGGACGCCATCTGCTGTGTCAGCGACTTGCAAGTGTGTGGAGAGTTCAGCAACACGCCGGACATGGCTCCGGAATTCATCAGCAAAGTGAGCACATGTCCTGTTACACATCTGAAATCACAAGCAAAAAAATGATGAACCGCTCAATTTAAGAATTTACATGTAAAGTTTCTGTTTGCAAAAGCTTAAAACCTGGCAGTGATATTTCCACGTTTTCTGTTTCAGGATCATTTCAAGTCAGCTTTCTTTTTCTTCGAAGGTGTTTTTTATAACGACACGCGAGACCCAGCGTGTCAGGACATCAGCATGTAAGTTTTCCCTCCTTTTTCTGTAATCGGCTGCTAGTTGACTCCAGTGTTCAGGATTTAGGGGGATCTGTTATGCTGCCTGAGAGCCACTTTAGGTTCTTCTACACACTTGGATGCCACTAAATCAAACCTGCTCCTTCAAAGGAATCATTCACTTTATTTCCAAGATGATGCTACTCTCATATCTGCGTTTTTCAGTGAATTATAAGTAAGTATCACATGTTGGTGGTTTTGCAGTATGTGGAACATTTTACTGCACTGTAAGACAGACCACGAGTTCTACTGAAGTTCAACAAAATGTATCCTTTATAAATATCATAAGCTGATGGAGATCCAGCCACATTTACTGAAATAATGATACAAGCTCACAAGCATTGACAGCACATAGATGTGCACACATGTCTGTGACTAAACATCAAACCACATCTTTTTAATAAAGTTAGATGGACAGAAATATTGATAAATATCTTAATAATCACAAGGAAAATTCAAGCAACCAGCAGCATATCTTAAACAAAACAAAGCACACAGGAGATATAAAAACATAATGATATGTAAATATATAAAAATGTTCAGTGCTTAACAAATTTATTAGACCACCACCCAGTATAAGGTTTTTGCTGCTGCTCTAAATTAACAGCATTGCTGATTACCAAAATATATGTTTATGTTTCTGGAATGGTTAATCCACCAGTATGTGCTCTTTCATCAAACTGATAGCTTTAAAGCTCTAATATATTTTTGTTTGTCCATAAATTTGATCGAAATGCCAAATTATTAAGTTATTTACTGACATTACTGAACAGAAAAAAAAACATGTTTTTGGTTGTTTGTTATTCTTGATTAATTTCTGACTCCTTACATAATTCCGGTGTTCTGACTTAAATGTGGGAATAAACACATGAATTCAGTTTCAATTCCTCACTCTTGGATGGTATATGGGGTAAATGGGGCAGGTGGTATAATGATTTAATTCAGTAATGCATATACTGCAGATAGTATGCAAACAGGTGTAAGGAACAAGTTGATGAAAAATTGGAAGGATAGAATAAAGCACCCACAAAAAGTGGACCTATCAGAAAAGGAAAGTTTTATGTCGTGTACTTTTAAAATGAACAGCCATGCGTTTGATGCTCACCCTCTGCGTGTTTATGATACAGGACAACCATTGAATGGGCAAAGAGCCGCAACTTCCCACCCTACAGCCAGGCCAAGATGGAGGACACACAGTTTGTGGATCTGAACGTGAAGGTGGGCTTCCCATACCTCTACTGTCATCAGGGAGACTGCGAACATCTGGTCATCATCACAGACGTCAGGTCAGTGATGTGTCTTATGCTGAGATGCACTTTGACACATACCTGGGCAGGTTCATGAACATGAAGCTCTGTCAGGAAAGTGCAAATTCACAACATGAACATGATGCGGTTATCCAAGGTCCTTCTAATCATGAATGAATTACGTAATAATGAATTAGGTGCTTGTGTGAGACAGGAGCACATGCTGCTGTGCAAAATGTCACACTAAACTCCATGTTCATCCCCTTTACCTAAATAAACTATACAACCACAGCGATACTGAATGGTGGTTTGGTTTGTCAGCACATAGGCTGCAACATGATGCTCTCTAAGGCACAACCTTTAGAAACAAAGCACTCTGTTGTCAGACAGGATTGGACTGTCTCACAAGACTTGATAGCACTAATTGGTGTGTAAATGTCTGCATGAAAGCAGCTCTTAATATCATGAATTTGAGACATATCTGTGTTATCACTCTTCAGAAAATGGACCTTTTTCCTCTCTTCATATACTTTACAGACTGGCTCATAAGGATGACTGCCTGGACAAGAAGCTGTATCCGCTGCTGATACACAAGGACAGGGTGACCACTCAGAAGTGCGCCGTCTGCCATGTCTACATAGGAAGGTGCATTTTAAAAAAAAAAAAAAAAACAACAAACAAAAAAAAGTGCACATAAAGCTTTGGTATTCAACACGTCAGTACAAGTTTAACATCCCCAACTCTTTCCAGATGGTTCACTACCAACAACCGGTTTGCTCCGAGTGACCCGTGTCTCTTCTGTGACAAATGCTTCCGGATGCTGCACTACGACGCTCAAGGAAACAAGTTGGGAGATTTCCTGGCGTACCCCTATGTGGACCGTGGTGCGTTCAATTAACCCTTTTTTTTGGATCAGATCACTTGATTTAATGCTGTATAATACAGTTAAATGTTTTCTATTTCAGAGATAAATGTTTTCACATTTGAGAGCTGTATATTTTGTTTAAAAATAAACTATTCTTATATGATTAAGCTTTCGATTTTATACTTTCTTTGTTTGAAACAGTGACATTTACTAGAAATGTATTTCATTTTGAATTAATTCCTGTGAATGCTCACTTTGCAATGATTCATTTGGAAGTAACATTCATTAAAAACTAAGATGTTATCATTGCTAAAAAGCACCATCTGTCACCCTGAAAATTTGGTTTCAAATTTTACACATGCTTGTCTTTTCATATAACATTCACTCATTTATTATGGAACAAAATCAAAGTGAAAATGTCAGGAAAATCTCTTCAGATTGACAGTTAAATTCTAATGCTCACTTTATTTGCATCAACATATGAAGGAATCAAAGGAATAAGGCTGGTGTTGAGATATTTGTGCTCTAAAGATAATAACTTGTTATTTCTGTGCAATTAATAAGAACAAATGATTAGAAAAAAAAAACAATGAGTACTATATCCTCTACTTTATTGTTGGATGCTCAAACAGGTCATCAGACAGGCACAAAAATACTCTTATTTACATCTATGTTAAAAACAAAACTTTTAAAAACAATATGTTCGAGAAAATGAAATAAACTTTGTTATTTAACGTTTGTGAATCTTTAAAATGTTACTGTTATCAGGCATGGTAATTATGCTGCTATCTACTTAACTCCTGCATTTCAAATAGTCTGTAAGAAAATTTTAGATCAAACTGTTGAGTCTGTAATTGTAAAAAAAAAAAAAAAAAACACAATTTCCATGCATATGGAATGAATGAGTACAATGGTGCTAAGGTTGTCTGTGTGAACATGCTCATTAAGACTGACGGTCAAGGTGCTGCAGATCTACACGTTCTTACACAAGGTAACTATTACATAAAGTAAAAAAATAAAATATGCTGTCAGTCTGTCTTGGGAGTGGAGGGGGTTTGATTTACTGGAACTTTTAAGCAGCAAAACTGAGAGGAACAGTAAATGAACTGGAAACCAGTGGTCATTATCAGTCATCAAAGGGAGCTGGACAGAAGATCCCAGCTGGTCAGTTTGACTAAACGTTTGAGTACAGCAGCAAATAACGTCTCCTGCTTCCTTCAGGCATGTGGGTCACTCAAGTGGATTCCTCTTGAGCCTTTGGGACACTACAATCAAAGACAACAAAGAAATAGTGTTGTAAATAATAGAAAACATAGAATAAAGCCAGCCTTATACTTTAAGGTAGTGTTTAATGTCACAAAGTAGAGGGCAATGCCACTGACGGTTTAGGGTTGTTCCCCTATCCAAATTTTGGTCACAGCTTTGCAGTTTTATGCTTCCATCAAGTAGCTCTTTACATCCATGTCGATGACAAAGATCATCACTTCATAGTTGTATCCAATCAAAAATTTGTGTGAAATTATCATAAGTAGCACATGAATTCTTGACTTTTGGTCAGTAATTTGTTTTGGGACAGGGATCGTAATCTTTCAGCCACGAAGATCAACATTGGGATGCGCGTACAAACGAAAAACAAAATGCCTTCGGCCACAGCTGTCACTGTCGTAATGCCTCAGTTTTTTCCTGTGTATGTGTTGAGCACACTACCTGTGATTTTCTCTAACTGAGGTGTCCTCAGGAAGCTTCTCTTTCTCCGTGTCCTGCCTCTTCTCTTCAGGGCTGATATCACCATTTGTCATCTTGTCTTTAGGCAAAGCACAGAGACAGAGACGCACACATTTAGTCAGAGAGAACATCAGGACGCAACCTGAAACACCGCAGAGAGGACAACTCACAAGAGCATGTGATGACACTCAAAGCTCCAGATTTTACTGAGATAAATGCAATTTTCCATCCATTTGGCATGCCTTGGTGCAGAAAGAGACCTTTCACAGAGACAACTCACTTTAGTTTAACCATAGTGCGTACATAGAGCCAGCAGAGCCTGGATGTGGCTGCAGACCTCTGATCACACTGTTTCTACTTCTAAGTGTGTTATGTTATAACCACGGAGATCCTATGATGCCTTCCTTCAAGGAATGGAAGAGACCGTCAATGTCTCTGTTGTATTTTTAGTACATATTGGACTCGGCTGGTCATACTTGATTTATCAATAACTAGCAGGCACGCCTTGTGACTGATTACTTTTTCAGCTGACCTAGCTAACCCTCACTGCATCAACTGCTACATGCCAAATTGCCAAAAAAAGAAATCAACTTTGCCAGTAACTGATGTTTTGTTTTTTTTGTTAGTTTTTTTTTTCGGATCCATTTCCAGTGAGGGTTGGACTCCACCACAGACTGGACTTTGTCACCGATTCTGTTCATAACTTTTATGGACAGAATTTCTAGGTGCAGCTGAGGCGTTGAGGGAGTCTCTGCTTTTTGCAGACGTGTGGTTCTGTTGGATTCATCAAGCCGTGATCTTCAACTCTCGCTGGAGCGGTTCGCAGCCCAGTGTGAAGCAGCTGGGATGAGAATAATCACCTCCAAATCTGAGGCAATGGTCCTCAGTCGGAAAAGGGTGGAGTGCTCTCTCCATGTCGGGGATGAGATCCTGCCCCAAGTGGAGGAGTTTAAGTATCTCGGGGTCTTGTTCGCGAGTGAGGGGAGAATGGACTGGGAGATTGACAGGCAGATCGGTGCAGCTTCTGCAGTGATGCGGATGCTGTACTGATCCTTTGTGGTAAAGATGCATATTACCAGTCGATCTACGTTTCTATCCTCACCTATGGTCACAAGCTGTGAGTCATGACCGAAAGAACAAGATCACGAATACAAGCGGCTGAAGTTTCCTCTGCAGGGTGTCCATGCTCTCCCTTAGAGATAGGGTCAGCTGGGAGGGGTTCGGAGTAGAGCTGCTGCTCCTCCACATTGAGAGGTGCCAGATGAGGTGGCTCGGGCATCTGGTCAGGATGCCTCCTGGACGCCTCCCTGGGAAGATGTGCCGGGCACGTCCCACCGGTAGGAAACCCTGGGGATGACCCAGGACACACTGGAGAGACTATGTCTCCTGGCTGGCATGGGAACGCCTTAGGATCCATCCAGAAGAGCTGGACGAAGTGGCTATGGAGAGGGAAGTCTGGGCTTCCCTGATCAAGCTGCTGTCCCCACGACCCGACCCCAGAGAAGTGCAAGAAAATGGATCGATGATGTTCTTTTTGTTCATAATTATCATTTGTGTATGGTGACAATGATAATCAACCTTATCTTGAATTATGATGATAACCAGCAATTTTAAGCAGCCAGACCAGCTAGACCTCAGAGAAAAATAGGGCCCATAATACATATGTCACAGTCCTTCTTTGGATTATAATTAATTACAATTTTTGACAGTGATTAACAGGACTAGGGATTGAAATATACACTTTCTGAGACTGACCTAAATATTATAAATGTGCACACGAGTATTAAAAAGTAGCAAAATGTTTCTTAGGTTGGTTTACTGTCTTTAATTAATACACTGTCTGGATTTAACTAAACAAATAGGTAAGCCTAGGTAGCCTCCCAGTGGATAATTACTGCATGGGTGATTATGTTGACTTGTTTAACCTTAACTGAAACAGTGACAAGCTTCTCATTTCTTAAACAACCATGTCAGAGAAAAGGTCATAGTTGTGAAAAACATGTAATCAGTTTTAGAAGGTTGAAATTATTGGTATGCATCAAGCAAAAAAAAAAAAAAACATCTAAGGAGATTGCTGAAACTCGAAAAACTGGGTCAAAAACTGTCCAAGGCTTTATTAAACACTGGAAGGATAGTGGAGAACCAAAGAATGAGGTCAGCTGACTACCTGAATATACTGAATGACCAGGTTATTCCATCAATGGATTTTTTCTTCCATGATGGCACGGGCATATTCCAAGATGACAATGCCAGGATTCATCGGGCTCAAACCCTAACCGATTTCAGATGGGAGGCGTGAACTCTGCGCATTTGACATCATCGCTAACACCGGCCTCCCCCCGTCCCCCACCATTCACTGATTGGCCAAGATGGAAATCATCCTGAGATACTGAGTCCAAGGCGATCAAACCCAGACGTAATATGTAGGGAAATGATAACTGAGTGGAAGATTACAGAGGGCTACAGCCAGGCTAGCTCGAAGCATACTTGCGTGTCTGGATGTGTTTCATCAAAGAGGCAGGATGGGCGATCATCCTGTCTACAGTTAGACAGTGAGTTCACAACAACTTACCCGGATTATTCTCCTTGGCTTGTTCCACTCTCTTCAGCGCTCCTTTCTTGGCTTCCTCATATTGCCGTTGTTCAGCTAAGGACTTGTTGAGCACTTGACTGAGCACACAGTCGCCTTCTCCAACCAGAAACATGCTCTTAAACTTGTTATACAGCATCGTGGCCTTGTCCATGATGTCCTGGCTGGCCTTGAATCTGCGAATCTGGGAGATGGATAAAAATCACCATTGATCAAAGTGTTTAGAAACACATGCTAGAGTAGTTTTGATTGTTCAACTTCATACTTGGATGGAGTGAGCATACCTTTTTGAGTGTGGCGATCAGCTCACTGTGTTTCTGCAGGTGTTGGGTCGTCACTTGAAGGGCACCAATCTCATCTAATGCCTCCATGCATTTCTTCACATCCTGATGAGGTGTGGGAATTTAGAAGTTAAAAAAAATGCACACATACATCAAACATAACCACCGTTCTCTGCCTTTTAGCAAAGACAACCATTCATTCATTCATTCATTCATCATCAACTGCTTATCCTACGTAGAGTCATGGGGCGGAAGTTGTCAGTTCATCATAGGGCACATAGACACCATTCACACACACACATTCACACCTACGGGCAATTTAAATTAGCCAGTTGTTGACCTTCCCATGCATGTTTTTGGATGGTGGGAGGAAGCCACGCAGGAGGGGGGAGAACAGAAAAGCCTCAGGCTGTGAGGCAACAATGCTAATCAACACTGTACCACCATGCCACCCCAAGAAAACTAGCGTCTGCCATTTTCCTTGAATCATGTTGGTAAGATGGTGTGCTGTGCGATATGGACAAAATTTTATATCTTGATATAGCTAATTTTATATCCCAATAATGATATATATATATATATATATATATACGTGTATATATATATATATACATACATATATGTATATATGTGTGTGTGTGTGTGTGTATATATACACACACACACACACACACAATATAGTATTTTTTTTATGTAATGCTACTGGTAATGATATTTTTGCTTTCCATTGCACTCTCCTCTGCCTCCTCCATGATGCTTTGCCTTACACAAGTCCTTCCAGGTGGCGTAAACATGCTACCACAAAGCAGTAGAGTTGCTGCAGTTACAGTAGCCTTCATGCCATCATGTCTATGCTTCATACAATGAACATGTTTTGAACTCTCATGATACATGTGGATTATCCAGCGGCCATTCTGATGTTGAGTTGTGCTTTACACGACATATCTAAAGGACAACTGGAGTAACAGTAACATTTGTGTAGCAACAGAGCTAACCAACAAGCAACATGTTAAAATGACTATATAAACAACAGAGGATCATATCCTACGGTAGATATTTTTATATACAGTATCACAGTACGATATATACCATAATATCACACAGTGCGTGGCACGGTGGTGGTTAGTGCTGTCGCCTCACAGCAAGGAGGTACCGGGTTTGATTCCCGGCCCGGGGCCTTTCTGTGTGGAGTTTGCATGTTCTCTCCGGCTTCCTCCCACCATCCAAAAACATGCATGGGGATTAGGTTAATTGGTTAATTTAAATTGACCGTAGGTGAGTGTGAGTGGTTGTCTGTCTCTATGTGTCCTGTGATGAACTGGAGACTTGTCCAGGGTGTACCCTGTCTTTCATCCTAAGACAGCTGGGATAGGCTCCAGCCCCCCCCGCGACCCTATGAGAGGATAAGCGGTAGAAAGCTCGAGCAGAGCTGCTCACCTTCCTGAGGTCCCTCTAAGGCAATCAGCAGGTTCAGTGGAAAAAAATGCAACTGGTCATGCACGGACCTGAGCCCTAAATAATTTAAACTCTGCATACACAGACAGGGTGGGGTGGCTGTGGCTCAACTCCTCCAGTCTGCATGTTGAAGGGTTCAAGTCACTGAAGCACACATTGCTCATGAAGGAGTCGTACAACTTACAGGGTTGTCAATTTTCAGTGAAATCCTGATTTCACTGTGCAGTCTTTGGAGCTTCAAGTCAGTTGACATTTCTGTGGAAAAGAAAACATTGTGATGGAAACTGTTTAGTGTAAGTTATGTTCATACTTGTGTATCTATATCTATATCCACTATCATCTATACACTTAAGTAAATTAGCTTGTTTTGTCTACAACTGTACCTTATTGTGCAATCCCGTATTATATAATGACATGAATGAATGAATGAATCTTTTCTTGTTTTTATGTGTCCTCTTCATCATAACGGTATCTTTTATATCGTTGGCTTTAAATAGGTTAGTTATTGTTGCCTCATTCCCTTCACATGATACCATGAAAATGACAGTGCTTGAATCAGAGATGGCCTTTTAATAGAAAAGTACTCACCCTTTTTCTTCACTCCTGTCCTCTCTTCATTTTTCTTCCCATCATCTTTGTTTGGCCTGCAAGACATAAAAAACACACCAAGTCAGAAATATATCTGTACCGATCTTAATGATTTTGATTACATCTTACATACTGTAAATATGAGTGGCTATAAATATGAATGTATTAATATGAATAAAATTCATATTAATACGTCTTACTCTATTTGTCCTTATTCTATGTAATCTATGTTTAGTCGCTTTAAATATCCTACTTGTTAATTCTGATTTAATTTTTTTTGGACTGTTGGTTGTTGGTCAGACCAGAATAAGGACATATTTTAGGCTTCTGACGGGCTTTGTGTGTATACGTACTCTCTCAATTCCTCTGCTTTCCGTCGCCGCACATCTTTGTCCATTTCTGAGTTTTGGTGTTTCTTTCTGCCTTTGTTTTTCTGGGATGAGAAAAAAAAAATAAAAATGAAAAGTATGAAAGCATCATACTGGCTGTTAACACAAAGTCAACTCATGGTGGACACCTGCCTCTTCATCGTCAGAGCCCGAGGAGCTGTCGTCCTTCTTCTTTTTCTTGGCTTCAGGCTCCTTCAGCTCTGCTTCCTTTCCTTTGCCGTCCTCCTTCTTCCTTTTCTCCTCCTCTCCACTCTTGGATTTATCCTCTGCTGCCCTCTTTCTCTTTCTGTCTGACTCTGCAGTGTCCCTAAACGTGAAAAAAAAGGTCCCTTAAGAGGCCATATTGTTTCTTCCATGCAGGAACAGATCATTCAGAGTCATCACCTATGCAAAGATGTGTAGAAGAAACAGACGGGGAAGATTTTGCATTGTGTGTTTAAAGTGCATGTTAATTTTCCTGTAGTTACATTTCATTTCCTGAGCCTTGCTGGTCCTGCTGCTGCAGCAAAAGTAACTTCTCGTTTTTGGGTTTCCGGCCTCTTCGTTTAGGACCCTCTGCACCGGCTGACATGGGCACAAAAACACACCACACACACTTTAAATCCAGTTTATGTAAAAGGACAGCTGAATAATGATTTTACGTACAGTTTAAAATAAATAAGATATAGTCCAAACATCTTCCACCGTACACTGTGTCCGTGATTTATGTATTCTCTTGTATTTGTTTTACATTTAGTGTACATATCAAAGCCATGAGTGTCTCACCTAGGGGACTAACAGGACTAGCAGGAACATCATGTTTTTCAGTTTCCAGCTCAGCATCAGTCTGGAAAAAAAACAACAAAAAAACAAAACAAAGATACCGAAACATTATTATAGCTCATACACTCACCGAATGTAAAGTCATTAATAAACACGACCAACCTTCTTCTTTCTTCCTCTCTTGGGCTTTAAAACATCTGTGGATTCTTTCTGCGTAGAGCCCTGAAATGAAATGCCTTTTGTTTATGTTATTCCACTCTGTAATGTTGACTTTGAACTGCCTGTAGGTCTCCTTAACAAATCAGTTATGGCTAAAATGAAAGCCATGTGTTCATGTCAGGGGCCATTTCAGCATTTACACAGTCATTCATTCAGATTTGATCTGTCACTTTTAACCACAGACTGTATATAAATATAAATCAAAATAGGTATTATAATGATACATATAATTTTGACACTCCCATTGAGGAAAACAACTTTCTGTATCAATGGCACTATCTAGAGTATAACTGTGATATTACACTCTGTCAAGCATTAAATTTGCCAGTGTTTCAACAGTTGTGTCCAAATTCAAAAGACACTCACTGTACATAGTGTGTGAGTTTTTCTAAATTAAATTTAAAGTTTCACAGCCGTGACCTCTGCCATTTCTTTTATACACTGCATTTTGGAACAATAGTTCAAATTAACAGCAGACGGTTTTGGGTGTATATTATTTGAGGAGTTGGGACAGAGTTCATGACTTGGTAAAATACACAAGAACACAGACTGTATACTGTAAACTGAGTCACCACTTACCTTTCTCCATTGCACACAGAAAGCCATGCAAAAATAAAACAACGTCATCTAATTGCAAACAGTAATTTTGTGAATATGTGGACAGGAAAAGGCAGAGAATGGAAAGCAATAACACAAGCTGTCAGGGTAGTCTCAGAGAAGAGAGAAAAAAAAAGGTTCCAAATATTTTAGTCATCATCACACAGACTCTATGTCCTGAACCTAAATTAATTTGATCAAAAGCCAGCTGTGCTTACTGGCAATACACCGCAAATAATCACCTCAGTGTCATTTACACCGAAAACCCAGACCAAGCACTCGAAACCTGATTCAAACAGAGACAAGCCACCAATAGAAAAACCACCAAGTGTCACATGCTTTTCCCACAGGGATGGAGTGAGGCGACCTGCGCCGCTTTATGGGATCCTAGCATGCAAAGTACGTACATCCTGGTTCTGAGGGCCCTGCTCAGAGATCAGAGACCCTTCCTCCTCCTCCTCCTCCTCCTCATCATCATCATCATCATCATTCTCCTGCTCAGCCTCACTTCCTGGAACCTGAATGCACCCAAGACACAGCATAGGATGCAGTGCGGTGGGGTAGACGGGTTATGAAAAGGAGAAAAGTTAGCGAGTATCCGTAGAGTTCCACACACTACTCAAAGCGTGCAAGCCTTTTAATCTAGCAAATGACTCTATTAAATAAGCTAGCTATTGTCTGCACTGATGTGTGTAGTTCAGTATGAAGCAGACACACATTACAGAAAGATCAGAGGAAAAAACAGCAAAAGAGGAAAGAAGCTGACAGCACAGGAACAAACTAGTAGCACGTCAATGCAGTGAAGCGACTGAGTGTGTATAAATATATAAACATTAACCTGTGATTCACGGAGCAAAAACTTACTTTTATCCCCTTGTCATCTGCTTCCTCCTCTCCTTCTGGGCTGCTGTCTGAATCCTTACCAGTGAAAGATTCAGGGGCAACCGGCTTTAGACAGCAACAACAAAAACAAAAACACAATTAAGTTCTGAACCATCTAAAAAAAGCCATTCTGGTGGTCCATATGCTGTTTAGAGCAGTGGCTGACAGGAAGCTAACTGGGACCAGTACATGACAACAATGACAAGTATTATATCAGGAGGTGCAATAAACCTAAGCAAAGGCTAATTTCTGGAGGATAAATATTAAAAAAAGGTGGAAAGTGTACCTTAGGAGCAGTGAGCTCCACTTTTGGGTTGTTCTCAATCTCCCACAGTCCTTCATTGAAGCCTTTCCTCTTGTTGGGCTTGGCATACTTCTCTTTGTTGGGCTGGTATGGAAAGATATCTTTTGGACCTAGAAAAGCTCTTTTTGAAAGAAGATAATCTTTATAAGATGATGTCTGTCTATTTAATGCTGTTTGAACTATCAGCAGCACACAGACAGAGGTAAATATTCAGTCACTTAACAACTACTACATATATATATAAATAAAATGTACACACATACATATACATATATATATATATATATATATATATATATATATATACACACACACATACATATATATACATACATACACACACATACATAAAAGCAGCCGTTTGCCATTTTAAATGTTATGTTGTAAACTGTACGTGAGTTCATACAATCTAAAAACTCTAAAATATTATAAAATAAATCCATAAAGGTCCATATCTTGTGCAAACTTTGTGCAACAAATCAAATTTAATACATGATTTCATAACAATGGCTATACAGTTTGAGATATCAGTTTTGCATGACCATATAATGATGGATTTACTTACATTTCCTGCACTATTGAATATTTGTTCTGGTCATTCAGACAAAAGATGGAAGAGGACCTTTTATACAATTTTTCAGGTATTTTGGGTTTTTACTGGAACACGTTTATTATTCTCTTATCAGTTGACGTCTTTCCACCTACTAAAGGAAATGTAAAAGGAAATTATGATAGTTAGTGGTTACGAACGTTTCATGGGTGCCAAAGAAGAAAATGGGGAGTTTAATATTGGATGGCTTCACAGCACCGTCTGGGACTTCATCGATCTGGTGGTAGGGAAATGAGAGGAAAACATATTTACTGACAGCCACAAGCAACAAAACCCACAATGAAAAAGGAAAACCTCTCTATTGTCACGTGTTACTGTTTGTGGTTTATGTCAGTAGAGGGTGGATGTAGGTTATCTGCTTTTGGTCGATGACTGTTTCAATATAAAATAAGTTTAACTGTAATAATAATAATAAAAAGATCTGTATTAATACATGAGTCAATGATGAAGCTCCATACTTACTCGTGCAGGCCAGTGTGGATAACCCTTCATCTTGGCAAAGATCAAATCACCAGGTTTCCAATCTCGAGTCATGCTGCAGGTATGATCCACCTGGAAAAGATGGCAAAATGAAGTTAATAATACACCTTAACATGTTTGTTATGCAAAATGAAGTGCATCT
This sequence comes from Synanceia verrucosa, assembly GCA_029721515.1. NCBI lineage: Eukaryota > Metazoa > Chordata > Actinopteri > Perciformes > Synanceiidae > Synanceia > Synanceia verrucosa. Next base: position 10,024,728 of record CM056555.1, read on the forward strand.
ACTCAGACATGTAAAACATCGTAGGCATCCACTGAGTACAACAACCCGTTCACTGACCTCTAGTGTGTGCAGGAGGCTGTTAGAAAGGATACTAGGTTAGTATATTTTAGTAAATAGCTATCGCAGCACTAATTCTTACCAAGAAAACACCTCGCTGTTTTTGCTTCTCCCCTCAGTCGGATGCACGTTTTCCGCTCCCGCGCAGGACGTCGACAGACTGTACCATTATATGACAGGACAGAGGGGGAGTTATATATCAATTACACGTATTACTTGTGTTGCCTGTTTTTTAAGAAGCTGAACCGAAAGCTTAAAGGCGTTTTAGAAAAACATTAAATGCTTACGAAGCTATAGTGTGAGTCAATATCACACCAAAATGGATTTTAAAAGTGCGAGTATTTGTAAAAGTGACACTGCTGGGCATCCAGACGCTACAAAGATCGTCTACTCAGGCATTGAAGTTGACGGATGTCTTTAAAAAAGAGGGCGTTAACTTCCACGCATGCGCGCTCATACCTATACTTAATAAATTAAGAGAGAGTACGCTAAACGTTGTTGCTATAGGAAGTAGTTGGGACAAACCTGCAATGACAGTCTTTTTCTAAGTGTACGTTTAAATAATGTGTGTTATTGTTTGGACGTAAATCTCGAATGTTCTTGGTACCTGAAAGCAGCATCAGAGTGGGAGCTCTGTAGCTGCTCCTCTCCTCTGCTTACAGTCTATGGTACTGATGCTGAGGCTCCAGCTTTAATAACAGCATAATAAACATACCTATGTTTGTCTATAAGCTGCTGAAATCAGAGCTACACGATATAAGCTCTAATAAGCGCTGCGCTTATGAATGTGCTTTTCTTTTTCGTCCATTCACGTTACAAATTAATACTTTAACGATGCTCTTTGGTGGATTATTTGCTTGCCGAATTACAGGAGAAGCTTGGACAGATTAAAAAAATATCTCTTTTTATCAGCATGTTTGATCGTCAGTTAGGACTGCTTTATTTTCCTTAATTTTTTGAATGGAGTTCTGCTTCATGACCTCCTTTAATTGTCTTTAGTTGCTACGTATTACATGCGTGACGCCGCTGATCACGTTAACGCGGCAGAAGCACTAAATATAATGTAATTGAATTTAATAATATACTTTGGACAAGGGCCGGATTAAAAAGTCAAACAGGCCGTTTGCCCATGTCTGATTAAGTAGGTATTCAGTGACCTCTAGTGGCGAAATAAAGGCCATGAACAAAGTGTAAGATTTTTTTAAAGCCGCTGCTGATCCACTATATTGTCTAAATGCTGGGCTCATCTCCACAAACCAATATTGCAGTAGGCTGCATGCCCTAACAAATTTACATGAAATTCTAGTTGGAGTTGGAGTTAAATTGTTTCCTTGATTAAGCTATTACACCGTCACAAACTATTGAAAATGCCCCACAATTTCCTGGATCCTGGAATGATAACTTAAAATGTCCCATTTTGTCTCACAGACAGTCCAAAAACCCAACAGTATTCAGTTTCCTCGAAAAGCTGCAAAATCCATTAGGATTCAAATAATAATTGTTTGTTTCTCTACTGTTTTTATTTAGCTGAAAATAACTTTTTCTGTAAGCCTATTGAATAATCTAGAGTTGAAGAAAATAATCTTGACATAACTCTGCCACCATGTGTTTTGTATTAAAACGCTGCAGATGGTGAAAGTATATGAAGGTGACCTCAACATTTGTGGCCACACAGAAGCTTACATAAATCCAAATCTGTGTGTGTGTGTGTGTGTGTGTGTGTGTGTGTGTGTGATAAAGACAGGAGAAGACGCTGATAGTTGAAGGACAGGCTCATCAGCCACAGGGACCCAGAGAGGGGGTGAAGGGTGAAGAGGAGGCCTGGATGGGCCAGAGACTGGTGGACGTGGTGAAAGGAGAATTGAGAGGTGGAACCCAGGTCCATGCCCAGGAATAACTCACAGGAGCTACCGGGCCCCCTGCCCAGCCTGCGAGGTGAGAGACCTTAGTGTTGGACCCCAGCCAGCTTCGTGGGGTTCCTGCTCAGACACACTGCTGTAACAGAGGCCAGGGATGGAGCTGGAGAGAAATGACAGTGTGTGCATGTGGATATGAATGCGAGTGTGTATCCTTCACCCTGGCAGACGAGGTGTTGGCAGAAAATCCCAACCCACTCTGTCTCCAAGGGCCACAAAGTCCTGCTATCCTTCCTCACTCATTTGTTAACCTGCCTCTCTTCTTTACAGCGTCCTCGCTCACATGCTGAGAGAAGCTACTTTATATGTGACCATTGCCATTCAAAATCACCTCCCTGCTTTACCGCTGCCCTCTGGCATGTCATGACAATGAGACAACCCAGAAAGGATGTGGTAAGGCGACCTTATGTACTGCAACATTTAGTATAGATCTACAGAACTGCTGCACATAGATTTGGTAGCTCTGACATCATGATGACGATGATGAGGTGCTGGTTCATGAGCTGAATAAACAATAAAAAACGAATGAATGTTTTTGTATGGATTAATATAGATTTATTATTGGCTGTCATACACTCACCATATTTTACTAGCTTACGGATATTTTTAAGTTGTGTACAGAGATGGAAAGTAGACATCAGGTGTTATACTTCAGGATGGATTCTGAAAAACTTTACTTGAGTATTTCCATATGCTTCTTTTTTTTACTTTTACTTTTCTCTTATACTCTACTCCACCCCAAATTTATTCAACACCTTTAATATAATTCATTTTACAGATTAAGATTTTACAGATAAAACATGATAGATTATATAAAAAATAGGCATTGTTAGAGATTAAACAAACCGGCAGACCCCAGAGGTCTACTTTTTATCAGGTGCTTTAATATATTGTTTCAATTTATCATGACTCACTCACAGCAGCAGTTAAATATATAGACTGTAATTGATGAATGCAATGTTTGCCCTGCTTCCTAATTTAAAGTATCACCCATTATCAGCAGGGTCATTTATGATGGAAACTTTTACATATCAATTAAAAAAAGACTCACAAGAATGTCCACATAACATAATGCAAAAAAATACATTAACAAACATGGTACTGTAATGAAAATATGCAGATATGCTGCCAAGAAACAACCTATAAGTCACGTTAAACTTTATTTCTATTGTCCCAAATCACACATTTTCCTCCTTAAACCCTCTTTTTGAATAAAAAAAAACTTTTAGACTTTTAGGGGAGAAAGAAGTGACTTAGTAACCTCACCTGTCATTGCTAAGTCTAACTATCAATACTCATGGAAATTTATAAAAGTTTTTTTTCTGCTTCAAACTTGGTGCAAAATCATTGATTTTGGGTTTTTGCTTTCCCACGTGGCATTGCCTGAAGGGCACCTTCCCTGGACTTGAATGAGCGATGGTGTCCTTGAGTGTGTGTGTGTGAGTGTGTGTGTGTCATACACATGGATTGGCATCTTTCCCCTTACTGCTGGCAACCCTTCAGCATGTTAGGGGAATGGACGGGGGTGCCACTGGAGAATGATAAAGTAGTCGCAAGACAGGTCAGTTCATTCATTAACACCATGGCAATATTTGTTAATAAATACTGCTTGATTTGCCAAGGACTTGGCAAAGTAGAAGCTTGTAAACTTCTGCATAGCTGTCGTTCAGAGGCTGTCCTCTTATAGTACTTGTCAGAGGGTTTCCTTTCAATTAATATGAAAGGACACCTGCACTACTTTAGCACATAATGCCATCTTGTATTCAGTAAAAATGTGCACTTCTGCTTATTTAGACTGCCACTGTAGGCTGTGGTTATCAAGAGTGAAGATGGGAGAAGCTACAGTTGGTGGGATTTCTAAAGGAGGCGTCCAAGAGCTTCACACAATCTGCAAGAAAACTCTAAGAGGCAGAAATGAGCAAAGAGTGGGAGGAGGAAGATAGAAAGAGTCAGGGCCTCGGACAGCAGGTGAGTGTGTGAAGGCAGGGGATGACAGATGCTTCTGTCAGCGTTCCAACAGTCGCCGCTTTGTGGGAGCAGCGCAGATGCCTCCCCATCCCTCCTCCCTCCCTCTCATCCCTCCTCCCTCCCTTCCTCTCGACAGGCTGTGATGTGGGGATAACAAGACAGGAGCAGTCCTCTCAGCAGTAAAGTGACCACACTGGCACGGTGCTACACATGGACGGGGGAAAGAGGGTGAGGTGATGGAGAGGAGCAGACCTGGGCCCAAGGCTTGAAGAGGTCTCAGCGGCAGTGGGGGTGGGGGTTATAAATGTGGGGGTCAGTGAGCGAGGACAGGGGAAGGGCTCTCTCTGAGCTGTGGGGAACCAGCTGAGGCGTGGGGTCCACGGCGGTCCTGCCTGTGAGGAAAGCAGATGTTTTCGCTCGGGGGTGTGCCAAGTTTCTAGAGCAACCTTCAGCTGCTTGGAGGTCAGGTCTTTAATAAGGGGGCTGGGCGCGGGACATTTCGGAGGCAAATGCTTCAACTTTGATACAACAACATATTAATTATAACGGTAGACCATAGGGCAGAGGGTTGTAGTGGAACATCCCACCCCACTGGTTTGGAGGCTCCATCAGGCTGACATTAGCCAAGGCTGGCTGGCAGATTTACTGCTGTCCCAGCTCTAGCCCACTTTTTCAGCCAGACTACGCTGATGCCGAGGCAGCAGTTTGGACTGGTTTAATCACATCCACCTAACTGTTAAGTTTGAGGTGATGCCCAAAAGCAACAGTTTATTTGCATTCATTACCAACATTTGTGTTTAATGCTCCATTTGATATATTCTAAATGTGTTTAGTGTGTCTAGAAGTGGCTCCATACAACATCCAGAGCATTAATATAGCAGCAGATAACTATTTGCTATGTAAAGATATAGTGGGTGTAATGTCTACCTGAGCAGGGAGTGAAGTTGCTCTCCTTCTGTGTGTGTTGTTAATCAAGTATCTCCTTGCTTTGTTGACATAACTTGGCCTGATAGCTCACTACAGCTATACTTATAACCCGACCTACAGCTGTAGTGAGCTATACTTATAACCCGACCTACAGACCAAAAACTGCGTGCAGACAGGAGAGTGAATAGTGGACTTACATTCACCAGGTAGGCAGAAACATGACTTCTAGTAAATACTAATGCTGCTTTGTGCTTGCTGGCTGTGTACATAGGCAGCTGTTAGCTAGCATTATCACCAGAACAACTTTATAAGGTGATAATATGTCAATATTGTGTGGTGCCTACACCCTGGACACCCAGGTACACCCTGGACAAGTCGCCAGTTCAGTATGAGCGTCCCTTTCTATGTAAAGACAGATAACAGATTCTTCACCCAGGAGGATAAACCTGATTGTTGGCATAGGTTATTTTACACCAATGAGGATCTATTTATGAATGAAGATTTTGATTTGAGGTAATAAAATACTTAAAAACATACAGAGTGTCCCTTTAAGGACACATCGCACAATATCACTTAACTACGTTGCTCTAAGTTTGTTTTGGAGTGTTTTTCATGCCTTGAATAAGATTTAGAAATACAACTAGCAGCACAGCATCACTGTTGTGTAAGTGTGTTGATAAAGGACATTTTGAAAAGCTGCAAGGCTACATGAAATAGGACAATTAGTTTCATCATGGCGCCACAATGATTACAAAAAAGTGATCCTAAGACTTTATCACTTCCCAGCCCGATGAGTTAAGAAGGGAGTTTCACCTCATCTCAACCTTTGCATTGATTTTCGAGAGAGTGGGAGATCTGGGGATTACTTTGGAGAGCAGCAATGAAGACCCAGCTTATTGGGTCTTTTTTGTATTTGGCAAATGGGCTTGACAAAGATGGAGGAGACAAAATCTAGGGCTTACAGCTGCGGCACCCAATCGGGGGAACTTGAAAGCAGCACTGGGATGGGAAGCTGGGAGAGTGGGTGCCTCATTTAGGAGTGGTGAAGTTGGACAGGGGGCATAGGGAAATGCTTAACGTAAATCACAGAGGCCCCAACAATCGTCAGGAATTGAGACGTTTTAAACCTTTAACGGGGGACTGTGATCAAAGCGGCGGCGGATCCTCACTTGAGTGTGAAAGCGGAACTGGAGGCAACAGAGGGGATTGCGGGGGATCATGGCAGGTTGAAAACGTAAAATCAGCACATTAGCTTTATAAGGGCGTCAGAATATAGGATGATCAGGGGATCATTGGACCCATGGGGGACCTAAGAGAATCCAGAGTGTACCAAGCTGAGCAGAGGAAAAATGAGGCCACTGCTGACAGAAAAGCCTCCCTTATCAAAGATTCAGTTGCTCAATTCCCATGGAAAATAACTTCATATGCAGGTTTGGCATGAAAACTGAAAAAACTATCTTAATTATATGCTTTCGTTTGCAAATAAATCTGTATTTTAATGCTGAGTCACATCACAAATGAGCAGCTTTCAACATATCAAACTTTTATCTGTAAAGTTCAGTTGCAAAGTCATTTATAACTCTGACTATCATTTCATCTTATCAGAGAGAGAGAGAGAGAGAGAGAGAGATGGCTACATAACAGCTCATCCTTAAACCTCCCTATGCCATGATCTGATGCCTAGCACGCCCAGGTATGGACCTCACGTCTCCTTCCCTTTTTAAACCCACCTCAAACAGAGCACAAATTAGTCAGGTTGCTTCTCCCCCCTTCTCGCTACAGCCTCTCCCAGTCGCAGGGCTAATTCAGAGGAGCACTAGCCTTGGGTAGCAGGGCTTCTCGCTATGCTGAATTATAAATCAAAGAGCACTTACATGAAACCACTTGCTAATTACATGTTCACTCCGCTCCTTTTTCTCCTTACCATGTCACTTTGTACTGGCTATGATCACTGGGAGGCAGTGGAAGGTACAGAAACCTGTAACTGACTTGGGGATAATCATCGCTAAGTGACGGAGCGTAGATTTCCCTGTGATTACCATACGCTGCATTGATGTTAACGTCTGCCACTTGCTCACACTTTGGGCTCTGTCCTTGATCTGTGCTCCCTAGCTAATACACCTAGAATAGTGGCCAAACTGCACAGCTCTTGTGTCTCGTCTCTTCTGTACTTTCAGCTTTAGATATTTTTATCTGCAAAATCCCTGTTCTCCTGCACTGTATTTGTGACTTCCTCATCCCCTTCATGTCCTCTGCGTGTCATTCTCCACCCTCCACCCCCTCGTCTGAGAGGCAAACCAATTTATCACCAGCCAAAGGAGAGCCTTCACTTTGTCTGTTTTCAAGGCTCTCCCAACATAAGCTACTCTCCTAATGAAAGGGGGTGCCACGTCCTGGTCAGTCCACAGAGACTTCAGGGGGCAAGAAGTCCAGTTCCAAGCCCAACTTGGGGAAGTAATTACCCCTCTGGTGGGCCGCAGAGAGGAGCCCCTCCAGCCGGCCAGAGCAACCCACTCACTGTGGACTTTCACTTACGAGCCCATGGCCCGGCCCCCATCGTTAGGGAGGCCCCTGAAGCTGGATGTCACATGACCCGGATGGGGGTGATGCGAAGGGGTCGACTCAGCACGCCTTGGCCCGGATAGCCGGTATTGGCGAAAGGATTGGAGGACCGGTGCCAAACTCAGCAGAGGAAAGGAGAAAAGGGGGAGATGGAAGAGGAGGGGCTTTGACAGGAAGAGGAATGAACTGTCAGGGAGAGATAAATAACGAGGGGAAAGCGGGCAGCAGGTGACCCACCACAGGGCTGCCTCGTAGGGACAGTGACCGGCTGACCTCTGGGCTGGCTCTCACAGGGGACCACCCACCGGTCACCTACTTCTACACTGTCACATCACACGAGAAGCCGGGGCTGGATACCCAACATGACGGACGACAGAGAAGCAGAGATCATGATCACCAACACACAGCCTTTAAAAGAGAAATGCAGTGTTGATGAGCTCCGACCAGAGGAGGAGCTTTAGGTCAAGGAATTGGAGCACAGACTCACTGTACTGCAGACATTGTTTATCAAATGAGTGGCTCATTTTCCACAAACTTGTGAGGACCTTATTCACTTCTTGCCAGTGGTCGAATGTAACTAAATACATTTACTCATTTTGTACTTTTTAGCTTTACTTACTTTCAGTTACTTTACAGAATTTTCTCCCAGAACTTAATGAGCTTATATACTGCACTTATTGTATTGTACTCATATGTGACAATAAAGTTTATTTTGTATTTAATATTAATGCATCAGAATTGATTTTTGAATAACACATAAAAGTCAAATACACGTTTTCTATCATTATGAGTACTTTTACTTTTGATACTTTAAGAATATTTTCCTCATAATACTTGGATGCATTTACTTAAGCACAATATCTGAATCCTTCTCCCTTGCTTCTTCTTAATATTTTCTTTTATCACAATAAAGGGAATATGAAATTTAGCTGTAGAAACAATCATTACCTGTTTTTTCTTGGGATGAAGTCAGGTTACGACAAAACTCCTCCACATAGCTGACACATTAATCACTATTTCAAAGTATTGGCAGCAAAAACTCTCAACTGAAAATTTAACTTCAGAGCACAAACAGTAACCTGATGTTTCTGGAACTGAGAGTCCATCAATTTAAAAGCTGACTTATCCTGAAAAAAAAAACCTCCCTCTGGCTGTTTTTCCCCCTTCCTCTACTTTTTTTCATCATGAATCAGTGTCTCAATTTCTAATGTAATTTACTTCAGTGAGATGCCTGGGATGCCCATCATTCTCTCTATCTGTTCCTGGTGCTATTGATCCTCCTCTCTGACCAATTTGAGATTTGCCTTCACAGGAGCTGTTACACCACTGGACCAAACCCAACCTCAGTCCAGCCACAACAGCACTTGCTCACTTAGGCTACGTCATCAAAGGTGTTGGCTGCTGAACGAAAAGAATAACTTCCAATCATATTGTATTGTGCTTTAAAAATACAGTGTAACGGCTCCACATTTCACCACTGATTTAGTTACATTATAAGATATATACAAAGCCAGCTGTTGTGAATAACCACTTCACGTCTACAGATAGCTCACTGGCTGATCTTTAAGTTTGTGTTATATCACTGTACTGCACATTTAGAGTGCTGAATCAGAAAAGTAATTTGCTAAAAAACCTGTGCCAAATCAATATGTGGCTCAGTGAGATGCTGTGGTGACCCCCAACAGGAGCAGCCAAAAGACAACAGCATCTGGTGTATTCTGGAGGAGACATCCCGTTGACATATTTTTTTTGTCACTAAAATTTCTCAGGTATAAATATTATTTATAAATATAGCTTAACCTTATAAATGATAAGTATGATTACGTTCTATATTTTTGTATTGCAACAACAAATCCCAAGAAAAATCAACAAAAAAACCTGACCAGTAAGTTTTGGCTGTGCAGTTTAAGTCTGATATATCATTCCTCTGTGTTAGAACCATCCAGTGTTTTTCACAAACATCTATGAGCCACATTGTTGTCCCCAACAGTATAGTAAAGTCTTCTATCTTCTATGGAAAATTGTTTGTAGGCATTTGAGTGCCACAAAGAGGAACATTTCTGAGAGATTAATGCCTTTTTGTTTTTTATGTTTTCATGAGATTTGTTGTTGACACCAGTCAGCTTTTTTAAATGATGGCATTTTGTATTCTGACAGTTTCACTAATTTTTTAAATTTTGAATGAATGGGGGAGAAAGAATCAAACATGAAGAACAAAAGTACAGCAAATCAGCACCCATATCCTTATATTTATAAGCGTTTCTGAATATTTTCACTATTATTGTCATTTAAACCCTTAATATGAATCTATTCTATCTAATCTATACTTCTATTTATTTTCTTTTTGCAATAATCTTTCAAAACTTTTGGTACCATTAAGCCAGTTTAATTGAAGTAGTACTGCAGGATGTGATGACACCTACATTTTGAGCCACTTTACCTTTAAACATCCTTTAGCATTCCTGTCATTTCTGTGCTGCAAAGACAGACAGCAAAGAAGCAAATGAAAGGAAATGATAGACTAATTAAATCTGATGAGTCACAGAGAATGATCTGATTTCCTCTTGGATCAATGCAAGAGGATCCTGGAGAATTGTAGCATCAGTTTGGCTCGCGTTCATAGTCTTGATTAAACTGTAGCTTGTGGTCTGAAGGGGGCCCCTGGGAAACAGTGGCTCACTGCTGTGAGACAAGAGGGCCCAGTTAAAAAGTCTATGATTGTGTGTGTTTGTATTTGAATGGGGCTCTGTGCTCTCTCCTCCAAACAAATCTTCGCCCAAGGCCATCAAATGAACCGTATCCCATAATAGTCAGGGTTCTGCCCTGAAGGGAGGTGACAGCAGGCCAGACTGGAGTCGTCATGGCAATGGCCTGTGAGGAAAGTCGATGCTTGGTGAGAAGGGGAATTGAGGGGAGGGTGCAGAGCAAGGGTTGAGGGGAGAGCAGATCAATTTTACTGTTTGATCTTGCACAGGCTCTGAATAAATGTATATTTTAAGATCTCTCTCTCTCTCTCTCTCTCTCTCTCGTTCTCTCTCTCTGCACAAACATTGACATTCTTCGTGTTCTTGACTTTTGTGGATAGAGACTTGATGTTATCCAACATCTTGGACTTGTTATTCCTGCAGTGGTTTTCCTGTACTTGTGCAGCCGGGGCTAAGGTGGCTTTGTACGGGCAGGGCACTGAAGGTTGTGGCTACGACTCAGACGTTCTCCTCTTGGCCCGCTGCTGCACAAACACAGACAGCAACTATTCTGGCCACCGTCCACCACCACACACACACAAGCACACCTCTTCATGGCGTCCACACCCAGCCAAAGTCATCTGGACCCACACTAGACTGCTATCAAATAACAGTTTTCTCTCCATCAGTGACTCCTTCACTCCTGACCACACAGTCATAGATACTCCAAGGCTCTGAACTCTTTCGTTTACCTACTTCTTGCTTACGCGTGTAGCTCTAGACACATGAAGGAGAGAAGACAAACTTTATTCTTTCATTCAAAGGTTACTGATGCAAGAGTGATGCAAAATGCTCCAATGCTTGGACAGTGCCAAATGCCAATGCACAAATGGTAAACAGTGTTGCGTTTGGTTGCGTTCAGCTCCAGCGGCACTATCAGACAAAATGTATGAATGTTGGTGTTACAGTAAAACACAAAGAGCCTCTTAGCATGCCAGTATGAGCAGTCTGTATCTGTTTCAACTCATTTAAAAGGGTCACTACAAGCCTGGATGTACTTTTAGACTTTCCGTGCCATCAAAAGGTTAGTTTAGTTCATGAAGACATTCGTGGTCTATGGGTTTAAAATACACCCTCCACAAAGTGCCAAGGGTCTGGGAGGATTTGGCCCATTTACAGCCCTCTCCTCCTCCTACATGGCTATCCATGCTACATCCCTCCATCCCTGCAGTCCGTCTTGTCCTTGGTCTGGTTTAAATAACAGCCACCTCAGCCATAATTATGATTTTATCTCATTTAACATCGGCAGATTAAAGTATTTCAAGGTTGGACAGATTGAGTTAATGAATTATGCCGCCTGGACATTTGTCTAAATTATTTATTGTCTGTATGACATTAAAGCTATGTGGTGATTAGCAATTTAAATGTCTTGAGGGGGGTTATTACGTTCTATACGGGTATGTAAAAGAGAAAATAAAACTGCTTGTCAGGCCATGCCCCTGTAATGTGTGCTCAAATATTCCCTCATTGCTTTAAATGCATAAATTATGTTGTTGACTGGGTATGAAACAGTTTTATTTTCTGAAATATATCACAAGTACTGCAACACCCAGTAAGATCAAATGAAATTAAAGGAAGTGACGTCCTAACAGTGGTGACCATGGCTGTACTCTGTTCAGATTGCATTTAACATTAAATACTTTAATAGAATAGAACAGAATAAAACTGTTTTTCTCCACTTCTATTGTTCTCTACTTACCAATAAAATGTGCATACAAGTATCTCAGTTATTGTTTTCTGATGCTGTTAAAGCTTTGTTTTAATCTGTTAGCACAGTGATCGATTAGTAGCAGTGGCATAATGTAAAAGGAACATAAAAGGTAAAAGTCCTCCATTGAAAATCTTACATCTTACAGCTGTATTACTTAAAAGTATCAGAGGTGAAAACACACAAAATAAACAAATGCCAATAAATTATTATAGAATGTATTACTGGATATATATTATTGATGTATTTTTTGTATTTTTTATTTGAAAAGCTATCTTTGGGGTGGCTGTGGGTAGAGCGAGTCATTTAGTGATTGGAAAGTCACTGGTTCAAATCCCGGCTCCCCCTAGGTGCATGTCGAAGTGTCATTGAGCAAGATACTGAACCCGAAATTGCTCCTAATTAGCAGTTTGGCGCCTTGCATGGCGTCCTCTGTCATCAGTGTATGAATGTGTGTGTGGATGGGTGAACGTGACATGTATTGTAAAGTGCTCTGAGCTGTCAGTAGACTGGAAAAGCAATATAGAAATGCAAGACCAAGACCATTTACCATTTGAAGTATGTAAAAAGTACATTTCATTTTGAAGTAGTATGAGTAGAAGTGTAAAGTATGGAATTGAAATCATCAAGTTAAGTACAAGTATATTATTATAATCATTCATCAACAGGTTTAACTCCTCAATATATTCTAAATTTATATGATCACAAAATTAATAAGCTGCCCTTTGATCTGTATTTCAGTTTGTCAGTAATACAGTGGAATGTGTGTAATTGTGTAAAAGTGTGTGTGTTTTTTATTCCACTAAAAGACTGAAATTGAATTTTAAAACAAGGCAATAAAACTGAATGATCCGCACCTGGAGGAATATTTGACAAAACCTTTGGGGTGCTTCTCTGTCAATATGGATCTTAATACCACTCAGCCTTTCCATTTTATCTGAGTGTGTGCAAGTTTTCATCCCTTTCTGGGAAGTATTCTCTATGAGTGAACTCTGTTTTGTATTCTACTGTTCACAGCTTAGCGTGTGTGTGAATGTTTGTGTGTGTGTAGGATCCTCTTAGGAACTGCGTTGGAGCATAGTGTGCGACCTGCACCGGGCCTCGGCACCATGACTGTGAGCTAATAACGCAGCAGCGGGGCTTGCAGGACCGCCTGTGTGTTGGCCCCTGTGCACCGTGGCGCCGGCGTGCTGCAGCTCTCCCCTACCTGACCCGCTGACCTCGTCCTGAGCTAATGAGCAGGTAGGACGGCTGAGCCGGGGGCCTTCAGCAGCTGAGCTTCGCTTCGGGGTCCAGATGATGACATTCGTCCTCACTGCTGAACTAATGCGAAGCGGGCAGCTTGGAGTGAATGTTTCACTCTCTAAATCACAGGAGGCTGTGGGTAAACAGGCAAAATCACAAGAGCTCCCACACACAAACATACAGAGCCGCATTAATAATTCACAAACATTAATTATGACATGTCTGTATCTCAGTTTGGTGCCTTTGCTGAAGGCATGTTAATGTGACTGTGTCTGTGAGGACCAACCCTTCCTTTCCTTTCCCCCTTCATGGGAACAGCTACTCCTACCAGCCAGCCAGCCACAGCCACAGGGACCTAATTAACACAACATAAATGATGGGATGCTGATAAAGCAGTCACTGGTGCCATCGTAGGGCAGCACGCCGCTGCGCTGGCTTTCACTGTCCACACAGCAGACCGACGTAGCCGACTGTTTACTTTGGGAGTCTGTTTTGCTTCCTCGCAGAGATGTTGGAAAGAACTCTCTCTCTCTCTCTGTGTGTGTGCTCATCTATATCTGGCCAATGCCACCTCAGTGAGGGTGTGATTAACTCTAGTCTGGCAGTTCACAGAGGCTGTGTTAATTACTCCTCCACACATTTTAATAATTTCACTGCAGAACAGCCATCCTTCCAGCTTCAGTTTTTCATTATTTTTCAGAAGGATTTAGACCATTTGTTATTTTAAAGGTATGATTTGGTTGCTTTTTATTGCCGTGATGAAAAGAAAGTCACTGCGCCTGGCCAAGAAATAATGACTGGCACATAACCTCCTCCATAAAACAGCAACATGTCAGTTTAACAGAAACGAGACATGATTTTAGCTTGTAAAATACTTATTCAACTACCAGAGTCAACCAAAGTGTTGTACAAGTTAAAGAACAGTGAGTAAAATATAATAATAGATTGCAAAGGAAAATGCAAGGTAATATTGTGCACTAATATAAAACACAAAAGGAATAAAACTGATAACAGCAGTTTATGAAAAGTAATGCTGTAATACTGTCTAACAGTAGGTCTAACAAATAATGTACATTAAACAATTTCAGCTGTTTTAAATGTGAGTTTTCTTTCAACCTTTTCTTTAAAGCTCCCATAACCTGCTGACCCACTTTGCCCATTATGTCTTTTAGGAAATATACCTAAAATAACACACTTCCACACATGTTGCTTGTCAGTCTATTCTACGGCTATTCTAGCTGATGTTGAATCTGTGTGCGGTGCTCGCAATAAATGTCAAAATATAAACACAATGTACTCACAAAATGTCTTATTTGGCTCAATGCAGAACACCAACTGATCTGTGTTTAAGAGGAGAGAATCAAGCCACTAATAAATCCAGGGGCATAAGGATGCAGCATGCTATGCAATCCAAAAAAGTAACAGAGCTTATGTTTGTTTTGCCCCTCTATTTCCCTCACTTCCCCTGATAGAAAGCACGAGAGCACGCTACAGGTGAACAGAAAGTGTGAGTTAATGAATAGTGACCATCTGTATTTGTGTATTCAGAGACACTCTCAAACACCTCTTTGCGACAATAAGAATCACATCCCTTGTGGTATGTTTGCACAAGCATTTGCATCCTCAATGTCCTATTTTCAAGTGTCCTTGACCCTCAAAAAACAAAAAGGCAAAAATATATCAATGTTACATGACTGAGCAACCAAGGATGTGAGGGGAACTGAAATTCACAGCAAAACCAGAATGACCTAAAGAGCTTATGTGCCCTCCCTTGAAAATATTTCTCAATTGATGTTGAGCAGTGCAGGTCCAGAGGTAACATGTTAGAGTATTTTATTTACTGCAGGTTAGAATCCTCCATGAAGGAAGAAATGGGATTCACTGACTGGTAAAAATATGTCCCAAAGTGTTTTTTTTTCTTCCCAGAGCCACTGCTCTCCTTAAACCTGTGCTACACACATTTCATGTCTGACAGGCCAGAAGGTTAAGATAGAAAACACAGAGGGACTGGACCAATAATGAATTTATTGTTTAAGAACTTTAGAAATCTGCAGTCAGTCATATCTTGAAAACGAAATGACAAAAAAGGAGCTGTCTCCCTTTGTAACACGTTTACAACACAAATACAATGAAGGATGTACAAGGCGTGCAATGAGGAAATACTATAAATACAGTAACACAAGACATACACTCAGGGTTAACTAAGTAGCAATACTTAAGTACAGTACTTGAGTATAATTTTGAAGTATCTGTACTTTACTGGAGTTTTTTTGTGACCACGACTTTTACTTTTACTTGGCTACATTTCTAAAAATAAAAGTATACTTTGACTCCACTATATTTCCCACTACAACTCTTTTTACTATGACAGCGGGAAGGGGGAAAGAACTTTTTTTTCCATCCATCCATCCATCCATTTTCTACCGCTTATCCTCAAATAGGGTCACGGGGGGCTGGAGCCTATCCCAGCTGTCTTAGGGTGAAAGGCAGGGTACACCCTGGACAAGTCTCCAGTTCATCACAGGACACATAGAGACAGACAACCACTCACACTCACATTCACACCTACGGTCAATTTAAATTAGTCAATTAACCTAATCCCCATGCATGTTTTTGGATGATGGGAGGAAGCTGGAGTACCCGGAGAGAACCCACGCAGACACGGGGAGAACATGCAAACTCCACACAGAAAGGCCCCGGGCTGGGAATCGAACCTGGTACCTTCTTGCTGTGAGGCAATAGTGCTAACCACTACACCACCGTGCCGCCAACTTTTTTTCCCCTTTTATCTAATGTTGATTTTGCAAGAAGAGCAAAAACTTTGAGAACAAACTTCTTCTAAGGATGAACCACAAATTCTGACTGGTGAATGTGTGCTCTGTGCAGTTGTTTGCACCCACCTAAATGTCCAGTGGCTGTTTGATGGTTCTCGTCATGCCCAACTTCTGTCCTAAGTTCCTTCTTGACTGTAGGAGGATGCACTATTGTTTTTCCTGATTGGTGTGTGTATGTGAGTGCATGCACGCGTGTGTGTGCATGTGTGTGTGTCCATTTATTTTTCTGAGCTGTTGCTTACACCCACCTGAAATGTGTGCTTATTTGGGCATAAGTGACTTTTGCAGAAAATCAAAATATATTTGTACTTTGACTTTTACTTTTACTTAGAGTACATTTACTTGAGTACTTTTGATACTTAAGTAGAGAGAATAGAGTAGTAGTAGTAGTAGAGTGATATAGGCTACTTTAAGACTTCGACTCATGTAGAATTCTCATGGAGGACTTTCACTTTGACTTGAGTCATTTTCTGGTAAGGTAACTATACTTCAACTCAAGTATATTTGTTCAGTATTTTATACAACACTGCATACACTCTGTGGCCACTTCATTAGGTGCACCTCCACCTCAATCCAAGCCGTTCTGCCATAACATCTATCTTTATGGAGCTCATAATGTTCAATTTCTGGTAAGACTGTTAAATTCATAAATAAAAATAGTGTTATACTGAACTGTGCTATTACACAAACTATGAACTCAGTGCTAAATGATTAACTTTTGTCTGACAGTGTAAAAAACAATATTATAGGCATAATGAAAGCACTTGTCATGAGACTATTTTCACAGAAAAGTGTGGAATTCTTTACTTTTATCATAATATATTTCTACGGCAACAATTTATTAAAAGAGTAAAAAGTAGGTACAAGAAAATGAGTTATTTTTGCTGAACCTAGTCATGCATAACATCACTGCTCCGCACATGTGGCAGTTAAACATCTGCTGGCTGTGTGGCTTCACAGTCCTCCAAAGGATGTGGGCACCTGTCCCAGACTCTGGTGTGCCTGGTGCAGACCTGAGCTGACCCATGAGTGCTAACTGTCAACCACAGCAGGAAGCCAATCAAAAAGGTCACTGAAAGAATGACCTCTGGGTGAAAGTGGCAGCAGCTTTAAGGTTGCTGAGACCATATCAGGCAACCTGAATAGAAGATTTGGTTCAAATATGCATGTACTGAGCAACTAAATACTGCATTTGTGTTTTTGTTATTTTTATTTATGTATAGTATTTGGAGATTAACCTGGTTCTAGACCTTTAACTTGCAAAACCCTTATTGAGATTAAGTTCTGACCAAGATTGAACAAGTGTCAAAGTAACCCAGTAATTCACATTATTTCCTTTCTTAGACAGTATTATGCCAATATCATCTCATTTAAGCAAAAAAAAAAAAAAAAACAGTGACAGAAAAACTGCCACAAAATGGCTTGGCAGAGGTCAACGGAGCTGTACAAGTTGTTAAGAACACATAATGTAAGCATAGTTTGGTTTAACAAGTAAAATGGCAACTTAATGATCAAGTATGAGAATTAAAGACGCAGCGCAATGAAGCCAAGCCAGTCAGGTTTGGAGCACTGCTTGAATGATTAAGTGTAATTTCTGGTGCTGCATGTTTTTCTTTTATAGCCTTGAACAATACAATAATAATATGAAAAAAATCTGCACGAGATTCAGGGCCACTTGGACTTGGGAGTATATAAAGAAAAAAAAGAATTGACAGTGAGGCAGTGGTCGATAAACTAAAACAAGATGAGAATGAAAGTCTGGAGCCATCCGTTAACCTCCAGCAATTGAGGAGACAAACCTCAGCCGTAGTTAATGTAGACATGTTGGGGACCAGCAAAGAGAGGCAGTGGACTTAAACAACACTAAGGGCATAATAGCTAGTTCAGAAAAATAAAGTGAACCAAACAGTGAGCTAATGAGGCATGAAAAGATGGAACCCACTGGCACCAACATGTCTGCCAAAAAAAGAAAGTGAGTAGATATGAAAAAATAACAACCACCAAACAAAGACTGTTCCAGCAGCTCCTGGCTCTTGAGGAGAATCAGGCAGTGCTCAGGTAGCCTTGTTCTCTGTTTATCCGAGAACAACAGAGAAATGCGCCGAGGTGTGTTCCTCCAGGTGCATTGTGGGCATTGCCCACAGATGCGCTGTTTGATTTGTGGCCGGCCTTGCTGTTGTGCTTGTCTGTGGGCTCTTGACATGTGCACTGCCGCATGAATAATTGAGGCCTCGCACGCAGTCAGGGTCCAGCAAACACTGCTCGCTCTCTCTCTCTCTCTCTTTCACTTTCCCTCAGTCCACTTTTTTCTTCTCCCCCTCTCTCAACCCTCCCAAAGTCTCTTTGTCTCACTTTCCTTTCAACTGGAATCACCAGCCAGTCCTTGACAGACACGACTTGAAGATATTGTGACAATGAAGTTATAGTGAGACTGAGCCAAA
The DNA here is from genome assembly GCA_029721515.1 of Synanceia verrucosa. Classification (NCBI taxonomy): domain Eukaryota; kingdom Metazoa; phylum Chordata; class Actinopteri; order Perciformes; family Synanceiidae; genus Synanceia; species Synanceia verrucosa. The sequence continues at coordinate 10,043,130 of CM056555.1, forward strand.
ATGTGTGTTGTCCTCCTCACCCATTACTGCTATTTTCCAGTTAGAGCCCTGTGGTAAATACTCACTTCTGATTTCATCCAGCTGGCTCCCCAACTTCAGTAATATGACTCTTATTAAGAATACAGGGATACTAGAGACACTAAATATTTAGTCTAACATTTCAATCTCAGAAACAATACAGATATGAAATGCTGTTTTTTAAATTAAAAATCCATAAAAACATTTTAATCTGGCATCCATATGTCCCCATAAATGACATCCTTGGACTTGTTTAGTCCAATTTCAGCTGCTTTGACTGACATGCTTGGTGGGTGCTCCCGTCAGGTCCATACCAGAGGTCTAAGCTGCAGCGTGAGATAAAGAAAAAAAAAGCCATACCTGGGTCAGACTGTTGATGAAGACATGCTAAATCAATGAGAAAAGACTGGAGGAGATGGGAATATATGAGTGGTCTGTCTGTCTGTATCTCCCTCCTCCTCCTCACTCTCTCCCTCCCCTTGCTTTCTGCCTCATACTCGGGCTAGTGCAGTTATCAGCCCCAGCAGATAAACAAGTCTTGCTGCCAGATATAACTCCAATATGTGAAACTCAATCATAACTCCGGAAACCGACTGGGAATATGAGCTGCGAAAAGAGGAAAATGAAAGCTGCCATGCCCACAGGGCAAAACCCAAGGTCCCTTTTGGCAAAGTAAAACTCCCTCTCTTCCCTCTTTTCTATCACTTATTTATCTTAGAAAGTTAAAAAAATCACCATGCTGCAAACACCATTTTTTTCTAACCCCCCCCCCCCTTAATTTTTTTGTTCTCACTATAGTTTTTATAGTATATAGCAGAGATGATGTGCTTGGTGTCTTCATTGTGGAGTTCAGGACAATGATAGCTGTAGGGTACATGTTTGTGAAGTCTTCTTCACTCTCCATCTTTTGCCAGTAGGATCTCTGTGATTTCCACTTTCCAGTCATGCAGAGGGGATGGGACCTGTGCATCAGAGGGAAAAAGAAAACTTAAAGGGAGAAAGGGGGAAAAAAACAAGTGTGTGTGTGCACTGAAGGGGGGGTGGGCGACTACAGTAGCTTTGACTGGACTCACTCAAGCTTTGACATTGACGGCCCTGGGAGAGGAGAAGAGGACCAGTTACCCCAGAGGACCACAGAGAGGGAGGAAGAGGAGGGGGTGAACTGCCAGAGGCTGCTCTTGGCTTTGAAGCGGGGACTAGAAAGGGCTGAGGGCACTGTTAGCCCCCTTGAAGTGGTTTTCAGCACTTGTCACTCTTTCGGGCATCGCCTAGAGCTGTGGACAGCTCTGCTCTTTCAGGATGAAGTCCCACAATGGACTCTGCAGCACTGATGCTCACCTTGATGTGGTGACTTGGATCAATAGTCAGACCAGTGAGCCACTGGCACCAGCATGTTGTGATGTTAAAAAGTAGCTGAAGTGCTTCTCAATGCCTGTGTGTCGGCAAGTGAGAGGAAGCGGTTCCTGTCAAGATCATCTCAGCAGCACACTGCAGGCTACAAAGTACTGGGAAGCCACAATGGATCAAGCCATACAAAGCTGCTCTGTAAAAGGGGAAAAACAGATAAAAATAACTTTAAGTCACATCTGCACATGTTTAGAAGTGGAGGAACTCTATTGCTAGCCTTACTCTACATTTAAAATCGACATGATCTATTATTAAACCTGCAGTAATTGATTTCTTGTAGGTCACCTTCACATGAAACTGACTGTAAACACAACATTGATATATGTATGCGCAGTGCTTGGCAAATTTTTGCAACCATTAATTGATTCGTTTCTGACCTCACAGATAATTCCAGTGTTCTGGCTACAATTTTGGTCTAAAAAGGTGAATTTAGTTTGAAATTCCTCACTCCTATTCAAAATGGTGAAGCGTAGGGAGCTCGCTGAGAAATTAAGAGTCCAAATTAAACTTCAAATAGGGCAAGTGCTCTAATGCATTTAAGCACTGTATAGATACAAATTGACAGGTGTTGCAGAACTTGCTTTTTAATTATTAATATGAGAGCATACAAAAACCTGCAGCACCTGTAAAACACACCAACTCATTAATTTGAGGACTCACAACCTACAGTAGTTTACAGTAATTCACAACCACAATGTTCACTAACTCTCTCTCTCTCTCTTATAGTATGTTGTTTTCACACCATAATCTCTGTTGTCTTAAAAAGTATTTATTTATCCTGCTGTTACATAAGACATTTGAACTCGCAGTAACCATTGGACATGCTGAACAGAACAGAGTTCCAGTTTGGCTTTGCCTCTGTATGGAGTCGTGTTTCTGGCCACCAGAGGGCTCTTTTAGGATGTGTGTATCTGGCTCTTTAGCTGGCAAAGGCTCAACTGTGTCCCCAGCTATCATCCCTAACTGGACAGGTAGCATGCAGTAGGTTTCCAGAGCTTTTCATTGACCACTACATGCTGTATCTGGAGACGGCACTCATGAAAGTGATGAGAGTGAACCAAAACAGCAAATCAGTGGTCTGTAAAGCCAACATAAAGAGCTGAAAGATGTCCAAAGAGTATATTCAGATGATTGTTCTCTTTGAACAAACACTTTCACATACATAACAAATAATCCTGTGATCCATTGTTAATATAAAATATTGATTACATGCTGCTTTATATATTTGATTATTCTGTGTTGCAATCCTCTTCATCATATATGTCTCTCTATAAAAACCTGTATCTTTGCTTTAGTAGCCCAGCTCAATAAATAGCCTGAAATACTTCTGCTCCCAAAGTACCCACTAAGTACTATTAGTATTTACTGCCTGTGTTTCCTCTGGCCCCTCTTTCGGCCTCTCCTTTCCCTAAAGATAGATTACATCCAAGACAGCCTATGACCGATGGATAGGGGGCACAACGCCTGAGCCTTTGGAGAAATATGTGCTTATGAAATCATAAATATTATCTCAAACACTAATTAGCATTAAGAGCACTGGTGATTTTATTTATCAACTTTAGCCACAATTAATAACCACAGCCTTGAGAAGAGCACAAGGCAGATAGGCAGGACATGTTTGCCGCGTCAAGGCCGTAAACCCATTACACACATAGACTGATTGAGGCAGCCCCACTGGGGGAATAAGTAATTGTGCCTGAGAAATTTTAATTGCCCTGAAATGCATTCTAAATTACACTACCTTGTTTTCAGACAGAAGTAACATGGCTGAAGGGCTGGGATAATGGTGGAGTGTCGTGGGTCCAGTAATGGGTTGCTAAACACCAGACGACCTTGCTTTTCTTTTTTTCTTCCTGATTTTACTCCTCTTACAAAGCTTAGACGGAGGGTGTTGTGTCCTGTAATTTGAGTGCTAATGTTCGACTTGTTATGTTGCAAGAGATAATGAGAAGATCGATGCTGCTCTCGTGTTTGCCTGGTAAATAAGAAGTTACAGCTGGCAGCCGGTTTCTCTCTGTCCAAAAGCAAGAAGGTGAACAGCGTTACCATGCTTTTACACTCTATGGCTCACATGACTGCAGGCTTGGAAAGGGAAGAGTGAGTTTAGGAGTGCTCAGTTGGTTGCAATCTGCAACCACACCATTAGATGTCACCAAATCCTACACACTTAAAGAAACAGTTGCTGAGAGCAGTGAGAAGATTGATAATGCTCTCATGTTTACAGGCTAGATATGAAGTTAGGAGCCTATTCCAGCTGTCTTAGGGCGGAAGGCAGGGCACACCCTGGACAAGTCGTCACCTCATCGCAGGGCACGTAGACATCCACTCACATTCACATTCACACCTATTGTCAATTTAAATTAGTCAATTAACCTAATCCCCATGCATGTTTTTGGATGGTGGGAGGAAGCCGGAGTACCCGGAGAGAACACACGCAGACACGTGGAGAACATGCAAACTCCACACAGAAAGGCCCCGGGCCCGGGATTCGAACCCTGTACCTTCTTGCTGTGAGGCCATAGAACTACAGCATGAATAAAATACCGAAAAATAGAAGCAACAAATTTAAAAAAAAAAGATGGGATAAAAAGAGGCTCAACATGAGTAGAGGCCATCCTCTTGTCTAACTCTTAACAAGAATCTAAATGAGTCCAAAATTAACTGTTTTTTTGAGCATAATCTGTGAAGCGCACCACTGCTCCACTAGTTGGAGACATTAACCACTCTCCTTGTATGAGATGCTTATTGGTCTGACAGATACTGAGCATGGTTAAATGGAGGAAAGGAGGTGGAGGGGGTGAGTTAAGCACAGTTTGAGGATGAAGGGGGTGAGGTATCAAGGGGATATACGGGGCTGGTGGTAGCGGGGCTACGGGCGGCTAGTGGTCTCATTGCTAATTATCTTTATTGTGCTTCCTTGGCAGTTTCTGTGCAGGGCCTGTCGCTGGCTCTTGTGTGGGAAGCTCTCCAGAGCTGTCCTTAGTGGCCCCTAGCTAATAACTGCTGAAGGAATCACTCCGAGGTCACAAACCATGGCTCTGTCTGTTTTAATCCCTACTGGATTCATCATCGCACAGCCAGGAATACAATTCAAGGACTGATCCTAGCACTACATGCTTGACAAGCTGTCTTTTTTTTTTGGGGTGGGGCATCCAAAATGTATAGTCTTGATATGCCCCAGGCCTGCAGAAGAGCTGCCTGAAAGCAAAGCATGATGTTGAAGTTGGGAGAAACAATCAGGGCCCGAAGGTGAGCCTCTGCCTCACCTGCTTCACACACCAGACCTCCTACTTTCCCATTCTCACCCTTTTTGTGGGGGGAGCTTAGTCGAGCCTTGAAAAGTGGAGTGACCGCTGGGTAAATACAAAAAAGGCTCTGACAGCTCCTTTGCTGTAGGACGTGATCGCTAGATGTTGTTTTTCTTTGCGGCTCGTGACAAGCACCACGTTGAATTACCTTTCATTCAAATGCTCACACCCACACTCTTTGTCTGGTACGAACGGTGGAGCACTCTGAGAGATTTTTGATGATTTATGTTTCCCTGAGATCTAACAACCCTCTTTTAACCCTGTGGTTGTTGCTGGAGTTTGCATCACCTCCAAATATTTGTGTGAAATTCAAGAGGGGAAACCTATCAGATGGATGAATATTGGACTGATGTGTTTGCAGAAAATCAGTAAACAACATTAATTTCATATGAATTAATAAGAAAGTGGCAATTCTCACATGGACTTTTTCAAGTGATACTCTCATCTAGCTGATAAACTTTAGAGGTGAAAGTAAGATATTAATCAAAGTTTTGAGCTGATGACTCAAAATCATTTGACAGTAAGAGCTCTTTCATGACTAATTGGTGAAAGATGTACTGAATAATTTGTCATTCTCTAGTTTTGGAGAGACCTTATTCGAGCTATAGAGCTGCAAAGTGCTGCTAGGGGAGCCGGCCTGCCAACTCTGCAGTGAAGACCTCTGTACTGTACACTTCTAGAGAATTAACACAAGAGCCAGTTGATCTTTGTCGCTTCAGGGGAAAACAGACACCATAAGTAAAGCAAGATATAGTTTGAAAGCACCCTAAGATCATACACTGTCTGTAACATCAAGAAAGTGTCCACATGGATATTCTTAATGGGTTTAACTTGGATGAATTATTCAAATCTTCCCCCAATGCCTCTCTCTGGCAAGTGAATCTACAACGCACAAATGGTCATAGCTAAATGTTATCACTCTTCTAAATCTTTATTAGTCAGTTTTTCTGCACAATCTGTCTCCTGAAAGTTGATCCAAATTTTCTATAACTAATTGGACTATTGAGAGTCAATAGAAATCCAGAGAGTTGCAAACTGTTTTTCTCGCTGGATTATGATATTGCATTTAACTGATGTATTGAAATTGAAAGTGTACTCTTCTTGATTGTAAAATGTGACAGTTGGAATATTTTAGTCTTCATTAAAGTGTCTTAAAACACACTCACTGACTTAATTTTAATCTGTGTTGAAACAATATCTGGAAACTTTTCTTGTTTACACTTGTGGTTTAACCGAACATAAGTGTAAAAGATAGCACATTTATATGAATGAATGTGTCTTTAATTCACTGATTAGGGTCATATCTCATTCCCTTTATCATTCAACATCACACACTATATAGCATGTACTAAGAATTTGGGGTTGAATTATTACATCATTAATAATTTCATGCGCTGGTTCGTAAATTCAATTTGAAGTGGAGAGCTTTGCAAAATGGTGGAGAAACAGTGAAGAATTGGTCTCAGAAATGAGCAACACAGCCTCCTGCTGTGAACTGTCAAATCATCCAGATTGCTTGACTTTTTGAAGATCTTGCCACATGTGGTCTGCTTTTTGAGGCCGATGAAGAGGGCGCTCTGCTAACACTCGGTGGGGCACCCACTTTGATACCCAATCCAACGTGGCTTACTGTGACAACACATTACAGGGAGTCTCTGTGAAGCTAAGCTCTAATAAGGGATGAAACGCTGCTTCTGATGAAGCGGCTGAATGCCAGGTTGATCTTTACAGAGCTGCTTTGTGCATTAACACTGACTGTTAATGATGATGTCTTAAGATGGTTGAAGTAGATCTAGATCTAGTCCTATTTGCTGAGATGCTGCTATTATCTATGCATATTTCATGCTTTTTGTTTTATGAATCACTGTGAAACCAAATTTGACTTAGTGTCACATTTATGAAAACTTTATTTAGACCAAAGCTACAGCCAATCATTATTTTTTTGTGAGACTATATTTAATAAATCTGCTGCTGAACTATGCTATATTTTCTATTGCAACATGCTATTTATTGCATTTTTTAAAAATAATGTTGGCTTATTATTTCAGTATCATGGGAAAAGTCCCGATAAACTATTACTATTTCTGATAAAGAAAAAAAGTCATGTTATGAAAACAAAAGGTCACTACAATTTATGTTTTGAAATAGAAAGAGATGCTGGAGGATAAGTTTGAAATGCTGTTCAAATTGAATAAATAAGACTTACATCTTGTGTTTTATGGTTATATAGTCTAAATGTATTCATATATGTTTGTTTATTCACTTATGGCTTATTTAGTTATTTTTTTCATTACAGTCTCAAAAATAAGCCTACAGTCACTGCTCTGGTCTTCCTATAAACAACTTTGCATATAGAAATTAAAAAAAAATGAATCAACCTGTCCACTATTTTAAATGCTATCGAAAAGTAAAAACATTCATACGTTTTTATTTTGGGCCATGAAGGACAATATTACTGCTCTTATAAACAGAACGCCAACTTTGCAGAGTAATTTAATCGTTTTGTTTGTTTTATTAATTTAATTCATTTCCTGTCTACCTCCGTCCAGCAGGGGGCAACCGGTACGCTGTCCACCGTCTACAGACATCAAACATCAACTCCTAAATTCAGCTTTTATTTTTCCAAAAACACGATTGTACTTCGGTGTGATAGGCGGAAGCTGCTCTACGCTCACTACTAACGTTACATTTCTTTATTGGTAAGTAACATTAATGTTGGTAAAATAGCTTGGCGTTAGCTAATGCTCAGAAAACGTTAGCATGCTAAAGTATTTCGTGAAGACATGAACGTTTACACTTTGCTTTATGCTAACCTGTCACTTTAGCTTACACAGAGGAGGCTAACGTTATTTATTATTCATTAGTTGATTTTTAATATTTAATCAGATATATGCAGTAGGGTATCTATTTTTTAATAAGATGTTGATATTACTGTTGGCTATGTTAGCTAACAGGTGGAAAGCTTGTAAACTGTTATTGCTAATATTGTAGTTTTAGCTATTAGGACTGACATTACATGCTGCCTGTTTTACTGATGGCTAACTCCAAACGTGTAACTCCAAACGTGTAACTACGTCGCTGTCAAAATAAGAGGGTATTTTTCTAGGTGTAGAAGCCCATATAAGTCTGTGAAGCAGGTTTCTTTCTGCTATGCTACTCATACAATGGCTAGTCTATCAGGTACACCTGCAGTAAATGAAGATTATTATGGTCTGTTGTTTAAGAAATGATGGTGATTTTGTTTTTTTTGTGATGCATCTGAATTATATTATACTGAGTGACATGTGTCTCTATTATCTATTCCACCCCATTTCTGGAGGATAGATAAATAACTGGATAATGAGCTAGTTCCACGGACTGCATCTTCCCAAAAACAAAACATCACAACCTTCATGAAGGTAAGATTTATTTGGAAGGTGGTTGTGTTACACGGTATTTTACGGCCAGGTGTACTTGATGTCCACTGATCAGACTACCTGCTGAACAAACGACAGTTTGTGTGATTAGACTTTTTTTATATTCATAGCAGGAAACCCACAGGTGTAAATAATGGTCTTATTCCAGAGTCCTGTTACTGTGTATGGTGGTTCACACAAACAGAGCCATTGTTAATGTTATTGGTAATACCTGTCAAAAACTACAAAAAGGGTCTATTAATGATAATTAACTTTTTAGCCTCTTTAATTCAAACATTCTTAGTGATCAGAGGCTATAACCGCTGATCAAATATTACTTGATGTACAGAATGAGTGGTTCTCAGTGTTGAATTCATTTAACAAATCAGCTGGCAGTTCATCAACACTGTCTTGAGATTTTTTTTTTTTTTTTTTTTGCTCAAAGTAGATCAAAAAAGAAAAGAAAAAGGGAAGCAGTGTCTTTGGCATGACAACTTCTTTTATGTTTAGCTCAAATGAGGACCAAATAAGACTATAAACGGCGTTGATGATCTCGCTGTCAGAGCCTGCCATTTCATATGTAACAGATCAAATTATGAGAGACCTTGCAGTGCGGCGTCGGCACTCAGCGTGGGATTAGGGGGCAACTATCTCAAGGCTGCGCTTCTCAGATAACCGCACCTAAAGCAACCTTTTCTCAAACACACAATTACCCGTGTGCTCTTACCCCCCCAATCCCCTCCACCACCTCCCTTTTGAATTTCATCAGGGGCTTAATTAGTATACAAATAAAACTTCCCTTATCTCCCTCTCGCCCTAATTGGCCTGTCTTTAGTTATGCCTGGTGAGTGTGTGTTAGTGTGTGAGAGAGCTGGGGCCCCTGTAATTAGGGTGACCGTGTTCACCTTTCCTCTCAGACACACGGGTGCTCAGGCAGCCCACGGGGAAGGTGGGGCTCTACATTGTGCTGTGTGTTCACATGAACGTGCATGTGTGCGTTTCTATGGGTGTGTTGAGGAGGGAGGGTGCATTCAGGATTATTGCTCTGCAATCATTCTTGGACTGTCCCAGCGGTGTTCTCATGAGCCAGGAGGGCTTTGGGTGCTGCTGGTTCCCACTGAATGAAAGGGGCATCTTACTTTTTTCATTCTCTCTCTTCTCTCTGTCCCCCCCCAACAACTAAAGTGTTTATCGATTAGCTTGTCCTGCTCTTCAACAACTTAATATTGGGTAACCGTAATTAGACTTCAGCTCCGTGGTGGGGGTGCGGGGTTGGGGGGGCAATTAGGACCCTTTGTTATTAAACTTGATTCATCTTCCTCGTGCTTGGCTCTACCCTGCTCCGCTCTGTTCTCCGCTGCTCTGCGATGCTTATCAAGGGTATCGGGCCATCCACCCTCCTGAAATTGGCTAACCCACAAATTATCATGTTTGCTGCTAGACTTCCCCCATCTGCCCCCTCCACGCTGAACCCTTCCTCCTAGGTCTCGTCTCCTCACGATGCCAATAACGCACAGTAATAACTGTAAAGATCCCCAGTCAAATCCACTCTGATGCCTGGACTTACAATCACAACAGAAGTCCACAAGTGCCGCTGAGTATACACCCTTTTACTGTATGGCTGCACATAGCGTTTGATCAGTGTTTAATGTCTGATTGTGCTATTTATGACTGTACTTCTTTTATTTTCAGTCTAATTATGAGTCCAGATTAATTTTGTACCTTTCACTTGTAGATGCTGTCATTTTTACATAATATGCCAAGAGGGTAGTCTTTGTTGTTTGTTTTGGAGAAACGTTAGGCCATGCAGGAAAAAGTGAATCAATTTTTGATGGAAATGTAGATCTGCTAAAGGATTAATGTTCCACGTCCATTTGCACTTCATTATATATTTTCCTATGTTATCACAAGCAACATTTTCAAAAAAAATGCCACCTGATTGTTGAATATTATGAGTGTTTTGAAGATTGATTTTGCCTTTTATATTTCTATTTATATCATAAATTCAAAACCAGTGCAGGCCGGTTTGGGGGATGGTCAGACGTGACAATATTTTGGCCGGAAACCTCTGTGCTTTAAAGGATAATAATAAATATAGCTTACTGTTTTATCATTTTTAGAAGCAGCTTTATTGCCACAAACAAGGATCTGAACACCCCTGAAATTATTCACTTAAGACACTTGGTTTAGCTTGCATTTGTTGCCAATAAATATAATAATGAATAATATGTTTTGCTGTTTATTTTCAACACATAAGCATGGTACATTAGCTGTATAAGCACCAGATATATTTTAAAATATAGGCATGATATTTTTTTTTAAAAACCGGTAAGTAGAGGCTTTTCAGAGAAGCAACACATTTTGTAAAGTAGACCACTAGTTGTGTTTTGCATTGAGCTGTGACTGTACTGCCTGGTGCAGTGGACACTAAACAATTAAAACAGTTCATCATTTATGTTAATTCTTCTATCCACCACAGAATGTGCCTCCCAAGCAATGCGCGAATTACAGTCACAGCATTATGCAACACATAATTAATACTACCATTTCTGAAAACAAAAGACAAAACAAAAGAAATAAAAATAAAGTCATAGGTCTAGGTCATATATTGTGCTGTTGTCATATAGTGATCTCAAAATCATCTTGTTGGAGCAGACAGACACTGCTGAGGATTTCAGTGATAGAACTGTGCCGTGGTATTGAGGTCTATTATTTCCAGAATGATGCAACTACTTAATTTTTAATACTAGCTCTTCTTCACTTTAGCACATACTTTACCACTGAGACTTGTTCATGGAAAATAACTGCTGTTAGTAGCATTTGGAAATCCAGTTGTTGGTGTTGTAATGTCACTTTTAGAAACAATTTAGCAAAAAGAGTGAACTTCTCTCTACCACCACCAATAAAACTGTCAGCTTTGTGTTCTCTATTCCTCCGCTGCACCAAACATTGTTAGTTTGAAGAGGTGATGTGAGTTGACAATATTCTCCCTTCCTCCCCCCCCGCCTCCCCAACCCCTTTTCCCCACCCCTTTGCCCGTTCTTTGTCTCTTCCAGAGTCTCCAGGAGCTTGATATGGAGCTTATGGGGAAAAGGAGGAAGATCAATCCTAGTGTCAGCAGCTCAGTGTACATCTCTCCCAGTAACGGCAGGACAAGTGTCAGCTGGAGGAGAGGCAGCCGCCATGCAGCGAGAGAGAGAAGGAGTGAGTGAACGAACGAATGAACGAATGGGGGGTGAGGGGATGATGGGGGGGGATGAGAAAGAGAGCCCTCTGCATGGCAGCCAAGCGAGTGAGCAAGTGAGCGGCCCAGCCCAAGGGAGTGCACCTCTAGTAGACAAAAGATCAATTCTCTCCATTTCACTCTCAGCTCCTGATAACAAGCAAAAGTTCAGCAAGCCCAGGAGCTGCCTTGCCTTTGAAATGTGCGTTCTGGGGTGCTACACACACGCATCTGCACAGATAGTTACTCTCATACAAGTGGCATACACACAAACACAATCCCACTCATCCATCTAAAGGACCGGGGTGGAGGATTCAGGGGCATCTATTGGCAGAAATGGAATATAATGTTCATTATCATGTTTTGAGAGGTGTGTAAGCACCTGATACTAAGAACTGATGTATTTTCATTAGTTTAGAACGAGCCCTTTGGGAGTGGTCCTCTTCCTCGGTGGTACCACCATATTTCTGGAGTAGCTCAGACCAGACAAACCAAACACTGGCTCGAGGGAAAGCCTTTTTCTTTTTTTTAATTTTCATTGGCTTGAATTTGGTGGTGCAAATATACCTCAAGGTGATCGCAGGTTCTTCTGCACGCTTGGAAAGGTAGGGGTGAGGGGCTGCAATCTGCACTGATGATGCCACTGAATTGTACAGACTGGTCCTTTAAATCTAGAGAAGCTTTCAGTAGTATTTTGTTTTCTAGACATGAGACAATTAGGACTAGAGTTTTTACAACTTTACAACAATGTGTAAAACAGAGTTTCATTGGGTTTAATGAGCCCACACAGTGTTGGTTTATTTGAAGTGGTATCCAACAAATCAGAAATATTACTAATGTCCTCTGTAGCGAAAACATCATCACTTAGTTTGCAATTGGTTTGAGGTAATAAAACAGACAACAAGAGAAAACAACACTAGACAGGAAGCCGTTGCATTTGGTCAGAATCAAAACATAATTTGTGACAGCGCACCGTGCCAAGTATGTGTGGTTTTCATCGTGATTGCGGGTAACATTGTTATTGGCAAAGGGCTATGGTCAGTCAAACCAGAAACATGCGTCTTGAAGAGCTTCATTTTGTTTTTCCTGCAGACACAAGTGTTATTGATAACATTCTCATTTGGGGGAGTTTATGGAATACATTGTTTCCTTCCTGTTTGTTCTGGTATTCAAGTCACAGCACTTGTTTTTGTTAAAATGTTAAGGAGTTCCCTCAAAACCACATGTTTGTGGCTGAGCCCTAGCATGTTCCTCATTAAAAGTAACAACTTTTTCAGACTTTAATCATTGAAATAAATGTGAGATGAGATGTCACATTTTTGGCCATTCTTTGTCCAGCACCGACACACGCGCTTTAAAAACTGCATTTTATGGTCTCAACTTTTTGTACCTTTTCCAGTTCCCATAAAACATAAAGCGTTTTTCTAGGTCAAGTAAAAAATAAAAACATCTCAAACATGAAAACTTCTTGTGTATGTGGCTGAAGTTTCCGTTTGGTGTTACTTGATGAGCTTACATTGTCTGTATTAATAGACAATCTGTCTATGACCGTCTAAAAGTCTCTGCTGAATTCTTGAGAGGTTGATGGTGTGTGACAGTTCTGTAGCTGGTTCTGTTTAAGACGACCACAAACACAGAGAAATTTTGCGGAGGTTAGAACCTTGCCACTTTTCATCAGAGTGAAACCCAGAAAGAGGGTCACTTGCTGTCGGTATTCAGGACAGACACTCACCCCTAGCCTCACAGAGGACACTTTAACAGGTGCTGCTGTGCCGCTCTCAAGCAAATCTTGATAGAGTTTGGAATTAGATTTATTTACATCTCCTCCTTACAGTCCTCCTTGGTTTGGAGTCCAAATGTCATAACAGTGTCTGTGTAATGTACCCAATGATTAGGCTTCTCTCGGGGACCCCTATCCATGGCCTCCAACAGATGGCCCACACCTTTTTGTACATGGAGATTTATTCACTGGCAGTGTTTACAGATATCGTCATTACATGGACATCCGTAGCTAAATAGGCAGTAATTGCGGCAAACGCTGTCATCCAGTCAGTGTTGTTTTTGCCATGTTCTGGCTGAGAGGAACAACTTGCAGAGAGGGACAGCCCGTATCACACAGTTGACCTTTTACATGATTTTCAATTACTGGGGAGAGGAGAGAAGTGGAGGGGTCCCTGTAGTGCAGCTGTCTCTGCCGTCTCCTCTCCAGAACATCTGCCCATCGAACGTGGCGGCGGCTCTTCTTTCTCCCCGTGAGGTCGCCTGCCCTGCCCAGGATGGGCAGGTGTGTGCTGGGCCTGGCCCCTCTGTCATTAAGCGGCCCAGCTGTGCTGTCACGTCTGGCATAGAGGCGGGTGTCATCCATGACCCTGTCTCAGCCCCCTTGGATGGGTATACACAGACCTTGACAGGGCAGCTGAGGGTAAAGCCACGCATGGAATACCTATGAAGGACGACCACGTCGTCCCCTCCTTGCACCCTGGTGGGCGCCACCTCGGCATGCTTGCCTACCCTCCTGCCAAAGTGCAGGATGGGCCCTCATCAGCAGTGTCAGTCAATAAAAAGAGAGAGCATCACATCTCCCCTCCTGCTGTGTCCTGTGTGTCTTTTCAAAGGAGAGATTCACACTTGGACTGAAAGACCGACTGCTGGTTGACATTTTCACTGATGCACGATTCTATGTGATCGGAAGTCTTTTAAATCAGGTCACACCAAGATGTGTAAAATTCATTGTGAATAATGCATCACACTTCACTATCACAGTAAATGTTTTAAATTTGGACTGCATAGTGCTGATTCTACCAACAGCATGTTTTAATTCTCTGAATTTGTGAGCTGAACAGTTGAGAGTTGAGAGAATTAATTAGGGATGCTCAATATTGCCTTTTTAGCTGATATCAGAAATTCCAATATTGTCCAACTCTTCATTTCCGATCAACCAATACCGATATGCGCAGGCCTTTTACACCACATCTCCTGTTATGAGTCACAGTGTGCCCTCCTTGCATAACTGGCACTTTGCAGTCAATTGCAAATTGCAGATTTACCATCTGTAGGACACATTTGGAAATAATTCCAAAGCAGAGATATAACGTTAGTCAGACACCAGAGGAGCTAGCTTATTAGCCACAGCTAGCGATCCACTTGTTGTTGTAATACGTCATCAAACGCGTCAGTAAATGTTGCGTGTTGCGTGCTGCGTTCAGAGATGTTCCGAAATGCTGAAGCCTACAGCAGTTGAACATGGGTTATAAAACCAGATACAGATGATTCCAGATATTAAATTGTTATGTTAATATTGGCCAATGATATATATTAATGCCAGCTACTTATGGAAACTAATTACATAAATTCCTGAAGGTGGCAATAAAAAGAAACAAGCATTTGTCCTAATGATATCACTTGTGTTACCTTGGAAACTAACCCCTACTTTTGCAGCCCAAGCATTCTGACAGATTTCAATCAAACTTAAATCAAGTGCTCTTTGTGGTGCAGGTAGCATCTTATCACAGATCATCCACAGGAACAAAGTAGAAAATAAGACATACCTTGGAACAGCTGTCTGCTACCAAGCTGTAAATGACTAGCTGACTAGCTAGTTTAGAGTTGCTGGTGAAATACAGCTTATGAATGCTTTTTTTTTTTTTCATTGAAGTAAAAACCAAAGTGTTGTGTGTTGAGTCGCGGGAGTGCAGGAGGGTAATTTATCAACATTTATTTCCCCGCAGACTACTCCAAATTTTCCAGTAGCTCAGTAGTTCATGATATCGTTAAGAGTCAGCACCATATTTCATGCACTCTAAGTACCTGATTTTGCTGTGACAAACATGTTACCAACGACAATCTCCCCTATGTATTCAGCTTCAAGTGCTTCCAAGGAATAAACGAGAATATCCGGTGAATAATCCAGTCCTGGGTGTCCGCCTGTATTTGAATGTAAGGACCCGCTTCACCTCTGGTCAATGTATTTATTTACTCAGTATTTACTGAGTCGCTGATTCAGCTGCAGAATGGTAATTTCACTCAATAACTTAATGGTTGATAAGGCAGATGAAGACAGCTATTCAAGGGAGGAAGAGGAATAGGAGAGATTGTGGAAAAGCAGAGACTGGGATTGAGATAGGCGCTGTTGAACACAGTGGTCAGCAGACTGGAGGGGAGAAATCTACCCATTAAACGGACTTCAGTGGTTTAGTCCAGTTTAGATTGTGGGAGGTCTGGTCTTATAGCAATTTTCGCTGCACAGAAACACACAGACACTGATCAGAGATCAGAGATTTGATTGGAGCAGGAAAACAGATGGGTTGGAAATCAGTACCTGATGCTTGGAAAGAGAAGAGGTGCATTTTTATTTAGACTGGCCATGATAGCAGTGCCAAGATCTGGTTCAGCTGTTAAAGGAGGGTTACCTAATGTGTAAAGCAGATATGTTTTGTGTTACACTGTACGATATAAAGACAATATATAACATAAAATACACTGGCTGTCTATTGGTTGATACCAATACATTTGTGAAAACATAATGAAAACATTGTTCATAATAAAAGGATATATTTTCTCTCATTTGCATTCTGCCCACACATCTCTTTTAAAATTCACTCCATTTCTCTTTATACTGTGACCTATGGTCTACATATAGAATATCAGCCATTTGCCTTGACAGCTTTGTTGTGATTTACTTGTTGTATTAATGTAAATGAAACAATATTATGCTCCACATTTTTTAATCCTCTGATATTTCTCTGTACTCAAATAGTGTCGAGGACACAGTAGAGAGGCACAGAGGGGGCGACTTTTTTTCCCCCCAGATTGGCTTAATCAAAGGTAAGTAATCTTAAGGTGAAAGCCAACAGTGAATATAGTCAAATACAAATATATTATCAAGTACTTTTTAGGTCATTCAGTTTAATCAGGATGGATGATGGATGGATGATATTTACATTTATGTCTTCAAATAAAACATTTTATTATTTTGTTATTGCTACCTTCTTGGTAAAATTATGCAGCTCCCAGATGTTTTTCTTTCTTTTCACCTGACACTGACTGATACATTGATTATCAGATAGACATTACTCCACTATATCTTATAGCAAATAGTATGTATATTAATGGTCTAAATATTATATATAGAGCCTTAAGGTATCATTCTAAATAGCCTGGTCATCTCCAAAGTACTTTTGACAGTTGTCAAGTCCTGCTTCTCTGCAGCTCAAGGGAAAAACAAAACTCTTTGTCCCAAATATCCAAAAGATTCAATTAATTATGCTGGGGTTAGTGTGTCTCCTGATGTCGAGGAAGTCGCCAGACATTTAGGAGTTATTTTTGATGACAATTGAAGCTTGAATAACCTATCTGGGCTAAGTTAATTTTTTTTGCTTGCAGAGTATCTCTAAAAATAAAAAGGTTTTAAAAAATTCTATGATGCAACCTTCTCTGTTTCTACAGAGTGCACATGACTTTTTGTGGTGCAGTGTAATATTTAAAAAGAAAAAGAACAAAAAAGGTATTCTTGGCAATGACAGTAGTGCATGGAACAGCTCCTGCCACATGAAAATGAATTTACTGATGCTCAGTGAAACCAGGACCCACTCAAATTTTCTTATATCCAGTGTATCTAGTCACAAAACTGTATAATTAAGTTCACAAATATTGTAGTCTTATTTGTCATGCATTTCAAAAATCAAAACCCTCAAGAGCACATAGCTTAGTCTTAACCACGCTCAACTCTTTGACCAGCAAGACATCAAGATTGTGATGTTTGTTTGGTCATTTTTGAGTTATTGGATTTCTCTGTGTCAGTAGTGTAATTCCCAGCCTCACCTGCAGCGTATACGCACACGTCTGGTGTTATTGGCAGCACACCTTCATCCACCGACACCTCCAGCGTCCCTGGTGGCCTTTGTCACAGAAGAAAGAGAATGATCAATATCCCAGTTAAACTAGACTTTCAAAGCTGATAGTAGGCCTCGTTCTGGGGCCATCTTCTTTAATGAATTTTCTTTCATTCCACACAAGTTTTTATACATCAAACAATAAATCGGCCAGGGCACAGTAAAATATTTAGATCTATTGACTGTGTTTGAAAAATGTAGAGGGCAAAAACTCTAGTGGTTTGATGCTGATACATTCTGAACACTTTAATCCACCCGAGTGTTTCCTTTTATCTGCCTGGGTTTCTCTAAAAGAGGGGAAAAGGGCCTCAAGAATGTTCTCAAAGATCCAGCAACTCTTTCTTAAAAGCTCCTTATACCTTCAATTGCTCTGATCTAACATAGCCATTCTCAGTGTTCTTGTTACCAAGGCACACTAAAAAAAAAAAATACATACAGCACACAAAATGATTGTTCACCTGAAATGGGAGTGAGCACAAGATATCTGAAGAAAAAATATAATGATTAATTTATGAAATGAAATCCATAATCTTAATCAACCATAATTTCCTCTCTCACATATGGAAATGTGTTGTGTTACAGCACGGCGGTGTGACATTACCAAGGTGGAAAACATCTGTTTTATAGCATAGGCAGTTTATTGTTGTAGTGTTGCATTTCGTCATCCCCACCCAAAACATCTCCTGAAACAAACCCTAAAACATTACAAAAATACATCTGTGAGTAATACCTTTGTTCTGCCATGAAAGGTCCCACAAAGAAAAGAATTAGGTTGAGGACGCTGGCAGAGTTATCTGAAACATGTTCTATCTTTCATTATTGACGGGTTGTATTCAGATGTTACAAGACGCAGATCAAAAAGTGTCTGAAAATACATTATATGCTGTGGAAACATTTCATGAGTCTCAGTGAGTGTAAAGAGAACTGCATTTCAGTCTGTTCATTTTGTATATTTAGTGCACATCACAGGGTTTTTTTTTTTTTAAACCCAAGAGAAACTTCTCTATAGGTTTAGTGAAATATCTGTTATTTTTTTTTTTTTGTCAAAGTCGCATCAAGGTGAACGTCAGCGCCTTGTGAAGCCACTCTTCCTAATGTAGTAATAAATTTTACTGTGTGCATGCATACCTTTGCATGGCTGGTGTGTGCATGCATGTGTTTGGTCTGGCGTGACAGCCCGGCCTTGACGTTAAACATCTGTTGGGTGATTCATTCGGCTGCGGATGTGGAGTGACACCAAGGCACATCTGCTGAGGCGAGGGCGATCCCTGCAACCTGCCCCTTCTTTAGGCCCCTGCTTCACCACCCAAACCACTTTTCTGATGATTGCGTCATTTTCTCTCCTCTCTGCCGCTGCTGGTTCACACAAGTGACATCCTGCTTTTTTTCCCAAGTTGTACAGGCTGGAGAGCAGCAGATGCTCAGCCTTGGGGAGATTTAGAAATGGCAAACACAATGAAACTCAAGAACCTGGGGAAAAAAGCAATCCCAGAGTTTTTAATTATTTTGTCCTGTTTTCCACAGTGGAACTAACATGACATGTTTGCATTTTGAATGTACATAATAACATAGTGGAGATGATTAATGCTAAAATAATTAATAATTAATTGATTAGTCAGTCCAAAATATATAAGATAAAGCTTTATTCATCCTGAAGGAAATTATTTCACAACAGTTGCCATACAGTAGGAAAAAGTAAGGAGATTTAAAGGATTTATAACGTATATACAGTGCAGAATAATGCACAAATGCAATAATAGTGCTAAACCAACAATCTAAACAATATCTATTATAACATAAGAATACTGTAAGATGCCAAGTAAGAGGTTAAAATGTGGCGTGCTGATAAAGTCGCATGGTGTATGTAATGATTACAGTCAGTCAATGAGTCTTGTTTAATTGTGGTTGTAAGTCATACAAGGAAAAAAAACCTAAATATTTGCTCTCAAATCTTCAAATCTCTCAAATGGGAAGATTAGCTCATTTAATTCTGTTTTATATGAATGTAAATTGAATAACAGGGTTTTGGACTGTTAGGACAAAAACAAGCAATTTGAGACATGTTATGGTCATTTATCACCGTTTCCAAACATTTTAGAGTATAAACAATCAAACAATTAAAAAAAAAAGAATTGGCAAACAACTCGATAACAATAATTATTTATGACAGCTCAAGACCAGATTATATTTTATTTTGGCACAAAATCATCACCAGAATATATTATATACTCGTGCATCACTGATAAATTTATTCTACTGAGTGGAAGGATTGAGAAATCATTTGAGTTTAAGTGACAGATGCTTCTCTTCACTACTGTGCAGGGCATTGTAATCACTTGAATGAATACAGCTTGACTAATTAAGGTTATGCAGTTGGCTGGCTCTTTCCAAACAAAGCCCAAGTAATGTGGATTGTGTTGTAGCACAGCCAACCCCCATAGTATACTGCAGATGAGAGCTGAGCTGATATGCTGTTCAGTCTGACGTGTCAGCTGGAAAAGTGCAAGAAAGATCAATCAGTCTAGCACTTGGTTTTCAACATCACGTTCATGGTTCCACTTAGCTAAAGATATAATTTTGTTGTGGGTTAATAAGCTCATAAATTGATTTACTGTAATGGCTGCACATCTCTCTGTCCTGCTGTTACCATGACGAAAACACTGAGGAATATGACTGTAACAAATTAAACAGAAATAGCTGATGACTAACAAACAGCCAGGGTGGATGATGATGACTGAAATGCTCTGGATAGCCGTTCTTGAGCTTGCTGTGCATGTTTGGCACAGATAGAGTCCAAGGACATGCAAGGCCTTTGATCCTGTCTCTGGGGCGTCCCAGATGTTCCAGCGCAGGGCAATGTCAAGTCTGGTTTATTTGCAGAGGTAATGCCCAGCCATTATATGTGCAACTCATCCATCAAACAAAAAGGAACATTTCAGGAATGCTCTTTTCTTTGCACGACTGAGCAATTGAGGTTTGTCAGTGAAGGGAGTCTTGATAGACCATAACCACATCTTCAGCTACATGTGCTTTAAAGGGCCCAGAGCATGATGTTTAGTCGGGCAACCATGGGACATTTACTTTCCTAATTAATGCAGATGTCTGAGGATAATATCTATCATTTGAAATAAAACTAAATGTAATGTTTAATTTCCACAGATATCATTGAAGTAGAAGTTCCCCCTGAAATCACTGATTAATCTGAAACTCATTTGAGTGCTCTGACTGACCGAACAGTTTTGAGAAAAGTGTCATCCAGTAGGTGGCAGTATGATACCTGAATCTACAACTTTTCAAATCAAGACTTCTCAATCATCACTGAAAATGAGCTCCCTGACTATTTCAACTGACAACTTGAAATATAAAATAACATCTGCTGCAGTTATTGTACACAAAGTGGTAAATTTAACAATTATTATTATATACTACTATTACAGATCAGACATCCATATTCAAATGCGAAGTATGATCTTTATCACATCATAGAATTAAATCATGCACTTTCCATCTACGAAGCAATTATATTTTACTGAGCACTGAGCTCAGCTGGAGCAAGAAATATATAAAATATAATACTGTAGCATCTGTCCAAGAGATCAACCTGAACTTTAGGATCCATTGGTTAAACTCAATGCCTCTCTCTCAAGTTTTTCCAATAACTTTTATATAATCTGACTTAAATAAGTGCCCTGCTTGACAAAGTCTCCTTAGTCTAAACAGCTTGTCTTTAAAATCAAGCTTAATGAGATACCTATTGTATTGTTTACAATACAGAGAATTCTTTTTTTATTTTAGTTTTGAATTTTAAGGAAAGACTTCACAACTGTAAAATATTCTTTTAGAGAGACACTTTTTATTGGTCTTATTTTGGTCAAAAAATGTTCCGCCTTCCCTTTGCAATATAAAAGTGGACACTCATGTTTAACCAATTTCCTTCTATCAGTTTGAATAAAATTGCTTTGCCAGCTCACCTTTTGTAAACCCTGTGCAGAATTTACATTTGATGCTTGGGATATTTTGTAAATGTAATCTTCCGATATTGATGGTATCACTCTTCCAACTGGCAGGGTGAAGGGAGCTCTTATGGATGCATATGTGACAGCATTTCCCCTCCAACTATCATTTCAATCCCCACTGAAAGCAATTAAAAGGTAGCAGAAATCCAGAGGACCTAATGGGTTAATTTCTGGGCTTGTTGCTTTGGCAAACCTAACACAATGAATTTTCTTTGTTTGTTTAGCAACTGAGCTCAAGGTGGACTTTTTGTATTAATTCTTGTCCCAAAATGATAAAACTTTGTGGCTGCACAGGCGTCCTGGATCAGACAGTACAAGAGGACGCTGAATATTTTTGTGACTCATTTAGTTAAAAAGTATTTCCTACAGATTTAAAAAGGAAAGGTAGTCTGCTACATTCACTGCCTCTACTCAGAATTAGAGATTTATTTTCTAAGGAGGAAAAAAAATCAATTAGTGCTAAATTTATTCATGGATTTCTGCGATCAATGCAAGTCCACTCAGAGGGGCTCATTGGGACCCAGTTCATCCCAGTTAATGTGTTTGAAGGGGAATTACCATTGATGTTGTTTTCCCTTCCTCTCAGGTCAAAGAGCATCTCGGAGCTGTCACGGCCCTCCTGCCTTATGGGAGGAACTTCCCTCCAGTCCTCTGCCAGAACCACAAGACACCTGGACAGCAGGGAAGATGGCGTGGAGTGGCGGTTGATGTGAGGGAAAGACAATCAGGTAGGTCGGCTGTGGTGAATCTAACGTAGCCGCTGTCAGAGAGTCGAGAGCTAATTGTGAATCCAATCAAGGCTGGGAATAGTGCCTATTGATTTACCCCACTAAACACACACCATAAACAAATATAGAGGGAATACATTACGTGTAGATTCACTCACAAATGGTTTTCACGTCCAAAGAGTATTCATATAATCTACAGTAGCGCTCAGTGTACTTCTATAATACAAGTCTGCCAGGTGAAAAACAGCTGTTCCTCACTCTCTTTTAATTTGCTGCAATTTTAATTCACATGACCTTTCATGACTTCTTGATTGTTTTCATAATTCTTGCATACTTGATAATGCTGCTCCAAAAGACATGCAATGTGATGATCTGAAATGTTCCTTCAAGGATATTCTTTTCGCTCTTCATATTGATTTCAAACAGTTCCTGCACACAGGCTATATTTCAGGTCAATTAGACATATTTGGGCATTTGCAAATCATTTTTTCCTTTCAGATCCTGGGGCTCTAAAACTGCACTTTTGGCCCTAACAGCACTACTCAGATTCTCTGTGGAGCCTGACATTTTGATCCGCAACAGAGACTAAATGATAACCGTTTCCTTGTAAATACTGTTGCCTGCGGGGGAGGGTTTAAATAGACTAAGAAGGACTTTTCACTCACTCACTTGTTTTTATTCACAACTCATCTTAATGTGGACAGCTAAAGCATCTTTTACAGTATATAGTGTGAGGCCACAGAGTAAGTAGAGCAAGGGAGATCCATAATTATAGCAAATTATTGTTAGTAATTTTCTAAATTCCTCTGCTTTTACACTTACAAATTATGTAATTAGAACCATTTCCCAGAAAGATAGCAAAAAGGTTGTGACTGTTCAGTGGAGACTTTCTTCACCAGATAACATAATTTCACTATCTGTTTCTGTCACTCTCTTTGTTTTTATTTTTTTTTCTTCAAAGGTAATATCTTTAAAGGTTTTTCTTTCACTTCATGTATGAGAGAACAAGCTGCCTTTGTTTGAAGTATTTGGTCTGGGCATCTGTGATCACTCTTATTAGGGCTCTCCTCTCACTGAAAGCAAAAAAACCCCCACTCCAAATCATTTATTTTTATTTCAAACACATCATTGACTGCTGTCTGAGCTCGCATCCACATCTAAGAGAAAGTATTTATTTGAACCTAACAAATGCCCCGCTCTTCAACAATTTTAAATACAAATGAAGGAGGAATTGATTAGTCACTGATTTTTTTTAATGTTTTTCCCCTTCTTCTGAAAAAAAAAATAAATAAAACGACTAAATAATTCCTTTTTACCAATAAGTGCAGAGATTAGATGGAATATTTATTTTGCCTTGAGAGAAAGCTGGCACTTAAGTTTGACCTGTGTTTATTGTCATGACAACATAAGGTCTCTGACACTTCGTTGGCTAGTAGATGACAACATCCCCCTGCTGCAGTGTGCATGGTGAACCAGCAGCGCCCACACAGGGTAAGATTGACATAAACACTTTTTAATTGAGCTGCAAATGTTGTCAAAAGATGGAGTCATTATTTTTGCATCCCTACGGGGAAAATCTGCTCATGCAAAAAGAAAAGGAATAATTAATACGGCCAGTCACATTATGCCCAATGCAAGGCTGCCCAGATAGGATAATATTACATTTTTACTCTGGCGCTCTGAGCCTTCGCCAGATTGCTGATAGTGTTCAGTGTTCAGTGGCCGGCTCCAGGGAAAGATTGCTCCTTGTCACATCCTTATCAAAGCAACGTTTTGTTCCTTCTTGCGCACTCAGTTCTTATTCCACCAGAAGGCCTGTGATCTCTCATACTTGTGTAGCTCTTTCTTCAGCACCCCCCACCCCCACCCACCCGTCCTCAATGCTCCGCTGAAGATCAATTGTGTTTGTACTGTATGTGAATGTGTATCAAAGAGTCCCCACAGTCAATGCCTCCACTTATAAGGTAATGTACTGACACGGGAGATTCCACGGGGACTGTGCAGAGCTCTCCATGTACAGAGGCTGTGCAGCAGAGGGAAGGCTTTGGAGGAGGGGGAACACAGCAGTCACATCGTGTAGGAGGAGGAAACTGGATTGATAACACTGCTTACACAATAGTATTTTCACGTGGAAAGAAATATATACTTTTATATACAGCAACACATACAGTATACACATACATTGTTGTCAGAGGATGATTTCAACATGAAGAGCTTCTGACCTGAGCGTTAGCCACGCTGATAAATCTCCCATCGAACATCTCTCCTGTTTCACAGAGCCATGAGGGGATAAGCTGTCAGTGGGAACTTTCATAGCAGCAAAACACACTCACCCAGTTGTTTTATTAATCCTTCAGATTTATGAAGGTAGCTGTCCATGCAAAGGGGGAATTATTCCCATGCATTTCAATATTATATTGACCTTCTAACTAGCCAAGTTTAAGTCAGAAATCCATAGTTGCTCTTGTCTGAGAAGTGGGAAGCCCAGTGTTCACCAGCTCCTCCTTCCTGCACTCGCGCTTTTGCTGCTGAGGTGGGAGGCAGGTCAAACACAAGGCTGGGGTTTTGCTGGATTTAACCCAGCCAAAGGAGAGAAGTGGGAAGATGCAAGCGATGGTCTGTGTGTGTATCTGTGTGTGTGTGTGTGTGTGTGTGTGTGTGTGTGTGTGCGTGTGTGTGTGTGTGTGAGTGAGTGAGAGAGTGTGAGTGTATGGGTATTTAATAGCAATAGGATGTGCAGGGCTTTGTGCTTTTGATGTGTATATGTGCTTCTCTCTCTCTGTGTGTGTGTGTGTGTGAGTGAGTGAGTGAGTGAGTGAGTGAGTGTGAGTGTATGGGTATTTAATAGCAATAGGATGTGCAGGGCTTTGTGCTTTTGATGTGTATATGTGCTTCTCTCTCTCTCTCTCTCTCTCTGTGTGTGTGTGTGTGTGTGTGTGTGTGTGTGAGAATGTGTGGATACATAACCAGTGACAGAAGGTGACCCCTGTGTCAGTTGGTTTATTATGCCCAGTTCATTTGCTAAGCCAGACTCCATTGGCTGTCAGTTTTACTGCCTGTGTCAGCTGGTCAGTGTACAGTCTGATGGAGTGTATTTGCCTCTGAAGCCATCCTGAACAGGAAGGCAGGGAGAGCTATATCACAGGCTCAGTGACAGGTTCTCAAAACAGGCAGGCCATGAATATGCAAGCTCTTCCACAAACAGCCGTGAAAAAAAAAAAAAAAACGCTTGATGCGGCTGAATCTGAAAATAAGCAATTTTGCCATATTCAGGCAGCAGCATTGACACTTTCAGCACATTTCTCACTGTCTCTTCAATTTCATTTCTGTAGCATGACTTAGAGGAGAGAGTTTCTTGCCTGTTTCATCACTAAATATTAAATAATGTTTCACTTTACTGTCACGCCAGAATGAAAACAGGAAAGGCATGTGCTAAGGGATAAAAGAAATCATAATTGGATATTTTTGAGAAGTTATCATATTGTGCTTTTTTTAATTATGTGCTTTTTGCACCAGTAACATGTCTTGATTGATTGGGATAAGGACCTCCTTATCTCACCACCCTCATCAACCTCCCTCCCCTGTTTAATGCAAATTAAGCGAGCCTTTGATATTGAAATGATCTCACTGCTTTCCTACAAACATCTCAGCAGACGAAATGGAACTGTGTGTGCACTTTCTCACTGTAAATCATGTTTACCTCACCATGGCCAAGAGCTTTGTTGAGTTGATCTTGAGGACCTTGAGTTAATGTTTGTTTAAAAATAACAGTTATAGCTACAAATAATCTGAAAACAGAATAATACATTCATTAAATGAATAATTATTGTGTGGAACTTTACAAGTTAATTCTCATTAGATCAAAATGTAACAATTGAAAAAACAAAACAACAACAAAACAAGTGACTGATACTGATACCAAAGTAACATACTGTATGGCTGTAGCTATTGAATCAATGTTTTCATGACTGATGAAACTATTTATTGATTAATAAAACATAAGAGAATAGGGAATATACACTACTCACAAAACGCTAGGGATATTGTGATTTTGGGTGGAATTTCAGAATGCACCTTAAATGCACAATGACCTTTACAGGTGAACTTAATTTGACTTTCTTTAAACTTTTGAATGCACATGTCCAGCTGTTCAATGATTCAGTATTTATTGCATAACATGCTGCTCTCTAACAAGGTGATTTCCTGCAAAAATTACAAAACAAGCGTCTGATCCATGAATCAACCTCCAAATGTTCTGGTTCTATTAAATTTGTATTTAAACAGTCCTCTTCATCATTTTGTTTAGATTTTGTTATCTTCAGACGATGACGACACCTAACAATCGATCATCAGTACCTGGCCATTGATAGGCTTCAAACGGGATGTTCTCAGAGGGAAGTTTTCACTGAGCTTAGGTTGTCACAGAGTGTCATCAGCAGGTTGTAACAGAGACACACAGAAATTGGAAGAGTCACAGAAAGGCACAGAAGTGGACGTCCTTTGGCCACATCCCATGCTGATGACCACCTCATTGTGAACAGTGCCCTGTGGAACCAGATGGTGAATGCCACTCAACTCCAGGCATTTTTAAGGGAGGTGAGAGGCACCAAGTGTCACATCTGCTTACATCAGCATGGTCTGCGTGCAACACCATCTTTTGGCATGGGCAGGGAGCATTTGAGCTGGACAAGGATCCAGTGAGCCTCAGTGCTGTTCTCTGATGAAAGTCAATTCACACTGAGCAGAAATGATGGCCGCCAACAATACTGGAGACATCAAGGAGGACCTTATGCATTAGCCTTTGGAGGTGGTGGTGTTACAGGCTAGACAGGTGTGTCGAGTCAATACAGAACTGCTCTACACTTTTTGAACGGTACTGTGACAAGCCGATACTACCTGAATAACATCATTAATCCAGTCATTGTTCCTCTCCATGAGCAACACAGGCCTGATTTCATCTTCATGGATGACAGTGTCCCAGCATCATCAGGGAACGGCTGCTGGGAGCTGGGGTACCTCAAATGGAGTGGCCTGCACTTTTTCCAGACCTGAAGCTCATAGAAAACCTATGGGATCATCTGAACCTCAATGACCTGAGGTCTGCCCTTCAAGAAGAGTGGAATACCATGACTCAGCAGACAATAAGTCGACTTGTGAACAGCATGAGATGTCGTTGCTAAGCTGTAACTGTGTGCTCAAGGACACACAACATATTACTGAAACATTGACATTTTTGTTGTGGTATACCGCAATGTCCAATGTCCAACCACTGTTAGTTTTCAGTTTCAATGCATTTTTCGGATGAAGAAATTACCATTGCATGCTTCTACTTAAATGCCCTACTTTCATGATATAATACAGCACTGTAGCAGCAACTTTTTACATTTTCCATAAATTTCACTCAAAAGTCTAATATCCCTAACTTTTTTGTGAAGTGTGTAGTGTAGTGAATTTCCATTTCAAGTTGAAATTGTCATCAAATTGTCATCAAATTGTTGGCATTTTCAGCACTTGAACAATCAACCATTATCAAAATCGATGCTGATGATTGTTTGACTATTAAAAATTAACCAGTAAATAGACTGATAGTTTTTTGTATATATTTTTAAAAAAAAAAAATAAAAGTGAAATGCCCAAACACAATCAGCTATACCTTTGCCTAAATAGTTAGTAATAGTAATTATGCAAAGTTATGATTTTTAATTTGATGAAATGACAAAGGAGAATGAAATCTTAGCATCTTCTGGCACTATGTAGTTTTTGATACTCTATGTACAAAAATCATGTAATTCGATAAGCGACCCTACAAGTGATACATGGGATATGAAGCAAAATGGCAGTCTGGAGCTTTTACAAAAGTGGATTTATGCTGGATTTTCTAAAAGCGTAAATCCAATGTTTCTTTTAGTGTGCTTAAACAAGAAAAAATACAGTGATTACATTGCACAGTAATAATGTGTGGCTCTTGGGAGTCACAGCGTTGTATGTTTTTTCATGCTTAGTGTCTCTTTTCAGCACGCTGTGTTGTGTGACCCTTGGGGTTGATAACAGGACTGTGTGTGTGTGTGTGTGTGTGTGTGTGTGTGTGTGTGGCTCTTGTGGAGAAACACACCGACTCACTAATAACCTGCTATTGTTGACATAAGCAGTGTGAGAGTTATTGACTCGTCCTTCCTGCAACTGTTTTCTGTTGCCGTGTCCACATACTGTATATTATACATATGGCAGCTAAATCATTTACTGAGAGACTGATAGGGATATTTTCTTGTCTCCTGCCAGGTGCTTTGTAGATCTAATTTAGGGGAAATCTCAGGAACTCTTGATATTGTGTGGGATTTTACTGTGAAAACGTTTCAGGGTCGGCTCGGATGGCTGTGAAAGTTTGGTCTGACCACCGTTCTGTGTGAGGGGAAAGGGTGGTGAGGCTATTAACTGTTCTCCTTTCCTGTTTAGAGGAAGGGGCTGCACATTCCAGGACACACACACACACACACACAGGCACTTACGAAGAGACTCTTGTACATGAGCACAAATACTTTTACGCACAACACCTAAACAAACTTTATACTTAGTATGCATTTGACATCACATACACTCGCACATCTAAATGCATACACGTGCCTTCCTGTTCCGACACACTCGCTCACTCAGTGACGCTATGTTCCTCTCCTACTTTGTCTCCATCTTTCTCTTTCTCACTCACTCCCTTTACTGGAAGGCCACTTTGATAGGCCCCCTCATAAGCAGAGACACACCATCCCAGCTGATTCCAGAGGGAGTCCTTCAGAGGGAGCACTTCCAGTGGCTTCAGTGCATTAAAGCTTTTACCTTTAGCTTCTAAAGGCATTGGGACAAAAACAGGCCCGGCTCTCTCTCTCCACCAGGGAGAGAGGGAATGCATTGTCTTGTGAGGACACTGATTACTTAGGAATCAGTCATCAATTATTCAAATGATGGCATACTGTATTGCCTCCACCTTTAGTGACAAGACGGCCTTTCAAGGCTGGGAAGTGCAGAGACACACCCTGCCTGGTCCACAAGAATCAATACAGACCGGGGTAGTTTGCTTCCTTGCTTTCATTTCAATGTCTCGTGCTTCATACCAGCATGAATTTAGGGTCTTGGCATTACAATTTGGGAAACCTTGAAGTGCCAGCTGCTGAGGAGGCCACAGGGCTAAAGCAGGCCACCATGGAGGCCTGTGGGGTCTGGAAATACGCCCTTGGCTTGTCCCTTGATTCACTCCACCGCCTCTTTTGTCAAGATGTAGGCACTCCCTTCGGTCTCTCCGCTGCTTGCTGTCTCAACTCAGCTGATTAGCTGTAAGCGAGCCTGATGAATGTCTGCCGTTCATCCACAACACCTGGTCCTCAGGAGAGTGGATGTTGCCTTCAGGACGGAGACAGACGAAAAAAGGGGACTTTCTCCTAGACCAGTCCAAAGATGGGACCACCCACGATTTGCATACTTGAGGTTTTTACTTTGCTTTTCTTCCTTGCCTCTACTCAACGGTGTTGCCGAGTTTTCCCTGGACCAGACTTCTGGCATGCTCGGCACTCCTGCTCTTTAGTCACTGTCACTGAAACACAAAGAGCCCAGCACACCGCACCCGTGTCCTGTCCCAGACTGTCTGACCTCCCCTATTCAAGCCTTCACTGCCTTTCAGTGTTTGCTGATAGAACATCCTCTTAATCTGCCACAGATCCTCTATTCTGAACAACCACAGACCACTAAAAATGGTCAAGCACCCCTCGGCCAAAGAACCAATTAAACAAATTAAGTGTAATTCACACCTGACCGGATTTTCTTTTGCATTTATTTTCATCTGTTTCCAACATGTTTTTCCAGAGAGGCTTCTCTGACTTTCCTGGCTGTGTCAAGGTCAGTGGGCATGGCACTGCTGTTTATTTGTGGGCCATTTGGCCTGTGCTGCAGCCTGTGTTGCAGCATATGACATGAAAGAGTGAAGAAAATGTGGAGGGGAGAGGGAAAAATCATAAGGGTGAGGAAAAGCATGGGAGGAGCCAAAAAAAGGGAGGGAGGGAAGGAGGGAGGGTTGCTGGAGGAGTTGGATAACAATGGCTGGAGTCCAAGGTTGGCTAATAGTATCTGACACACTGCAATTTTGAGGCTTATATCAACATTGTTTTTACAGCTGTAATTAAGCCACCTAATCAGAAGCACATTGGTCGGGACAGTCTGGGGCTGTGAGGGGGCAGACACAGTGAGCTGTGTTCAGCCCTGCGGCAAGGCAGCAGCACCGCACCGCTTGGGCTAGGTGGAGGCCAGCCAAGGGAACTGTGGGTGGGAGAGCATCCTGAGTGTGACACACACATACACACAGATGTACACAAGGGCTGTGCATTATGAACCCGAGGCCACACTGAATGAGTGTAGGTATGGGGAGGGATGTGTGTGTTTGAGAGAGTTTTTGTGGTAATACATCTGTCCACATTGTTTTTTTTTTTTGAGGCTGTGTGTGTTGCAATAGTCTTCTGGTGGCGTGCATATCTATGTTTATCAACTGCTCAAGTATGCCCAAATCTTACTTGTGCACGCATGTGTGCTCAAGTGCATTTTCATGTTTGTTCAGTGGACGTTTTTTGATGTGCACCTTTCTTTTTTTCTGCAAAAATGAACAGCGTGCAAATGTGTATATGAAAGCAAGAGGGAACATGTGCATGTGTGCGGTCGCCTCAGCCCTACAGACGTTCACCCCACCCTTGTCAGGGCCCAGTGCCGAGTCACCCAAGTCTCAAATGGCAACAGCACGCATGCACACACACACACACACACACACACACACACACAGAGAGAGAGAAAGACGCAGAGCTCAGCTGGGGCCAAAGTCAACAGATGAGCTGGTCTGAACTGGCTTGCTGTGTGTTCTGATTGTAAATTGCGCTGGTGATGATTAGAGAACTCCAGCACAGGATGTCGACTCTTAAAACTGTCCAGAGAAAATAATTTTCTACTATGTTCAGGAAACTTTTTTTCCTTTCTCTCCTTTACACTGCTCCCCATTCCTCCCCACCTCCCTCCGTCTTTAATTTAAACATCATGGGGCTGTATGCGAGGAGGTGGAAGGAGTTGGTGTGTAAATTGGTTTAAGACCTCCAGAGTAAAAAAAAAAGAAAAAAGAAAAAAAAAAGCAAGACAACAGAGGCTGAGTTTCATCTTATCCATGCACGTGCAGACAGACTCATAGATTTCTATGCTCATACAGTGAATGGTACACACCATGCATACACTTATGCACAAAATATGCCCAAAATCTCACTAAGCTTATAATTTATTTGTTTGACATCTGCATGCGCTTTCCTTGGTCTGTGTGTACGTTTGAGGAGAGGACATTACGGTGTGGTATTTCACTGTATCCAGGTATGTGTACATTAACGACATTACTGAGTTGTTTATTCCAGTCTGTCAGAAGGTGGGAAGGAAGATCAGTGAGGATTTATGTAGCAGAGCCAGCAGTTGATGGGGATGAATGATTATTGTTTTGCTCTTTACCTCTCACTCACTTTGTCATGATGTCATCATCCCGAGACACACTATAGCCCAGCTTGTTGTTGTTGTTGTTGTCGTTGCTGTATCCCACAAAATGCAGCTCTCTGACTCATCACTCTCTGACATTACTTTGTTACAAACATTGTCATTACAGAGAAACAAGCCTAGGTCGATGGATCCCTTTTAGTGTTGCTTATGTTCAATATCAGTGCTTATGTGGTAGCATTATAGTTGCTCTTGGATGGCTTTATTTTAATCTGAAAACTATTTGGCTTCAATAACAACATGTACAATGATAAGCCACCCAGGTCCGTCTATTGGACTGGACACTTGAGAAGAGTTTGCTGAACGTCCTGCAGTCTGCAGCCAGCTGGCAGGTTTTGTCCCACATTCTTGCGCCCCTGCTGCTTCGCCCAGCTTGGCGACCATGAATGTGTTAGCAACTACTGAGTCCTCTCACCACGTCCTTCAGGCTAATTTGGATTTATGTCCTTTTTAAAGACTTTGCCATTCCCTTCCTCCACAGATGACATTTTTGCTTCTCTGGGTCATGTAGTGGGCGGCATGGTGGTGTAGTGGTTAGCACTGTCGCCTCACAGCAAGAAGGTACCGGGTTTGAATCCCGGGCCCGGAGTTTGCATGTTGACTGTATGGGTTCTCTCTGGGTACTCCGGCTTCCTCCCATCATCCAAAAACATGCATGGGGATTAACTAATTTAAATTGTCCGTAGATGTGAATGTGAGTGTGAGTGGTTGTCTGTCTCTATGTGTCCTGCGAAGAGGTGCGACTTGTCCAGGGTGTACCCTGCCTTCCGCCCTAAGACAGCTGGGATAGGTTCCGGCAACCCTACGAGGATAAGCGGTAGAAAATGGATGGATGGGTCATGTAGTGCATACATCGATTTTCAAACATGGAATACTTTGAGGAAATGAAAGAAAGGATGGACGAAAAGATGAAGACAAGTTGGTGTGACATGTCTGGAGCAGTGTGTTGTAGTTCCTCTCTCCCTCTCTCCCACCTCCACACAAATGTCCAGCTTGATTTAATCAGGGAGGCAGAGGGGAAATCAAACTGGGCGTGGGACCAAAAGCCTCCATACGGGGACAGGCCTGGTCCTATGACCTAATCGACCCCGGGGGCAGGCAACAAAGACAGTCAGTGAGTTTGTGAAAGAGAGTCTGTGTTTATTTGTGCAGTCGTGTCTGTGCGTGTGTGTGCGTGCGTGCATGCGTGCGACTTCAGGAGGGGAATGAGGCTGGCGGGGAGCAGCGAGGATGTTAATGTGTCCCTCAGGTGGCAGCAACAGCACAGTCACACACAGACTTGTGTTTGACATGGAGAAGGTGGGGGAGAGTATTTCCTATCCCACTACTCCCTCCTCCTCCTCCTGCTTTTCCCGCTGCGCTGTTCAGACATTAGAGCCTGCATTAAATTCCTGTCGACAAGTTCCAGGTGGGGAATAGGCCACAAATGCTGTCGCTGTGCCCCCAGGCCTTGCAGGAGAGTCGCTGTCTTTACCAAACATGTTACACCTCTGTCTTTCTTATGTTTCTACAACTCTTTTTTATGCCCCCTCCTTCCCCTCTATCCTCTCCCTCTGTTCTCCTCCCTTGTGTTTCGAGACTGTTTACGCAAAATGACGGTTCCACCTCAGCTCGCCGGCTTGTGGTTGACCAAAACAAATAAATAAATCAATGAGGACACACATTCATTCACAAACTGTCTGTGCATACCCCGCACAAGCACATAACAAGATGAGAGATGAAGAGAAAATGTAAGCTGTGGGAAGAGAAAGGAAATTAAAAACAAATCATGACATTGCTGTGGAATGCAACTGTCGAACGGCGGAGACAACTAACTAAACAATGGCCATGGGATTCTCCAGCTCCCTCATCTGTGTTAAATAATAATCAGGAATTTATTCCAGACTTAACCCTCCTGTGAATAATTGAGAGGTGTGACTCAGTGGGTTTACAGCAGTAAAGATGACATGAGGTTCTTAATTTAACTTGGTAACAGGACAATTTAAAGAGGACCAACACCTTGTCTCACTGAAAGCATGTTATTATAGTCTCAACATAACCCAGCCAAGGCCGGCTCCAGCAAGGGCCCGGTAGTGTGCAGCATGTATTCAAACTACAGTCATAGGACCTGAGGGACTTAGTTTGTCTCTGTGTGTGTGTGTGTGTGTGTGTGTGTGTGTGTGTGTGTGTGTGTGTGTGTGTGTGTGTGTGAGAGGGACTTGGATGTGGAAAGACCCAGATTTATACGTTTTGCTCTTGGAATATCCCAGAGATATGTTGGAGGCAGCAGGGGGATTTTATAAAAGTCTTCTCTGGTTTCTCTGGTTCAGCATTTTGTCGTAGTGAGGACATTACGTGGTGACAACAGGCATTAAAATTCTGCCCCCTCCTCCTCTTTTCCCATTCACACACTGTCTCTGTTTCTTACTCCCTCTCTTGCTTAATTCTTTTCCAGCCTGCTATTTCTTCCTTGAAAATAGGGTTACTGCCAAGTCGCTGTTAAGCCGTATAGACATGCATGTTAAATGTAAAATGAAGTAATTAATTCAGCTGCACTAAAATTACATTTAATGCAGTTGATCAGATTGATTGGAGCAATGCAAGTTGCTATGTCTGTCCTGAAATTGTTCCTGTAGCTCCATCCCGCTCCAACAAATAATGAGTCTTCCCCTCTCAGATATGTTGCCACTGTTGCTATTACAGCGAGGGCTTTTCAAAGGCTTTTTCCTTGAAGCTAAATACTTATCTTATTCTAATGGTACTCCAGAGAACAGACCGCTTATCCTGATATGAATTGAAAATTCACTAAAGGAAGCAGCCATGGCATGAATTTGAAGCATAAAACATAAAACAGGCAGTAATACTTGAGGGGCTGCTGCAGAAATATTTACACTAAGTTCCAGTTTTATTATTAATACACATATGAGCAAGGTTCACTCATATGGTATGTTTTAGTCTGAGAAACGCTAGAGAGTTAATGCAATCATAATACAGACACATAGCCTGTCAGGACCATATTTCATCATAAGACTGCTGGACCAGGAATTGCTTTTTGTGAATTTATCATGTAAAAATCATTTAAAACAAAGGATCTAATGTCTGAACTTCTTGTTTCATTTTGCTGGTGTTTGTTGTTTACGTGAGGATGCAGTAGGGCAAAACATATACAAGCTGTCACCGTGGTAACAGTTGCATTACAGCTACTCCATGCTTCAGCGTACAACATTAATTTCAGTGGGCTCGGGTCAGGTTGGGACAAAAAAACAGAACGTCTGTCGGCTTCGGGTTGGGATCGGTTACTACGGTGTCGGACACGGGTCGGATTCAGACAGAAATATGCAGTCTGAGCCGCGGTCAAGTGTTTGTGTGTGTGTGCTTGCTGAAGACACTTCTGACATTCAGCCAGATTAAAACCAGTTTCATGACTCTGGTTGCCGTTTCCACAGCACCATAAAGAAATCATTTAGGTCAGAGGAAATGATTAAGTGTTAATAATATTGTGCCAGTGGACATGGATGTTGAAGTGAACTGGAAGACCAAAACGGTCTGTTTGGGTGGTTGAATAGATGTGAAACCACATTAGTGTCCTTGAGACCAGCTAGTTCTTTAGTGCGTGAGAGTGTGTGTGCATGTGTGTGTGTGTGTGTGTGTATGTGTGCACGGGAACTTGGGAAACCACCGGGAGCTCCTCCAATAGTACCTTGTGTGGACTCATTTGTTGACTCAGTGATGGTTAGAGGGGCAAGTGTTGCCATCATAACACCAGCACAGCCGTACGGGAGAAAGGCAGACCCTGAGAAAACAACATCAAGTAGTTCTTTTAAGAGGCTACGGTGTACAGCCAGAGTGCAGTTCACCTCGTCCTCACGGTAATCCGCAGTAGTTTCATGCAATTTGAATGACAAACTACACTGGCAGCCAAAGGGCCAAAGGGGCACATTTAGTTTAGGTGAGAGGAGAGACTGGGACCAGCAGTATGCTCACTGCAGGTCAGGTGTGCTGTGAATCTCTGGATGAAACCACATGCCTATGCTGCAGTTGCTCTCCTCGACTCTGGGCCTTGAGAAAGGACTTTATTTTCCCTTACCTAAAATGGTCTGGGGTGCAAAAAGAAACTCAGATTCACACGTAGCTGGCTGTGTTATTTTTAATTTATTGGACAAAGCCTCAGCTGGGGAAGTCATCAGAGACATTCTGGCTGTTCAAACGTACCCTAATGCTGCCTGGACTTTGTATTAATAGTTAAAACTCAACAGTACAATCGTATCACAAACCAAACAACTCTTAGGCCTCAGAAACAGTCAGCTCTGAGTCTCCCTTAGTTTTTTCAGTGGATGTCTACAGTGAGCAGGATGCCTAGAGGCGTAGCATTGAAAATGTAAAGGTCTAGGAGTTATAAAACCCGAACAAAATGAGGCGATGTTATTACATGGAATAGTTATCTTCATTAACATTTTAGTAATTTCCATTTGGGTATTGCAGGCGTTACAAATTTATGCATGTTTATTAGTTACTAATGTTAATTTTCACCTCTCATATTTGTTTTTACTTATCATGCAGTAATGGGGACCACTGGGGAGCTTATTGTTTAATAGGAAAGGCAGATATAATTTCAGCGCACCGTGTTAAAACACAGGGAGTTGCATCTGGTGAATGGTCAATATCCTCGATCGATGCCGTTCAAATTTGGGATGCCATAGGGCCTGACAGCAATGAATTGTATTATTTTGGGCAGAGTGAAGAATGGATCGAGTGGGATTGTTATGTCGTGGGAATTTAAGCCCACCATTTATTTTCTGTACATCCGATTTGGCGTTTGGGGTGTGAGGCATTTGTTTTGGGTCAAATCACTGCAGGCATGTAAAACTTCAACTCCTAAATTCTATAATAACTCCAGCTATAATTTAGAAACACACAATGCAGCTGATTAATGGTTCTCTTTCTGCTTTAGTCACTGCATTGTCAGGCAAAGTTGAAGCACGTTTGATCGCGCATCGTGATTAGTTTTTAAGGAAAAGTTAATCTCCTTAAACAGGGAAATAAGACTGAATTGTTCCAATGTGCTCTAAATTGGGAAAGAAGACAATTAGGCTTGCTTGTGGCTGTCAGTCAACCCACTGTTGCAAGGTGTTCTATGAGGTGAAATCAAGCAGGCGAACTAGGGGAGAGGTGGTGTAGAGAGAAGGAGAGGCCAGGCAGCCTGGGGGCTACACTAGAGTAGCCGAGTGCTGGGGAGGGAAACACTATTGTACTGTTCGTTTGGAGACATTCTGTCAAAGCCGGCCCAGGCTGACACCTCGGATCACAGTTTGATAGACGGAAGAGTAGCTCTCGCTGACTAGGTCCTATTAAGGTAGATGTTTTCAAAGTTTGGGCCTGGCACTAGGGAAAAAATAGGAAGGACACAGAGGGGAAGTGGAGCCTGAGCGGAGCTGACATGCTTCAAGACCCTCTTCCCCAAACACACAGTCGGGGGTCAAATCGCTTTCCCTTCTTCGCCCAGTCTGGCTTGGTGTCCAACTTACTGAATGTCTAATAGAGAGAGAAAGAGAGAGAGCTGGAGATAGCCACACAATGCTACACCATCACACACACACAGTCACATTTTAAAACACACACTGATGTCATGCACATACACACCAAGCTACAAAGCATGCATGGATGCATGTTAACACATTTTCACAGCCGATCATGCACGCATAGATGCAAGTGATTGTGAATATTTGCATATGTAGTTGTTGTATTCTATAGTGGGAAGACTGAGTTGTGTCCAGTAGAACTGTTTGTACGAAGATTTTCGTGCATGACTGTTTGTCTCCCACCGCATCCCCCCTCTCCTGGATCAATGCTCTCCCGCTGTCACAGTGCGGTGAGCAGGCAAAGGCAGCCAAGAGAGGCCTGCTAGAACCTAGAGAGGCACAAAAGCATTGAGAGGCAGCAGAGGGGAGTGGATGGCGGCGGCAACGCTTGAATGTGTGTGTATGCGCGCTGCTAGTCGTCAGAAAGGGGCAAAAGCAGACACACTGCACCTTGACCACCTATTATGAAGGTCTTTGCTGCGATGTCAAGTGAAAGCAAGTTAATTGGGTGAAGCTGTAGAGCATGTTAGGGCGGTGGTTGAGGGCTTGCCGGCTTGACAGTTGAGTGTCAGCGGGACCCAGTCAAGTGTGGCTGAGAGACAGAGCCCTGTCACCGGGCCTAAAGCTGGGCCGCTGGGGCTGTTAGGGAGAGAGACGACCCCTCCCTGCACGCACACACACACGCACACACACACACACACACACATTCAATTACATCCACTCATCCCCTCTGGTGTACGCCCACACTCTGTCACAAATGAAGATTATTTTTAAGTTAAATAATTAGTTTCTTAAATTAACTTGATTTTGTTAAAAATATTTTCCATGTTAAGTATCTATTTTTTTCATTGATTTTTTTTGTAAATTGATTATTGTAATAATTATGTTTATATTATGAAATAATTTTATTTTTCTGTCTATCTTCAATGAAAATAGTTCTGCTGCAGTTTTTGTTTTAGAAATTCTATATACCATTTGACATTTATTAGATTTCCTCTCAATATTATCAGATAATTACATGCAATCATAGCTTAAAACTTTGACCCAAATTGCTATTTTATGTGGCGAACTCATCGTTTATATAATGGTTTTATTGGACATGTCTGCCAAACACACATTTGGTTTCCTGCAATTCCAGAAACCTGATTAAATACTAATATCGTGGACTGCACTGAACATTATTTTGCTGGTTTGCTTTCCTCTTTTCCCTGAGTCCATTCGCTATTTCAAAGACAATGACAAACCTGACAAGTTATTGACAAATCTAAGCAGAAGTTAACGAAAGAGGCCCCAAATATGCACCTTTAAGCGATTCCCCGGTGGGGGGGTTAGAGAGCAGCTTTGCAGATAGTGTCGGAGGGTTGCGGGATACCCATTTATCTTCCTAAAGCTCACATCCAATCTCCATCACACTGTCAGATGGAAATGAGACCCTCTCTTTTGTACCATTCACACACCCAGAAGTGCTACTCAGTGCCCCTTTCTCAGTATGACAAAAAGACCCTAATTAGAGGAGATTGAATGATAGATGAGAGGAAGATGGCTGTGGCCCTGGGATCATTGTGTTTTACGCCATGTTATGTCCATGGCTGTAATATTTGTGCTGAGTAGTGCGGGAATCAAGCATGGCAGCAGATCCCCTGCTATGGGTGTCTCAACATACTCAACGATCCATAATGTAGGCCTTATGAAACTGATGGGCCAGAACACAGTCTCTATTCTGAAAGGCACAAAGCATTTGACAAGGTTGTTAGGACTTTGTCTGGCCACAGTCACCGATTAGGCTAATCCTGTGGATTTGTGTTTGTATCAAGCAGTGCAGAAGCATAGAAAAGACATCCAGTGCTCTGCTCCCATGTTTAAATCAACATGCTCTGTGTCAAGGTGTTCCCAAATATTCAATTAAGTCAAGATTCAACACATTTTTTATTCAGATTTGGACAGTTTGCTTTAGTGTAAGGATGTTTGGGATATAACTGATCGAATCCAACCCTGCAGCCAGACACTAACCCTTTGACACTGAATGAACCACCACTTGCCTCAGGCACCTCTCAAATAATTATGTTAATTTAATTATTCTGCAGTACAATATTTACATTTCACTGAGCCAATTTTCTGAATTTTAAAGGTTAGAGTGATCCTGACAATATTCCTTGAAACAAAATAGTTGGATGAGCTTCATTGGAAAAATCCCTCTAATTGGTCTTTAGCACTTACTGAGCGTTTCATATAAACCGCCTGCACGGTTATCCTTGCAGTGTTAACCTCACGAGTATCACCTAAAACCTGAGAAACTGCTTAATGCAATCAGATACACTTTTAAAATCTAATCTCAAACATTTCTACCATTGTCCAAATGTCTGATTCTACTTCAGGACTCCCTATTCCTCTACTAACAGCTCTGTAAACTGCTTAAAGCACCATTACGTCTCCTCACTTCCTTCGTCATAATGGGTTAAATGCACTATAAGCAGTGAAGTCAAGCAGTTAAGTTAAAAGGCTATAAGCAGTCAAGTCATGAACAGCACCGCTGTGATGAAATACTTTTTCATTGCCATCTCTGCATTCTGTTAATCTTTTATAATCCAGATATGAATAGAAACAACTATAAATCAACATGATTAAAATGTAAATTCACCTCAATATGTGCATGGGATATTTTCACTATCACAGTAGATAATTATGTTAAATACATGATAAAGCTCATTAGTGGTAATTATCACATAAAACCACACATTTTAAAGGGTTAGTTGCCCAGTTACTCACTTGACGTAATTTTGTAGCTACTAATCACTTACTGGAACCCTCTTTGGGTAATTTAATAAATTGTAGCATAATAAGAAATCAATATAATTTGCTCAGAATTTACTAAAATTAAAATCTGCGCTGAAACTGTACAAGAAGAGCAGCATAACATTGTGATGAACTGGTATATGCTGTATAAGAAAAGATTAAAGAACAAAGTAGAATGTTTAGGTCATCATAACTTTTTACTATTTAACAATGGTAAATAGCTTTATTACCACACCGTTGTTCTTATTAATAATTATTATTTATTTCATCTTACAGCCCAGTATTAAATGTAATATATTTATGCTGTTATAGTTATGTTAATTGTGTGATCTGTAGTTGGAATACTGTTCTGTGGTATTTCCTCAATTACATAACAATTTAAACTTTTCAATAAATTCAATTATGCAGAAGCTGTGATGTCACAAGAGACCACAATTCTTATTTTCCCAATCTATTGTAATTAAAAAAAAAATAAGTTTGGGGTCTAATTTTTAAAAGTTCCTAACAACGAAAAAAGGGTGAGAAAATCAATAAGCCATTTTAGTCTCTATCTATCAAAGCGGATTCGTTCTTGTCTGTTTTAAAGTGGGGATGTGGCACTTTAATAGGATAGCGCGAGGCTGTTTGAAATGTATGCCAATGATTCCTGTCATTTCATGGCAGCCCGGCCATGGTTCACTGAGCGCCCACTTCTCCCCTGTCAGCTCGACTGAAGACAAGCATTTAGTTGCAAACTTTGAGCAGGTTGCGCAAACCAGAAATGATGTGACTGCTACTTCCAATCCCCATCCTTCTCTTTCATGCTGCAATGCCACTGGCGGTCAAAGAAAGGGGAGAGGAATGCGCTCGTCCTCATTTAACTGAAGAACATGCTGATTTAGTAAAAACCGTAAAGGTGAATAGACTAGAGGTGGGGGGTCATTATGACAAGAACAGAGTGGATGGGTGGGAGAGGAGCAGGTGAACGTATCCGAGGTAAAAGCAAACGTACACGAGGCATTAGTGCAAAGGAAGTCAAAGGTTATTGGTTGACCTTTTGTCATATGTCTAGTTCCCAGTTTAAGTTTGTTGTCACCATATTAATTAAACCAAACAAACCATTTTAGCTTGTCCAGTCCACTCAACAACTCCTGCTGTTATACGCAGTGAACACAGGACTACAGTTTTAATCTCTAATGCATGGACAGCATCATTTTCCAGATATTGATATAATGTCTCAGCCACAGATTTGTTTTTTCTTACGAATTCTGTGTCTTAACACTGGGCCAATAAGTCAGTATCAAGTAGCCCTGCTGGCTAGCTGACAGTTTGTGTGCGTCAAGGCCACGGCCACGACCCTGTATTTTCTGCCTTGTAGCACACCAAAGTAAAATCGCTTGTCAGGCCGAGGTGTCTGTGAGCTGACAAGATGCCCCAGTGACATTTCAGCTCGAAAGAGCAAGTGTCTTGCAACCGAGTGGTCAAATATCAGAGAATAGGTCAAGCAGGGCGGAGCTGAGTGCTATCCGGAAGGCCAGTCTCTACCAAACGCCAAACGCCCCCTTGACTTTGACAAGTGGGACTGCTGGGGGGTCAGTGAGGGCAGCG
The DNA here is from genome assembly GCA_029721515.1 of Synanceia verrucosa. NCBI lineage: Eukaryota > Metazoa > Chordata > Actinopteri > Perciformes > Synanceiidae > Synanceia > Synanceia verrucosa. The sequence goes on from CM056555.1 coordinate 10,084,609, forward strand.
AAGGGGCGGCTGTGCGACGGAACAAAGTGATGTTCTGTTGGGCATGGCCAGACAGTGTGCACCTTATTGGCTTCAAAAGGGAAAATACATTGACATTGATTAATCTTCTTAACCCTCTTGAACATGAAGAGAGTGGTGGGGAGCTTAGAGTGGAGGGGGTTTGGCAGCCCCGAAAGATGGGCCACTCCAGTGGTTTGTACGGAGCATGGCCCCCTGAAATGTACTCTGACATTCATTAGAATATCTTTGACACCTATCATGGGGGAGTCGGCAAGGCTAGAGGAGGAGAGCACTGTCTCCAGTGATCTCAGTCATCCCCAAAACCTTTTACATTGAGTCACATGGGTGAAATCACTCTGAGCTAAACAATGGGCTTTGCATATCCTGGGACAACATTATTTAGAACACAAACGTATGAATCTTGTGCATTTTGACGGCTAGATGGATCATTTTCTACCACTCTTTGGGACAGTCTCCAAATGAATGTTTTAATTCATGCAGATACATACATGATACTGATGCAGTTGTGAATGAAGCAAAGAACAACCTGAAAAAAATCTCTGCCTTTGCATGTACTGTAAGGTGACCATTCTAGTGTTAGCTTTAGCTTATGCATTTTTGCTTTTGTGTTTTTCAGCTTTTCCTGGTTTTGTTGAATTTCAATAGAAAGCGAGAGAGATAGAGAAAGAGAGAGAACATGTGTCAAAGTCTTGACAGCCATCAAGGCAATACGGCAGTGCTGACATAAATATTTAACACTGAGGGGCAACCTACAGCATGTCATGTCACGGCCGTGATTAGGGTGAACGGTGACCCCCTCTCATATAACATGGTTTCATGTTGGAGAGTGGCGGGTGGGGGGGGCTGCATGTGTCAGCGCTTCATAGACTCCCTATCAGAGGTCGGACGATGCTTCCTTTAACCCTCATTTCCATAAAGCCATTCCTTTGGAACAATGTTCCCCACAGGTCTGGACGTATTGCGTATTCTCCATCTCCAGGTGGTGCAGAATCCTTGCAGAACGAGCTGCCTCTGAGACTACAAGATCAGCCCTGTTCCAAGTGTGTTTGTGTGTTTGTGCCTATGCGTGTTTGTCACTCTACTTGTCATCAGACCTCTTAAGAGCCTGATGGTGTTGGTCCAGGGAGAGGAGCTGTTTATCATTCAGCCAACATCATTTGGTTGTTTCTCATCGATTGGTTCAAAAATGTTTTTCCAATGTTATGTCATTGTTTGCAGGCCGTCAAGGGTGAGCCCCCTGTGAATAATTCCAACCTTAATTGGAAAGAAATCCATATGTGGAACTTCACTTGCACACAGGATCACAGTACCTTGAAGAAACAATTGCAAAGCATAGAGAGGTAATCAATGGCTAACCATTGCCATGAAATGTCACCAGATGAAACTGATATGGCTCTGTAGTATTAGCATTTATTAATGGCTTTTTCCCAGAGTATGAATGAAATAATTTAAAAGAAAGTAGTGCAAAAGACAGTGAATAGTGCTACTTTCTATATTGGCTGTGTGTGTGTGTGTGTATATATGTATACGTATATATTTAACCTTATTTATAGTGTGCAGAATCTCAGTTAATGAATTAATTCAGCAGCTGGTGTCTTACATTTTTTATTATCCTTTAGCACTCTGCTGTTTCTACAATGTGTCTTGAAATCATCCATTTAAAACATTAGAATGATAATAAACAGTCATATGCAATTCTGCATTCTCCAAACACACCTACGACTTGGTAGATAGACAGGGAGAAGGAGATAGAGAGCAAGAGTAATGAACTTGTTTTTTTTTTTGTTGCCTGAATCCACATAATGCAACAGGCTACAGCTGCATGATGTTGGAATTTATTCAAGGTTTATTGGGGTCAGGCCTCCCTTCTTTAAGTCAACATGTTCATCATACTAATACGTTAACCGCCACTATTGATTTGTTGCACTGGTCGCCCTAGAAGGATGGATATTGCTAAAAAAAAAAAAACTAAATAGGAAAAAAATGGCAATTATCAAATGGTTTGAAAAAGGATGATGCTAGTTTTATTGCTCAAATACAACAATGTAATCACACTGAGCCATGTTCTTCTATAGAAATTTGCAAAGAAAATAAGTTGCCTCTAAATAGGCTACAGCCTTGTGATTTGATGACAAAAAAACATGTTTGTCTCAAGCCACAAAAGCAGGAGAGAAGCACTTGACACTATATAATTTACCTTCAGCACTTGGGAGTTTACTCCTTTTCCAGTAGACTGAGCTGATAGCTCTTCCGGTAGATGACATATTACACCAGTCCTGTGGTCATGCCCAGGATCCATCTCTCCAGTTCTTTGTTCAGTCACAAATCATTCTGTGGGCTCCCTTAAGTGCATCTGTGTTTGTTAAGTGCCCAGACCATAGACCGTGGTGTTAATCCAATTTGCCCTTAACATTTTTTCGAGCAGTTGCCATGTGGTTGGGTGGTTAAAGGAGGATAGTGACACACCTGGGAGAAAATGAAATAACTCTCCCAAGGTACAGGAAAAGGGATGAACTTGAAACAAACAACTCGAGAGGGGATGAAGATGGGCTGTGAGTGCTGTTACCTGTCCCTGTAGTCGTTTACACTCACATAGACACACACACACACACATCGTCACATATAGTGAGAGACAAAAGTCTCTGATTAAATTTTAATGGGAAGCCTTTTCAGGCCAGCCCTATTGTCTTTCCCATTAAAGTCTCGGGGATACTGGTGTCTCTCTAGTGAGCGGTGACAATAGAGGGCCCTCTTATACTTTCCTCCCCTCCTCTCTAGCAGGGAGACGGAAGTGGGATGTTATTATTATTTCATGCCTCACAAGAGTCCAGCGCTCACTTTAGGGCTTGGTCACAGCAGTGCAGCATCCTGCTCAGGGAATGCTCTGAGAGGTGCTCTGAGTGCACATACTATTGTTCACTTCAGGTTGTGTGCCATTTTCTTACATGCCCCCTGAGCGGAAGAGAAGCGTTGTTATTTCAGCCTTGTTTCGCATGGCAAGACAAGAAAAGCATTTAGTGCTCCAGAGGAGGTCAAAGGTGATGGGCTGACAAATGGACAAGCAAACTGTAAAAGTCTAAGTTACAGAAGCGATATGAAAACAGTAAGGGCCTAAATGTCCTGTAAATTTTACAACTGTGTTCACAAGCTTTAAAGGATTACAAAGGCCAAAGGATTTGTGTAAGGGGCTTCACAGAAACAGGTGAAGCAGTATTCCTTCAGATTCCTCAGTTCTAGTACACATACCTCCATACTGTAAAGACCTCTAGATTCTGCTGGGTAAATAAATCTGATTCTAGCACTTAATCTGAAAGCAAAACACTATCCGTTAACGGCCTCACTAATGTGTTAATGTTGGAAAACACAATAACACAATTACAGCCAGGAGGGAAGACTCCAAATGCAAATTAACTAGGGCTGCCGCAGTGCCACTAATAACTAAATTTCTATTGATTACTCCATCGACTATTTTGCCAATTAGTCAGTTTATCTAAATGATGATTCATCATTTTCCTACTTGCTCTGTTGCAGGTGAACGGCACTCAACCTTTGCTGCTGTGTTGGACTCAACACGAACTAAGCTTGGATATTTACGAAGTGACCTGGAGGAAAGACGTGCATGTTGGCTGCTGCCTGCACTGCTGCGACACAACTGCAGGTAACTGCAGCATCTCAAGCTTGTCCTGTCCTCAGCCATCCTTCAGATTTGGTCAAGAGCAGATTGTCCATGTTGTCTCTTTTTCAGGTTAGCACAGTTCAGTGGATATTGATGTTCTTGGTGAATTTACAACTATATGAATGTGCTCAATTAATTCTTAGTTTTTTTTTTTATACAGTGCCCGTGCTCAGAATGTCTGATATGGAATACCTGGAATATGTGGACATTATGAGAGGAAAAGGCATTGCGTTATGTAGAGCTGCGATATGGACAAAATTGTATATCTTGATATAGCTGATATTATATCCCGATAAGGATTTATATACCATTATAGTATTTTTTCTGATGTAATGTTATTTTCACTTTCCATTGCGCTCTCTTCCTCCTTGCTGCTTTACCTCTGTTTAATCCCTAGCGACAAGTGCCATAAACGTGTCCTTGCAGGTGACGTAAAAATGCTAGCACAAAGCAGTAGCGTTGCTGTACTTACAGTAGCCTTCATACCATTATGACTATGCCTTATACAGTGAACATGTTTTGAACTCTCATGATACATTTGGAATATCCAGCAGCCATTCTGATGTTGAGTTGTGCTTTTCATTGCGTAATTTTGTACAAAATTATGATATAAACAACAGAGAGTTATATCCTATAGGCATTTTTATATATCGCACCATGATATATATCATAATATTGTACTGCTCTAATGTTATGTTTAACCAATGGTGTATATTTTTGTCTTTTTTACTGTACAACATTGCAGAGCAATCATAAGTGCTCGTGACTTGTAGTTGATTGCAGAGAAAAATCATTATGGATCGACTGTTAAAGTTGGCGGATGTCTTTGGCTTTTTCCAGATGTATATTCATCCAGATGTTGACTCATCAGACTGGTGTTAAAAACATTATCTTGCAAATCTGCACAGCTGAAGTCAAATAAGTTCTGCGTCGGTTGTGTTGACCACTGAAAGCCAGTCGTGAAATCTGACTCACGGGAGGGAAACAGCAGCTCTGCCTTTTCTAATCACAGAGAATGTGACAGAATGACAGTTTGTTCAGACTCTTATCTACAGACCGCTGTGATCCTGATCTCTGCTTTTTGAAGTATTCGTCACTCTTCAAGTACTCTTATTTTATAGTATAGCTACATCATAAATGGTGATCACTGTTTTTTTTTTTAATTGTAGAGAGTAAATATAAATCAGTGCCTGAAATCAGACCTAAACAAGCCTTCAGTGTAAATGTTGAATCATAAATTTATGTATGTATTCCTCTCTTACAACCTTTCAGCTGCCGTTGTTTAGGGAGTTGGGATTGTTAGGTGTCTGTGCATTCTGAAGACATCTGAGGGTATAATTAATGAAAAATAGACTAGCAGTGACCTTTGAGCAAAGTGATTGACACAGATAGACAGTTACAATCTTTTAACCTTCAGAAATGTCAAGATGAACCTAAACTCAGTGGCTGGGCCCGCTGACACCTGTCCTCCCTCCTTTCCCGGGCTGCATGCCACAGTATGAGCCTCCTTATGTTTACTATCACCATATTGATTTGTTTGCGAAGAGGCTATGGTACCCATTAAATATTCACAGCTTGTTTTTTCCCTTTCACCATCACTTTATTCTAGAAAGCAATTTGTCTCCTTGACTCTTTATAAGTCATGTTCTGCTTACAAGTTGTAGAAACATGAAGGCAAATCCTTTCCACCATTAATTTTTAAATCTCTATTCTTTTGAATCTCTAAATCCCTTTATCTCCTTTGGCAGTTAGCTCATTTTGTCTGGAGGAGTGCTTCAAATAATAATGTGAAAAGAGGCCCCCTCGCACTTACAGTTCTGATAACTATCACTGTCTGCGCGGTTACTCTGTACTCTGAGGTAGTTCATAGGAGGGACTATCCCGTCCACCCTTGTAATTGATTCATAGGATCATGCTATGATTTTTCCACAGTGAAAATATCAAAGACTGACGATATCACAGCCAGAGTCAACTTCATCCACACTTCTGTCAACCGACTCAAAGTTTCCTCATATTTATTTCAGGGGGTGGCAAAACTTTTTCTCCATTTCTGCTTGTTGTTTGTTGTTTTGTTTCAACGGAACATTGTTTAAAACAGTGGAAAAGTAGCTGAGGCAGATTAAAGCCTTTTTTTGGACTCATTCTTAATTCCGATGTTCCCAGTAGAGCGGAGACTGAAGTCTTTGCTGCCGTCAGAGTGATTAGGTGTGGCTGCGGAGGCCAGCTTCCTACCCCCGTCTTCAGCAGGTCCTAATTTCATGTGAGTAGCTGAAAGGATGTGTTTGCGTTTATTTGCGCCTTTTATGTCAAAAAACTTCAAAGGCGCCCGTCTCCTCTTCACCTATCATCAATGACAGATAGCGCACACTGGGATAGAGAGGGAATCACTATCGTTCTTTATTTATTTGCCCTCCATCTGAAGATGAAATACAACACGCATACGCCACACCCCCCTCCCCAAAAAAATAAAGGAGCATGGAAGTGATATTATGAGGGCTTCAGGTAAGGGCGTCCGTTAATATGTTAATGTAATCCTCCTGTTAGGTGTCTCCAATCCCCTGAAGATGGGCAGTAATCAGTTTGTTCCTGTCTGCTGGCTTTCTGGGAGGGAAAGGCGGCACTAATCAGAAGTGGCGTAGCACTCGCAGATGCCAGGCGAAGGGGAGGGGAGTGAGATGACACCTCACGGATTTATTACCTTCCGTCCTGAGCTGTGTGAATCCTGCATAAAATGGGCAAAATAAATAAAGCTAACCGCCATGTTAACTAAACATGGCAAATACAAGCCTGGAGATCCTGAACCAAGAGAGACACCTCTTGAGTGATTCCTTGTGCCGAAGCTGTTTGTATTTTAATGCCTTGCATATATGAATGATTAGCACTTAATTGTTGCTATTTATTCATTATTTCAATTTGTTGCTATTCATTCATTATTTCAATTCACTCTACTGTTCCTGCTGGACCAAAGTTAATTGTAAAAGGGAAATTATACAATATACCATGCACAGTATTTTATAGATGACAATTAATGATCATTTACATTATTTAGTCACAGTGTTATTTGATTCATCAATATATGTTCGGGATCTAAGGCATGGAAAAGTAGACTGTTTTTATATATGAGGAAATAATTGGTGTTTTTGCTTCAAGTTAAACAAGTCAGTCAAAAATAACTGCCAATTGATGATATAATGATCAGCTAATTTATTAATAAAAAAATGTAGAAAAGAAGCTGAACTCTATTTTATTCATCGGCCTCTGGGTTTTTCAGCATTCCCTCTTTACTTCTGTTGTTTATGTTTAGTTTACATTATCCAACGTGATAAAACCACACACTTTGTTGTGCAGTTGTTAGGCCATGCCCCTAATAAGTTTTGTAATTGAGCATCACATTAAGGCTTTGACCTTTTGATGTAACTAAACTGGCCTTTTCACCCACAGACATTCACCTTTGACCTCTGTCATTCTCAGTACTGCGTGCACAGGTTATGAGTTTAGTATTGATTATATCTTGTCTTGAAGATGCCCAGGTATTGAGCTCATTTCACTTTGTTATTGACTGAATTATCAGTGGAATACATTTCTGACCTTTTTCATGATTTTCATAATTTTTTAAAAAAAAAATATCTTCTTGGTAAATGGTCTGTATTTATATAGCGCTTCACTATACTTGAAACGATACCCAAAGCGCTTTACATGATACATCACATTCACCCATTCACACACACGGCGGAGGCTGCCATACAAGGTGCTAACCATGACCTATCAGGAGCAGTTAGGGGTTTGGTGTCATGCTCAGGGACACCTCGACACCACACTCTACCCACTGAGCCATGCCGCCCCAAATCTCCTTACTTTTTCCTGTATATGGCAACTGTTGTGAAAGAATTTCCTTCAGGATGACTAAAGTTTTATCTTATCTTAGAAAACAATGTGAAACTTTTAGGAATCCCAGCCTTTTTCTGTCTTGGTGGTTGTCTTCATCTGTCCATCTGTTTGTCACTGTGTCGGTCTCACTTTTTCTCTTTCTGTGGTAAGGCAGTGAACAGTGGAGGTGTGTGCGTGTGTGTATGCATGGATACACACGCACACACACACACACACACACACACACACACACACACAGTGCATTGCAGGACAGGGTGGTAAAGGTCAGTACGATGAGTTCAGGAATGACAGGAAACAATGAACCTTCCTAGGTCCAGTAAATTAACCCATGTCACGGGCTGCTCATTCCTACTGATCAATACTGAACACTTTGCTTTCAGAAAATGAGGGTCATCCTCCCTGGGCCCCAGCCTCCCGGGGGACGGACAGGAACGCTGATAAAACAATCACCATAAAGAGGTTCCAGACTCACAGCTAAAGAGTGAGTGCTGGAGGCTCCTTCAGTGTCAGCGTGAGCGCTAAGAGCCACTTGCTCTCCTCCAACCCCCCTACCAATGTTGCTAGCTCCACTCTGACAGGGCCACGGTCGATAAAGTGGATTTGCGATATAAATGTTTCCCAGAGCCCTCTCCATCACTTGGAGACACTTGCAGGCCAGTGACACAAAGGGAGGCTCTATGCTACCATTTCTGTCACCTGCTCAGCAGCCTATTTAGAAAGTTATTCTCACGGCGTAGCATATATGCTGCTACAAGTACACCTCGTAATCTCTGACAGCTTTGGTACTTACTTTTATCTCTCACTGAATTTCCTGAAGTAATTGAAGAGCTAAAAAGTCCTTTGAGAGTAACATGCTTGGGAGCCACAGGAGTTAGATAAAATATCTTGAAAACTGAAAAAGTATACGCAGCATCCCAGGTGGCGGGAGCAGTTTTATCCAGCAGTACCTTAATTTTTTTTTGCCATGTTCGTGGCGAGTCTCTTGGGATGGGAATATAGTTTGGTTGACTGGTACATTAGTTGATCTGTTGGTTCAACAGTCCAGGAGAAAATGTCCTGATGGATTAGCATGAAATATGGTATGGAAATATGGTACGTCTCTGTTTTCCCTTGACGGAGTGACGGACAGTTAAAAAAATATTTCATGAGAACGGAGAGGCTGTCCGACAGGCTCTCCGGCGATGTAGAGGGCTCTCCATGTCCACGTACAGCAATTTATGGAGTACTAATTTGCCTATACATGCCAACCTTTACACTTTAGCATCGATGCACAAGAACCGAAACCAAGTGGCACCGAACTGTTTTGCTTGGATAAATAAAACACTAACAGTGACAGATGAGTTACGTTGTGTTGTAAAAATTAATGTTGGTCATGGTTTCATGGCATGTTCAAATGTGAGATTGTAAAACTTGAGGCAGATCATCAAGGATTGATAAAACACTTGCACAAATGCGAATGAAGGAATGTACGTTGAAGTGCATAATATTTATTGTTTTGTCATTTTTTTTTTACCGTAGTATCACATTGGATATAGGAAATGGTAGAAATTCACTCGTTTTGATATTGCCTACTAAATTTCTGGTACTGTGGCATCACTACACACAGAGATGATGTTATGGTGTTGAAGTATGGTCTGGCTGAAAGAGCAGCAATGACATATACAGAAGTGAATACTTTATTGTAATAATAAATCGTAATGATAATTGAATAATAACTCCAAAGGCTCTCCAGATACAGATTTGGCAGAATATTCATAACACACACACACACACACACACACACACACACACACACACACATCAGGAGTGTTGTTGAACATTTCCACTGATGTTAGCATGTTAATTAATCAGCTGATCTTGTGCCTCCTTCTTTATTTCTGTTGTTTGGTGTTGACATCACCACAGCATACTTTTGCCATTTTCTTTAATCCAGTAGCTTGGTATCAATTGTATTTTCTGCTGTTGTCCACTCTCACAGTACACACACTCACACACAACTGTGTAGAGACTAGACACACACTTACACTCAGCCACCAGTGTCTCCTGACCTCAGCTTGCGGTCGCTGCTGGCTGCCCAGAGAATATTAAAGGCTTAGATAAAGGGAGTTGGAAACTGGTTGGGGCTGGCCCATCGGCCCGTAGAAAGTGCTTGGAGCAGCAGATGCAGTGGCGGCTCAGGGAGCCCTTTTTCCATTAGGAGTCATTTCCAGGTCCACCCTCAGCCGGTGACAAAGTGGTCTCAGCGTCTTCATTTTCTGCTGATCCTGTGTGAGCCGGAGGGAGGGAGGGACTGTCATCAGTTACTGCTGCCGCCGCCCCCTAATTGCAGCCAACTGTCGATGCGTGCATTTGGACCTTTTTCAGGCCTACATTATTTATTGGGAGAAAAATATTGTATTGATTTTGGATGGCACAGTGAGGTATAAGTGATGTTGCTAAAGAGCTGACAAGACACTCTATAAACTTTTATAACAGTGTCATAGCCATACTTTGCACACATAAAATTAACACGTTTGACTACATTGTAGTGCAGAATATGTCTGCATTGCAGGGAATCACAAATGTCTCCAGTACTGCTGCCAGATTGTACAGCTTTTCTAGCCTTCACAGCACTGCTGTGGCACTTTAAAGCAGCAGTGTTTTGTCTATTGTCCTACTGCACTAAGAAGAAAGAAAGAGACAAGTCAACCCGTTTTCATATTTTCATAATGAGAAATAAATAGAAATGACAGCCCAGTGAGTGTGTCATGTGTTTACCCAGTCGGATGTAGCAATACTTAATGTCGACATCTCAGCAAGGGAAGACCATTAGTCAGTCATTATTTGCAAAAATGATGCTCTTGATAATTGGTTAAAGGCTCAACCAAGTGCATGACATTTTGGTTTTTACACCCTCTAATCCAAACAAATGGCCACTTAGTCTTCGGCTGAGCACAGTGAGTGGATTAAAATTTTTGGGCCATTTTTGCTCCAACCACATTGATGCTCACAACCAGTTTTCTGTGTTTGCTTTCCAGGATACAGACTTTGCAGTCCTCTTTTGTATTTACAGCCCTGTCAGTTGGAGAGTGACACCTAGTTGGAACTGAGTGTTTCACCTGTCAGCATAGCTGCAGTGCTTTACAGCTCTGTTTGGAAAAGCTAAATACTTTGGTTTGGAACGCAGAAAACAGTTAAGAAATTGTCTTAGTACCTAAAGTCAAAAAAGCATTAAAAAGGCTGTCAAAAGTACTTATCAAAATATCCAAATAATTATTTATTATTTGACTATTAGAATTGAATGAATATTAAATCATTATTGGGACACTGTTCTTTAAAACAAAGAGGAAGTGATAGCCAGTTATCAATTTTAATAATTAAATCAATAACTGACCATATCAATAGCTGGAGAAGGGAGAGATTGAAATGTTCTCGACATACACAGAGGCGTTATTTATTGCTATGTTACATCAAAGACTCTATATATTTCACAAACATTTATTTGTGTGGAGGTGGAGAAGAGTGTACAGGTTAGAGGATAGAGCGGAGAAACAGCAGACGCTGGAGTTCTTTTGACCCGGTGATGCCCTGGGTCATGGGTTATGGGTCACGGGTAGAGTTAAGTACTTAAAGACCCTGGGAAACGTAGTTCATTGGCCCTTCGCCATTTGAAGTGGTGTGGGTCCCAACACTTGCCTGTGTATGAATGTTTCGGTTTTAGAGGCAGGCTTACACAACAGGGAGATTGAGAGTAATGCCTTAGCGGTGGGGAGTATTCTTGACTTTGGCACGATCATGGAGCAGTTCATTCCAAAGACAGCTAATGTGTAACATATAAACCTGGATTTCTTTTCTTCATCTTGCTACATAGGGCATATATTGGTTAACAGATTGCAGATTGTTACATTGGATTGGCTGTGCAAACACATAGTATTCTAATTGTATATGCTATAGTGGTCTCACCACCTTTTCATGAACCTGGCTGCCATTTTTATATATTGTGAACTCCTCCGCTTTGCACCTTACCCTTTACGTGTGTGCGTGTTTTCTTGTTTTTCAGTGTACTGACTTGCCGTACCGTCTAATTCCCTCCAGTTGGGTCACATTATAAAAATGTGCTCATGATCCCTTTCCAATGCAGTGACCTCATTACCTGTAAAGACTCTTAGTAGATGTGTGAGCACATTAGAGCTGTTTAGTGTTGCAGGGCCAAAAAGATACAAGGCCTTGTTTTGGTGCCAGCTGTGGGCACTCCAGGAGTCCCAAGAACAATGCAAATAGCCATATTGAGGATCAGTTCAAGATTCATAATGAAACACATACATGTGGGGAGTGACACGTATAATCCAACTCTAATCTTTTCAGACATTTTAACAAGGCTGACAAGTCACATAAAATCAAAGGAACCTCACTATAAAACTCTGCATATAATAGTTAGCACAGCTTTGTTAAAGAAAAAAGAAATCACATTGTTACTGGAAACACGACTGTTTGCCAAACTACCACTTTCTTTTGTTGTACAATAGTTTTCAAATAAAACAAGGCCGACTTTCACAGGCGAGGGAGGGCAAGGGCTTTGTAAACCACTTTCTCCCTCCCTTTCCCTCTTTCAATAAAGACCCTGTGCCTAGCATACCTGCAATGTTTGATTCCATGTAATTGAAACAAGGAGAGAGCGGGTCCATGCCAGCACATGGCCTCACCATTTAAGGTAATGTTTGCGCTGCTAAAGCGGCTAATGAATCCAAGTCTTGGGAGCTGGCACAGTGACTCCGCTCACCAGGGCCTGAAAGCGCCTCGGGATGCTGTCCCCTTCCCTTCCATGCAGCTGTGAAAAGTTTAAAAAGCCCGACCCCATAACATGAAACGGTGAGGGCGAATACAACTACAATTAAAAAGGGGGGGAAAAATATTACTTTGGCATCCTGAGGTCATTATCCACAGTTTATTGCCATTTGTACAGTGCTTTTATTTTGCTTTATATGAGGGGAATTGGCCTTTAATTGCAGCGTTTGCTTGTTTTTCCTTGCAGTGTTTTTAATTTCTTCATTTGTGCGTCAGGGGAAAAAGCCTGTGTACCTTCAATGACCCCATGAGTTTCCCCAGCAGAATCATGTGTCCTGTCTTAATGTGCTCCTGGGATTCTCCACAAAGATGAAAGATGAAAGAATGATATTGGGCATCAAAAGACAATAAGACCCATCAAAACTCATAATTTGTATTAATCGACCTTTAAAGGAAACCCAAATATCTTTTTCTGGAGCACAAATATTTTTTTCTACAGTTAAGTGCAGCAGATGCTATAAATTAGATAAGTAAAACACGGATGCAGTGAAAGAAGAAATGATAACTGTTCAGGTTCAAAGGTCAGGCTGGAAAATTTGAATGTTTGTCCGAAATCAGCAGTGTGTCAATAACTTTATTTCTCCCATCTTTTTTGTAATGAAGTGTAACACAACACAGCCTGCTCCACACAGGACCAGACCACACTCAGCCAGCAGCTCAACAATTACATCTGTCCAAGGAATTAAGAACACATTGAAGACCACAAGCCACAAATACATTACAGAGGAAATGATACTTTTCAGCTGCGCTACCTTTCTTATGTGTCTCGCTCTATCGAGCCTTTTGAGAGAGGGGGCTTAATCCACTAACTAGACCAGAGAGCACCCTAACTGACCCAATCCAGCGGCTCTCTGGGGCTCTCCTAGGTACTGATTGACTGATTGGTGAAGATGGATGCTATCTGGTGCAGCACAGCTCCATTGGGCATTTAAACAACATTAACGTAGCTGGATAGGCAGACAGAGGGAAAGCATTTTGAACTATGAATGATGGTCTCCTGACAAATCAGCATGTGCCAGGACAAATGCACATTTTATGACACCCTCCAGTTGCTTCTGTCAGCAGGGATGACAGATGCAGCTACTGTGTTTGTATGTGTTGAGGGTGATGCATGAGTGTTGAGTGAAGTCCTTGGTTACCATCTTTTTCCTGTCATTTGGCAAAATATAATGTGTGGTGTCACCAGATCTTATTTTAACCAAAAAAACTCTCCAAATATTCAGACAGTAGCAATGACATGCAGTAAAACGTTAATGTTAGGTTTGAGCAGAAAAGGATACAGTTGGTGAAATATTTGTGTGATTACTCATTCTGTCTGGTATCCAGACAGAGGTCAGGGCACACTGTAAAGATATGTGCTAAGTAAACTGATGATGATGTATCCTGACCATACAGTATGAAATCATATACACAGTGGAGACTTTTACAGGACATCATTTTTGTTAAAGGGGTAAGTGCTGTGTTTTTTTTTTTTGTTTTTTTTTACAAATTTGACCTTATTTCTGGGATAAAATACTGCCATTTACTCACCCATTTCACTTCAGAGTCATTTGGAGTATTTCCTACGATATTGGATTTCCATTATCTATTTAACAGGAGTGAAGGGGGCACTGAAATGCAGCCAGTAAATGACACAAACTTGACCATTTCTCAAATGACAGATGTTTAATAATAATGGGCTACACTATTATTATTCTCATTTGAGTCAGGAGTTGTCCATAACTTGAGAAAATTCAATCTGTAAACAGACTCTACTTCCTGTGTATCATACCTATGTGACCTTCACAGTGCCTGAACTAAAACAAAGCATATATGCATATGTGACAACATCATAACATCCTTAGTAACCTGTAAAAGCAGTCTGTCTACAGATAGACTTTCCTCAAGTTACGGACAACTCCGGACTCAAATGAGAATAGTAATAGTGTAGCCTATCTTATTAAATGTCTCTCATTTGAGAAATGGTCAAGATTGTTTCATTTACTGACTGCACTTTGTGGCCCCTTTCACTCCTGTTAAATAGATATCGCCAAAACAAAGATCGTCGGAAATACTACAAATGACTCCGAAGTGAAATGGGTGAGGGTGGGTAAATGACAGTATTTTATCCCAGAAATAAGATCCAATTTGTAAAAAATGGCATTTCCCCTTTAAGTTTAGTCTAATGTTATTTAAATCTAAACATACTTTTGTTTTTAAGTCACCATTTTTGTTGTCAGGGCCCTCGAAACTTGTGGGACATTGTCAAAATTGTGTGTGACACAAAACATGACGCCAATACTCATAACATTTTGCATTATCTCTTGATTTTGAAACTGTGAATTTGGACCATTTTTTCAGCTGGTGTGTCACACAGGTATTTACATCCTGAAACAAATCTAAGATGGGTGGGATTATATCCGAGAAATTCCTCCCTGCAAGCTCCTTGTAAAATATGTCTATATCCTGTGCTTGGAACTCATTAGAACAGTGTGTACCCACTGGAGTGTGCGATCCCTTGCAGAGCTCAAGTCTTAGGAGCACCACTGATGTAATTAGAGATTGGTTCACATAGCACATTATAGTGGTCTTTCCTTTGTGGGCAAAAGCAGGAAAAACAACTTAATCTGACGTTGTAATGTAAGTGATTTTTTTCCCCCCATTTTTTGGACTGTATTGAAACAACAATTTAGATAATAAAAAGGGACATGGACCATAATTGAGCAAAGCAATATTAGACCCTAATTCAATTACACCCCTTTGCTTTCATAGCTAAATGATAATCATCACAAAGATTCACATGGCCATTTGCTAATAGATATGTTGAAGTTATTAAAGTAATCAGCAGCAAAGGAAATCCATTCAGAATAGATTGCAGAATATGCTGATTGAAGCATGATATTATTTGGAGGTTGGGTCCAGTGTGGGAGTGATCATTAAAAGATCCTACAAATGAATGGGAATTATCCTTATTCTGATGAGGGGGCTTAAAGGAGTGAGGGCTTCTCACTGAAACAGACCTTAATTAAGAGCTCCTCTGTTAGTATCAAGCAGTAGCACAGTCTTCGCTATAAGGAGGATTCCATTCCAACACAAGTTACCTGGCTACAGTAATAGATAAATTAGGGAGAAGAGTCTGGGTATTATTAGCAGTTTGAACAAAGGAACCTTTTTTAATTTCCTAACTTCAAACCTCAAGAGTATTCTGCCCTTCAGATTCCCTCCATACACTGCTTCTCATGGTTAAAATGCTTTTATTTTATTTGCATGCAACCTTTTTTCTATTGTCTTGACCTGAGTAAAAATCAATGCCGATTAGCCCGATAATATGATTATATGCATCTGGAATTGATGTTTGCTCTTAAACCAGTCAATGCCAGTTAGGTATGAAACCATGCATTCCTTCACACTAAATCACATTAATACCTAATCATCCAGAATGAGGGAGAATTCAATTGGTGACAAATTTAGTTTAACTTACTGGTTGATTTTCCAATTTTCCTTTAAAACGAAATAACATGTTGGATTCAGGTGGATATTTCTAGAATATAGAGGCCCTGCAAAAATGAAATAAAATATTTTTTTGTTAGAATTAATTTTTTTTTATGGTAATTGAAAAGTAAACCAAACCTTGAATAAAATTATCCTCTTCATATTAACAAATGTCTCAGTTTACCATGTTGGTCAGTTGAGATCTATACACTTACTATTTTAATTTGGAAGCTTTATTTAAGACTATAATGTTACAAATGTGGAGAAGCTTGTACTCTTTTATTCACATATTGTGTATTGGCCAGTATCAGCATATCACCATTACATTCTGAATTTCTACAGTGAATAAAGGATACGAGATCATCTGTGATGACCACAACGTACTGGTATACTGGTGAGTATTGACCCTCTTCCAGCACTGACAACATATAATTTCAATGGCTTATAAAATTCACTGAGTGATTAAATGTCAAAAATAATGTATGAAAAAGTTTGTTCATTCCATTTCTTAAAATATCCATTTAATCAGAGTGAAGACACAATTATTGTTCTGTAACAGTGGAAGCAACAGCATGTTTTTTTTTTTTGCGTCTGCATTATTATTTTTTCCTCTACTGTACGAGCCCTCGGAGTGAACAGGAGAATAGGGTAAAGTAGCATTTTAGACCTTTCTGCTTTGCATTACAGCACCAACAAGCACAGACGCCTTTTTAAAATTCACAGGAAATCCAGACGAGTAAAATGCTCAGGAAGGGGGGAAAAAAAGAGCAAGGATAGACATACAGTCCAGTCTAATGAGATCTGTTATTCTGGCCCATCTGACCCACCTAATCACACGCTCAAATACATTCTGTGAAACCCCATCTCCCTTTGAAGACACTCCCACCACTCATGTGATCTGATTAGTATTTTACATGAGATACCAGCCCAGGCCAATTATGAGAGCTGACCACAATGTTCCAGTCATTTGATGGGGTGGAGATTCAGTGAGGTGGAATCATAATTTAGGGCAGTTAAAGACAGGCCGCTGGATCAGTGGCTCCCGTAATGCACTGTAAAAAAATAAAATAAAAAATAAGGTGGCCCAATTAGTGCCTGCCCAGGAGCCTTTTTTAGTCTAACCTGGCTTTGCATACGGCAGGAGTTAGTCACCAAATCCTGTGGGAGGTTCTTAATCTTTTGTAGCTCCTCACAACTTTATACGTAAGATAACTTGTGTGCCCACGTCTGTACATTTTCCAGAATTTTAAATTGTAAAAACATATTTCTATATATAGTGTTTATTGTTGAACATTAAAAGCAGTGCAGATCATCAAGTTTTGTTGTGTTCTCTGTGGAGAGGATAGTCAGAGATAGTGGGTCCAGAAGAGGGTGCCATAGATCAGAATCCAAGCGTGCTCTGCCTTTTCTTTTGCCTTCTTTTCTCTCCGCTGTGGTGTCTGGCAGCACACTAACACACACTTCCGCACAGATCTGATCAAGCAGGGCAGCACGCTCCCAGGTAGCAGCCTATTCTTCTGCAGAGTTCATAACTGTCAGCTCTTAATTCACTACAGTAGAACAGTGCTAATTATCATCCAGCAAGGCTGGAGAACAGGAAGCAGTGGGCCACAAAAGGAAGAGCTATTTGGAAAATTAAAAAAAAAAAAGTATTTTAGCTGTGAGGGGAGTAATTATGCTCTTATCCTCTCAATATATTTTTTTCCTTTTTCATTCGCTCCTCTCTTTCTCCTCCAAACCAGTGTGTGTATTCTCCCGCAGGACCCAGGTGAGGAGTTATTTCTGCATCTGGCTTGAGGTTCCACCGAGCTTTTACATAATCAAATCAATATTGCTATGATTCACCCTCTGGCAACGACTGCCTCGTGCAAGTTTCACTGGTGATGTTTGGCAGCTTACGAGATAAAAAAAGACAGAGAGTGAGAGGAAAAAAAAACCTTAGTTAAAAATCTCTGGGCTATTGATTTCTTGCCTGGTTGGTCCTCTCCCTACCACCCAGCTTCTCATCGCCCTCTTTTTCCTCCCTCTCATCTTTGTTGTGTCCTCAGTGTTCCAGGTGTAATTTTTCAGTCAGGTAAATAAAGAAGTGGTTCGACTGTGAGGAGGGGGTTTTCCGGGGGCCAAGGAGGGGCCTGAGGTGTGGCGAGGTTTCTCTGCGAGGAAGCACGGCAAACCCACTGTGTGATCCATCTTGATAGGTTGACGGGCTATAGACAGGAGCAGCACCAAACGGAATCCTCAATAAAAGCAAATATGTCAACCAAATGTTGAAAAGAGGAAAAAAAAAAGAACACACCCGCCGATATCTAAAACACAAAGACAAAGCCCTTGAAAATACTTCAGTGAAAGGCAGATCTCCGCACTGGTGTTGCACTCGTTATTGAACTGGGGTGGTTGAGAGGAGTTGCAGAATGCTAAACATCAACACAAAGAGCTGGGAAGACATGATGAAAAGCAACAGACAGCTGCTACGCTACCCACAAAAATCAGCAGCCAGCTTCAGAGACAGACAAATTCAAATCCGCATTTGAAATAATAAACGAAAATAGTGTGATTAAGTTTGCAGGATCTCTACCTGTATCTGAGCAGATTCACTCTGAAGTGTGCCTTGGTTTAGTAGAGTGCAGTGAGCACATTCACATGTCCTCTTAAGATGATACTCAGTTGTGTTTTTTTTTTTTTACCCTCTTCTATCTTCATAAATCTTGCTCATATATGACTTATTTAAAGGGTCGTTGAAAGCTTGAAGCTCCGCCAGCCTTTTCATCTTAAAACACTCGTGCTGTCTGGACAAGTTCAGCTCGGTCCTGTTAGTTGCCGCACCAGAGCATAAATCCTTCCTCTTTGTCACTTTGATCAGCTTCCTTTCCTTTCCTCAAGTGTCTGTGAGGAATGTGATCGGGTGGGGGACAGCGGGCAGAGAGGGAGCACGGGGTGAGGTGACAGGAGACGAGAGGAGGAGGGATGAGGGAGTGTGTGAGTGTGTGTGTGTGTCGGGAGGGTATGGGGGGGCGTATATAGCACATATCGCATCGCATTGATTCGGTCCATTTGGTGGACTGAACATGAACCCAATAATCAGATCTTGCTTAAGCACGCGCTTCCTCAGTAATTGACTCTCGCATATTGATTAAGATGTTGATGTGTCCCAGTCCTGCTCCTGTGCTAATGCAACTGAGAATGAGCCTGACCCCCCCCCCCCCCACACTGGCAACACTGACATACAGACATGACATACACACACACACGCATGAACAGGCACACACACACACATGCAAACACACACGCATCCGGAACAAGTCTGTCATTGGGCTCAGTCTAATAGATAAAGCTGTCATGCCGATGCTGCAGCGTCTCACAGGGCCAGCAGACCAAATTAGCCAGTCAATAATTTATGTAGAATAAGCAAAGAGAAAGAAACATGGACAGAAAAGTGAACAACACTGGTTGAAAATGGCAGCGACATACAAATTACTGGTGGATTTGATTGTTGCTTTGAAAAGATTGGTGGCTCGGGTCATTTTTTTTTTTTTTAAGCTTTTATTCTTTCCCTGCATCCATAAGGAGCTTTTAAAACCATTTCACTTGAACAGAAAATACACACTTTCCATGAATATTGGATATTTAAGAGGCAAACTTGATTCATTGATTTGTTTACTGCAGGTATAACAGAATTCACAGCGCATATGTTATGATATCTGATTACCTCAAATTAAGAGGTTGAAAAGGAAAAGAAAAGAAGTTTCCAAAAATCATATCCTTATTTATAGCTTGAGCCCTTACCATAACCAGACTAGTGGGGGTGGTTATTGCTGTATGTCTCATATTGCTGTGTAAAATGATTTTATAATATTTCACCTTATCATTGCTTAAGTTATGGTATCTATTGAACAAATTAGAAGTCATCCATTTTGATTTCTCTCATTTCATTTGCCTAAGTCTGAAAAAGTGTTTTAACTTCTGTGGAAATTGCAACATGTATCTTTTTTATTTTATTTTACCTCAAATAAATAAAACTCCTAAAGATTGATCCTGCTGCTATTGAGATAAATAGTATGTTATGTCCATGTTTATAATACTTTGGCACTGTTAGAGTCAAATTTTCTTTCACCATCACATAAGAATATTTCTTCAATATTAATGTGATAGTAAGTCAGTAATTGTCTCAGATGCTATAACCACATGAATATAGGTCTTTATGATAAGAGCCTAAGTTTGAAATCTCAGTATGAGGGTTTAAGTTTGCTCAGAATACACATCTTTACATTTAGATTGTGTTACTTTCTTATCCATAGTGTGGAGATATAGTAAGTATATTTTTTTACCTTGATAATACAGTGCTTTTTGTAGCACATTTGTTTTTCTCCATGCACATCACAGGAGTAATTTGGGCTTCTGGGTTTTGCTCAAGCATAAAGGAGGCCAACCTGCTCTTCCTATGTAGCATTCATGCTTTTTTTGGTGTATTTGTCATCTGTCCTCAGCTTGGTTTTAACGTAAATACAAATGAATTCAGCCCGTGTGATATGAACCATGTTTTTCCTGTGCCATGGATTTCTGAACATTTCAAATCTATAGGCCGTAAGTGGACTTTAATTGCAGAGAATTAGTGAAGTTTGTGGGCAAAAGGCAAATATTCAGTTTGTCATGCAGTGAGTGATGAGCTGAGATTCTCTTAATTGTGTTAGTTGAAAACAGAATATTAACAAACAAAACAAATCAAGTAAGGATAAGGTAAAATGTCTATCATATAAAATGTTTGATGTGAATGTGAAACAGTTTGACTCTTTGCACATGAAGCTTCTTCCCTGCAGATAAGTGAATATATTACCCTTGCTCTGATATGGTGTTGATGCCCTTTAGATTTTACATTTCTCCCTTATGGCAATTTTGATGAGCTCTTGAATGACAGTAGTATCTGTTTTTACAATGTATTGTTGGACAGCGTAGATGAGTCTTGATTTCCATCACCTTTGAAAAGCACACACACACACACACACACACACACGCACACACACGCACACACACGCACACACACGCACACACACACACACACACACACGGCTGCCAGTGCAGCTACTCAGACTTAACTATTCAACGATGCAGGGTTACGGTGGCAAAGCATACAAGCACTCTTGTTTGATATTAACCCTTATCTTGTTGGGACTTCAAGTCCCATGACAAGAAAAAAAAAATGTTGCCAAGGATCTGGTAGGAAAGATCATTGTGTGTTTGTGTCTTTTGAAAAGCAGAATACAAGTGTGTATTTCTGTGTGTGTGTGTGTGTGTGTGTGTGTGTGTGTGTGGCCTTCAGGCCTCTCCTAGCCTGCTCCTGCCCCAATGGGAGGGCTGCCTGTAGCGAGGTGAACCATCACTCTGAACCACCCACCCCCTCCCTCCTCACTCCCTTACTCCTCCATCTCTCCCAGGAGTGGACCGACACCTCTCCGCTGGCCAGAGGGAAGACCAGCGCCTCTCCTGGGCCTCCTTCTATGTCTCCAATCAGCCTGCGCTGCCATGGCCCTAGGGCTGCTGCAATGTGATAATCTCTGCCTTTTGCGTTATGCATTGCCCTGATGAATTCATCTTGTGACCACCTGGCACTCGCTGTTAGGAATTCAAGTGTTGTTTTTGCAGCAGAGGCTGGGGCGAACGCTGTGAGGGACTGTTTTCTGACTGTCAGGGAGACCCTCTACTCCTCCCTCCCCCTTCTCTTCATCTCTCCTCCTCCAACATCGGCAGAATGTTTTAACCTCTCAGAAGACCCTGGCGTATCTGCTGTTGTGGTGGCAGAAGTGGGATTCTTCACCTCAGCAGGACCTGTGTGGGAAAAAGCCCTGCGTGGTATTTAAAAACGGAAGGGGTATTTGCTGTAAGACAAATTGAAACGCAGGAGGCTAGAGAGGAATGTGGCTGTCAGAGTCAACAGCTGCTAGTTTTTTGCTGTGAATAATCATTGAGGTTGACCCATGGAAGCCGAGGATTGTGTAACACATATTTCGCAAAATTAAAGGTCAATGCAAACATATGGTGAAGCTTTTGCCCCATAACTTTTGACTTTCTTGAAAGCTGCTTTTGTGACCTCAATTAAATTATGGAAATAGAAACTTGAGGCGGACAGAATCACTGTTGTGTTTCAGCGTTGGGTTTTATAATACAGGTTCAATCGAAATAATGAATTAATAGATGCATTTTTCATAAACCTTCAGCGAAAATGTGCACCCCAACGCTGAAGAGTCCACATTTGAATATGGTCTCACATGTACACTATGCAGTCACACTGCACTTGAAATAGCTTGTGGCTCAAAACATTAGAATTTCATATTTTCCTCTTGGTTGCTTCTGTGCGTGCATGCGAAAGAGAGAGACAGAGAGAGAAAGAAAGAGCAATAGAGTGTCCATGTCCCTGGCATCACACCAAATCTATAATTTACACTTTTACATAATTGGACTTTGCCGTTGCTGCTTATTGATTGTGCATCCTTACCTTCTCATTTTCTCCAAATGACAGAGCAGCATGGGTAAATATGTTAATAAAACATTTTGAGGAAAGAACATACTAGACACTTTACCAAGACGTGTCCCATGTCATGATAATGAGAGACCACCAGGTGTTACACCCTGCAGAACCCAGCAGCCGTGTGTCACTGCTTTTGATTTCACACTCATTTCATCAATTTTCTTCGAGCCAGACCAGAGCGCTAAACAGAGACACTGTTTCCACGTCTGGGTCCCTGAACGGGACATTTTTCAGAACCCTCAGAAATGTCTTTTTCCACAACATGAAAATAATCAAATGAAGGTTCGCCCTGTTTACTATGCCTCATTATGTTGCGCTGTAAGTGGATATGATAAATTGTGCTATATACCAGGCGTGCTCGCCAGGAAAATCTGATAAGAGAAATATTTACCCCCAGAGTTCTGCCAGTAAACCACCAATGATGAATGAGCAAAGGGCAGATGCAACTTTCATTTTCCAGACGCACAATTTTTAGCCCCGAATTTAAATTTTCATACAAATTGAAAACATTTTACATTTACAATTTATATCCCTCCACAATACAGATTTTTTAATTGTTGTTTTATATATAACATATAAATAACAACAATTTTAAAAAAAAATCTGTATGTAATAGTATTTTCAGATTGTTGTTATATATAAATATTGGACATACCTTTAAAATGTAACATTTTGCATGTAACTTAAAATGAGTTATGACCATCATGTTTAAAATATAGTGACCAGAGCAGCAAAAGCAGTTTTTGTTGTTGGTGAAAACATTTGACATGCTGTCAAAAAAAAAGTTGCAAGAGACAGATTATAAATAGTGTTGAAGTTTTGTAGTCTCAGC
The DNA here is from genome assembly GCA_029721515.1 of Synanceia verrucosa. Taxonomy (NCBI): domain Eukaryota; kingdom Metazoa; phylum Chordata; class Actinopteri; order Perciformes; family Synanceiidae; genus Synanceia; species Synanceia verrucosa. The sequence continues at coordinate 10,107,841 of CM056555.1, forward strand.
ACTAAGTCATCTAAAGCTCCGACAACTAGGATGCATCTTAGGGCCAAAGTTCCAAGATGAAATATTAATCAGAGAGCGGTAGCTTGCCAGGCTGCTGTCACTCTCCGATCATACGCAGGACTTTGGACTTGTTAGCCAGGTAGCTACAGGCGAGGCCCCATGGCTGAAAGTGTACATGGAGTTGCTGAGTGGGCAGGTGTCTTTGTGTGAAACCTCTCTCTTGTTTTCCTGGACTAACTGTTTGTATTGCTCTGCCTCTGATCATGAAGGGTAACCTTAATCGTGGTGGGTGAAGCCAATCTTTGTGAGCTGTCATTAAAACGGCCCCCATGGGCATGGTAGTGCGGTAGTAATTTTCCACTCAGGGCTATTGAAGTCGCCATCTAAAGAATTACTCCCTTTTTTTCCTCTTTTCAACAAGCTGGCTTCAAATCGCTCCCATCTTAATCCTTGTTTGATTGAACATGACAGCACTGTAACTAAACTTGAAAGGGGGCTAGAATACATGCTGCTGCTGTGACTTTCCTTTGGAAGTAGCATCAGCTACTTTTCAGGAGGCTTGAGGTACTGAAATTGCTGAAATCCTTGATGTTGAAAATCTCCTTTTCTTCTGTTGTGCACAGATAGATACCATACAGTGTGTAGAACAGCAAGCAGAACAGAACAGCAAGGGACATCCTTTGTGCAGCTTTTTTTTGCTGAATTTATTGGCTACTATTTCCTTTTGGTACTTTGTGTTTGAGGTGGTGGAGAAAACAAAAGTAGAAGCTTCAAACCAAACTGTGATAGACTTGTGGCAATTACACCTAATTGGGTCCGATTGGTTCCCTTTCAGCTTGTCCACTCACTTTCCAGTTGAGAGTGATTTGGCTGGGAGTAGGGACTGGAGTGATGCCATTGCTACTGGCATCTGGTGAACTTTCACTGAGCACGGGCTCGCATGGTTTCTCTTTCACCAACCCCCAGACTCACTGTGACTACTGCCTTAATGCACCATACTTCACAGTTACAGCTGCGTACCTCTGGATAGGACTGGTTAGACTGAGGAATATGAAATGATATGTATTGAAATGTTTCCTAAAGGAGGAAATGACTTACCAAAATATTGTAGCTTATTGATAAATTTTACTAACAGGATACATTTCAAATCCTTGAATATGATGAGTGTGTCCCAGTGTGATGCTGACTTCTAGTAATCGCCCACTGTATTGTGTGTTCTCATTTAGGGTCTTCCTCCTGCTCCTCGATTCTGCTGCAGACTAATAAGCTTGTCCTGTAATCACGTTAGCCGCCCTGTCGGCCCCAGCCAGGGGACCTAATTGGGACAGAGCCTTCGACAAAGTGAAAATTAATAACTTTTGTCAAGCTCCTGGCGCATTGTCTCATGAAGCAGCGCAGGTCAATTAGAAAGCGTGATACGATAAGGTCCAAGCAGCAGAGGAGAGCTGACTCAATTAGGACAGGGACTGGACTGGCGAGCCTGCAGTCAGAGAGAGAAATTTCATCCCTAAACTGCAGGTTAATGTGCTGCAGAAACGGACTGTTAGTTGCATTTAAATGTCTTTTGTAAGTTAAGGGGACGTGGCATCATACAGATCCACAGGAGACATTTACTATCTGGAAACATTTTTCTATCTCCACACCGAACAAGATGTAATGGCTTTAAGCAGCTGCCTTACTCAGCGTGCATGTATGTGTGTGCATGCACATGTGTTCCGGTGTGTGTTTGTGTGTGTTTGCAGAGAGCTTGTGGAGCTGTCACTTAGATAGACTGTTCCCATGCAAGCCGTACAAGCCCCCGAAGCACGTATCAGTGATGTGCATCAAAGGAATTGTGTGAAAGCCTTTATAGTTATAATGGATGGGCAGACGCCAAACTGGAAAACTCTTGATGTTTTCCCTTCCCTCTTTTATTTCTCCCTTCTGAAAGTGATGCGTGGGACCAAGTCCAGGGAAAATGTCAGCGAATCAGTGGCCAGGCTTACTGGAATCACCGGCTTCCTTTCTGTTTTACACCACCATCATTAACGCTTTGTTTGTCGTTAAGCTTTATTACGAAGCCCACGATAGAAACGTGGAAGGCTTCAAACTTGATCTGAGCATGCACGCTGTCACGCTTGCTCTCCCTGCAGTACATGTGCTAATGATTCTGAGTATCTCAGGACTGCCACAACACATGTAATTTAATTATCACTTTGTGTCAATAGTGTGTGCAAAACACAACTGCCTCAGCAGCAGCCAAGAAGTGCAGGTCTGCAGATAGTTTTCTCTGGAGAGGAAGAACATACTTATCTTTGATTCAACATATTGTCCCTGTGTTTCCTCTCATCACACCACCTGCTTCCCTTTGTTCACATACTGATCTTAACTTGTCCCAGTTTTGCGCTGAATGTGGCACAGTCTACTGCTGCACTTTCACACCATATTGTCTTATTGCAGTACTTGTTATGGAAGTGACTCTTTATCATCCAAATCCGTGCATGACCAAAACATCGTTAACCATCTTTATAAGGGGCTTTCTTGTTTTCGACACTTGTACTGTAAGATTTCTCACTTTACTCTTCACTTTAGCTGAAACTGAACTGTGCCAAATTCAAGTGAATTTAATGCACAGATCTGACTTGAATGATGCTATACGGTGCAGTGAATTTTAGAGCATGTTGTTCAGTAGTCCCAAGGCTTGAGGCACTGCCGCCTCTCCTGCTCCAGCACCATGAAACCGATCTAATAGCCGGTACATGGTCACATAATGCGATACTGTACGCATCATGCCGTAACATGAGGCAGATGTCTCAATCTGTACTCTCCAAGTGTCCCAATTCAATCTTGGCCTTCATCTGTGTGTAACCTAGTAAGCAGTCCCTCCTGCCACCACATTATTGTTTTCTCCCATCTCTGTTCCTTCTCATGGAAGTTTCAACTCCCTACCATACAGGTAATGTGGACAAATGGGGCTTTAATGCTATTCACCGTCCCATCCTACATTCCCTCGCTTTGTCATCAGTTTGCCTCCTGTTTAAACGCATTTCTCGACCTTAAGCAGCACTTTATTGTGGCGTGTTATTTTGTCCAATTGCATTAAACGGACAGTAACTAGGAATCCATTTGAACCTGATCCTTGCTCAGGCTTCCTCAGCCAACTCCATTAACTGTCCTACTTGTTCAGGAGGCCTCCTGTGCAATGGCCAAATGTGTAAGTTGATGCATTGTCAATAACCATGGTGAGAGAATTGTGCAGTCTTTAAAAAGTAAAACCTTATATTTTACGTCTTTCCTCTGAGGCAGCAGATCAAATCAGCAACAGCGCAAGCCTCGGCTATAATATGTTTAAACACTGATGAGACGCAACTCTAGACTCCTCTGAATGGGACCACGGCACTCTCAACTCTCAGTGTCTCAGCGTAAAGTGGTCTCATCCATGAAGTTATGAGTGGAGACACAGACACCGGTGCTAGTTTACCCACATTAGAGGCTCCTTATCGGGGCTTTCGAGACCCATCCCCTTCTCACATCTCCATCATGAAATACTTTTCTTTGCTATGGAGTGGTCTCCCTGGTGGAGCTTTGAGAAGGGAGAGGCAGGAGCCTGGGTGTGTGAATCCCTGTGGTGAGTACTCTTTGGGCTTATTCCATGGATCTCCCCTTGCTGTCTGTCGGGACTCTCTCTTGATGCTAGAGTAAGAGGACACCAATGCCCTGAGCAGCCCCTCAGATTTATTGAAACTTCATGTCCTGTCCCGGTAGCTCATTTGTCAGGAGACCTAATTTACACTAGCCCTTAAGACTAATTGCAAATTTGCGAAAAAATGCTGATGTCGTTGGAACTGCGGAGGCTTTTCTTGCCCCTCCCTCAGTGTCCCTTGCCATGCATTCGCTAATGCGTTTCATCTGTAGAGCATAAAATAGACAGTGTTTCTTTCCTGTGTGTGTGTGTGTGTGTGTGAGGGAGAGTGCAGAGACAGAGCGCTCGGGTGTGTGAGAGAGAAAACGCTCCAAGATAAACCCCTAATGGGACTACTAACAAACAGGAAATCGTGACAAAAACATAAACATTATTTACTGTTTAATTCAATTCTGGGAGACCAAAGCCTGCCCTATCAAGTTATCAAGGCCAGAAACAAACCCCAAGACACAGGGCCACATGGCACTGTCTATTCTTGGCAACCAGCAGACACCACATGACAATTAGCAGTACAATTATCCCAGCCACTGGGTAGCTTTATGTGCACATGGCAGTTGCTCCTAATGAGAGGACTTCTATAAAGCAGAATATATGCATATGAAATATAGACAGATCTGTAGTAAATTGCTGTAGTACACATTTTTAACATTAAATTCTGTATTTCTGCATTTTATTTCTGCATATATATTGCAGCTGCATCCACACAGACATGGCAGTTTGATGGAAATGTATTAATTATACTGTAGGAGGGCAGATTCCTGAGGTTTCTGCAAATGTTCCACATAAATACATAATGTTTCAGACGGCAAAAAAATCAGAGAAGAAAGAAGGTCTGTTGTTAAAGACAGATCATGGTTTCACCCTGACCATTAGATTACATTTCATTTATGCGTCTTCCAACAATAATGTTTATATCCTTAAGAGGGTGTGAAGTCTTTTGGGCTAAATGGCAGAGCTGTGGTGTGCAGCAGTTTGGAGTGTTCTGTGCAGATGTGAGCGCAGAGCACATGCTGGTTGATTTGAGGGATAATATGCAACCACATGACTCAATCAGGAGATCTCCTCCCTTCATCAAGGTTTTGACACATCCAGCATACTTTGTGGCTGTTTCACATGCAAGTATTTAGAATCTGACAGATTCTTGTCATGGAGAACATGTTTCAGGAAATATCCCCTGCATGTGTGCACACTTTTGAAAGTGGAACTGTCTAAAATTGAGCTGAGGGTTTCCAGTGATTATTTTTCCGTCTCTCACTGACTCACTTGTAGTCCTTGCAAGTCTTGAATACTGTCCTGAAAGACATGCTTGCTTGAATGCAGCAGCACACATGTATACATGTGTAGAAAAAAAAATAACTCCTTCCTCCTAACATGTTTTGATGAAGCAGTTTTGGCACAGTATTTCAGCAGTAACACACATGCAAAGAGAGAGAGAAAAAAAACTGTATAGGGGTTTGAAGGGTAGAGCAATTATCTGATTACGAAAAACATTATATGTCAAAAAGAACAACAACATGTAATTGGCTTGGTGTGTTGGAGCTGCAGAGGGCCAGATGTAGAAACGTGTGCACGCCTGTCAATGTAATGGCTAACAGCTTGACCACATAGTCCACAAGGCTTGCACCAGGAGGGCTCGAACGGCAATAAAATCCACTGCTAGCATTTGTTAGTACTCGACACTCCAATTTGATTGGTAAAATTCACACTCTAATGGGCTTATAAAGAATTTCTTGGGCTCAGAACAATGAGCTGGAGGGTTAGAGCAGTGCCAGGTCATGGACACCCAACGATTCACAACATCCCCCCCTTCTGGGCATGCTTAGTTTCCTCCATATCCACCAGTTACCCTCTGCAGCTCTGTTTAAAAGCCAGTCGGGATGTTCCAAAGGTATTTAATAGTAGTGGTGGTGGGGGGAGATTTCTGGACCTCCCACACTCAGGTTCAACCAAAGAGCTATGGCTTTTCTGTTTCACCCCACCCCATCGTCTCTCGCTCTTTCTTTCTTTCTTTCTTTCTTTCTTTCTTTCTTTCTTTCTTTTTCTCGAACATATGTGCAAGTGGGGGAAAAAAATCTCTTTAACCAGCGGTACCTTTTCTCTTGCACCTTGCCCAGTTGCACCCCTTTCTGGTGAAGACAACACAGAGGGATAGAAAGCCCACACATAGGGAACACATTTACCCAGGCAAACGGCCAGAGCATTGCATTCCCATGGACCTGCTTGGGGAAAGAATTGCAGAGCACATTTTACACGTAAATAGTCAGAATTGGATGTGGCACATCCTCTCTTTTTTTCCCCTTTGTCCTTTTTTTTTTCTCCTCCTCCCCGTTTCTCACGTCTCATCCCCTTCACTCAAATCAGACTTCCATGTTTTGACTGGCAGCGATGGCCAAGACAGGAGTAAAACAAAAGCAGAGAAGGGTTCTGGATTCATTTGATTTTGACTTGTATTGCATCAGAAATTCAGACTTAGATTTTACGCCTGTTGTTCACAAAAACAACCAGTGTTACCTCATGGCTCAGATATTCGGGAGTAGGCAGGAAGAGAGAATGTGTGAAACCATGTGTTCTCTATGTATTTGTTTTTGTATATTTATGTCTATCGAACTGTCAGTTGTGACTTTAAGGCCTGAGGCTTGTTTCGTTTAGTGCATGTGGACGTGTACAGGCCTCACTGCCTCCTGAGACCATTGTGTGTAGCCACATCTCCAGTTCCATTTGCGATACTGATCTCTGTCTTTAACACATGTAACTGGCACTGTCCATCAGCACCCTGTGTTGGCATGTCTGTCTGGTGTTTGTTGTGGCTGTCAGCCTTTTTGTATTTGATGTATTGCTATATTTAAAACATGCTGCAAAACCAATCAATAAAGTTTATACTTGAACTTTAGCTCATGCTGCATTTAGATGAATGCGTCTGTTTCTGTAATAGCAATTTAGTGTTTATGTGATCTCAATTTCAGGGTAAAGTTTCGTTCTCTTCCCCAGTGGTGGTGATGGTGGCAGTGGTGGGATTATGGAGTGGGTGTTTGCTCCCTTTCAACAGTCTCTCCACATGGCCTCCTGCCTCCTTTGTCTTTTTATAGCTTCCTTCTGGGAGACGCTGCACTCTCCCCGAATGCAACACAAGCCAAAACACCTCTCAGTTCCTTCGCCAGAGCCCGCTACCCAGGGAATACTGCGATTCCTCCCCTACTTTTCTACACGCACCTTCTCTCATCTCTCATCCCCCTACCTCCAGTCCCTTTCTCTACAGCCTGGGCTGGACACAGATTTTTTTGTTTTTGGAGCATGAGGGTGATCCGTGAGTCATGGCGTTACATTTGAAACTCAAGCCTTGCATTTCAAGTATGACAAGTTTAACCTTATGTGTTCCCGAATCATTATAGTCACCTTTCAGTCACATTCGTTTCATCACCTTCATTTTGCAGTGGAAAGAATGTCGATTCGTCTTTGCACTATGAAATCATTCAGACAACTTTGCTGATTTATCGTAAAAGTATGCTGACCACTATGTACTGTATACCAAATGTGATTTAGTGTTGTCAGCTCCACATCTTTGTCTGAGGGAAAGCTTCTCCCCAAAAATCACATTTTGATTGTGTGCCTGATATAAAACATTTGGTCTCAAGGTCATTTTTATGTTTCAGAAACCAAGTGCCTGTCGGATTCATTGTATTGCATCAATAGTACAGTACCACACATCATTTTACATTGATTTCCTACTGTCCATGCAGACTGGTTGTTTTAGCTCATTATAATATGAGAATCAACTAGCAGAGACTCGGGACAGCTAATCCATCCCAGTGAACGATTTGCGGCCTTTATTTTCAATTTTGGCAAGGCTAAATTCTCTTTGTGGTATAGCGTACCTCTAAGCGAGGACAGACCTCTTAGTAAGGTGTTCACTGATGCACCAGCAAGCAGGTATTTGAGAGTGTTGCTGGAGGTTACATTCATGTGCCGTGCTGTGTAGAAAATCAAAGCCATGCCTTCCATCGGATAGCACTGATGAGTTGATTTTTCTACTGAAAAAATGTCATCAGTATGTAATTTAGTCAAAATTCTTAAAAAAAATGTTTTTACCATATTAATATAGGCCCCCAAAAATCTTGTATCGGGGCTTGGTTCTTGATTTAAGGCTAACTAGGGTGGTCACACAAATCCATAATTACTGTAGTAATAAATGATAATGCTCTGATTACGTTGTCATACTTATTCCATTGAGTCTCTACTTGTAAATTTGATCAACATAGCAAAATGAATGGAAACCAATGGCTGCCCAGTTTCTGCTGGAACAGGGTCCAGTGGGCTGGACACAGAGTAAGCCAATATATAAATGTATGGGTAGGTGGCAAGTTGAAACTGCCAAAAATATAGAAAATTATTTTTAAAAAATATGATGTGCTTTGGAAATGGTTAGCATGCAATAATATAATGTATGTGCATAGTTTATGGTCCATAACAAGTAAATCTACCTCCATGGCCCGTTGACTGCAAGCATTTGAGGTTTTTCCTTTGTTTTTCACACAGGCCTTTTTGACCACATGAGCCATTACTTAGTTTTGATACAGTACTCCATGTGTCTACAGTTTAGATAACTTATTGCCCCTCTTCCCTGCGTGCTGGCTGCTTAGCACGCCCAACCCATTCCTAACCAGCCCTGGCCTTCTTCCTGCCTCTGTCCCTCACCACACCCACCCTGCGCCTCTGTGTGGCATCAGACATGCAGGCGTGCCACTGCACTGACATGGTCATTTGTCTTCTGACCGCCGTGGCATATGGAGAGGGCTGGCACTGCACAGATGTCCACTAAGTGCTGATGAAGGGAGTGAGGAATGGATGGGCTGGGGCTATTTAGAGGATCTTTGCCGGTGCTGCTGGAGCCTGGTACTGCTCTGCCCTGCCGGTGTTATTATCTTTACTGTACTGAGGAGGGTGGGAATGAGACCATTCAGTAAAGTATGTGTTTCCAGATATCTAAGAAAGTGACTGAGCATGTGTTTGCTCTGTCTCTACCTCTGTGTGTCTGTATTTCTTCAGCACTATCTATAATGTGTGTGCAGACTAGTGGGTGCAGTCTGGTGGTGCTCTGGCGTATTGAGGAGAAGGAGGGTGTGGATTAAAGCTGTAGGTAGGAGCAGAGAGAGCCTGAAAAGAATAATTTGCAGCTTAAGGGCAATAGCTTCAAAGTCATGAATCCTCATGGGTGAGCCAGCCAGGCTCTGAACCTGTCAGTGGTAACTTACTCCTCGGATAGCATGCCAAAGACTTCAATAATGACATCACCCAGGCATAGGGGTAGTGGATGGGAGCTGGGGTGGGGTAAAGGAGAGCTGCAAGAACGGGCCGGCTTTCAGGGGTGCGAGCTCGGCCCTTCAGAGTAGTTTGGAGTCCCGCTTGACGAGGGCTTTGCAGCTGCCTGATACCGGTCTTGTTGTTCTGTGTGCGGATTGGCCACAGAAGCCACCAGGGTGGCTTATCAGATTTATTGAGGCTTAGTGGTTGACGTTCAGGCTGTGTATGTGTGATGAAGTGTGTGTGTGTGGAGGAGCAAAAGGGTGAATAGGGAAAGGGTCATCCCTCTAACAATCCACTCGTCTCAGTTAATTTAGACAGCACCCTGGGGTCTGACAGTGAAGAGGCAAGACTGTGCACCACCCCTCACCAGAGTCCTGCGACTTGAGCCCAGCAAAGCGCTTATGTAGCTTCTCACATGAATTCCACCTTTTTTCCTCCTGTTGATAATGCCGTTGTGGTCATAGTCGCAAGGAGAAATTAAATTTGACAGAGCTGCAGTTATCTCCCCATATAGACCTACTGTATTTTATACTAGGGGCAACATGATCAAATCCTGTATGGCCTTATACCACAGTCTGTCTGCATCCAATTGGTAAGTTTACCACAAACTAATAGGATGTGGATATGTTACCTTGAGTCGTGGTGTTCTTGGAGAAGAAAGTACGCACCGCAATCTTGTCTCTTGTCAGATTTCCCAAGCTTAGGTTTCAGACACACACTTCAAAGTCCCTCTAATGAGTGGAAAAACATAGCCGGCCCCTGCACGACATTAAAGAGTGCCATACACCTTTTTTTGTGTTGTTGCTGCATTTTATTTCACAAGCTTTCCCTTCCAAATGTTAGCAACTCATTTTCACCTCCAGCACAAACAAACAGTGAAGTATCACCCGTTGTAGCCAGTATCAAAGGCAGCATTTGTTAGCAATAAAAAGCTGGTTTGAAAGAGCTCCAGCACAGATTTTTGTGCTCAAACACTCGCCAACATTTTTTATGCCATAGAAAAAGTGGAGAAATGGCTGGGAAGAACGATATATATAAAGCGTGTAAGGGAGCTGCCAGACAAACTACAAGTAACATATTTCAGTTTTATTTAATTGCTCAATTGCAAAGGCTTTGTTCTCGTTGCTGTCATCTTTTCAGATATTTTTCCATTTTGATCGGCACTGTGTTGTTTGGAGAACTTGGCCCCTATTAAAAGCATATCGAATTTGGGACGTGCTTCCCAGCCTCCGTAACAGATATGGAGAATCGATAAGAGCATTGCAAGGCTGTGACAGAATGGCCCCCACCCCCGCTGCTCTCATGTCTAAAAGGATGGCCGTGTGACAATGGGTCTCGCTCACGCTGCTGAGATCCTATCCAGGACAGATCACATTATCTGTCGAGTGGCATAAGCGGTCGTTAACCCTTTGGTGACACTGAGAGTAGAGCATGAAGAGAACGTTTGATTAAAACCTTAGACACATCCAGCCGGTGAGTGTTTAAATACAGCAGGATCTAGATACACTGTGAGTGTTGTGTTTCTGCTACAAGCTATTTTGACAGCAAGATTCTGGCCTCATCAGTATCTGTTTCTCCACGGTCTCAGTCGCCCGAGCTACATTTAGCTCCATCAGCATCAGTACCAATTCCATTTAGGGGTAAAAATGTAAAAATTCTCCCTAGACTCATTCCCAGGTGGTGTGTGTGTGTGTGTGTGTGTGTGTGTGTGAGTGTGAGTGTGAGAGAGAGGAATAGTTCAGGGAGACATACACAGAGACGGAGAGGATAAAAAATGAGCAGTGGGGTTTGTTCAGGTTCAAGATGCATTGTGTCTGTTGGCAGCTTGTTGGGCCAACATTGTTTGACGTTCTACCCCTAGTGCGTTTGTGAGCCTTTGAGGGCTTTATGGCTCGGTGTGACTCTGCCGCCAATAGGTTCCAGATGCCGCCGGTGTGGGAACCGGGGAGTGGAGCGGGAGGGGAGACAGCGAAGAAGCATAACCAGGTGTGACCCATTGCAATCTGGGATGTTCTCCATGGATATTCAGACTAAAATGCATGTGTGTGCACATGTTGAAGAAACAGTGGGATGCAATGTGTTCTCAATCTGACACTGGACAGACACGCAGACAGGTAGACAGGCCTGTGGACACACAAAAACACTTAATACTTTTATACACAATCTTTTTTTAACTGCGTATTTTTTCACTCCTGCAAGTAGCCCGTGCACCCACCCTCTGCCAAGGCACGGAGTTCATGGTTTGAGTCGCGTTGTTCAGCACATTTGCTGCTGGCACCAGTGAGGTCCAACATATGGCAGCACTCTTAGCCTTCAAGCCCAGCGTTGGGGCTCCGAACAGAACCTGCCAGCTCCACAGTGGCCTACTGTAAGGGAAAATTGTCAGCAGGACCATTTAAGGTCCCAAACCACAAGCACTGATAAATGTCTGCATTTCTCTATGTAATTACCTTCAATCCGGTGTCCCTTTTCCAAGGGGCCAGGAAGGAAACAACAGCTTAGAACAGCAACAAAGCTTAATGCTCTGAACGCTGGCTAAATGAAGTATGGTTCTGCTGTGTGTGATTTAAAAAAAAAAAAGAAAAAGAAAAAACATGGGGGTGGGAAGAGGTGGAGCCGAGTTCAGCCAATGTGTTTTTTATTTAAGAAAAGGTAAAATATACTAGGGGGAAATTTGCATTTGCACACGTCTACGGTCACTGAGGACAGTATAAGTTCTGTGTAAATTATACTGTCCTAAATTTAATTTTTTTTTTACATTTTATTGTTTATTCTCACAACATGCACTGTATACCTAAAATGAATATAACAATATTGAAAAAGAAGATGAAGTGAAGTGGTTGATTGTTTTTCCATTATCCTGACTTGAATTCAATATAGGCATTCATAGATTAAAATGAGAGAAAAACAATAAATATGAGTGTTGTTTGACATCTTTGACATATTGAAATAATCGCTGTACAGCTGTTCTAGTGCATACGTCAATTGTTGTTATTAAAAAGTTGTTTGGTTTCAACAAAAGCAGCTAGTCATGTGGCAGTACTCAAAGCATGTCCTTGAAAAATGAAACCATCATGGAGTTAAACATTAGTATTTCATCACATAAAAAGAAAAAAGTTGATGTTGAAGGGATTTGTAAAAATCAATTTGTGTACGTTTATTTAAAAGAGCATGAATGTTGCTTTTTTTTTTTTTAACTACACACAGAAGTGTTCTGGTTGTGATTTCACTTTTAGATGAAAGTTACTTTTATTTTTCTTACAAACCAAAATGCTAAACCACGGTTAATGTATGATGATTGACTGAAATTATGTCATGAGCGTTTCGCCACAAATTTAGCTTCAGTACGCTCGACAAACTTTTCCTGTATAAGGCTTTTTATAGCAAAATACTACCTGCTAGTGTCCTCACAGGGCTGCTGCTGTTGTCGATAATCCCTTCCTCTTCAATCCATCATCTGCAAAATAAACACAGGCCACCCCCACCTGTGTCTGACTCTGAGGGTTGAGGATGCGTTAACCTGCTCGCACAGGCCACCGGCTCCGGCTGCCAATTCCCCGTCTCTCTGTTTAGATTATTTCCACGGAGGCGGGTGACTCTCTTGTGTCACTGATAAGAGCGCAGTAGGGTGGTGGCAAGAGGGTCAAACCACAAGGGGAATAAAAACTCAGGAAAAAAAAACTGGAAAAAATGTCTTTATCCCCTAGAAAAAGTACTTTTCCCCCAAACTTCTTCACTGTGGTGCAAGACTATTACACTGATAGAAATTCTTCTCCCTCCTCGACAGCCTGGCCCCGAGTACGCAAGGGGCCAGAGTCTTAGCCACATCTCAAGCTAATTTACAAAGATCCTGAATTATTCTCTTATCTTGGGCTTTAAAGGTTGTAAGGTTGATTAACAAGGCTCTGTCCTGTTTATCAGTTTGGGGCTGGGTGTGGAAAATAGCCTGCGATAAGTGCACAGACCATTAAACATTCTATTTCCCCTAATATTTGTCGGCAACCATCTGCTTAACTGATCTCCCTTCACTTTAATTAAAAGGGATTCCCGTCTTGTTGGGGTCATTATGTGCTGGCGGACGCCAGGAGAGGGGTTTGTGATGAGTTCAGCGTTCCCTCTGTCCCTGGGTTGCCAGAGGGCTTTTTTCCATCCTCCTTCTACCCGCTTTGGAGTTAACCCCTTGCTGTCCTGCTGCACTTCCACCTTGTTATTTAGCGGGTGAAGCAAACTAAAGAGTGCAGCAGTTCTAAAAGAGATCCATTGTGTGTTGGTGCAAACTTTTCTCCTCACTAGGGCAGCGTCTAGATATTCACACTATCTCCCGCAACTCCAGGGCATGAGACTATAATGGTTTGATTTGCCCAACACTAGTTGGATCGATGCAGCTGTTTACAGTTTCTCCCTCTCTCATCCCTTTTGTCTTTTTTCTAATTTAGTGTTCCCAAACCATGGACAGGGGTCTGAGTCTGTCTGCTGTGCTTGCATCTTCGCCCTCCTCCCCACTCTCCATCACTGTCCATTGATGTTTTTCCCCTCTCTTTCTTTCCTCCTCTTCCTCTCTCCTTCCTTGGTTGGTCTTGGAAAAAGAGCTGCATGCCTCCACACTTCTGGACAAGACTGATGGCTCGTCAATAGCATTAGCCAGCATTGCAGGCCTCACTGGTGTAGAACCAAATCAATAAGGCCCAGTAAAAAGTCTTATACGTGTATGCGGTCCATCCTAGTCAAAGCTCATGTTACTACCGATGAGTTTTTATAAGAATTCAGGAGTGACCATCTGTTTTATTCCGTTTAATCCCACGTTTCTTCAGAAGTGCACCAACATTCATAAGTGCTTCTGCTCATAGTCATCCAGTCTTTTTCAGTAAAATGTCTCTGTTCACTGTTACACTGAATATGGATATTTAAATTTAGCAGCTCTGAGACAAAGCAGGGAAATATAAGATCTTTTCTGCTCTTTCCTGCAAAATTCTGGTAATTTACTTAATTATAGTATGCAATTATAATCAATTAGTGCTCAAAGAAAATTGATTCTTGCTTTCAGTGCAGCGGCAATAGTGCATGGTGTGTGGATGTGCTTGTGTGTGAGAACATTTTTTAAAGACAATGGAAGAAATCTGAGCATATATGGCTTACCTACAGATTCATTGGTTTGTATTTGTATGAGCAGTGCATGTACTCACTCACTAATCTATTTTCACTGATAATTTCACACAGAAACACATACTGATCTTCATCAGCCTTGAGAGATTCACCCAGTGATGTATTGCAGAGTGCTTCACTGACAGGTTTCTAATATTGATATAGCTTATGGAATAAAACAAGTTTCAGTTTCACAAGGTGAAGTGTTGCTTAATAAAGTAGTTTTATGAGTCGATATGATACCTGCTACTGTTACAGTAGATGATGGTCAGCATGCCTCCATTTTGGAGAAACAGATAATAATATACAGCAGCAAAACATTTTGTGTCCACCAACAGAAAGGCCCTCTTAAAAGAAATATTAGTGAAAGCTGTATTTCGCATATTTTAACCTTCACCTTGATGGGGAGCTATCTATGCTGTCTTTAAAATGCGCCCACCAAAATCACATAATAACACAAGAAAAACTGACCAATCGAGGCAGCGGAAGACCAGCACAGCTCCTGCGTTCTGTGAGGTAAAATTAATCACATATATTGACTTCAGTTCCCATGTCAGAAAGGGCTGTCTGACGGTCAGGCAAACTGTGAAAATAGTCTAAATAACGTACCCTTAGACTGATATTGGAGTGTCCTGGTCTGTTTCTTGAACTGCCATCTATTGTAGGTAATATGCTGGATAAGTACCCCACTTCAAAAGATCTAAACCGAACAACTATGTCTGCATGTCCAGCCTTAGTAGTGGTGGTAAATGACTCCTCCTCACTATTGCACTTCTTATAAAGCTCCTTTTAACCAGCAGATAATGAAATGCCAAAACAGTATCAATCTCCAGATGCTGTGTCAGCTTCTCCCTAATTCACATCAGCTAATATCTGCCCATTCTGTGCTCGCTAATAGAATGACAGCAGCTGATTATGTGCTTCTCTCTGTGTTTGCATGTTCTCTCTGCAGTGGAATCACTTCTTTCTGACAGCATTTCCACAGTGAAAAGACCTATAGGCCTGTTGAGCTGAAGACATTTGCAGTCGAAGCGCTCAGCAGGCACTATTGACTTTCATTTGATTTTTTTAAATAACCTCCATAACATGTATCTGTGCCTCAGTGGCTGGCCTGCTGCTTGTGGCTGGAGCTGTGCCCTATTTATTTGTCCTATATATTGTACTTGCCCGTAAATGTGAAGGTGAATGCTAGGCGGTGATTTGTCTTTTTCCTTTCGTCTGCACAGGTTTACAGTGCTTCAATAACCAACCTGATATGTTATTGTAAGTCGGTTATACTTAACTGTGTTGAAATGTTATTCCACTTTGCTGAGAAGCATTGGAAACATAACATTTAAACTCAGCACATCATTGATGGACGCAGACTTTTCAACGGGCTGACTCTAAGGTCAGACAGATGGATGGACTGATGGACATCTTTGCCCTGTCAACCCCTCCACCCTGCCCCCACCCTGGCAGCAGCCTTTCCGGTTCAGACACAACAAAGCTCGCCCTGGCTGTCTGTTCGTACACACACAGCAAAGAGTTCTGTTTCTCTAAAGGTCAGCCTAGGGCCAGCGTGTTTGTCAGGCCAATCGATGGCCTGCCGCCGTCAGAATCATGCTCCGTTATGTAGCGAGGAGGTCAGCCTAGTGGCGGACAGCCTTCCTGGTGGGAGGTCGTCACCAAGGAGTGTGTGTCTGTGTGTGTGTGTGTTTTAAGACGGGTGGCCAAGGATATCTGTGAAGGGGGGGGGTATCTTTTACTAACCCTGCATATAATCAATACCATCTAGCACTATTATTCTGAAATCTCTGTGTGTGTGTGTGTGTGTGTGGGTGTGTGGTTGTTATCAACAATGACAGGGGATCAAGGAACTGGTGTGTGACAAAAAGGAATGGTGTCTAATTCAAGGTCAATAAGGCCTGTGTCACTGCTTCACTTTCACAGAGGGGAGCGAGGAGGCATTATGTTCCTGTTGGTTACCAGAGCAAACATGACATCCCTGCTGGAGCTCATATCAATTTGTAATTTGATCCCCAGTCACAGCAAATGATGTCAGCAGAGGTCGCTTTTGCAAAATGACCCGCCATTTGTCCGTTGTCATTGTCAATTTCTGTCTACATTGTTGTTCTATTGTTCAGCTTTTTTTTCCCCGTTGGTTGATGTTAATATTCATAGATTTGTATTCTTTATTTCATGTGGAGTCATAAATAAAAACATTGATGCTTTCAAAGCTGTCACAGTGAGAGGAAATTTTTCATTTATTTTTCTTTTCAAAAGATGTTTTTAGCATAATCTTTGCAAAATGATTTTGTATATATTTTCCCTGCAAATCCCATTTAATTTAATTTCAGGGTATGATGAGTGACCGTCTTACTAATTTGCTAAGACCAACAGCACCTTCTACTCATGCCAGTACATCTTTTAATAACTCTATTAATCTAATCGTCCACTAATTGGTCAAGATAGCCTTTTCCCTGGTGATTTTTTTTATCACGGAGCAATTAAGAGCCCAGTAAAACCTGCTGAAATCAGTGTCTGGTTAAAAAGGCTTGATTGACACATTGTTTTCAGGGCTCTGCCATTTCTCTCTATATTATGGAGAAGGGTGTTTTTTCATAAAATTACATATAACAGAATATGAATAAAATTACTATGACAAAATGCCAGTGACTGATAAATCTTTAATATAAAAATTGTACAAGAATTCTGATACAAATTACAAGAGGTATTTGGACAAAATATGAATAAAATTCCATTTACATCCCAAAACCCTTATGCATTTTATGCAAAAACCATAGACAGTTATGATACAGAAACAAATACAAGAAAGGCAAAATAAAGAAAGAAAAGAAAGAAACAAGTCTTTTAAAAAGAGGACCATTTTTTTCCTCCTGTCTGCAAATGGGAAACACCTGTTTAGGTACATACAGTATTTATGAAGCTTCCAAATCACCATTTTGACACCAAAGTGAGGCGAGCTCCTCTGCTCTGTTTGTTCTCTGCAGTGCGACGATGTAGACATGCAACGCTGTGCCAGTGCCATAACGTGGGCTTTTTAAGACACAAATGCACTGGTTACACAAAAACACAAGTGAACTACCCCCCCCCCCCCCCACCCCCCCAAAAAAAAAAATTCTAAATTCACCAGGTCTTCAAGCTTATTTTTATATATAAGACTGTAAAATATAATTGGCACAATGGAAAACAGGATTCATGAAACATGAATTCATCCTCGACATTTCACAGGTTCCAGTTCAATTTAATGAGGGTATTTTTTTTATTTTTGAGAACATAACACATGAGGCTGAAGCATCTACATGAATATGTGTATTTTTTATCTGCATATTCCTTATGATGTCCTATCAAACATCCCCACTTTGTTCCATGCGCTACATTAACCGGACAGTTGTACTCACTCACTGTGACGTGAACAAAACGGACAGTGATTAACGGGTCAGCCGCTTCAGCCGTCCGCTGTCCTCTCCTCCCTCTGTGTGCTACGTAGAATTACAGAATAATTGATGCCTGATGCTCCTCTAATCAAATATTAAAGATTCACTCCGGTGGTTTGAGGCCAGTGAGGCGCTCTAAGTGACATGTTCCTGCGGATCCACAGCCTGGTCACTAGGTAGCAGAAGGCACCTGGGCCCAAGTGGTTGGAGAAGTAAGGAAGGCAAAATTGGATTGGAGGCTTTCTCCGAAGAGAGGGGGGAAATTGGTGGTCATTTCTCAGAGGAGAGTGTAGGGGAGAAGGTAGGAAACGTGACGGGCGGCTCCATCGCTCTCCAGCAGGCAATCTAGAAGAAACTGGTGATGACTCCTGGGGAGTCCTGGCCCTGCTGCTCTCTTGCTCGCTCCTCTCCCTGTGTACCTCTCATTCTCCCCTGCCTTGTTAAGTGACTGCCGCAAGGCTGCAGCCAGACCACTTTCTAAACCCACTCCCTTTCCACCATCTCTCCCTCTTTTGCGGTCTGTCTCCCAGTGGCTTTCATGTTTTCTCAGCTCTTTTCCCAGCCTCTTGCAGCTCTGAGCTTTGCTGGCATGACCAGCACCATGCAGGACTCAGAAGGAGCCCGTAGGAGGTGAGAGAAGGGTGCTGCAAAGGAATCTCTTCTGTGATATTCAGTTTTCTGCCTGGCACACACAAGTACACAGACAGAGGTCATGCACTGCAGCTGCTGCTTGAGAAATGGACAGAAATGAACAGGACGAAGGAGTGTGGCAGAGTCTGAAAAACAACCCTGAAAACTTGTTTTTTTTTGTTTTTTTTTTTTTCAGAGAATCACGAAGGGCATAGAAGCTGAGGTTATTTGGGAAGGGCAATTTCAGTACAGTAAAAAAAACTTTTGATGTGTTGGATACTTTTAATTCTATAAAGTTCAACTCAATATATGAGCCTGCTGGTCTTTTTTAATAGATGTTCTTAATTAAACAGTGTCCTTTTTAGGTAAAATCATTGGCTGTTGGATCTTTAAAGTGAAATAATAATAATAAGAGCTTTGGACTTTCCATGCCTGACTCAGTGCTAGAGCACACCACTTCCCATAGGGGAATATAAGCTTGCAATGTAGCAGCAGCTATAATGTTAATGCAAGATGGAGAGTTTCATTTCCTGTGGTGAGAATATTTCTCTGGCCCCGTCTCCTCCACCACTAGAGGTTAACAAGTCATCTTGCTCTTGTCATCTTTCTGGCCTGTAAGTAGGAGGCATGTGTGAGAGTGTGCCATTCTCCTGTGTTCATGTGTGTGTTTTTGTATGGTGGTGTGTTAGAGAGACAGCTGTCAGCAGGGTTCCTGAAGTAGCACTTTTTTTTTTTTTTTTTTATTTCTCCCCAAGTGAGGGCCGGGGGATCGAATGAGTGAATGAAGCAGCAAGCGCCTCAGTGAAACCCACTCCTGGGAGAAGACAGGGTTCCTGTACTCAATTTTCCCTTCACTTGAGATAAACAGGCAATTACCCATCCCTTTTTCCTATGCCATGGCCGTCCGGTGAACTTAAGCATACACTATTAGTGTGTGTCCCTGTAGGACCTGCGCTGTGGGGTGTGGAGGTGGTAAGTGAGTGGCGGGTTGAAGAAATGGGTAAGGTGGTTGTTAAATGACTGCGCCCTGACAGACAAAGAGGGAAACGGAACGAGAGGAAAGGAATTGAATTGAATTATCAGCGGCCCTGAATAACAAAAGGATTAGATGAATTGAATTCAGCTAAAATGAATGGGTCAAATTGAATTGTTCAGAGCACACAATCCCTTTCCTTTTTTTTTTCTCTGTCTGTCAGTGTCACAGTCTTGTCAGCAACCTTGGAGTCTGGCAGTGTAACGAAGTGACAAGTGAGTTATTAGACAGAAGAAGCTGGAATGGCAGGGACGCCTCCAGGTAACGGAGAAGCAGCACATTTTTAATGATCGTTGCTGTCATCCTTTCCTCCCTAGTCAGCCTTCCACCTCCGCAACCTTTCCATCAGCCTCAGCCCTCTCTCTTGCTCTCTTTATCTCTTAGAACAGAGGACTGAAAATTGCATGTGTCATATAGGTTGAGTCTTAAAAAAAAGACATGAAATATTTCACTGGAATAGGTCATGTCTATATTGCAAAATGGCTTAAGTTTGAAATAAATGGAATGCAACACTGTTATGGGTGTAAAGTGTTGTGAATTCTGTACAGCACACTGCATAACACTGCTTATTCCCCCTCTGTGTGTAGCACCAGTCAAGTTCGAGAAGATCTCCTTGTATTGTAACACATGGCATTGCTAATACATTGATAAACAAGTCAAACTGAGGAACAATCTCTATTTTTTGTCTTTTTTACAAAAAATATTCTTATACTGGACAAAAACATCTCCATGAAGATATATCACCCACCAATAAATACCCCTTCCCTTGGCTACTTTGCCCTGTTCCTGGAAATATTTGTACCGTAAGACAGTCATGGACATGTTAAAAATGGTTGCAAACAACAGCCAGGAAAAACATTTTTCATAGAGTACATTTGTAGCCGACACTCAGCAATGGAAACCGATACCGAAAATATCACAGCAAAAGATTTAAGACTCAAGTGCATCATATTAATCCAATGGGGCATGATTTAAGTACACACTGTCACACTGAAAGAGCTCTTTGTAAGCAAACACTTTTGTTTTGGTCACAGTTGAATGACTATTTTCATCTTTTTTTCTCGTTTTCTCTCTTTTTTCTCCAATCTACGGGACAGCCATATTTCATTAAGATGCCTTTGTTGCATTTATAACTTTGTTTGACAATGTCACAATAATACTTTGCACAGATTACCTCACTAAACCTATGAAGTAAGTATCGTTTTCATAATTGGCAGCCATACACAAATTCAACAAAAAGGAGGGGAGACATTATCAGTATTTAACTCCTTTGTTTTTGTGAAACAGCAGTTTATATTCATTCACACTCGGATTTGTTTTTTTTTTTAGACTTTAGAGACACTTTCTAAATATGTTGTTTAGTGATGGGGAAGATCTCAGGTTCTGTTCATGGAGGCAAGGTGTTTTCCTGTTGTGAAACTGAAACTGAGCACGTGCAAAAAGAAACTGGCACAAGTATGTTGAAGGTATTATCATTTACCTTGGCACTGTAGCCATCAATGACCCCAAACAACACCTAAACTCACCATTGCAAAAGTCCTCGTTATAATAATATTACACATCCCCTTGTATAGATGCAAAGTGCAAAAACTGAATTGGTATACTAAAGCTCATAAACATAACAGACAAAAAAATAAAATGGAAATACAAAGAATGATATCAGTGTAGGAGCCTAAAAAAGCATGCCGGCAACCTCTGAATATCTAACAAGTAGATAAAACAAGTCACATGATATTCTTTTTTTTTCCCTAGGACTCAGTTTAAAATGTGTCTTTGAAGCTAACATAAATGAGTCAAGCTAGTAAGATGCTACCTCTTTCTTGCCTATAGCTGGAAGTATTGTACTGGACTGTAACATAAAACCATAACGAGAGAGAAAAAAAGAAGCAAACAACCACCAACACAACTCTTTTACACCAAAAGCCTCTTAGGACATTATTTACAAAATGAAGCTGTCATGCTTTTGTAAGGGGTTTCATTTAAAAGCTATCATTACACAAATACAACAAGAAGATTTTCTTTTTTTTTCCTCAATACTATCATTTTTGCAGGCAAAGTCACAAATAAGAGTTTGAATAGATTCTTTGGAGACGGACGTAAAAACAAAGCCGGGAGAAGTTTGAAAGGAAAGATGGAGGGGCTTATGAAAAAAAAAAAATGGAGTTTTGTTATAAAGCAAACTCCATGCGCAAGAGTGTCATCCTGTTCTTCCAAAGAAGGAAAAGGTCACAATAATAAACTGTATTTAGAGTCGGTGAATTTCATAGAGGGACAGAAATGTCTTGCAATGACTTACAGAGGATGGGCAGGAGGCATACAGGCATTTAGCTTGTATTTGATGGCCCTGGGCTAGGATTAAAAGCTAATTTGAGGAGGAATAAGGATGAGGAATGAAGGGAGGAGTGGGCCGACTGACAGTAAGTCATTATTTAGTCTATTATTGTGGAGAAGGGCATGTTTTTATGGAGGTTGGGGTTCTGAGAGTGTCGGTTCCGGCTGCGCACAGAGCTGAACACCATGTTGCAACCAAGGATTTTGCACTTGTGCATCTCACGCAGGTGCACAGTCTTGTAGTGCACACGCAGGGTTCCTTTGTTGCTGTACATTTTATGGCAGATGTTACAGAGGATCCCACTGCTGCCACCGTTACTGCCCCCGGTGGACGAAAACAAGAACGGCGAAGAGGAAGGTTCCAACCCCTCACCATGTCCTTCTCCTTTGAGTTCTCCAGTCTCATCCTGGTGTCTGCCTTCAGCCCGCCCCTCAGCATGCTGGGAGCAGTCACTGTTGCCCTCCTCCTCATCCTCCTCTCCTTCCTCCTCCTCTAAGTCATCCAATAAGATGCCTTCATCGCTGCCCTCATCTGACTCATGTGAGGAGTGGACACTGCTGCCGGATTGAACACTGGATGTGGTGCTCAGGTCCAACACCATGTAGTCGTCTGGCTTGTCCCGGGAGAAGCCGTTGGCGTTGTGGTTTTTAAGGGTATTGTTGAGAGGGTGATGGAGATACTCACTGCTCATCAGGGATCGGGCATTATGGTTCAGGCCAGTGGGCCGGAGGCTGGCACCTCCGATGCCCATCCCGGCATATGGGTCCATGCCCATGTGGTGCCCGGCATAGATCTTGGCCAGTATCTCGGCTCGCAGGTCCTTGGGCAGTGACGGGAGTTGGGGGTCCAGGACAATGTCGTCCAGCTCTTTGGTCAGCAGTTTGCGGTGCAGGTTGATGTTGGAACTGTGCCTATGGGGAGACAGTAATAGTTGTAAATCAGAAGGCTGCCAGTGTATGAGGAATGGAGTTTACCTCTCATTATAAAACAGCAACATATATTTGTAATTACAGTGATATATTTTTCATATTGTCAACTTATCTCAATTCAGTGCAATCAGGCTACAAAGACTGAATATTTAAGAACCACTAGACACGATTGTTACTATCAGTGGAGGCACACAGAAACAGAAATCCATCCTGCAGCTCTCCTCAGAAAAGTGCTGTTAGATCGCACACAGAGAGAGAGCATCCTGCTAGTGTTTACCGCTGTCAGCATGTCTGCACTGCACAGCCCTCAAATCCAATAGACTCTGACTCAATTAAATACTCCACCATATTGAATGGGAGTTTATCAATTGATTCGAGCTGTGGTAATGTGATAATCGAGGGGAACTGGATAGCATATTAGCACTAGGCCCTGACAGCATTATCGCATTCGTTCCCTATTGGAGGTAGCTTAATCGAGCACCTCAATGAACATGTCTTTATGTAGCTCTGGATTTAATTAAGATGGGCATTTTTCCCCCCCAAAACACAAGGCGAACTGTATCACACAATGTGCTACAGCTGATGAAAGAAACTAAATAACAAGTGCCATGCTTAAGCCAAGATACAAGTAAGGATTTCAGTAAGCATACAAAGCCATGCTACAGGATGCAAAGTGACAAATCAAATTCAGTGCTTTTTTTGCTCTAATTTCATAGGTGCCATGTCGGACTAAGAGAAAGGGGACCCACTGCACACATGTCACAATAAAACTGCAAAACACAAACGTAAGGAAAGGAAACGTAAGCAACTAATGACCGGCGTTGGGTATGACATACATAAGGCCCATTTCTCCCATATCAGGTCAGCACTTTACATCAAATAAGAAAAGAATATGCAAACACTCAGTGCCTAATGTGAGGGGTTTCCATGCAGGGAGGGCACGTGTGTGTTCAACAAAACATAAAAAATAAAACGGTCATCCTTAACAGGACGGGCAAAAATGGAGTCACAATGGATAGTAGAGCTTACCAGCAGTGGCAGGGTTGATGCAGTCAAAAAGGGTCCCTTTCCTTTAATTATTTACTTCCCTATCCGACATTGTCCTGCAAGAGGTAGAAATACATTCATTTGAGGGACCCTTTTCTGTGAACCAGGCAACCAGGAGCCCGTCCACTCAAGCATCGTCAGCATTGAGGAGAGAGAGCGTGGCAAATCGATTGGCCGTGGCTGTCACTGTGTGTGTGTGTGTGTGTGTGTGTTTGCACATGCTTTTGTCGGTTTGTGCGTGTCTGTATGTGTGAAAAAACATAAAATATACTACTTCCATATAGCGGATCTTCGATCAAAAAGACTGTATAAATCCTTTGTTCTTTTTTATCCTTTGATAGTACAGTCACTCCCATATGGTGTTAGCTTATGGCTAAAATATGGGAGTCATGATTCAATGTCCTTGGCGCTGTATCCCTGTCTAGTCAAACACATGTGTGGATGCTCGGCTGTGAGAGGTCAGAGTGTTTTTAAAACAGTCTGAAATATGCTGTAATCAGTGATCGGTATATGAGGAAACGGGCACAATTTCTGCAGGGAGGCCAAACAGGCCTTAATGTGAAGATTTGCTCAGTTAAGCCTGAAGCTCAGGATGCTGTTGATGATGCTCAGGTAGGCAGGTCCTTTGCAACATGTCTCCATCTCTATGACAACACCTTCTCACTGCTAATAAGCTCTAAGTTAACCATGGCTATCTCAGTTTCAGATATTAAAGTCAAATATGCTATATATCATGCAGTAAGTAGTCTGCGCTATAGCCATTAGAAATACTCAGAAATGCACAGCACATTGTTAGAATATAACAACAATATCTAAATAAATACTCTTCACATTTACTACAGTCTTTTTACTATTGCACAGAAATATGAAAATAAAATAAATGGAAAAAAAAACGTTATAATACATCATTTGTAACCATTTGGTAATTTAATCTCAAAAGTAGCCCCGTTTATGATCATTTGCATAAACATTATTATTTAACTCTTGTGTTGGCAAAGCCTCCGTGCCCTAAATAATCAAAATAAGTCAGCTGAATCCACACGGTGGGCATGATGCACTTATCCCTTCATTTATCAGATTTAGACTTTCTGCCCCATTTCCCACTCCCCACCACCTCCATCACTCCATTTCAGTACGCTTCATCTTTCCTCCCCCAAACCCAGCTCCTCCGTGCACCCCCTTCCTCCATCTCTGCCTCCCTGTCGGCCAGTAATGTGGCTGGCAAACCAATTTGACAGTCTCATCTTTGCCCAAAAGATGGGGGAGGCCTCAGGAGAGCCCATTTTTGACTGTGCAGAGGAGGTAGAGCGAGAGTATGTCTGTCCCAACCGGCATTAATCATCTTTAGGTTCATCTGATGGCCCTTGCCCTTGTTTTTATGTCAGTTTGTGTGTGTGTGTGTGTGTGTGTGTGTGTGTGTTCAAGTGTGTTGTCTAAATGACTCATAATGTGTAAATGAGATGGAAGGCTGAGTGGTGTTAAACTGACACGAGTGATTCTTTGTCTTTCCTGTCATTTGGAGTGTGTTATGAGGTTTTAGGTGTGGGAGGAAAGAGTTTTAGTAACATTTATCACTCTCTGTCACTGGCTTTGCATAGGATCACTCCATTCGACAGCATAGGCTTTGAGTGCAGGGACATTAAATATGCTTTAAATATCACTTGAATAACATTTTCTTGTACTAAAGTTAAATTAACATGCTTGCATGGATATCTAAGAATAAAATAATACCTCTTATTCTCTTCAGAATACATCACAATGTAAAGGGATGTGATGTTTTTCTGTATTTAATCAGTGGATATTTTGATCTGGGATGAGTGGTTTTTGCTATGATATTCTCTCTATGAGCAACGTGCCCTTTGTTTATAAGAGACAAACAGAGCTAATTGTGAAGCAGTGGAGCTAGGCCACATGCCGTGAGGGGACTGAGGGAGAGAGGAAGGAGAGGGAAGGAAAGAGACTCTCCAACATAATTAACCTTCACTCTCTGCATTCGCAGTGGCCCGTGCAGGGACCATGGGCCGCGTACTGCTGCACCATGGGAATGTGGAAGAAGCTACAAGCGGTAGCGATATATGAGCATGTTAAAATGTTGGAGTGAAGGTTTAAAAAAAATGAGACAAGTAAGGCAAGTCCTGTCAACGGGTTTAAAAAATATGATTAACGAGGCCAATAATGGTGATGATTGCTGGAACGCGCATCTTTCCAGCCGTTAATCATGCAGCTTCTTCAGCACTTGTGCCGATGCTGCTCGCTCCCCACAATAAATATGCAATCATTTACCTCCGTGCAGCAGGCAGCCAGGAGGCTAGGAGAAAACAGCCCACTGTAAAACCACACACTCTTATGTTGGTCTCTGCTTTACACTCAAAAACACACACATTACATGCTTGCTCAAGGGCGCATTAAATTATCCTTTGCTGTATTGTCTGAGTGTGTGTATTTACAGTATGTGTGCATATGTGTGTGAAATCCTACAGTCTTCTAAATGGGGCAAAGATCCAAAGAGAACAAACACTAGTAATGCTAGTGGCAGCACATTTACTGTGTCCTACTCTGACAATGTCACTGGCTCTTGGTTGTTTTTCTCTGTAGATCAAATGACCTCTCCTCCTTTTTCTTCTTCGCTTTGATACAGGAGCTTTTGATGCTGGTGTCTGAAGGTGTGTTTACGTGCCTTTGGCTTTTTACTCGGCCACTGCACTGATCAGATATGCAGAGATACTTGGACTTCCCTTGCTGGATGTCAACAGCTGTGTTTGGGAGGCACTGACAAGAGGAAGCCAGACAGGGCCGCATATTATAATACTACTTTAGCATATATTATTCAGCTGCAAAAACAACAACAAATAACCACCGGTTTATACCTTCCTCTTATTAAAATTCAATGTGGCTATTATTCTAATGGTACTTTTTTAATTTTTAAAGATAATTACTTAAGTATTAAGTGTTCCATTCCTTTATATCTGAGGTGAAAGGTCTGAGAGCTGCTTATTTATTATTTCTGCCAACACTGCTCTAAAATCTAAGTAGGAGAAATAATGGAGTTTGACTTATCTAATTTACCCGTTATAAACATCCCAGACATTATTTTGTTCAAATATCTTTGTTCATGCAGTTTAATCTTATTTACACTTATGAAAACAACTAAATTATATGCCCGTTTTATTGCCATCATTACACTCAAACATACATTATGTCATTAGAGGATTATCCAGGGACAGATTTGACGAGAGCCTGGTTTGTGTATAAACTCGTCTCAAAGCCCCAGGACTCCTCTTGCTACATAATGCCCTTCTATCTGTTGTCGTGATCCCTGTTTGAATCAGCGGCAAAGTAATATGTCCCATATGCTATCAGGAATTTATCCCCCACAGAAAAAGTATGGAAACAATAGTGTTCTTATGTCTCACCCACCCAGAGCTACACTGTACACCCACTGGCTCAAACATGTTTTGTGTTCACAGCAGCAATTGTTCCGTCTCACTACAAAGTTATCTCTATCTCCCATATGTTGTGCTACTTTTTATGTTTGAATGGCATTTGCATTCATCACGGAGCCAAAGTGTCACACACACAAACATCCAGGCTGACATAGGAAGACAGTGAGCATATTGGAAGAGTTCATGTTGAGGTGTTGCCTTTTCTCTGTGCAATATGGTCTAATGTTTGAACCCTCTGTACCTGTCTAAAGCACTTCACTCACCCCTGGCTTTAATACCAAACGCTTTGCTGCATAATTGTTAAAATGCACCTCCTCTAAGCCATTCCTTCTCCTTCTTCTTCCTGATGATGATTATTTAAAAAATCTCTCATTTAAATTTCTTATTTACAGTTTCTGTCAGCCACAACAGGGTCATGACAGCATATATTGCATAACAAAACAGCAGAACAGCTGCAGAGATTCACAGTAGCCATGTTAGCACCACTGAAAACATGAGCAATATCTGCTGAATAATAATGGAGCTTGTTTCAGGAAGGTTATCTTTCAGTTAACTTAACTTCCCTTGTTTTGTAAATGTACTCTGGAGCTCTCCTCTTGCTATTTAAAAGTTCAGATAAGGCACTTAGTTATCCAACAACTGTTTTACAGCATTAGGGGACTAATTACACAATTACATTACATAGATAATGTGTATAGAAGAGGAAGTAGGGTTATCTGTTTGCATGCACATGTTACACAGCAGGTCGGTCATGCCTGAGGCATCTTCTCTTCCTAAAGCCTTGTCAAGTGTGGCGCTAACAAACTCACTGGTGACAGTACACACACTGAGGCAATGCATGCTATAATAAAGCTTCCTGTCATCTTGCTGCTGTCGGCACAGCTGCGCCAGGTGAGCAGCAGGATTTTACCTACTACTAACACTACCTTGTATCCCGTTCTACTCTCCATTCCTACATTCCTATATCCATCCTAATGCAATCCCAGGATAACTTTATGCTCTGTTTACATGTTGCTAATGAACAAACAGTGGTAGGAAAAGATACCACCAAAACAAGAAATGTAATATATCAGGTGGAAAAGCAGCAAGTTTAAATTGTTATTTTTTAATCTTATCCTCCCCTTCTATATAATTAGAAAATAATGATTAAGGTGGTTATGTAGAACAGCTGAGTTAGTTATATTAAAAGGATAGAATGTGAGCATGAGAGGTATTTGTTACACTGTGTTGTGTATTTTGGAGACAATTTACAATTTTTTACTCTGTCAGTGCCCATTGTTTGCACAGCTGGCAAAGGAATAGGATTTTCTGTGTCGCCAAATCTGAAATATTAATTCACACCTATATATTTGGATATATGTTTCTCTCCAACAGTAATTCTGAAGGATATAATTATTGAAATGCCCATTCAGCATGTCTGGATGCTGGCTGATTAAAAACTTAAAAGTGTTCCCATGATGCGAAAACAGTTGTTATCCTAAGGAATCAAGACTGTGCCCACAGCAACAGTGATGTTATGTACTTCCAGCATGTGTGATGGCATCAACCTGCTGCCACTGCTGCTACAGTATACATATTCTGCAGAGTGAGTGTGTGGGATTGATATGTGCTAACAAGCCCAGGTGAATGTGGCTGGCTTCACCTCCTAATGCGCTAATAAATGCAGTGGTTTGATGAACCGCTGTTAATGATAATATATGCGCCTTCACCTTCCTGTCACAAGGTGCTGTTGTGAGGGCAGGTAAGCAACACACTGCAGCTGTGCGGTTGACGGGTATGGCCTAGAGCTTGTTTGAATCAGTGTGTATGTGTTTCTCATCCTGACACCCTCTACTCTTCTGAACTCTGACTTGTCAAGAAGCAGACACCCCCTGAATCAATTTTGGTGTTGAATTAGCTAACAGATGTTAAGTGATACTCTATACGGATGAATGTCACACAGTAATGAAATACTGCAGCTAAATCTTGATTTATTACCATGAAATGAAATGGCCTATCACTCAAAAAATGATCTGTTTTGAACTACGTTTTATATGCCTTTTTTAAAAAACATATAACCTCATAAAATATATCTAGTGTATTCTGTGGATTTCTGGATTACCTTAACTTGAATTATAGTAAATACATATAATAGATATTTCCATTGAACCTACCTGTGACTGCATGAAAATAAAAATGGTTACATTACCAATTGCTAGCACTGACCTGTCTCGGCTCCGCCGGGAAGGGAAGGCAGCGTTGCAGCCGGCCACAGTGCACACATGCATCTCTTTGAGGTGCACGTTCTTGTAGTGCAGTTTCATGCTATAGGAACTCTTGAAGCTCTTCTTACACACATAGCAGATCTTGGGGTCAGGACTTGAGCATGGGTCTCCCTCTGGTGATTGAGAAGAAGGGAATTTGGGTGGGCTGGCACCGTAGCCCATTGAAGAGATGAAGCTCTCATGCAGAGCAGCCATGCTCGCAGCAGCAGCAGCTGCTGCCATTCCTCCATTATAAAGGCCATACTGGCCCATGCAGAACATGTCATATGTAGGATCATTGAGTTCCTCCTTGATCCTGATAGCGGGCTGATGAGGGGAGGGTGAGGAATGACCCTTTCCTTCCATTTCTTTTCTCAGCTGGTGTTCCTCACTCCCCTCATCATCCTGTTCCTTGTCCAGACACCTTCCACCTCTGCTGTGTTTTTGCTGTTCTTCCACATCTATCAGCTCATCACGGTAGAACATCTTGGAATCAGAGGTTTCAGATTCATTCTCAAAGTCTCTTTCATGGTCCTGGTCCTCAGAGGTGAAACTGCCCATACAGCGTAACTCACCAGAGCCTTGAAGCTCATGCCCACCCCTGCTATCACTACCAGTCCCTTCCCTGCATTCATCTTCACTCTGTCTCATCATGCCTCTCAGTGCCAGGCCAGGGCTCATCTCATCTTGGGAAGGGGACTGCTGCCCACTACCACCACTGTGGTTCCCAGTACCACTGCCACTGTTGTTGTTGCTGTTACAGTTACCATTCATTTTGACATTGTTGTGAAGAAGGGATGAGTGATGGTGGTGATTATGGTGGATGTCATCATCATCATCATCTTTATCCTCATATTCATCTGCCACATCAATCACTTCCTTCTCAATCTTCACTGGCATGCTTGATTTACGAGGCTTCTTTTTGGGTGTGGGGTCACTGCTGCCAGTGTTGAGGTCATGATTGGCACTAGGTGTTTGTAAGCGTTGGGACACAGGTCCTGTCTCTGACACATGAATATGATTGTGGGAAGCCACTGCTGCAGCAGCCAGGAGATGCTGTTGTTGGTCCATTAGGGTGGTACTGTTGGTGGTTGTGGGTAGTATGGGGCTGGTGGGCAGTGACACTGGAGGACTGACAAGGTCCGCAGGGGACAGTAGTGTGCGGTAGAATGGGGGCACTGGCTGGACAGGCTGCACTGACTTCAGGGAGGGGAACACCAATGGGCTTTGCAAGGGTGACTGAAGCATAGGGTCTACCGGTGGAGTAGTGAAGCCCAATGGTGGTCTTCCAGGGCTGGTGAGTGTAAAGCCACCATTCTTGGTGCTTGAGATGACAGGTGTACCAGTGGTTGAACGGATGAGGTCCTTGTCACGGTTATTGCGCAGCATGGGCATATGCAACCGTGGATTGGGATTGGCACTATGGCGATTGCGGCTGCGTAGTGAGCTGAAGACCATATTGCAACCCTCAATGGTGCAACGGTGTTTGATCTTCAAATGTACAGCATTATAATGGATCTTAAGTGTGCCTTTGTCATAAAAGGTTTTCCCACAAGAATTGCAGCACACACGACCCTTACGTGAGGTTGATCCCATGCGCCGCATACGATGCATCTTGGAGGAAAAGGAAGCATGGCTGATGGTTTTAGACTGCTCATCCTTTACAAAGTGGTGATGGACGTGGTGTTCACTCAAACTGTTGGGTTGCTGAGGTTGATTTTGGGACTGCTGTTGGACCTGCTGCTGTTGGAGCTGTGTCTGCTGTTGCTGCTGTTGTTGAGCCTGCTGGGTGGAAGGGGTTGGTGAGATGGGGGATGCCCTGTTGTTAGGCTCAGTCTTGGGTTCGATGGCTCCCAGGACTCCACGACTAGGGCTCTGGCCACTGCGGAAGGGTGACAGGGACACTTCTGACTCACTGGTGTCCACCTGTTCACCTTGGTTTGGCAGGCTGGGCTCGCGGAGCCGAAGAGCAGACTGCTCCATAGGCAGGCCATTGGGAGGCAAGCCTAGCATGGGGGCAGAAACTGGGTTGATGTACTGAAAGGGTAGGAGGAAGGCTAAGCTGTTGGGGATATTCTCAAAATGGTGAATGCTGGATGGGCTACTGTTTTCCAAATGTGTCAGGATCCCAGGGCTGCGGGATCTGTTGTTACTTTCAATGAATGTCCTAATCCCGGAGTCTGTCTTGGAGGAGGGAACTGTAACTGCCTGACCTTCCTTCTCCTGAATGGCCATCAGCTCCACAATGGACTTGGTCTCACCAAAGCGCAGAAACTGCTGCAGGGTGATGATCTCCTCTTCCCGAGACATGATGGTCCAGCGGTCCAGCACCTTGCCTGCAGCATCCTTGATGCCCCAGAAGAGACAAGAGAAAGACAAAAATGCAAACCATTATTGATTGTGCATAATCAGTCTGGTCAAAGGAGAAGATAGAGCATGGGTTAGTGTGTAGAAGTGATCTTTTCCGCACATGAAATTCAGAGGTTTCTGGAGCAACAAGTAACAAACAGAGCTTCCTTTATTTTTTCTAGAAATCAGCCCTGCAACTCTGATCATTTATCGTATAGTGATGACAGAAGGCAAGAGTTCAACTGACTCTCAAGCACATAGGCTGAGTGATTATCAGCTCTCTATGACTACCAACATTGTAGGGATGTTGATCTGGGAGACAAAAACAGCTTTGTAAAAGATGTGAACTCTTGCTGTGACTCCCTCTGGAAACAAACTGCACCCAGGGATACTCACAAACTTGAGTGAGCAAGAGAAGAAGAATGGCAGAAATAATAGCATAATTAATGCAAGCCACTAATCGCACCTTGGCTGGCAGGCATTTTTCTCAGTGTGTTCTCCATCCCGTCTCTAAGGCAGAGAAATGCTTGAGGGATGATGGGATTGCTACACTGTATCAGGGAATGGCTTTGGACAGAAGCAAAAACTCATGTTTATTTAAGGTTGTGTTTGCATATGCCTTGACACTGGCATTCAGCCAGCACTCCTTTCATTTGGCAGGCTGCATAGGATGTACAACATGTGTTACCATCAACTTTAATCTCCTCAATATATTAACAAGGGCTGACGGATGCATAACCATAAATGATAATGGCTAACAACCTTGTCATTTGGGACAAAATCAACTGATGATACATTTTCAGTTGACAGTGGCTATCAATAAAAAGAGCATAAATATGAAGTAGCAAACATTAACAATAGATTAACATAATAATTTGTGGCATTTCCAGTTCTTGTATTTTTGGAGGCTCTGGAATGATAAGAAGCAAATTTCCATCCGAGGAGACCAGAAATATTCTGATGATACTTGACTGGTATCTTTGGGAGATGTGCTGTTACTGGCTGGAAAAAAAACTTAGACTCCTTGGAAATGTGCACATTGTCTAACATGAAGAAATGGCAATGGTCTCTGGGAAAGTAATCTTGGCAAAGCCTAAGAATTTAGTTTGTGGTTGCGCTACCAATTTTGAGGCAATGAATGGTTGAGCAGTGCCTTTATCCTTTTTTTATGAACCCACATCTATTTGTCCTTTATAGCACTGATGACAGAACTCCCTGCAATATGATCCTTTCAGTTACTGCTGCCACTGCTGTTGTCGTATAAGATGGTATGATAGGAGTGTTTGTGTTAACAAGATAGAAATAGAGGAGAAAGCGAGAGAGAGAGAGAGACTTTCATACATGGGCTCCTGGGGGACCGGGCGTAGTGACATCAAGGGAATAACGCAAGCGATGACAATTAGTCATAGTGAAATGGTAACATTTCATATGTGCTCCTAGCTGCTGGCATCTATAAAAGATAAATGGCAACTCTGGTGAGTAAAAAGCTGTAAAAACCAACATCACAAAGCACAAAGGGCCTGTAAGGAGAATACAGAAGATAAATGTTTAAAGAGAGGCAGCGAAACAGAGATGGTACAGGAGAGACGCAGAGGAAGAAGAGCAGAAAAACAGAGAAAATAAAAGTGTGAGTGGTTTCATATCATGCCCTCAGATATACTGGAGAAATGGATTCTTCTGAGACGAAACATCAATAGTCACTGGGGTATTTGTTGTTAAATATACATTAAAAAACATTTTACACTTTCATTCTGTGTGCGCTCTGGAGTTTTTGCCTGGAGGTATGACTTTAAATTCTAGCCTGGGCACTATTATTTCATACTGCATGGTCATCTGGGCATTAGTACTTCCATTTGATTTAATTGAAACAAAAAATGAAAGCAGATTTAAAAAGTGAATCTTTAAATAATTCCAGAGCATTTCTGAAGAAATTGTAGTTCTAAGAAGTAGAGCAGTTAATATTTTCTAGTGAAAAAAAAATATTAATTTCTGAGTGTTTTAATAAGTAATAAGTAAGTTTACAAATGTCCAAAATAATAAGTTTAGGTAGTCCACAATTACAACTCTTATTAGAACCATTTGAATACAATGTAATTAGTGAGTAGTGTTTCTTTTTGAAAGTAAATGTAAATAATTAGTACTTGCATTTTTGGGGTAAATGGTAGGCCACAATTAATTCATGTCAAGCGTTTGTTTTCTGGTCTAATTGTTATTGAAATAATATTCATGAGAACTACAAGCTCCCAAAATGAAGGTCATTTTATTGGGAGTTCATCAATTAATGTGAGGGAAATTCTAATGATATTCACACAATCACTTGACCAAAGCCACTCTCCAAACCCAATGCAGTCATCCAGCCTTGACTCAATCACTGACTAAATCAAACAGAGTTCAGACATTTATTTCATTTTCTACCCTGTGCCTCTACTTCCCCACTCATGAAGTCAAACAAAAGCCAAAGCACAGTGACACAGGCCAAACTGCAACCCATTAGTGTTTGGAAGGTCCAGCCAGCAGTCAGAACAGGTCAGCACTTCTGCTATCCACTGGACCCTGTCTGAGAGGAGGCTATCCAAGCACTCCTCATTCACTGGTCAATTAAGTTTAGGAGACCAATAAACAAGCGCTTGTGCCGGGGTCCGCCTTGAAGAGTCAACGCATTTTTTTTCTTCTTCAAAAAAGCAGTAGTGTTAATTTCAAGACAAACACTGGTAACTTCCAGAATAAATCAATGAAACAAAGATGAGAAAGCATGTATTGTATGAGATTGAGCATCTAAAGTATGTGTTGACATGCCTTTGCAGACAAACACTGTGTATTCCATACTACAGTAAGTCTCAACTCCACTCCCCTGCATTAGCCCTGTGATGCTGTGAGAGAAACAAATATGCCATTAGAAGCACTTTTACAAGTAGGCACTCATCTTCCAATTAGCTTAATGTGGCCCTCTTTCCCCTATATTTTCCAGGCGTGCCCCACCTCTTCTTGTACACTCCCTCCAGTAAAATCTCATTAATCCACCCCTCCCCCATCTCCCCCAGTGCTATGACATATTAGTCTGTCATTATGCATCCCAGAGTCCTTTAAACAATACAGCTAAACCTCTGTTTGCCAGGTTAATGACTATTAGCCAATAATTACAGCAGAGAGACGATGGAGTACCCACTTTATCTGGTGGACAGCCTGCTGCTGTTAGTTTATTTTATCTTCCTGCATCCATGTCTCTCAGAATTAATCTAGCAACGTCTGTATTTATTCATCTCTCTACCGCTGTGATGAATTCTTAATTCATGGCAGTCTCTGATACCGTGGTGCTTGGTGTTGTGTAGTGGGGTATCCACCTTGCAAATTGCTGACAATGAGGATGAGCAAATGATGGCCTTGTCATGGGCCAGGGCACCACTGTCAGTTAAAACAAATCAGGCAATTATGCAATTAGCACCGTAGGTTATGTGCCTGGCTGTATTAAGAGCCGGGGGTGTGCAGCACTGTTCGGTTGCAGGGTATGCATTAGGGATTAACAGTTTAACGTGTATATGTTTTTCACTAATCATCACCTATCATACTCAATGACTGGGTATATTTAGAAAGCAGTGGAGAGTGATGGCATGCCAGGCGCACACACTTAAAAAAGGAATATATTAGCTGTAGATATGACTTATTGACCTGTGCCTATATACAGTAGATCAAGTGGGAGAGCGCTGAGCCTCAAACAGCCTGTGTCGTATATATAACATCAGTAACAAGAGCAACATTACAAGACACATAAGGGCAACTTGACCGATCAGAAGACAGTATCACTTGCAATAGGACGGATCAGTTCTCACAATGGCAAAGTGAACCATGGGAACCACATTGATTCACCAATCACCTTTCAGTGAGTGTGAGATCCACCAAGCCTCCAGGGAATCCCCATTGATCCCCAGTCCTGCTTTCAGATCCAGTTCCTTAAAAAAACTGCTCTATCCCTGTGTGCGCCACTTCAAGGGAGGTTAAGCAGAAGTTCCTTGTGATCTGAGAAGGTCTTGAACCTTGGTGCTTCCTTTTCCATATTCTGTTTCTCTCCCCACCCCATCTCGGGGCTGTATGAATAATGCAGAGGATCTAGTGGCGAGGGGTACCATGGGGGATGGGTTCGCGCAAAGCCCACTGCCTGGAGCCATCACATCAGAGGGCAACAGCTCCCAAGATGCAGGCTGCTCCCCCATTGGCTCCCCAGTGTTAGGTCGGAGGTCATGTGTGAACAACCAGCTCTACCTCTTCCCCTGTGATGGACCACAGGGAAATCAGTAGCTACGTCCAGATGTGGGTGGAGGACATTTGTAAGAATCATAGAGGTTGAAATTTGCACTCTGTGATCACGGTAAATTCTTCTTTTATGCTCAGCAGATCAAAAGAATTTGTTGCTTTTGTTGTGGGGCCTTGTTTTCCACCTTGGAGATTTGATGCTTTCTAAACTGTGGAAACATTGACTTGTAGCAAAATGAAAATCTACTGTTCGTAGTTTGTCTACTAGCATACAGTACGACGCTAATATGTAATTTACAAGGCAACAGAAAAAAACATTTCATCCTATCATCAAATAGAGCCAGAGCAGTATCCCTTTGGAACAATCAGTAACAATCATGTCACCTTGTGGTTGCTTATTACAGGGACAGGCATTTCACAAATATGCCATTACTTAATGAACTGTACTGTTTTCAGAAATATGCCCAGAAATAAATTAAATCTATGGTTAAGGCTTGCAGCAATCTGTGGTCTTTTCCAATACATTAAAAAAAAGCACAAATGGAATCAAACTACATAGTGTTTCATTCGTCAACTTTCCCACACTGTCTCCCTGGGATACTCTGGAGAGACTTGCGCAAAGAATAGCATACTGGTGTCTTCTCATATGTCAGCAGAGAGCTTCCTGAATGTGGTCTGGTTTTAATAAGTGACAATTTGCAGTTACACTTTGGTGGGAAATGAGATACATCAGAAAACAGCTCGACATCATGCCACAGTGAGTTGTATTTTATGACCACTTATGCTCATCCTTTGTGCACACGCTTCAGTAAATGTGTCAAATATCTTTTTAATCTTTAGTTTTTGAGGGATGACAGCCACTAATTTCAGCAATGATGGAGAGTCTTCCGCTTTAAAAATACAGCTGACTTGGAAATACAGTGTCCTACACCAGCTCATATTCCTGATTAAAACCTGGACCTATTTCAACTTTGATTCCTATTTTATCATTTCATTAGAAGCAGCGAACAAGGGCATTGTCTGATCAATATTATGCTTATCAGTGTCAGAAAGGAGAGTTTCTTGGTGTGAGTAAATGTGAAGAGGCCACAGGGCTTATTTCGCCGAGCCAGACATACTGATCAACCAACAGACCTCGACATACCCCGCCCTCCCCTCTCAACCTCATTTAACTCATGGCTTTGGTTAAAATTTCATGACTGTGTGTTAGTTGTTGCTAAGGGCACACTAATCGACTGGAGTGAGATTTATAGTGCAGTTACAGACTACGGGGATAGAGAGGAGAGTTGGGGGGTTGTTATAGAGGACTTTACCACAGATGGGTGAGTCACAATCTGGCACATCCCTGGTTCCAGGTGGCCTTTAGTAAACAGTTTCCGTTTCTTTTCCCACTGACTTGTCTTTTTTCATTATCTGTTTTTGAAAAAGAACCCGTCATTTGAGAAAAAAAGATCTCCTAACCTCTGATTCATCCAACCCCCTGGCCACCACCACCACCCTCTTTTGTTTTAAAGCTGTCCCTCTGCATCCTTAAAAAGTAAAAAGGACAGTCCTTTGGCTACAACCCAGCAGAGGTGCAGATGGGGCAGCACATGGAAGCCATTTCAGGCCCCAGTTCGCTGCAGAGCAAAGTTGGCTGTTCTCTGAGTTCAGAACCTCTGAAGAACCGCCTCACAGCGCTTACTTGTGAGCCACGTCTGGATCTGCACTGATGTATTGATTCCCTGTCTCTTTTCACAAAGCATACACAAAAACGTTGGCTGGCCTCACCCAACTGTGCTAAGAAACCGTAGCCGTGGTCAATGTGTAAAACCCAGCGGACCCAGCACTGAGCTGGAGGGGATGCCTCAGAGTAGAGGGTGGAGTGAGGCAGCGAGGGAACGCCTGACGGTTCACATTAATTGAAGATGATTCGTGTGATCTGCTGGATGTGGATGCAGCAGGTCTGTCGTGGGCCTGGGAGACAGATGTGGGGGCCGCTGTGCCCCCTCCAGGGCCAAAGGAGAGCAGTGAGGCGGCTGAGAAATGGTGTGTCTGTGTGTGTGCGTATTTGTACGTGTGTGTGTGTGTGTGTGTGCGTGTTTGTACGCGTGTGTGTGTGTGTGTGTGTGTGTGTGTGTGTGTGTGTGTGTGTGTGTGTGTGTGTGTGTGTGAGAGCATTGGTGAAGGTGGCTGACAACCTGCTTTTCCTTCTCCTTGGTCTTGATTACTATTTTGGCAGGAACCACAGCATTAACATATGCTCACAATTTGCTCATTGGCAACATATTTACAGGTTTGTGTGTCTTGATGGATCAATAATTTCCGTTCCTCTTTTATCACTTTATATATCCCAAGGTTAATAATGGCTAGGAAAATAAGTAACTGCACTTAAAATGTAAAGCTAAGAACATGATGTATTTATTGCTCAATGAGATCTTCACATCAGGAACTCAACTTATAAAACCAACATGTGACATATATGTGAAGAGATAAAGGATTGTACCTTCCAAGTCATTTTGTTTTGGTCAGACTGGGGACACATAGAGGTGTCTGTAACATGCAGACGCACTGCATTAGGGGAGCTTTTCTGTTTTCGCCTGTGCTTTTGCTATTGCGCATGCAGTACGAAAGAGAATAAGCTAATGGACTCTTTACTTAATGTGATCAGAGCCATTATTGACATGCTGCCAGGAAGATGCAAGACCATTAACTGGAGCCTCTCCCTCTCTCCGGTAGCTTCCCTCCACCATGCTCCTTTCTCTGACAGTATTTCACTGCCTGTCTGACTCATGCAGAGGAAGGGCCACTAGGGGGTCTGGGTGCCCCAGAGGAGTCTGTGTCTGTCATGTTAACTAGGAATCTATGATACAGATGTTTGGTGAATTGGGAACAATGTGTTGCTCAGGACTCTGTAATTGTAAATCATTCAGGATGTGTTATTGTAGCTGTTGTCTCAGAAGTTACAGGAGGAAATCAGTGACTGCTGGATGAGTGAGCTGTTGGCTCATCTACCATGCAAAGTCAACATCTTGGGTTTGAAATTGGCATTTATTGGTCTTTTACATGCAGTTAGTTCTGTTCAATTTTTCCTGCTTTTCTGACCTGTCTCATGAAGCTATTTGGATATTTGACAGAGCACTCTAAAAAGAACAGCTGGTGGCATTTACACACACAAATACAAAATACCTCAGAGACGCATCGAATAACATCTAAGTAACAAGTATGTTCACAATAAGAAGCATTAAACAATTTTAAAACAAGCAAGCAAGCTACCAATTTTTTTTGTTTCAATCTATTTTATTTTCTGTTTTACAAAAGTGTTTCATATTAAATGTGAGCAATTTAACACACATTTTTGAAAATCATTTTAAGAAGTATGTGATATTGAAGGCTGAATTGAAAGTAGTTGTATACAGTATAATTACTAATGAGTTAAAGGAATTAGACATTTTAATTTTTTTCTTAGTGTTATCTTGAAGTGGACAACAGTGACACATTAGGCCTATGATCTATTCCTCAATGAAGTGTGTAAGAATATTGTGGTTTTATCAAAGTGAAATAGTGCACTGAGTGGGTAAAATGGTCCCAAATTACAAACAGTGCAATTTCTCTGCATTTTAAACTGCCTCACTGGAATTGTTGCCTGGCATGTAAGTCGGCTCATTCATCTTGGAGGCGGAGGGTTCCAGTGTGGCTGCAGTGTAATTTACACCACCAGAACACATCTATCCCTGTGGCCCAGGGGCTCACATCGTCAGCGGCCCGGAGGACATTTGTGTTTATGTGTGCATGCATATGTGTGCGATAGCATACGTGTACGTCTGCGATCATGTGGGTACAACAGGAAGTGGTCTCTCGGGGCATGGTTCCAGGTCCTCGGGTCTGTCTACTGTCATAAGTTCCAGAATGGTGATTACTTACTGCAAAAATAAACACCATTACCATCTGGTGCTGCCTCTTTGTACTGTAACTTATACACCAAGAAAAGCTCTAGACCATCAAAACACACAGAATGGAGAACAATAACAGGAAAAAAAATGAATCTGCACTGTAAAATCTTTTTTATCCCTGTTCATGTTTGAGAGATGTGCAACAATTTAGAGAAATAAAATGAGCGTGAATATGAATAAAACTCTTGATCTATATTAGTGGGCAGATAGTGAAGAAAAGTTTTTTTACTGGGACGCTTGGTGAGAAAGGTCTGATGATTGGGGTCATTCAAGACTGGTGAGGCCTTGCACAGCCAGCAGATGTTTGATCCATCCACGGCACATCTGGTCCTCAACACACTCAATCCATTTCACTCGGCTTCTTCTTTTTAGATTTTCATTGTTCCTCACGGTCCACTAAACTTCACATTCCCCCTTGCGGCCCACAAATATTCATTCATAATCGTTCATACTGCCCACTCAGTGATTTTAACATATAGGCCTTTGTTTTCGCATGTGATTTTATTGTTTTTATTTGAATATTTGTCCCTTATCAGTCTGTCTTTTATCCCTTCTTCAAATGGATTGTAAGTTATAATTCCCAGCAGGGAAGTCCAAACCCAGTGGCACTGGCTAGGGGAATGAAAGCTGTCATTCTCATTGCAGTGGGCCCTGGGAGGGTCATACAGCGCTTAACAGCTTCATTGTTTCTTTTATTGTTGGAAACATAGAGGGGTGTGGACTGCACAGGTTTCTGAATTCTGGAGTGTGACGTGACGAGAGGACTGTCAACTCTCAGTAACTCTCCATGCAGCTTCCTTTAATAAATGTCAACCCTATGACCCGGCGGCAAATCCCTGGCAGGCTGGGTGGCCATGTCAGCAGGCCGGCAGGCCGCACAATGTCTGAGCTTGGCCTCAGTGACACTGGGGAAGTGGAGCGAACCGCTCTTGTGTTTGTTCAGAGGAGGGATGTAGGGCCACCTGGAGGCCCAGGTCCAGGACCACCAGACAAAAACATGTGTTGCATGTTTGTGTTTGTACAAATGTACAATAGTGTTTGCATAGAATTTGTCTTAAAAGTGCATGTGTTAATGAAAAACTTGCCTGAATTTGAGTGCAAATTCAATGTGTTTATACGTGTTAATATCGCTTTAGGCTTGTCCTGATTTGAGCTCATGTGTAATGCAATCCTCCTGTGTTTGGGTCTGGCCTGGTCTGGCAGTCCTGTGCTGTGCAATGCTATTGATCCCTATAGCCTTGTGGTCTGCAGGGTTCCTGTCAGTAAACGCGATGAGCCGGAGCACCTTCCATTCCCCTCTCTGCTCCGTGTAGCGCTACAAGCTAAACAGCCATCACAGAAACTCAATACAGGCAGACTGGGCTCGAGTCATCAGCCAGCAGCAGTGCCCTACAACATCCCAAGAGGCTCCAGCTAAGTCAATTTAGTGTCAGTGTTGCATCTCACCTCGTAGAGCTGTTGCCAGCCTAATATGTCGCACTAATATGTCTCTCCATATGAATTACAAGGCTGTGAGAGGAACACAGATGCAATAAGTATGGATTAACTAATGTCCAGGTTCTGTCTGAGTCTTGTTGGGATGGAGGGGGAAGCTGACGATAGTAATAGCTTCTAACAGGGTGTCTGGCTGTGGCTTGGAGGTGAGATGGGGGCATACAGGCTTCTGGGATTTCTAAGGAGCTCTGGGAAATAAACTTTCCTCCGTGCCACGGAAGAAAAGAGGAAGGGGTGAAAGAGAGATAGCATCGGAGAAATGATTAGTGAAGGAGGAAAGAGATGGAAAGAGTGCGATGGATTGTTAATGCCATTTTTCTGACTATTGATCAACCTGGAGGGCAGGAGGTGTTTGGGTTAGAGGTCTTGAAACCCTTACCATGTCTGCTGCTTGTCTCTGTGTTAATCTTTTAGCCCATTGATTTGAATTGCACTTGTAAAGTTGCCCTGTGTGTTGGCCAAAGCGCCTGACAGAGGAAGAGTGGGATGTTACAGAGCTTGGAAAGAGCAGAAAACAAAAAGGTGGGAGAAGAGGTGAGCGCCTGGTCAAACGGGGGCGTAATTAGGAACCTTGTTTCCACTGAACTCTATATATTGATCAGGGATAATTCACACGCACCATATCTTTCCCTCAGCCAATGTGCCTAGGTGCTTTAATATTTCATGTTGCAGTATAACTCTTGCACATTGCTACCCAATACTCATTTACATGTACCTGTTTGTCTGATTTAAATCCACTTTTTCCTCCTTTTCTTGTGTCTGGGTGGAACAGCATTTAAAACATGTTTGACTGATAATTAATAACTGGGAAAGCTGAGAAAAGTCATTATCCTGCCTGCACTCCATTCTCAAAGAGAGTAAGTGTGTTTTTAGTTCTGTTTTGTGCTCAGTAAAATTATTGGAACCTAGTACTGGGATATA
The DNA here is from genome assembly GCA_029721515.1 of Synanceia verrucosa. NCBI lineage: Eukaryota > Metazoa > Chordata > Actinopteri > Perciformes > Synanceiidae > Synanceia > Synanceia verrucosa. The sequence goes on from CM056555.1 coordinate 10,150,004, forward strand.
GTTAACATACTCCCTTATTAATATTTATGTTTCTTTTCCAAGTGCTAAACTTTGGGCTGACTAGAAAGAAAGCAGTGGAAATTATGGATATTTTATACTTATTTAGAAGTTGTAGCCTTTTTTGTACCAGTGTGATTACAAAATGTGTCACGTAATTATTTTTTTAAAAATTATTTTTCAGACAGACAAACACTCAACAAAGAACATATGTTGTTTTTTTGTGTTATGTGCACACACACATACACACACACACACACACACACACACACACACACAGGGGCCATGCTTGCCATTGGCGATCCCTGCAGGCAGATGTGGAGTGTGTGCCAACGGTCTGCAGAGTGAGTAGGCCAGTGCTGGGCACTACGCTGAGCTGCTTTGATGTTTGTGTGTGTGTGTGTGTGCGTGTGTGTGTGTGTGCGTGTGTGTGTGTGTGTGTGTGCTGTAGGGGAAGGTCAGTGAAACAGCAGAGGGACTGTGTAATCCTCTGACATGCCTGTGGAAAAATACAAGGATCCCTCTGACAGTGGCTGAACTAAAGACTCAGAGGACCTGTTAGTGTGTCCACAGGTTCATGCATCCTGACTGGACTGCAGGCTATGCTCCATGCAGACACATAAACACACACATACGCACACCACACGTACAAGTCATGCACTGACACACGTCTAGACGCAATTAAGACGGATTGCATTGTTCATAGTCAGTCTCCTTGGTGAGGTTTCTGGCTTGGTGACACTAATTCTTAAAAGCCTATGTCACTGGCAAGACGGCGATATAGCCATGTAAGGTGCAGTGCTCAGCTGAAATGGCAAGCTGCATTGCTTTAGGCCCTACTCATACAGAAACACACACGCAGGCGGGTACATTAACACAAACAGTTTGGTTTCGCTATTGGAATGCATGAGGACAGGCGAAGAGTTTTGGCTCTGCCCTCTCTGTACTTTGCATAATTGCATCTTACATTTCCTTTAGTCTGAAGGGATGTTGAATCCTAAACAGTGATGGGAACCGGGTCTGTTGATCATTAGGTTTTGGCAGAGCAACCAGCTGCCACATGTGAGAGAGAGGTAGCAATACAAATAATGTGTGTGTGTATATGTCTGTGCATGAATGTCTTCATCTCTACAGTATGTGGCCTCTTGAGGAAAAAAAAAAGCAGAGCATTAAGCATATAAATTAGCCACAGGTCTAATGTGAGTTCTGTGAAACAATAAGCAACAAAACAATAGTAGACATTTCATCTTCTTATTGTCTAATCGCCCATCTGACTGCCTGTGTATTTCCCCTCTTAACCCTTGAGATACTCACTAATGGCCCTCACAATGGAATTATTTACTACCCTTGGCAGGGGGGCAAATGGGTCAAATTGTGTGTGTGTGTGTGTGTGTGTGTGTGTGTGTTTGTGAGTGTGTGCCCCTCATAGTCAGAGTGAATGAAAGGAATGATGGAATCATTGAAGCACGCAGTGACTGAGAGAAGAGGAGAAAGGAGAGGGGGACTGCAGGAGGAGCACTGAGTGGTGCTTGCTAAAGTGAAAAATCATGCCATGGTGCAGAGGGGCCTGGTTTTGTCCACTGGGAGAAGTGACTACATCTACACTGGCACTCAAGTGCTCTTAAATACTCTCTCTTTTGCTCTCCATCTTGCTACCCCCCTCATCTATAGCAGCGCTCTCTTCGTCCCTCTCTTTCTTTCTTCCCCAGTTCTCCCCAGGTCCAGTCCAGGTACAAATGGCTATTTGCTGTACAACTCCCACAACATGTTTGTGCATGTCCCTAACTAACATTTAAAACAAAAAGAAAGAAAATGGCCCCTTTATTTTTTCACAAACTGCTCGCCAGAACACCAAAGCTTCTTGAATGGAGACGTCAAAGTGTGATTACAGATATCTGTGCTGGAGCGTAGTGAATAGATTTTAATTCATCGTGAGTCACTGTGTGAATGTGCATCCTAAGCATCTCACCACAAGAGGTCAATCCTCATTAAAATATGAAGGAATTACATTTATCATAGTATTGCTTTTGGTCTGATCCTATTTGAATTTCTTACTTAGAATTGTTACTATATTGTTATTAATATTAGAGTGATAGCTATTGTCGTATGTGAGTGAAAAGGCAGAGAAAAAACTGAAATGATCAATTCGCAGTTTCATCTCCTGCTCAGCCCTAATTGTGTCATGTTGAGAAAAAGTGCTCACTTCTTGATTTGGCGCGGCTAAATGAAGAAGTGAGCACTAAGGAGATGAAGGCTGTCTGTGTAAGAGGACTCAACAGTGCTGCTAACTTGGCACCTGCTGGGGTTAACCCTGCGGTTGCCAACACATTCACAATGTAGATGAAACACAATAGCAGACAAGCCTTTCTCACACCTCCAGTTACAGAAGCCGATCTGTCAGCTGTGCAAACGTGTGTGTGTTTGCACAATAGTGCATGCATCGTAGACATATTTCCCCCCTCTAATTAGCACAAGGGAGTCCTGGGGGCAATCGGAGCTGAGGTTAATGAGAAGGGGAAAGAGCGGAAGAGACAAGGTAGGGGTGCGGGAAGTAACGTGCACCATGCTGTACTGGTGCAACAACACACCCTTCTTATCACGCTGTCACCCTGAAGGGGCATCATCCTCACGGCACCCACATTAATGTTTGTGTCTGTGACATATCACACGTGTGTGTGCGCACGCAAGCGGCGCCATGAGAGTTCCTCTCTGTGCGCCCTGATGATCCTTTCAGCCATCCTTGTCTCGTATTATCTCTCCCTTCACGTCTCTTTCTCTCTGGAAGGCCCAGATGTGACAGCATGTTTCCCATATCAGAGAGAATTGGTACACTGGGAGGAAAAAAAAGTGAAGAAAGGGAGCAAGACAGAGCTGCCACAGTGGTCTTGGCATCTGTCTGCTCTCAATTGGCGTGCGGCGGTGCTGGTGGGAGAAAAGCAAAGTCTACCAGATGTCACTGCTGAGCAGGCAGTGGAAGCGCTGACTCGTACAGTGGGGCAGTATCACAATTCATCCTCTCACAGGGATCCACTTTAATGGGTGATGATTTAGATTTTTACAATGAAAATCTATGGTTATCATTTTTCTTTTAAATATCCACGGGATGTGTAATTTCATTGGGAAACTGTAGCCCAGTAGGCCGACTACAGCTCTGCGGTTCTCCACACATGCTCTCCACATGTGCACTGTTTAGAGGGCAGCTGAATTTGCATTATTTTATATCGTCATATTTTTATTTATTCATTTATTTTCTTTGTATCAGTGCACAATTCTGCACCTTTAAACACACTATGTTTCACCCTGAATGGACAGTTAACATTTCTAGGAATATACCTGTAAGGCACTTTTACTTTGAAAGGACAGGAAATTTTGGGAGCGGAAGAGATGCAAGATGGAGACTAATTACTGGGCCACCAGGCCCCATAAAATATATATATATATATTTTTTCATAATCTCATTATGAAAAATATTAGATTTAGGCTTTCTTTTATTTGTATTTTAAAAGTAGTATTTAAAATGTGCTGATGATAATTGTAGTTGTAGTTGTTTTCTGTTAAAAAAGTGTACAAGTACATTTTGTTAATTATTAAACCACAATTCTTTGTCTTCAGCCTTTCCCTGCGAATATGTCTTTAATTGGTAAATTCCTGAAAGTAGGCGATAGTAGTCTCTTTCAGTGTCATATTTCAGTCTCATGGTCTTGGTTTGGCTCCTCTCTCTCTGTGTCTAGGTGACCCACAGTAGACGGAGGAGGGGTGGCGATGGGATCGGTGGCCCATGTGGCTGTCACTCCAAATATGATGTGATGGAGAGGAGGGACAGAGAAAAGAGCTTCCTGCATTATTAAAAAGAGTGCTGCCATTAGAGACATTTATACAGTAGAATGACCCGATCAAACTAGAGCACAGATACACACTCACACACTGTGGCCTAATAGCCTTGGTCATATTCAACATTTTTTCCAGGAAGAAATGACAGAGATTTAAGTTAATATAGGTCAGTTAAAACAAAAAAAACACTTGTTTTCAGACATTTTCTGGTTTTGCTGGTGATAGTGTATTTATATTTTTAGGCTTGTATTACAGTTCCCCTTCATTTCATACTCACTCATCGCTACAAAAACAGGCCTTAAGTGTTACGTTCATTCCAAGCAAAACATTGCTTAAAGATGAAACATATTGGCTTCAGATGTACTTCATATTTTTTGTCTGTCACTATTAAACACAACTCATTTTCGCTCACGTCTCAGCGCACAGCAACTTCTTCCCGTTTTAGTCTTCTGGCTTGTTTTTGTGTCTCTCATCCGTTAACAATAATGCTTGGGGCGAGCACAGATGTATGAAGTAACAGCTACGCTACGAGAAGAAAAGATGAGTGGAAAAAAAAGATAGAAGATGAGAGAAAGGGAAACAGGCGGGTAACGCTGCTCACAAGCATCACTTGTCAATTTACAGCCGTTGCTCCCTGAACCGCACCGTATAAATTTCCAGTGTGACATCCGTTTCTACTGCTTCCAAGCCGACTGAGGCTCCGTCCCACCAGATCTCCTCCCCAGACACATACTTGGAAACCTTAAGTACAGACATTGTGCCAGATGTAGTCTGCCTTTTCTTTTATTTATTAATTTTTCAGGTTTTGAAATGTTGACTTTTTTTTCTGTATTGGAATCACTACGAGGGGATGAGAATGGATGGGGTAATGTCTCAGAGGAGCGCTGCTTTAGTGTGTTTGATGTGGCCACTGCCATGCACACATGTGAGCGCACATTTACTCACACGCATGCATACAGTCAGGCACACACACACACACACACAGGAGTGTATGACACTAAATCATACGTGTGATGTGTGTGTGTGAGTGGGTTTGGGATGAAGAGAAGGGCCAAAGAGCACCAGGGGATGTTGCGTATCCAGCGGATGGAGAAAGAGAGAGGGAGAGAGGAGCTTGGCACTGCTCATCTTTGAGTGATGGCAGTTCTTCAGGGTTGAGACATGGCCTCCTTTAATCTCTCTATCCTTAGACATGAAAATGGAAGAAAAGGCTGAGAGGAGGGTGGCTGAGTGGACCAAAGCAGAAACCTTTGCTGGGTCTTGTGCCAGATTGATTTTTACTTTATATCGCTTTTATTTTAAGGCGGACAATAAAACTCACCTACCTGCTAACACGCACACAGCGGATGGCAAACGCAGAAATGATGAGTTATGTGACTCACAACGGACATGACTTTTGCTTTGACTGGTTTAGTGCCAGCACATGAATTCCTCATTCCTTTCTTTTTGAAGCATCAACTTGTAACAAGTATGCCTGACCCCAAGAAAGTCCATCTTAAATTTACACCCATATCAAAATAGAATTAATGACTCTTGTACTTGAGTCTCTAACTCATATGAAACAAGGTGTAGGCCTCCTAGCCAAGACAGGAATCTGCAAAGAAAATACAGCCTCGGAGGAGTATGAGCTGAGGTGCTTGCACTAATACAAGATTGCGTTATGAGTGCAACACCTGTTTCGACTTAAAAAGCAGAGGCCAGTAGCAAGATTAGCAAAACATGCCCATAAAGGGAGAAGGTGGCCGGGCCCACGCTCTGATAACAACAGACTCGATCCTGCGTTTCTTTCAAAAGAGCTGAAGGAACTGATGCGGTCATAATGCTGTGGAATTCATTCCAGTGCTACACGAAGGCGAACTTCTGTCACTCAGCCAGAGAAAAGTGCCTGAAACGGTCTATTTTTAGCAAGTCATACTGTGTGTTGAAAAGAGATTGAATTTGTGTGGAATATGAAACTGCAAAAACATCTTGAAACATTAATAAATAGGAGGGTAAGTCATAGATGTCGCTACTGGCAAACTTTTATACTCCTGCCTCAAGGTTTGTAAAGCTAATAAGTAAGTAATGAGATTCCAGGCAGGACATATATTACTACCCTATAATTGCTATGGCTCTAAAGGTAACACTATGGGAATTTCTGGGAGTAATTACAAAGCTTTGAGACATGTTCTGTGCTCGATTCTGGGAATCTGGGAAATCAATGGAATCTGTAGAAATTCCTTTCCTGAGGGACGCTGGGTGTGCAGCTCACAGTAGTAAGGAGACTTGATCTAGGACTGATCCCAGGAATTTTAGCACGGTAATTAGGTTTGTCAGCTTGGTAAAGTGGGAAAACGCTTTGTACCGTGTCACCTCAGTGGGCTGGATTTTTGTCAGGGATCAAGACGGAAACAGCACCCCCCCCATACCTAAGCAGGCCCGCACTGCTTGACAAAGGTGTGATCCCATGCTTTACACAAGACACTGCAGCTGGCAAAGTCATTGTCAGATTGTCAGGGCCCTTTGGCACATTGTTCGGTGACTTGCTGTGATTATACTGTCAGATCACTTTTGAGCTGTAGCGG